>OY728120.1:139254424-141754424 GCA_963277665.1 Viscum album
ATAATGTCAAATTAATTGAAATTTCTAGATGTTCTCCCAGATTCCCTTAGACACATGTTAAATAAGAATGTTATATTGATAAAATTAATTCTCTATGGTTCTCTATGTATTGGAACACAACATGATTCCTCAAATACCACATTTATTAGGTCCACTCGGATAGATACCTTAAAGGGGTGGAGGTGAATCAGGGTATGGCAAATTAAAACAACCGCCTCTTTTGATCTTGTTTTGTTGTTAGAAAAAACCATCTTCTCTCTCCTACCCAATATATATTATGAATAAAACTTAAAACATGCATAAGACACAATAATTTTTACTTGGATCGCCCTCACTTGGCAATGTCCAAAGAGAATGCATAGGTAGTCTTCCAATGTATCAATTCCACTATAAGCACACTAATGTTTACAAGTTCGAAGTGAACTCACTGTCCCTCCAGGTTCACAACCACTCACAATTTGAGAACTCACTACTCTATCAACTGAAGAGCGATCACTGCTTCTTCAGAAGATCCACTCACAATTTATAGACATGTAGGTCTCTTAATTACCACTAATGAATGAATCCTCCACTGTATGTAGATGATCTATATAAGTCCATATTTCTTCCATAGATAAATACACATTTTCCCATAACTATTGGGCTTCAACCTTTGGGAATAACCTTAAAAAATCACTCTACATTGCAAAGCTCCCATTTTCTCGATCCTCAAACCATCCTTAGAGAAGATCCTACCTTTTTGGGATGCTCAGACCATCGTAGTGATCAGGCCATCGAAGGGCTCTAGTCATCACATAGTTACTTCTTTTTTGAATCTCACTAAGCCAATGCAGAGCACACCATTTCGCTACACTAAATTAGCCACTGCAAAGCTCATCTCTTTCACGAAGAACACTGTCTTCGCGATCCACCATCCTGAAAAACCATTGATATTCGATAGAAACAAATTTTTCTATGGATAAATATCTTCATCTCTCAAGGGGTAAAGGCCTCATTATCGGAGAATCCATAGACCCTCAAACCATCCATGTAATGTCAGTGCCACATCATCTCAAATCGAGATGCTCCAAAATTCATTCCAAAATTCACTCAATATCGCAAAACACCATGGTAATTTTCAAATCGCAGATCTCGTTGTAATCACAAAGGATTCGGTCAATTACTTCACTCTACCGCAGTGAATCAACCTTGTATTTCCCTTCAACTCTGCCATTATCAAATCTCGTTGTAATCACAAATAACACCGTCAACATTTTTCTTGTTTTCGCGAAATCCAATCCATGAAACCTATATCCACAAAACAGGTGTATATTCTATATTTTTATGAAATATTTAATGAAATCCATATTTCAAGATGCTCACCAATCTCCATATTGTGGACCCCAAAAATTTGGCAAACAATGGAAAACTGCGCTACCTTGTATCTATTTTTTGTAGTGCCTCCTAATCTTTTGTTCCTTTGTCATCGTTCATTGTCAATAAGGATTTTTAATAACATCTCTAAAACTCGAAAATACACCAAGGAAACATGCATTTTCAACAAACACATGCCACTGAATAATGATGAAATGATACCTTGGGGGATTTTTCCCCAAAAATATTATTAACAATGACCTAGATAGTCTATATGTATTTCCTCGACCATAGATGTTCTTCTGAGTTTTGGTGATTCAGAATGAGTTCTTAGATTACATAGAAACATATTAATGAGCATCTTTAATCCATGGGATGACTCGTGACAAAGAATTACATGATAAAACATAGGATTCCATGGCAATTTTTGGATGAGAACATTGATTCAATGGGATGTTTTTGGATAATGGGAATGAAATGATGTTATGTTGATACCAATAAACTTTTAATGGTTGGGTCTTTAACTGTGAGGTTCTTAGAGGAGCCATGGTATAATATTAAGGTGGTATGTTTTACCAGTGTCATAAAAGTAACAATAAATATTGAAATAAATGAAAATGTGTGACATTATAAAAGGATATAATTTTGGGTTTTTAATGATTATTTTATAAACTATTTCAAAAATTTTAATGTTTTTGTTGTGTACATCATTATTTACTATTATCCAATAAGGGTTATTTTAATGTGATTTCATTTCATAGACTTCTGATATATATTTAAACATTTCCCAAGATTCCAGGTAATATGGTTACCTAAAAAATTCATTATTGTGAAACTATATAGGTTCATGGAATTCACTGATGTTGGTACATATTGACTAGTTACCTTTCATGTTGTATGATAGTGTGACATGGAATATTAAAAACTAGTATTTAATAAGAAATTATCCCATTTTTATTATTATACCCAATTAATAATGGATATCTGTGATCCAACTATGGGGGATATAGTTTCTTATATATTACACATTCATTTATTATTTCATCATGTGGTTATATTATTATATGGAACATTACTATGATATGATTTTAATCTTATCTAGTTTAGATTTATCGTACTAATATAGTTGAATAAACAAAAATATAGGGCGTATAGTCATCCTAGGCTAACCTAACAGACTATCCCTACAAGTCACTACCATATATCATTTGGGGAATAACCCCTAATACCATGTGGATCACTATAAATTGGCACCAATCCATGGGAATCCGCGCTAGTATGACAAAACTTCTCAAAATTCTATCCTTTTTCATTTGTCATAATATTATTTATACATTGTAGGAGACTACGATATGGTCATATGTTGGAAATGAATTAATTCCTAGGTCTTAAAATCAAAAAGTGGGGAAAATCTATGTTTTTAGGGATTTAAATTTTTTTGGGTGACTTATATTTTAATGATTATTTATTTCCCCTTCAAGTGATGAACCATGGTGTGTTTCTACTAATATATGGGATTTTTACACATATATTGTACATTAAGAGGGTGTGTGTGTGTTCATGAATAATTATAGTCATAGAGTCTTGTTGTTTTACTGTTATATTTTAGGTGATTGATAACGTCATTCATTCACATATATTGATATTTTCTTTACTCTCAACAGTCATATAAAATATTAATTTATATAATCATATGGATTTAAATAATTGATAGGAGTAGGTTATTTATAGTTTCTGTATCCATTTAAATTGTGGTTTCACCGATATATAGTGTCATTGTGATTAACAAACTCCTTATGAGGAATTTGGTTATTTAGAATATAAAAATGAGTTATAATGTTACAGGTTTGGTTAATTAAATGGATAATAAGAGGCATAGAATATTTATTCCCTTATTACATGTTAATAACATATTATCTACCAAATTATAGATTTTAATCCCTGATAATTATAATGACTTCTAATCTTATGATTAATTAAAAGTTTTAATTTATTTATTCTTATGATTTTGGGATTGGGGACACCAATATCAATATATGGATAACATACCTCCTTATTATAGTATATTAAGGATTAATTGAATGATTTGATGGTGTGACCCAGGGACATGGGTTGTCATACATTGAGGGTATTCAGTTTACTAGATAAAAATATGCTTCCTATTCTAACAAAAATTCAGATATGACTAGGATTTTGTGATATTTCACCACATATCATTGTTTTTTGTATCCCTTATAGGTTACATAGGACTATAAAATTGTTTTCCTTCCTCATAACGTTAATAATTATAATTATTTTTATTGGTTTTCTGTACGTATAGTATATAATTCACAATGGAATGTTGACATGAATTGTGTTTTGGAATGTGGGTAAAGTGTTGTTATTGTAATAACCCGAACACATAAATAATATTCTGTTTCATGAAAATGTAGGTCGTAATATGTCATATTTAATAAAAATATATTATTATAAATGAAATGTGACCATCATGTTTTTAGGTTTATATGTCTATTGGATGATATGACTGTTGGAAACAATAACTAACATTATAATTATTTTTTAAAAATAGACATGATAGTGGTTATTTAATAAAGAATGAAGAGTTGATGTCCTCATATAGCAGAGTTGGGCCCTATGAATCAAATTTTTCAGAGCATTGGGAGGAGGTTTAATTAATAGGATTTTCTCCAGACCAAGACCAATCTGATCTTCAACATGTTAATCTTGAACGAAATAGCCTACATGATAAGCTCATGTTATGAGACATTACCACTCGACAAATGTTATTAGAGGCACCCCAACAGTCCATCACCACCACACACCATACCCTTAGGACATATGTGTGTTTTTATGGGGTTATGTGACAAGGGTCTAATTACTCAAAATGTAATTCTATTAATTTAATATAATTTTTTATTTAAACATTTACGTTTTAGGAATAGTTTCACACAAAAATTGTGATGGAATTCGATAAATTTAAATTTTGAGTAAATATTATACTTTTTATAATGATATAAATATGAATATTAAAGTAAGGATTTAATAATAAATTGTATAAGAATAAAATAGTGTTTTAAAAAAATATTTTTAATCATTAATGATAAAATAATTTTATTTTTTTCAAATGTTGAAAATATTACTATGTTTTCCACTACGCATTTTCGGTTTACTATTATTTTTAACAATCATATTTATTTATATTTATTAATTAATTTCATAAAATTTTGAGATTTATTAATGTATGATAAATTTCATTATTTAATTGAGAATGTAGACAATAGGATTTGGTAAATTTATGAGGTTGTTTTAAAATATGTTTTTTTTGGAATAATAAAATTGTTGTTTTTGAGTTCCCGGTATGTTAAATGAAATCATTAATGGTGTAATCTTGATTTGATAATAATATTCAGATCATCAGTAAAAATATATTATATGATGTTTCCCAAGTTTCCAAAACCATGTGAAAATTCCATGGCTAATCCCATGGTTTTGTATATACCACAAATGAGGTGTCCTTTGAAATTAATAAAACAACTCTCTCTTTTATTACAAATTACCAACCATTAAATGAATTAAATTCATTAAAAATTATTATCGACAGTTTTATTATATTATTACATCTTTATAATTCCTCTTAAGGATTCTTTATGCCCTCAATTTCTCGATCTTTTTGTTTTTTAAGTTACTCATCAAGTAAAGGAATTCTTGTTTTCTCTTTTCCTTTGATGTGATCTTTTATGTGGAATGTCATTAATATTTCTATTCTGTGTTAATATGTTATTTTTGTTATTCCCTTATATATAAGTTTTTATCTTTTATGAATTTTTGACCCCTATCCCATCTCTTTTTATTATTTTACAAAACTTCATTTCAAACCAGTAGTGGTGCATAATTTTCATCTCAAAATCTATCTCTTTTACAAATGAAATTATTTTATTTTTTTGTGATTACATAATCCTATTTCATTTATAAAGGTTTTAATAATGAGATAAAAACTATTTATTTTATTCTAGATTTTACATACGTAAAATCCTAATTCAATGTTTTTTGGTTATAATGGACATAATTATTTTTTAAGAACTTTCTCAAACACCATGATTTTGATTTGAAACCCATTTCATTTATTATATATGGGTTTTTTATGAAATATTTTTTTATAATAAACATGGATCACCTGAAAATTAATTCATATTAAGGGTTCTCCATAATAGTGCTCCATTGTATTAGTTAATGAAACTAATATCATGATATTACAAGTTTTATGATACCTTGATGTATAAGATTGATAATTTTAATGATACCATGGGGATAGACCTTGGTAATATCCATATGAATGTCTATATTTAATTTTGTAGAATCGTTTTGCTGTTAGTATTCACGATATAAATGTTATTATATTTTACTCTATCACATCTTTATTATATTCCTCATGTTCTTATTGATATTTCTCAAGTTCACATGTAAATTGTTTAACATTTTCCCTTTACTAGACCATCTACTAACACATTATTTTTTTGGATGTTCCAAGGTTATGAGATGAAATTAATTTACTTTTGATGAACCATTAATAATACTTTCATGTGGAATAGAATATTTTTTTATGTTTTCTTATATTATGTAATTTTTTCCAAGACACAAAACATTAAATGATCATATACTTGTAAATTGTCATGTAAAGATATGTAATAAATTGGAAGGATTCCAAAATAGGTACCAATGGATATTAATTTTATTTGTGTATATTGTAATATGAATAGATTATGATAAGAGTTATAAAAAATCATAAATATAAGAAAACATCTATGTATATTGGTGAAATACTATTTAGGTGGATTCTAATCAAATAAATCCATGTCTAGATATGAACACAAGGATGTAGATTTTGAATAGATGTATATTTGGGTAAAACCTAAAATAAACACATTGAGAATGAATTGATCATGAACTGGTGAATGAAAATAGGCCTCATATCACTCAAAGTTTGAAAATTTTTGTGGATATGTTTGGTCAATGGTAATATTTTTATGAAGCATTATAAAGGATTTATTTAAAATATAATTGTTGATAATAAATAACATGTTTAATCATGATGTTTTTAGAAATAAAAATCCATTATAGTAATATTATTCATAAATGAAACAATATTCTCACTAATTATTTAATCTTTTCGAAACTAGGGGGAAATATGTAGAATAAGGAAGATATTTACTACAACATACCTTGACATGACGTTACTCCTATGGAGGCCGTAATGGAAACATTCATGAGAATGCTGAATCAATTGACTCATGTTATGGAAAATAACTTGAATCAAAATTGGATAGAAATATCCCCCAAAATGGGAAAAAATTAATGGAGTCATTTATGCATCAACGACCACCAATATTCAGTTGACCTAGTGACCCATTAATGGGGGAACAATGGATAAGGTCTCTAGAAAAGATCATTTTTAACTTCATTGTTCTGAACAAGAGAAAGGAACCCACACTATTTATGGTGTATGGGATGTATTTGATATGTTGTGGGCATGAATTAAAATCATGAGGCCATGAGGGGAGATTTATGTTATTGAGTGGAAGAGTTCAAAAGTTTTTTATAAAATAATTATTTCCCTCATTCAATGTGAATAAAAATGAAGAAGAAATTTATTGAGCTGAAGATGAAGGATAATGAATATGTTAGATTCTATTAGATTAAATTCACATGTCATTCAAGTTACACCTCTAGAATTATCATGGATACCAATGGTAAAGTTTATAGATTCTTTAGTGGACTTTGACCTCATCTATGAAAGAATATTTCCAACCAAGACTCTTAGAGAGATGAGAATATCATAAAAAGTGATATGAAAGTGGAACTATAGTTCTATGAGACGTAATGGTCCCATAAATCCAATGAAATTAAGAGTTCAAAAAAACCCAGAATGATGGGGGAGCATTTATTAGGGAAGGTGTGGAAATCATGTGAAACATCCCATGTGTAATAAATTTGGGAAGAAGCATTCGCGTAAATGCCTGCTTGGGTGAAAGAAGTGTTACATGTGTGGAATAGATTTCCATATTGCTCAGAATTTTTATATTGAAGTGAATCATAAACATCCCAACAATAATGAAAATGGTTGATAGTGCAGGACCAACCTGGTGTCTAATGGTTCATGTGTGGAATGCGAGATCACATTTCCAATCACTATCTGAATATGAGGGTAATGGAGGGGAATCAACTTCTACCATAGAATAGAACAAGGGATAATTCTTATTCATTAGATATCATGATGAGAAATGTATAATCTCGAAATGATGTGGTGGTAGGTACTCTTGTAGTTCTCTCAATTCTATCATGTAGTTTTTTTATTCTTTTACACCACATTCCTTTATTTCATCCATGTTTTTGAAGAATATAGAATCACTTTTTGACTTACTAAAAGAATAGTTGGTAGTAAAGACTCCTAGTGGGATTATTTAAGCATCAATAGTGTTTATGAACATTAAAATTTAATTTAGGGATCACAAACATATCGCAAATCTTGTAGTCATTCCCAGGTTAGAATTTAAGATTATACTTGGGATGGATTGGCTAAAAATTTATAATCCAATTATCAAATGAAAATGAATGAAAATTTAAGTATTCATGAATAAAAAACCATGGGTTATATTCCATGTAGGGATATCTCGACCTCATATTTTTCATGAAAAACATCCTATTTCCATCGATATGGAGTTGATTGATGAAGAAGTTGAGGGAAATGTGAGTATAATGATAAAAAATGACCCCATCAATCAGTAATACATTGACGTAATTCATGAGGAGTTACATGGACCGCCCCAAAAAAATAGATGTTTTGTTATCCATTGAACTCATGCCTATATCAAATATGATTTCAAAAACCCCATATGGAATGGGAAAAGAGGTACTTGAGAAATTATTGAAGAAACTCCAAGATCTTTTCAAGATGGGGTTTAACAAGACAAGTGTGTCTCATTAGAGAGAACATATTCTCTATGTGAAGAATAAGCAAGGATCAATGTTATTATGATTTGACTATAGAGATCTAAATGATATCACAGTAAAGAAAATTTACCATCTTCAAAGAATTGATGATTTATTTGAGCAGCTTAATGGGGCACAGGGCTTCTCCACGATTGATCTTCATTATGGCTATCATTAATTGATGCTGAAGAAAGTAGATATTCCAATGACCACCTTCTGGTAAAGATATTAGAATTATGAGTTTGTTGTTATGCACATCATATTGACTAATTCACATTCTATTTTTTTAATTTGATGAATAGAGGGATAATAAATATAATATTAGTGGTATATTTCAAACTCTATGAAATTAGAGCTTATTTGGAATGTTTAGAATGTATGTGTTTTGGTTTTAACTTTTTTCCTTATTGAGGTAAATTTTTCAATGTGATGGAAACTAGGTTGACCCTGTTAATAAAAGGTTTATAGTGGAGTGGTCACCTCCTATAATAAAGATCAAGATTCATAGTTTCCTTAGATTAGTTGGATTTTATACATGGTTTCTTAAAAACCCTTCACAACATTTTAATCCACTAACCAAGTTATCTCGAAAAGTGGTCAACTTCATCTAGAAAAAGGAGTGTGAAGAAAGTGTCCATGAACTAAAGAAGATATTAGTTAATACAACCATGAATAATCTACCACAAATCATAGAATTATTATTTATTTTAATTGATGCATCTCTAAAAGGGATTTGATTAATCCTTATTAAAACTGAAAAGTAAATTTCTTATTAATCTCGATAGCTAAAGTCACATGAGAAATATTATCCTACACATGATCTTGAGGTAGTCGTAGGTTTTTTTCTTTGAAGGTATGGTGCCTCTATCATTATTTGGAAATGTGTGATATAATCAAAGACCGTTAAACATTGAAGTATATTTTCACAAAAAAAAATTAATTTACATGTGATAGGGGAGGTGGTTAGAAATTCTTAAAGGCTTGGATTGTTCAATTCATTATAACACTGGAAGTGCAATAAATGATTCTTATTCTTTATGTAGGAAAGTCCAAATTTTTTGAGCAATGATAAGGATTCAGGGAGACCCCTTAATCAAAGACCTAGTGAAACTAGACCTGGGAATTTTAAGGGATGGGAATTCATCAACCCTATCGCAAATTGATTATCAATTGTCATTACTATTGGAGATAATTAAATCTCAAAAATAAGAACCATTTTAACAAAATAAGCATGAGGCTTTTAAGGGTGGGATGCAAGAACAGTTTATGGACTCATCCATTATACTCGAGTCCTATTACTTCGATATTTTGAAGCCTGGGATGGAGGAATTTCCAGTAGGATTCTCTCTATATTAAGCCAAATTTGAGCATCAACATGTTATGCTTGAAGGGAATTTCGTATATGAGATGTTCAAGTTAGTCCAAATATCCACTCGATTGATGCTATCCTAGCATCCCCAAGTGTCCACCATAATCACACTCCATACCCTGGGTTCGTATGTGATTCTTGTAAGTGGTTATTTTTCATGTACCTTTTCACTTTAAATGTAATCCTTTTGTTTAAAAAAAATTATTTCATCATTTTTATTTTACGAAATGTATTGAAAAAACATTTAAATGGGAATTCGATAAATTTATTTTTTTGAAAGAAAGTTTACTTTTCAAAAGAATATAAATTGTCATATCAAAATTATAATTTATTAATAATGTTTATTATAATGAAATATTGTTATTAAAACACTCCTTTTTTATTAAAAATGAGAATATTTTATTTTCAAATGTCAAATATTTTACTATGTAAGACACTATTCATTTTCTGTCTACTACTATTTTTAATAATGTAATATTTTTATAGTTAGAAATTAAATTTATAATAGATTATAATTTATTAAGATATAATAATTGTCTTCTTGAATTTAGAACTTAAATATTAGGTTACTATGAATTTATTATATATATTTTATTTTTTTATATAATATAAAAAATAGTTTTGATTTTTTTCTATGTCTAATGACATCATTAATAATTTAATAATAATGTAATAATTCTGGTAAATTATTGATTATTAAAATATGATATGAGGTGTCCCATGTGGAAAATACCATGGTAATAGCCATTGTTTTGCAAACACTACTAATAGGGTGTATTTTTCTTCAAAATAGTTTTTTTATAAAATGATATTTTATGAATTTTCATAACAGGAAAATTCAATATTCAAATACATTTACATTAAAATCTCAAAAAAATAACTTCTGCTGGAAGAATTCATAATTCCCAGATTCCAAAAATAGTTGCAAAAGACCAACCCTTCATCATAACTTCATCAGCATCACCTCACCAATTTCTTTTTTTTATATTCATTAAAAATTCATTCTCCACTAATTTACGATATTAATACATCACATGAACTCTTTAAAATTGTCTATTAATCCCCCAATGTCCCGATCATCGAGTTATAGTGGTTACTCTTCAAGGTAAAGGAATTTCTGAATTCTCTTTCCCGTTCAAGCCCTCTTTTATGTCGCATGTCCTTCAAATTCCCATAACCTATTCTTATTTTCATTTTATTTTGTCTTTATAATGTATAATGTGAATTTTATGAATATTTTACCCCATTACCCTCTATTTTTAATGTTTTATACAACTATGTTTCATACACGTTATATTATAGAATTATCTCCTCAAAATCTCCCTATTTCCCGCAACTAAGTATTTTACATTCATTATGTGCGTACCCAAAAGTAATTCAAATATAGAGGTATTTATCAAAAAAAAATTGAATTATTTTATTATGAAATTAATACACATAATATTATAATTTTGTTTTTTTGGGTTAAAAATGTCCACATAATATTGTTTTTAAGCACATTTTAAAACACCATGATTTTGAATTGAAACCCATTTATTTTGTTAACTATGGGTTATTTATTAAACACTTTATTATGATATGTGTGGGTCACATAAAAAAATAAATATTAAGTATTCACCCTGATAGTGTTCCAAACCATTGGGTAATGAAATTAATCTCTAGAGATGACATGGTTTCCGATACCTTATTGAATAACCATAGTAATTATTATGAAACATTAAGATGGATCATGGTGATATTTTTATAAATGACCAAATTTAATGTTGTGTCCAAATTTTCAAATTATTTTTCAGGATAATAGTATTATAATATGAATCTTAATCATGCATTTATAGTATTCCTCATGTTTTTGTTGATATTTCTCATGTTCACATGTAAACTATTTTGCTTATTTTCCTTTACCGGGCCTTCTACTCACTCTTTCATTTGATGTATGACCATAGGTTTTTAGATTCAATATATATACCTAGGATAAACCATGTTTAATCCATTCTTGTGGAATAGAATAATTTTTTATGTTTTCGTGAATTACGTACATTTTAACTAAGATATAAAACAATAAATGATCCCCTACTTGTAAAATGTAATTAATTAAAAAAAGAGATTCCATAGATATGATCAATGGATTGTGTGAGGCACGAAAAATGGGTATATGTGTGATAGACCAATGACCATTAAAATAGATCATAGAGAAATGAGGATTTGTTGTATATGGTAAACTGGGGTTACATTAAAATTTGTTTGCTAAATGTTGTGGTTATTTTAGAAACATGAAAATATATAGATTCTTCTGTATTGGGATTGAAGCCCGAAAAGATCCATCAAGGTTATTGGAAAATTAATTGTTACACCATAGAAGTTTCTAATGAAATCACCCAGATTTAATGTGCTTTGATTTATGGCTAGTTTCAATGGTTTTGACTGTTTAGATGTCTTACCCTATCTTCATAATAAATTTTATTTGATGGAATGTTCAATCATGTCCTTTAAAGGATGGGTCAAGTCTTGATAGAGAACATGAAGATCCTTTCAAATATGAAAAAGTTCCCATGATAATAGTTTTCGTGTGGTTAGACAAGAATCTATTACATTTTCAAGAAGGATCTATAAAATCAACAGTGATGACATTTTTTCAGTGAGACTAAATAGCTAGGATACATTGTTAGGTCCTTGAGTGAGTATATGATCCCAGTTTTCTAATTCAAAACACATGGTTTTATAATATGGTTTTGGTTAATAATAGTATTATAAAATGAATTCTTATGGTTTGGATTACGTTAGAAGGTGTAATTACATTCACAATTGTTGGTCTTTTATGTTTCTATTGTGATCATGGTCATATGTGGTAAATATACATGGGGAGTATTTTATTTTCATATGGTATAAAGGATCATAAACAGTTCAATTGAAAATAATTTTGGTATTTGTGGATGATCATGAGAGGTGTGGTTTTATGTGGAATAGAATAATTTTTTATGATTTCCGGAATTACGTACGTTTTGACTAACACACAAAACAATAAAAGATCCCCTACTTTTAAAATTTAATAAATTAAAAAAGAGATTCCATAGATATGACCAATGGATTTTGTGAGGCACTAACAATGGGTATATGTGTGATAAACCCAAGAAACGTAAAATATATAATAGAGAAATGAGGATTTGTTGTTTATGGTAAACTAGGTTTACATTAAATTTTTTTGCTAAATGTTCTGGATATTTTAGAAACATGAAAATGTATAGATTCTTCTATGTTGGGATTGAAGCCTGAAAAGTTCCATCATGGTTGTTGGGAAATTAATTGTTACACCATAGAAGTTTCTAATGAAATCACCCAGATTTATTGTGTTTTTATTTATGGCTAGTTTCAACAGGTTCGACTGTTTATATGTCTTACCCTATCATCATAATAAATATTATTTTATGGAATGGTAAATCATTTCCTTTAAAGGATTGGTCAATTCTTGATAGATATCATGAAGATCCTTTTAAATATGGACAATTTCCCATGATAACAGTTTCTCGTGTGGTTAGACAAGAATCTAAAACATTTTCAAAAAGGATATATAAAATCAACAGTGATGACATAGTTTCAGTGAGACTAATGAGCTAGGATACATTGTTATGTCCTTGAGTGAGTAGATGATCCTAGTTTTCTAATTCAAACCTCATGGTTTTATAATATGGTTTTGGTTTATGACAGTATTATAAAATGAATTCTTATGGTTTGGATTAGGTTATAAGGTGTAATTACATTCACAATTGTTGGTCTTTTATGTTTCTATTGTGATCATGGTCATATGTGGTAAATGTAAATGGGGAGTATTTTATTTTCATATGGTATAAAGGATCATAAACAGTTCCATTGAAAATAATTTTGGTATTTGTGGATGATCAATAGAGGTGTGGTGGATGTAATTCCAATAAACATGTTTGCCATAACATCGTGTTAGAGAGATCTATAGATATAATTTTCACAATTGTTTAGACTAAATTTTTGTGTGGTGACAAAGAGATTATAAGAATCTAATGGGATGGTTGATATATGACCCGTGAGTGTGAATCAAAATATCCTGGTAGAGAGATGTATCATAATCGATTATTTGGAGTTCAGTAGAACAAATTATTAATTTTGAACCAAATAGTGTCATCGATTTTTGATAAATTTGTAGAGAAAATCATGTTAGATAAACATGTGTCTATGAATAAGGATCTACTGAGGTTGTGAAAAAAAGTGATATACATGAATTTATATGATGGGGATTTAACAACAATCTGTTACCGTTAGGGGCCATAGTTATAGAGAAGGTATAATAAATTTTTATAGGTTTATTTTTGGGTGAACAAAAATTTTTATAAAGTGATCTAATTATGGATATTTATTTTTGATTAATATGAAACCATATTTGTATTTATTTTGAATATAGAAATAAAATAGTTAGTGCTGATTAGGTGACAGTATATAGAACCATTAACCATGAAACCCCTATAGAGGAAAACAATTTATCAGTCATTTGACTATAGACCTTGTAATAAAAATGATGTGGCTGAGTTGAATATAGAATGGAGTGGTTTTTGTGGCCATGTGAGGCCATTGAGAAAAAAAGTGATGTGTTCAAAGATTCCTCATTGAATAAAACTATGTAATTTTTGTAAATTTTGAAATCATTAACAAATATTTAGTTTTTTCATTGTGAGTATTTATAGTGACATAAGTGTTATCTGATGGGAGGAATATTAGTGTGTTTCATGAAATAATATTTGTTTTGGATAGCCCGTATCATAGCCATGGAATATCACATGTTGTTATATATGGACATTTGAGACTATTTTTCAATGTGGTGAGTTGGTAATCATCTCTAAAATATATTTGGAATGTGGTTGTAAGGTTTTAATTAGAAATGCCTATGATAGATGAATCATAACAACGAATTTTTTGGTTGTATGAAAAAGATTATGGCTAGGATCACCATCGGACATTCGGTTTTTTATTAAATGATCCATTCAGTGTTTTAGGATGGATAGTCTTTAGATATTTTCATAATGATGTATCGCTTATGATTATGCAAATGGGTATATTTATTTTCTATTGAGGTTCCATAATTTGATGGTTTTACATTGGATGTGTTTTATTAAGCTTGTAATTAAATGAAGATGTCATAAATCTATTGGTGACCAAATATGGTCAGGGGTGTTGAACTATTACCACTAGGACCTCATGAGTATATGAAGTGATACTATGGGGAGTTTTTAATTCAAATAATAAATATTATCATTTGGGTTTTGTGTTTAGTTTTATATTTTTAAATATTTTTTGGGCAAAATTTTGATCCATTCATGAGAATGTAGTTTTAAGACTTTACAGAATACAAAAAATTGAATTTAGAAGTGGAATGGATTTTTTAAATTAGTCACTGGAGTGAACGTAGTTCCCAATGAAGGATTAATGCGTATAATAAGATGGTTTTTACCCAATTGATAATCGATGGACATCTAATGCAGCGGTAGATCTAGAATGGCTCACCTATTTGGTAGTGTGAAAATTTCCACCAAATAGATGGGTTCTTGATGTTTTTAAACATATAAATGAGGTCATTTCACCACATTCCCCACTTTTTCATAAATTGGATTTTGGTCTCTCCTAGCCTAATATTTGTGATATTGGATCACTACTCAAACACTCCTTTATCACGGTGAATCTATACCGATTCATAGTCATTCTTCGATTTAAATAAGTTGACCAATGTCCCTTGATCTATGAATGTTTCTATATTCTACTTTAATTAATGTACTATAATTCCCATTTTTTCTCATTGTTTAATGATAATATAACCATTTTTGATGTATTTTTTTAATCTCTCTATATCATCCATTTTATCTTGAAGAAAATGCCATTATCAGACTAGTCAGTCACTATGAGGTTAAATTAGGAGGTCCAGTTAATAGAACGAAAATGGATTGATTATTATTAATTGTTATTTGTAGTTTCAATCCAACATAACCGTTATTTGAATTAATTAAAATTAAATTATTAGGTAAATAATTACCTTGGATAAATTCTATACATACCATGACACTAATAAAGGGGAATAATATTTTAATGTGAAATGATTACAAAGGAAAACAACCGTGAGGAGTAATGATTTCATTAAATTCTTCTGTTCTTTTTGAAAAGGTATTAGAGGATAATTGGTCAGATTCCATGGTTGTGAAATGTAATTTGAATAAAACCTATGTACGTAAATGGGTTTAACAATTTTGGGCACAAGGGAATGTTATAACATACTATGTGATAAATTTTATAATATTGGACACCTTGGCTGGAAATTTTAATCATAAAAGTAATGTCGAATCAATATGAAATATGTTAATATATTAAATTAGATATTGTTAATTGGTAATTCAAAGTCAATGATGATCTTGATTTGATAATTTAAATTTTATTATGTGGTTTCTTATCAAATAGAATGAAATTATTTTTTCATATTCATTAAATTATGTTGTAAAATAAGTTTTTTTAATTTTTATATTGGATGTGATTTTGGTAAGTCATTTATGTAATGTTAATAAGAAAATTTTGACTTATAGTGCTTAAGGGAAATTATAAATAGGGTTATTAATTTTTGAGATGTATTGGTTTTGTAAAAAAATATAAAAACAGGATTTTTTTATTTAAAAATTAATGTAATACACAGTACAATGATTAGGGATTGTAATGCCAATATCCATATTGAGAATTAAATATAATAAATGGTTTGTTAGGTGAACGATTACAATTATTCCTAATGATTATGAATAATGGGAGGAGGAATTACATTTAATAGGAAATATGATACTTAATAATGTCCAAATGTGATAAATAATTTTATAATATACATGATAACTTTGAATGATACAATGAGAGCATGGATTTCATGAAAATAATAAAATCTTTGGATTTCTAGGCGACGTTCCTTCACCCTATGAAATCAATGGTGGTTGTGAATTATATTATATGAGTAAAATTCAACTGTAATAATTCGATGACCATCTAGATTTCGGGTGATGATGGAATATGGTTAATGATATGATAAGAGTTAGATTTATTGAGAATAAAAATATGAGCACTTGGATTCCAATTGATCCTTCATGATAATGGGAATTCAAGGATGATTCCTAATTTTGATGTGAATATTTGTTATTGTAAATGTGAACATGATGTTCTAATTGACACAAAGACCATTGAAAAAGATGGTGTAGTCAAATTGGGACACATACCTAAGGATTGAAAATAACATATCCAACAAATGGTGTCCTTGTGAACTCAGGACAAAATTGGTTGTTATTTATTTTTATAAAAATAATTTTATGATATTAAATTTTGTATATTGATCACTTATACATGATAAATTCCTTATGGATATATTTATAGAAGACAGTGATTGTGGCCTAAATATTTATACTCACACAATACCCATCTGTTTTGGCACTTGGCTACCTGAATATACTCCATTCATGGTTATGTGTATAGGTTTAGTGATAGGCCTAATATTAGTGCATATTGTTTTAATTTTTTTGATAGAGTTGTATATTGGTACTAATACAACTCAAAACCATTTTTGGATGGGTTCATAGACTTGTTTTATTTTATATTATTTTAATATTACATGTTTATAATCTCCCATAAGAGATATGATGTGCTATATTGGATGGTTTCATTTATTATTACATCTAGTGAATTTAAAAATTTTCCATAAAAATATATAACTATGATTTATAGATGTATTTCTATATGATTTGACTAATATATTTTTTGTTTTATTTTGTAATAATGGGGGAAATATTTTCAAAGGCTAACCTAATGATCCATCATGAGTATCCATCTTCCCCCTTTGTATATATAAGCACTCCTGATCCCCTCTGGGGAACTACACTATGTCACCATTTGAGTGGCCTATAGGTTGGGTTTTCATATTGACAAAACAATACTTCAATTCCTTGACACTATATTCACATTCCTTTGTTTAGAAAAATTCCATTCATATAAATATTTTTTAGTTGGATTGACAATCACAGTATGACTCTCATAAAAAATTGAATGCAACCAACTAGTATATGAAAACTATGGATCATTTTAAAATATGTCTCTATGATTGAATCCTACATTTAATTTTTTTCATAATGATACAAAAATAAAATTTAATAATTTTTAAAATTCCAAATTAATGATACTTCATCCATTAAACAATCACTATTATGGTACCATTCATGTAATATCATATATTTTAATTTCATTGGAACAATTTTCATTTAATCCTCCTACTTCTCATATATAATTGACATAATCATAGTATGATATCGAAGGTATACCATAATTTTTTTGAGGTATTTTCTAATGACATTATTCATTATTTCTGTTAATATTTATCGAGGATTAGTGTGTTTGAATGGATTCACTATGAATACATAGATACCAAAACATGTTTATAATGAATACAAGGGAATAATATTCTCTATTACATTTATTTGGAGATTTAATAATCCAAGGTACACCTTACAATTGCACTGGGACCGATGTTTTTGTTTCAAGATAATATCATTTTGTGGTGTGGGATACAATTTGATTATAAATATCTTATTGAGCTTATAATTATCAATATAGAAGAACAATTTTTTATCAATCATAAAAAACACGTATTGGTGTACCCCATGGTGATGTATTGAAGAATTTAAAAACCTTATTCATATTATCTTGTATAATATTTTATAGTTCTTCCAGGTAAATTTTGTTCATTGTATAAGGATCATTGGATAGGGGAAAATATGCAGTATAATTTCTAAGGAAAATTCAACCAATCGATCAGGGTGATGACACTGAAACATTTCAAGGAATAATTTAGTTTAGTACCTCTCATTGGAAATTCCATAAAAAAGTCTACTCCCCCAATTTATATCATTAATTTTGGCATGGTATTTTTACCCACAAGATACTAATATCATTACGTAATTATAATATTACAAATTAGATACATCCTCCTCTTATACTTTTATAGAATACATGGATGATTCTAGATATGTATTATGATGTCCCTCACAAAAAAATCATGTTTTTATTTATATAATCCAAGGAATTACATTCCTAGTATATCAAAAAATTACACTAATGGAATTATGAAAACAACAGATGGTTGATTCATAAAATATTTACCAGGGTGTATTGATATAGATAGCTTATGATAATTGATACATTTTTTTATTTTTATTGAAAACTCATACCCATGTTTTCGGGAGTCTTTTAATAGTCTTAACAAAAAATATTTTATTTAAAGTATGTATAATAATAGAATCAAATAGTGTGTTCTCTATTCACATAGGAATAAATAGAATACTAATCACCACATTATTATCTGGTTGCACCATATAAGTAGTTTTAACAAATTCAATTCCTTTATCTATGAGAATTAGAGGTTGTTTCCAATGAATCTCTCTGAAAACCCATGTCTTACTTCATCAACATACATAATTTCCATTTAAATCATAGTTAAAAAATATACTATATGAGTAGTGTTAATTAGAACATAATTTTATTCTATTTAATAAGAGGTAATTATCAAAAACCATCAGTAATTACATAATTACTATTTTAATTCCTTCTAAAAAATTAGAATATTTTACATATTATTTTTTAATTAAGTCACCTATTAAACATAGTATGCAGAGGGTCAGGGAGGATTGATATTGACAAGATAAAAAATTAAAATAAATTATAACCCATTTTCTTAGTTATTATTATTTAATAGATTAAATTATGAGTAATGTATTGGATGATAAATTTGTGTCCACCAATAAATTTTGAATATGAATTTTACCACTGGTGAAATACTATCATTATCAGTATTTCAAAATCTATTAATGTATAGTTGCAGACACAAATAAAAATAAAAAATTATCATTTTAATTAACATGGCCGAATAACATTCTATAAAATAAAATCTATTGGAAAGGACTAGTGTTTTAATGTCAACCATGTTTTTATTGAGAGGGTTGCGAAGGAGATTAATGTAGAAGACAATGAGATTAACAATTGTAGATCGATTGGATGATGAGTCATTGACAACCAAAGAGTTCATGGATATCACCAACATCATCATTGTGGAATGATTATTCATTAGAGATTTATCAAAACATGAGGTAGAATTATTGATTTTTTTGTATTTAAATCTCAAAATTATAATCCATTATTGAATATGAATAAATATATTAAATATTGATTTCTGGGTCAAGCATTGAAATCAATATTTGGATTTATCATTTAATGAATAATAAATTTTAATTGTTTGATAATACATGATTATTTCTTATTCCTGAGTAATTATAAATAAAATAATTTCATTTTGAAGACCATACAAATGGATGTGATTAATTAAAAAGGTTTTTTTTGTTAATTTATACTATGGGATGTCACATGTTCGTCATTTTTTTTACATATAGATTATCAACAATTACCTAGTAGATAAACATTGAAAAATTGTTATTTGGGGAAATATATCATTACCAATGGTTTTTTGTTGAGATTAATAGCCTTATTTCTATTTAAAGTATGCTAAAAATAATCACAGATATATCAAGATTTCATAAGTATTATTCTTATTTAGTTGGGTCTTGTGGTGTGATTACAATTTATTTATGAGGATTATAGTGGACAGAATCTGGACTCTAGTGGGGGATCTTGTATGGTAAACTCTATATTTCAGTTCCTCGATAACATTTGGGGTTATTCCTTATGTAAAAGAGGTTCAACTGGAACCACATGAAAATGATTAGTTTTTAATGATGTGACATAGATGTATTTTCATCTAAGGAATTGATATCACATATTCCCTTATATGTGGAAATTATCGTTTAAAAATAAAAAAAAATTCATTGATGTGTGGGAGTTAACATATTTTATGTGAACTTTGACAGGTGACTCGATGTGCACCCATAGGTTACACGGGCATAGACATGGAAAGGTAGATCATCCTGACAAGATAACCATTGCACAAACCCATACACAGATATGGCTATGTACATAGACATGGCTAGAGTAAATTAGCAAGACAAGACTATGTGGTATTTAGGTATAAGTACATGAGAACATGATATAGAAAATAGGTAGAATAGGCGTAGAAAAGTCACAATGTGTATACCATATAAATGTTTTGTACTTTATTTATTATAGGATGAGGCCATTTTTCACTTCTATGTAGACCTTTTTTAGTAGGTTTAATTCCTATAGTTGTTCCAAATAAGAGTAGAGTGACTAATCTCATCCTAATTATAGGATATAATCACATCCATTGGATTACTCTTTGATAGATTATAAGAATTATTTATTATGGCATAAGGAGTGATAATCTATAATCCTCTACTTCCCATAATAGGGTAAAGTGTCACATGACAAACAAACCAGTGTGTTTGAACCCTTTACTTATCGGGTCAGTTATAGATAGGGTCTGGTATAACCCAGAACCCATAATTGATATCCCATATCTATTTAATAATATCGTATGACATCCAAAATTCACCTTTTCATTGTAGTTCCTATAATGAATTACATCATTAATGGCCTATATGTTTTTTTATTAGACTAATAGTGTGAGTTATCATAATACAACATCCCCTAGAAACATGATGTTTAATCATATAATATAAGTATGGTAATAAAATTATATTGATACTGGAGTCCATCGAAGTGCATCTAGGTTGTTAGTATGTATCAAAATATGAATGGAATTTTTTTTGATCATGTATCAGTGATTCCCTTGATGAATTATTTTTTTTGACATCAGGTTATAATACCGAGTATGTATATTCTCACCCTTTCTTGTGATATTAAAATATATGAGATTTATTATTCAGATTACATGCCTTTTTAGAGTGTAATACGGACCAATAGAAGGTGAAGGAATGGTGAGATAAACCCACCTTGTTGTATTCTATATATTTTAATTGACTACCGTCCACTCCTTCTATGAATGTTGGAATCTATTATCCACATTAGTGAGATTGTATTTAGAAAATTATTCCTTCTCATAATGTTCTATTTCTCTAATGTGTGATATAGACATATTGATAAATTATTTATTAGTTTTATATTATCATTTATATTTATCATTTAATTTGGAGATGTGTGAATGTGTAAATGTTTTTTTATATAAATCCACCAATTAATTTGATTGGGCTATAATGTACTGCTTTCCATCCCTTTTCCTATTGGAGGATAGAATGGTCTCCTTCTACAAATTTATCACCAATGAGGTTTAGAAAAGTGGGTTTATTAATGAGAGAGTTTTATATATGGATGTTTTTATTGAATATAATTTTGGAGATGGTCTGTCTATGATGGTTTGTTTGTGATGAATTGAAATTTTGTTAATGTGTCTCAGTTTATCACTCCCGGTATGGAACATAGTGATGATTTAACACCAAATATATCCATTAAGTAGTAATATAAAAACATTTTTGTTGAATATTTTGATGAAAAAACTCGTTGAAGGGGAAATATCAGTACACACATCATATAAGAATGTGAATTGGTATCCATGTCATTATTGATTCACCTTCATAGATATACTGTTAGCATTTGTTAATAATTGATTTATTTTAGATGCCTCTACCATAATATTTTCATAGGATTTCATAGCATGATCATGATAAAGATCTATTTAGTGATGGATTTTTATTATAGGGATCTATATAGGAGGTGTTAATCGATTTGGGATTCTAGTCTTTCCACCACCCATTGAGTAAAAGTTTTCACTAAAAATACATCAGATATTGTGAAAAGGATGAAAGATCATTTCTTTATTCAAAAACATTGACCTTCATGTTTTAGGATGATACAGACCTATATGAAGATGAGGTCTGGCTTGAGGTAGTTATGGAAGTTTTCATTCAAGTCTGGACCCATCTAGATCATATAATGCATCAAGGGGAAGGCCCTCTTCAGGCATCCATAAGTCGATGGTGCAGTCTTTTGAATAAGAGGAAAATAACAGTGACACATTAATAGATTGAGCATGAGTATCACATCATAGAAGAGTCCTAAATATCTACAATTTGATAAGTGAAAATCCAACCCTTTCTATTTTTTAAACAAAGTAGAATGGCCATATTAGGGAATTCATTGAGTTTGACTGAACCTTCATGATAGTGGTAGGATTTGGTTAATTATTATTATTTCATATACAAACTAGTGAGAATTTTTATATATGAGATATGTATGATGGAGTGATATTCCTTATTATTAATAATTATGCTAGTGAGCTCAGGTGAAATTTGGTGGTGGATAACATTTTTGATGTGTAGTTGTTGGATGTCATTGATGGTAGTAGGACCGCTAGAGAATAATCTTTTGTAACATGCATCCAATTTCATTCATTAGGATCCTTGTGAGCATGGAATTTTTAGAGTCTATTTCAGGATTGGGGGACTTTGGATTTAGGGTATATAGATGGTTTCATTCATTCAATAGAGATGACTTTCTACCCATGTGATGTGCGTTAACATCTCATGTTGTATTGTCTAACCTTACATGTAGTTGATAATGAGGAATTCAACGAACCACCGTTGAATGGGAATTAACTAGATAAGGACTTTTTTATGGTTTAGCATGTGGTAGGGGATCTTGTCGAGTTGCATGAGGTCGCCAACATTTTGAACTTTTTCTACCACCACCACATGGAGGTCCAAACAAATCATTTGGAGTTAGTAGTTAGTGATGAATTATAATAAAATTAGCTCATTCTTAAGACCTAATGCCTCTAAGGATGATTCTATATAAACTATTTTCCTAATATATATTAAATATTATACTAATATAAGCAATATTATAAAAAACATATCATTCCACATCCCTTCCTCATGATCTAAAAGTTTATGTGGATCCTTTGTCATGCCCGTTAAACATAGAGAATATTTCTGGAATAGAATCATTTATCGCTAATTACTATTGAGAATATAAATTTACTCTTTATGGAGAGATATTCATTTATAATATTTTTTTAGTAGTGGTGATTACCTAATACATCATTCTAGGAATAGATCCCCTCCTCATATTTCATTCACCAATTAAATACTTTATGAAGAAGATACAGTAAATCAGTATTGATGGGATGAATCTTTCTTTTCACTGTGAGAAGGAACCCCATGTATTATTGGATAGGCTCATACATATGAGGATACACCTGATTAAATATAAATAAGTAAATATTACCCTTATATAAAAATATTATATTGGCTTTTATCTTAATGTTGTGGTGTTATAGTGTGAGGCTATCTAAAATAAAGACATGTCGTGCTTACCACACAACTAAATTATTGAACTCTTCATAAAATCATAACATTGGACTATACTAATATCAATAAAAACATATAATATGGAACCAAAGAGTGTCATGTGATAAAGGTGAAATTATAGTACATGTAGAGGTATAGAATTTTAACAACTACTGTTTCACCCAATGACATAATAATATTTTTTCCATGTAGGTGGATGAGAGAGTGAGGTAGTATATATATTATCATCGGCTAAACTAGGTGACCATTATTAATAAGTATACATTATCAAGAATCAATTATCTATTTGAAAAGTTATATAGGGAGACATGGATATCAACGATTCACCATGGTTTGTGTTATCAACATCTCATGGATCATTGGAAGGATATATCAAATATGACATTCTATTTTCCCTATGATCATAATGTGTTCATGGTGACTCCATTATGAGTGATTAATTCCATATTAGTATATTTGGGAATCATGAAATGGAACATTCAAACATTCATATATTAGTTATTTGTAGTTTTCAAGGATGTTAACTTGGGGTACATAGCCTTAGCTGCAGTCCATGGGTGCCATATGAGGTTCATCTTGGAAATACTTTGAGATAATAAGAATTATGGGTATATCACAAGGATTTGTTTTTTCATTCCTGACATCCACTTCCTTGGATGTATCATCTCTATATAGAGTGTAGTAGTGGACCCCCTAAAGGTTTATGTAGTGATATCTTCAGAGCCACCCAAGAGTGTCTCTAATGTATGGAGCATCATGGGATTAGTTGTAAACCCGAGGTGAGTTGTGATACATTTAATCATTATAATGATATAACTGAATATATTAACCCTAAGGGGGTATAAACTAATGAGGATGTAGATGGGATGAAAGGGTTTTCAGGAGTTACGATAGAGGAAGACATGATTTCCCATCATGTTATTTAAAAAGTATAGTGTAGGGTATGATGTCTTCTATGATTACTCTAGATCAAAAAGTTTCTATATTATGAGGTAGAGGAAGGTAGTAAACGCCTACAAGTTTTGATAGATGGGACAGAATTATATGAAATATATGGTCGGTGATATTAATATATAGATATTGGTTTTCTCACTTAATATTTGGCGACACTACCTTTTGTGTGAGATGATAATAAACTATTTCGACTATAATTTTCTTATATATATCTTTTCACTAAATGATATTAACATGAGTCAAGGGATAACACTAGAGTTCCTCCATGAATAAGAAATATTGATAGTATAAAACCACATGAATGGGAATGTGGTGGAAGATGTTCTTATCTAGAATTATTGTTCATAGTTGTCGAGTGATTCATCATAGAAGTTTGATTTGATGCAATTATTCATTATGGGATAGGATGGTTTATTTTACCTCCATTAAATTGTTAATTACCCTATAAATCTATAGTATGTTATGGAGGTTTATCTTAGATATATATACTATGAGACCCAGTGTCTTCATATTTCTATGGGATGTTCTTATAATGTATATTTTGGAGGTGGGATAAAATTATCCTTTTTGATTACCAGGCTGATGTGGGTATAGAATAACCACTAGAGGTTGTGTACTTGAAATGGGATGGTATATTTATAGTTATTATTATAGTGATTCCATGATCATCTAGTTGAAATGATACCATTAAGGTGATCATAGTGAAACTAAGCATGTTAGGAAATAACATAGACATATTTCTGTAATACTCGATATAATGATTGGGATTCCATTAATTGTAGTAGATAATAGCGAATCATACAGTTCCCTTGATGATCAATTTAGACCACGATTTCTTATTAATGTTTTGATTAGGGAGAGTACTACATAAGTCTTCCAGGACATTTTATGATATTACAATTGTTTTCCAAAAATAGAATAAGGGAATTTCAAAATGAATACTTAAGGATCTCAAGGACCATCATGAAGCATGCATGTTAAATCGAGCTATAGTTGGGAGGATAACCAACAATTTATATGTTTTTAATACACCAATTTTTACAAATCAATCATCTACGTGTTATAATTTTTGGCAATTATGAAAGAACCTATAGGTTATAATTGTGTTGGAATGATAGACTGGAGTCATAAATTATGAATATGGGAATGGATTGTGAAATTATAGTGATGATTTAAATTATCCTATATTGATTGAGGTCTACCTAAAGATTTACTATGTCTTATGGGGACCAAAAATATAGGTTGTTTGAGATTGATGGTGGATGACCTTCCTTCTTTAGAGTCTCATCTAAATGAGTATTGAAAATATTTGGTTGGGTGATAATTTATCTATGATGTTATTTGGACCCGTCAATATACTACATATTATCAGTGAAGTGGAATTTAACTTTGACCAAATTAGGTAGTTTTAAAAAATATGTGATTTCAACCCCTTTTCAATGTTTATGAGGTCTGTTCAGGATCCATCACATGTTATTAAGTGGGTTGATCTAGATGTTAAGGAATGGGATACCTTCAGAGATAGCCCAGCGGTTCCCAAGGATTGTCAAAATAAGGATCATCATGGGTTTTTTATTCCATTGTAAAATGGTTGATTATAGATTGGGAAACTTTAGGAGATCACCAAGGATCCAGAATCACATATGCAACTTAGTTATAACATATTATTGAGTAATATTTATTTCTTCCGGGATGGATATCACTGAGCTTGGGATAATGTAATTCATCTATTATTGACATGTAAAAAAACTGTTATATTTACATATATAAATTATTTCATAGGAGAAATGTTTCTATGGGATTACAAGACTCTGGGATGATTAATATTGATAGCTTAATATAGAAAATATATTAAATCTAATGCACATAGTTTTTTTGAAATAATTGAATAATATGGGCTCAGAGACTCAGATGGTAAATTTGAGACCACAATTAATTCATGAATATAGTTTTACTATATTAAGAACATTTTATTTACCATTGTCTATAATTTTGTAAATATTATTGGAAGGTGAAAATAAAATAAAAATTTATTTTTTTTCTTGACTAAATCTGAATATATGAAATCCAAATTATAACCAAAACCTCTTTTTATTGTACATAACCTCAAAATTTATGAGAGCATTATAGAGAATGGTTTCATATAGGACAATAAGATCAAGAATTAGAGATCAGATTTCACTATATTTATCATTGACAAAGGAGTTCATAGATCTATCAAACAATACCAACATAGAACCATTCATTCTTAGTGATTGATATAAAATAATAGTACAAAATATTATTATGTTGTTATTAAATCCCCATTTTATTTTCATATGTCAACCATGGATCAACATTTTAAATAATTATTTCACGAGTCAAAAATTTAATTTCATGTATGAATTTATAATCCACTAAAAATGTAATAGATATTGTTTAATAATACATTATTATTTAATATTCATTCAATTTTCTAATGGAAACACATTGAGGCCACCCCATGAAATAGATGAGGTAAAATCCCATTTTTGGTTCTATATTAATTTCTCTAAGAATTCCTTTTAAATTCTTTATCTCCATTTAATTTGGACAACACACAGAAAAATAACTGGTAGATGATTGTTGAACAGACAATATTTATCCTAATATAACATTATTTAAGGATTGATATTGGGATTGATGGAATAATAAGGGTGTGGTAATTATTATAGATGATTGTTGATGGATGAATATAACACCATTTTTCATCATTTGAATTTGGATACTTCAACGATGGGATTTCGAAATTGGGGGGGATTCCCAAGGGGATGGGTGGAGGAAATTTGGCCATTAGTTATGGAATGGAGAAATTCAACCCCGGATCCAAGTTCATCAGAGAGATTTGTGTTATATTAAGTGGAAGAAAATCCCTAATTAGAATTATATACAAACCATATTTTTTAGGAATTCATTACATATTGGTTAGGTAGTTTAATGAAAAATTATAAATAGTCCCTTAACTTTTGTCGTAAGGGTTTTGAAGATATATGATATCACACACTAGTAGGTACCTATAACATGTTCTGTGATCCATGAATGGTTCCTCAATGCATAAAACTATTCTACAATGGAATAGAAATAGCACGGGACATGACCATGAGAAGAGAGAACAATCATGGCATGGTACATGGACTTGAATTTGTTCCCATAAATGGCCAGAGTACATGTGCATGGGTAGATATATGAGGGTGGACCAAAGTACCTAGAAAATGACCGAAGTATGTAGGAATTACTATGGTGTAAAAAACCCTACTGTATTCGTAAAACATGATGTGTGCTCTTCTTTTTGTTGGGTTAAGCCCTCATTTTCATTAATAATGCTTATTTCTAATGGGTGTGTGATCTTGGTTAATCCCTATTAGTGTATTTGATGACATCACATTTTGAGCATCTTATGTGATCCCCTATAGAGTATTAGTCACATATGGAGTTCAATAATCTCTTAGTGGGGCCCATGGTGTGAGCCTATATAATACACTTTCACCCAAGTTGTTGTCTAGAGTAACATGAGAAACACACATAGGAATTAAATCCTAATCATGGTGAGTTATTACCAAATAAGATTTGTTATACCTCCATACAACATGGGTGATTTCCCCTATATATGTATTGAGATCCATTGAGTTAATTAATATTGTCATTGTGACATGATTCAATAAACAATAACTTATGGATGAGTATCATCAGTGTTATCATCTTCTTGGAGTGATTTTTCATGGGAGAACATTATATTGATGACTCAAGTAGAATTCAATACTAGTAGCATTGTTTTTTTGTTACTATAAAAATGTTTTAAATAATGAGTATGTATGGGTTATTATTATTTTTATGTATCATAATATAATTGATGAACATATATGACAATTAACTAACTACTTTTTTAATTAATCATGGTGGGGGACTTTGAGGTATCATACTAGGTATGTATATTCCTAGCCCAATAATGGAACTGTCTTCACAAGTCATATCTTATGATGATAATAATCAATTTAACGGATTCCTTCATGGACCGCTGCCAAATGTATAATTGTGGATTATGATTGAAAATAGTTCATACTATGTGGCACATTTTTTATTATTCCCCTCTATATATATGGTTTAATATTTTTACTGTATGGGTGGGCTTGTATTTTTTTTCATTCCTTATTTAGAAAACTTGTTCCAATAAGGGGTATTCTTGGGGTGTCAAACTCAGTTTACCACCATCACGAAATACAATGGTGGGTTATGTCAATATAATTTATTAGCCTAATGCTCATATTTTCCACACCTAAATCATCCCCCCATTCCATATAAATAATTACTAATATTCATCAACGTATTATTTATTGTGGGTTGTTCGGTTTTCATTCTTTCATTATATTTAAATATATTTTCTCTATAAATAATATTAAAATTATAATTATTTTTTCTAACCATGGTAAAAATCTGAGAATCCCCAATCCCTACCTCAACTATAATGACACATCATATAATATCATCATAAGCATGAAATTTAAATATAACAGATGATTTTTATGGACATGAATTTTATATAATAAAGAGGTTATCTAATATATTTTAATTTTTGATGAAAAATACATATGTGTACCATGAATTCCTTATCATTGTTTCCTCATGAGACAATATGACTCAATTTCCCTTCTTATTAATCCATGTGACTCTATCTCCATTTTAATTTTTTGAGATTGAAGATAATATTTTTGAAAATTATTTTCATGAATACATACCATTACATGTATATGATTTCATCCTTGGGATTTGTATTTTTGATTAATGTCATGAAATGACCATATTCTCTATCTATGCGATAAAAATATATAAATAAATTTTCATATTTTATTCATTTGATTATAGAGAATATATTCTCAATGGAGTAAATCCATTTTTTGATGTTTGGATCATAATATTCACTAAATATAATGGGACATTATCACACAAATGAATGATATACATCATTTTACTTTGTATTAAAAGGAGCGTGTTCCACGATATTAATTATATATTTCAGTAACTAAGATTGTTGACCTAGAAAGATAATGAAAAAACTAACTCACACTCCCATTAGGTTACACATCTCATTCGTGAGACTAACAAAAATATAAATACATTGTTTTTAGGCATGATTACTCATCATTTCCTAGAATAACTAAAATAAATAAAAATATGGGAAGGGAAAACATAAAATAATAATTATATAAAAGGGAAACACAAACTTTTATAAGTAATAATATAGAAATATCTTTTGAATCATAACATATGAGTCCCTATATTTCAATAATTTTTATCAATGTAAATTATGGATTTTACATTCTAGCATAATAATGTATTCATGTCCTTTATATTGGATTGTAATGATATTTTATATTTACCAAAGAATATAACCCAAGAGTCTCTAATTGTATGTGTATTCATGAATCTTTGTTATATAATTGGTATAGTTCTTGTTAACAAAAAATTATCCTTTTCATGGTTATTATTACTAAGGAAATATTTGGTATAGCCACAAATAATTTTAATTTTCAAACATTGATTTCCTTTCATGGAAACCACTCTATCTGTATTTTACCAATATATCATTATTGTTTCTTCTATATTGACTTAGCGGTAGAATTTATACATTTTTAATATTTTTCTTATCCAAAAATAATAATATTATTCCTTATGTACTATCTATAGTGGAAAAAACCTTTTCCAAATATTATTACATGAATTATCATAAAAAATAATCACCACCCATTGATCGAGAGGCATATTTTTTCTGTAAAATTGGATAATATTACATAAGTATTGATATAAAAAATTCATTATTTGAAAATATATTATATCCTCTTACATCCTACAAGGGTTCTTAAACTAAAAGGAAAACTTTTTAAATAAATTAACTAAAGGGGTGAGCTATAAAGATGAACAAGTTAATGAACACGATATTGAATCACGGTATATGAGTCAAATGTTATAAAAAATTATTATAAAAAGGAAAGGTTCAAGATAAATTGTATTTAATCATGATATATATAAGATGAAATTATAGGAATGTGGAAACACTATAATCCATGAAATCATTAGTAATAGTCAATGTTTAGATTTAGGGCTTCATAACAAGGAGCAATAATTCAAATAATGTGTGTGGATTTATGCTTAATCCCATATGTGATTTCTCATGATTTATTAAAAATAACCAATCATTTTATAACAATTAGAGTGAGCCCATTAAAATATATACATTCATTTGTGTTCCACATAATGAAATCCAATATATATATCAAAATGTAAAAATATGATATAAAGAAACCTCATATATAATATTAAATAAAAATATAATTAAAGGTTATACCATAACGATTATAGAGAGATTATAGAATTAAATAATTTCAAAATTCACTATTGAATCAAAAATCAATATCCCAGAATTTAGAGTTTATAATAATGATGATTCATTAAAAAGTGAGCATATTTAGAAATAAAAATGAACCTTTTATAAAGGTGTTTGAAGGAATTAGAAATATACTTGTAATGATGGAATGAATATGAAATTTTCATTGAGACTAATAGTAATCCAAAATGGGTATCCTTAATATATTTATTATTTTATAAAATAATAAGTAGTTAAAATTCATTAAATGGTTGTTTCAATAATGTATTATGGTGTATAGCAATTAACCATAATCAGGTATAATTTTATAAAAGGTGTCGAGAGATTAACATAAAGAATTTATAACACCAAATACGAATTCGGGAATAAGATAATTATTTATATAATATAAATAAATAATCAATTTAGAAACATTATATATCAATAAATTTAATGATTGTGTGAGTTAGAGTGAAAAACACATGACCCAAATAAAGGTGTGTGGTTAATATAGCTCCATTAACATGGTTCTAGATTCACTCTTCATATTACATTATTATATTTAATAACAAAACTATATTTATCAAATACATTATTCATAACCTTATTCAAATATGATTTATTTATTATTAACATTTTATTGTAATTTAGTGTTTCTTATTTAAGATATTATGTTTATAATCAGTATTATATGTTTCTTCATTTCATAGATCCAATTGTCAGTTTATTTTGTATGAAATAATTTATGTTCAAGTAAAATTCCTATATAAAGTATTAATTTAATTTAAAATTTATTATTGTCCTCTAGAACAGAAAAATGGTCCAATATATCCATATGTGTTTTGAAAGAGGGATTATTGATTTTGTATAAATGTTTTCTAAATATAATTAGGCAATTTTTGAGATTTACATAGAATCATGAAGTATATTCATTCTATTTAATTTAAATACTATTAAAAAAAATTAAAATATGAAATAAAATATAATATAATAGTATTCATTATATTTTACCACAATATTATTTATATTATGATCGATGAAGGTAGTGGAGAAAGAAGAATTTTTTCATTTTTGAATGTAGTGAACCCACAATAATATGAAAAATATTTTTCAATTTAGAATTACATTGTATGTTATTTAAAAATTGATAAAACATTATTATAAAATCATTAAAATTTATTTGTGATATTGGAGCCATATTATCTTTTTAGATGATTGGGGTTTGTAGGATAATGATGAACAATGAGAAAAATGATATCCTGATGGATTTTTGATTTTGTAGGTATGCCTCATCTTAGACCACCAATTAAGGCTCATTGGAATCGACATTTTATATGTCCAAAAATACATGAACATTAGGGGTAGAGTTGTTGAGATAAATTGGTGTTGGTTGGGCTAGCTATATTTTTATAAGCTGTGAGGTGAAGGGGTAGTGGTATGTGGTATTTATAAGTGTTGAATATTATTAATATTTTCTGAATATAATATTTTTTTGATTTTATATTTTATGAATACTATTAACAGTGATGACTAATTTCAAGGTAATCATTAAATACTGCATTTTTTCTTTAATTAATGGTTCATTACATCATCTAGAACTCATTAATTAATTTATTTAGTATATAAATGAAATTCATTTTATAACATTAGTTTTTATAATTTTTGGTGATATATTTTTTAATATAATTATTATTCATTTGTAAAATTCTTATTTTGATATCATGATATATTTTTTGAACTATTAAAAATATTAGATATGGACATATAATGTAATATTATAATTTTAATAAAATCATATATTAATTTATAATAAAATATTGTGATAATTAACTTTCATTAATGTTTTTATATTTATCATTAAAATGATAATAAATCATTTATATTTTATATAAATCCAAATACAATTTTTATCATCTTTAAAAGAAATATTTATTTATATAATGGTTTAAAGTTATTATATTTTAATTTAATAAAATAAATAAATATTAATTAACATTAATAAATGAGAGATTATTATTCTTGTAGTTTTGTAACTACTACTGATTATTCAGTTACTATTATAAGGATCGTAATATTATTCAATCATTCGAATTTATAATGCTCATATGGGTTCACCAAATTCTATAAATACCTAATGTTTATTTTTTCCATCAATAACATCTATGTTCATGGAAAGTTATATATATTTTAATTTCAATAATCAATATATAATTTATAATATTTTTTTCAATTTCTATAGCATTATTCATGACAACGATCATTATAAGGGACCAAAGATATCTAAAAAATTTATTATATTTTTCATATTTTTTAAAATTTTTAATCATTGTGAATATTCTAATTATTATAGTTACAATTTTTTTCAAAATTTAATTTCTACAACAATATGATCAAATAATATTGGTTCCATCAAGTGGTTTATTTGATTTATATACAAATACTTTATAAAATATGTCACATTTATATAACCAATATGGAAATTCAATTGAAAATTTTTAATGATTCATTAACACATTCTCATTATTCATATAATACTCAATATAAATATATTCTGATCTACACATTTGTAATTAATTATCATAATATTATAATTAAACATTCTTTATAATAGTAATTTCTTATTTGAAAATTAGTAGTCAATATTAAATCATTAATTTTTTCCTTTATCCATAACAAATGTATGCATTGTTTTATAGTATTCGAATATTCATCATCTGTATTACAATGATTAGTAAATTTACTACTATGGAAATTACAAATCAAAAATTTTAACACTCCCTTATTTGAGAAACTATTTTCTCTAAATAATATTTACTTGTGGTTTATTTTAAATATAACCCCGATCATATAGGAAGCATGATATAATAAAAAAAACATTATTATTAAATTATGTCCATTACGACATAACTCATAGTTTGGAATTTATGAATATGAATAATAATTTTATTGAATATATATTTTATTTTTTACTTTATTTATATTAGAAATAAATAATTAAATAAATATAAATTCATTAGAACTACATACACAATCATTGGATAGTGAATGAGAAATATTTCGTAACTTTATTTTTATGTTCACAATTTATTTCTATCATAATAGATTTAATTTTTTATTGTTGATGAATTTTTTAAAATAAATTCATATACTAAATATTCGATTTTAAAAATTAAAATTCACCTACTATTATTATTTTGTATATAATGTGAAAAAAGTCATTTAACTCTTCAAAAAAGATTTTATTCAATAATTAATTATTCTATAATTTTTTCATGGATATTATAAATAATTTCTACATATTTTATAAATATTTTTATAAATATTGTAAATAATATATACAATCCCCAGGTCCTAATAGTATTTGTATTTATATTTCATATTTTTTTAAAAAAATTATATTTTTATTTAAGAGTAAAAATATAATAATTTTTTAAAATGATCATTTATTTTCATTATGTCATGTTATTTTAGAGTCCCCCTATACTTTGGAATTGTTATATATTTTTTGAAAACTCTTCTAATTAATTCCATATAAATCAATATTGTGTTTTCTAGCATTCAGGACTCCAAATGTCTTGGGCCAATTGTTATATTATATTATTAGTATGAATACAATAGATTCTATAGTATCAAGTATCTTACCATTCTTGGTAACATGATACATATATATAACTATTGAAGACATAAGATTAAAAATTGACACATTATATAATAATTTTATATTCCATTATATTTATTAATATAACACCTAGTTCTTTAATATAATTCCAAGGGAAATGAAATAAAATAACGGTGAGTTCAAATTCATATTAAATAGTTTCACAAAGTGGAAGCTATTATACCTTAATATTTAAATAAGTAATATTGTAGTAATAAATAAGTTGTGTGAATCTTAAATCAACTAATATTGGTAAAATTAAATATCCATGAAAATAATTGTAATCATTTTTAAAAATAATAATTCATCTCAAACTAATGGAATGAATAATGTCACTCATAATTTTTTTTCCCAAGGCCTAGTTCCAAGAAACAATACAAATATGGGGATATTTTTACACCAAAACCCAACCAATTTTGTCATAGGATACATGTCGAGGAATCAAGGATCTATATATTTCATATCCCCACACTTCATATGATTGAATATAATAAATTCATCATAGTGTTAAAAAGTTAATTTCATATATATCCCTTGGGAATTAATATATGATAAAACCATGCCTATCATTATAAAAAAATATAATGAAAAACACCTTATTTAATGGAATATTATTTACTTCTATGAGAACATATTTTATTCAACACAGTAGTTACTTGGTATCATCAATGTGTGAAGATGAACCATTATCTAATCAGTAGGTTGGTTCGGTATATTCAATGTGATGGATTATCCAAGAATGCTAGTAATTTTGTTTAATAATTTTCATTATTTCGATACCATTCAAATGATTCGAAAAAATCATTCATTACGGTTTATAAAGAGTATATAAATATTACAAATTATATTCTAATGGAGTTCCCAGATTGGCGATTAGTCATAGGCCATCTCTTCTTGCGTTAGGCATATGATTGATTCAATGCTCAACCAACCATTTTCTGGGAAATTAATTATTAGTTCATTTGTGATCTAGCCATTTCCATATGATAGTATGCAGATTATTATAATTTTTTTCCACTCAATACCCTATTAATTTATTTAAACATAGGCTTACATTTCAACCTTGGAAATGATTTAGTTTTACAGTTATTTTGGTTACGCTTGAATAAAAATAATAGAATGACTTTATAATAATATAGACATGTAAATATTTAAAAATAACCGAGGTATGTGGTAATTCACATTCAATGGATATTTTTGCAACATAAAAAATGGAATTTGTGGTGATTAAAGGATCATCCCCTATGAATAAAAATTGGTAACGGAAAACTTCTCTTATGACACTAGTATAAATTCAATGAACACCTCTTGAAATAATAGGAATAAAATTGATCATACAACAGAATAAATAAATGTGATACATGATATATCATCCTAAAAGTATTATATGCACATCATAATGAAAAATGGTGAAAGACAACAATCATATTTGTAAGAGATGAATTTAGGAGAGAAATTTGTCACCTCTTGTCATGACTTCCACAAACCTAAATCAAAATCTTGAATAAAAAGGTGATATAATATAAAAAGCCTTCAGGAAAAAACTCATATTATATAAAATATTATCTTTTTCATCAACTCATCCTAATGAGTCACATGGTATTTATGTCTATTTATAAACTCACGTGAATCTTATTCCATGAACTGATTGAAGAATGCATTCCCACTTTTGTCAAAAATAGTTATCTACTAACATTATATAGAATTATAATAACTAAATTTAATGGTAATTTTCTATAATAGGGATATTATTATCATTAGTAACTTAAAATAATTAATGGGTAATAAATTTTCAGACTTCATGAATCATAACTATTTTTAAAATTTCCATTTATAAGACATTTTCATCTAATCACATGAGATTATGATATATTTGATTTTTTTTTCATATTATATTATATGATATTAATTTATCATTATAGTTTTCATATTGTTCAATGTGAACATTTATTTTCTAAAATAAATTAATTAAAGGAAAGGTTCAAGATAAAATACAAATAAGACTTTTCAAGGATCAATATTTTACGAACATGTTCAATCTATTGTGAATAGGGATATGTATGGTTAAGAATTTCATCACAAATCATTTAAATTTTTGGTGAATGTAATTACTATGACAATAATTTTCATTAAAACAAAATTTATCATATATATTTTATAATTTATATTCCCTTCATCACATTCATATTATTAAAATTTCAAAATGAGATCCCTATAATTAAATGAATTTTAATCCCACTAATTTAAAAAAATTTAAATATATCATACTAAAATATTAGTTAATATTTCCCACAAACTCAATGTTAAAAATTAAAGTGGAAACATTAAATTATATGTATAAAAATAATATATCTCAATGACCTAGGATATTTAACTCATAATAAACTAAACATCCATTTATGTATATCAATTAAATTTATTATTACTTTTACATGATAATAAATTATCATTCAAAAATGTGTTTTTATGATAATTGAATATTTTTTTCAAACAGTATATACATTTTATGATGTATATATGATTAAAATATATTGTATGTTGTAAAATGAAATAATTTATTCTAAGCATTTAATAAATTGTCACCATGTTTATAACATGACACTAAGAGAATTGTTCAGATAACAACCAATGAAAAACTATATGTTTTCTATAATATATAAAGTTTTTACTTTTTAATTTTTTGTTGTGATCTCATTTTATATGAATTTGGATTAAGTCTTGATATTTTATTTTTATGATCATCTAACTTATTGTAATCCCCTAATCATCAATGAATATATTTTAATAAAAAATACGAAATTAAAATAATTTATTAATTACCAAATAAGATAAACATAAATATTCAAAGAAATTATGAATATGATCAATGTATAAGATCTTTATTTCTTCATATATAGTTTTTTGAATTCCCTATTTGGGTGAAAATTATTTCCAAATTTTGATTATGTTGTTTCATGTTTATTTCGTTTAATATATGTTTATTTATTCCATAATAGTTTTTCAATTGGACAATTTGTATTACAACTTCTATAGTAATTTTAAAAATTATTTCCTATTCATACACTATATGTGCCAATGTACCAAAATCCCTGAAGTAATTTTTATCATTTCTATGAAAAATCGATAGAGTCATGGGTATGTACTATATACAGTTAATTTTATTATTATAAATGAATATTGGAAATCATGATATTATTGGAAATAAAATTTATGGGAAACTTATTATCTATATCGATGCCTGATTTTAATAAATACATATATAATTAATCATCTTCAATACATGATCTCTCTCTATATATTAATTTTGGTGATTACACTAGAATAATGTTGTAAAAATATCATTTTATTTCTCCACACATTCTACGTTTACGTTAATTTTCACACTAAGGATATCATCATGGGGCAATGGACTCTTCTAACTAAATATTATTTTATTTTGGTAGTAGTATACATAATAACCCATACCAGTTTTAAAATGTATGTTGGTGAGTATTTTTCCATTTTCCAAAAGATTATTGAGTTAATATGTTCTTTTACATTCTATTTTCAATAAAAACGCAATGATTATTTTTTCTCATTTTTTATTATTGATTATGACATAATAAAAAGTTTAATGTAGTCTCTCACTATTTTTCCAATTATTAATATCCAAAATATTAAGATATGTAATATCATATTTATTTTATATTATAGTATTATGGATTTATATTTGACTTCTAATAAACTTCATGAAGTCCTTTCAAATTACTCAATGTGATTATTGTAGAATTTTCATACAAAATACATTATCTCATATCATAGTGATCTATTTAGTGGATAATAAAAGAATGAAATAATAAATATGGAAATTCAAAATACATATAATTATATTAAACCAAGTTAGTTTGGGTAAAGTACACTTGATTCATGTAATACCCCTTGATATTTGAGTCATTAAATAATAAATTTTACTACCCATGTCATTGATATTCACTTTTTTTGTGATCCAACATGATTAGTAACTCATTATTATGTGAGAATTGGACATGAAAATGTCGGGGATTTGTGTCTTTATAGGATGTTTAATAGGATCCATGGGAGTACTGAAAAAATACTATAAATGAACATTTTTTTGGTTATACTGGTATCTAGTAGTCATATGATCTGTTTGGGAAAAATTTTGGGTCATAAGGTGGGTGAAAAAATAGATCATTTGTGTAAATGGTGATGTAGTTTTTTCCATGAAACAACAACCCTGATAAATCGAGGTTTTTGCACTATTAGTGGGTAATAATTGATACATCTATAATCCCTTTAATGCGACATTTAATTATTATGAACATGATATATCAACCAAGAATGTTCCAGATCATCATTGGTTGAGTAACCCTCGACATAAACATATCCCTTAAACAATGTCCTCTAGATTCATATAAAACCACATATCCAGTTGCAAGATCAAGGTATAGTAGGATTTCATATATCATTAATAATTTATTTATATTTTTTAGGTATCTAAACATTGATTCCCCCCCCAATTATAACAACACATTAATAATATAAATCATGGTTATCAGTTCTCCTATTGAGAGAACATCTAAATTAACCGTAGTTAGAATCCATTAAACTAAAAGTAACTCTTAATCTCACAATCTCCACGTTTTATGAGTCCCAATTAATTACTTCAATATAGATAATATTCCAAAAAATATTTACATCTTATATCCCAATGTGACACTTCAATAGTATAGTATAGATCTAGTATTTTAAAAGAGTATTGAACAAAATATTATATTGTCTCACATTTATATCTGGGTTCCATGAGTATAATATGTTACAATCAATGACAAAATTGAATTATCTAGGTTGTAGAAAGAATATAATATTAATAAGATCCATGAATACCTTTTTGAAACTATTAATCCTAATAGAATCAAGAGATACATAAAAATTATAAAAATTCATTAAAATTTTCATGGAAATATCACCATCTATAACATGAAAATGGTTGTAGCATGATCATATATAAATCATGGATAACCATAGGGATCCCCATATCTTATCATAAAATTCATTAATCCATAGAAATGATTATCTATTATTAATAGTCTCCCAGATTAGTTTCTTATAAACCATATCATACTAAATATAATTTCCAACAATCATTACAGACAATACAAGAGCACCCTATGGATTTTTTCTCGATATGATAAAAAACGTTACCTCTAAATCTTGGATTTTTATTTTATGTTCCTTAAAATAGTCTACGATTATTTGATATGATAGTGTTTAAATAGTGGTTCTTCCTTGAATGAGTTCATCATCAAAATCAATTCCACTATATGGAAATTTCTTGATATATCAACAATGAATACATCAAGTTAATAGTCCACCACTAGATGAATAGGGGAGGGAGATTCAACCTAATCAATCATTAAAATAGTAATTTTGATTGGTATTATAAGAGAATGAAATTAATTATGATCTAATCATGTTTAATCATATATGAAATGAAAATATTTTGTCATAACAAACCTCCCTCTTATGTGGAAAATGAAACTCAAATCATGTAGTAGTTGAGGATCAATATGTAACATTTCCAGTATTTCATGTAAAAAATTACATTGAGTCTAGTCATCTCAATAATCATAAAATTATATAGATTTAAATATACCTAAAAAAAGGAAATTCTGGAAATAAAAATTGATGATCAATTTTCTTCTCCAATATTTTCTATATAGGCAAAACTATGATGATAACTTGAATGAGAAATCTATCTCATAATCATATTGAATGGATATAATTTTATTGGAATATCATATATAATACTACATAGGGATAATATATATGTGTATAATAAAATAACAAGATCTATCGAAATTCTCTCTCCATCGTCAATTGTGGCCTCATCACATACAAAAATAATATATTCACCAACACTACATCTTGGCCCATGAACCACGTAACTGGATTTGGTTACTGAATAATTTAGAGAATAAATCAAATAATGGGTGTGCCAACTAAACCCCTTTATCCTATTCCATATCTCATTCTAACCCTTTAGATACACTATATACAATTCTCCCTAATAGAAATATTTATTATTCATATCATTTCACATTAAAAAATATAGCTCTCTGGTCCTTGGAATATTTGGGGATGGTTCAGACTTATCATATACTTGACACACATGGAACCTCCTCCCCACATTGATGGGAAAAAATAAACCCTAAAATTTTATGATCTCCTTTCACAACCATTATATATCTTCTTAAGTTTCTAATACACAATAATGGAAGATGAACACACTACAACACAATTTTTTTTCCAACTGATCCACTAAGAGATAAAATATGGAATTACAATCAGTTCTCCCCCACACCATTATTTACCATCCAAGACATGTGAATAACCAATTTAGAGATTCCAATTTCAAATATCCTAAATATATATATCAAATAATTCTGAGGGCTGAAATTATATTTTTAGTTGTTTGATGCATGATTCCTAGATAGATGAGGAGTGAAGAGAGAAAACAATATTAAATTATAATTGTAGGTTGACACTAACATCTTTCAAAGATAAATTCAAATTAAATATTACATGGGAAAAATATTTATCACGTTTATAAAAAAAATTTAAAGGATTATATCCTTAATGGTCACTCATGTAAGGGACTCCAGCCTTTCTTCCTAGTTCATAGCTCCCCATCATCCCATAGATGTTCCCTAAAGAATGAAAGTGGCTGTATGAACTATAAATCATTCAGTTTCCCCATTCGATCAATAATCTCCTTATTGTGTTTAATCATGTCTTAAATATCTTATTGGACTACACTACACAACAATGCTACCTTGTAATAATGCTAGATTTCATTGTACTAATCAAACAATGTCTATGAAAATTGTATTATATGAACAAGAACCAAATAGAAGACACATGATTGTAGTTGTTTCTCATCCTAGGACACTGGTGAATGTAGAAGATAATGATTAGCTATATCTTATTTTACCTCTAATGGTTAAACATGATGGTCCCCCCTATGAGGAGAATTCTGATCGACTTTTGCCACTTTTCACTGTAGATGTTCTCTAGGTTGAAATACCTATAATTTAAAATTAACACATTGAAAAGATTATATATGAGTAAATTTTTTATAAACTCATGTTTTATAAGTACAGACAATGGATTTTTTATTGATAGACCTATCATCATGAACTAAAAACGAAAATAAATCCAAACCCTCATAGTAATACCTATGGCCAGTTCCGTATTTATCAAACATTAATTGTATCTATATTATTGTATATATTAAAAATTAAATTTCAAAAAAATCATGATTTTAGTACAATATATCAATAAATCACAAATAATTGATTAAGGTATTTTATTAAATTATATCACATTACTCACAAAAACATGTATTTTCAGAACCTGTGATCCTACATGTGGAGTCATAATTCACGAATTCCCATATATATATAAGAACTATAAAAAACAAACATATATAAGATATGTACGAAACTGTAAATCCATAATTGTAATAAAAATACCTTCATTCTTAAAACGGGTGTCTATCACAAAATAGTATTTCATGATCTTAGATGACAAAACTACCCATGTTCCACACAACCAATATCCATTATACCTTATGATAAATGTTGTTAATAAAAATGAAATTAAATTCTATTTTCATTCAATTTTATATCACCCTGTGATAAATAACCATGTTTTTTCAAAAATAACACAAATCCTCATGCTTGAATCCCCATGTGAAATATGATTTCAACTACAATTCAGTGGTAGAATCCAATAATGGATAGGCTATACCATTGGTATCGAGAAACTTACACCTGAATCATAAATGGAAAACAATTATAATACAAAAAGTGTATTGAAACTAAATAATGATAATTTTATTTCTATTGTAATGCTTGGTATCGTAGAGCAATAAAATGAAATAAACAATAGATCCATAATGAATGTGATATAAAAGTGAATTGATATTTAAAATGAATGACAATGGTAGATAATTATTAAGGCCGTTATGACATTTCATTAACCACCACACCCAAACATGTCATTTAAATATCCTTGGACACTTTTATGACACACCAATATTTTAATCTATTTTTTATAAATATATGTAATATCTTTGATAGCTTATCTTACATACATCCTATTGACTACCTGAATTATAAAATAGTTTAACAACATAACCTTTCACTAAAATGATAATATATGAATAAGGAAAAATAAATAATTAAATTTTCATGGTTTAAACATGTTAAATATATATTCATTTATATTCAATTTATAATAAAATAAAATTAAAATTATTTGTGTGAAAAGAAATTTTTGTGTGTCACGAATTAATTTGTATTCACAAACTAACATTATCGACTATTAGTGAATGAATTTAAAAAATAAAATTTTTACAATTCAATAAAATGTGTTATATTTTATGAAATATTTTTTCTCTGTATAGGGTATGAATGAATCCATTTTTTAATTAGAAATGGATTTTTTTTATTGTTTCTTCATCATGTTTTTCACAATTATTTTGAAAATAATTATTGAAACATTATGAAAAATTATTTAACAAAATGAAATTTATTTCTAGAGTCAATATTAAAATATTATATTGGATTTATTTTCTGATAAATTTGTTAAAGTATTATTTATTTGATGAAGAGTGAAAATTCGATTTTTTTTAATATGAACATTTAGGTTAAAAATTATATCGAGTTACATAATATTTAAAAATTATTTTAAAGAATTAAATTGTTCAATTTTAATATTTTAAAACAATTTTAGGACAAATTAATATATGTAATGATGAATGTTATTATTTTATCAATTTATATAAAAGAAAACCATTTCATTAGAAACCAACAATTTGGTTAACATATGGCTTTTATTATATGGTAAATTATTCAATATATTTTAATTTAATTCGATAAAGGTATACATAATTGAAATTATAATATTTATTTTTAGTTAATAAGGCCACCGCTATTTTATTCATAATGAATCGTAAAACCTGCATAAAAATATGTTTCTAGATTTAATGTCAAAATATGTTTTTTGGGGGTCAATGTAATGTAATCATGGTAAAAATAATATAAATTCATTTGTAAATTTTCTTTTATGGATATATTTCATCCATATCTAATAAATGGTTTGTAAATTTTCCATTTTTATGCAATTTTCCCATTGATGTTTCTCGGAAATATTTTGAAATATTAAAAATTACAGGAGTTCCCCCTCACGAAATTATAAAAAAGAACTCTCTATCCTTCCTTAACCATACAATAATCCCCTTGGATAAAAAATAATACTGAAATACTTTCTATTGACCCCTCAACATAACCTAATGAATCTATATTTATTATAATCCCATTCATATATGGTATTAGGATTAATTCTAAACTTTTTTATGAAGAATATATATAGTTCTTTAACAATGAGTTTTCATATTATTATTAAGTATACATAAACAAAAAAATATTTAAATATAATGAAATAATAAAAAATATCAAAAAAATTGATATTTACTTTTTGAAATGGAATTAACTATTTTAATATCTACTTCCATCAAATGAAAGATGAAACTATTTATCGTTTGAATGATTGAATAGTTGATAGAGATAATATTCATATCATCTATATTTGTAATTTAATGTATTAATCCTTAAAAATTGAACATGTAAAGACCCATAAATTTCATGGAAAGTTTTTTCCTATTTTTATTTTGGAATTTTACGAGTCCCTAATTTCTGACAGCACCTGATTCCGAGGCCTAGTGTGATCGGAATCAATTTTCGAAGTTTATAATAGGTATATTCAGTGAACGAATGAGTGGGTTTATCTATCTTTTGAACCGGTGCTCAGAATTGAAATATGAGGGCACCTATGAAACCACAGCGGTTGTTTTTTCTTAGGAGGACCTTTCCCAGAGGTGTGTTTGCTCGGGAGGAGTTTTTTAAAATTGTGGATTAAATTTAATGTAAAATAAAATATTGTTATAATTTTATTTTGATATTCTAAGTGGTTTAGTCCTATGTGTGGGAGTTAGGGTGGGGCCCACTGGTTACTAACAACCCTTGAGAGGATAAAGGTGAGGTGGGGCCCACATGGGTCCCACCCCTTCACATTCCTTAAACTCCAAACTCCCCCATTTATGTGAGTTACACCTCCCTCTCACCCTCATTAATCTTTCCAACATAACACCCCATTTAATTTGACAACTCAAGCTCATTTAATTAAAGGGTTTAGTTTTTGAAGTTTGAGATTTTGAAAAGGCATGGAAAACAAAATAAAATAAGTGGGAGGACTTATTTTATTAGGTTGGCTAGTTGTGTGAGGATATTGGGTGAGGTAGAGCTATTGTCCCTTGGAAGAACATCATATTCTTCAGCAAAGAATGTCCCCACTTCAACGAAGAATGCTTTTTCTCTGAGGGAGAGCATCGACTCAGCGACTCGGTTTCTTCCATTATCTTCTTCCTCCAAGACCAAGGATGAGGAACCGACGCGGAAACTCGACATCGACGTCGACATACAATCGTCTCTCCACGAAAAAGGAAGGGATACGTTGCTTCCTCTTTAAGCGTTCTCCATCGACATATACATAGCTTCACCCAGCGACGCCATTTCCCACAACGATCATCGTTCAAAAACTAGTGTCGATGTAGGGGTTAATTTTACATTCCTGATTATTTTAACATTATTCGTTAAATAATTTGGTCTCTTGTTATCGACATAACAGGAGGATATAAGACCGCACAAACACGACTGATCCTCCTCCCCTTAAATTTGTTGATCCTTGTTGAAATTGTGGCGAAGGCGGCGTAGTGTCGTTGCACCGTGTATGAATGAAAATTGACCACGACCATAGCGGGCCGCGGTGGAGGTGTGTGGTGTCATCGGGCCATGCCGGTGAGGTCGAAGGAGACTGTGGCCAGGGCGGGCCACGATGGAGGGGCGCGGTGCCGTCACGCCGCCCCGGTCGGACGGGAGCCACCGCCTTAGGCAACGACGGTTCAGAAGGAGGCGGTCAGGCTTTGCCCGCCGCCGGTGCCACTTGCAGGCGGGACCCCCTCGGGTCTCGCGGTAACACAAGGACGACCTTAATGGCCGGCCATTCATGAAAATCTGTGGGTTGAAACCCCCGACCAGCACAAGGGGCGACGCCCCCCATTGCGCCCCACTCGGCCAGCGGAGAGCCGCCTCGCTCGGCCTGCACCGAGCCGCCCGCGCTGGGCCGGACCGCCCGGGCCGGGCCAGACCGCCCATGCGGGCCGGAACTTTAGGATCAAAATATTGATGTAGATGCTCAATATACAAGGGGGGGGGGGTTAATTGTACACTTTAAAAATTCCTTTGGAACCTTTAATGTTAGTTTTGAATAACTATGTTTACCTTAAGCAATGGAAAGGGCTATGATTACAACGTTAAACTAATCAAATTCACAACACCTCTAACACCAAATGAAAACTTGGATAGAGATTCCGAAAGTAGGTTCCGGAAATATTGTTCTGGAAATTTAAACCTAACAAAAGATTACAATATGAGATTCTACCTTAAATCGTGTATAATCTAAATGAAATAGAGTACAGGTAAGGAAGTATAAGAAAGTTATACTTTCCTTATAATACAAAATGCAGTGAAAACAAACAAGTAGTAAAACTACAAGTAACAAGATATAAGTCTTTTAACCCAAAGAGAAGGGTATCCAACAACCTTGGATAATGGTCCCTTGATTTATAATTTCAAGAAAGTCTGTCTTACCCACACCTGGGTAAGCCCTCGATACGAAGATTAGAGTCTCTATCTTTCTATCCCCTCAAGCCCTCAACTTCAAGGTAGTTGGCTACCTCTGTCTTCCTCAGCAAGGAAGCCCTCAACATCAAGGTGTTGGAAACCTCTGTTTTTTTATCCCTGGAAGTCCGTGAATGTAATGACCAACATTCGGAGTCGCACGAAGCTTTGACAGTCGATAAGAGCCTCTCTCTCTAGAAATCACTTCAACAGCATGTATTCACAATGTCGAAGAGGTCATTTATCAATCATCCTTTCAGCAGTTCTATATCAGTTACGAGCTCTTTCAAATGAGATCCTATTTATAGGCAAGGTCGGCCTCCTTTCTAACGGTCATATTTTCCATAAAAAACAGAGGGACATGTACATGTGTAACATAACCATCGGTTAGTTTATAACAGAATAGACGACATCGTTTTATAACAAAACATGTATAACAGAATGAAGGACATCGTTTTAAGTCTAACATAAAAATGTCCGGAGTGAAGATTTGGAGTGAAAGTTTGGAGTGTAAAAATATATTAATGAGTAGACAAATTATAAAATCGTAATAAAAATGAACGTTCGGAGTCTAACAAAAAATAATTTTCGGAGTCTACATAAATTCAGAGTGAATAAAGGAAAGATGGTCATAACTTGTTTACTAGGTGAATTCAGAATGAGAATTCGGAATGAGAATTCATCATCAAAATTTGTAATGAGAATTTGTCATCAGAATTCGTAATTATAATTCATCATCAGAATTCGTAATGAGAATTTTTCATCAGAATTCGTAATGAGAATTCATCATCATAATTCATAATGAGAATTCGTCAGCAGAATTCGTAATGAGAATTCATCATCAGAATTCATAATGAGAATTCATCATTAGAATTCGAAGTAGAACTTCATTACAGTTCTTATCCAGATTTCGGAGCCTAAAACAGAATGCTTCATATTAAGGTTTCAAACGATTCCGAGAATATAGAAATGAATCCAAAAATTATACTTATGAAAAATATGAATGAAAAATATGATAAGGATAATTTTTCTTACAAAAGGGATTTTCCTTATTAAAGAAATTTTCCTTATAAAATCATTTTTCCTTAAAGATAAGGTGTTTTTGATTTTCAAAACAAGAACGAAAGGAAATGTTATAAGGAATACCTTATTGACTCAAAAATCTCCCACTTTTTGGAAAGCACAGACATCCTTACGAAAAATAAATTCTAAGAAGAAAGAAAACATTAAATCTTATCTCCCATTGCTTATGGATGTTAATGAATACGACTAACTCCCCCTTAGGCTTTGAAACTCTAAGAATTTTACTCTAGATTTCTGGAATGATATTTCATTACGAATAAGAAAGTCTTCTTTAATGAAAAACTCCCCCTTAGATAAACTCTATTAGAGTTTGTTTTCTTTCTCACCTATTGTTAAGATTCTTTTTCACCCTTTATTAGGGTTCTTTTCCTTCTCCCCCTTTGTGATTTTAAAAAATAATTCAAGGGAATGGAAAATATAACAAAGTAATAGAAAAATTAGTAGCAACAACAAAAGAAATGAGCAAGCACAAATTTTCATTAAGTTTGAAAGCTTGGAAACAATGAAATTTAAATACAAAAAAAGATTGGATCTGTCTATTTTGGATAATTTACATTCACCATGAGACCGTTAAGAATATTCTTTATCTTCTTCAACTCTTTATGGTATTCCTCAACTTGCTTCTCTAACACAATAATTCTTGCACTTTAAGCTTCAATATTTTCTTCCTGGGCTTGAAGCTTTTCTGCCTGAGCATTAAACTTTTCTTCCTGAGCCTTCAAATTTTCTTCAAACTCAATCTGATGATCCCTTTCAAACTTCCTGTTTTGAGAAACAGAATTTAGCTTCCTATTTAGATCTCTGACTTCTTGAATCCGAAAATTCTTTTCATCTGTCATCTTTTCTTCAAAAGATGAAGAAAGCTCATTTACCTTCCTGTATTCTATCTCAAAGGTATCCTTCACATTGTCTTGGAATTCATCAAAGAGCCTTATCTCTTCCACAGTCTTCCTCGACCAACTAATCATCCTCTTGCAAGATATTTTTTGGGCTTCATAGCCAACAAAGAATGTTTTGAACTGAGCCTCTATCTCAACACATTTTTCCATAACCATGGATACATAGTCTGTTTTCTGATTCAAAGCATATTGAAGCATCTGGCATCTTGAATCAATACTTGAAAAAGTCGGAATAGTACCTACCAACTTCTTTAACGACTGAACAACAAATTCATGCCCCAATGAATATGAATCCAAATCTGAAACATTTCTTCGAAAATGTTCTTCTTCAAAATGCTAAACTTTCTTTTTCGAAGAATGACCAACTTCCCTTTTCTTTACAACCACTGAGCTCGGTGTATCAACAACAAGTTGTTTTTCCTTGTCCTTTTTCGGAATAGATTCATGTTTCAAAGTACTCTTTTCACTGTCCGACACTTGAACAACATTATCTTCCTCATCAGAAACTTTATAAACACCATTGTCCACATTCTACATTTGAGCAATATCATGCAGAAGTTGTTCTTCCTCTGCACGATAAGCTACTTCTTTTTCTCCTTTATCCTCATCCATCGCTGAAGTGACTAACTTATAAGACTCATCTTCTGAGGTTCGGAGCGACAAATGTTCCGAAGGAGTCCCTTTATAATCATCTACTTGCTTCAAAACATCTCCGGTGTCACCACTACCTTCAGCAACAGCTTATTCCTCTTTCACTTGCTCAACTTGCTCACCTTCCTCAACATTCTTAACAACTGCCTCTTCCGGAACAACAAAGTATCTTCCTGGAGTCTTAGGTAGAGATTCCAAAGAAAAATATCTCGGAACATGAATGTTCGCTGAAACCATCGCAATAAACATCAACAAAGCCTGAGCTACCTCATCTTCAGACATCTTCTTCTTAAGCTTATTTACATTCACTTGTTTTTCTAATTCATCCGCAATTATTTCCTTCAAGGCCTTAGCCTTTGCAGGATCCAATCCAACCTGAGGATCCCCTTACACTCTCTTCTCTTTTATTTCCCTCTACTTGGAAACTACTTATTAGGGTAAGCTTTCTTCTTCTTTGGTTTTGGAGGTGCGGAATGAACTTCTTTAGATTTGGGATTCTATGATTCACCTTCAAATTCTTGAAACTTTATCTTCCTCACTGGCATAGAGGATTCAGGTTCAGCAACTTTCGGAACCATTTCTTCTTTAGTAGGTAAATCAATAAACTGTCCAGTCTTCTTGTCGAAGGCTACATCCATCCTTTTGTGAGTACCATCACTCACTAACATAATCTTGCAAACTCTTGGCTTAGACTTGCATCCTCCTTGAAAGACTCAAGGCACCGAACTATCATCTTTCAGAGGATTGTTGGGTACATTATGATCTAAGCTCTCAAATTCCTTTTCTTAACATTCTCAAGTGTAATAAGAATGTGTTTCATCGCACTAAACATCCTCAGATTTATCAGAAAATCTAGAATGTAGATCTCACTTTTATTCAAACTATCTCTATCACCCTTTTTCGGTATGATAATGCCTTGTACCCATAACTCTAGAATCTGGAAATTTGTAGACAGAGAAGCAATCTTCGGAGCCTTATTATCTGCCAATCCGTGAGTCTCTAATGCCTTTTCCTTGTCGAAGCTTCCTTTTGAATCCGGCAACACATGAGAGATGAACTCAGCTTCTCCTTCATAGGTCATCCCTACCAAGCTAGCTGCCTTTACATAAGAAAGTTTATAAGTATTTCCATAATACTTAAATGAAAATTTCTCCATGTCATTTTCCATAAAGAAGGAAACTGTCTCACAGAACTCTATAAGGAAATATGAATAAACTTTATCTTGATTTCCTGGCTTGGACACATCAACATCTTCCCATCCATTGAGCTTAATATTCTTGGATATGAGAGAATCATACTTGTTGAAGAAATCAGGATGAACCAACCTTTCTCTATATACCAACCACTTCGAAATCAGTTTAGAGGAAGACATGTCTTGAGAAGCTACTTCCACAGACATTCGGATCTGAAGACCTCTGAGAAGTTCGGAACTGAGAAAGCTGATGTTCGGAATGGTCTTAAAACAGAGAGGAAGATCTTCGAGATGCAGGATCTTGAAAACCAATGCGGGACAACCATTTGGGGTCCCCTTTATATAGGCAACGAGAAGGGGGTTCAACTTCCACGGTTGATCGAATGGATGTTTCAAGCTAAGATAAGATCTGATGGTTGAGAACCAATTCTCCAGAAAACTTAAATCCGGTCTTTTGAGGTTTTTATTAAAACAAGGATTTAAGAAAATTATAATTCGAAAAAAAAATATAATAAAATGCCAGCAAGTAAAGTATGACTATGAAAACTTGAGTAAGGAAATAATACCGTTCGGATTGGTTTAGGAGGATTATTCGTAATGGGTAACATAAAAAAATGATTACGAAAAACAAACCCTATACGGAAAACTCTGTACAAAAAACATTATAAGGATTTATGTATGAAAATTTCACTACAAAAAAAATTTAAGAGGAAAATCTCTTTTTGAATGTCTCGGAACGAAAAATCTTGTTATTGAAATATTAGTACGAAATTTTCCATTACAAAAGTTTTCAATACGAAAATTTCCATTCCAGAATTTTTCTATATGAAAATATCCATGCTGAAAAATTTCTGTTCAGAAATTCCCATACCGGAAATTCAGTTCCGAATAGTTTAAAAACAAATTTTGAAGAACATAGTTACTCTAACAATCAAATGTAATCCCCCTATGAAAAGGAGTGTATTACTGTAAGGAGACTTTTTTCAACAGAAAGTTAATTAAGAAGGATTACCTTATGGTTATCATTCCTAACATCTGGTTAATGTATTAAAACTTATCAGAAGGCAATGATTTTTTTGAAAATATCAGCAAGTTGATCCTGCATTCCGATAAATTGAAGAATGATATCTCATTTTAGTGTGTGATCCCTAAGAAATTGATGCCTAATATCTATGTACTTTGCACGAGAGTGATGTGCAGGGTTCTTACTACGGGAAATGGCACTTGTGTTATCACACAAAATTTGAGTTTTAGTAAAACTCAAGCCATAGTCTGTGAGTGTGTGTTGCATCCACAACACTTGAGCACAACAACTTCCAGCTGCTACATATTCAGCTTCAGTAGTGGAGAGTGCTACAGAAGGTTTCTTCTTGCAAGACCAAGAAACTAATGAATCTCCTAAGAAATGAAAAGATATGGATGTACTTTTTCTATCAATTCTACATCCCACAAATTCAGCATCAGAAAATCTTTTTAGAAAAAAATCATTTCCAGAAGTATAAAATAATCTTAGATCCATGGTTCCCTTAAGGTAGCAAAAAATTCTTTTTACTACATTTAAGTGAAATTCCTTAGGATTGGATTGATATCATGCCCATAAGCATACTAAAAACATTATGTCTGGTCGACTAGCTGTTAATTAAAGTAAACTTCCTATCATACCTCTAAAATATGTTTGATCTACTGGTTTCCCACCTTCATCAAGATCTAAAGAGTTTGAGTTTCCAATGAGAGTACTTATACTCTTAGTGTTGTCATAGCCATATTTTTTGAGAAGATCTTTAATATACTTATGTTGAGATATATAGGTTCCTTCTAGTTTTTGAGAAATTTGAAAACCAAGGAAAAATTTTAACTCACCCCTCATACTCATTTCAAACTCAGATTTCATTAGACTTGCAAAAGAGTCAGTTAATGATTGCTGAGTTGAACCAAATATGATGTCATCAACATAAATTTGAACAATCAAAACATTTTTCTTATCTTTATTTATAAAAAGTGTTGGATTTGAATTTCCCTTAACATAATTATTTTGAAGCAAAAATCCAGTGAGTCTATCATACCATGCTCGTGGGGCTTGTTTAAGCCCATATATAGCTTTGGTAATCCAAAAAACATAATCAGGATTTTTTGTATCTTCGAAGCCAGGAGGTTGTTCAACAAAAACATCCTCTTGAACATAACCATTATGAAAAGCACATTTCACATCCATTTGAAAAAGTTTAAAATTATGAATGCTTCAAAGTCAAGTAGAATACTGATAGATTCAATTCTTGCTACTAGAGCATAGGTTTCTTCATGTTCTATTCCCTCTTGCTGATTATAGCCTTTAGCTACTAGTCTAGATTTATTTCTTACTATGACTCCATTTTCATCACATTTATTTCTGAAAACCCATTTTACTCCAATAATAGAGGTTTCCTTAGGTCTTTCAACCAAGGTCCATACATTATTCCTTTCGAATTCATTTAGTTCATCTTGCATGGCTTTGATCTATTCACCATCACCTAAAGCTTCATCAGTGCTTTTAGGTTCTAATTGGGAAAGAAATGCTAGATGTTCTACTTCATTTCTTAAGGAACTTCTAGTCCTTACAGGTTGATTTACATCACCAATGATACTGTCATTGGGATGATTCTTATGAAACACCTGATTTGGGTTTTGGAAAGCCTGTTCATCAACATAGGGTATAAAGTCTTCTGGGGTAAATGTTTCAGAAATATCTTTTTGAACATTTTCCTTATCAGAAGGATCTTCTATAAAAGGTTGATAATCAATTTTTGAAAACACATCTGAGGATATAGGTTGGGATTGTTTAAAAACAAAAGGATCAAACTCATCAAATTTTACATGCACTGTTTCTTCAACAGTACAAGTATTTTTATTAAAAACTCTATAAGACTTAGAAGTTGTGGAATAACCTAATAAATTTCCTTCATCAGATTTTGGTGCGAATTTATGTATGTTATCTTTAGTATTCAAAATGAATACTTTTCAACCAAAAACCTTTAAGTAGGATAGTCTTGGTTTCCTACCATTCTATAACTCATATTATGTTTTATTAAGAAAATGTCTAATCAAAACTTGATTTATAGTATAACAAGCAGTACTTACAGCTTCAGCCCAAAATAGTCTAGCTATAAAATATTCACTCAACATGGATCTAGTTATCTCTTGAAGATTTCTATTTCTTCTCTCAACTACAAAATTTTTTCGAGGAGTTCTAGGTGCTGAAAAGTTGTGAGTAATACCTTTTCTACTACAAAAAGTTTCAAAATCAGAATTTTGAAATTTTCCTCCATGATCACTATGAATAGTTTTCAATGGAAGGTTTTTCTCATTGTTAACTTGAGCTCTAAAACTTTTGAAATAAGAAAAAGCTTCAGATTTCTTTCCTAGAAAATAAACCCAAGTAAATCTAGTGTAATCATCAACTCGAACAAACACATAGTATTTCCCTCCAATACTTCCAGTTTGTGTTGGACCAAAAAGATCCATGTGCACTAACTGCAATGCATCAGTTGTTGAGACATCACCGAATGATTTAAAACTAGATTTATGGTGCTTTCCATATTGAAAAGGATCACAAACTTTAGAAGAATCAAATCTATGATCCGATAGTTCCTTAACTAGTTTCTTCTTAGTGAGTTTACACAGGTTTCGAAGGTTACAGTGACCTAGTATTCTATTCCATAACAAGGAATGAACTTCCATTGCACTTAGGAAAGTTAAATCTTGGCTCCTGAGGTCTTCTAGGTTCAAAGTGTAAATATTCTCTTACTTATTGGCTGAGAGAATAAATTCTTCCTTGGAATTGTGAACTAAGCACTTATCATTCCTAAAATTCACAAGGTAACCTTAATCACATAACTGACTTATGCTAATGAGGTTTTTCTTAAGACCATTAACAAAAAGAACATTTGAAATCAAAGTTTTACCTAAAAGAACAATATTACCAATACCAACAATCTCTCCCTTAGAATTATCTCCAAAAGTTACCTTTACTCCTTTGATTTTGATAATCTTTTCAAAATAGATTTTGTTACAAGTCATGTGCTGGGAATATCCACTATCCATGTACCATGTATTGTTGCTGGTACTCTCTTTATTTTCCCAAAATCAAGAAAAGAATTAGAGTTTCAGAATCCAGACTTGTTTGGAACCGATATTTCCAGATAAAAAAATTTTAGGAACCCACATCTTTTTAGAAAAATATGCTTTGTGAAATCCTAGAGATTGGGGTTTGTTTAAGGAACAATTCTTTTCCCAGTGACCACCACATTGACACTTAGTAAAAAATGGGGCACTTTGAGGAACAAAATAATTGTTACAAAAAATTGGTTTTGTATGGATATAACCAAATCTGGATTTATTTCTTAATGGTCGTATTTGGGAATACATTTTATCAAAATTTTCCTTACCATGAGTAAAGTTTGATAAACACTTCTTTAAGGATAAAATTTCGGACTTGAGTTTTATAACCAAGATTTTATCCTCAAAATCATTATATTTAGAACTAGAGCTAGGCACAAAAATATTTTTCATAGAAAATACTTTTTCTAACTCTTTAGAAAGTTTGTTCTTCTCAGAACTTACTTCCTCAAGATTTTTTGAAATACATTCAAAATTAGAATTTTTTCTATCAAGACCTTTAGAAAGATCTGATATCTCTTTTGTAAGAATAGAATTCCTAGAGTTTGCTTTATCATGTTTTTTATTGAGTTTAGAATTCTCAATTTCATGAAGTTCAGCAAACCTAGAGACTTCTTCATAAGTAGGTAAAGTATTTTCTTCATCAGAAAAGGATTCTTCATCAGAAGAATTGTAATATTTACTATCATTAGAATTTAAAGAATCATTGGTCAATGATACAACATTTCATACCTTAGTAATAAAAAAAAGATTATCAATAGGTAATGTGGCTATAAGACCATGATTCTTCTGTCCTGAAGATTCGTAATCAGAAGATTCATCTAAAGAATCACCACCACTGGCACTCCAAGTGTCATTTTCTTTCAGAACATTCTTAGCTCTGGATTTATAATACTTCCTTCTGTTCCTGTCTGAATTCTTTTCATTCCATAATTTCTTTTTGAGAAGATGGAAATCTGGTCTAATATGTCAATCTCTCTTTCATTCATAACAAATAACTTCTCCATCTTTATTATATTTCATGTCCTTCTTCTTATACTTGGATTGGAAATTCCTCTGACCAGCTATCTTGTTCATCCTTCGAGTAGGATTTTCTAATTCATTTTCGGAGATTTCACTTTCACTAGAATCTGATTGAACAACTATCCTCATAGACTTGGATCTGGTTACTCTCTCAGGAGTCTTACCTTTCATATGATTTGATGTTGTTGTAAAAGAAACAGTACCATTCCCATTCTTATTTTTGATGTTGTCAGCATCTCTATTCATTCATGTTTCATGATGTAGAATAGTTCCAAATAGCTCATCAAGAGAATTTTGAGTGACCTTCCTGTTCTCATTTATAGTTGTTCGTTTGGATTCCGACTCATTGGGAATAATATCAATTATCTTATCCACAAGAAATTCATTATCTAAACCTTTTTCTCCCCTAGACTGTGATCTGTTGACTATAGTCATGAACCTCTATTGAAAATTACATATTGGTTCTCCATACGGAAAATTGAATCCATTATATTCAGCTCTAAGCATAGCTCTCCTAGTGTCAATCACTTTATAAGTTCAAAAGTGTGTAACTTCTAACTTCTTCTAAATACAATTAGCTGCTTCACTAGAAGAAATTTGGCTATATACATTTATAGTCATTAAACAAAGCAATGTATTGTGTGCCTTATAATTGAGTTGATACTCTTGCTTTTCCTGGTTAGTAAAAGTTCTAACTTCCTTGTCAGGAATTTTATAATCTCCAATAAGCATAACAATGTTGTCTAGTCTAGTATTGATAACAAAAGTCTTCATTCGATCTCTCCAGTACAAATAATCATTACCATCAAAGATTGGTGGTCTTGTAGGATTTAGATTATCAATAGAACCAACATTAATTCCTACCATACTTATAATAACCTTTGGCACACAAAATTGTTAGTAGAAAAAGTTTGTAATATCAAAGTTTGGAATGAGAATGTTCGGAATGAGAATGTGAGCATGAAAATCTTATATGTGTGTACAAGTATTTCAGAGACCTCCTCTGATACCAATTGTAGGATCGAAATAATGATGTAGATACTCAATATACAAGAGGGGGTTGAATTGTACACTTTAAAAATTCCTTTTGAACCTTTAAAGTTAGTTATGAATAACTATGTTTACCTTAAGAAAAGGAAAGAGCTATTTTTACAAAGATAAACTAAGAAAATTCACAACACCTCTAACACCAAATGAAAACTTGGAAAGAGATTACGAAAGTAGGTTCCGGAAATATGGATCCGGAAATTTAAACTTAACAAAAGATTACAATATGAGAATCTACCATAAACTGTATAGAATCTAAATGAAATAGATTACAATTAAGAAAGTATAAGAAAGTTATACTTTCCTTATAATACAAAATGTAGCAGAAAAAAACAAGTAGTAAAACTACAAGTAACAAGATATAATTCTTTTAACCCAAAGAGAAGGGTATCCAACAACCTTGGATAAAGTTCCCGTGATTTATACTTTCTAGCAAGTCTGTCGTACCCACACTAGGGTAAACCCTCAATACGAAGATCGGAGTCTCTCTCTTGCTATCCCCACAGGCCCTCAACTTCATGGTAGATGGCAACCTATGTCTTCCTCAGCAAGGAATCCCTCCACTTCAAGGTGTTGGAAACCTCTGTCTTCCTATCCCTGGAAGACCTCGAATGTAATCACCAACATTCAGAGTCGCACGAAGATTTGAGAGTGGATAAGAGCCTCTCTCTCTAGAAATCACTTCAACAGCATGTATGCACAATGTCGAAGAAGACATTCATCAGTCAGCCATTCAGCAGTTCTACATCAATTACGAGCTCTTTCAAATGTTCTCCTATTTATAGGCAAGGTCGGCCTCCTTTCCAATGGTCATATTTTACTTAAAAATCAGAGGGACCTCTACACGTGTAACTAAACCAACGGTTAGTTTATAACAGAATAGACGACATCGTTTTATAACAAAACAAGTATAATAGAATGAACGACATCATTTTAAGCCTATCTTAAAAAAGTTCAAACTGAAGATTCAGAGTGAATGTTCGGAGTGTAAAAATATATTAAATAGTAGACAAATCATAAAAGCGTAATCAAAATGAAAGTTTGGAGTCTAACCAAAAATAATTTTCAGAGTCTAAATAAATTCAGAGTGAATAAAGAAAAGATGATCAGATTATGTTTAATAGGTGAATTCGAAATGAGAATTCGGAATGAGAATTCGTCATCAAAATTTGTAATGAGAATTTTTCATCAGAATTCGTAATGAGATTTCACCATCATAATTCATAATGAGAATTTTTCATCAGAATTCGTAATGAGAATTAATCATCAGAATTTTTAATGAGAATTCGTCATCAGAAATCATAATGAGAATTAATCATCAGAATTCGTAATGAGAATTCATCATCAGAATTCGAAGTAGAACATCATTATAGTTCTTATCCAGAATTCGGAGCCTAAAATAGAATGCTTCATATTAAGGTTTCAAACGATTCCGAGAATATGGAAATGAATCTGAAACTTATACTTAAGAAATATATGAATGAAAATATGATAAGGATAATTTTTCTTACAAAAGGGATTTTCTTTATAAAAGCAATTTTCCTTATAAAAGCTTTTTTCCTTAAAGATAAGATTTTTTTGGTTTTCAAAACAAGAATGAAGGGAAATGTCATAAGGAAAACCTTATTGACTCAACAGGAACACCCATTCCGCGTGGGCTGGGCTGTGCACAACTGGGCCGCACCAGGACTCGGGTCGGGTCGACCCGATTCAGGCCGGGTCGGACCGGGCTCGAACCTCCTACTTCCGGACAGATCAGTTTAAACGCCCATAACATGGGCTACAGACCACCGGTCAATGCACCTTCATTTGCGTTGGGATACTTGGATCAAGAAGGATGTTTTGAAATATTAAACTTGATGTTTTGGAAAAGTTTGTGTACAACCGGGTTGGTTCAAACACGAAACCAACCGGGCCCTTGAAGCGGAAACAATTATAACTTGAGAACCATACATCTGATTGACGTATCGTCGACTATGTTGGATTCCTTTTTGTAAGATGGGTCTTTCGGTATACTTCATCTGATGTTTGGAGGCAGTTGGAGAATGGCCGGGTTGGATTGTACTCGAAATCCAACCAGGCCCCTAGAACGGAAAAGCTGATTACATTCAGACCGAATGACCGTTTGGTGAACCGTCGGCGGTGTTAGTAATCACGTTGAGAAACGATCCCTATGAGTATACCCTATGAGAGTTTGTGGTACAGTTGAGATATGTCCAGGATGGTTCGTATATGAAACCAACTGAGCCCTCAGGACAAAAAGGCTAAAAACTCACAGACCGGGTGTCTGATTGACGCACCGTCTGTTGCTTTGAGACCCCTATGCTGAGGAGGTCATTTGAGATACTTCTTCATGGGACTTTTTTATACATGGAGTATCGACTAGTAGCTCATGGTGTGAACCCTCTCAGAGACGAGCATACTGAGTACGGAGACCGTGTAGCTGGCTGAGACCTGATGACTGCTTTTCTGATTCGAGTCGGAGTGACTTGTATAGTCTAGTGGGGAGCACTACTGTGTTTGGGTGGCGGACCCACAAAGGGGAGCACTAATGAGTTTGGGTTGAAGACCGGCGCTACTTGGCAGAAGAAGTACCTCTGATGGATTTTATGGGGGTGCACTACTATGTTTGGGTGGCAGACCCCGATAGGGAGAACTATAGTGTTTGGTTGGCTGACCCATGGTACTCGACTGAAGGAGTACCTCAGTAGTCTAAGGTTAGTGATGAGTACCTCTGAGTCGTGTCAGGATCAGTGTACTCAAAAGAGGAGGAGCACTTCAGTAGTTGTGGTTTCGATAATGAAAATTCTGGTTTGAGCTGAGTCAATGACCTTTGTGATTTCCTCATGATTGAGATGGGTTACATGATAACTTAGGTTTATGTATGGGAATATTCCTATGTAGTGGTTAGCTGTTGATTTCATATCTATTTGATATCTCTTGATTGAGATGGGTTACTTGATAATTTAGGTATAAATATGGGCTTATACCTAAGTAAGATATATCTGTTTTGATCCTTCTTTGTGGTTACCATTGTATGATTTAGTGAGACCATGAGGGTCTCGGGGTCTCTACTAAGTATCGTTATACTCACCCCTGTACGGGCTATGCCCGCATCTCATTGTGTTGGATGCAGACGGTGGACCTCATGACGAGTCAGTATCTGGAGGTGGGCTTCACGACGAGATGGTACTCGGAGGAGGTTGAAGGGAGAGAGAATTGAGGAGGCAATCTGTACCTACCCCTCTGGTAGGATCCATGGTGGACGATCCAAGAGTTGCGCTATCTGTACCTACCCTTCAGGTAGGATTCGAGGCGGACTAACCAAGAGTTACTTCTATTCATCCAACTGTTTTTCTTTCCTGTTGTACTTTAATTAAGTTGTAGCTGTACTTTTCATTTGGTTTTGTATTCTGGCACATTTACATTTCAGCACTTTCTTTTGTATTTAGTGTTTGCTTCCTCTTGTACTCTGTTGTGTTTTTTACTTTTATAAAGGTAATTCCTTTCATTTTATTTGGGATTTATGGCTTTGGTGCTAGTTTCCATCCCCTGGCATATGGAAGGTGGGCTTGGGGTATTCGCGGCATGGGCCCCGAAGATAGGTCGTGACAAATTGGTATCATAGGTGTCGGTTCTACCTCAGAAATTAGGACTCATATATTTCTTTTCTATGAATCAATAGTGTTAAGGGTACTAAGTGTCGTATTGAGTTCAGGGAGTCCAGTGATAGTGTGGGCGGTTGACGTATCCATACACCTGGACCCTGATTACTGGTTTCCGACTCAGTGCACGAAAACACTAATTTTGTGTGTGTTTTCAATGTTTTCTTTAAAATTAGCTCAGACCGGGTCAGCTCACTAGGTATAATCATTTGACCGTGTCATGTCTATTTCTTTCAGGATGTCTTCACCTAGTCAGACAGCATGGGTACTGGGTGGGGAGCACGATGATAGCCCACCGAGCATTGAGGCCTTAATACATGGCCCTCCACCTGTTGAGACACTAGCAGAGAGTGCACACTGCTTGAGCGCGATGCATGAGTTCCAGCATCTGTGGCCTCCGATGTTTCGAGGCGAGTCGGATTTTCAGACGGCTGGACACTGGATGGAGATTGTAGCACATGCATTCCACACAGTTGGGACACCCGCAGACTTGATGGTGTACCTAGATGTTAGCCTCTTCCACGGAGCAACTGAGAGGTGGTGGAGCCACATGTTCCAGTTTTGTGATGAGATGACCTTCACCTGGGAAAAATTTGAGACCTTATTCCGGGTGGAGTTTATATCAGTGACTCTGCACTCCGAGCATGCTCAAGAGCTTCTACCTTTACCGCATGATTTTCCATCATCATCCAAATCATCTGTAGGCAGTAGACAGATGATGCAAAGGTCCACGAGGAACAGACCAGCAGATGGGTGACATCTGGACACATGTTTGGTTGTGCAAGGAACACGAAATAGAGCAATCCAAAGGAGGAGCAGGATGTGTTATTCATGCTGTAGGAAGGGTCAAATTGCATGTGACTATCCGACTCCTAGCACAATTGATCCACTGGAATTGGAGGAGCCACCGAGACAAAATCATTGGCGGGTTCTTGAGCAACAGTCGATCGGTGGACAAGGCAACAGAGCTCCGGAAGTAGGTGGATAAGAGCGGAACTAGTGGATTCCTTTTGATCTTGGTACTTCTAGTTCCATGTTTCTATTGTATTTGTGTATTTGTACTATGAGATGCAATAATAAAAGATACTTTTCATTGTGATGTTCACTATACTGTCCTTTTGTTTGGTTGATACTGAGAGGTCCTGGTTAAAACTGTTGACTTGATACTCACTTTTGAGACTTCTACAGGAGGAGACCCAATGACCTCACACTAATACTGACAGTGTTACTCGACCCTTGGGGGCAGGAGTGACAGTTGTATCTCTTAGTAGTAAAATCGAGGCCTTAAGACGTTTTCCAGGGCATGAATGCATCATCCATGTCAGGATTGACTATATTAGGCAATGGGTGTGGTTCATCCGGGGGATGAGACCAGGTTTCTACTTTCCTCAAAGGAGAAATCATAGCAGCTCATACAGATCTTAGGCGAAGAAGGGTGGTCATTATCTGACTTACCACATTGGCAAACTTCCTACCGACCAGACATGGTACGAGCTACAAAAGAGATGGTGCAGATCATCAAGGAGCGGATGAAGACTACACAGTGGAGTAAGAAACAGGAAACTGGCGCCAGTCTCAGAGACTCAGGCATGTAAAATGTTTCAAGAAGAAGTAGTGTTAAGGATAGATGAGTCTACGGAGCAACAGAAGAAGATTCATATCTAAGAGAGAAGCATGAGGTGGTCTAAATTTCATCAAGTTACAACCACCCACCATTTTCATCCCCACCAGGTTCAAGGAGCTGGAGGGCAGGGAAAAAGAGTAGCTTCTTGCGGTCAAGGAGTGTGACCCAATGGCTCTAAGAATGATTTGAGGGACAGTCTGTGTCCACCTCTAGCTGCCGTTATAATAGACGTTGATAAAAATCAATCCTTTCTTCCAAGAATCTTGTCCCACCCCTAGAGTTTCCGGTAATCCGTTGACTTGACCCTCACGTATAGAGATACCTTTGGGAGGAGACTCGATAATCACACTTACGACGATAATGTGATCTGACCCTCCATGCAAGAGTTTCAGTGGGAATCTCTTGGTGGCAACGTCAAGGCCTTATGACGTTGTGTTGGGTATGTATTGGGTTCACAGTTCATACTTAGATAGACTGTATTAGGCAAAATGGTTATGGATTATCTACAACGTTGGGATGGGTTTTCCTAGGTTGGCGAAAAGGAAACCCCAGGTAGCACAGGATAAACTCATTCACAGGAGGGTGCGATCGAACTCTCTTGAATTGGTCAACCTTACCCTCGTGGCAGCATGAGTTTCGAATTTCAGTTCTAATAAGGAAATGTAGGCCTCTTGACTTCGGGGATGGAAACCACATCCTTATACGGGTCTCACCATGAAGGAGTATACATAGATGTAGTCGAGGTGGCAAGTAATCTCTAAGGTTCAACAGACCATCTAGGTCTACAGCAGAGTAGGCAAGGTGACTTACCTCCTAGCCTTTCCACCTCAGATGCAAAGGGTGCACAACGTCATCCACGTATCTCAGCTGAGGAGATGTGTTCATGACCTATCCACCATCTTTGACCATTGAGAGCTAGACATCAATGACAGGGTGAATTCAAAGGGTTCAAGTTGAGGTGGAGGATCGAATGGATCATGTCCTATGGGTATGGTGGATTTCTCTCATGCTCTTTCATTGGCGGCATGGGAATCTCCTAAGAGCACATGGGAGGGTGTGGCTCAGATGCGTTCTCGATATCTCCTTTAGTTTCCCTAGTTTGGTGTTGTAGCATTACAGTGACATAAATCCATGAGTTGGGAGTAATGTAAAGACCAGAAATTTCAAGGAATTTATTTTAATAATTTCTTTTTAATTTTACGAGTCCGCAGTTTCGGATGACACCTAATTCCGAGGCCCGGTGTGACCGAAATCAATTTCTGAAGTATAGCTTTGGTACGTTCAGTGAACGAACGAGCAAGTTTATCTATCTTTGGAACCGGTGCTCGGAATTGAAATCTGAGGGAACCAATGAAATAGCAGCGGCGGTTTTTTCTTAAGAGGATCTTTCCCAGAGGTGCATTTTCTCGAGAGGAGTTGTTTAAAAGTGTTGATTAAATGTAATGTAAAACAAAATTGTGTTACAATTTTATTTCCACATTCTATGTGGTTTAATCCTATGTGTGGGAGTTGGGGTGGGACTCACTGGTTACTAACAACCCATGAGAGGGTAAAGGTGAGGTGGGGACCACACAAGCCCCACCCCTACACATTCCTTAAACTCCCTTACTCCCACCTTTATTTGGGTAAAACCTCCCTGTCACCCACATCAATCTTGCCAAATTAACACCCCATTTTATTTGACAACTCACGCTCATTTAATTAAATGGTTTAGTTTTTGAATTTTTAGTTTTTGAAAATCCATGGAAAACATAATAAAATAAGGTGGAGGCCTTATTTTATTAGGTTGAATAGTTGTGTGAGGATAATGAGTGAGAGAAAACTCTTGTCCCTTGCAAGAACATCATCTTCTTTGGTGAAGAACGTCCCCAATTCAACGAATAACGCTTTTTCTCCGAGGGAGAGCATCAACTCGGCGACTCGGTTTCTTCCGTCATCTTCTTCCCCCACGTTCAAGGAGGAGGCACCAACACGGAAACTCACCATTGACGTCGCCATACAGTCATCTCTCTGTTACAAATGAAGGGATAAGCCGCTTCGTCCTCGGACATTCTCCGTCGACGTATACAGAGCTTCACCCCATGATGATGTTTCCCGGAATGATCATCGTTCGACAAATTGTGTCGTGGTAGGGCTTAATTTTATGTTCATGATTATTATAACATTCTTTATTAAATAATTTGGATTTTTTTAATGACATAAAGGGAATAGATCAGACAGCACAAACACGGCCGATCATCTGTCCCTTAAATTTTTTGATCCTTGTTGAATTTGCGGCGAAGGCGGCGCAGTGTCGTAGCACCGCGCAGGAAGGAAGAGGGAACACGGCCGGAGTGAGCCATGGTGGAGGTGTGTGGGGCAGTCGCACCGTGTCGGTGAGGCTGAAGGATGACCCGACCAAGAGAGGGTCACGGCGGAGGGGCGCGGTGTCGTCACACCGCGCAGGTCAGACGGGAGCCGCTGCCTTCGGCCGCGCCAGTTCTGTAGGGGAAGCCGGGCTTGGTCGACCGTTGACGCCACCTGGAGGTGTGACCCCCTCGGGTCCCGTGGTTAAACAAGGCCGGCATTAATGGCCGGAAATTCCAGAAAAGATAGGGGTTGAAACCCCCAACCATCGTAAGGGGCATCGCCCCACTTTGCACCTCGCTCAGCCAGAGCCGAGCCGCACTGCTTGGTCAGCGCCGAGCCGCACGCCCTGTGCTGGACCGCCTACACAGGGTCGGACCGCCTGCGCTGGTCCAGACCGCCCGTGACAAGCCGATCCCCTAGCGTCGTGCCAGGCCGCACTAGTATGGTCGGGCCGCGCCCAACTGGGTCGGACCCTGACCCCGGTCAGGTCTACCAGGTTCTGGCGGGGTTGGACCGGGCCCAAACCCCTTACTTCCAGAAAGATCTGTTTAAACGTCCATAACATGGGCTACAGACCTCGAATCGACGGACCTTCAGTTGCTTTGGGATCCTCGGATAAAGACAGTCGTTTTTTATATTACACTCGATGTTTGGGCGAAGTTTGGGTACACCCGGGTTTGTTCGAACCCAAAACCAATCGGGCCGTCGGAGCGGAAACAATTATAACTTGAGGACTGGACGTCCGATTGACGTGTCGTCGACTTTGTTGATTCCTTTTTGTAAGAAATATCTTTTGGTATACTTCACCTGAGGATTGGATGCAGTTGAAGTATGGTCGGGTTGGATTGTAACCGAAATCCAATCGGGCCCCTGGAACGGAAAAGCTGATAACATTCAGAACGAATGACCATTTGGTTAACCATCAGCAACATTGGTAATCACATTGAGAAATGGTCTCTAGGAGTATACAGTATGATATTTCAGGGTACAGTTGAGATATAGCTGGGTTGGTTCGTACACGAAACCAACCGGGCCCCCAGGACAAAAAGGCTAATAACTCACAGACAGGGCATCTGATTGACGTGTCGTATATTGCGTTGAGTCCCCTATGACGAGGTGGTTATTTGAGATACTTCTTTGTGGGAAATTGTGATATTTGGAGTATTGACCAGTAGCTCATGGAGCAGACCCTCCCGGAGATGACTGTACGGAGTACGGAGACCAGGTTGCTTGCTGAGACCTGATCACTGCTTGCCTGATTCGAGTCTGAATGACATGTATAGTCTTGTGGGGAGCACTATTGTGTTTGGGTGGCAGACCCACGGCGGGGAGAACTACGGTGTTTGGGCGGCAGACCCGCTGTAATCGACAGAAGGATTATCTTTGCATTCTATTAGGGGGGGGGGGGTGCACTACCTTGTTTGGGTGGCGAACCCCGGTGGGGAGTACTACTTTGTTTGGGTGGATGACCCCGCGGTACTCAACCGGAGGAGTATCTCAGCAGTCTAAGGTTATTGAGCAACGCCTCGGAGTCGTGTCAGGATCAGTGTACTCGACAGAGGAGGAGCTCTTTAGCTATTGCAGTTTTGATAATAAAAATCCTGGGTTGAGATAAGTCAATGAATTTTGTGATTTCATCATGATTGAGATGGGTTACTTGATAACATAGGTATATGTATGGTCATATACCTATGTAGTGGTTATTTGTTGATTTCATATTTGTGTGATATCTCTTTATTGAGATGGGTTACTTGATAATTTAGGTATAAGTATGGGCATATATCTATGTATGGGATATCTATTTAGATCCAACACTGTGGTTAACTTTGTAGGATTTAGTGAGACCGTGAGGGTCTCGGGGTCCCTACTAAGTATCGTTATACTCACCCATGCACAGGCTATGCCCGCACCTCATTGTGTTGGATGCAGATGACGGACAGTGCAGACGGAGGCCGAGTGTTCGAGGACTGGACGGTACCTGGAGGTGGACCTCATGACGAGTCAGTATCTGGAGGTGGACCTCATGACAAGTTAGTATCTGGAGGTGGAATTCACAAAGAGATGGTACTCGGAGGAGGTTGATAGGTGAGAGCATTGAGGAGGCTATCTGTACCTACCCTTCAGGTAGGATCCTTGGTTGACAATCCAGGAGATGCGCTATCTGTACCTACATTTTAGGTAGGATTCGAGATGGACGACCCATGAACTACTTCAATTCATCCAGCTTTTTGTCTTTCTTGTTGTACATTCATTTAGTTGTAGCTTTACTTTTCAGTTGGGTTTTTATTCTGGCCCATTTATTTTCAGCACATTCTTTTGCACTTAGTGTTTGCTTTTTCTTGTACTCTATTGTATTTTTTACTTTTATAAAGGCAATGCCTTCCCTTTTATTTGAGATTTACGCCTATGGTGAAAGTCGCCAGCCCCGGCCTAAGGATGGCGTGCTTTGGGTAGTCACAGCATGGGCTCCAAGGATGGGACGTGATAGAACAAGTTATGTTAATTACATGAATTTTGAATTTATGATGTGTTTTAGGCTAAAACTGGAAAACTACTTTATTTGGAAATATTGACAGATTTTAATAACTTTTTTAATTCACTAATATCATATAAAATATAAATCCAAATTATATTATTACTTTTTTATTAGTTTCATATATTTATTTTCTTAATCTTTCGTTTTCGAACCAGGATTTAATTCTACCATCCATGGGTCCTAAAAATTCAATCAATGTGGAAAATTATTCACAAAGACTGCGTGGACCCCAGCTCAATAAATTGATCATAAATTGGTCTACATACATCCAATTTATGTTATTATAATTGGAATGGAACGAAAATTCAATGGAGAGTTCAGATGTTGAATATATATAAGATTGGATAAAATTAATGTGGTCAATGGATGATAAAATGATTGGAGAAGAAAAAAGGAAACATTCATCTGGATTAAATGTAGGATCGAAATACTGATGTAGATGCTCAATATACAAGAGGGGGGGTGAATTGTACACTTTAAAAATTCCTTTGGAACCATTAAAATTAGTTATGAATAACTATATTTTTCCTTATGTAAAGGAAAGGGCTATGTTTAATAAAGTTAAAAATATGAAAATTCACAACACCTCTAATACCAAATGAAAACTTGGAAATAGATTCCGAAAGTACGTTCTGGAAATACGATTCCGGAAATTAAAACGTTAACAAAAGATTACAAAATGAGATACTACCTTAAAGCGTAAAGAATCTAAATGAAACAGAGTACAAGTAAGGAAGTATAAGAAAGTTATACATTCTTTATAATATAGAATGCAGCAGAAAAAACCAAGTAGTAAAACTACAAGTAACAAGGTATAAGTCTTTTAACCCAAATAAAAGGGTATCCGACAACCTTGGATAAAGGTCCCTTGATTCATACTTTCAAGCAAGTCTGTCTTACCCACACTAGGGTAAGCCCTCGATATGAAGATCGGAGTCTCTATCTTGCTATCCCCTCAAGCCCTCAACTTCAAGGTAGTTGGTCACCTCTGTCTTCCTCAGCAAGGAAGCCCTCAACTTCAAGGTAGTCGGCACCTCTGTCTTCCTATCCCCATAAGCCCTCGAATATAATCAACAACATTCGGAGTCGCACGATGCTTTGAGAGTTAATAAGAGCCTCTCTCTCTAGAAATCACTTCAAGCATGTAATCACATGAGTCGAAGATCTGTCAGCCTTTCAGCACCGAGTGTAACATCCCAAGTAAGTAATGAACAATAGATATTTTTATCTATGTCTATTAATGATAAAGATAGTGTTTTAGAGGCTTAAAATGAAAATAAATACAATCTTATGCATGGAATACACTAATATTCTTAAAGGATTGTTTTAGTGCCTTTTGATGGAAAACCATTTTTGAATCTATATTTTGACAATTTTAGAAACTATGTTTGTCAAAATAAAATTATCCTTTATGATTGGGACATCAAAATTTACCTTGTGTGAATTTTTGGTAATTTTCCGACAATGTTCATTTTTAAATGAATAGTGAAAAATACTGCATTTTACATCAAAACTACTTTTTAATCTAATTTATTTATATGATTAGATTATGTTTTGAATTGGTTTTGAAGTGAAATTAGAATATATTTTTACCATTTTATCCAATGGTGGTCATTGGAATCAATTTCGATTTGAAATTAGACTTAAACTGGTGTCAATCTTTTGATACTTATTGTTTTGTAAAAACACGCTATTTGCTCTGGCAGCGGGAATTAATTATTAAATTAATTAATGTGACTTATATGATTTGAATTTTGTAAAATAGACTTCATTTTTGAATTCGTAATATCAAATATAGCTTAGAGTGAATTTTTGGTAATTTTCTGAAAAACTTCAATTTTGATGAATAGTGAAACCACTAAGTGGTAATCAAGCAAACTGTTTTTTTCAGTTAAATTAAAGTTTACCACTAATGTGTATTGAATTTTGAAAATCCGACATACATGGTTGTCATTAAGAAGTAAAATGTGGTTCAATGAGATTAAAATAATTTTTTGGTGAATAGTAACTTATTAAGTTCTTAATCGCGATTAGTGGTAATTAGGGTAGTTTAATGTATAAATAATGCTTTAATAATATAAAATGACCTAGACACATGTCCCAACCTCATTGGTTGTGTCATGGCCGACCAAGACAAGTCATGGCCTAACTTGGGGACCCCATGTATCCACTTTTGTTGGGAAATAACATAAATTACTTTTTATTAAATGTTAAAGTGAAAATGACACAAACATAATATGTTTTGCGAAAACAATTTTAAGTGGGGTTATACAAGTCCAAATTTTGATTATAAATATTCAATGGAAAGCTAAAAAGATTTCCTACATCATAGTAATTTGTTTATAATTTTTAGACATTAAATAAATTTAATTATTTATGACATAATAATGATGCAGCGATGACATCATTATTTGACGATTTAAATAAAATGGAAAGATAAAATAAAATCTATGAACTACACATGTCCAAAACCAATTGGATGAATGGATTTCGATGCCTTATCACCTTATCCACGAATTCCATCAATGTGGGACCTTTTAAAACCAAAACACATTTTCAAATAATGTAATGTTTCTTTACTTTCCAAAAGTGCCCCTCCTCTCCCCTTATAAAAGGCCCCCACCTCTACCTCATTTCACACACTCTTCAAGCCATTGGCTCGGCCAACCCCTGCCCATTTGCTCTCTCCACATCCCTCTCCTCATCCTAGAGGATTCCCTTTGGGCAGAATCCTTTCAAAGGAAGCCTTTAGGCTCAAACCAAAAGAAGTTACACTTTTTAAGGTATTTCATTCTCTCATGTTCATTTGTTTTATTTTGCTTCTCCGACCCCCTAAACTCTTTTTATTTACTTCTTTTGTAACAACACCAGTATCTTCAATATACTAGGATGTTGTTATAAGATATATTTGAGCTACACTCTCACACAACTACATCAAATGGTTAAAGAACATACGGTTTCCGTGGATGGCGAAATTCTGCCCCCCGAAACGATGATTGTTCAATACTCATTTAACATCTTCAAAGGTGGCCATTATGATGTCACTATTTTTATATATGATATATTATATGTTTATGTTTTCCTTAAGCTTCTGTTTTTTTCATTTTGGGCATACCTTTATGGTTTCCATTATGGGTAAAACACGATATCTTCATTTTAGGAAGTGCGGACTACCGCCCCCTAAAAGTGATTTGATTCGTTAATACCATATGTGGGATGTGTAAAGGATAAAGTTAATGATATTATATATGTTGTTATAATGGAATTATAATATACTTTTATATCATTATGATTCCATTCCAGAAAATATGAAATAGAAATGGAAGTAGCGTTCATGCGTACGTACGGCTTACCGTCTCCATGAACGATGCATTTCATTTCTTACCTCTAAATGTGATGTAATATTATAAATGAATGTATGTACTGGATATATATGACATATATGATATCTACATAATGAATACCATTCTGGATATAATGAACCTTTGACCAAATTAACAACTTGTAAGTATAAGAAGTCAATTTTTGACTTAAGAACCAAATACCGACAAAATGAACATTATTAACTTAAAGGATTACATGATGTTCATAACATGGTATAAAAGGAATAATGAACTTGAAAAAGATTCATAAGCAAGTAGAGATTAACTCAAGTTTATTATTAAGGAGTTTAAAGAACGGTCGGGTCAAGTCGGATACGAGGTATGGGACTTCGTCTCAATCTCCTTTCGTTGAGGCATATTTTATTTTATACACAACTTTCTTTTATACGGTGTATAAACCCCTTTTGACTTTTACGTTTACTCAAAAGGAATCTTTTTTATACGAAGCGTTTACTAAACGACAAAAGGGAATGTTTTTGTCGTACGTATGCGGCGACAACGACTTCTCCGCCGTCGTAACCGTTATTTGAGTTTTGGCTTCCTCTACAAGCCATACCTTTTTTTTTAAAGAAAAATAGATACCATGTTTTACTTTGGTATTGAAAATGGTTTTCATAATATTTTTATATCAATTTGTGGTATTGATATCTTGTGATTGAATGGTGGAAATGTTATGTTTCCTTTATGCATGTTTTATGTGATACGTTTATGTTGAGGTTCTTGGGCATTATTATGAAGACGGGTGGTTCCGTGATAGACTAAGGGCGGGTGAGCCCGTTATAGCTCTCCAATGCATTGGGTAACGCGAAGGAGTGAAACGTTAAGGTTTCTCTGAAGAGATTTTAGGGAATATACTGTGATGGTTATTCCAAACGTAACCAAGAGGGTTACTCCCTACGTAAGAATGTTATGAATGCCTCAAGTTACCTTTACGTATTATGATTTATATGATTTATTCATGTTTTTATGAGGTATGTTAAAGTGCCTATGTTTTATGGGTAAAGTATGATTTCATTCTTATGTATATATGAACTCATGTTTCCTTTCCATGTTTTTATAACCCATACTGAGTTTTTACGCTCATCCCAAGTTTTTGAAATGTTTTTCACAGGTCAAGGGAGAGGTACATGATAAGATGATAGAGTCAAGGATGTGTCAAGAAATAATCCATGTTTTATTTTAAATGTGTTTCCATTGATGGGAATGAAGAATACTATCTTTATGTAACCACTTTGTTTATATGTGGAATGTAATGCAAGTTTTATGATCTAATTCTCTAAAACTCTAAACCCGAAAAGATCCTCAACGTGTAATCTTGTAATAACTCAAGATTAAGTAAGGTTTAAGGTTGGGGCCTTATAGTTTGTATCAAAGGTCGGTTTAGATAACTTTAGGAGTTAGAATTCTATTAAATGATTATCCAAAAATATTTTTTTTTTCTTTTTCGAAATGATATAGCATTTAAAGATTACCATGTTGCTTCATCTAAGACATGTTTGTTCAGAATGGTTTTCCGCAGAGGAAACAGGGAAGCAGTGCTAGGAAGGCATACAGAAGGAAATAACCTTCCGAATCAGCATCCAGAAATGGTCGGAATTGGAACAGAACAGTTTGTTTCAGTAATGGCGCAGTTGACTCAGGCGATAAATGGTGGTGGTATCCATGCACGAGAGCAGCCAGATCAGCCGCAGAGGAACATGTCAGTGATGGGAAGCAGTTAGACTACAAGCAGAAAGGGGTGGTGAAATCCTTTGCAACTACTTCAGCGGATGTCGGGCCATCAAATGAAGTCGTATCAGGTACTTTGTTTGTTTTTTCAGACTATGCCAGTGTGTTGTTTGATTCGGGGTCTACACATTCTTTCATCTCTGAGACCTTTTCTAGTAAAATGGGAATACCATCTCAAGAAATGACTCCTGAACTTTTGGTAAAAACACCTGGGGGAAGTGTCGAGGCAAAAAGAATTTATAAGAATCTTCCTATCCTTATCTGTGGAAAGAACCTACTTGCAAACCTTATTGTTCTACCTCTAGTAGAGTTTGATGTTATCCTGGGTATGGATTGGCTCTCTATTTACCATGCTAAGATTGACTGTAGAGCTAAAGAAGTTTCTTTTCAGAAAGACTTTCAGTTTGTTTACAAGAATGAACCCTTACTTTTGATAACATATGAAGAGGCCGAGAAACTTGTAAAAGATGGAAATGAATGTTACCTTGCACACGTCGTTGAAAATAAAGGAACTGTTCAGATTAATGATGTGCCAGTGGTAAATGAGTATCCTAATGTTTTTCCTGATGAGTTGCCTGGAATAATACCAGATCGGGAAGTTGAGTTTACTGTTGACTTAGTTCCTGATGCTAAGCCAATTTCAAAACCCCCTTATCGAATGGCACAAATTGAACTTTTAGAGTTGAAGGAGCAATTGCAAGATTTATTAGAGAAAGGTTTCATTAGACCTAGCACATCACCATGGGGTGCTCCTGTTTTATTTGTTAAAAAGAAAGATGGTTCTATGAGACTTTGCATTGATTATAGAGCCTTGAATAATATCACTGTTAAGAACAAATATCCTTTGCCTCATATCGATGATTTGTTTGATCAGCTCCAGGGAGCTCAGTTTTTTTCAAAGATTGACTTGAGATCGGGGTACCATCAGCTGAAGGTAAAGGAGGCAGATATTCCGAAGACCGCTTTCCGTACGAGATATGGCCATTATGAATTTGTAGTAATGCCTTTTGGGCTAACCAATGCACCTGCTGTATTCATGGACTTAATGAATAGAATTTTCCATGAGTTCTTGGATAAGTTTGTGGTTGTTTTCATTGATGATATTTTGGTGTTTTCTAAAAGTATAGAGGAGCATGAAAAACATTTAAGGGTTATCTTGCAAACCTTAAAAGAAAAGAAATTGTATGGGAAATTCAGCAAGTGTGAGTTTTGGTTGCAACAAATTGCTTTCCTTGGTCACATTGTTTCTAAAGATGGAATAACTGTTGATCCTGCAAAAACAAAAGTTGTGGAAGAATGGCCAAGACCCACAAATGTAACCGAGATTCGTAGCTTCCTTGGTTTGGCGGGCTATTACCGAAGGTTTGTTAGAAATTTTTCACGGTTATCTAGTCCAATGACTAAGCTAACTCGGAAGGGTGTTAAGTTTATCTGGACAAAAGAATGTGATGATTGTTTTCAGGAATTGAAAAGAAGATTGGTGAATGCTCCAGTTTTGGCACTACCTTCCAGGAATGGTGACTTTGTTATATACAGCGATGCTTCATTGAAAGGACTTGGTTGCGTCCTAATGCAGAATGATCAGGTAATTGCTTATGCTTCACGACAGTTGAAAACTCATGAGGTAAATTACCCTACACATGATTTGGAATTAGCTGCTGTTGTTTTTGCTTTAAAAATTTGGAGGCATCATTTGTATGGAGTAAAGTGTGAAATTTATACCGATCACAAAAGTTTAAAGTATATATTCACTCAGAAAGAGTTAAACATGAGACAAAGGAGATGGCTGGAATTAATCAAGGATTATGATTGTACAATTCATTACCATCCGGGAAAAGCAAATAAAGTGGCTGATGCTTTGAGTCGAAAAAGTAATGCTTCATTAACAATGTTGCGTTTGGAACGTGATCATTTGGTTAACGATTTGATGAAATTTGGCATAGAAGTTGTTGGTGCAGGAAGTCCTTCTGTTTTGTTTCAGGTATCAGTGAGATCTTCTCTATCAGATAGAATCAAGCAAGCACAGAAGCAAGACAGTGAGTTGCAGAAAAGGGTAGAGCTGGTTCAGAAAGGTAAGTTGCCTGAATTCAACATTGATAATGATTGCGTTTTGAGATTTGGGAAGAGATTGTGTGTGCCTTCTGATTCACAGTTGAAGAGAGAGTTGTTATGTGAAGCTCATAGTTCTCCGTTTTCAGTTCATCCGGGCAGTACTAAGATGTATAGAGATCTGCGGGAGTATTACTGGTGGGATGGAATGAAAAGAGATATTGCTGATTTTACTGTGAAGTGTTTGACTTGTCAGCAGGTTAAAGCTGAGCGGCAGTTACCGAAAGGGATGCTTCAGCCTTTACCAGTGCCAGAGTGGAAATGGGAGAATATATCCATGGACTTTGTTGTTGGATTACCGAAGACATCTCGAGGTAATAATGCAATCTGGGTTATTGTTGATCGCTTGACCAAATCTGCTCATTTCCTTGCTATACGAGATACTTTCTCTCTTGATCAACTTTCCCGTTTGTATCTTAAAGAGATAGTCAGGTTACATGGAGTTCCCCTCTCCATTGTATCAGATCGTGATCCCAGGTTTACCTCTAACTTTTGGAAAGGCCTTCAGAAGTCGTTGGGTACTGAATTAAATTTTAGTACAGCTTTTCATCCTCAATCAGATGGGCAGTCAGAACGAACAATTCAGACATTGGAGGATATGCTACGAGCTTGTTCTATGGATTATCAGGGGAGTTGGGACCAGCATCTTTCTTTGGTTGAGTTTTCATATAATAACAGTTTTCATTCCAGTATACAGATGGCACCATTTCAGGCATTATATGGGAAGCGGTGTCGAACTCCAGCTTTCTGGGATGAAGTGGGTGAAAGAAAGTTGATGGGACCAGAATTGGTAGAAGAGATGGCAGAAAAAGTTCAGCTGATTCAGAAACACATGAGAACAGCTCAGAGCAGGCAGAAGAGTTATGCGGATAACCGGAGGAAGGATCTATCTTTCGAGGTAGGTGATCATGTTTTTCTCAAGGTTTCTCCTTGGAAAAGTGTGATGAGATTTGGTAAGAAAAGAAAGTTGAGTCCAAGTTTCATTGGACCATACGAAGTTCTAGAGAGAGTTGGATCAGTTGCATACCGAGTGGCTTTACCTCCGAGTTTATCTCAGGTACACAATGTTTTTCACGTTTCGATGTTGAGAAAGTATATGCCAGATCCATCTCATGTTTTGAGTCCAGAGGTAGTTCAGCTGGAAGAAAACCTATCTTATGAGGAACAACCGGTCCAGATTCTTGACCACAGGGAGCAAGTGTTACTGAATAAGGTGATTAAGCAGGTAAAGGTTTTGTGGAAAAACCACATGATTGAAGAGGCAACATGGGAATCCGAAAATGCAATGAGGGATAAGTACCCCAATTTATTTGATAAGTAAATAAATTGCGGGGACGCAATTTTCTAAAGGGGGGAAGGATGTAACATCCCAAGTAAGTAATGAATAATAGATATTTTTATCTATGTCTATTAATGATAAAGATAGTGTTTTAGAGGCTTAAAATGAAAATAAATACAATCTTATGCATGGAATACACTAATATTCTTAAAGGATTGTTTTAGTGCCTTTTGATGGAAAACCATTTTTGAATCTATATTTTGACAATTTTAGAAACTATGTTTGTCAAAATAAAATTATCCTTTATGATTGGGACATCAAAATTTACCTTGTGTGAATTTTTGGTAATTTTCCGACAATGTTCATTTTTAAATGAATAGTGAAAAATACTGCATTTTACATCAAAACTACTTTTTAATCTAATTTATTTATATGATTAGATTATGTTTTGAATTGGTTTTGAAGTGAAATTAGAATATATTTTTACCATTTTATCCAATGGTGGTCATTGGAATCAATTTCGATTTGAAATTAGACTTAAACTGGTGTCAATCTTTTGATACTTATTGTTTTGTAAAAACACGCTATTTGCTCTGGCAGCGGGAATTAATTATTAAATTAATTAATGTGACTTATATGATTTGAATTTTGTAAAATAGACTTCATTTTTGAATTCGTAATATCAAATATAGCTTAGAGTGAATTTTTGGTAATTTTCTGAAAAACTTCAATTTTGATGAATAGTGAAACCACTAAGTGGTAATCAAGCAAACTGTTTTTTTCAGTTAAATTAAAGTTTACCACTAATGTGTATTGAATTTTGAAAATCCGACATACATGGTTGTCATTAAGAAGTAAAATGTGGTTCAATGAGATTAAAATAATTTTTTGGTGAATAGTAACTTATTAAGTTCTTAATCGCGATTAGTGGTAATTAGGGTAGTTTAATGTATAAATAATGCTTTAATAATATAAAATGACCTAGACACATGTCCCAACCTCATTGGTTGTGTCATGGCCGACCAAGACAAGTCATGGCCTAACTTGGGGACCCCATGTATCCACTTTTGTTGGGAAATAACATAAATTACTTTTTATTAAATGTTAAAGTGAAAATGACACAAACATAATATGTTTTGCGAAAACAATTTTAAGTGGGGTTATACAAGTCCAAATTTTGATTATAAATATTCAATGGAAAGCTAAAAAGATTTCCTACATCATAGTAATTTGTTTATAATTTTTAGACATTAAATAAATTTAATTATTTATGACATAATAATGATGCAGCGATGACATCATTATTTGACGATTTAAATAAAATGGAAAGATAAAATAAAATCTATGAACTACACATGTCCAAAACCAATTGGATGAATGGATTTCGATGCCTTATCACCTTATCCACGAATTCCATCAATGTGGGACCTTTTAAAACCAAAACACATTTTCAAATAATGTAATGTTTCTTTACTTTCCAAAAGTGCCCCTCCTCTCCCCTTATAAAAGGCCCCCACCTCTACCTCATTTCACACACTCTTCAAGCCATTGGCTCGGCCAACCCCTGCCCATTTGCTCTCTCCACATCCCTCTTCTCATCCTAGAGGATTCCCTTTGGGCAGAATCCTTTCAAAGGAAGCCTTTAGGCTCAAACCAAAAGAAGTTACACTTTTTAAGGTATTTCATTCTCTCATGTTCATTTGTTTTATTTTGCTTCTCCGACCCCCTAAACTCTTTTTATTTACTTCTTTTGTAACAACACCAGTATCTTCAATATACTAGGATGTTGTTATAAGATATATTTGAGCTACACTCTCACACAACTACATCAAATGGTTAAAGAACATACGGTTTCCGTGGATGGCGAAATTCTGCCTCCCGAAACGATGATTGTTCAATACTCATTTAACACCTTCAAAGGTGGCCATTATGATGTCACAATTTTTATATATGATATATTATATGTTTATGTTTTCCTTAAGCTTCTGTTTTTTTCATTTTGGGCATACCTTTATGGTTTCCATTATGGGTAAAACACGATATCTTCATTTTAGGAAGTGCGGACTACCGCCCCCTAAAAGTGATTTGATTCATTAATACCATATGTGGGATGTGTAAAGGATAAAGTTAATGATATTATATATGTTGTTATAATGGAATTATAATATACTTTTATATCATTATGATTCCATTCCAGAAAATATGAAATAGAAATGGAAGTAGCGTTCATGCGTACGTACGGCTTACCGTCTCCATGAACGATGCATTTCATTTCTTACCTCTAAATGTGATGTAATATTATAAATGAATGTATGTACTGGATATATATGACATATATGATATCTACATAATGAATACCATTCTGGATATAATGAACCTTTGACCAAATTAACAACTTGTAAGTATAAGAAGTCAATTTTTGACTTAAGAACCAAATACCGACAAAATGAACATTATTAACTTAAAGGATTACATGATGTTCATAACATGGTATAAAAGGAATAATGAACTTGAAAAAGATTCATAAGCAAGTAGAGATTAACTCAAGTTTATTATTCAGGAGTTTAAAGAACGGTCGGGTCAAGTCGGATACGAGGTATGGGACTTCGTCTCAATCTCCTTTCGTTGAGGCATATTTTATTTTATACACAACTTTCTTTTATACGGTGTATAAACCCCTTTTGACTTTTACGTTTACTCAAAAGGAATCTTTTTTATACGAAGCGTTTACTAAACGACAAAAGGGAATGTTTTTGTCGTACGTATGCGGCGACAACGACTTCTCCGCCGTCGTAACCGTTATTTGAGTTTTGGCTTCCTCTACAAGCCATACCTTTTTTTTTAAAAGAAAAATAGATACCATGTTTTACTTTGGTATTGAAAATGGTTTTCATAATATTTTTATATCAATTTGTGGTATTGATATCTTGTGATTGAATGGTGGAAATGTTATGTTTCCTTTATGCATGTTTTATGTGATACGTTTATGTTGAGGTTCTTGGGCATTATTATGAAGACGGGTGGTTCCGTGATAAACTAAGGGCGGGTGAGCCCGTTATAGCTCTCCAATGCATTGGGTAACGCGAAGGAGTGAAACGTTAAGGTTTCTCCGAAGAGATTTTAGGGAATATACTGTGATGGTTATTCCAAACGTAACCAAGAGGGTTACTCCCTACGTAAAAATGTTATGAATGCCTCAAGTTACCTTTACGTATTATGATTTATATGATTTATTCATGTTTTTATGAGGTATGTTAAAGTGCCTATGTTTTATGGGTAAAGTATGATTTCATTCTTATGTATATATGAACTCATGTTTCCTTTCCATGTTTTTATAACCCATACTGAGTTTTTACGCTCATCCCAAGTTTTTGAAATGTTTTTCACAGGTCAAGGGAGAGGTACATGATAAGATGATAGAGTCAAGGATGTGTCAAGAAATAATCCATGTTTTATTTTAAATGTGTTTCCATTGATGGGAATGAAGAATACTATCTTTATGTAACCACTTTGTTTATATGTGGAATGTAATGCAAGTTTTATGATCTAATTCTCTAAAACTCTAAACCCGAAAAGATCCTCAACGTGTAATCTTGTAATAACTCAAGATTAAGTAAGGTTTAAGGTTGGGGCCTTATACCGAGCTCTTTCAAATGATCTCCTATTTATAGGTAAAGTCGGCCTCCTTCCCAACGGCCATATTTTCCTTAAAGATCGGAGGGACCTGTACACGTGTCACTTAGACAACGGTTAGTTTATAACAAAATAGACAACATTGTTTTATAACAAAACAAGTGTAATAGAATGTACGACATCATTTTAAATCTCAACTAAAAAGTTCAGAGTGAAGATTCGGAGTGTAAGGAAAATAATAAAGAGTAGACAATTTATAGAAGTGTAAGCAGAATGAAGGTTCGAAGTCTAACCAAAATAAATTTCAGAGTCTGAATAAATTCAGAGTGTTTAAAACAAAGATGATCAGATTCTGTTTAATAGGTGAATTCAGAATGAGAATTCGGAATCAGAATTTGTTATAAGAATTCCTCATTAGAATTCGTAAGGAGAATTCGTTGTTGAACTTCATATGAATTCGTATCCTGAATCTGGAGTAAAACTCTATCCTGAATTCGGAATGAAACTTTATCATAGTTCTCATTCTGAATTTCGGAGTGAAACTATATCACAGTTCTTATCCAGAATTCGGATTCTAAAATAGAATACTTCATACCAAAGTTTCATGCAATTCTGAGAAAATAGAAATTAATCTGAATCTCATACTTAAGAAAAATCTAGATGAAAATATGATAAGGATAATTTTTCATATAAAAGCAATTTTCCTTATAAAAGCAATTTTCCTTAAGAAAGTAATTTTCCTTATAAAATAAATCTTCCTTAAGAAAGAAATTTTCCTTATAAAAAAAGTTTTCCTTATAAAAGCAAATTTCCTTAAGAAAGCAATTTTCCTTATAAAATCAATTTTTCTTAAGGATAACGTGTTTGTGATTTTCAAAACAAGAAGGAATGGAAAAGTCATAAGGAAAAATTTATTGACTCAAAAATCTCCACCTTTTTGGAAATCACAAACATCCTTACGAAAAATAAATTCTAAGAAGAAAGAAAAACATTAAGGCTTATCTCCCTTTGCTTCAAGGATATTGAAGAATACGACTAACTCCCCCTTATGCTTTGAAACTCTAAGGATCGTATTCAGATTTCCGGAGTGACATTTTATTACAAATAAGAAAGTCTTCTTTAATAAAAAAACTCCCCCTTAGATAGACTCTTATTAGAGTTATTTTTCCTTAAGGATATTTTCCTTCTCCCCCTTGGATAGACACTTATTAGAGTTCTTTTTATGGATCTTTTCCTTCTCCCCCTTTGTGATTTTCCAAAAGAGATCGAGGGAATGGAAAAAAATAACAAAGTACCTGAAAAATTAGTAATAACAACAAAAGAAACGAGAAGCACATTTTTCATTAGATTTGAATTTTCGGCAACAAAGAAAACTAGATACAACAAAAATATCGGATTTAGTTATTTCGGATCTTTTTCCTTCGAAATGAGCCCCTTAAGAATAGTCTTGATCTTATTCAGGTCTTTATGATCTTCTTCATCTTGCTTCTCTAAGACCACTATTCTTGCAGATTGAGCTTCAATCTTTTCTTCCTGGTCTTTCATCTTTTCTTCCTGAGCTTTGATCTTTTCTTCTTGAGCCTTCATCATCTGTTCAAACTCAATCCGATAATCCCTTTCAAACATCCAGTTTTGAAAAATGGAATTCAGCTTCCAATTCAGATCTCTGACTTCTGGAATCCGGAAGTCATCTGTCAGCTTCTCTTCAAAGGATAAAGTCATGTCATTTATCTTCCTGTCCTCAGCCTCAAAGGCATCTTTAACATTGTCTTGCAACTCATCAAATAACCTCATCTCTTGTACAGGTTTCCTCGACTAGCTCATCATTCTTTTTCAAGATCATTTGTGGGCTTCATATCCAATAAGAAAAGATTTGAACTCAGCTTCAAACTCGACACACATATCCATAACCAAGGATAAGGAATCTGATTTCTGGTTCAGGGCATGTTGGAGCATTTGGCATCTTGAGTCTATAGTCGAGATGGTCGGAATGGAACTAACTAAATTCCTCAAAAATTGAACAAAAAAGTCATGTCCCAACAAGGATGACTCCGAATATGAAACTTTTCTTGGAGAATTTTCTTCCTCAATAAGTTCCAACTTCGTTTTAGATGAATCGCCAGTTTCTCTTTTCTTGCTTGCCACTGATTTTGGAGTCTCAACAAGGAGTTGTTTTCCCTTGTCCTTTTTCGGAATAGAATCTTGATCAGGAGTTCTCTGCTCGCTAGTAGATACATGAATAATATCATCAACAAATTTTTGAACAAAATCTTCCTCATTCTTATCCTTCTCTGGAGTTACTAACTTAGAGGATTCAGCCTCTGATTTTCGGAGTGACAGATGTTCCGAAGGTGACCATTTATAATCATCTACTTCTTTCAATAAATCTCCTGTTTTACCACTTCCTTCAGCAACTACTTCTTCCTCTTCCACTTGTTGAATCTGCTCGAGTTTCCCATCATGATCAGTTGTAATGTATTCCAGAAAATCAAGGTTTCTTCTTGGAGTCTCAGGTAGATATTCCAAGGAGAAAGATCTCGGAACTGGAATGCTTCCAGATACCATCTCATTAAATTTTAACAAATCTTGGACTGCCTCGGCTTCTGACATCTTATTCTTGAGCTTCTTTTCCTTTACTTGTTTTTCAAGTTCATCAGTAGTTCTCTCCTTCAAGGCCTTAGCCTCCATAGGGTCCAATCCGAACTGCGGATCCCCTTATTTCCTTTTCTCTTTATCTGCTCTCCACTTCGCAACAACCCTATCGGGATAGGCCTTCTTCTTCTTCGGCATGGGAGGTGTGGTTTGAAATTCCTTAGATTTAGGATCCTGTACTTCAGCTGTAACTACATTCAACTTTCATTTCATAACTGGCTTAGATGATTCCGGTTCAGAAGCCTTTGGAGCCACTTCTTCTTGATTAGGCAAATCGAAGAACACACCAGTCTCCTTGTTGAAAGCCACATACATACTCTTAAGGGTATCATCACTGACCAACAAAATTTTGAAAACCCTTGGCTTAGATCTGCAAGTTTCCTTGAAAGACTCAAGGCACCGAACTATCAAATTGGATAAAATTGCCGGGTACATTACGATCTGGGCTCTGAGATTTCCTTTCTTAATATTCTCAATGGTTATAAGAATGTGCCTCATGAAGTTGAACTTCCTTAGATTTATCAGGAAATCTAAGATATAGATCTTACTCTTCTTCAAACTTTCTTTATCACCATTCCTCGGTACAATAAGACCTTGTACCCACAACTCTAGAATCTGGAAATTTGTAGGCAAACTAGCAATCTTCGGATCTTTGTCATCTTAGAGTCTGAGAGTTTTCACAGCTTTTTCCTTGTCGAAGCTACCATTAGAATCCGGCAACACATGATATATGAACTCGGCTTCTCCTTCATAGGTCAGCCCTACCAAGCTTGCTGCCTTGGTATAAGAATGCTTGTAAGTCTTGCCATAAGACTTAAAAGAAAATTTCTCCCTGTTATCTTCCATAAAGAAAGAAACAATTTCATAGAACTAGACAAGTAACTCCGAAAAAACATTGTCTTGATTCCCGGGTTTGGACACATCAATATATTCCCACCCATTCAACTTAATGTTCTTCGAAATAAGAGAATCATAGTTGATGAAGAAATCCGGATGGACTAGACTTTCTCTGTAAACTAACCATTGTGAAATAGGCTTGGAGGATGACATTTCATGAGAAGATAACTCCACAGACATTTAGATCTGATGACCTCTGAGAAGTCCGGAACGGAGAAATATGATGTTCGGAACGGCCTTAAAACAGAGAGGTAGAGCTTCGGGATGCTGGAGCTTGAAATCGATGTGGGACAAGTATTTGGGTCCCCTTTATATAGGCAATGAAACGACGGTTCAACTTCCTTGGTTGATCGAATGGTTGTGATAAGCTGAGATCAGATCTGATGGTTGAAAATGAATTCTCAAGAAAACTTGAATCCGATCTTTTTGTGTTTTTTTTTAAAACAAAAAATTATGAAAACTATAATCCGAAAACATAATACGAGAAAATTCCAGCAAGTAAAATATGACTATGAAAGCTTGAGTAAGGAAATCATACCATTCGAATTGGCTTAGGAGGATTATTCGTAATTGGATAATATAAAAAAAATGACTACAAAAAATCTTTATTATGAAAATACATAGTTCACAATACTGGCTACAAAAAAAAAACTCAGTACGGAAAACTCAGTATGGAAAAATCAGTATGAAAAACAAACTTAGTATGAAAAACACATTCCAAGATTTTGAGAAAAAAATCTTATTATGAGAGTTTTAGAACCAAAGTTCCGTTATGGAAATACTAGTACGAAATTTTCCATTCCGGATTTTTTCAATAATAACACTTCCATTCCAGAAGTACTCTGTAAAAAAATGTCCAATCTGGAAAATTATAATTCCGGAAATTCCATTCCGAAAATCTTCGTTCCGAAAAGTTTGAAAACTAACTTTGAAAAACTTTGTTATTCAATCAAACAAATGTACTCCCCCTATGAAAAGGAGTTTTTTACTGTAGGGATACTTTTTCAACAAAACATTAATTAAGGAGGATTACCTTATGGTTATCATTCCTAACTTCTGTTTAATATATTCAAATCTATTAGAAGGCAAAGATTTTGTGAAAATATCAGCAAGTTGATCTTGCGTTCCAATAAACTGAAGAATAATATCTCCTTTAAGTGTGTGATTCCTAAGAAAGTGATGCCTAATATCGATGTGTTTTTCATGGGAGTGATGTGCAGGGTTCTTACTAAGGGCAATGGAACTTGTGTAATCACACAAAATTTGAGTTTTAGTAAAACTCAAGCCATAGTGTGTGAGTGTGTGTTGCATCCACAATACTTGAGCACAACAACATCCAGCTGCTACATATTCAGCTTCAGCAGTGGAGAGTGCTACAGAATGTTGCTTCTTTAAAGACCAAGAAACTAATGAATCTCCTAAGAAATGATAAATTCCGGATGTACTTTTTCTATCCATTATACATCCACCAAAGTTATCATCAGAAAATCTTTTTAGAACAAAATCATTTACAGAAGTATAAAATAATCCTAGATCCATGGTTCCCTTTAGGTATCGATAAATTATTTTTACCGCCTTTAAGTGAGATTCCATAGTATTGGATTGATATCTTGCACATAAGCATACTGAGAACATTAATTCTGGTCTACTAGCTATTAAGTAAAGTAAACTTCCTATCATACCTCTAAAAGATGTTTGATCTACTAGTTTCCCAGCTTCATCAAGGTCTAAAGAGTTTGAGGTACCAATGGGAGTACTTATACTCTTAGTGTTGTAATAACCATACTTTTTAAGAAGATCTTTAATATAATTATGTTGAGATATGTAGGTTCCTTCTGGTTTTTGAGAAATTTGAAAACATTGGAAAAATGTTAACTCACCCATCATACTCATTTCAAACTCAAGATTTCATTAGACTTGCAAAAGAGTCGGTCAAAGATTACTCAGTTGAACCAAATATGATGTCATCAACATAAATTTGATCAATCAAAAAAAATTTCTCATCATTCTTTATAAAAAGAGTTGGATCTGCATTTCCCTTAACATAGTTATTTTGAAGCAAAAATCTAGTAAGTCTATCATACCATGCTCGTGGGGCTTGTTTATGTCCATACAGAGATTTGGTAAGTCTAAAAACATAATCAAGATGTTTTGTATCTTCAAAGCCAGGAGGTTGTTCAACAAAAACATCCTCTTGAACATAACCTTTATGAAAAGCACATTTCACATCCATTTGGAATAGTTTGAAATTAATGAAAGCTGCAAAGGCAAGTAGAATACAGATAGATTCAAGTCTAGCTACAGGAGAATAGGTTTCTTCATAGTCTATTCCCTCTTGCTGATTATAGCCATTAGCAACAAGTCTAGCTTTATTTCTTACTATGACTCCGTTTTCATCACATTTATTTCTGAAAACCCATTTTACTCCAATAACAGAAGTTTCCATAGGTCTTTCAACCATGGTCCAGACTTTATTCCTTTCGAATTCATTTAGTTCATCTTGCATTGCATTGATCCAATCATCATCACCTAAAGCTTCATCAGTGCCTTTATGTTCTAATTGGGAAAGAAATTCTAGATGTTATACTTGATTTCTTAAGGAACTTCTAGTCCTTACAGGTTGATTTACATCACCAATGATACTATCACTGGGATGATTCTTAAGAAACACCTGATTTGAGTTTTGTAAAACCTGTTCATCAACATAGGGTAGAAAGTCTTCTAGGGTCAATGTTTCTGAAGTATCTTCTAGATCATTATCCTTATCAGGAGGTTATTCTATCAAAGGTTGATAATCAGTTTTATAAAACACATCCAAAGATGTAGGTTGAGGTGGGTTAAATACAAAAGGATCTGACTCATCAAATTTTACATGTACTGTTTCTTCAAAAGTACAAGTATTTTTATTAAAAACTCTATAATCCTTAGAGGTTGTGGAATATCCTAAGAAAATCACTTCATCGGATTTTGGTGCGAATTTATGTAGGTTATCATTAGTATTTTGAATAAATACATTGCTACCAAAAACCTTGAAGTAGGATAGTCTTGGTTTTCTACCATGCCATAACTCATAAGGAGTTTTATAATGAAAAGGTCTAATCAAAACTCGATTTATAGTATAACAAGCAGTACTTACAGCTTCAGACCAGAAATTTCTACCAATAGAATATTCACTCAACATGGTTATAGTTATCTCTTGAAGAATTCTATTTCTTCTTTCAACTACACCATTCTGTTGAGTTGTTCTAGGTGCTGAAACATTGTGAGTAATACCTTTTTTACTACAAAAAGTTTCAAAATCAAAATTTTGAAATTCTCTTCTATGATCACTATGAATAGTTTTCAATGGAAGGTTTTTCTCATTTTTAACTTGAGCTCTAAATCTTTTGAAATATGAAAAAGCTTCAGACTTCTTTATTACAAAATAGACCTAAGTAAATCTAGTGTAATCATCAACTAGAACAAACACATTGTATTTGCCTCCAGTACTTCCAATTTGTGTTAGACCAAAAAGATCCTTGTGCACTAACTGTAATGCATTAGTTGTTGAGACTTCACCAATTTATTTAAAACTAGATTTATGTATATTGACTAATTGACAAGGATTACCAACTTTAGAAGGATCAAATCTAAGCTCCGGTAGATCCTTAACTAGTTTCTTCTTAGAATGTTTACATAAGTTCCTAAGATTACAGTGACCTAGTCTTCTATGCCATAACCAAGAATGATCTTCCATTTCACTTAGGCAAGGTAAATCTTGGCTTCTATGGTCTTATAAGTTTAAAGTTTAAACATTCTCTTTCCTATTGGCTGAGTGAAAAAATTGTTCCTTGGAATTGTGAACTAAGCACTTATCATTCCTAAAATTCACAAGGTAACCTTAATAACATAACTGACTTATGCTAATGAGGTAATGCTTAAGACCCTTAACAAAAAGGACATTTGAAATCAAGGTTTTACCAAGAAGAACAATATTACCAATTCCAACAATCTTTCCCTTATCAGTATCTCCGAAAGATACCTTTCCTCCTTTGGTTTTGATAATCTTTTCAAAATAGCATTTGTTACTAGTCATGTGCTGGGAACATCAATTATCCATCTACCATGTATTGTTGCTGGTACTATCATTATTTTCCTAAAATCATGAATATAATTAGACTTTCAGTATCCAAGCATTCTTGGATCGGAGATTCCAAAATAATAAAATTTTAGGTACCCACATCTTCTTAGAGAAATAAGATTTGTGAAAACCTAAGGATTGGGTTTTGTTTAAGGGACAATTCTTTGCCCAGTGACCACCACATTGACACTTGGTACAAAATGGGGCACTTTGAGGAACAAAATAATTGTTACTAAAAACTGGTTTTGCATGGGTATAACCAAATCCAGATTTATTTCTCAAAGGTCGTATTTGGGAATACATTTTATCAAAATTTTCCTTACCATGAGTAAAGTTTGATAAACACTTCTTTAAGGAAGAAATTTCGGACATGAGTTTTATAACCAAGTTTTTATCCTCAAAATCATTAGTTTTTGAACTAGAGTTAGGCTTGAAAACATTTTTCGTAGAAATTACTTTTTCTAATTCTTTATAAAGTTTCTTGTTTTCAGAACTTACTTCCTCAATATTTTTTGAAATACTTTTAAAATCAGCATTTTCTTATCATGATCTTTAGAAAGATCTGATATCTCTTTCGTAATAATAGAATTCCTAGAGTTTTCTTTATCAAGTTTCTTATTGAGTTTGGAATTCTCAATCTCAAGAAGTTCAGCAAACCTAGAGACTTATTCATAAGTAGGTAAATTATTTTCCTCATCATGAGAAGATTCTTCATGAGAAGAGTAATAATATTTACTATCATTGGAATTTAAAGAAACAATGGTCAATGATTCAGCATTTCGTACCTTAGACATAAAATAATGATTATCAATAGATAATCTGGCTCTAAGACCAAGATTCTTCTGTCCTGACGATTCATAATCAGAAGATTCATCTGAAGAATCACCACCACTAGAACTCCATGTGTCATTAGCATTCATAACTTTCTTATCTTTTGCTTTATAATATTTCTTTCTGTTCCTGTCTGAATGTCTTTCTTTCCTTTCTTTCTTTTTGAGCATAGGACAATCTGGTCTTATATTTCCATCTCTCTTGCATTCATAACAAGTAAATTCTGCATCTTTCTTATCTTTCCTTTCCTTTTTCTTAAAATTATATTGGAAATTTCCCTATCCAGTTATCTTGTACATCCTTCGAGCAAGATTTGCGAATTCATTTTCAGAGATTTCACTCTCACTAGAATCTGACTGAATTACCATCTTCTTAGACTTGGATCTGGTTACTCTCTCAGGAGTCTTAGCTTTCATATGATTTGATGTTGTTGTAAAATAAATAGTACCATTTCTATTTTTCTTTTTTATGTTGTTATCATCTCACTTCATTCTAGTTTCATGTTGGATAAGAGTTCCAAAAAGCTCATCAAGAGAAATCTGAGTCAGTTTTCTGTTCTCATATATAGCAGTTCTTTTTTATTCCCATTCATTGGGCATGATATCAATTATCTTATCCACAATAGCTTCATCATCTAAACCTTTCTCTCCCATAGACTGTAGGCTGTTGACGATAGTCATAAATCTCTGTTGAACTTTACAGATTGGTTCACCATAAGGAAAATTGAAGCAATGATATTCAGCTCTGAGCATAGCTCTCCTAGTTTCAATCACCTTAGAAGTTCCAAAGTGTGTAACCTCTAAATTCTTCCAAATACAATTATCTGCTTCACAAGAATAAAATTTGACTATATATATTTCTAGTCAATGAACAAAGTAAGGTATTGAATAAATTATAGTTGAGTTGATATTCTTGCTTTTCCTAGTTAGTGAAAGTTCTAACTTCCTTGTCAGGAATTTTATAATCACCAGAAAGCATAAAAAAATTGTCTACATCAGTATTGATAACAAAAGTCTTAATTATATCTCTCCAATACTCATAATCATTACTATCAAAGATTTGTGGTCTTGTAGGATTTAGATTATCGATAGAACCAACATTAATTCATGTCATACTTATAAAACCCTTCTGCACACAAACTTGTTAGTAGAAAATATTTGAAATAACAATGTTCAGAATGACAAAGTTCGGAATGAAAAAGTTCGGAATGATAAAGTGAGCAAGAAAAACGTGTATGTGAGTACAAGTATTTCAGTGAACTGCTCTGATACCAATTGTAGGATCAAAATAGAGATGTAGATGCTCAATATACAAGAGGGGGTGAATTTTACACTTTAAAAATTCCTTTGGAACCTTTAAAATTAGTTATGAATAACTATATTTTTCCTTAAGTAATGGAAAGGGTTATTTTTAACAAAGTTAAACTTAAGCAAATTCACAACACCTCTAATACCAAATGAAAACATGGAAATAGATTCCAAAAGTTGGTTCCAGAAATACGATTCCGGAAATTGAAACATTAACAAAAGATTACAAAATGAGATTCTACCTTAAAGCATATAGAATCTAAATGAAACAGAGTACAAGTAAGAAAGTATAAGAAAGTTATACTTTCCTTAAAATATAAAATGCAGCGGAAAAAACCAAGTAGTAAAACAACAAGTAACAAGGTATAAGTCTTTTAACACAAAGAGAAGGGTATCCAACAACCTTGGATAAAGGTCCCTTGATTTATACTTTCAAGCAATTCTGTCTTACCCACACCAGGGTAAGCCCTCGATACGAAGATCAGAGTCTTTGTCTTGCTATCCCCGCAAGCCCTCAACTTCATGGTAGTTTGTCACCTCTGTCTTCCTCAGCGAGGAAGCCCTGAACTTCAAGGTAGTCGGCACCTCTGTCTTCCTATCCCCAACAGCCCTCGAATGTAATCACCAACATTCGGAGTCTCATGAAGCTTTGAGAGTTAATAAGATCCTGTCTCTCTAGAAATCACTTCAAGCATGTAATCACATGAGTCGAAGATCTGTCAGCCTTTCAGCACTGAGCTCTTTCAAATGAGCTCCTATTTATAGGTATGGTCGACCTCCTTCCCAACGGCCATATTTTCATTAAAGATCAGAGGGACCTTTACACGTGTCACTTAGACAACGGTTAGTTTATAACAAAATATACGACATCGTTTTATAACAAAACAAGTGTAACAGAATGTACGACATCATTTTAAATCTTAACTAAAAAGTTCGGAGTGAAGATTTGAAGTGTAAGGAAAATAATAAAGAGTAGACAATTTATAGAAGTGTAAGCAGAATGAATGTTCGAAGTCTAACAAAAATAAATTTCGATGTCTGAATAAATTTAGTGTGTATAAAACAAAGATGATCAGATTCTGTTTAACAGGTGAATTCGTAATGAGAATTCGGAATCGGAATTCGTTATGAGAATTCCTCATTAGAATTCGTAAGGTGAATTCGTTGTCAAACTTCATAAGAATTTGTATCCTGAATCTGGAGTAAAACTGTATCCGGAATTCGGAATGAAACTTTATCATAGTTCTCATTCTGAATTTCAGAGTGAAAATATATCACAGTTCTTATCCAGAATTCGGATTCTAAAACAGAATACTTCATACCAAAGTTTCAAGAAATTCCGAGAAAATAGAAATGAATCTGAATGTCATACTTAAGATAAATCTAGATGAAAATATGATAAGGATAATTTTTCTTATAAAAGCCATTTTCCATATAAAAGAAATTTTCCTTAAGAAAGTAATTTTCCTTATAAAAGCAATTTTCCTTATGAAAGAAATTTTCCTTATAAAAGCAATTTTCCTTAAGGATAAGGTGTTTGTGATTTTCAAAACAAGAAGGAATGGAAAAGTCATATGGAAAACTATATTGACTCAACATTAAATTCCTAGCATTAATTGTCCATATCTCGTAATATACATGGAGGATAAATTTGATTTTTTTAAGGAATCATAAAAACAGATATTTTAAGAACCTTATTGAGGACATAATTTCCCAATTCAACCATTAAATTAGCCAAATATGGTCAAATTTTCATTGGAGAGAATCTACAGCAAATATTAAAGGATGATTTCGAAGATATAAAATTTGAAGACCAGAGGATGGCTCCCCATTAGCCTATATAAAGAAGAGTTCACCCATGATAAAGGATAGTTATACATCATAGTTGGATTGGAGGCCTGGGGACATGCTTCTAACATAGGATTTCTCATTTCATCTTTTTTTTATTTTTAGTTTTATTTTCCCTTGTAATGCATTCATATTTTAATTATTGTTTTTCCACCATCTTTTCCACCGTCTTTCTCTTCCAACCCAAATATAATTAGTCTCATTTTTTCTTATCCTATCCACCATGAATTCTTATCCTTAATAATTAGGGTCTAACCTGAGGCTTGTCCCTAGGGGGGATTCACAGTGTTCTTTATTATTATGCTTCAATTCAAATTGTTTTTATTCTATTTGGGGTGGAGGCGGGAATATTGCATGGGTGTGGTGGTCATCCACCACGAAACTTTTCCCAAATCCATTTCTTTTCCCTTCATTAATTAATTTTCCCTCTCTTCTACTAGGCTAGACCTTCATACGGTGGATTTGGAGTTGCTATATGCGTTGAAAAGTCATACGGTGGATCCGGGCCCTTTAGGAATAACATTCTGGATTGAGGTGTTATGATATTTGAGTATTGGAGGATGTGTGGTTTTGTGGCCCTAACACATATTAAAATCACACACTAAATTAATCAAGGGAAAGTAATTCATTAATGATGTTTCAATAAATGAATTATCAAATTGAATTTAAACAATAAAAAATAATGAATCAACCCATGTTATCCAACCCTAGGACCATGTTTTTTCTTGATTAATTTCATTTTATTCATTTCATGTTTATTTTATCTTTTATTTAAATTTTATTGTATTTAATTCATAGATTAAATAAAAATTACCAAAAAGAATTAGTTTAGGTGAATTTGATTATGTGGGTAAACAACTGAGAATGCTCCCCAAGTGAGATGACCCTAATCAGCCACTATGTTGCATTAGGATATTAAATTGCATTTTCCACGCCTTAGGATAGGCCTGCATCATTAGTACCTCACAACCTAAAGTAATATATTTTCTATCACCACCACTCATAGATGGATAAAATAAAGGATTTAATTTTTATATATATTATTTATTAAATTATTATTCTTCTATAATTAATATATCACATCTACCTTATCAAAATAAAATATGTAAGATAATGATGACATCTCATTTACATATGTGTCGACCACCACCACAACAATGATATGTTATATGTTTTTTATTTAATTTTGACATAGATAGTAGAAAAAAATTATTTAATTAATATTTAATACATATTTCATATAATAATGATTCTATAATGGTAAATTACTATTTAAATTTCATTTCTTCCTTCATTTAAAAAATTAAAACATTGTTTATGCGTACGTAAGATCAACCATCTCCAGGAATACTGCGAATCATATTTTTTGGGGATATATTTTATGGGTTACTATATTTATGAATATAATGAATATATATGATATTTAATAGGATGAAAATTATCTACATAATGGATCTATGATGAGCTTATAAAGAAGGAAACTACTGAAACAAAACATATATGAAATAAGAAGTAGTTGTTATGAAGAATAGATATCATAGTAAATGATTTTTTATAAATGGATGAAAATAATTGTTTGTAAATAACATATAGTTAAATATATATGATTATCATTGTGTATTTTATTTTTAATGAAACTATATTTATTATACATTATATTCAGACATATATAATGCAATCTAAACTTAAGGTATGGATTTGTTTTGAAATATAATTATTATTTGTGGTTGATTATTTTTATGTTACCACATGGGAAAAACATTATTTTTACAATATAAATATAATATATTTTCATCTCTTATGTTTATTTCTATATTTTTAGTAATTTCCATTCAACTTACTCAAATTATGTACTAAATATAACAAAATGTATTTTTATGGGAAAATAACATTTTTTTTATAATCACATATGAATTATTATCTTCAATGAAAATGGTTTCATTAAAACTTATAAAATTATATTTCTTAAAATACATAGTGATTAAATAAAACAAATCTTTATCAATGATTGAATTTGTAAAATATCAATGAAATCGAACCCTCTTAATGCATTTTTCTTAAGGTATTGTTTAACATTTTTTTAATAGTGTTAAGTGGATATTTTTTATTTAACATGGTATAAATGGAATATTACTCCATAATAAAATGTACTGAAACTGAATAATTGGTTACATGTTTTAATATATCCATTCAATGAAAATGATTTCCTTAATTTTTTGGAAATAAATTAATCATTAAAAAATATATTTTAATGTTATCATGATATTTTCCTCAAGACATTTTCAATCGATGATTTATAAATTATTTTATTCTATATAAAAATAATTCATTTAATATTATTTTATAGATGTATTATAATGATACTGTCAATATTATTTATTTGGATGGATCAGGATAAGTTAAATTGGGTACGATATTGATATTTTGTAAGCTTTTTTCACTAATATGTAATGTGCTTGATTTTTAAGGGATACTGATTAGTTTCTAATTATTTTTAATATGATAAATTATTAGGATATATGAATTGCTTGGTGGGGACCCGAATTACATAACCTCTTGATGCATCACTAGGTCTCATTTGAATAACTAGATTGGGTGTTTTCTAGGACATTTTTCATTTATGTAATATTTGATTGTATGAGGCTTGTGCAGTACGTTCAATATGTTTTCCTTTATGAATTACATTATTATGAGACCATATATTTATTTCAATTTTATTATTTTAATAGTTATGATATAGATACACCAGTTTCTAGCTCATGTGATTATTAATTTTGAATTATTTAACAAAAAAAATTTCATACAATATTATTTATGCCTTGTTAAAATACCTTGTATGAATATCCTTATTAAGAGCAGATGATCACCTATATCTTCTATTTCAATTCAGCAGGAATCTATAAAGTGTAATATTATTGATATATATATATATATATTGGGTGGAATAATAATTTTATCAATTAAAATCATATGTTATATATTATATTATAAAATTTAATTTTAAATTCATATATGTATATAGTTTTACATGAGCACTAAAATATTCAATCCTTCATAATGTTATCCTATGTATCTAGATACATTATAAAAATAAGTTCACTAACATTGGGTTATGAGTGATAGATTCATTATAGTGGTTATCATTCCATGTTTATAATAAATCTTTGGAACTATATTAATGGAAGAAATGTAAAGGTAAAATAGGCTAATATATGACTTGAAGGATAGGTCTGAATAAAGGGAAATATATTAATCAATGTATTAGATATAAATAATGTGGTTTTCATAGAAAATAATCAAAATATTGATTCAAAAGGTGTATTTTATTTTCTCATAGATGAAACAATGGGTAATATCATTTAAAATATGTATCTTTATTATCTCTAAGCAATCAATTTGGTGAATGGTGATGGTGTCATACAACACAACAATTTTGACACTATTGGGATATATAGAATTTTAATTCATATTTACATTACAAAAAAAATAATGATGGATTTGATAAAATTTTATTAATTGATAATGTTACCAATGAGAAAATATATATTATTATAAAATTAATTATACATTAATTTTTAAATTTATGGTTAGTGTTTGTCTAGATTAACAAATACATTATGATTTATAATGTTATTCTCTAATATATTCTATTCGTTTTACTAGAAATGGGTTCTATATATTATAATTAAAACAATATAAATGCACCAAAACAGCGTTGGTATTTTAATCATGGGAATGATAATTGTTTTTGAGAAATACATGAATAAATAATAGATATATTATTGTAGTTGAGTTTGGCTATTTAAAATAGTTGTTCATGTCTATAAAAATACTATTGATACAAAATGTTTGGTAACAATAAAATACCACTTCATGCATCAGTATTCTAAAGCATTCAATGGGACCTAAAGTCCATTTATAACTGAAAATTTTTCTAATATTTCATTATTGTGGAAAGAAACACATTTGAACTGTCCTTAAAATAAAAATGATCATTTTTTAACTGTGGAGAAAATTTTCATCATTCAAATGAATTCATTAGAACAATAAAAGATATTAATGTGCAGTTCATCCACTATAAAGATATTGGACACAATCCTATTTAATCCCCTAATTTTCAAGGGATCATAGAACAAAATTATCCACAGGTAAAAGGTAACTCTTAAGAAATTACTACAAAAAATGGATATTCAATGAGACATTGTGAAAGGTTATTTTATTATAATGAACCAACCAAAACATTCAAATACATTACATAAATTTTTTTTGAATATATAAGTCATTACCAAAAAATATAGAGAATTTTCATCTTAGTTTAGTTCCATTAGCAACCTTGAACAAAAATCTTCTATCCTTGAAAAAGATCAATAATGATTCCCTAAAAGATCTTACCCCTTATTAATTCAACATTAAAAAATGTGTTCCTAATCGAGGGAAGGGAATCATAAGAAAGGGTTGAGCTCAAATTCTCATTAAGGTAAATAAATTAAATGGTTATGGATATTATAACGACTCGTACATTACATACATGGTTATTACTTTATAATTGAAGAATACTTATTACAACATATAACAAAACCATGATATGACTGTATAGGTATTGTGCCTTTAAAAACTGGGAAACATAAACAACTGGTTCATAAATCATCTACATTGTCTCCGATTAATTTCATCATATCTAGAGTCCCTTTTGGAATATCCTTATTAATACCCTTCTTCCTGACCTGGGGAAAATAAGACATACAATAGGGTGAGATCAAATGCTCAGTAAGGGTAAACAAAAGAAATATCAATCATATCATATTTATGAGAACATAACATTTTGAAAATATTAACATGAAAAGGAGATCATAATATCATAAAATGGGATAAATCATAATAGTGAAATGTAATCCCAATAATCACAAAATCAAACATGAAACATTGTGTCATACACAAATAATCATAGAAAATGATTTCATATTATTCAAGGCTCATTTCCAAGACCATCATAGCAGAAAAAGTCTATTACTGAACCGAGTTCACTACTCGTTCCAGTCCAGTATCACTGAACAAGATTAACCTTCCATTCTAGCCATGTCATTTTCATGAGATATTAATCATTACCCAATGAATTTAAGGGATATATAGGTCTCACCCATCTCGTATTGAATACAATCTTATGTGTGTAACTAAATCATAAATCATAGCATAACCCATGTAATAAAAATTGGATTCTTAAACATCATGCCATCATAACATAATTCATATAAGATAAAAACACATAATAAAAATAATTCCATCATAACATAATATAATAAATGTAAAAATATTGATAGAAACAAAACCCTATATTATCATAGATGGATAATAAATTTGATTAAACACTTGAACACCACTCTTGAGGAAAATATCCTTTCTACATGAAAAACTTTTTTCCTTTCATAACATGTCATACGATTTTAAACTAAAATATGTTGATTAAAAATATATGTGAAAATTTGTAATGTATGCTTCATGGAAATAATTTTCTATGAAATCATATAAAATCCATTCATGTCGTATAAGATAAAAAAACATTCTTCTCATACTTTGGCCGGAAAGGTCAAAAAGTATCCCATACTAAAAACAACAAAATATTCCTTTCATATCTTTTACTAACAACTCAAAAATGGGTAAAATTGGATTTAAATTTTTTTTGGAGGATATAAATAATATCATATATTTTGGAAACATGGATTTTGGATTTAAAATATTCCCTAGTAAATTCTGAAGTATAAAAAATCTCAGATAAAAATGTGTTGTGATATTTTCTCTTGCCTTAGGTATGATTTGCTTCATACATATCTGAACCTCCTTTATAATGATTTAAATAATGTCATTGGCTTATTACAGAATCATATTCATTGTTTTTATATCATATATGGTCATATTCTTATCTTCTTATTAGTAATTTTCATTGACACAATTTATTCAGGTGCTCTTTGCCTTATGTTCTTATGCATGTTTGTTAGAATAAATTCATATTATTATTTTCTAGGTTATAGATAGAACATTTCCAGAATTGTATTAGTGTAATGTATATCATATTTATTCATTGAATTCATTTATATAATCATTATTCAATTAAGATCATATAGAACGAGTCGTATCACATCGTGGAGATGGTAGGCCGTACGTATGCATGAGCGATGATATCTTTCACACGATCGTAGAATTCTATTGAAGCGTATTTATACTATTTCAGAATAAATATAACTTTACAGTAATCATATATAGTTTTCATTTACACAATTATACCCATCCAATTAAGGTGGTGGTGGAAAATTGATTACACCATGACGTGGAGACTGTATTTCATACGTACGCACGCGTGTTGATTTTGTTTTATGTAGGATGGATAGAAGGTGAAATAGGGTTGTTTCATATTTATAATAACATATAATTATATGAGTTATAATGTTTTTATTACTTAATAATGAAACAAATAAAGAACATGAAGTAGAAGAAGAAATATATTGGAATGAATCGGTAATAGATATTACCTCTTCTTCGACACGCCTCTTTGAAACCTCCTATTAAGGCACTAAAAATTGGTCTTTGAAGAATAATAGGACCTCTAGTATGTTTCTAGGGAAGTTGAGAAGGAAAATGGGCAGGGGTTGGCCGAGTTTTATGGTTAAAAATTGTGTGAGGGTGAGAGGGAGGAGGTGCCCTTTTATAAGGGAAGACAGAGGCACCTTTGGAAAACTCAAGATTATTAATTTATATTAAATTCAAACCCCACTTAAAAAAATCCAAAATGATTAAAATCCGAATATTAGATGAGATATGGTTGTAATCTCAAAATACAATAAAATTTATACATTTTGGGAATTTATTTTAAACATTATCAAATTGATTTATCCTTATTTAATCTATTTAATTTTATTTGTGGTAATAAGATTCTAAATTTTATATTATTATAAATAATCACTTATGTGATTTGAAATTTCCATAATTGGATAATTTATGACATTTTAGACCACATAAATTTTAATTTATAATTTTTAAACATTTTTGTGATTTTAAACAATTTTATAATATGTTATTTTCATAAAATAACAATAGTGTCAATTTTTACACTATTCATTTATCTGAATTTAATTAAAATCCTCAAAGAGGATATGTTCGAAATAAAAGATTTAATTGATTCGTAACAGTTCATATTTATCGTGAAAATTATTGCAGCACATTAAATATTTCATATAATATTTATTTTACTATTTTTAAAACCATTAATTTGATATTTCAATCCATAAAATAATTTCAACATCATTATTGTGTAACATTTAATGATAATTATTTAATCCCTAAAAATTATAAATAAATTCACATGATGAAAAAACATTTATTATATTTCTATATACTATTTATGTTTGAATATTCATGCATTTTGTCACTAAATAAAAATTATTATGCTTATAATCTTTTAGAAAGTGACATGTTGTCACTTTCTTTAGTTTTAATAAAAATTAAATTATTTTTAGTGTAAAATGTCCATTAAATGAATTTATTACGACCCTTAGGTGATAAGGGTCGACATTCAGTCATCTAATAGAATTTTTGTAGGTATTAAGATAATGTTATAATCTTATTTTACCCTTAATTACACGATTTAACTTTAACTGCAGTAAATAAAAATTACCGTAGTTACTTTTCATATTATCATAAAAATAAAAGTAACCTATTAACATAATTTAGACCCACTGAATTAAAAAATGGAATCAATTTTTAAAAATTCAAAACACAGAATTTGCAGTAATTAATTTAACAATAATACCTTTGTTAAAAAAATGAGTTTTTAAAGTTAAAACATTGCCAATGATTGAAATGTTTTTACATATGATTTCAATGTAAAATTAATGGTAATGAAAGACATTATATTAAATGCTAAAAATATATTCTATTTATACTTTAAAACCATTAAATATTATAATTTAACCATATAAATGATTTTGATGAAAAAAAGTTGTTTGTAATTAAAATATAGCATGTTTTTACTATTAATTAAAATATGAAATTTATCTGAATAATATGAAAAATTTATCCAAAGTAAATTTTTATATCCTGATTCCAATGAAGAATTTTATTTTGTAAAATTTAACATATAAACCTTTCAAAAACGAGATAAAATGTGATTGCTCCATCAAAAGGCGGCAAAAGTGCATTTTTTGAAAAATAATTATTTTACCCGACAATTTTATTTTGTTCTCATACCATGTTCTTGAAAATGTGTAAGATGAATAATAATGTTATAAAATTAAAAATGTAGTTAATACTTTTTATAACGACTATTCCGTAATAATATTATAATAATATATCGATGTTTCGTGAATCTCGGTATTGTGTACTACATACGCAGTCGAGGAAGGTCACGATTGCGTGTAACGCAAGCCATGCCAGTGTTGTGTGTAGTGATAGATTCCTTTGGCGTTTCATATAACATAAGACATAAAAAATATACATCTCATAAACTATCAGGGTGAAACATTCTAACCCCTTAAAATGATTTTTTCCCTCGAAATTCATCAATTAGTAACAAACAGATCAGGATACCTCTACCTCATTATATCCTCAAGCTCCCATGTAGCTTCTTTTAATTGGTGGTTCTTCCATAAAACATTCACCAAGAGAGTGGTCATGTTTTGAAGAACTTTTTCGCTATGATCAAAAATATCTATTGACTGTTATTCATAAGAAAGATCTTACTCCAGCGGTAAAACATCTGAGGTTATTACATGTGAAGGATTGGGTTTGTAATTTTTCAAGAGAGATACATGGAACACATTGTGAACTTGAGAGAGATTCTGTGGAAGTGCCAATCAATAAGCTACCTTCCCAACATGATCCAGTATTTTGAAAGGACCGATATAACTACGGCTCAGCTTTCCCTTCTTTCCAAATTTCATTACTCTCTTCCAAGGATATATTCACAACAACACTTTATCACCAACTTCAATCTCTAGGTATTTTCTTTAGTTTTCGTCATCAATTTTTTGTCGACTCTGAGCTGATCTTATGTGATGTGGAATAGATCTGACCTTTTCTGCCATCTCATCAACAAGATCAAGTACTAATGACCTTCTTTCCCCATCTTCACCCCAGTAATTTGGAGACCTGCGTTTCTTTCCATAGAAAGATTCTTAAGGAGCCATTTGAATAATGGAGTGAAAGCTATTATTATAAGAAAATTCCACCAAAGGTAGGTGTTTATCCCAACCACCTTTGAAATCCATTGAGTAAGATATCAACATTTCTTCTGGAGTTTGAATTGTTCTCTCAGACTGACCGTCTATCTGAGGATGATAAGCAGTGCTGAAACTAATCTCTCTATATAAATTATGCTGAAGACTTCGCCCGAACATCGAGGTAAAATCCGATCCAATCAGATATAATGGAAAGTGGTTCTCCATGCAATCGTACAACATCCTTTACATATATCCTAGAAAGCTGATCTAGAGAGAAATATTCTCTAACAACAATGAAGTGTGCTGACTTCGTAAGGTGATCAACTATGACCCATATAGCATTATTGTGTTTGGATGTTTTAGGAAGTCTAGTGACAAAGTCCATATTGATGTTTTCCCATTTCCATTCGGGTATGGGTAATGGTTGTAACATCCCCTTATACTTATGTCACTCAGCTTTAACTTACTGTCAATCCAAGCATCGAGTGACATATTCATCAACATATATTTTCATGCCATCCCACTAGAAGTACTCTTTCATGACCCTATACATCTTCGTGCTTCCTGGATGAATATAGAATGAAGAACTATGAGCCTCATCCAGAAGATCGCTCATTAATCCTGGGATGGGAGGAACACAAACTCGATTCATGAACCTTATTATCTCATCTAAATCAAGGTTGATATCTGGATCATTTCTAACCTTCTTTTGTAACTCAACATCTTCATTTTGTGCCTCATTAATCTTCACATGTATAGATGGGTAGAAATTCATTTGATAAAGATAATATTTTTCCCCTTCCATTATAAGTCCAAGATCCAACCTTTATAAATCCATAAATATTGGATCTTTTGTGATCCTCATAATGGATAACCTAGCATGGTCTTGTCGACTTAATGCATCTTCCACCTTGTTTTCTTTCCAAGGGTGATAATGAATTAAGCATTCATAGTCCTTAATCAACTCCAACCATCTTTTTTGGTGAATATTCATCTCATTTTGTGTGAAAATACAATTTAAACATTTATGATCAGTATAAATATCACAACTTTCACCATAAAGATAATGCCTCCATATTTTTAATGCAGGGATTACCGAGAATAACTACAAATAATGAGTTGGGTAATTTTTCTCATGGATTTTCAATTGTCGTGAGTAATAAGCTATCACCATTTCATTTTCCATGAGAACACACCCCAATCCTTTCTTGGATGCATCACTATAGATCACAAACCTTTCTCCACTATAGGGTAATGTGAGCACAAGTGCATTGGATAACCTTCTTTTTAACTCTTTGAAATTCTCATCACACTCCTCCGTCCAAATGAACGTAAATCTTTTTCGAGTCCACCTTTTTAGTGGATTAGATAATTGTGAAAAATATTTCACAAAACATCGATAATATCCATCCAAACCAAGAAAACATCAGATCTCAGTTACTGTCATTGGTCTCGACCACCTTTCTATCACTTGTTTTTTTCTAGATCCACAAATATCCCCTATTTTGAGATTATGTGACCCAAAAATGACACTTTTTGATGCCAAAATTCACACTTGGTAAATTTGGCATAAATCTTATCCTTTCATAGGGTCATTCAAAGAATTATCAAGTGATCTTCATGTTCTTCCTTGCCCTTTGAATAGACAAGAATATATTCTATAAATACCACCACAAACTGATCAAGATATTTTCTAAAGACTATATTCATTAGATCCCTGAAGATAGTAGGGGAATTAGTAAGACCAAATGGCATCACTATAAATTCATAGGGTCCATACCTTGTACGGAAAGCCATCTTTGGTATATCCTCTCTTTTGACCCTTAATTGATGATACCATGAACGGTGATCAATCTAGGGAAAGTATTGAGCTCCGTGTAGTTGGTCAAATAAGTCATCAATGCATGGGATAAGATATTTGTTCTTGATAGTGATCTTGTTAAGTTCTCGATAATCAATGTAGAGTCTCATTGATCTATCTTTCTTCTTAACAAACCGAACATGTGATCCCCAATGTGATGCACTAGGGCGTATGAATCCCTTATCAAGATTCTCATGGAGTTGCTTCTTCAATTACTGCAACTCAATTATGGACATTCTATAAGGTGTATTTGAAATAGTTAAAGCACCTAGTACAAGTTATATTGAAAACTCAACTTCACGATTTGGTGTAAGACCTGGAAATTCCTCCAGAAAGACATCATCAAACTCCTATACAATGGGAATATTCTTAATCGTGAGTTTCTCTCCAACCATTTGGGATAAATAACCTTCATTTATTGGAATCAAGTCCCATAAGATGGATGAAATTTCCACTGGAAGGTTATATTCATCCTTGCATCGATAGATGATAGTAGATTGATCGGGAATATTAAATGTGATTTCCCTTCTTTGTAAATTGATATGAGATCCGTTTAATGAAATCCAATCCTTTCCATGAATCACATCAAATTCCACTATAGTAAGGATCACAAGATTTGCACGAATCACTTTCCCAAAAACATCAATTGGAGATGAATTGTAAACTTTTGATGAGATTGTTGTGCCATTAGGTCTTGTCACAGCTATCTCAATATCTAAATACTAAGGTAATATAGAGATAACCATAGAAAATTATTCAGAAATAAAACATTGGTTTGATCTATAATTAAAAAAAACATTTTCTACTTTAGAGTGGATGGTAAGTGTTATCATAATCCACATCGCCGATAGAAATTTCATGTGACTTTCCTTCCTATTTTTTCCTTCAGTGTTTGTTGATATTGAGCATCATTAACAACCCTTAGATTTGGTCAGTGATTGGCATAATTCCCCATTTCCTTGAACATGAAACATTGAAGTGTAGGAGGTTTATTCTGTGTATCCCTTTCTTTGTTCGCATCATTAGACATATTCTTCCCATTATTTTGACATTCATCTGCCCTATGAACTTCTTTTACAAACATAAAACATTTACTTGTCCCTTTAATACAATTCCCTCCATGTTTCCTTCCACACATTGAGCATTAGGGAAAACTCTTCTTATTTTCAGTGTGGTCTTTAGATTTTCCTCTGAATTCCATTATCCTCTCCTTATCAAACCCATATGACTAGTGGATTACTCAAATATCCATCTCAACCATGAGAGCACATCAAAAAATTTCCTCATAGCTATTGAAGTCCCTTCTGGATAACTCCCTTCGAATACTTGTTTTTATGCCACTAAAGAATAGATCGATTTTACTCTCAGGTTGGATAATAATTCCGGAAGCGTACCTTGAAAGTGTTGTAAAATTTGATTCATAGGTACCAACTGATTCATCATCCTTTTTCTTCAGTTCAAGAAAACTCTTTCTCTATCTGTGTTCGATAAATACGAGGGATGTACTTATAGAAAAATAATTTCTTGAACTCGTCCCATTCCATGGACTCAATTTCATCCCTTTGCCTCGCATTCTTAATAACATTCCACCATTGATCAGCATCACCTTCCAACCGATATACTGCTTAGATGACTTTATCATGTTCAGAACATTATAGAAATGAAAATATCTTTTCCATGGTACTGATCCATTGTTCAGCCACTAAAGGATCAGAAAACCCGCTGAATGAAGGAGGACGGTGCCTCATAAAGGATTCAATAGAATGTTGCTCCTTTATTTGCTCGTTTTGAAGTCCAGCATGATTCATAGCTTGACAATGTTGTGTGAGAATGGCTACAAGATTTTTCATTCCAGCTCCCATAACGTTTGTTTTCTCTAGGGGACAGTCATTTCATTGACCGTCACATTGAGCATTAACACGGTTCCTTTGGGTTACAACCATTGACTAAAACCAAGAAGCATAGCGTGAGAAACACTAATCATAACAAAAAACCACATAATCAAGAATAAAATTTCACATTTTAGGTCTTATCATAGGCTTTTCAAGGCCATTTCCAAAATACTAATATTATGTTCTATGTTTAGACATATCCTTTGAGTTCTAACCAAGGATCTCACATCCTAGTTTCCAATGGCTGACTATAACCTCCCTCTGATACCAACTATAATGACCTATACATTACAAACATGGTTATTGCTTCAGAATTGAATCATACTTATTACAACATATAAAAAACCATGATAGGACCGTATAGGTATAATGTCTTAGAAACTGGGACATATAAACAACTAGTTCATAATTCATCTACAATGTATCCCATTTATTTCTTCATATCTAGAGTCCCATTTGGAATATCCTACATAATGCCCTTTTTCCTGACTTGGAGAAAATAAAACATAAAAAAGGGTGAGCTTTAATTCTCAGTATGGATAAACAAAAGAAATATCAATCATATCATATTTACAAGTACATAACATTGTGAAAATCTTAACCTGCAAAGGAGATCATAATATCATAACATGGGATAAATCATAGTAGTGAAATGTAATCCCAATAATCAAAACATAAAAAATGAAATTTGTGGAATACAAACATAATCATAGAAAATCATATTATATTAGTCAAGGATCATTTCAAAGACCATCATAGCCGAAAAAGTCCATTACTGAACTGAGTTCACTACCCATTCCAGTCCTGTATCACTGAACCAGATTAACTTGTTCTTCCATCCATGTCTATCTCATGAGATATAAATCATTACCCAATTAATTATAGAGATATATAGGTCCCACCCATCTTGTAATGTAACCATTCTTATGTGTTCCACAAAATCATAAATCATAGCATAACCCATGTAATAAAAATAGGATTCTTAAACATCATGCTATCATAACATAATCCATATAAGATAAAAGGACATCAAAAAATTAACTCCATCATAAAATAATAAAATAAATTTAAAAATAGGGATAGAAACAGAACCCTGTATTCCCATAGATGTAAAGTAGTTTTGATAAAAGACTTGAACTCCACACTTGGGTAAAATATCCTTTCAACTTCAAAAACATTTTCCTTTCTTAACATGTCATTCAATTTTCAACGAAATGATGTTGATTAAAAATAGTCTTGAAAAATGTAATGTATGATTCATGGAAATAATTTTATATGAAATCATAAAAATCCGTTCATTTCGTCTAAGTTAAAAAAACATTCTTCTCATACTTTGGCCGGAAAAGTCAAATAGTACCATGTACTAGAAACGAAAAAAGATTTCATTCATATCTTTTAATAAAAACTCACAAATGGGTAAAATTGGATTTTAAAAATTGTCTGAGGATGGAAATAATATTACATATTTAGGAAACATGGATTTGGATGATAAATATTCCACATAATATTCTGATGTATAAACAATCTCGAATAAAAAAGAGATTGCCAGATTTTCCCTTACCTTAGATCTGATTTGCTTCGTACGTATCCAAAACACGTGTATAATGATTTAAATAAGGTCATGTAATTATTAAGAAATCATATTTATTGTTATGATATCATATATGGTCATATTCTGATATTCTTATTAGTAATATTTCATTGCTACTGGTTATTCGATTGATCATTGCTTTATGATCTTTTGCATGTTTTGTCGAATAAATTCTTACTCCTCTTTTATTGTTATAGATACCACATTTCCAGAATTGTATTCTGTGTAATATATATCATATTTATTCATTTAATTCATTTATATAATCATTATTCAATGAAGAACACGTAGAACGAGTCGCATCACATCGTGGAGAGGGTAGGCCTTACGTAGGCACGAGTGATGATATCGTTCCCATGATCGTGGAATTCTATTATAGTGTATTTATACTATTTAACAATCAATATAAAATTAAAATAATAATATATAGTTATTATTTACACCATTATACCCATCCAAGTAAAGTGATTGTGGAAAATAGATTACACCACGGCGTGGAGATGGTATTTCGTACGTACACACGCGAGGTGATGTTGTTTTCCGTAGGATTGATATAAGGTGAAATAGGTTTGTCTAATATATATTATAACATATAAGTATATGAGTGATAATTATTTTATTAATTCATAATTAAAGAACTAATGAAGATGAAATAGAAGAAGAAATAAATTCAAAATAATCGGTAATGGATATTACCTCTTCTACGACATGCCTCTTTGAAACCTCCTCTTAGGGCACTAAATATTGCTCTTTAAAGAAGAACATGACCTCTAGTATGTTTCTAGGGAAGTTAATAAGGAAAATGGGTCGAGGTTGGCCGAGATTTACGGCTCAAAATTGTCTGATGAGGAGAGGGAGGAGGTGTCCTTCTATATGGGAGGAGAGGGGCGCCTTTGGAAACCTCAACAATATTAATTTATATTAAATTAAAACCCCACCAAAAAAATTCAAAAATGATTCAAATAAGAATCATAGATAAGATAGGGTTTTAATATCATAAACCAATAAAATTTAGACATGTTGGGAATTTATTTTAAACTTTATCAACTTGATTTATCCTTATTTAATATGTTTAATTTTATTTGTGGAAATATGATTCTAAATTTTAAATTGTTATAAATAATCACTTATGTGTTGTGAATTGTCCCTAGTTTGATAATTTATAAAATTTTCGACTATATATAATTTTATTTATAATTTTTAAATATTTTTCTGCTTTTTAAACAATTTTATAATATGTTATTTTTATAAAATAAAAATACAGTCAATTTTTAAACTATTCATTTATTTGAATTTAAATAAAATCCAAAAAAAAGATATGTTCGAAATAAAATATTTAATAGATTCATAACATGTCATATTTATCTAAAAAATTACAGTATCTCATTAAATTGTTCATATAATATTTATTTTAATATTTTTAAAACCATTTATTTGATATTTCAATCAATAAAATAATTTCAACATCACTATTGTGTAACCATTAATGATAATTATTTTATCCATAAAATTTTTAAATAAATTCACATGATATAGATAATTTTATTATATTTCTATAGGATATTAATTGTTTATGTTTCATGATTTTTATCGCTAAATTAAAATTTATATATATATATTATTTAAGAGAGTGACATGTTGTCACTTTCTTTGGTTTTAATAATAATTAAATTATTTTAAGTGTCAAATGTCCATAAAATTAATTTATTATGACCCTTAGGTGATTAGGGTCGACTTTTAGTCATACAATTGAATTTTTTCAGGTGTTAGGGTATTTTTATAATCTTATTTTGACCCTTAATTACCTGATTTACCTTTAACTACAATAAACAAAAATTATCGTAGTTACTCTTCATAATATGAAAAAAATAAAAGTCACTTGTTAACATAATTTGGACCCCCTGAATTAAAATATTGAACAAATATTTCAAAATTCAAAACACATAATTTGCAGTAATAAATTTAATATTTATCCCATTATTGAGAAAATGGGTTTTAAAAGTTAAAACACTGCTAAAGATTGAAAAGATTTTAACTATGAATTCAATGTAAATTTAATGGTAATGACATACATTATATTAAAAGGTAAAAATATATTATATTTATACTTTAAAACCATTCAATATTATAATTTAACTATAAATATTATTTTGATGAATAAATGTTGTTTTTAAATAAAACATAGCATGTTTTCACTATTCATTAAAATATGAAAGTTATCAGAATAATATGAAAAATTTATCCAAAGAAAATTTTTATATTATGATTCCAAAGAAAAATTTTATTTTGTAAAATTGAACTAATGAACCTATCAAAAACTAGATTTAAAGCAGGTGCACCATCAAAAGGTGAAAAACTGCATTTTTAAAAAAATACTTATTTTACCCGAAAAATTTATTTTGTTCCCATACCATGTTCTAGAAAATGTGTAAGATGAATAATACTTTTATAAAATTAAATATATATTTAATAATATCTATAACTTCTAGTCCATAATAATATTATAAAAATATATCGATGTTTCGTGAAACTTGGTATTGCGTACTACACACGCTATCGAGGAAGGTCGTGATTGCTTGTAACGCAAGCCAAGCCAGTGTTGTGTGTAGTGAAATATTCCTTTGGTGTTGCATATAACATAAGAAATACAAAATTATAATTATCATAAACTATTAGGGTGTCACAGATATCATGAATATAATGGTATAAGAATGTGATCGGGATCATTATAAGATGATACCTTTATTATTAAAGTCCATAAACATGAATCAATGAATAATGTTTTCCATTTCATATAAAACTAATCATAATTAAATCAAGATTATAATTAATGTAATAATAAAAAAATAATAAGACTTGGGATTGTGGCATAAACATAAATGTATACAATAGTGGACATGTATAAGAAAAAATAGGTTTACACATTTTGTTTCGGACCTGAAATCAGGCTCTCTCATTGACTTATGGACATTCAACCAGGTCCATGAATAATGTTGTGAACATGCAATCAGGTTCAGGTACAAAATTTCTAACATTTAATCATGTTCATGAAAAAATGTATTGAAATTATACTAGGGCTGTGATTGAAATTTTAAATATGTAATTAGGTTGAAAAATAACATTATGAACATATAAAAAGGTTCACGAATAACATTTTGAACATGTAATCATGTTTACACATAAACTTATTAACATGAAACCAAGTCCATTAATAACATTTTGAACATGTTATCATTTTCATATATAATGATTATACCTTTAATTCATCCATCATTACCTAATTCATTGGTGGTTAATATAGTTCCCACTCATCACATGATGTAATGTTCCACAAAGCAATCTTCATATCATTACCAAATAAAATATATGGGTACTATAAACATGAAATCATAACCCATTAAACGAAATGGGTATCATTAAAACATCATTATATTATATTCGATGTAAATAGATATGTTTCATTATAATTTCATCAATGCATAACCCATGAAGAGAAGTGGGCTTTAGAAGAATATAACTCGTGATAGAGAAACAGGTGTCATAATCATCATTCAATATAAAATGAACCATAAAAGAAGAAATATGAATGTAACCGTTGGATAAATTACCATTAGGGATTGGGTAACATCAAATAATTTAATTTTAGGATAAACATTTGATGCAAATCAATTTTAAATTCATTATTGAAGAAAATATACATTTTTCTTGGAAAAGTATTTTTAAAACATAAACTATTTAGAAAAAAAATCATAAAAAATGCATCATTTTTTTAAATTATTACTTAAGAAATTTTGAAAAATATTTCCATTGGAAACATATAAATTAAGATAAAAAAAATAAAAAGAATTCCAAACGATCCTATAAAATAATCTATTAAATCATTTTCAAAATCACATTCCATGAAAAATATTTATAAAAAATATATGAAAATATTGAAAACATTTTTAATAAATTTTTTAAAAATATTTATAATAATATATTTATAAAAATTATCCTCTTAAACATGATATGGATGTTTCATGGAAATGATAGTGGTTAAATTTCTACATGTTGTATGTGGATAAAAGATCCATCCTTTTTTTAATGGAAAAAATGGTTGGGGATGTCTTTTTCGGAACGTGAAAAGAATATTTCGTTTAAAAAATTTATAAAAGAAAAAAATTGTTAAAAAAATATTTTAAAAATTATAATAAAATTGTGTAACATTCTTTGAATTCCTTTTTAGAAAATATGCTTTTGAAGGAACACAAATATCAGGTCGAAGTGTGTCTGAAGTTAGAAATACATTAAAACACTTTCTATTAAAATATTTTGTTAAATATTAGTTAAAAATTGTACCAATAGATAAATATAACATTCTTATCACTGAAGTATGAAATTTAATGAGTGTTCTTGAGAAATTGATCTTAGAATTTGATCAATGTAAAAATAATCAAAAACAATCTAGATATATGATGAGATAGTAGAAAAAAATATTAACATTTTGGTAAAATTAATTCATGATGGAATGAATAAAATTAAATTAATCGTAATGTATCATTAATATAAAGTGATTAATGATATAATAATTCAAAGGAAATATATATAACTCGTATAATAATATAGGTGGATGACCTGAAATGTGTCTCATTGAAAGAAAATTGAGAGAAAGATACTTTACCAAATTGGTTACTTTGGAAACATAACCCAAATTTAATAAATATCAAAAAAAGATATTAAATATGCATATAATTAAGTATCATATTCATATAATACATCTACGTGAAGTATATATACAATTAAAAATTATTTGTTGGTGAATAAATCAAGTATCTCATAGATACGAAAATTGAGATGACATTCCCTTTCCTTGTTTCTTGAATCTCATCACACACATAAGAACCTCTTGTATAATAAATATAGGATTATTATTAAAATATTATATAACCCTATTATAATATCTAATTCCATATATTAATTTATTATTTCCTTATATTACATTCTTTTAAGAAAATATATTTTAAGATTTACGCTTCTGGTAATGTTCTTTTTGTTTTTCTCATGTGTATTGATTTGTTATGTCATTGGTTTTTATAATTATATCATTATAGTATTAATTTAAAACAAGATATAAACATCAATAATATTAATTAATTTTTTATTATAATAATTTTATAATTTATAAGTGTGAAATGGAATAAACCATTCATATAGATGATAGGTCGTACGTACACAAAAACACTACATCCTTTATATTGATGTTTTGAAAGAAACATAGTATGTGACATAGAGGTATATGTATATATGTACATTATATCATAACAGTATAATTATTATGGAATATTTATCAGATAGGTTCAAAAAACACATCTTTAATGCATTCCTTGTAGTGTGTGGCTGAATCTCATCACTTTGAGTGGGCGGTAGTCCACACATCCATAAATGAAATTATTATTTTGACAAAAGGTAGAAATCATATAGGTATTTTATAAATAAAAATTATATAAGACTAAATAAGATATAAATATTATATATATAATATAAAAATATATCTCCCAAAATAATTTCTATATTAATTACTGTTAATTGAAAAATTAATAATCATCATTTTGTGAGGTGGTAGTTTACCATACATGTAAACAGTATTTTCATTTCCCAGTAGATGGATGTGGGTGTATGTATTGGACAAAAAATTATAAAACAACCACCGAGTATTTTTCATATACTTTTTTTGTGGTATATTCTTATAATAATATGAATTTAAGGACTAATTAATAGATATAAAACAATGGATTTTGATGGAAGGTGTAACCTATTAATCGGGAAACTCATTTTGGTTTTCACCAATGGGACTCCTTGGATGTATTTAATCAAAAAGGGAGGATTCATGGAGTTATTTAGGGTTTTTGGGAAGTGTATTAGGTGTATTTCGACCGATACTATGTGGTTTGAGGGTTTTGAGGATGTGGGAGATGTTGGGGCCTTTTATAAGGGGGTGGAAATTCCTCACTTGGTTTTATTAAAAATAATTTTGGTGTACAAAAATTTTTTCTTCTAAAACTAATATAGAATAAACAAAACCAAGTAATATAATGTTAATAGTGAGAAAATGAACATTAATGGGTTTTAAAGACATGTATAGTTAACTTGGGCCAAAAAATGTATGGTTAATTATATTATAAATTTTAATTTTACTTTATTCATTGTAATTAATTTTAATTACATTCAACAATATTTTTGGTCAAAAAAAATGTATAAATTATTAATAATTGTAAATATTTCTATTTGAAAATATAGAATCCATTTTATGAAAATTATATAAAAATAATGAGTAGATATTTATTTAAATTTAATCATGTTGAGAGGATGAACCAATTTTGTTTTAATGTAAATGTGATAGAAAAATTTATATGTTTTATAATAAATTAAAATGTGAAATTTTATTCAATAGCCCAAATTGAATTAATTAATCTATAGAGGAATTATTTATTCTTAAAAACAAAATTAAAATATAAATTATATATATTAATAAATTATTTGAAAAAGATTTTTTGAATTAAAATTCATTTTTATAACTATTCATTAAAAAAAGTAACCTTCCAAAAAATATCAAAAATTGATCGTAACATGTTTTTTCTTTTTTCTCACTAAAATATTTTTTATTTAATGATTTTAAATATATAAATGTTACAAATAGATGACTTGTAATGGTATTTCCATTATGTGGTGGTAACCCTACATTATTAAAAATATATGCTTTAATGCATAAAATTGGTTGTGTTTTTATTTTATGATTATAAAATTTATTGGATGAATTAGAAAAATATTTTTGTTAAAATATTACATATATATTAAATTATTATCACTCAATAATTATAATTAATATAATTTATGGAGTCAAACAAAAATTTATTATTAAAATAGTAATATATCTGTTATATTCAATTAGTTCTTTTATTTTGATTTATAATTAATTAGTAACCTATGAATTCATCTTATATTTTATTGTAACAAATATTTTCATTAGGTAGATAATAATATTAATAACAACTAATTTAATGTTTATCTCATATATTATTATAATCAATAATAGTATATTATTATTCACTAAATTAGGAATTACGCGTTACACACCATATCAAGGAAATTCTTTATTGGACATATTGTAATATATCCTCAGTATTCCATGTAGTGCAAGCTAAAATTTATGTTTTTAGTAGTTAAATATATGATTGAGTATTTTTATGGGATATTTTACTAAGTCTTTTTATATATTCAGAAAAAAAAATTTCTGTTCAGTGAAATACTATATCTCAATATGATAATTTAATTTGAAAAAAATTACAAAATATAATGGTGTTACATTAAACACCCCTTAAAATTAATTTCTCCCTAAAAATTCAACTAGGTTATCAAATGTTTAAAACATTAATATTCTATTCAATTAAAATGTCATCATAAAAATGAATACTAATACTTTCTTTTAAAAAAGGAATGTCGGAACCAAAATGGTTACCCAATGTAACATATAACTAGGTTTTAACTAAAAGATCATAGCTAGGGAGTAAATATTGGACATGGAGAAAAATCAAAAATATTTATAGTTATTGATTGAGGTCGTCAATAAAAAAACAAGTCAATGATAAATTAAATTTGAGTACCTCAATGTTGTAATTTTGCGAGGATTTAAAAGGCCATCAGATCAAAAAAAATTACATTATTAGGACAACACAATTTTTATAACATTATCTTATCTTTGAGTAATTATTTTATTGACCAAGAGTATAAAGAAATATAATTTCATGATACATTTGTACAAAAATTATTTTTTCCTTGGCTATAATTTTATCTATTACTAATTCATCTATTATTTGATTAAATTGTAGTATAGAAATTATCCTTGATTACTATAGCAACAAAATAAACTTGTAGATGATCTTAAAGCCCACAAATGAATGAAAAGTAAAACATTTCTCTCTAAATAACCTTCTAAATCAATACGGTTAATACATTTATCTATAAACATAAATAGTAATAATACTATTTCATAATTAATAGTTATTCAAAAAAAACTTATATATATTAACATAGATAGAATATTGGATATTGGTATGCATGAAACCCTTAGAGTCCATTGGTAAGTAGTTCTTGACTACTGGAATTCCTATACATGATTTGTTCTCACCCAACAGACATGATGTATTTTTCTAAAACTGAACTGGTATAATATCCAAAATATTTATTATTGACATCCATGCAAGTATAATAATCACAAATAGATTTATAAACGATGTTTTAAAGAAAATATTCAAAAATAAATACTTCCTCAAAATTTTAACATAAACGTTTCAGGAATTATTATCCTAATCACCCTTCTTAAGGATGAAAATAAAAAACATTAGGAATAGAGTCATGAAATCATCTTAAAAACAACTCCAAAAATATTCCAATGCAGCTCTAGATTTTTTCATTCCAAACATGTGAATAACCTTTTGAATATTCCCTTAAAGCATGGTAATAACTTGAATTACCATAAATCCTTTTAGAAAACATGCATGATTCCTTATTTAAATTTCATTATATACATTCATTAAATAAGTGAGTTGTAAAATTTATCCAAGATTAAATAGCTAGGTTTTTCAATAAATATCTCATCGGTTATCTATACCTCATAATTTAATTATTCAAATCCCACATAAATTTATTCAAAAATCATTTTCAAAATGCTAGGAATTAATTAATGGTAACCATCCCATAATGAAAATATCAGATTTCAATGCCTTAATCACCATTCAACATGTCCTTTTCAATCATTAATAAATACAAAATTTTAATACACTTATATATTTCATGAATAATATAAAATAATTTTTGAATTTCAAAACAATAATACATAATTTTTCCAAATATATTCCGAAAACATTACTCACATTTCATTAAAATATTCCTCAATACCTATTTACAATAATATGAAATCTAAATCATGTTTTATTGTTTCTAAACCATTATATATTCAAGATTCTTATTCATAATGTAAAAAATACAAGAATAATGTCACATAACATTCAAATTTAATTTTTGATAACTTAATCATTATATTTATATCCAGTAATAATGTTAACTTCTTAATTCTATTTATGTGATTTCAACTTCAGAAATCAGTTTTCATGATTCTCATACCTTCCACATGTGAAACATTCAATATGAACCATTTTTCTTGTAGTACACTCTAATGAAAATAACACAAAATAACAGGGTTTGAAATCTACATATTATATATTAAAACAACATAATCATTGAAAATAATTACTAATAGGATGAATACATAATGAAAGAAACATCTATAATGGATGAAACCATAGGTTTATCTCGTGTTAATAATAATCCTATAATTTTTTAATCCATAATGATATTTTATAAAGTGTATCTAAATTTACAAAGAATTTCCCCTATGAGTATCAGACTTGGTTCAAAGTAAGGCATGATGTCGTGTACTACATTACACCGAGTTTGGCCTGACAGACATTTTTAGAGTAATTAATCATAGGTACATTTTTTCTAGATCCATGCCCACTTATATTATCCCGATAAGGATTCTATTCTAGGAAATAACTCAGTATATCTGTTACCAAAATTTGAGGACATTTTGATAAACGTTTACTAATCCTTATACATAACCAAAAATACATCACTATACATATCCATAGAAATATACCTAATGATATCAATAATCATTTACTATCCTAGTTTCCAATGCATGACTAAAAATTCTCTCTGATACCAATGATATTGACACAATCTTAACATACACAGACATTACATCCCAATTCTCTGATACTTAATACCCTACAAGAAATGGATTCCTAATTAACATATTAGATTAATGCCTTTGGAATCATGGAAAAATTAATCATGATCTATGAATTTTATTAACTATTTTCAATAATAAACTTCAATCTTTGTAATTTTAAATTAAAATAATTCTTCGTAACATATAAAATAGAAACTTAATAAATGGGTGAGATCAAATTTTTTATAATGGATATTAAAGTAAAATTGTATGCATATCATGAAAAATGGTAAAATAATGTAATAATGACCATTAGAAGATGATAAATTATATATCAATGATTATAAAAATTGATTCTGAAAAAAAACTTTTCATGTTAAAAGACATCAATCATATGGAAATCAGGATTATAATCATTGAATACTTGACCTAGGAATAAGACCTGATAATGTTGATGACACGTCAACATGTAACATAGTGAAAATTTATATGTAGAAAAAGGTCACACTTTAGGTTAATGAAAAGAAATTAGTCCATCTTTTACACTTATGGACATGAAACCAGGTCCATTCATAATGTTGTGAACATGATATTGGGCTCACACATAACATTGAAGATATGTAATGATGTTCGCGAATAATCTTATGGACTTGAAACCAGGTATGGGAATAACACAATGAACATGTAAATAGGATCACACATAAAATTATGAACATATAAATAGGTTCACTAATAGCATTGGGAATAAGTTATTAGGTACACACATAAACATTAGGACATAAGACATGTTCCATGCATAATATTGTGAAAATGTAATCATATTGAACCATAAAATTTATAGTCATGAATTATCCATAATTACCCAATTCATTAGTGGGATATTTAGGTCCAACCTATCGTATAATGAAATAAATCATTCATGGTCCAAAAAAAATCATCATATCATGACCCATGAAAATAAATTGGTTCAATAAACATAAAATCATAACTATTGGGAAGACATCCCTCTGGGTAACATTGAAACATTTTTGTGTTGTTTGTGATTATTGAAAAAGTGGGTTTCTTGGGTGATTTTTCATGTTCAAGGGTATTATTAACTATCGGTGTTTAAAATGAACCAATACAATTTCAAATGGGGTTTTTCGGGCTCAAGGATGATTTTAAGTGACACAATGAATCATCCACATAGAGGTCGATGAATTTTATGTGGAATATTAAATAGTTGTGTAACAATAAAGGTCTTGGTATATGAGAACATATCTTATTTATGTTCCTTGGTTGTAGAACTATAATAGTGAACCAAGTAAAATAATGGTGTTTAGTTCGTTTATTATGATATAGTCATTATCTTAATTTGGAAGGAGAAAGAATTTAGTTTTTTTAACAATGAACAAAGGTAAAAAGGGGAATTTGTTTAAATTTTTTATACTAGTATCCCCCCTTAGGATATCTATGCTAGTGGAAATAATAATCGGTATCATAGAAAAAATTTAATATCTATGTTTCTCTTTCAATAGAGTTCATCATTCACAATGGGATTCCGATCCTCGATGAGAATAATTTTTTTCTATGCAAGAAACAGATGGAACAAAACATCAGTTATTTGAGAATGGATGTGATTACAAGAAAAATTAATGGTATTTTAGTAGATATCAATAGTGGTGCTTTATTTGAAGATGATATAAGAGAATTGGATGCTAATTCCATGGGAATGAATGCCTTAGGGGGAGACCTATCCTATGAAATCTATATGAAGATGATGTCATGAAAAATATCCCATGCTATATGGGAAATTATTTTGAATATATATAAATGTGATTCAATATTCATAGAAGAAAGGCTATATGATTTGTGGAACATGTACGAAGATCTAAGAGTGAACCCAAATGAGAATGTTTATGCATTCATTGATGGGGTAAATGTAATAATGGAATAAATGTGTGGTCTTTGGGAAGTCATTGAAGACATAAATATTTTTTAGGGAATCTTAGAGAAACATCCACCATATTTCAATTAAAATGTTTCAGTATTAGTTGATAAGGATTTGAAAGAAATCACATTATATCATATGAAATGAAAAATTATTATAACGATTTGGTTGCATAGGGGAAATCTATGGAGTTAGCATTCAAGGCCATGAAGAATATCTCCATTGAATATTCTCAGGATGAAAAAGAGATAGACGAGGTGATGTCATTACTTTCCTCAAATCTACAAAGAGGAAATGAAATATTCAAAAAGAAATTTACACTTTTGTGCTTTATATGTGGAATGGTTGGTCAACTCACAAAAATATTCCCCAAGAAGTTCCAAGAAGATGATGAGGATGAATTTTAAATCCTTATGAAGTAGTCATCATCCTATGTGAAAGGATTAATAAAATTTAAGATAAATTTCATTTAGAAAAGTGATGTTCTTTCTGAAGAATGTGACAGTATAGATGAATATGATGATGATGAAGTTGAAGAGACATAATGATGAAATGATCTCGGTGGAAATACTGTGCTGGAAGTCATTGGAAGCACCCATAAAAGGGAAAAGAGTGAAAATGATGATGATGTTGTTTATAGAATAATTGAATTAGGATATTAATTGGAAGATGCACATAGTGAGATAGATTATTGGAGAGATTAGATTAAGAAATCCAACAAATTCATTCGTGGAGCCAAACTCTAGATACAATAGTAGGATAAATAGAAGGTGGGGATAATGGATAAAATTGAAAATCTCAAGTCTTCATTTCCGGTGGACTTAGAAAAAATCAGTGAACAAAAACTCAATGTTGAAGAACAGAAAAGGGAAATAGATGGTTTAAATAAGACAATGAATGTTCAAATGAATCACATTGAAGAAAATGAAGAAGAAGTTGTTGGTCTGCGATAAAAGGTAAAGGATCAATAAAAACTCTTAAAGCCTAATCTGAAATTGGGAATTTCGATCCTAAAAAATATAGATAAGTTGGAAGTAGAGTATAGAGGTCCAAATAAATGAAGCAAAAAATTAACCTAAATGATAATTCTGGTATGTGGCTTGATCAAAAAACCTAAAGTTGTCAAGGTTGAAGTTAGGAAGAAAAAACCCTCTCCAATATTTAATGTTGATTTCTGTACAATGAATAATCAAAAGATTCATGGAATCCAAGGGAAACTATTGGATTAAAATTTTTATGCAGAAATGAACCCTATATCATTTTCTATTACTGTGGGATGATGGGACAGTCAAAAAATGTGTGATCCATAGCTAAGAGATACATAATAGAACAAGAAAGATATTGGTAGTCAAATAGAGATCGAAACACTAGAATATTATTTGAGGTAATATGTTTGTGTGTGGAGGATTTGGGCATAAGGATATAGATTGTACATCAACCATTCAAAAGACTTTTCCAAAGTAGAATCAAAGTAGTATCATGCAGCAAATCTATGAATCGTCATGTGAGCTGAAAAATCAAAATCGATTTGTAATTGTGTCGGATTAATCTGGTCTATCATACTCTAGGGGAGATCAATAACATCAATGTATACTAAGTATGACGTCAAAAACATGGATCACAAAGAATATATATGATAAGGTGGTGGTTTCTGAAATTCCTTATAAAGCATCAGATCTTTCAAGTGTATGGATGATTGACAGAAGTTTGGCATCCCATTTAACATTAATTAATGATCATATTACAAGCTTAAAATAAGTCAATTAAATTGTTTTCAAATTTGTAAATAATGAAGGAACAAAGATAATTGGAACAAGGAAGGTTTGTTTTTGGAACTTATAAATTATATACACTGATATCTTGGTAGTGGAGGGTCTCATTCCCAATTTTTTTTATCATTAATCACCTTTTTGACATAGGGAATTCAATATGATTTACTAAAAATATGTGTATCATCAAAAGAATAGATGGGGTACAGATTCTATAGGGAACATGACAAAGGGAAATCTATTCCTTATAAGTTCTTAAGAAGATATGTTCTTTCTATCTAGAGAAGAATAAAAATAAGATGTGGCATAAAAACATGGTCGTCTATGCCAAACATCCCTGGAAGATCTAGTAATGTGGGATTCAACTTGAGACCTCCCTCACTTATCAAGTGATCATACAAAAACATGTGATGCTTGTAAACATGGGATGGACATCAGAATGACATACAATGAAAAGAAAAAGAAGTCAACAAGAGTTCTTGAATTCCTGCGTGTTACTTTTTGTGGTCCTATATCACCCAGATCCAATGATGGAATAAGATATTACATTTTTTCATTGATGATTGTAGGAGACTAGAATGGGTATTCATCATTTACCATATTTATGATGTTTTCATTTTCATAAAAACTATTGGAGGGAACACCAAAGGATGTTGGATAGAAATTTCTATTGTTTTTTACTGAAAATGGTATAGATTTCACAAATAGTCAAGTAGAAAGCTATCTCGAGAATCATGGGATAAGGAATCTATTTTCATCAGTGAGAACTCCTAATCAAAATGGAGTGGTTGAATGGAGGAATCAGATCATCCAAAATATGTCTAGAACAAATCTTCTTGAGAAAGACCTACTATAAAACTTTTGGATGCATGTAGTATTGACAACAGTATTGATTTCCAACAAGGCTATATTGTGTTGAAAAAAATTCTTCATATGAGATGTGTAACATAAAAAATCCAACTATAAAGTGATTTTGAATCAATATAACTAATTTAATAATTCTAACAAAAAGAAAATCAGAGGAAATTTGAACCAGTTAGAGATGAGGGGTATTCCTTAGCTACATAACAAAAATTAGAAGAATGTAAATTCATTAATTAATGGCTAGGAAAAGAAGTTGAGGGGAATGATGTTGTTGTTGTGTAAAATGAAGAGAATATTTAACATCGTAGGGAAATATTTCTCGATGAATGTGATGGGGTGGAAATAAATGCAAGGGCTGAAGTATTGGTAGATGAATTTGGAGAAGAATATTTAGATGATGAAATAGTGTAAGTCATGTCCATGTCAGCATAACAAGTCAAATAGTCGAGCTGAAAAGGACATGCAGAATATCATTGGTGATTAGTTAGATCCAGTTCAAAAAATATGAATGAAATCAATGTAAGATGAATCATTTCCATCTCCGGTAGAGAAAAAATGTTATACTGATGCAACTAATGTTTTAAACTGGGTTTATGATATGAATGAAGGGCTATAGAAGACTTATAAGAATCAAACACGGTAGATTGTTTTGAGTCTAATTAATAAGAACGTAATTAGGACTGAATGAGATTTTTGAAAAATGATGAATCTTGATTGTCTACTGATTCGAAAAAAACATGACTGGTATGATATGGTTACTCCTAAATAGAGGATAGTTATGTCAATGGACCATTTTAACTTATATCATGACTAGAGAAAATGGAATTATTCTTGGCCATTGTAGTGTAACGAATGTTCAATGTGTTCCAAATGGACATCATATCAGCATTTTTTGAATGTTTTTCTAGAGAAAGATTTGTTTATTGGGAATCCAAATTTTTTTCTCATTCATAATGATGATAAAAACATCTATTCTTTAAAAAATTTGCTATATGGGATGATACATGCACCCAAAGAATGGTTTTCATAGCATGATCAGTATTTTAAAAGGATTGAATTTAAGTGTGGCGGTGTTGATTACAATCACTATTTCAAAAAAAGTAATAAAAGGATGATGGTACTAGTTTTTGTCAACGACCTAACACTTGGTGGATCAGATGAAACTCAGTGTATATAATATTATAGAATCATTAAATGTGAGTTTGAAATGTAAATTATTGTTGAGGTGACATTATTCCTCTGTTAACAAGTGACACAACTTAAAAATCGCTTTTTTATTTATCAATACAATTTTTCCAAGGAGGTTCTAAGATGATTTCAATTTGAAAATTATAAAGAGATTAATAATCTAGGTGACACTGACATAAAACTATCAAAATATATTGATGGATGGGAAGTTAAAATCAAATAATATAAGCATATTATTGAATGTTTAGTTTAACTAACTGTGAAAAGACTAGATACTGTTTTCTCCAAATTCCAAGTAGAGTGATATCAATGAAATCCCAAGGAAGGCCACATGATTTCAGTGAAAATAATAATATAGTATATCATAGGAACTATGGATTTCAGTTTTAAGTATACTCACAAATCACAGCTAGAGCTATTGGGATATATTGATATATATTGGGTTGTATAAGCAGATGGAAGAAAACAAACATTAGGGGGTTCATCCAATCTTGCATGTTTGTGTAATTATTGTCTAATAATGTAGCTATATTTCAACTCATTAAGCACTTGAGAGGATGGGTATATTTCTTCCACTCATGTATGTACAAATTTATTAGTGATGACGTATTATATTGATGATATGTGAGTAGAAGTGATGTATCCAATTGGATTCGAGTGTGATAATTCGAGTGGTATAAATCATAGAAAAAATCATATAAATCACTAAAAGACAATGAAAATTTATCATATATCACTTTAAAATGGATAAGGTGGAACTAAAGATTGTAATTTTAGAGTATGTGAATACATATCAACATGCTGCGGACATTCTGACAAAAGACTTACCTGAAGAAGCATTTGAGTGTCATCGATGAGCTCTGAGAGATCAGTCGACTCCCAGAACATTAAAAAGTATTGATGTGGGACCCCATATCCCCATGGTATGGTATGTGTTTTTTATAATGTATAGATATATGTTCATTACAATGTTCAAGACCACAGAGGAGTAACCTTTGGCATCATTGAGAAAGTGGGAGAATGTATCTCTCTTTACGGGGGAGAAACTGTTTCCAAATAGGGGAGAAAATACCTTCTTTCAAGAAAAGTGGAGATAATCAAGACATGTAAAGTAGTTTATAAGGGGGATACATTATGATATTTACTCTATGTTATGGGGAAATAGTAAAATCGTTGCAAGGGAATCCTTAAACATTCCAAATCATGAAAACTCAAGAAGTAATAATGTGGTGGTATTAAATCTGACATCACTAGAAATGACCGATCAAATAAGATGTATCATGATAGCTTATGAACGTGATAAACAAAGCTGATTGGTTTCAAGAAATTTTTCCATGAATGAAGTGATTCATTGATAACCTTTTCATCATTCTATTGTTTCTCATGCCCATTATTACCCATTGGTGCTTTGAGTTTCTATGGAGTAAGTCATTATTACCTATCTGAATATTTAGAGGAGAATGGGGGTATAATGTTTTTATTCTATAAAGTGGTATAAAATTATGAATAAATTATCAACAAACATAAAGAGGGATATTTTAAGAAAAAATCTCTTAAGGTATCATTGAAACATTTTTGTGATGATTGTGTTTTCTGATAGAGATGGTTTCCATGGTGATATTTTCATGTTCAAGAGGTATTATAGACTCTCAGTATTGGATAATTACTATGAAAAAAAGAATGAATAGTCTGGATGTGGTACAAAAAGAGTAGATGCATTGTGGCTCCTTTTTGGAAATGAATGGTGTATGCAAGATTTAAGGTGATTTTGAATCCTGTGTGAAAGGAATGTTTTTCATTCAGAATGGAGAAAAAAATAAATAGAATAATGTGCATGAAATACTTGGAAATGTCCATGGAAGATGAAGTTATTCTAAAGAAACATGGGAACCCAAAACTACATCAAGTGGGGTTTTGGGTGCTTGAGGAGGATTTTTTGTGACACATAGAATCATCCACATTGGGGTCAGCAATTGCCTATAAATAATAGGTCACACCCCTCATACAATGTAGCTCAAACCATAAAGATGATCTGATCTCCCAATTGGGTAATTATTATCACAATGGGAGTTGAACAAATGATTTTAAATAGCATTCGTGATATGAATTTTGTGTGTATGATTTTGGTTTTGCATAATATTGATGTTTTGTGCAATGGTTGTTTCATGAAAAATGGTGGAATCATGCATATAATTAATTAATGTTTCATGAAATACCCCGAAAGTGTTGTAATAAGGATTTCAGGAAGCTTGGTAATACTATGGTAAAATTACATTCATTAGGGGATGAATGTGGGACATTAATTGAGCATATACATACAATATAGGAAGGATTCATTAGGGATAATTATTAGACCTACATGTCATTAAACAGTGATTAGATCTTCTAAACAAGCATTGGGCACACTACATTTGATAGATTAGTGAGAATTAAAATTGTTATTGGTTGTAAACAAGTAGGGATAGGGAGATCACTCCAAACTTTTTGAATAATAGTTCACTTATAAAAGATTTTTTACATCGTCACATTACAGGTGTATAATTCTTTGATGTATCCTAGTTTGGGGGAACCATGTAAATTGTTTTGTCATGTGCTTTCATTATGATTTATTCATACATTGAATTCTAGTCGAGGAAGAAGAGAATTTTGTTTAATAATGAAACATCATCAAAAAAGGTTATTTGTCATAATCATCCATTCCTTGAATCAACCCTCCTTTAAAGGTATCTAGAATAATGGACCTACCAATTGGTATCTAGGGGAACTGTTAATATTAGTGATTCTCTTTCAATGGAGTTCTTCTATCAAAAAGGGATTTTGATCCTCTGCAGGAATAATTTTCAGCTATAGAAGAATCAGATGCAACAATACATTCTATAAATGGGAATGGATGTGTTTACATCAAAAAGCATGGTCTTTTAGCTGATATCAATAGTTTTGCATTATCATAAGTTGATGGAAGGGAATTGGATGCTGATGCCAAGGGATCCAATGCCTTTGGAGGGAGCCCTATACAATACAGTCTATATGAAGGTGATTTCAATCAAAATACCACATGGAATATGGAAAAAGATATTGAATATATATTAAGTGTGATTCAAAGGATAAATATGCAAAGCTGTAGGTTATATTAAATATGAAAAAATATCTAATAAGGAACCTAAATGAGTATGTTAATGCATAATTTAATATGGTAAATGATGTAGTAAGATACATGAATGGTCATGGGGAAGTCCATTAAGACATAATTATTTTGATGTTTCTCATGATGAATCCTCCACCATGGTTAAATCCAAATGATTTTTTATTTGAAGATAAGGATCTGAAGAGCATACACTGGATAACATGGATAATACCCTTGTAACATGTGAAATGAGAAATAATGATAACGATTCTATTGAAAATGGGAAATCTAAGGAGGTGTCAATCAAGGTCATGAAGATTCTCTCCATTAAAGGGTCCTTGGTATAATAAGAGATAGTCATGGTTATTTCATTATATTCATCAAATCTACAAATAGGAAAAGGAATATTCAAAGGGAAGCATCCACTTGAATTTTTTAGATGTTGAAAGGATGGTCATATCATTACTAGAAGAACAAATAAGATACAAGATGTTGATAAGGATGATTTTTAAATTATTATGAATAATTCTTCATCCTATGTGAATGAATGGAAAATTTTATGAAAAAATTCATTATGAAAATAAATCATCATTTACATGAATGTGATAGTTTAGATGAAGTTGAGGCTGAAGAAGTTGAATTGATAGAAAAATACAATGATCATGGAAAAAAAATATACGGTTATAGTTATAGAAGACACTCGTAAAAATGAAGGGAGTGAAAATTATGATGAATCATTTTAATTATTAATTGAATAGAAACATTAATTAGAAGCTACTAATGAAGAAATAGAAATTTTGGGAGCCAAGTCAATGTAATTCAACTAAGTGTTTTATGAGTCCAAAAACTACATGCAACAGTTGGATGATTAGATTTCCATGTTAATGGATGAAATTGAAAATATCATTTCCTCATTGCTAGTGGTCTCAAAAACAGTCAATGAGAAGAAACTCATTGCCAACGAATTAAAAAGGGAGATAAATGGAAAGAGTAACATAGTGAATGATCAAATAAAATTCCTTGATGAACTTGAAGAAGAAGTCATCAGTCTATGATAAATATTTATGGAGCTTTAAAAAATAATTACCCCCAATGTGTCATTGGGATAGAAGATCATTAAGAATATTGAAAATCCATATGTTGATCATAGAGGTCCAGAAAAAAATCAAAAGGAAAATCTAAATGATAAAGCTAGTATGGGGCTTCATTAAAAATAGAAAGTTGTAATGGTTTAAAGTAGGCCTCAAGACCCCAATCCAAGTTTGAAGATTTATTTCTATATGAAGTAGAATCTAAAGATTCATAGAAGATAAGGTACACCTACTGGTGAATAAGTGACATGCAGAAATTTACCGAACATTTGGTGCTATTGTTGTGGTATAATGGTAAACTCACAAAAGGTGTGTTTCATATCCAAGAGATATATAAGGGAACAAGAACAATAGTGGAAAACCAATAGAGATCAACGATATATAATATATATATTAATGTATATTTTTTTTGGTGCGGAGGACTTCGTAACATGGCAATATATTGTACATCAATCAATCAAAGGAGTGTTCAAAAGATGAAACTATGTAGTCGCATGAAGAAAATAAATGAATGAACATGTTATATAAAATAAAAAATTCATTTTATACCTTTCAGGATGAAGAGGTTCTATAAAAATATTAGTGATATCATGACCAACAATATATACCATGTATGTAGGCAAAACATGGATCATGAAGAAGAGAGAATTGAAGTTAGTGGTTGAAGAAATTTCTCTTAAAGTATCAAATTGGTATAGTGAATGGATCCTTAATAGATGTTGCACCTCCCATATGATAATTAATAAAGAATTTTTTTAGTCATAAAACGTTAAACAAATGGATTTTTCATGTTTGGAAATAGTGAAGTAAAGAAGATAATTGAAATATGAAATTTCATGTTAGGGGTAAAAGAAATGAATCACACAGATGTCCTAAGAGTGGATGGTCTCAGCCACAATTTTCTTAACATCAGTCAACTATGAGACTCATGGATTTCAATTAGGTTCACAAAAATATTTGTATCCTAAAAGGAGTATAGGATGTAGTTTTTCTATAGGTAAAAGTTAAAAAAGTGAAATCTATATCTCGTATGTGGTGAATAATTGGTGTGCATTTCATCCAGAGAGGAAGAAAACAAGCTTTGTCATAAAAAACATGGTCATGTATGACAAACATACCTATATGATCTGGTATTTTTGATGAATATAGTGACCTCACAAATAAATTTGTGATAATACTCCAATGTTTGATGCATGTCAATAAGTAATGATCATTAGAAAGATGTACAAGGCAACGGAAGAGAAGACAAAAATAGTGATTGAATTTGTTCACGCGGGTGTTTGTGGACCTATATCACTAAGAGAAATTGATAGATTGATATATTACATTATGATTAATTATGATTATAGTATAATGTAATGGGTTTTCAACATTTCTCATATACCTAATATGTTCAAATGCCTGAAACAGTATTTGATGGAATCTAAAAGGTTGCATGGATAGAAAATTATGATGTTCATTACTATGAATGGTATATAATTCACAAAAAGTCTTATAGAATACTATCTTGTGTATCATGGGATAATTCATCATGTTTCTACAATGAGAACCCCTAAACATAATGGAGTGATTCCAAGGAGGAATCAGATCATCAACAATATAGATAAAACAATTCTTATTGAGAAAAATCTACGAGGTAAATTTTGGAAGGAAGAAGTATTGACATTGGTATACATTTCAAACATGGCCATGTTGTTTCTAAATGATGTAAATACATCATTTGATATTTGGTAAAGAAATAATCCAATATTGAGGCACATTTGATTCATAGTTAATAAGTGCATTATTCTCAACAAATAAAAACACTGGAAATTTGAATCATTTAGAGATGATGTGATATTCCTTGGAAACTCAGGAAAACAAAAATCATATAAATTATCTAATAAAAGGCTTTAAAAAGTAGTTGAAATAAATGGTGTCACTCTTATGTAAAATTATGATAATGTTGAACAAAAAAAATGAATCATTCCATTATTAATGTTATGATGAGTAATGTAATGTAGGGGGAGAATAAGTAGAAGATGCTGATACAAAAGAAGATATAAATGATGAAAAAGAGGAATTCATGTCTATATATATAATGATGACATAGAGTCATGAATAAATTGAAAAGAATAATATCATTGGTGATTAGTTAGCTTTAGTTGAGGCATGGAGAATTAAATCACTATAGTAGGAATCTATCATATCTGAAGTAGCGCCAAAATTTTTCGCAGATATTTCTGATGATGAAAACATGGTGTAGGATTTTATTTAATATCTAGGGAGGATTGAGAAGAATTAGACCTGGGTGATTATTTTGAGGCTGACTGTTAAGATGATTATTGAGACTAAATTGGATTTTTAACAATTATATGAATGAATATTGTGTAGTGATTTGAAACAATGCACGACTAGTGTGAAAAGCGTAGGCTTAGATATTGGGTATTGATGTTAATAAAAACATTTACCCTCTTGAAAGAATTGTGAATGTCAAATTATTATTGGCCATTATTGTGAAACAAAAGTTCATATTTTTCTATATGGATATAAAATCTGTATTTTTGAACTAGTTTATAGAAGAAGTGTATATTGAGTTTCCATATAGATTTTACTTCCATAATTATGGTAAATTTGTTTTAGGAAGAATGTTCAATATGGGATGGAACAAGGACCTAGAGCATGTTATTGGATAATTGATTGGTATTTGAAAAAGCATGGACTTCAGTGTAGTGGTGTTGATTGAAATATCCATTTCAACAAAGATAGTAATAAAAAGATGATGGTTCTATTTTATGTTGATGAAATAATATTTTGTGAATCAGTTAAAGAATAGTGTAGATTGTTTTCTGAATTCATGAAAAGTGAGTTTAAATGTCAAATAATTGTGAGATAATGTTTTTATTTCATTTAGAGGTGACAGAAAGAAAGAATGGAATATTTATTTTTCATTCCAAATATTCCTTGTATGTTCTATGAAAAAATATTAATGGAATATTCCATGGATATGAAGGCTCTGGTAGCTACCCAGATAAATCCTTTAAAAGGTGATAATGGAATGGTAGTTAATTTCATATAATACATGCTAATTATTGGAAAGTGACAATACCTAACAATGACCAGACCAGATATTTTTTTTCTATAGTCCATGTAGTGAAATATCATATCAATATCAGGGAAATCAACATTCATGAAGTGAAAAGGAATAAATTTTTATTTCAATGGAACTGTAGATTTCAGTATGATGTAAACTGAATGATCTCACCCCGAGCTATTGAGATATTCAAAAAATATTGGATTAATCAACATATAACCGAAAATAAATGTATTTGGGTTCTTTATATCATGGTGGTTTATGTATTTCATAGCTATGAAATTATAATTTATAGCATTTCATTAATCACCACAGAAGATGAGTATATTCTCGCAACTCAAGCATGCACATTATTATTATTGTTGAAGTAGTCACTTAATGATATGGTAGTTTAAGTGGAGTCTCTGATCTGATTACAATGTGATAATTTGAGTTCCATTAATCTTAAAAATAACCCAGTTCATCCCACAATGAAAAACCATATTTATATCAAATATCACATTATTATGTAGGAGGTGGATTAAGGGATTGTAACGTTAATGTATGTGCCTATTGAGTAACAGGTTGAGGACTTTCTTACAAAGTTCATACCAAAAGATGTATTAATAAGGCATAAAATAGATCTGGGAGTTTAGTAAACACCCCAAACATGAAAATGTGTGGATGAGGGACCCTATATCGCCAAGGTATGGTGTTTTTACCCAAATGTACGGATTTTTGTTATTTCAAATGTTTCAAACCATAGAGGACTGACCTTTGGGATCATTTAAAAAGGGGGAGAAAGTGTGGATCTTTAAGTGAGAGAAAATATGGATAAAATGGGATTAAATGAATAATATCAAGACACAAGGAGTCAATCAAGATAGGTAATGAAGTTAATAAGAGTAGAGACATTATGAGTAGTCCTCAGTGTTATGAGGAAACAATCATATCTTAGATTGGGTATCATTAAGCATTCCAAAACATGAGAACCTAAGAATTATGATATGGGGATTATTAAATCTGATGTTGCTAATAGTGAACAATCAAAGAAGATACATCATGAAAGCATAGGATCATGATGAAAGATATTTATTGGTTTCAAGTACTGGTTTCATGAATGATGTGACTCATTGATGAATTTTTCAACATACTCTTATTTCACATGTCTAGCATTGATCATTTGGGATTAGAGTATGTGATGAGTGCTTTGATGATATTGATCTAAATCACGAGGGTGAAATAGTGGTATAATATAGTTTAATCTATAATGTGTTATTAAATAAAAAATTAGTTTTCATCAAACCCAAAGCGGGTATTTTTTGGAAAAAATCCCTCAAGGTAATATTGAACAATTTTTGTGTTAATTGTTTTTGTTGAGAAATTTTGATTAACAGGTTACATATTATGTTCAAGAGGTTTTATTGACTATCATAGTTGACAATGAACTATGAAAATGGAACGGATGGTCTGGTGGTGATACAAAAATATCATAAAAAAGGTGGAAACATTTTCCAATGATTGTCAAATTTTTGGCCCTCATTATCAAGAAATATATAATCATGTTTTTAAAAAATGAAGTAGCATGAAAGATTGTAGGTGATTTGGAAAATATCATGAAATTCATGCATTAGTATTTGAATGGTGAAAAAATTATAACTCATGATGTTTGTGAAAGATTTAGAAATGTGTGTTAAATATTAACATGCGTGAAATACACATGGACGCCCAATATGATGTTAAATGAGGTTTTAAGATATTGAGGAGTATTTTTTGTGACACATCAAATATTTCATGTAGGGGTCGGTGACACATAAATATAAAAGGATACCACTTAATTCAATGATTCTCAACACTTAGAGAGAAGTTGATCATCAAATAACATATTAATTTTATTGAAATGAATGTTTTTGAATGATTTTTTGTTACACGTAAGATAAGAATGTTGTGTGTAATCATTGAGTGGTGCGTATGATTGAAGTTATGTGGAAACGGTGTCTCATGAAAAAGGTGGAATCTTCCGTTCAAGGAATTAATGTATCATTCATGATGGAGTGTGTTTTGTGAAAATGATTTGAGGTTTCCCAGTTATACTAAGGTAATGTAGTTTTGATCAGTATAGGATGAATTCATTAGAGATAATAAAGGGAACTACAGGTCTATAAACTATGAGTGGGTCTTCTGAAAAAGGTGTGATCACCCTTATGTTGAGAGAGTAGTGAGTATAAAAATTGTGATTTTTTGTAATATATGAGAGATAATGAATTCACCCTAAATATTGTAAACAATAGTGAACTTATAGTGCATTTGGTACATCGGCACATCGCCAGTGTATGATCCATGGTTGTATCCCAGTGTGTGTGAAGCAAGTAAACATGTTGGGTCATATACATGATTTACAATTCATTCATACTTTTAAATGAGATGGACATAGTAGATATTTTTATATATCATTGAAACAAGATAAAAAGGGGTAGTGGTTTTAATATTCCATACCCTAATTCATCCCCTCTCTTAGGGTATCAAGCCTATTGGACCTAAAAATAACCCATGATATTAAAGGAGTATCATTAATATTTAATCACTTAATAATCTATGGAAGGATATATTTTTCATAATAATATTCACAAAAAAACTGTGTAAAGAAGTGGGATTTAAAATCATATAGCTCAAAAAAGTGAAACGTTTTTCATAAACATCATATAATCAAAACATAAACCATTCGACAATGAATAAGAATTGAACCTTATGATCATTTTCAATAATGTAATTTATAACATCATTATATTTACTTTAATATGTAAAATAACATGTAATGATATTTTTCAATATTCTTCTCAATTAAAAAATTCTTTCTTCATTGGAATTAATTTTTAAATATAACCCATTTAGAAAACCATTTTCCTTGCATATGAATTTAAATAATTTTAATAAAATTGGTAATCATTTTGAAATCCTTTTCCCTTTAAAAGATATTAAATAATCATGAAATCATATTAAAAATTATTTTCATTAAGATATAATAAATTAATCTAAAATTACATTTCAATAACACATTACTTGTAATATAAATAGAAAAAATATAAAGAAATATTTTCTTTCGAAATTAATTACTTTTAACATTTCATTTAAAAACATTTTATTAAAATGTAACCATTTTAAACTTGTAATGGATGATTCAAATCAATGATAAAAAATGAATTTTTATGTGCCATTTGAGACAAAATGAACATTCTTTTTTCATGGGGAAAAGGATTAAAAGATTACATGTTTGTAAAGTTAAAATAGCATTCCTTTACAATCATTGGTAAATGAAAAAAAAATTAAATTTTCTCTTTTAAATATTATAAGAGAATATTATAATATTCATAGAAACCTGTAATATCCTTCCCTTTCTTATTGGCTTGAAGAGGAGGTGAGATTCCACTTAGCCTTAGCTGTTGTTCCCATGGTGGCAATGGATGGAAATAAATGTAGAGGGATTCATGAACAATTTTGAAAAAAAAATTCCATAGAATAAAACCAACCAAAAAAACATGATGCATGTCAAAATTTATCCCATGATTACGCAATAAAAATAGACATACAAATTCATCAATGAATGTTCCCAAAAACCAATTAAACTAAATCACAAGAAATCCAAAAATTAGAGTACCATGAGGAACACCCATCAACAGTACCAAAAGGAAACCACGAATAACTCCAAAATTCTATAGCTATATCTATGCTTTAAGAACCACAATACTACCAAAACATCCTTATAGAACTTTAGAAAAAGTATATGCTTTACCTTTTCCTATATCCTGAGATACCACTAATACAAAAAAACCCAACTGCCAAAGTAGGGGGTCCGTAAAAATTCAGAGAAGGTTTTATCCAAATTACTTCCCTACACACACCACTTGGATAGAACTATGAATGAATTTAGGTTACATAGTTTATATAAAAGATCAAATATTTCATCAGTTTCTAGTAATCCAAATACACCCTTACCCATACATTTCTCACCAAAATCCACAATATAAATGTGAAATTCAAAAAATAGGACGCATTGCATTTTACCATTTCATTTAAGTACAAAAGTTTCATCCTTGTTTTCCACATGTATAATCAAAACATAGCCATATATATTGACACACTCCACCAGGTGTAACAAACATAGAGGAGCATCCTATCGAAGCCCATTATCTACTTTCCTAATGTAGTGGTAATTCCCACACACTTATCCTTGATGGTGATTCTTACACACACTATCCAAAAAAATTATAGTGTTACTCACCTCCAAATTCACATCCATTCAATTCAAATACATTAAAAAAATCTGACAATAAATAATATATCATAATAAGGCGACAACATTTGGAAAACAACCATTTATAACCCAAACAATCCAATAAAATATTATCTATGCCCAAATACCTTCAAATAAATAAACCACTTTTATTGAATACCATATTCACAATCCATTTTCATAAATCAACCAACGAAACATCTTCTAAATCTATATTATAAAATCAAACATCGTGAACATTTCATTACAATAACCCATTATCCCAAAAATCTACAAATAGTTATAAAATAAGTTACCTTCAATCTTCATAAATTATAATCACAACTAAATTCGAAAAAACCCTACTAAATGAAGACATGGATTTTAGTTCTAGAAGATTTGAGTTGAGAGGGAAGTTAGTGATCTTAGCGATTCAATGAAATCGGCCAACAAGAAACCAAACCACAAATCTGGGAGAAAACTCTAGAAAATAACCTTAGATCACTTTTCATAACATTAAAAAGACCAATAGTAATTATTTTATTCAAAAAAAGTGGTATCTTCATGTGATTGATGTATATCCATAAATCCAAGATAGAGGGAGAACTATATCTAAGGTAAAATAAAAATCATCCAGGAGATAAGACTTGCTGGAGAAGAACCGCCTACACCAGACCTTGAAACCCCTTCAAATCACTCAAAAAATGAGTGTTATAGGAATCACTTACCTTTATAACAAGAAATAACTAGTTATAATCCAATGGGAGTAGTTTTTTATGTTTTAGGTTAAATCCATATTGATGTTTTTTTAAATCATATTTTTAATGCCACACATGGTTCGGTTGCACAGTTAGAGAAACCATGAGATAATCGTGCTCCTACTACTATGCAAAGGGTTCCCTATAGGGTTTCATCAAAAAATTAAAGAAATGGGTCACAAATAATGTGAATCCCACTACCTAATGTTTCACTATTACTTGGAGGTTCTACATGGTTTCATATAAGATTGCACAAGCTGTGCAAACTAATAAAACCGCAAAAGCTATTCCTAACTCTTCCCAAACCAACCAAAAATTACCCAAGAAATTTTCCTACATAAAAAGACATAAAATGGTTTACATACCTCAATATTTAAGATTCAATATTCTCCCCAACAATGGACATTCATTCTTTGGAATCAAGAGAACCATTTTCTCACCGAAAGAGCTCGATCCATTTCTTTCTCCCACTCCCAATTCTCATGCTAAATCTGACTATCCAACCATAAAACCTAATCTAGGGTGATTCTTTTAAAATTTAATAATTTCTCTTTTATATGCCCAATTTTAATAGACATGTACACCCATAAATCTTATGGATCTAGCACAATATGATCCCATAGAATCACGTGGTAATGATCATGTTGAAACTTCTTCAACTGATTAACATGAAACACATTATGCATCACACTAATATAAGGTGTTAAAGACAACCAATAATCCAAATATCCAACACCTCATGTATTTCATAAGGCCAAATAATACATGGATACAACATACCCTACATTCCAATTCGACGATGTACATGCCTATGATTGATTTTAAATAACCCATCATGACCCCCCCCCCTTGAACGACATTGACAATCAAAGATGTTCCACACATAATTAATGAAAACTCTAATATTTCCTCATTATATTTCCTGTAAAATTGATATACTCCATAGTCTCTTGTACATGGCTCAGTCCAACGATCGATGTCTCGCATGTTTCCAACTATCAAAGTCTAGAATGACATAGAAACCCATACAATGAATCCAACTAATCCATATGTATCTAGGCTACATAAATGTTATTATATGAAAACACCACAAAATAAAATTTCCCTCCCCTGAGACCCCAAAATCCATCACACAATCCTATAACATATCTTATAATGTTTTTATCTTCTTCTATGATTTCCTATCTCAATGAGGATGGTACACCATAATCAATGTCAACAATATCCCATGGAATTGTGGAAATAATTTCCTAAAATAGGATGTGAACTTCAAATATCTATTTGATAAAATAGAAACTAGAACAAAATGCATCTTTTCCACTTCACATATATATATTTGTTTTATTTCCTCTACTATATGTGATTCATGAATATGGATGAAATGGGTTCACTTTGTGAGCCGATCCACTGTAACCCATATGGGGTCATGTTTTTGTACCATTATTTGGAGACATGTAAAATAATATATCACTATATATTCTAACATCTAGACAGGGATATGAAAAAATATAAACATACCTGATGGGATCTAATGTTATTCCTTGACTTCTTAAAAGTCATGAATCTCAAAAAAAACATTGATACATTCCTTTTCTTAATATCCCTCCAATGTTGTGCTTCTAATGACTTATAAATTTTATGAATTACATGGTGGAAACCCCACCTATAATGATAATAAGCCCTTATAATTTCTTCGTTGGAAGCTATTGGTAAACCCATTAAAATAAAAAAAACAAATTGAATACTCATTCAGTTTGCAGCACTCAATGGTCTCCCGACAATTGATTTTGAACTCATCACCATGCACATAGAATCATAAAACTAATCCTCTTTACCCAAGTTAACCAATTCAGGAACCAATGATACATGAAAGAAAACTGCCCTATCATCCTCTCCCTCCCATAAGAACATCATGTCTGCTATAACTGACATCAACTGCCACTAATCTATTTCATGTTTCACCACCTAAGCATATTTCTTCCGACAAAACACATCTTCCACAGAATTTACCATACCTATTTTATACATTAAGAAAAGGTAAATGTAATGACACATAAATTACAAGGAAATTTTTTTCATAAATACTTTATAATTTTACAAGTCTGCGGATTTTGATGGAAATTTATTTCGAGGCCCGGTGTGTCCAGAATCAATATCCGATGATTAACTCAGGTATGTTTAGTAAACAAATGTGTGGATTTTTCTATCATTAGAACCGATGCTCGGAATCGAAAGCTGAGGGATACATAGAACTCGCAGTGCCGATAATTTCTTAAGGGGACCTTTACCGCAGTTGCATTTAAAGCGGGTTGAAAATTAATTTTGGGTAATTTAGTTTAAAATAAATAAAATTGGTGGAACAATTTTATTTCTACGGTTTGTGGGTAATTCCTCCCAAGGGGATTTGAATATGGGCCTACACCCACATAACCTCCCATGAGAGGATATTTGTGGGGTGGGTCCCACACATGACCAAAACCCTTGATCTTCCCTAAACCCCTCAAACACCCCATTAAACTTTTTTGTTTAATGTTGGCATCCCCATGAATTTAATAGAGTAACCTTTCCACTTCCTCTCTCTCCCTCTTTATTTCTAGCGAACAGACACCATAATTAATTGTTGATCCTATTCAATTGAATTTATTTAGTGTTTGATTTTTGAATTTTGTAATGCATGGAATGATAATATAAAATAAGAAGAAGCCTTTTTTGATTTTGGGTTGGTAATTATTGTGTGGTAGGATTTGTGGGAGAACTCTAGAGTTTTGAAGAACATCTTCCTCAACAAAGAACAGTCCTTCTCTGATGAAGACCTTTCCTCCCAGTGAAGAATGCACCCCATTCCTCAAAACATTTTTTCATCCTCCGTGACAAGGTAGGAAACACCGACGTGGGGAAACTCACCAACGACAATGCACGTTCCCTTCTCTTATCCGTGACAAGTGGGAAGACACTGCATTCTCCTCGGACGCTCTCAGTCGACGTCTATAAATCCTAACCTCGTGATTCTATCTATCACGATTCCAACATTCATCATAAATTGTTGAGGTAGGGTGAATTGTTCCAATTTTATTTGAATAAAATTGTTTGTTGTGCTTTGTGAAGCCCTGTTCATCTTCGGCCGATTGTTACAGCCTAATGCGGAAGGCGCATGTCGAAAAAACATGGCCCGATGAGCCTCCGTCATTTCATGAACTTTATGGAATTGGAAACCGGAGGTGGGGAAAGAATGACATCATCGTGCCATGCCAGAAACATGGAAAAGGAAGCTGGCACTGTCACGCCAGATATGTGGGAGGAATCGCGGCCTGCATCACATGCTGCATAGGTGGAGGAACCGGTCAGACCATCAGCCGGCCGGGAAAAGCTGCACCACGACACCTAGAGGGAGCCGCTCTAGACGACCGGCAGCCCGCTCGTGTTGTCCGTGTGTGCAAGAAGGTCGGCCGGCCTAGCTGCACTTTTTTGGGGGGGCACCATAATGCGATGTCGGTTCGGGAAACCGGTCCACACCTCGCCAGGTCGGGCCGAGCCCCTTCGGGCCGGGCCACACCACATTGGGCCGGACCGCGCCCCTCGGGCCAGGCCGCGCAACTCACCGGGTCGGTCTGACCTCTTTGCCAGGTCAGACCCGCTAAACTCGAGTCAACCAGATCCGTCAGTCCATTAGGCCTAATGGACCGGGCCGGTTATTCACTTATATGTGAATAATATATGGACCACGTGACTGATCGATGCACCGTCTGTGGCATTGGGACTCTTCTGATGAGAATGTCCTTTTTCGATACTCTAAGTGAGTTTTGGACAGCTTTGGTAAATGGTCGGGCCCCTGGAATGGAAAATCCAATAACTCCCAAACCATGCATCTGTTTGATGTGTTGTCTGTCGCTTTGGGTTCCTTTTTACGAGATGGAACCTCATGATACATCAACTGTGGACTTAGTGAAAATTGATATATCGACACCTTTTACTCGTGGTGTAGACCCTCCTGGAATCGAGTACGTTGTTTGCGGGATCAATAGAGGTGGTTGTGACTATGACGACAATGAAGACTGTACTTGGATCTTACGTGGGTTTGGCAGCAAAGAAGATTTTACTTGGATCTTACATGGGTTATGTTGTGATGACGAATGTACTTGGATCCTACATGGGTTCGGCAGCGATAGTTACTGTACATGGATCCTACGTGGGTTCGATAGTGATGACTTCTGTACTTGGATCCTACGTGGGCTTAGTAGAGGAGATGATTCAGAGGCTAAATCTAATCATCTACACCCCTCTTCTTGAGTATTATACCTGTGTGAGATAAGTCTTGACTTTCAATCATTATCATGGTTTGATGGACTTCTTTCCTATGTGGACTGGTTGTGCATGGGTCTCGTGGTCCTTACTGAGTATCGTTATTATCAACCCTTCATGGTCATGTCCCGCACTAAGTTGTGTTGGTTGCAGACGACAGACATCACTGATCGTGGTCAAGGCCTATGGAGCTGGATGGTATCCGGAGGTGGACCACCTGGTGGGACATAAACGGAGCAGACAGATGGACCTGAGGTACCGATGAGGCTATCTGTACACACACTACAGGTTGGATTCCCTGAGGACAACTCTTGGTTGCTAGTTAACTTTTTAGTTGTTGTACTTTATTTCTCAGTTTTATTGTACTTTTAGTTGGGTTTGTATACTGGACCATTTACATTCCATCTCTTACTTTTGTACTCAGTTTACTTTGTGTTTACTCCAGCTTTCATACTCTGTTGTGTTTTTTTTACTTTTATAAAGGCAATGTCATCCCTTTTTACCTGGATTTGCGCCTTTGGTGCTAGTCTCCATCCCCTAGCCTATGGAAGGCGGGATTGGAGTAGTCACAGAACGGGCCCCGAGGACGGGTCGTGATAGTAAAACATCTGGAGATACTCCATCGATCTCATTTTCCTAATGTTCAAATATATTTATTTTAAAATAATCTTCAAAATATAATGAGTGGTAAACACCATGAATTTATCACAAAAAAGATAATGAAGACATATTTTCTAGGGATAAATCCTTGAAGCCAACTCAAAATCAAATATTGGGCATTTTTTCTTGTGAAACTTCATCTATCATGATCCATACACAACCAAATTATCCCCTAGCATGAAAACATACCCTAAACATGATCTAGATACATCACAATACACAATATACCTTTTCCCTAGAATTAGAAATACTAATAGTGGCTCTGATATATGGAATCCCTTAAGCAATTCAAATGATTTATGACACTACTTCTTCTATCGAAATGGAACATTATTCCTTGTCAGATATTTCATCAGTGATTCTAATCATGAAGCGTCAAGAAAGAAAATCCAGAAAATACCAATGTAGACCATGGAATCTCTATATTTCAAGGACATTATGTGGCAGTTTCCATGAGATAGTATCCTCTATCTTTTTGGATCAAATGAATCAAATTTCTATAAACAAATATGTCCATGAAAATGAACATATTTTATCAAAATCCACTCTTAGAAAATTTGGAATATAATTGATGATCACTCCAGATCCTCATTACTATCACAAAGAGATGGAAACGCCCAAACCTTAAACTATTATACATTAATGTATCATCAATAAATAACACTACAAACAAATCCAAATATTCCTGAAGTATATGATTCATCAATTCCATAAATCGAAAATAACATTGGACAGAACAAAGGTAAAAATCAAATAGTCCTAATGGCCATATCAGCTTTTAAAGGTTTTTTTTTCAGAATACCCTCCTTATGCACCAATAATTGATGATATCCTGATCACAAGTAATTAATGGTGAATCATATATCTCCCCTCAGTTTATTGAACAAATCATTAATGAAAGGAAGTAGAAATTGTTTCTTTATAAAAACCTTTTTTTCCTCAGATAATTAACAAAGAGCTGAAATGTTCCATCCACCATTATAAAAACAAATCTTGTGATTCAAACAACTACATGCTAGGATGGACGAACCATTTGTTTTCTATCTCTTCCAACATCACTTTAAATTCAATTAATTCTATTGGTGATATCTGATAAGATGTAAGAGATATAAGGATTGTCCCCAAAAGGAGAAAAATAATAAATTACAGTTCTCTTTTTGGTGGTATCATTGAGAGATCATCTGTAAATTCATCCGTAATCCGATCCAGAACTACTAAAAAATGCTCTCGTCACCTCCTTCCATTGATTATAATCAGAAAAACCTCTAACGGACAAGAGATCATTACAATAGTTGGTTCTAAAAAACTAATTTCACAAAAAATTTCATTTTTCTCTCCTCTAAATAGAGGTTCCATGCCTTCATCCATCATGAAACTAATTGTTCATGCATAGTAGTCATTGTATGATATAATCATTGGAAACCAGTCCATTATCAAGATTTTGTCAAGCACTATGAAATCCCACATTTACAAAACCCCATCCCCATCTACAAAACAAAATCTACATCAAAATTCTTGAAACCTTATTTTACTCATTGGGGATTGAAGTTTTAAGACTAAAGAAATAATTTCAACAATTAATCCCATAAAACTAAAAAAATGATAAGAAATAAAATAATGTGAATCCCTTCTATAAAAAAAACATTTATCAAATTATAATTTAATAGTACCATTTCTCGTACAATGGATGGTGCTGAATAATCATTCATCACCACATACTCAGCTGCAAATAGCTACATGCTTGCCACACCCTTTTCATTACTTCCCTTCTGAGGAGTAAGGGGGTTCATAGAATCACCATAAATATCATTACTCCGCATATGTGGGGCACGATACTACACCAATCCCATAATGGAATAGGAGGCAAGCACCCCCTGAATATTTTCATGAACACCCCGCCTCAGAGAATTACAATACAAATGATGTTGATACCCCATATTCTTATAGTTAGGTAATGCTCAAGGATTTTTTATTCCTCTTGTTGTGTCTTGTAGTACCATACCAATAAATATAATCTTACACTAAGGCATCAGTTGAATATTCATCAATCCTACATCCATATTTTTATCCATAATCTAACCTTGGAATTAAGTGTCACTCATCCTCTTGATCGGAGCATTATAGTTCTCATCATTCCCTATGGGTGCCAACATGATTCCCCCACCTCTATCACCTAAAATATCTCATTCATCAAAGGTCACTCTATTCACAATTTCAATGTATTCATTTAAACATAAGACCAATATTTTAGATTTAATTTCCTACCTCAACCTAGATTCGATAATATATTCTTTAAATGATGTACTACTCGCCACATCTGGTGAAACCTACTCAATGTTCATAAACATAGACACATATTACATTACCAAGAGGTTCTCTATATTTAAATTAAATAAATATGGTGTGACTAAAAATATGACCTTATGATGGTTGAATTATATGTTAAATAACTCCCCAATAACTTCCCATGTCATACATTGGACCATTCCATGATGGATGTAAAACACCCACACTGATGGAAAAGAACTTCAATCATGTATGTAGTTAAAATCACTCTTTTATTTGCCTTTTTTCTAAGTAATTCAAACATACTATTTTTTATTTTCATCAATTCTTCCCCCTTTTTCAATTTCAAATCATTATTAAAGTTGGGTGGATTCTAATTTTTAAACTGAGCCTCATGATCCACATGCTTTATCCCATCCACATTATTCTCACCTCCCAATGCTTTGAAATCTTGAACTATACTCTGTTTAAGCTTATGGTTCACCTGGGCCATAGGTGGAACCATATTTTTAGCAGCCTCTTCTAGTTGGCCTCTATGAAACCTACTCAGGTCCATTTTTATCGACACATGAAAAACCATAATCCTCACTCCTTTTCAAAAAAATGGAGTAAAATTTCAAATTCTGTTACATTGAAACTATAACAATTAGGCTATCCACATGTTCACATTCCCCATGTTGTACCATATTTTAAAAATCCACCATTTTTTGAAAATTAAACCATTTCCAAAATATCAAAACTCTCTACATATCAAATTTACATATTTGAAAATATTTCCAATATTTTAAACAAGCCCATATATCCATATCACACTATTAATCATTATTCCTATGAAATATGCATCCAAATTCGAATTAATTTCTACAATGTGTGTCATTCTCATGTTGTTGGCTAATCTAATGAAAATAAAATCTCCAATGCCTATAAGTGTCTCTAAAATACATATGTACCCAACTCCCTGGTAACTTGGTGTTCATCCGAAAACGGTTAGAAACATCCTTTCATTAAAATGATTTCATGTTCGGACAATCTTACTCTTTTCTACCATCCCGAATCAATGATTGAGCATAGAATGAATGCCAAATCCGAGTACATGATCGATAACCAATTCCAATAGACCCAATGTATGATACAACATATAATGTCCTTCCCAATCCCACTGGCTTAAGAACGAGGTGTGATTCTATTTAACCGTAGGTGACATTACCAAGGATCCAATGGATCGTAAAACATGGTGGGAGATTGAAAAAAATATAGTGAATTATTTTCCATTATAATTAAACCATACAAACAGGGAATAAGTGACCACAACTACATGATTTATATATAAAATTTACCCATGATAAATCATTACCTAGAGAAATTCAAACAACAAATCTCTACAAGGGAAATTCTTAAAATCTAATAAAATTATCCCAAAAATCCCAAAATCATTGTAACAATTGGAATTCCCATAAATAAGACCCATAAGACACCATGAAACACTCCACATCCCTAAACCAAGCTCCCTGCCACAAGAACCACAATACAATAAAATCATAATGATTAACAGGTAGAAATATGGGATGCTTTAACATTTCTTGTATCCTAGAATTCCATATCTATAATAGAACGGTAGTGACAAAGAAATGGGAGAGTAATAATGCTCGGTAGGATTTACCCAATAAACACCCCTACACACACTACTAGGATAGAACAATTACCACATTTATATAAAGTAGTTTATATAACTCATCAAATAGTGAAAAAATTCCAAGCAGACCAAACACAACCATACCAATACATTTTGATCCCAATTATACACAATTAAAGGTAAACAAAACATAAATTATTAATCCATTTCAACATGGCATATTAAAAAACTAATTTGATCTTTATTATCCAAAAATAATAATAAAAACATTGACATAATTTTTAACACACTCAACCTGGTGTAACAATCATGGTGGATCTTCCCGCCCATTCTTGTTTACTAATTTTCCATAATTTTTGTACATCCTTCCCAATTATCCTTCATGGTGGCCCATACACCCTCTATACATACACTTTTTATACTGGTACACCCCACCACAATCAATTAAATTTCAATCACATTCATAAATACATAACCTACAAACAAGAATATAGAACATAAAGACAACAACATTATTTCAACAACCATTTCTATCAAAAAAATCCCTTAGGACATTATACATGCAAATATATCTTCAAATAAAATATTATATTTTATTAAAACCCATTTTTCGAAGTCATTTTCATAAATTAAATGAAAAAACAATTTTTAAAATCTACAATTTAAAACCTACATCTAGAACAATTAACCACAATACCCAATATTCACCAAATCCAAAAATAATCACCGAACGAATTGCCATCATGCATCAAATATCATAATCACAAAAACAAATTAAATAGAGTACAACATATTAAATGCTAGGTATCTGGTACTATAAAAATTGAGTCGATAGAGAAATTACATTCCTTTGGGTTTCAGTGAAATTGGCCAACAATAAACAATAATATTGATACTGCAAAAAATTCCAAAAACAACAATAGATATAGTTTCGTAACATTAAAAAACCCATATGTAAAACTATAAACAAATAAGAACCCTATATATATATTAGAAAATTTTAGATCTAGATAACCAGGTGCGAGGGAGAACTAGATCTAAGGAAAACCAAGATAATACCACGAGAGGAGACTTATAATGGAGGAACCACCATTATAACGCTTTTATAACACTTTCAATGACTCTAAAAATGATCTGTATAGTTATCCTTACCCTTATTATCAAATAATAATAAGTGAGTTTTGATTGGGAGGAATTATGGGGTGTTTTAGTTCAAATCATGTGTGACCCATTTTTTTAAAATCCCATTTCTAAATAGGCATAGGTTTAACTTGAATGGTTAGTGAAAACATGCATTAATTTTGCTACTTCTACTATACAATGGGTGCCACACATGGTTTCCATGAACATATTTACTAGCCTTTTTCAAACTGTAGGAATTCCATTGCCTCTTGTCAAACATTAAACTAGGGTTTCTTCATAGTTTAACATAACCATGCTAAAAAGATGCACACTTAGAAAAGCCACAAAACCATTACAAAACCATCCAATTGTGTCCAAAACATTAACTAATAAATTTAAGTACATAAAATGATATAAAATTATTACATACAACAAATTTAATGTTCTAAAAACCCCTTTTAAGAGCATGTATGGTTTTATTATGACATGTTATTACCCTCTTGTTTACAATTCATTGTTGAGGATACATTTTGGGTAATATTCGCACTGTTTTTCGCATGTATCATAATTTTTTATACCATTGGAATTTATAATTATATAATTATTTCTAGAATATAAACCATGATTTAAATATATTTAATATTAAATATATTTTTCTTATAAAAATATATATATTATATAAATATCAAATGGAACACTATGTTTAAGGATACGATAGGTCGTTCACATGCATAAACACTTGTTCAGTTTTTTTGACATAAGGAAAGAATGAATGTAAATGAAATATATATGTGTATATGTTTAAAATATAATTATTGTATACTTATTATGTTATATGTATCATATATTTTCACTAAGCATATCCTCAACAAAATACATGTAGTTCGTGACCGAATCATATCACATTGAGGAGGTGGTATTCCATAATTCCTCAGACAAAATTATTTTATTTACACAAGATGTAAATAATAAGGGTAAGTTATAAATAAAAATTAGAGAATAATAAATAAAAGATATATATCATATATATAATATATAAATATTTTTCCCTTCATAATTTCCACCATTAGAGGTGGCAATGGAAAATGGATAACCATTGTTTCATCATGTGTTGGTATCCTTCACATGTAAATAATATGTTCATTACCCATTATATAGATGTGTGGGGATGTTTATGTCAAAACCTTATTATTAAAATATCCTATTAAATTGAGGATTCGTTTTAGTAACAAAATAATGCAATAATTATAGTTGAGATGTAGGATAATGGAAATAAAAAGGATATATCTTAAGGGAAGGTTTTATCTATTAATCAAGTATCTTCTTTTGGTTTGAACCAAATGGATTCCTTGGTGGTTTTTATATCCAAAGGTAGGAATATGGAATGAAATGAGTGATTTTGGGAAGGGGACTATAATTATCATGGGTGAAACAATTTTTTTTGTGATATGTGATAATATAACAGAGGTGGTGTCCTTTTATAGTGGAGGTACATGAGCTACTTAGTATTTTTGAAAACATGTTTGGATTACCCACATTTTTTCTTATAGAAATACATATAAAAAAATAATTGAATTTTAATGACTAATAAAAGCCATAAAATGTTTTTGTTAATTTTTATAGGACATTTATCCCTCATGATTATATTTTATTCCCTTGTTAATCTTAATTTCCCATTATTCATTGAAATTTAATTTAATTACTTCCACTAATATTTTTTGGTTGAAAACTAAGTGGAAATTATTAGGAATTAAAAATTACTGATATTACAAATGTAGATCCCATTTTCCCAAATTCAAATAAAACAATTCATTTAAATTAATTTATATTTAATCCCACAGACAGTACGATACTACTGATTTTTAATTTTAAATTGGTAAAATGTTGGCTATGATATTATATCCAATTTCATTTTGAAATTGGTTACAATGACCAAAATTGGACTAAATGATATATACATCATCGTATTATACAATAAAAAATAATTAATAATTTATCTATATAAATAATTTAGTTTAAAAATAATTTTTCAATTAAAATTCAATATTTTTGACTATTCATTAAAAATAGTCCCTTTGAAAAATACAAAAAACTTATCCAAAATTAATTCTTATCTCTCAAATTCAATGATGATGTTTATTTAGATATTTTAAATCTATAAATGGTCCAAAAATTATATTTAATTGGTGTTCTCCATTAAAATCCTATAAAAATTATTTTATAAAAATACAGGGTTTTAAACATAAAATTGGGTTTCTTTTTATAAACTATTAATACATATTACACATTTCACAGATTATATGGAAACTAAAATTATCATCTATGCATACTTGTGGACCATCGCCTCCATTGAAAAATTAATTTTTGGTTATGCTTTATTCACTACCTTAAATGTTCATTCATATGGAAGTTATTGAAGGATAAATATTAATTTTATTTTCTAAAAAATGGATATATTAATAAAATTAATAAAGTATATTAATTATTTTTTAGACAAATTATTTTTAATTAAAAAATTTAAAATGTAATAACTAAGACAAAAATGATCTATTAATTCAACATAAAGACGTTGAATAAATTATATTATCATTATAATTAAATATAATTAAAATATATCACAGTTGTAGAAACTTAATAACATCAATTTTTAGTGGAATAATTTTATTAATCTAATCTACTTCATAATAACACATTAATCATAGTATGTTAAAGTTTGGAATGGTATTTCCACATAGTTGAACACTATGAATTGATATCATCGATAAATTTGAAATCAAAATTACAAGTATAACCTTATATAAATATGTAAATAATATAATGATATATTTTCTATTTTGGTCATAGTAATATTTAAATAAATAATAATGGTAACATTCATTATTTAAGAATCACCAAACCATGAATTTCACTGATCGAATCCACACAAATAGTAAAATAATGTTCTTGGAAATTGTATTATTTAATTAAAAAAAATTTAATATCATTTATATAACCATATATTATATAATTATGATGTAATTTTAGAAAATAATATTTACTAACACTACTTTCTCAATACTAGTTTAAGGCGATAATGTTTTCTTTCACACAGTGTAGAAAAATGTTAAAAACTGGCTAATATATAATAATTGAATGATTATAAATGTGTAGTATAAATGGTTATTATTTTGAATATAGAAATCATATAGGTATTTATGAGACATAATTTAATTATTTTTTATACATGGTGTTTTTTTGTAAGGGATTTTGATCGAGGTCATGCTTTTTGTCTCAAATTTCATTCTTTTTGCGTAGTTTCACACAATGAACCAAATTTTATTTTTGTGGTTTTGATAAAAGAAATTTGATATAAATATATATATATATTTTATTATTGATCTATTATTATATTTTTTTTAAATACATTCCATGTCCTAAAATATGATATGATTGAAGAGTTACTATGGTCATAAGGTTTTTTATTGACTCACTTCATATTCATTGGGACTTATGACATGTAATAAACCAAGTCTCATTTTCTTGGGGTTATATTTATTTACCTTCCCGTGAATTCAAAATAAATTATATCAATGTTTTTCACTTGATAAGCTAATCAAATTCAATTTCATATATTCAAATTCGTTTTAACACAATTGTTTCCTTTGTCGTACTATTTTTTGGATTGTCATTTTTTGTTCATTGAGTTATTATTGTTCACATAAATATATTTCATATATGTTGCATATATTTATCCCATTGGTTATTTAATATATTATTCTATAATATTGTACATTTTTTAAAATAAAACCTATTTGAAATGGGTTATTTATTAAGGTTTGTGTTTCTCGTAATGGATATTCATTACATAAATCTACATTATTTGAGTCTTTATGTTTAATAATTAGATTTGTATCCCTATTAATGGGTTCCTAAGTCAAATAGTTTAATTTTTTTGGTACCTTTTTGGAAATTTATTTTTTAGTACAAATGAGTTTTTAGTTACTATTCTTATAATTTGATCTTCAAATAAAGGTATTATGAAAATATTAAAATGGTTATTTCTTACCATTTTGACATGTTTTTTCTTACTCTCTAGATTTATCCAAGGATAATATTTTTTCATTTAAATATTTCATTATTAGTGATTGTTTTGTAAATAAATTTTTTCAACATCATTCATAATATCATAAGAAATTCTATATTTGAAATCGATAAGTTACATTTTTATTATACATCAATTTAAACCAAATTTCATAAAATATATTTAATTTTTTTTACATCTAATTTCCTTATCAAATTCAACCTGATTTACTCTAATGGTGTTTAGGTTTCATAATTTAAACTGTCATATGTATATATATATATATATATTATCATTTGGGTGATTGAACTGACAATATCAAACAGTTAGAATATTGATCCCTTCTGTTGTGATACCTTTTTGAGTATTCATTTTTAGTCACTTATTTTTCATTTATATTAACACCATCATATGTTTCCACAATTTCACTAGGGTTATTTTATTTTGAATCCATCTAGTTTCATTCTCTGTATGGAATCTAATTTTTTAATTCCAGTAATGATATAGACTTATACTCATAACCCTATACAATATGAACATCTAATTTTACAAATTTATATAGTATCATGTTCACTAAGAAATTAAAATTTATTTATAAACTATGGTGAAAGTATTTTTGTTCCAAATATTTTTATTCCTACAAACAAAATTATTTGAATGCATGATACATATTTTTTAATTTTGACAATCATTCATAATATTTTATTTGTTAATGTTATAACTTTTCTCAATATATATAAAATTATTGATATTTTAAATTCTTATTATCTTCTAAAATAGGTTGAATATGTATTTAAATTTGAATAATTCATTACATATATAAACGAGTTATATTTAAGTGAGAGGTTCCTTCGAGAATGGTATGGTAATCCTTTTTAAATCTTATAGATATTTTATCTCACATAATTTGGTGAATGTAGGGGCCAAAAAATATATAACCTCTAAATGCATCAATATGTATTAGGAGACAGATAAATATTTGGTTTTAGTGTATACCACTTTCCATAACATTATATAATCAAGGGAAAAATATGAAATTCATTTTTTTTTCTGACCAAAATTATTCATTCCATTAGTTTTTTATTGTTATTTATTCATTTCCATGAATTAATTTATTATCATGCTGATAGATTTCTCATAGTTTTCTTGATTTAACAAATATTTTGAATATTTATTTTTATCATACTATGTATACCTTGCATACGTTATTAATAGTTTTCTTTATACATTTCACATAATGAAATTCTAATTTCAAATATTTCTTATGTTTTATTTCCATGAGATATGAAAATATGTTGTGCAGATATCATTTTGGGAAGAATAGATTTTGAAAACAAATTGATGGATATTATTCAGATCCTTATAGAATATGTAATTTCATATATATTTTAAAAGCATCCAATAGTTGAGAAAGTCATTGGATTTTTAATTTCATGTATTGTCGTATGACATTGTCTCTCAACACCTTTATAGACTTCAGAATGTATGTAATGAAATATATTTTTATGTAATGTAACTATATGATATTAAAATTAATAAATGTAATGTATAATCAAATCCAATATGTAAATAATGTGTTCATGGATCCATACTCAAGTGTATGGTTTAATGAATCACAATTTTTTTAAATAATTCTCAAATAAAACCCAAACTAGATAACATTCATATTACTTAATACAAATAAGATGTATTAATTATATAATTAAAAATTCACTACCACTCAATATGTAATATATACACACAATGAAGACATCTTTTCTGAAACATCATATTTGAGGGATTAGAGTATCCATGTGAACAATACATCAAATGAATGGGTGGCATATTACTACAATAAAGAGAAACTCAAATAAAATAAGGATTAATACCTAAAAAACAACGATTTAATTTAATAATTTATTAACATAAACATTATAACAGACATGAAATCCACACTCACACTAAACATAAACAAGTCACCCTAACAATACATCGATTCACCTGGATGATTTTTTCAAAGATGACACTTTCAACAAATTCCTTATAATTTGTGAGGCTATATCCAAACATATATGATCTAGGTCCTAGTTGTCGACAACATCTAATAAAAAGAATATTATGAGATTCATTAATGTATAGAATTATTGAAATGAATATAAAATGATATAATATATTGACATAATTCTTTACTCTTCACTAACAATAATGAATTCACTTTTAATTAATGTATATAACTACCATAATATCATCATGATAAATAAATTAAATGAATTAAATCATAAATAACTTCAATAGTATATCCTAGTTATGTGTTGAAGGGACTAAAATATTCTACCACATAATGCACAAACAGTTAATTAATCCCACAAAAAACTTTTATCCTTGTAGCATTAGGAGTTTCTTAAAAACTAAACATTTAATAAATCCTATATAGACAATACATAATCTAATTTTTACCTATATAACCTTTATATGAATATGTAATATGATTCTAGATAAACATTATAATGTTTGTGAGGCCAATTAATTCGAGATTCCCCAATCTATTTTGAGTTTTGGTTTAGTTTGAAATTGGAAGAGTCATTCCTACGTAATGGGTTGAATTACCTCAATATTTTTAATTTCCTTTTTTCAATGAGACATATCATTGAGGGATATAATAATTAATATTAGACATGAACCCAATATAATCATTCATAAAAATAAAAATTAGAGAATATTTATTTTTTTATATAAACCAAAATTATAATTCAACAAAGAAAAACAATTTTAACAACATACTATTCTCTACAAATGATATTTCATATTATATCACAGAAGTAATCTTTATAAAATTGTGCATATGTTATAATATATCAACTTGAAATCATAATTTATATATACTTTTTTAAACCACTCAAAAATGTTATAAAAAACGATTCATAAAAACTCATCTTTTGCTAGATAATTTGTTTTGAAATGATAAAGAAAACATTGTATTATGAATCATTAATGAAAACACCATCCTAATACATCAATTCAATGAAAACACCCCATATTAGAACATTATATTGTTAATAAAAACCATTCAAACAATTTTTTTTAATTAAATGAGGTGATAAAAAATATTTTGTGGAGAATTAAAACTACAAATAGTTTGGAATAATGATTTTTGGGACCATGTACCAGCTGTGAACCAATAACAATGTATTGCTCAAAACTATAATCACATGCTCGGTATGTGTTTATAGATTGTGTGGGAAATCCATACAGACATATTCTTTCTTCCAAATCCCCACCCAAATTTTATAAAAACATTAAGATACATCAAGGTTCTAAAATTGAGTCTTACCATTATTAATTTTTTTTAAAAAATCAAATTAATCACTCAGATATGGGGAAAAAAGAAAGCAAAGGATTTGAACTAGATAGAGCAATATACACTCTCCCTTAACACATCCCTCGTGATTCAACATTCTTATCTCCATTTATCAATGATTCCCAAAAATCACTGTGTGTGATATAAAATAAATATTATCATTAATCAAAAGGATTAAAGAATACAGAAACCCCATATTCTCTTCACACAAATCACATAGAACATTTCCCATCTCCTTGTAATGAAAAAATATATTTGGGGAATCATATGGAACAACCGGTGTGAACGACTACCCAAATAAATCATTGGAAACCAGTAGAGGATTATAAAAATAATCATGCAAGGTTTGTCTATATATTGGATCTACATGTGTGAAAACTAAATCATTAAATATCATAAATGAAGAAAAAACGACATATTAGAGTAAATCATCCCAAAGGGAAACATTAAAAAATATTCAATTAGTTAAACATTTGATATTTTTTTACATTTTTCTCTACAAAAATGAATCCAAAATAAAAATAAATAAATAGAATATGTGGAATATATTTTATTTTCAGAAAACATTAATGTAATATGTTTAGGACCTAATTGAACAACTCTATGACACACATATCCCTTATAACATAGAATAAATCTATCAATGGACTAATGAACAAATAATAATCAATATAACAACTATATAACCTATATAATGAATTAATTCCTATATACAATCATTCTGGTCAATATGTGGTGTCAAAAATGTACACAAATCACAACTTATTGTTGGAGCCTCACTCAAACCACAATAAGGCCAAAAGGTAATTCCCATTCTCCATGAGTTGGTGAAAAGAACCCATGCATCAAGAACCAAACTGTGAATGATTTTTCCAATACTAATAAAACAATTTCATGGAATACATATCTATTGATGCAAAATAAAAATAATCATGTAATATAAAATTAAAATTAATAGTGGTAGTGACACATTTAGTAATGCACATATCAAAACCTTTGAATATAATCCTGAATGAAACCCAAATTTCCCAAATTTCATAATATGTACTCCATATTAAATGTCGACAACATCCCACTACATCACTAATAGAACCCCATACCATACTGATAATGAAACGAATAGTCACACTATAGTTCATTTCCCTTCCCAAAATATTATTAAATACGATCTATATACACATGAGTCTATGTGTAGGGTATTAGAATTAGATCCCATGTATCATCAAACCATGTTTTTCATAACAACATTTTTTATAAATAATTATATTTTCAAATTTATATAAATGTTCCAACAGAGTAATTTTTTCAATTTAAATAAAAATATTTTTAATTTCAAATTAAAATAATATTCATAATATACCAATAAAAAAAATTCAAATAAAAATTTGAAATCATTCAATTTATTAAACCAAGAATAAATATTTCTATAAATAACAAGATTAATGAACGGTACGCCAAGTATCACATATGACAATGATTATTATGTTTCTCATAAAAATACGAATAATAATTTTTGAAAATTATATTTATCCTTGTCATGCCCATAAATTTATGAGGGGAATATCCAGATTTGTGATTCACCCATATGATGTAATGTAAACAAGTCCCATAAAACCCAATAGAACGAGTAGGTGAATACCCCGTCATGAGATTACCATTGGAAAATTTGTAAAAATTCATTATTAAAAACTCCTACATTTGTACCAAGGAATGTATTGTGATATTATTTTGAAAATAATTTTATGGAAATTTCATAATTTATGTAAAAATTCAAAACTCATTCTCTGTATATAAAGACCATTAATTCAAAAATAATTTTTATGATAAAATATTAGTTTTTCGAAATTATTCATTAATTATCAGTTATTAAGGGGAAACCAGTTTATATCGAAATAGTTTAAATACACTTTTTTAAATTAGGAATAATTTCCAAAACATTTTAGATAAAATATTTCTAACAAAATGAGAACATACAATTCATTGTGCTAATACTTTATAGAAATACCTGTACCTCAACACATGGTTCACACAGTAAGAACATTTGATCATTACATAATTGGAGATGGGATAAAAATAGATGATAAGAGAATATTCTATACATTTATTATATTTCATAGAAACCAGATTTGATAAATACAAATTTAGTGGAAATTAAATTATTTTTCATGCCTCACCATACGTGGGTTTCAATCAATAACGAACAATATTTGACTCCCAAAAATACAATTCCCATTAGATATAAAACACTGATATGTAGAAATATTTAAATAAATTGACATGATAAACACAATACAAATTATCTTGTCATCTAACAATAGAATTTTGAATATAATAGATAATATATAATACATACTATTTAGATTAAAATATACTAATATAGGATAAAAATGATTACAGAATATTTGTGAACGACATAAGAACAGTAATCATAAACATCACTATGATCCATGATCGAATTAAGACTGGGTTAGATAGACATTTTACCATAAATGAGTTTTTGAGGATGAAAAATATGATACATTTCATAATTAACCATAAAATTTTATCAAGATTGGAATGACAGAGGACCTTAATGCTATAGGTTGATTATTCCAAATATATATTTTGGACAGTGGACTTAGATAGCCATAAAAAAATATGATGCCTCTAGAAACCGACCAATTCACATTATCTTACACTTAAATATGAAGGATCAATACTTAAACATAAAAGAAAGATGTACCTCAACTGTGTTGTGACTATTCCACCGACCGCATTACTTATATCCCTGGAGTGTCAATAATAATTTTGATTCTATGAAGAGAGATAAGGAAACTTATTTCTCATTTATGGGTCACACATCCAACTCTCATTAGAATATAATATATGTTTCCCTTAAACATAAACAATTATAATTTTTTTACCTGAAGAATCATCATCTGGGAGTTAATTATTTTCCCAAGTTCATCAACTATTGAAATGTGTGGCTCTAAAATTAAATATTCCAAATTCACAAAAGGTGTTATATTTTTGGGATACATCTTAAATTATAATATAGGGAAAATTCATGAATTCAAGTAAACTAAGATGGTAATGAAAAATGATAAGGGAACTTATTTGCCTCTTGCAGATCATGAACATACCAAAATAATATGAATCAAAATTCACCTACTTCCTAGGATGATATTCACCATACATTGGAAACACATTAAATAAAACCAAGTTGGTAGTATTAATTTTCAATGGATTATGTTAATTATCATCAAGAGATTTCATCCTACTCTATAATGTTATGGAATATAGATATATAACAGGAAAACATTTCCTATATATCTCATTCAATAAAATGTCCCAAAAGAGAAGACTCAAAGAAATATTACTAGTAATGAACAGAATTACATAGTTGAAAATCAAAATCTTTAAAAATAACAACCCTTATTTAACACTAATAATTATTAATATGAGGAAACCAAATGAGTCATAGATGGAAATCCTAAGATCATCCTAATTCTAGGACCCGATAGAAGATCATATCCTCAATAATATTTATGTCTTGATCCATCTTATTATTTATCGACAAATAGATTTTTGTAAACAATTTGATCTAATTATCTTAATTCGAATATAGATCCTTCCAAAACATGGATGTGAACCAGGGATCCTATAATGGGATTATAGTAGATGTCACGTCATGCAACAAAATTATTTTAGTTAAGTACAACTTCCCCAATCCTCATCCTAAATTTTTAACTGAATCGGTATGAAGTGAGTTGTTTTTTTCAACTGATCAATCACCACCAAAATATACATTTTTCCATATTTATTTGATTTTAATTCAATAATGAAATACTTTAAAGCGTCATAAAAATTACACACCAAGAGTAAAAGTGATTGAGGAAAAATTAATGATTTTTCGTGTTCATCTATATTCTATTTGATAGTGTATAAATGGGAAACAAAAAAATTACGACATTCTTTATGCTAAAGAACATGAACCAATGTCTTATGAATAATAGTTTTTTGTGTTTCATGGATGAGTTACAAATGATTAAAAATGTGAATCCTATTTAATTTTTGTTCTAGTGGATATAGGGACAAAATATTAATCCATAATGTAAATAATCAGATTATAAGATAGATCCCACTCAAGAATACACACCCCTGCATAAAGAGAACATATATTTCCCTTGAGGTTATAAATGAATTATTATTCCTAATGAATAGATCCATGGAGAGTTGATATCCATGAAACACTGGTTTATAACATCCATATTTTATCATCCCTATAATATAGATTCAACTGAAACATGTGTCCAATTAAATCACAAACCTAAATCGATCCCAATATAGTATTATATAGAAATTTCCTACCAATATCATCTGAAACATAGTTCTCCTACTTGTGGGTATAGGCGGTATAGATTTAAGAATTTTATATTTACTCCACAAAAAAATTGTATGTTTTACATAATTATTAAAAATAATATATACATTCATAATTTATAATTAAAATAGATATTTAACCTCTCTATGAAATTATAGTCATTAGAAATTATGATAATTCATGATAGTTTCCATTTCTATATATTGAGTTCTATAATTCTTCCCATGTGGATAAATCCATTGATTTTGCAATTCCACCACATAATTATATTTCATAAATAACATCATCTACCTAGACCATAAGAATCACATTATTTTATATTAAACTAAATCCATAATGGTATGAAGAAAATAATTTCTGATTATGGACACCATTATGCCTAATAAAATTATGAATTATAAATTTTATCCCACACTAATTTTAATTTTTTTGGAAAAGAGTAGAAATTGTTGATGAAATTTTTGAGATGCATTTCAGAAAAAATAATATGCAACCCATGAGGCCCGCGATTCAATGTTTCTAAAAAAATTATAGATGCTCAAATTAAAATAGAACATTTAACTTTTTAGATCAAATGATAATACATTTTTTTAACTGACATCCACTATGTAATGGTATTCCCAAAACTGTAAATCAAACTTATTTATTTTGTCATAAATGGGGTATTTCCTCGAGATTCACCAAACCAAAACTAGATGATGATCATTTTATTATTTTTCATCAAAAAAACTTATTTATTATCGACTGTTAAAAAAATAAATAAAGTCATGAATTTGGTCGAATACCTTGTTTATCAAGGCTATAAATAGAGTAAGAGTTCTATTTTGGATGAATTATATCATAATGTATTTATATTTGTCATATACGCTCCATAAATTATTATTTGGGATATATGAATCCTAATCTATGACCTATTTATTACTTGATCAATGGTCAAATTTATAAGACAAAATTTTCCCCATTTAGTGCTTGGATAAATAATTATTATTATGGAAAGTATATTTGTTGTCATTCATCACCATTTTATTCCTAAAGTAATCATCATTGGTGTGAAGTGTTCTTTTTTCATTATAGAAATGTGTATATGGGGTTTCTATGATTATATGATATGATAAATGAATCCTTCTAATATATATTATTCAGTATAATCGTGGTCTCATTCAACGAAACTAATATAAAATAATAACAATATGTAGATATCATCTTATTACTAGGTATAATATTAATAGATAACTACACCTCCCATTCGATTGGATGTATAAAAAATCATATGGGGGAATCATGGGATTGTCCTAAAATTCCAAGGGATGGCCAAAACATGAAGATAAATCCCTGAGATTGACTAAAATATTACATACTAAATCCCTAATTTTTAGATATTAATGACCAGAATGGATATATCTCATATCCCACTATCCATGGAATATATATAATCTTCCAATGGGAATAAATTAAGACACATATTTAAGATAACATTCATGAATGGAGCTATGGGAAACCTTTCATTCTGTCATTATAGAAACATTTATTATATAGATACTAGGATGTATAATGTCTTTGACAAAATAATGATCTAAATAGAGAGAATACATACATGAAATCAAAATACATACTCCTTTTTAGTGGAATGATGCATCGCCATCTATATTCCATGTGGAATAAATTTATCATTATGTGTCAAATGACTTGAAAATGTGCTGATATAAAAGAGTGGGAGTAACTGGTATCAAACTATAAAATCACTATAAAATATATGATAAATAATGTACCTATTTTTTTTGGAATGATATCATATTACACTAGATAATATTTCTATTTTCACATTTTTTTACTATGAAGTTCTATTTCTAGAGCCCTAACGTTTTATAAGCATATGAATAAACCATACCTCACATTATTGTTATTGAATGTGAAACCAAATATAGAGATTTTAGATCCTAGGAGAACCTATACAAGTGAAAACAAGGTCAATATAAATTGCAGGTCATTAGATGTATAAGGTATTTGAACATAGTGTTAGTTTTCTCATAACGATGATAATAACATATAATAATAATAATTGATAATGATGATATTGTGCTGTTAATACACTATTGAGATATAATAATATAAAATCCATATGGGGTGTCACATAATTTCATATTTTTTCATTCATTACAACTAAATTTACCAAAAGTTATAGAAGAGAACCCTTCATTACATGAATTTTCTTCTAGGTAAAACTCAACCAATATTTTTAAGTGTTCCCTATCCACATTTGTGGTTTAGAGAGATATAAACAACTATGAATAAATATATCACCACAAAGTCATATAGAACCAAAAATCATTATGATATTTCATTTGAGAAAACCTAATGAGAATAGATGAACCATATCTATGAAGTGATTAGAATAGTCTAACAATGGTTAATCACCCAACTGAATTACTTAAAATCATATACAGATTCACAAACATGGATTCGAAGTAGAAATAATATAGGATGATTGACTTGAATCATTTTAATGTAATGCCTTGTGACAGTATTCCAAATGAATAATATCCCACCACCTCATACATTTATTCTCAGGGTAAAATATATAAAAAGTCACCATTATAGGTTCTGCTGTCTCTATGAAGACAAATATATGTTCAATCTTATCTAAAAATTATATACATATAGAAATTAATTCATCCTTTTAAATAATGTGGGATCTAGAAGAGAAAAAACTAATCTTGATCTATCTCGCTTTATCCCCCCATAACATGTTTGTGTACCCTCAAGGAATATACCTTATAGTCTATGGTAATGATTTATCAAGGAATGTACCTTATAAAACTAATAAACATAATCTGAGAACGAATCCTTGTGTACTCAAAACTATCTACCACAATTAAAAATCTATGTGAAACATTGGAAACTTCACACCATTTATCCCCATTATACACAATGTGTTTTGGACCATTAAACTGACCATATTATTGTGGTTTCATTCCCATTCCTATATTATATAAAATAATATCATCAATCACCCTTGGGTATGTGTACAGTGTGAGAAAAATAAGTCATATATAATCAATGAAATTTCCATAATAATTATTTAATATATATATATATATATATATATATATATATATAAATTTTTCAATATATGGAATGATAAAAAAATAATTATGAATTTATATGATAAGAATGGAAATCACACATTTTTACAGAAGAAAATCAAAAAAAAATTAATCAATGAACATTCCATAAACCATTTTGGTATTTAAAATATATCAAATATATTCACATAAAAATAATTACCAATTTAAGGAATAAATGGTATTACATAAGGCCGATAAAGTTTGGTTTTTGGTAAAATGATCAGTCATTACACTTTCCCACTGAACCTCTCCCTGACTCCCCACTGAAGGGGAAGATAAATAGCCTAGTCTGTGATTCCCCCAAAACTATTTTCTATAAACTATTATATAGAATGTATTCTAAAGTCATATAGGAACACATTAATGTGTTATTCCACAAAAAATTAAATGAAATGTATCGATACTGAACCCCATTATATGTTCCCAACTATTGCATATGATATATTTATGAAATAATTTGAATGGTTGTATCTCATTTAATAAAAAAAATTTATAACCCTTGTCTCTTGATATTAATCAAACTTATAAAAAATCATTAAAAAGTATTATTTAAATGAAAATATCTTTTATTCATCAAGTTTAAATGGGAAATCTATTTTATTTTGATATCTTTCACACTAAAATTTAATAAATTTCAGTTCATGAAACTGACTATTTAAATTACTATTTAATAAAACAATGTGAAAATACAATTCAATAATATAACTACAGGTCAAACAACATTATTTAACACCTCGTTTTCATAATGAGAAAAGAGGATCTACACACCAATTGAAAATAGATCTGATGATATGATAGTAGTAGTCCCTATACATTAATTACATATCTTATAGTTCATATTAAGTGATCAAATAGTTACTAGGGATGAATAGATATGGTATTCCTTTTAAAACATGAAATTACCACAATAGAAACTATATCGATCAACTAGAAATGATTTACCCATTTGATATATAAGAATCCAAGAGGTTTATATGATTGTGATGGTAAAATAAATTGTCACAACATAAATTAACTAAGAATCTATGATGAGAAAGAACAATAAATGGGAAAATGGATCAACAATACTAATAATATGAAAACATATCAATATGTGAATAAAAATGGAAATATTATATGACTTAGGTATTGAATAATACCAAAGATATAAGACCCAATAAAATCCCAGAAATAATCAGGTTCATGGGATATATATTAAAAAGTAAAATTGTGCATGAGGGGAAGAAAAATATAATAGTACACTTATTTATGTATCCTGGGTTGGGCCACATATAATTCACAGGTCGCATTCTAGATGGACATTGGCCACTGCAGAAAATTGAGTGGTAAAACCTGGCATGAAATCATGCAAGAGGCTATAAAAATAATCTATAGAGAATGTTATACAATGTTTTTTAGTGGCCTTTAAATATATAGGATTCTCTAACCAAAATCATTGTCAGGATGGTAGATTTTGGAAGCCCCCACCTTGGAAAATCCATATCACAAAACCTCCCAAGACCCCTATACCACCACCATGAGCATTATAATAACGACTTGAAACAAAATAGAGATGTACTCTGACCATGATGTGATATATAAGGTGTCATATAATTCAAAAAAAATTAATTTCACCAATATTGATATAGATTTTTTATATAAAACATTTCGTTTGTGCTGGTTTTTTATAAAATTTTAATGTTGTTTTAAATTTGAAAAATCAATATGAATACAAAACTTTTTACTTTTTCCAAAATTAATAGAAATTTGTATAAAACACCTAAGGTCACCACTTAATAATGTAAAACACATTAATCATAAACATGATGAATTTTTATTTAATGAAAGAAAATAAATATTTTTTCACTTTCCCAAAACTATTCTCATAATATAATGTGTAAAATAAAATTATTGGTTTTAAATCACCATTTCATTTCATCATTTGGAAAAATATTTAATATAATCGAATAGATTAATGGAAGAGAATTTTACTAGAACATGAAAAACTGTGCAAAATAAATATAAATATGGTATAAAATTATAGAAATGTTTTTTTTCAAAAATAATACATGAGGAAAAAGATCATACAACAGATTGTGTAATGGTAATCCCTATGAAAACATCATTATAATGGGAATAAATTTCAAGGGAAACATTCTAGGACGTATTGTGACATAATGATGAAAATACCAACATTAAAACAACTATAAATCACTTGTTCCGTCCTATATAAAAATAGAATGGTAAACATTAACTAAGATAATCATAGGTACACTCATTTCTCAATAATTACATATATATAAGGGATAATGGTCAATGATAAATTTATAAGGTGTAGAAAAGATAAATAACTCTCACATAGATCTTGGTTTTCTATTGACCAGTCCAACATGGAAAAAAATTAATCCTTGGTAATGTTTTTAATTAATAAATCATAGAAAACAATACCACATCATCTTTACCACCCATTAATGAAAATAAATCACATCATACATACAAAAAATAAATCAATTCCTTGTATTCATCCCATTAATGTAAATTTTAATACATGTAATAACACAACGGTGAAAGAATTCATTCACATAACGATTATGGAATCACTTATAAATATTTGTAATTATTATTTTAAATAAATATTAAAATGAAATAAAAAATAAATTAAAAACACATCCTAGAACAATTTTTAACAATGTTCCAAATGGAAGTTTTCATATAACATTGAAAATTGATATAATAAAATCGATATTAACAAAATAATTTAAATGATAATACTTATTTATTTGAATATCAAAATAGACTTAAATTCTACATTAAAAACATTTTAATCTCATAAAAAAGTTTATGGGTTTTTAAATGATTAATATAAATGTATAAATACCAATTAGTAAGTCAATGATAAAAAATAAAAATATATTAATATATATATATAATTTTAAATATTAGTTAATACATTTAATAGAAAAATAATGGGTATCAAAAATATTAATTAAATGATATGAAAAATAATATATGAAACACATGAAATCAATGATTTTTTAAATAAATTAATAACATAAAATCACATAAGTAAAATCAGGAACAACCCATTTATTTTAATAGGATTACTAAAACAAATAAAGGGAATGGTCATTATAAACCTAAACTGACAAATAACTTAATTATAAATCAATTATAAACCTAAATAAATCATATAAAATTGTTATTGCTCAAGGAAAAAAGGAATATTCAAGGGAGAATGAATAAGTTATATGAAATAATGTATGTTTTTACCTTTATGAACTATTATAATGCAAAGGATGAATGTATTTAATAGCATTGAAAATGTTTTAGGTTTTCTCTACAATCCCTCTAAAAAGTTCTCCATATTAATTAATTAAAGTGTGAATGATAAACGAAATATTTTAATGAGGGATAAAAATACAATTTCACTTTTTAATAAATTTTTTGCAACATAATTTTCTAAATTTTTTATCATTACCATTATACAACCATGAAAATCAGCATGGAATGAAATATCAAACATTTCAATATTTCCTCAAAATATTTTACCTAACCATACTTTTATTTTTAAAAAATATGTAGGGAAACTCTATCTAGTATTGTTTCCCCACATGGATTACCCATCCTGAACTAACTATGAAGCTTCATAAAATGTTCTTTTCTCAGATTCTCCTAATATAGTGATAGCCATGTGATAAAGGTAAAATATCTCCAAATCAACATCTCATATCTGAAACATCAATAATTTAAAATAACTCCTAATAAAATAATATTAATATGAAAATTGACATATGGTTGTCACACATATCATTTAAATTATCTAATATACCCCCCTTCATGGGAATTTATGTGTTTCAAGAACCCGAGACAAGTTTTTTATATGAAACCATATTTCGATTCATTCTTTACATGAAATTAATAAAATTTTAAAAAATTTATCCAATATTTTTTGTTTATATTTAGTTAGTAACTCATTAATTTTACCTAATTTAAATAATGAGTGTGTGATTATTAATTCTTTTTTTTTGGAAAACATGTTCTCCACAAATTCAGATGAATACATATAACTGTATTTATTTATTCATTTTATATAAAATAATAATCAAATAAATTTCATTATCTCATTTGGAACACTATAAAAAATTTTATGTCAAAATTATCTTCTGTTCAATGTTTACACATAACAATATTTCCTACATAATTATAGTGATTATGATATATGATGAACTTCTAATAGGTCCAATGATCATTATTATGGTACTTATTACATTATATTATTAATGACCTAGTATAATGGGATGGATGACAATGATTATTGTATTTAACAAAAATAATGAACTATAAAAGAATATAATGAAATGACGAACGATTATAGTGACATTATAATATTTATATAATACTTTTACAAGATTTTTTCAAAATGTATCATGATACCCATTATTTCACTCTTTATTTTTACCATATAAATTTAATGTGTAATGTGTTATGATCATTCCAAATTAAAGTTATCAGATGGTCATTTATGAACCATGATTTGATTAAAATTATACAATTGATATTATATTAATATATCACTCAATTAAAAATCTATTTTAATTGTATAAGAAAACTAGTGGCCATGATCTTTTGTGATATTGGGTATAAAGGATAGTGGGACTATAGATCAATAAAATGATCTAAGTGTTGATACTGATTGATTTTCATCTTGAATATAATGTCATTTATCATGATATGTTTTCTTATCATTGGTTGGAGGGTCTAGAAGAAGGATAAATGATCATATCTCTCCTAAAAATTAATTCTCAAATGAATTGTTGTTTAATATTATATGTGTTTATATTATTTCAATGATATAATTATAATGGGACACCATAATGATATCTAATCATCAAGGTACAATCATTGTATAAATACATATATTGGAGACCCTTGGAGTATTGATGACTATTGATTAATGTATCCATTTATTCTATATTTTTTATATATTTTAGAAACCATCATTCCGCATTGAATTATATTATTATAACACAATACATATAATGTATACATATATGATGTCCTGAGGTACTTCATAGAATATATGAAAGACTCTATATACCATTGCTTCCACTATGACTATATATTACATGATCATATATATCTAGGATATCAAATACCATTCTATGTTTTTATTTTATTTCACAGTGCAATACATATATGTCTAATGATTTCATTTTTAGGATAGTTTCTTGGATTTTTTTACTTTTTTGTATGGTTGTGGGAGCGTTAGTGTATCTTTATTTGTTTTTTTATTTGATAGTAGATTACTATGGTGTGTTTGCTAGTGGGTTCTTCTAATTATCTATATTCATGAATGAGGTTTTGCATAAAATATTTGGGGTATTTTATTGTATTTATAATTCTTGAGAAACATAGATAATGAGATATGCTCTTATTCATTTTTTTATTGATATGAGAATAATGGTAATACAAAAATTAATACATACCATATATTTTAATGTTATTTTAAATGAATATTGTATAATCATATACCAAAAATTATCACTTGACAATACATGTTATATCATACTAGGTTTTTATTCTCCCCATTTTATGAGAATTTTTTTGGGTTATATTTTCCCACTTATGAATACATCTGATGTTTTCTAAAAATATATGAAATTTATTGATTTTATAGAGTATGATAATAGTGGGTGACTATTGGTGATTTACTTATATTCTTATTTAGATGTTTTAACAGATTTATAAACTGTATTATATTTATTTTCTAATAACTATAATGTATTCAAAAATAACAATTTTATTATTTCCATGAAGATTCAAAAAATATTTCATTATGTTTATTTTGTATATGTTATACCACAAATATATATTCACTCATTCACAATTTTAATTATGTATGACATTTGAAGATTTTATATTTTTGTTGATATTTCAATATATTAAATTTAAATTTCATTGTATAATTACCCAAGTTTTTATATATATCCTCTTGATGTAATTCACTGACCCCTATATTATAATATGTGATCATTGAGAGGTATGATCATCCTTTTATCCGACCAAGGAATGGCCTTCAGAGGATGTTTCATTCCACTTTTAAATATACAGAATTAAAAACTTATCAACCCATTTTATGTTTCATTTGATAATTAATGTATTTATTTAGTTTTTCTTCGAATCAATGTATTTATTCATAAAATTATTGTAACTATATACCACGTCGAATTTATATTTTCATTATAAAATTTATATTTATTTGAAAAAAATGATTACAACTAAAATAATATACATTTATGATTATGAACATCCATTTAATTGTTTTCTAATTAAAAATTAACAAAATCAATTATATTATTGAGATATACATTATTGTCTTGAGAAAAATATTTTATATTTTAAAATAAACTCCATTATTTGTTTTTTTGTTCAATTTCAACTGAATCATGATTTTTTATTTAATGATGAATTCCTTATCTCTGTTTCTCTCTCACATAGAATCTTCAAACAATATGAGGATAAATGTCAGATATATTCCTATCATATATTAAATAATGGATTCTCTGTTATAGCCGAAATGTTTTTAACATCCCTAGTTGAATATTACCCTCCATTCACTGTAGATATATAATTTTTCATTATTATATGAATTTTCATTTTCCATATTCAATATTCATTTCATCACATCCTAAAAATACTATTATTTTTATGGGATGTGACATATTATATATTGGATTTAATTTTATCATTATCCTTTTTTAAGGAAAATTTTATTTTTTAATACTAAATATACTATTTTTATGGATGTTTTGTTTGTATGCTTTGTTACATTATTCATTTTCATATTCATTATTATTTATTAGGAACATTTTTTAAAAATAACTTATATCCACACTATTGAGCTACTAGAAAATATGTTTACCATTGTACATTCATTTACCTAATAAATGATCTATGAAAAATGGATATTTCTTATTTATGATTCTTATAATATAAATCATCAACTAATACAACTTTAGGTGATATTTTTTCCTAATTAATCATTATTAATTTATTTTTTGTAAATATCAACTCTCCATAAATCTTGAATTTCTACATTACTATGGGTCCTCATATTAACCCCCCCAAAATATAATATCATAATACTATATTAGGAAAAAATATTTCCAATCTTCAATATTCTTAGTGGGAGTTTAGTATCAAATATTTATATTAGAGTTCACATGGACATCATGGAAATAATTTTTACCTCAATATTTATAAAAACCCAAAGTATGATACTAATAATTATGACACCTTTCATGGATAAATTCCATTTTCATAAATTTATGTACCACTTAGAAAAAGAATTTAGTTGATTTAAGTAATTTTTTGTAATATATTTTAAAATGAGATTAACCTATATAAAATGTAATAGTTTTGATACTTTTATCTTAACATCTCACCCTGAAGAATATGTTGAAATAAAAATGGTAAGTATAAGGATCATTAATTTTTTAAATGTTTTGTTCCTAATGTGGGAACTAATTACACATAGTAATCCCATATTATCCAGATAAATTGATATTTATTATATTATTGTAGTGAATATAAATTAGATATTTCTTAAAAATACATATTTTCACCATGTAGGATCTTTATAATTGATCAAAATAGTTTTAGACCGAATAAAAAATATATGTTCAAGGATAATTTCAACTCTAGTATACATATGAAAAATATAATTGTTATTCTTTTATGACATTATAATGCTTTTCTTTATCTCATTCCCACATATATAACTTAAAAAACATTGTTCTCGAAAACTGTAATAATCTGATCTGAAGAATCAATCTAGATAATAATGAGATTGAAGAAATTTAATTCATTATTCACACATCTAATATTATCTTGAAAAATATATCTTCTACTTTTACCTCATCTATCTACATAAACATCAATAAAAATTTACAATATTTTTTTCTTTCACATTTTCTACTACAAAGAGATTGATGTAAAATTACACATTATGTAAACAATAATGATGTGTAAAATTTTTTGTTAATGTATAGTTACCTAGGATTCTCATATATGGATATTAAATATTTTGGATAAATATTCATTACATTTCACAAACACATTCTTATAGACAATAATTTTTTTGTACCATTGGATACATGGTATATAATATTCCTATACGGTTAAATACATTAAATTTTTTACACAAAGATATTCCAATATAGTAATCATCAAATGAATACCCTACATAAAACATTTGATCATGATATAGGGAAAGGTATCATCTGAATGATTCTACATAGTTTTTGGTAAGGCTGAAAAAATAGATATAAATCTATAAACATATGAAATCATAATATAAACATAAGTAAATGTGATAATTAAAAAATGAAAATTTCATACAAAAACGTCCATATTTCATAAACATGATTCCTAGAATAATTATTAGAAGCTCATAAGACCAAAATGATATGGGAATCAATAAACATCATCTCTGAGAGTATAATATTGGCAAGAAATGTATATGTTTCGAATGCACAATTTATTATATCATTGAAATTTTTTACCAATATAAAAATGTATAAATCAGTATGTTATAGATATAAATTGGGTCCCTCAATGATACTTATGAAAATTAAGCTATGAATAAGCATAATATTACATACATGAAATATTGGAACATGAATAAAATTGTGAATATGACATCAGGTTCATTTATAATAATGTGAACATGTAATCATGAAAACTCATAACATTATGGACATGAATTTCTGAACTATATATAACATCATAGTAGTAAATTTTTACACCAAATACAAACATATCAGAAAGATTACCTTACTAAACTATGTTCACTCCCCATTATAGTTCTTCTAATAATTTGATATACAAAACATTACCCCATACATTGTAGAGAGAAATATTTCACACCAATATTTTGGTTTCACATAACCAATGTCATTGGATATAATGTATACACCATCACATAATGAGAAAACATGTGTGTGACACATCCATATAATTCTCATTTTTTATTTTTGGAAGCCACTTTATGGTTTAGTGGGAACAATAAGAAAATAAAACGTCATACCCTAGAACAACTCAGCACAACCTAATGTCCCAAGTCACGAGAAAAATAATGAAACAAATGACAACCCAGAAGAAACATACCTAATATGTGAACAACATCACAATAAATCATTCATCATACCCGTAATCCATGAAATGAAACGATGTTTATAATGATTTTATCATAACACAACCTATTTAAAATAAACATATTTCATAATCTTTTTATGTTTTCATGAATGAATAATATTTTAAATAATATCCAGTTTTCATGATCATTTTATTATGAAATAACCCTTGGAATAAAAACATGTTTAATAGATATCTTTTTGTTTTACAAAGAAACCATTTAGTGAAAAAATAAGAATGTTATCTTTATATAATATATCGTGTAAATCATATGTAACATCAAATATTTTTATTATCTAGAGAAATAATTTTGAATAACTTCTTGGGAAACATGTAAAGGAATATATATTTTACTTGAAAATATTTTTAGATTCTAAAACTGTAAAAAAATAAATATTATAGAAATAGATTAAAACATATTTTCTGGAATGTATCCTTTCTAGTTTGAAAAAATATTTTTAAAACATTAAAGTATTTTAAAATATTTCTCACATTGTGATCATTTATATTTTTTAAAAACTAAAATACTAGGGAAATATTTTTCATCAAAAATTAAAATGAATACATTTAATATAGGATATTAATAATTGATCTTTCTTGATAGAGGAAAGTATAATTTAAGTCTTTCAATGTCAAAAACCAAGATTCATATCAAATTTTCCACAAAATAAAGATGGGTATTGTATTAGAAATTGACATGAAGAATATTTCAAAAAATAATAAAAATAAAACATTAGTAGAACATTTCATACAAAACCCATATTATATATATAAAAAAAGAAAATATTTTTAGAATTCATTTTTTTGAAGAAAATGGATTTCAAACTAAATACATAAATAATTTTTTATTTTTATAAAATCATAATATTATTAATTAAAAGTACCAATGTGTGGTAAAATGGTACCACTAAATGAAGAAATCGTGAATAAATAGAGGATTTGAAAATTAATGACCATCCATGACATTTTGATCATGAAATTTAAAAAGTACAAATATAATCTAGATCAATTAAAATAAATGATGTGATTGTAACATAAACTCATTTGAAATTTGGTAACATTGATTAATAATTACTATGAGGTAATAACATATAGTTAATCATAAAATATCAATAATATGAATTAATTCATGATATTATAAGTCCATGGGGTAGTATGTACACATTTTCATGGAATATAGCTGCATAACATAACAAACATCTCAAAGATGGAAAAATTAAACAAATATCCCATATTGCGTGGGGAAGAATAAAATAGTTAACCACATGAAATATATATTCTAAAATTTATATAAAAAAATAATTATGATAACCATAAAACACGTTCATTAAAATTAAATATACTGTATAAAAGAAACACATGGTGAATATGGAATTTGTCTGGTTTAAAAAAATTATGTGACAGAAATCCATTACCACATTGATTTTCATATCGATTTTGTTTTGTTATTTTTTGGGCCTCTAAAATTAAACATGTTACTATAAAATATATAATGTAACAATCTATATAAAAACTTTCTATTCTTATTATATATGGATTCAGAGAAAAATAAAAAATATAGTGGTAAGAAATAAAATACAATATTAAGGTAGATGGTAAGTTGTATGTTTGTATGAATGTTAATTCCATTTTCATGATAGAGTGAATGGAAAAAATTAAATAATAAATTATTATTTTTTTAGAATTTTTTTTCCAGCTATATAACACATTTTAATTCAACCCAACATTAAGACATTTTATCTAAAGTGTGAACATATTAAATCACTTCGCAATGTGGATGCCCGCTGCACATAGTAGTGATGTTATCATATTCTAGAAAAATGGAATGAAAAAGTATATTAAAGAAATAAAAAATTAAAGAAAAATCATATATAATATATATATAATATATAACCAATAACAAAATCATTATTACAATCCTTGATACGTGACAATTAAATAACGGATTTCATCGGTTTGTGAGGAGGTAGTTCACTGTATACACAAACGATGACTTCAAAACATATTTGATTAGAGTAAATATAGTAGTATGAAATTACGGTAACAATAAAACATATATGTAAAATTAATATAATGATTTTTTATATAATCATGGATTTAAATGAAATTTTGAAGGTGGAAAAGTAATAAAATTATGATTCTCATCGAAGAACATTACATTTTTTATAGACATTGTCCTTATTTTTTCAATAATTATTTATAATGTTTTCTTTATAACCAATATAAGGATTCTAGGAAAATTGGAAAACAAATTTGAAGTTATTTTTTAATGAATGTTATTAAACAACAATTTGTGAAGTACTGATAAAGGGCAGAGTCGGTGTGACATTTCAAATGTAGGGTTGAGGATAGATGTGGTATTTATGAAATGAATTAAGTGATCCCATATTGTTCATATTTCAAAATGTTCCCAAATTAAATATTAACAAACCGTGGCGTTTTAAATGATTAAATATGGACATAAAATTGATTATATAATATTTTATTGGGGTTTTACACATATCTTTTTAGTTTGACCCCATTTAACCCATATTTACCTTAATTATGTTATTTAATTTTTAATGTATTCACCATTAATATAATATTATAAAATAAATTAAATTTTTACGATAAAAACCAAATTAAATTATCATATAATTAAAATATAATTTTAATATTAATCCCACTCACGTGATGTGAGAGAATGTTTTTTAAAATGGAAATGATAAAATGTTTACAATTTGTTGATATCTAATATCAATATAATATTGATTAAATTAAAAATAATTTTTTTATTTGAAAAAAAATCATATTTGAAATTAAAAAAACTGAACGATAATTCATGTTTTTAAATAATTTATGTGAAATGATTTTTTCAAATTAAAATTATGTTGTTTTGACTTTTTGTCAAAAAATGAAACTCTTTAGGAAACAAAATAAATCAAAGTAATCTGATTATAATTTTTATGAATTCAAGAAATAGTTTTATTTTACAATTTCACTTTCATAAATTCTTCATTTTTTAAAAAATTAAATTAATTTAATAATATAACAAAACTAATTTTCTAAAAATACATTATGAGGCCTAAAATTATAATTATTCATATCTCATGTCTAGAAAAAAATAAGATGAATTTGAAATAGAAAATATAATATATAAAATATGTAAATTAAATTAAAATTAATGGTATAAATTATTTTTCTAATTTTATTTTGGTAGAATATATTTATTTACAATAATGTATTTTTTTGAAAAGTGTTTCCATTTTTTAATTTTCTTTCTTATTATTCAGTCGGAAAAAAATAATTATCTATAAATTTGGAGAAAATATATTGATATCATAAAATAATTATAAACATTCCTTTTATTCATTCATCATGGCTTAAATTATCAAACAATAAAATAATATTATAATTTTAAGAAATATTTTTTTTGGACAATAGGTTTCATGTGATGAAATATAAACTCGATATTGTGTATAACACAATTAAAACATACTATCATATGTAAGATATGAAACAATCGACATTAATTTAAATTAAAGACCCATTATTATTTTTTATCACACAAAATATTGAAATGATTGAATCTATTTTAATGAAATAATTTCACATAATGTCTATGTGTTACATTATAACCCACATAAATTGAATTTTGTCCTCGAAATTAATCTCATTGATCCATGATCTAAAATTAAAAAAATTCTTCATGGTAATCAATATAATATGAATAAATATTAAAACATACCATAAAATTTGATATATTGATATATAATAATTACTTTAGGTAACTAATAACAGTAATTCCATAAAAGAGAACATGTGTGGGACAGGAGGAATTGGACATTGAGGAAACCAAGAAATAATTGTTGGGAGTGTTGTAAATTGCTAATCATAAAAAAGTTGGTGGTCTTAATAATGTTATGAATAAAAAAATCATAAACCATAGGGATGTGAAATTATATATTTAAATTATCAAAATTGACGAATCAAGTAATTTTTTTAATTTCAATAACATTTTCTACATGTTAATTAATTTTCATGAGATGAAATAATTTAATAATTTTAATCAATTTCATTTGAAAAATATAATCTATAATTTTTAAATGGATCAATATCCACATTATATCATACTCCATGAAATAAATGAGGATTTGTTTTTCCTAAATCGTTGATGGATCAAAATGACCATATATAGAATGAGAATTCAATACACCTATATTTAGTTATTATCACAATAAAATTTGTATGAACTTGGATTATATATTAGGAACAAAACCTTTAATATTTTGTATAATTATTTATTTTGAACTAATATGGATGCCTAATGAGATTGAAATGGTTTTCAATATGTATGGGTCTTGTTACAAGAACGGAACACATATGCTTTGAGAAAAATACCATGCACACATTTTAGATTAATCTGTGTGGGATTTCCACATAGTTTTCTAAACCGTGAGGATGGTATTTTTTCGGACAGACCACCTCTCATTTTTGGTGCATGACCATGCAGCCTAACTGTGAGAGAACCCCTTTGTCCCTGGTACTTGTACATTGGTTACTCACAGTCTGAAAAATAAAGTGGACCAAACCATTTGGAAAGAGTAGTACCACATAGTTATAACATGGATTCACAAACCGTGCAGACAAACCATGCGCGGGCTAATTTTCATGACAAATTTTCAGTTTTTCCATTAACAATGTAATTATATCACCCCTTCCTCCATAATCCGGGTTTATTCATTATAATGTTATTTCTCTCTCATTTTGGAGATTTTGAAGATCTAAACGTGAATTCATGCTTTATCCATCATCTAACATCTAATCGAGCTTCCATTTATAATGTTGGATGACCAATAGTAAGTACTCATGTTCCCTTTAACCTTTCTTCTTCAATTTCACTCTCAACCTATATATCATCATGTGAACATTTTTCACACATTCTGGATATAATCCAATCTGATGAAAATCGAGGGACGATAAAAAAGGAGAAGGATCATACAACCCAAGGCAGGTGGTCTATTACACATCCCTAAAGTTCTCTATTATTGGAATATTCTTGTGGGACCTGCCGATTTCATCAAAATCCATTTCCTAAATTTACATTCCATGATTATACTTGTTAGAATCGTTTTATTATGATATTTATAAATATATGATTAGTTGTTAGTGGTTACACCCCCAATTCAATCCACCTCATTTTCAAGGTTAGGTGATATTTGGGTCTTTTTGTTTTTGAGAATATTTGAGCCACCATTTGGGTGTTCTTTTGATTGAACTTATTAATTGTCAGTTGTTCCATAATAAATGACATGTTATTAATGATAATTGTATAATGGCATGTACCGTGTCTTCTCAGCACAAGAACCACCTATGATAAGTACTTCAAAATGAATATTAAATGTGAAATGTGAAATGGAATGTATATTAAGTATATAAAATGGCATTAAATATGAGATTTATTAATGGTTACATGTCTGTTGAACCCCTTTCCTTGTTAATGGAAGGTAGCAGAGTGAACCTCCCTAATAAAATGTCACTTAATGGTTAATTTAGGATTGATTAACTAGAAATAGTGGTACATGTCCTATCAAAACTATTAGAAGTCAATGATTGGACCAATAAATAAATTTTTACAACATTACAAGTCCTATCCACAATAATGGAACGAAATACTATAAACAAATGAATTATTAGATGATTAAAATATTAATTAGAAATGGACTACCTCGAGCTTATCATGGATTCTGAGAGGAGAATACCCATGGGTCTTAGGAACCCCACCCTAATTTAAGGATGCAGTTTCCTTAAGTTCACACCGACCTAGACTCTGGTTCATTTATATTCAATGGATTCCCAGTATACTACTGTAGGGTCCTTTTAATTATTACATGATAGCTCAGATAAACTCCATGGATTCAGCATTTACTAGAATGTGCCATGGTTAATGCCCATCCAAATCATTCCTTGCATGGCCCTATTTTACCGTGGTCGATAAATTTGGACTCGGTAGGTGACTTATTGTGTATTTCCATGGATTAGAATATTTTCATTACACGCTTAACCCTTAGGTAGAATCAGATACTACAGATTTATCACTATATCACATCAAAATTACCTTAGTTATTACCATGGAACTCCCTCACTACATATCATTGTCATGTTCTTTTAGTACGTCTTGGGACCTTCCTTAATTATACTATCCTGAGGTGATGTATGTTTTGGCTATGCCTCACATGACATATTAATATTAAATGGTATTTTCTTAATTAATGATATTGTACATGATCATACACCAGCTGTGGGATGAAGGAGATACTTGGTTATTTAGTTATATTATACTTCTTTCTTTACATCATATATGCATGCCTACACGATGATATATTCCATTTGACATGCCAAATGTTATAGACACCTTAGGTGGTGGACCACTAAGATTTATCTCACACACTCTATGAGAACTATTTGGTACCCAAAGTAGGTAATATGGTTGCAATATTTGACAAAGGGATGCAAATAACTTCCAATACATGAATGTCTGCTGTTAGGATAGACCATGACATTATATGACTGAGCTGGATATCATGACTATTGGAGTAGTGATTATTTTCATTTACTTTTTGTAAATGTTATTCCATTTGTCATTTATCCATATTTTCCAATTTTCTAGTTCCATTACATTACATCATCCTTGTTCTAGTTGATACAATTATTAATATTCTTATTTGTCTACTACATCATTTTTCTTTTTCAATTTAATTATTTTTAATCTGTTGTTTATTAATTAGTTATATTATTTCAACTATGTTACACTCATAAAATGAGGGCATTGTCTTCACATGGACACATTGTATTCCCTTAATCCTAGTTGGCATCCTCTGGTGGTCGAGAGGATGCACTTCATTCCATGTGGTCCGTCAGGATTGGGGGACCTGTTATGTAGAATCTAGTTCAAGGACGTCACAATGTGGTATCAAATGAGGATTAATATCATAAATTACTATTTGGGGGCTATATATTAGAGAATAGGAATGTTTGCAACTTGATCATACTCCATTCTTAGGCATCACGAACCCATGTTCAGGGTAAAATCCATGTTACCAATAATACAATTGTTGTTCTTATTTTCCCTATTACAGTTTATTTTATTTCATCATTGGGTGACACACATGTTTTTTATGTCATTTATTATTTCTCTTTTTAGAATTAATTCACCCATGTCTTGGTGATATGAAGGAATAGAGAATTGTAATATGCATCATTATAGGAACCAAGAATTCACATGTGATGTATATTGCCATGCCATATATACACATTTCACTTATTTTCATTTCTTCTTCTGTATGTAGTTCCTGAGTGATGCTTTGGTAGTTCATTTTATAGGTATTAATATTGGTTATGATTGAGTGATTTTCGGTCTCAATTCATGAGCTGTACGAGACCTCATGGGTTGAGATGAATAAATTACTGAGTCAATCCATTATAATATAATGAAATGGGAGTCATTTATGGTGATAGGGTTATGGGAACTAATTCCTTGGAAATGGATATCCATTATAAATAGAATTATAAAAAATAATATAAATTGGTTTGACATCCTTTTCCCTACTTTTCTTGATTTTGAAAGGTAAATAAATGAGCATTGAAATTAACTGAAAAATGACATGAAACTTCTAATTGAGAACATTTTGATATCTAATCATTTAATCATGTATCACGGGTAGTATTCCTTGTGTAGTGAGTTTTCTTATGTTCAATTTATGTTACTGATAGTATCGGATGCTCCTAAACATGTTCTATGGTTTGTTCTTGGCATTTTTAGTACAATACTGCAACAACCTCCTCATGTCGTTCAATAGATAGGTAGTGACGACCTTTCTTCTGACATGGTGGGCCCTAAGCCATCAGTCTTACTTCATGGAGTTCCACATGAGTCACCACCTGTTGTAACTGATCCATGAACCGATTCACTAGTTCATTATAGTTTCTTATATCTGATGCAGCCCATGCATGGTGCTCCAAGGGTTGCACCTGTGATGGATGATCTAACCCATGAGTTCTGACAGCATCATCCTCCATCCTTTTCATGGGATGGCGGTTCTCAAGATGATGACTCTTGGATAGAGGACATGATGTCTATATTTTAGAATTTGGAAGTTCCTTTAGAGTGTAGGGTATTGATTTCTATATACATGATTCTAGATTCAGCCAAGCATTGTAGGGATGTTGTTACCTCGGCCAGTCATCATTATGGTATGTTATGGGTTGATATCCAGATGTCCTTCTATGATCATTTCATTTCCCTAGAACTGAGGGCTGACAGAGTCATAGAGTTCATGCATCTTCAGCAAGTTTATATTTTTGTTATGGAATATTCATCAAGTTTCAATGATTTTCAGAACTTTTAATTGCTTCTAGTCGTCGATGGGATTTCTCATGTTGGACGTTTTGAGGATTGTCTCTAGTATTCCATCTGAACACTGGTAATTTTCATTCTCGTTCCTACCATTTATGCTAAAGTTTATCAAGACCTTATCACTAAATGTAACCTAGTGGAGAAAAAAAGATCTATGTTTAAAAGACCATTTCAATGCCAGGACAGTACATCTTTTGCGGGAAGAAAACATTAGATTGATGTTTCTGATCAAGGGAGTGGCATCCAGAGTACCTATTTTGATAGCTCTATAGTGTGTCATCAGTGTGGATGTATGGGGAATTAGAATCCCAAATGTGATAGATATCCTATGGAGTGTCAGTAATACAACTGTATGGGTTATCATCGGTATTTCTATAGGTCATTTCCAACATTTTCAAGTAAAAATGATCAACATATGCTCCAATTACAAGATTGAGTTTTTCATGATGCTTCAGGCCGGTTGTTATAGAATCAATAGTGGTTCTGGTTATGGAAATGATCATCGGTGTGGTAGTCTGACCCCTTATAACCAGCAACACCATAAGAGTAGTCATGATCGTGGTATTCCATCTATTCCATAGGGTTTTGGATCATGTTATTTTTAGGAAATATAGCTGATACCAAAGGATCGGGATGTAGTACCATCTACTGTATGAGGTAATATTCTAGTTGCCTCTACAATTTTCTTTCATTTCGTTGATATTGGTGCTTAAAACTCATTCATTTTTGTTTCGATCATGGAATGTCTTGGAAATTGAGAAAAAATATCACTATGGTGTAATGACATTTGATACACCATTGGGGACACATAATGAGGGCATATGCTAGTGCATTTACTATCCCCTTACGGTTGGCTGTAACACCCCAACCCCAGTTACCTAGAGTCGGTGCATTATTACATAACATTGTCATGATCACAAAAGATCAAGTCTCGAATGACCGATTAGTTTAGTATCCTTCAAATCACTAGATATAATCATAATGTTTTAAATTACATCACTAAGTTAATAAAACAACAACAACATCTTGTGTTCATATCACCTCATACTATTCCTGAAGGGCATTCATAAATCAATTCTTCACATCCAGGGAAAAATAAAACATTGAAAGGGTTGAGCTCAGATTCTCAGTAAGGATAACAATATACCAGAAACATTCATAAATAAGCATGTAAAATTAAGGCAATGTATAACTAAAAATAAATCCTTTTAAACATGAACATCAGAATAATATGGAAAAAATAAAATTAAATAATTCCATTTACTTATTCACAAGGATATTTTACTAGTCGAATAATCGCATGCAATATCAAAAACCACTTTCATAATGATGGAATGCATAATGTCAGACTATCATAACCACATAGCCAGGGCCTCGTGTCGAGAATACAAATATGATTTTATCAAGGACTTGTTCCAAGGCACTAGTTTGTCTCATGAGAGCTACTGATGCATCGAGGAGCTATAGTGGGCTCCACCCATCACTTATTATGTCTAATTCATTCCTCATATGAACAAGTTTAAACAAAACATAAACATTCATATTAAAACAAGAATACTAAATGTTAATACTTTCCCCATAAACAATGAATGGTATAAAAATAACACATCCACAGTCAAACATATCACAAAACCTTAAATAAAATATGGATGTTTTGTATCATAATAAATCAACTTCAAATATGCTTAAAATCTATCAATGGATGTTGACGTAGAGGAAATCAAAACTATTTGAGAGAAATATCTATTTATTTTTTAAATCATTAAAATGTCACATAATTATAAAATAAAAAATTTACATTGAAAATATTCATATAAGCTTATAAGAGAAGCTTCTATGATTTTATAACAGCGGAAAATAGCCGCACCCACCATATAAGTTAAAAAGACATTCTTACCTTAATTCTGTCGAAAAGGTTAAAATGGACCTTATTTGGAAAATGACAGAAATATTCCTTTATAAACTTCTTATAAAAGTCAACAAGGGTATAAATTACATTATCTTATAGTCTTTAAAATAGTAATAATGATTTGAAAAACATTTTAAAGAAACATGGATGTTGAAGATAAAGAGGTCCCAGTAGATAATTTCGTATAAACAACCTCGGATAATGAAGAGATTGTGAAATAAATACATAACATATAATTTTACTTGGTTGAGGGTTGTTTGACCTCCTATATAATGGTGAAATAATTGTTATTAAATTATACACGAGTCATAATCCTTAATATGATATCTTATATGATCTTTTAAAATTGATTTGTTAATAATATCTTTGTATTATCATTGTTTCAGGTGTTAACTTACTCATTTTATTTTATATATTTTTTTACGTAAGTCGTGTCTATTATGGATAGGTTGTATCTTATTCATATCCAGAATTTAATCATTTCCTTAAACATTATTTTTAATCATTAAATTATAATTAGTATTTAATTGGTACTATGGGGAATTAATCTCATCGTGTTCATGGAGACGGTAGTCCGTACGTACGCACAAGAAACAATATCATTCTTTTGAAATTAAAATAATATATAATTGGATGGTATATCATATATACAGAATCATTATCATGTTATATTTATTATTTAAATGAATTACTCATCATTATTATACTGATCCAAATAATAATTTATTGAATAATAATTACACCACGACGTGGAGACGGTAAGTCGTACGTACACACGTATGGTGACATGTCATTCAAAGGATGGATAGAATACTGAATATGGTTGTACCATATTTATAATAACATCATAGTGTCTATAATATACTGGAGTTATTAATTTAGAATGGGAATAACAAATAACGAAGAAGTTGAAGATGAAAGGAACTTGAAAGAGGGTGGTGAAAACATTACCTCTTAATCAGGTTCTTCCTTTTGATTTGATCAAAAGGGATCCATAGGTTGGATTTCTGAAAAATATAATTCAGGCTGGTCTATGTGAGGGAATTTGAGAGAGTATTTGGGCAGGGGTTGGCCAAGCCAAAAGCCATTGTATGTGTGAATTAGTGAGAAGGGGGAGTACCCTTTTATAAGAGTGGTGAGGGGTACCTTTGGAAAAGATAGAAATATTATTTTATAATAAATTCATTTTCGGATTCTAATGGCTCCAAAGTGGATTATTTAAAGGTTAAGGTGGTTATGGGTCACAAACCACTAAACCAATAGGTTTTAGACAGGTTTGGGTCACTATATTAACTTTATATTTTAGTTTTAACTCTTAGTTAATTTGTTTGACATTTACCATGTCATTTTGTATTTTTATACTATATAGTTAATAAACACACTATATACATACAAGAGACCCCCAACTGGTCCATTAATTATACACCTATCATGATACATGTGGTTTGGACAATCCTTATATTTTTAGAAATATAATATAGATTAATAATATAATATTTCATTAAAAAATACTTTTATGTCAATTTTGACAGTATTGGGTATTTTGTTTTTGATAATTTCATAACTGCATTATTACTTCGAACACAATTAATATAAACAATACTAATATGTCATATTTACCTCTAAAATTAGTGTAATTCATAAAAAGTCTCAAAGTACAATTATTTTGCTATATATAATATCAATTATTTTATTCTTTCATTAATTAGGCAATTACTGCATCACCATTGTGTGAGAAATAAATTAAATTATTTAATGCCTAAATATTATAAATAAAATACAATTATGTAATAAATATTTTTATATTTCTAATTAGTATTTACAATCAAATTTATCTTCTTCATAAACCTATATTAAAAATGTTTTAGTTATTAAACATTGATTTTAACTCTTTTAACTTCTATTTGATTGAAATAATAATTAATTTCCTAATCTAATTGAAGTGGACCAAAATGATAATTTTTTATTCCTATGGTTTTTTTTGGTCGAGATAAACTTTTCCAATAGAATCAGGACATGTGTTAGGGTAATATTAATATTATTTTTACCTTTAATTACCCTATTTACTTTTAACCATGGTAAATAAAAGTAAAAAGTTACTATTCAAAAAAATTATTTTCATCTCATTGAACCACATTTTAATCCTTGATATTAACTGTGCCTCTCGGATTTTCAATATATCACTCACAGAAGCGGTAAAATTAGGTTTTATGTGAATTTCCAAATTCTCCTAAGATGTGGGTAAAAGACGTATAAAAGTTCAATAAAATTTTGATATATCTAAAATTATTCAAAACTAACTTGAATGAATTACACTAATCTTATATAGGTATTATGTATCTATTTTGACCTTAATTAAATTTAGATAAACTGTTATTTAAATTAAAATTCGTTTTTAAACTATAACTCAGTGTTTTTTCACTATTCATTAAAAATTGAAAGTATTCAGAAAAATACCAAAATTTCACCCTAGACTAATTTCAATATTTCAAATCCTAAAACGAAGATTATTTTAAAAGATAAAATTTATAAAATTTCAAAAAATGGGTATTATAACTCATAACGGCTAGTTTAATTTGTTGTGGTGTGTGTGTTATAACTCAAAGTTGCATACAACACACGCTACTGTATAATTAAAAGGGAAGCGTTCCGTGGAAGCTTAGGGTGTTACATTCTCCTCTCTAGCAAATAATTTTTTCCTTGAAATTTCTAGAATACTACTACATGAAAAGACTCAGGTGGTTCTTCGTCATAATTTCTTCGGGTTTCCACGTTGCCTCTTCCATCTTATTGTTTCCCCACAAAACGTTTACCAGAAGAGTTGTCTGGTTTCTCAGTACTTGTTCTCTCGTATCAAGAATCTTAAAGGGATCTTATCAATAAGATAGATCAGGTTCATGTTCTAATTCCTCATAGGTGAGTACATGCGTAGGGTCAGGCATTTATTTCCTCAATAGTGATACATGAAACACATCATGAACATTGGAGAGACTTGGAGGCATCGCCAAACAGTATGATAAACCCCCAATTCTCTCAAGAATTTTGAAAGGTCCAATGTATCCAGGACTCAATTTACATTTCTTGTTGAAACATATAACTCCTTCCATGGAGATACCTCCAAGAAAACAAGATCTCCTACCTGAAATTCCAAATCCTTCCTTCGGTTGTCAGCATAGCTCTTCTTCCAACTTTTAGCTGCTTTGATGTTGTTTTAGAATACCTTCACCTTCTCCATCGTTTTCTCCTCTTGTTCTGGGCCTACAAGTTTTCTTTCACCAACGTCATACCAACAGGTTGGTGTGCAATATCTCTTTTCGTATAACATTCATTTGGTTCCATTTGAATACTCGAATGGAATCTATTGCTATAGGAAAATTCTACCATAAGTAAATATTAATCCCACATACCCTGAAAGTCAAGTGAGCAGGATATCAACATGTATTCCATCGTTTGAATAGTCTGTTATGATTGTCCATCTATTTGAGGGTGGTATGCAGTGCTCAAATGATGTTCAGTATCCAAGGACTTCTGACGAATCATCCAGAATCATGAAGTAAAACGGGGATCATGATCAGAAACAATTGATATGGGTACTCCATGATGTCTCACAACTTCATTAATATATAGTCTTGGTAGAGGTTCCAGTGGTAGATCTTTTCTTATAGCAAGAAAATGTGCTGACTTAGAAAGACGATCAACAATAAACCATATAGCATCATTTCTTATAGGAGTCTTTGGTAGTCCCATGTCAAAGTCCATCCTGATATTATCCCATTTCCACTCCGATATGGGAAGAGGTTCCATGACTCCTCCAGTCTATTGCCTTATAGCTTTCACTTGTTGACAAACCATACATCTTGACACAAAATCATCAATATCCCTCTTCATTTTGTCCCACAAAATTGTTCCTTCAAATCTCTATACATTTTGGTGCTCCCACGGTGTATAGAAAAATTGGAGCTATGAGAATCATCTAACAATTTCCTTTTTAGATCAGGAATATCAGGAACACAATGTCTCTTCCCAAATTTCAAAATTCCATCTTCATACATAAATTCTTTCAATATTCCATCATTTACATCTTTAATCTTCTTTTGAAACACTTCATCACAGATCTGAGAACTCTTTACCCTTTCTAGTAAATATGGTTTGGCAACCATTTGAGAAATTATCTATGTTTCACCTTCTATTGTAATTTATATATCCATCTTCACTAGATCCATGGAAATAACACCCTTTTCAATTCTAATCATGTTCATAACTCCATGATATTTTATACACAAAGCATCTGCCACCTTATTTTCCCTCCCTGGGTGGTATTGTATCTTGCAATCATAATCCTTGAGTAGTTCAATCCATCTCCTTTGCCACATGATGAGTTCTTTCTATGAGAAAATATACATCAAACTCTTGTGATCAGTATAAATCACACATTTTCACCATAGAGATAATGTCTCCATATATACAAAGAAAAGATTACAGCAGCTAACTCAATATCTTGAGTATGGTAGTTTTTCTCATGAATTTTTAGTTGTCGTGATGCATATGCAATAACCCTATCATTATGCATAAGGACACAACCAAGTCCTTTAATTGATGTATCACTATAAATAACGAACCCATCATTCCCCATTGGTAGAGTCAATATAGGAGCATTGACTAATCTTCTATTCAGTTCTTCAAAAAATTCTTCACAAACATTTCTTCAAATAAATTTAAACCCTTTACGTGTGACCTTCATTAATGGGTTAGCCAATCGGTCAATGTTTTGGATTAAATGTAGATAATAACCTACTATACCAATAAAACTATGTACCTAAGTTATAGTCATCAGTGTACGACATTCTTTGATTTCATTGGTCATAGAACAATCAACAGAGATTCCATCTTTAAAGACAATATGGCCAAGAAAGGAAATCTCATGAATCCAGAATTCACACTTACTAAACATCCCATATAATTCATGTCATCTCAGTGTCTTCAGGATAACGCATAGATGATTTTCATGATCATCGTATATTTTTTATTATACCCAGATATTATAAATAAATTCCACCACAAAGTGATCGTGATATTCTTTTAAAACTCTATTCATTAGATCCATGAATACTGAGGGTGCATTAGTCAATCCAAAAGGTATTACTGTAAACATGTAATGCATGTACCTGGTTTGAAATGCTGTATTTGGAATGTGTTCCTTATTCACACACAACTAATGGTATCCAAATCGAATGTCAATTTTTGAAAAGTATTGAGCTCCATGCTATGGTCAAATAAATCATCAATGTGAGGTAGGGGATACTTGTTCTTTATTTTTATATAATTTATTTCCCAGTAGTTGATACATAACCTCATAGATCCATCTTTCATTTTAACAAAAATAATAGGGGCTCCCCATGGAGAAACACTTTGGCGAATAAATCCCTTATTACTCAATTGGTCCAGTTTTTTCTTTAGTTCAACTAATTCCACAATGGCCATTCTATACGGAGTATTTGATATAGGCCTTGATCCAAGAATTAAATCAAAGGAAAACACAACATCCCGTTCTAGAGGATGTCCGGGTAAATCATCCGAAAACAAATCTACATATTCATTCAAAATAGGTACATCCTCTATTTGAACATTACATTCCTCACCCATAGTCATTTCATTCTCTTCCTCCACAATATTTGAATTTATATGAGCTACTGGGGGTGAATCTAGATAATAATTAGGTGGTGACAATTCTACTCTAATGATAAGGTGTTCCTTATCATCATCACCAAAAATCGTAACCTCCTTCTTCATATAATTAATTTTCACATCATGGTCCAAAATCAAATCCATACCAAGGATTATATAAAATTCGGTCATGGGTATGACGATGAGATCATCAGATAAATAACATTTATGTGCTCTAATGGGGACTGATTCACAAAACTTTGTTGCAATGATACTTCCCCTATAAGTTTTGACATACAACTCCCATATTAAATCTAATTGGAAATATCTAATTTTCTTAGAAAACTGGAAAGATATAAAACAATGCGATGATCCAAAATCAAATAATGCATTTTCTAAACATGATGAAACAATTAAATTACCTGCCACCACATCTTTCAGAGCTTCTACCTCAGCCGTAGTGATATCATAATCATGGCCTTGATCCATTGTCATTTTCTTAGGTATGTTCCCCTGATTCTTAGGACATTCATTTTCATAATGTCCCATCTCTCGGTAGTTGTACCATTGATCATCAGTAGATTCTTTCTTCCCCTTGAAATCACGATCTTGGTGGCCTTTTTCACCACAATTGTAACAGACTCTCATTCCCTTCAAGAAAGTAAAAGGGTTTTTCTTCCCATATTTACTATAGGATGGATATTCAACTTTTCCCTTCTTCCCCTTATTTCCATTCCAATAGTGATCAGCAGATCTCTTCTTCTCTTGAATTTCTTTAAATTTATAAGATGTAAGGAATTATTTTTCTTTTTTTAAAGGTTGGGGCAGAAGACTCAATTTATTATTTCGAAAGCAAATACCTCTTAAGACTGGGTAAAGGGAGACCCATTACATAGCCCAAAGGCCCAAGGCCAAGTGTCCTGAATACAAGGCTTGAAAGCCCATTTAAATGTCCCAAAGGACCCCTAGGTGAACAGTACTGCTACAGTACACGCGTTGCTACAATACCACCACCGCTACATAATCTACTATAGTCCCCCCACCGCTACAGTGCTGCCGCTGCAATAGTTCCGCCACTACAATAGTACCTACTACAGTACTGCTACAGTACCTGGGAAATTCTCCCCTTTCCGGAATTGATCCTGGGTCTTTTGGATGCCAAGCAGGAGCCTGTACCACTAGGGTACAGGCTCATTGGCCAGATTATTTTTTTCTGTCTTGATAGCACATGATAAAATATTTTTATACGATGAGAAGTATTGTGACACTGGATCGCGATGAAGAAATGGTTTTAACCCATCAAATAAATGATCAATATTACTTCTTGGTTAATGTATATAATCTCCATCATACCTTTATAACCTTGTAAAGTTAGCCTCATACTTTGCGAGATTCTCATCCTCCATTTGTCTTAGACATAGAAATTGCCTTTCCATATCTGCTTGATGGTTACGAGGAATGTATTTTTCTAAAAATATATATTTGAACTCCCTCCATTCCATAATTGATACTTCATCGTCTTCCTTCATGTTTTTAATCAATGACCACCATTGATCAGCATCTCGAGTTATGCTGTAAACAGCCATGATAACTATTTCATTTTCACTACTACCCAAATCCGGAAATATTTTTTCTAGGGAACTTATCCATAGCTCTGCTACCAATGGATTTGTACTCCTGTTGAATGTTGGTGGTTGTTGCCTCATGAAGCGATCAAACATATATCCTCCACGCTATGGATCCGGGTTCTCCATTTGGGTATGGTTATTATTCATAACATGATTGAGTTGTCCCAGTATGGTGATAACCTGATCAGCACCAGTTACAACAGCAGCTCCACTATAATTATCTTTAGCAGAAGGGGAATCCCTACATGGAGTGAGTTCATTGATAGAATTTACATTTCTTCCACTAGGCACTATTTATAAACAATGTCATAAACTATATAAGTTTATGAATCAAAATACATATTTCCATACTTGATAAAAACATAACATAAATTGAACTATTTATGGATATAATCCATAATCATAAAAAAATCTTTGAGGAATTATATACTAATAAACCCTTCGTAATGGATTGTAAAGAAAATTATAATTATCCTAAGCATATCCCTCGGGAGTGTCGTAACCCAGAGTGCAGCAAGGCACATTGTCGTGCCCCAGTTCCCGTTCTAGTCAAGCTCAATGTAGTGTTTTTGGCTTTTACCACTAGGTACATCCGTGCCAGAGCCCCTTCTACCTGCTCGTATCCAGAAAGGGATGTATTTCTCGGAAAAGTCACAAAATCTCTACAATACCAAAATTTTAGATAATTCATCAATACTAATCCTCAAAGTCCATCGTAGGTCTATGTTCTCTAATCAGCATTTACCAAAATCTAGTTTCCAAGGATTGTACTGAACATTCTCTCATACTAATTGTAATGCCCCGACCCCAATTACCCAGATTCGGTGCATTATTACAGAACATTGGAATGAACACAAATGATCAAGTCTCGAATGACTGATTAGTTCAGTTTCCTTGGAATCACAAGATATATTCATAATGTTTTATATTACATAATTAAGTAAAAAACTACAAAAACATATTGTCTTTATATCCCCTCATACTATTCCTGAAGGTCATTCATAAATCACTTCATCACATCCTGGGAAAAATAAAACATTGAAAGGGTAGAGCTCAGATGGTCTGTAAGGATAACAATATAGCGAAATCTTTCATAAATAATCATAAACAAATAAGGGAATGTATAAGTAAAACAAAATCCTTTTTAAGATGAACTTAAGTATAGTATGGAAAAAATAAAATTAAATAATTCCACTTACTTATTCACATTGATATTATACTAGTCGAATAATTGAATGCAATATCAAAAACCACTTTCATAATGATGGAATGCATAATTACAGACAATCATAACCACATAGCCAAGGCCTCGTGCCAAGACTACAAATACGATTTTGTCAAGGCCTTGTTCCAAGACACTAGTTTGTCTCATGAGATCTAGAGATGCATCGTGGAGCTATAGAGGGCTCCACCCTTCACTTATTATGTCCAATTAATTCCTCATATGAACAGATTTAAACATAACATAAAAAATCATATGAAAACCAGCATACGAAATGTTAATTCTTTCTCCATAAATTATGAATGGTATAAAATTAACACATCCATAATCAAACATATCACAAAACCTTCAATTCATATGGAAGTATTGTTTCATAATAAATCAACTTCAAATAACCTTAAAATCCATCAAAGGATGTTGACAGAGATGAAATCAAAGCTATTTGAGAGAAATATCTCTTTTTTTAAATCAATTAAACATCACATAATTATAAAATAAAACATTTACATTGAAACTATTATTATAAGCTTTTATGGTAAGCATCGAATACTTTATAATGGCCTGAAATATCCACACCCTCCGTATAAGTTAAAAATACATTCTTACCTTAATTTCGTCGAAAAGTTTAAAAAGTACCTTGTTTTGAAAACAACAGAATGATTCCTTTACAAACATCTTAAAAAAGTCAAAAATGGTATAAATGACTTTATCCCATAGTATTTAAAATATTAATAATGATTTGGAATACTTTTTTTTGAGACATGGATGTGGATGATAAATAGGTCACAGTAGATAATTACGTATAAACAACTTCAGATAATGAGGAGATTGTGAAATAAATCCTTACCTTGTACATTTCCTTGGTTGATGGTAGGTTAACCTCCTGTATAATGGTGAAATAATTGTTATTAAATTATAAAAGAAACATAAACATTAATATGATATCATATATGATCTTCTAACATTCATTTGTTAATAATATCATTGTATTATCGTTGTTTCGGGTGTTAACTTACTTATTTTCTTTTATATGTTTAGTTACATAAGTCGTATTTGTTATGGATAGGTTGTATCTTATTCATATATATAATGATATCAAGTCCTTAAAAATTATTTTTAATCATTAAATGAGAATTATTCTTGAATTGATACGATGGGGAATGAATCTCATCACATTCGTGGAGAAGGTAGCCCGTACGTACGCACAAGCGACAATATCATTATTTTGATATTAAAATAATATATAATTGTATGGTATATAGTATATACAAGATCATTATCATGTTATATTTATTATTTACATGAATTAAACATCATTATTATACACATCAAAATAATAATTTATTGAATAAAAATTACACCATGACGTGGAGACGGTAAGCCGTACATATGCACGTATGGTGACATGTCATTCAAAGGATGGATAGAATAATGAATATGGTTGTACAATATTTATAATAACATCACAGTATATATAATATACTATAGTTATTATTTTATAATGGGAATATCAAAGAAAGACTAAGTTGATGAAGAAAGGAACTTGAAAGAGGGTGGTGAAAACATTAACTCTTAATCGGGTTCTTCCATTTGATTTGATCACAAGGTCTCCATAGGGTGGAATTATGATCAAACTATGGCCTCTAGTCTGAGGTGACGAAATTTGAGAGAGTATTTGGGCAGGTTTGTCCGATCCATGAGGCTTTGAATGTGTGAATTAGTGATAAGGCGGAGTGCCCTTTTATAAGAGGGGTTAGGGCCACCTTTGGAAAAGCTAGAAATATTATTTTATAATAAATTCATATTTAGTTTATAATGGCACAAAAGTGGATTATTTTATTTTTATGGTGGTTATGGGTCAAAAAACACTCAACCAATAGGTTTTAGACATGTTTGGGTCACTATATTAACCTTATCTTTTTGTTTTAACTCTTAGTTAATTAGTTTGACATTTACCATGTCACATTGTATTTTTATATTATATAGTTAATAAACATACTATATACATTCAAGAAACCCCCAAGTGGTCCATTAATGATACACCTATCTTTATCCAAGTCCTTTTGCCTAACCATATATTTTTAGGAATAGAATATATATTATTAATATAATATTTGTTTTAAAAAACCTTTTATGTCAATTTTAACAATATTGGGTATTTTGTTTTTGATAATTTCATAACAGCATTATTACTTCGAAAAAAATTTATATAACCAATAATAGTATGTCATATTAAGCTAAAAAATTCATGGAATTAATAAAAAGTCTCATATTACATTTATTTTTATTTTTATAATATCAATTATTTTAATATTTCATTAATTAGGTAATTACTGCATCACCATTTTGTCATACATAAATTAAATTATTTAATGTCTAAAAATTATAAATAAAATACCACTATGCAGGAAATCTCTTTAGATTTAAAATTAATATTTAAAATCGAATTTATCTGATGTATTACCCTATATTAAAAATGTTTTAGTTATTAAACTTTGTTTTTAACTCTTTTAACTATTCTTTGAATTAAATAATAATTATTGACCTAATCTAATCCAAGTGGACCTAAATGATAATGTTTTATTCCTAAGGTGGTTTTTGGTCGAGATACACTTTTCCAATAGAATTATGACATGTGTTAGTGTAATATTAATATCATTTTTACCCTTAATTACCCTATTTACTTTTAACTGTGGTAAATAAAAGTAAAAAGTTACTATTCAAAAATATTATTTTATTCTCATTAAACCACATTTAACTCCTTGATTTTAATCGTGTCTCTTGTATTTTCAAAATTCCACTCACAGAAGTGGTAAAATTATGTTTTATGTGAATTTCCAAATTCTCTTAGGAGGTGGGTAAAAGACGGTGAAAAGTTCAATAAACTTTTTTTATATATAAACTTATTCTAATCTAACTACAATGAATTATATTGAACTTATATAGGTATTATGTATCTATTTTGACCTTAATTAAATTTAAATAAATAAATATTTAAATAAAAATTCGGTTTTAAACTATAACTCAGTGTTTTTTAACTATTTATTTAAAATTGAATGTTTTTAGAAAAATACCAAAATTTCACCCTAGGATAATTTTGATATTCTGAATCCAAAAACAAAGAATATTTTGAAAAATAATATTTATAAAATTTCAAAAAGTGGGTATTACTATTCATAACGGCTAATTTGATTGGTTGTGGTGTGTGTGTTAGAACTCGAAGTTGTGTACAACACACGCTACTGTATTATTCAAAGGGAAGCGTACCGTGGAAGATTGAGGTGTTACATTGGAAGTTACCCTTTCAGGTGGAATCTCTTTATAGTCAAGATGAAGAGCTTCGTTGTCATTCTCTATATTTTCTGGTTAGTTCACTTTCAAACCATTGAACACTACATTCACCACAGGGACACTTTTACGTAATCAGTAGGTAACAACCATATTTTTAAGGGTGAGTGGGGTGTCAAGGATGGGAGAGCTAGACCGAAGCATGATGGGAAAGGACATGTGAGCACCAAAATTTAAAATATTTTCATATATGATCATGGTTTACATTAAATAGATTTCACTCTCGTATTTGATCATTTCATGGATGCCTTTCTTGATGATTTTACTGGCATACCTCTTAAGAGAGTGGTAGAGTTTATAATTGAGCTTGTTCTTGGAGCATCTCCAGTGTTCTGTCCTCCATACAGGATATAACCTACTAGGCTTTTGGAGCATCAGTGGAATATAGAGGACCTAGGGTCCCATAAATTTATATGTCATAGTATATCCATCTTTTGTTCACATGTGACTTTCTCTAAGAAGGTGGATGTAAATCTTTGTTTATGTTTGGATTATAGAAGGTTGTACCAGCTTACGATCATGAACTGCTATCCATTTACTTGAATAAAATATCTCTTTAAGCAGATTCAAGGAGAAAATTTTTTCTCTATTATTGACCTAAGATCAGGTTATCATCATGTGACACACATATGATTAAACATACCCCATATAACATTTTTTAGCATTTATGGTCTATAAGTGTATCAATTTATGTCGTTCGGTCTTACGAACAAGCCTTCCATTTTCATGGGTTTGATGAATAGTGTTTTCCATCCCTATCAAGAATCTTATTTTAGTATTTTGTCATGAAATCTTGGTGTATTCTCAAACTCATAATGACCATTACAAAGAACATGAGAACGTTCTGAGTACACTGAGAGAGCATCATATTTAGTCCAAGCTTATTAAGTATGACTTCTGGATCAGGAAGGTAAACTTCCTTGGTCATATTATTTCATAATGTAGAGTGTCTATTTACCCTTAAATGGTTGGTGCAATAGTTTCTTGGGAGCTTCCCAAAAATCTGTTTGATATCAGGATTTTCATAGGGCTAACTGGATATTATAGGAATTTCATTCAGGACTTCTCACATCTAGATTCACCTTTGGCTGGACTTTCAAAAAATAGATCCATGTTCACATTGTCATTATAATGTTATAAATCCATTCACTAGCTAAAAGGGAGGGTTGTATCAACACCAATTATTATACTTCCCGAACCACGTAAATATATATCATCTTCTACGAAGCATCATGCATTTTCCTAGGAGTAGTGTTGTTACTGGAAGTCCATGTATTTGAAAATAGATCATAGTAGTTGAGGTCTCATGTGTGAAATATCATGACACCCTACCTTGATCTAGAAACAGTTGTCCATGTCTTGCTTTTCTGAAGACACTATTTGTGGGGTGAGTACCTTTTGGTATATAAAGATCCCAAGAGCCTCATTTATATCAATTCACAGTGTGCCATGAACCTCAGATAGATGAGATGGGTTGGAAATCTACAATCCTTTGAATTTGGGCTTTCCTGTACTCCAGAAAAGTATAATTTTGTCACTAATTCACTAAGTTAGAAAACTCAAACACAGGTCCAACATGATTACATTAAATAATGAAGTTAGAAGCCTGATTTTCTAAACGTCATCTAGAGTTTCATGATAGTCACGATTAGTCTTACCTCCCATCATTAATAATTAACTCTTCTGTCATTGATAATTTGAGGTGTAGGTAGTTTTCAAATCATGAAGGTTTAGTTATTCATTAGAGTTTATAATGAGATAACCAACCTCCCAATTGTTCTATGGAGTGAGACAATGTCCTGGGTCTACATGGATGTGTTTGGGTTTTTGAATATTTGATACGGGATTTCCTGAAAGTGTACTACACTTCTCAATGGGAAGATCATTCATGAATCTCACAGATGTATCGAGTTATGTGACGCAATTATTGGTGGCCTGGACTAAAACGTCAGATTGTAGGCTTAATCACTTGGTGTTTCACTTATCAGCAGGTGAAGGTGGAGAACTAGTGATGTTCATGCTTACTATAGCCACTTCTAGTCCTAGAATGGAAAAGGGAAGATGTTGCTAGGAATTTTTTAGTCAACAAACCAGGGTCACCTGGGGGTAGATATAGTATATGAGTATTCATTGTGTGACTATGAAAATCATCCCACTTCATCCTCATATGGGAGACATTCATAGTATATGAGTTGGTAAGGATATATGTCTTTGATATTATACGACAACAAGGGGTACCACGTGATATAATTATAGATAAGGATTCTCGTTTAACATCACATTTATAGAATGGGTTACATATTGATTTTGGGATTCAGGTGCCACTATGCACATCTTTTCACCCCCAGACTAATGGACAATCTAGATGGAAAATACAGGTTCAATGGGATATGGTTTGATCAGTTGTCCATGATTTTAGTGGTTCATGGGTGAAACATATCCCTATCATTGAGTTCTCTTAAAATAATAGTTTTCAGGAAATGATTCAGATATATCATTTTTAGGCCTTTTATGGTAGGCCATGTCGTTAACCCATGTGGTAGCTAATGAGAGGGGAGGTATCCATACTTGGTCCTAATCAGATTTAGTATTGTTGGGAATATGTTCAACTGATTAAGATGTTTATGACTACTACTATATCTAGAGAGATATATTATGTCAATATTCATTGATGACCTCTTGAGTTCAAGGATGTGGATCACATTTTTCTAAGAGAATCACCCATTATTGATAATAGATGATTATGGAAGGAGGGAATGTTGAATCCTCAGTACGTTGTACCCTTTGAAATTATATAATGAGTCAGGCCTGTAGCCTAACATCTTCTACTACCTTAGATGTGTTGTTCCTTGCTTGGAATCTTTCTTATCTCACAGCTTCGAAATTATCATGCAGACCCATCTCATTCTTTTTATCATGAGGATGTTTAATTAGATGCTATTGATAATTTGAGGAGTATCATGTATAAATCATTGACTGAATCATGAAGTTTCTATATGTAATTTATGTCTCTATCGTATGGGTTCAATGGAAGCACATATGAGTATAAGTTGAGACATGGGAGAGGGAAGGTAATGTATATACCCAGTGGCCATAATATATCTCAGATAGTGTTTCTTTACATTTGGAAGGCCAACTCAAGGGGGGGTGTGTTCTTTCAAATGTAGAAGACAGTATGAAACTGGTTTTTAGTAATGTTTATATCCTTTAATTTTGGGTCTAAATCATTACTTTGGACCTAATATAAATGCCCAATTAGTTAAAAAAATGTTATGATGGTGATTGGGGCTTGTTCGGAGCCCATAACCCATATTTTTGGAGAAAAAAATCTATCCATGTTTTAGAGTAAACCATGTCGATAGTGTTTTTTCCAGATAGAGCCATCTCGCACGGTTGGTTCATGACCGTTTGACCTAACCGTGTGAGTGACCCTTTTTCATAAGTACTCGTGCATGGGTTGCACATAGGTTGAAAAACCATGCATACCAAACCACATTGACCAACCATTCAAGAAGATTCATCCCACATGGTTTATGCATAGCTCTACAAAGCTTGCGGAAAAACATTACACAGGCTAATTTTTTGCATAAATTGCCAATTTTTACCATAATGAACTAATTTTGTCACACGTTCCTAGCAAATCTGAGATTATGTGGGATATACATATTTATATATAATTTTGTGGATTTTTGATGATATAAACATGGAATCATGAAATATCAATCATTCGACATCTGATCGTGCTTTTGTTCATCACATTGGATACACAATGGTAAGTACTCGAGTTCTATTTATCTATTCTTCTTCTTTTTCCTCTCTCAAACATGATATAATCAAGTTATAATATTTCAATATTTCTTAGATCTAACATGATCCAATTAAAATCAAGAGCCGATACCAGATGATAAGGATGGTTCAACCCTAATGTGGGTGTTATATAACTTATAAAAAAAGTTTTTTGTTCATGGATATTTATGTGGTTCCCACCAATTTAATCAAAATAAATTTCATAAATTTACGTATCATGATTATATTTATTATAATCATATTCTTGTTATCTATATATATATTTTATTATTTGTTAGCTGTTATACCCAAAACTAAATCCTCCTCATGTTGAAGGTTATGCCATATTTTGTTTTTTAGTGTTTTGGCATGTTTGAGCCCCAATTCAGGTGTTACTTTTCATGTACATCCTAATGGAGATCCTTTCAATAATAAAATATTTTTTTAATGATAATTTCATAATGTAATATTCTATATATGTTCACCACTAGGCCTACATATTGTATGTTAATAAAAATTATTATTAAATGTGAAATGTGAAATGTAATGTCTACTTAATATATGACATGTCCTTAAAAAATTCTATTGAATAATGGTTACAAGTAAATAGCATCCCTTTCCTTGTTAATGTATGGTTGATGAGTGAACCTATCTAATTGAATATGACATAATGGTTAATTTACACTTGATTAAGTGGTTATAATGCTACATGGTATATCCACACTAATGGAAGACAAGGAATGGCCCAATAAATAAATGGTTGAAAATCTACATGTCATATCCACCCCAATGGAAAGAAAGACATTGTCCAAATGAAATATTACATGATTACTATTTTAAATATGAATTAACAGACTTTCACTCTTCGTAGATTCTAAGAGGATAATACACTTGAGTCTTTAGATCCCCATTCTGATTCAAGGATGTTGTTTTCTTAGGTTGATACCCTCCTTTACTCTAGTTCAAGTATTTTCCTCAAATGCCTGCTATACTACCATGGTGTTCCTTTCTTTATTACATGATATCAATGATACCCTCCTTAGATCAATCATTAACTAGTCGGTTCCATAGTGAAAACCCATTGGTCCCTATACATGCATTGCCCCATTTTACCTTGTTCGAACACCTTACACTCAGTAGCCAGATTATTATGGAATGCCTTGGATTACTGTCCTTGGATTACACTCTTACCCCTTATCAAGTCACTGATTCTACTAATTTTTCATTCTGTGATATCTAGGTAACCTTGGTTTCTTCTAGTAACTACCTCCCAAGATATCCTTTAAATGTTGCCTTGTTCTGTCTTGGGACCTTAACTAATTTTAGTAACACTAGGTGATGTTGGTGTTGGATATGTCTAACATGAACTTTAAACAGTAATTGGAAATTTCTTATTTAATGAACTTATTACATTTTCATACACTAGCCAAGGGCTAAAGCTGATACTGGGGTATTCAGTTATATTATACTTCTTGAAATACATTATATATGCATGCATGAACACTACAATATTCCATTGCACATGATGAATTTTATAAAAACCATTGGTGGATTCCCACTGAGATTTATCTCTCACCCTGTTCGGGCACTGTTTGGTACCCAGAGTAGATAATAGGGCTTCAAGTATTGACAATGGGAATCATACAACTTCCAATACTTGATTGTGTGGTGTTAGGATAGAACATGACAACAGATGACTGATTTGGATCTTAAGACCATTGGAGTAGTCATTGTATTATTTATCTTTGTGGAAATGTTATGCCATTTTTCTTGTAACCATGATTTCATGTTTTCTAGTGAGATGACATTATATCATCATTGTTCTAATTGATATAATTATTATTATTCTTATTTATCTACTATATCAATTTTCATCCACTATTTAATTATATAGGTTTCGATTTTTTTAATCAATTATATACCTTATGATTTGATACACTATGAAAATAATGAAATAGTATTCACATGGAAACACCCTATTCCCACACTTCTAGTTGGGAGCCTGTGGCATTTGGGAAGATGTGATAGAGGCAATGTGGCCCCTTAGGCTGGGGGAACCAGTTAAATGGATTCCAGGTCAGGGACATCACAAAATGCATAGCACTAGATTTCATATAATAAAAAAATAAATCATTATTCTATGAAATATAATTCAATGTTTAAAATAAACCATCTTAATATGTGGATAATCATATAAACCTTCTGAATGATTAAAAATATCAAACATTAAAATGAATTTCATTAAATTTCTCAAGTAGACGTATCATTAATAAAAAATAACCATGAAATATATTTTATTTTTCAAAGAAAAAACGTGTAAATAACTTTGTAATGTATTTAATAGAAATACAAATTACAAGATAACATTATTGGAAAAATACATGCTCCCTTATTCCGTAAATAATATATATATTATTTTATATATTACTTAAATCCAAAAAATATTATAAACTATTCCACTTTTCCAAAAAATCATTAATCAATTCCATCCTAGTTAGTACTATCCTATTTACATATTCATATGAATTCTCCCATTATAACAACATTATTATATCATAATCTTGAACATAATTATGTTTATCTACCCTTAATTAGAAATATAATTTATTTTAATAACATATCTCATCCATCATCAACATTCAAAATATCCTACTAAAACTGTATAATATTATACTAAAAAATTCTTATATATTTTCATGATTATTATAACATAACCATTTTATTATAATAAATATATTTTTTAATCAATTGACATACTTGTGAAAGATTTATATTGGCTTTATTGTCATATTCTTTTACAGTTATTTCCATTCGTATTCAATTTGAAGTATAAAAACCCATCAATTTATTAAACAACTTAATAAACTATAAATATCCATAAATTTCAAGGAAATTTTTTTTCCTTAATTTTCTTGGGAATTTTACAAGAACTCAGTTTCAGAGGCACCTGATTCTGAGGCCCGATGTGCCTGAAATCATTTTCTGTAGTTTGGCTCAGGTACGTTCAATGAACGAATGAGCTGGTTTTTCTATCTTTTGAACTGGTGCTCGGAATCAAATTCGGAGGGCACCGATGGAATCACAGCCCCGGTATTTTCCTAGAAACGCCTTATCCGGAGTTGCGTTTGCTCGGGTGGGGTTTTTAATTTTTGGCGTTAAGTTAAGAAATAAAATAAAGTGGTGTGACAACTTTATTTTATTTCACTTAAAGCCACTTAATACAAGTTAAGCGGATAAGGTGGAACCCAAAATATCCTACCCACTTGGTAGGATATTTGTGAGGTGGGGCCTGCACGATCCCCACTATTTCTTCCCTCCTATGTAACGCACCCACAAACCCCCTCTTTAATGAAAGGAAACCGTGCGTTTTCTTGGTTAAGAAACGCCCCATTAAATTGAGCAGTTAAACTATTAAAATTAATTTTTCAAATTAATTGTTCGTTACTTATCTTTGAATTTCAAATTGTTGGCATGGAAATAAAATAAGACCAACACTAGGTTTGTTTAGGGGTTTCTTGTTGAGAGGATTTTGGAGAAACTCTAAAGCTTGATGATCTTCATCCTCCTTTTGCGAAGAACACGAAGAATGAGAAGAATGCTGACCTCCGACAAAGGGTGACGAAGAACGCCGAACCCTCGGAGATCGACGACGTGACGCCATGTACCGCGACACCGACGATCCTTCTTTCGTGACTACACTTTTGCGACGTTCCTTCCCCCGTAACAATCTTCGATCAATAACGGATTGAGGTAGGGGCTTGTGGTATTTTAATTTGTTGTGAATTATATCCTCGGCATGGATTCTGTTGTTTCTTCTCAAATCTGTGTGATTTTAAATCCTCTGAGTTTCACTACGCAACGTCGTGTACCGCGACGACAGCGATGCCCCATCCGCGATGTGAAGATCCGCTTCTTCCGCGAAGGTTGATTTCGCGAAGAACTCACGTTAGACAACAACGTTGAAGTAGGGGTTTTATTCATTTAAATCGTTGTGATTTATAACCGTGGCGTATGATTAAATATTTGTTGGAATTCATTTAAAATTGCTAACGCGGTGGGTGCAGACCAATGAACAAGTCTGAACCCACCAACCTTTCGTTCTTGGTGTGCGGAATGGCGGACGATGATGAAGCAGGCCACATGGGTGATGTGAGGTCCTCTCAGTGAAGGAAGGGCCCCGAGAGGGCCGTTGGCGAAGACGGAACGCAATTCCGACCACCGAAACTCATCCGGTGGTCTGCGGAGCAGCCCGCCGGCGAGCCCCGCCGGCACGGCCGCGCCGGCAGCGCCCGGCGCGCCTCTGGGAGGAGCCGCCGCGTCTTAAGCAGCGGCGGCAGGGCGCAGTCCCACGACCGCACAGGACCGGAGGCGACGAGACAGGGAAACCGGCCGCGTCCGCTGACAAGGGCGGCCCCACACGTGGCTACGGTCTCTCCACGCGGGGGGCAGTGCGCCCCCCGCCCGCGTCGCTTGGCCGTAGCGGCCAAGCCGACCCACTGGCCACTCAGCCAGCACTAGCCAGGTTGCGCCCAGGCCGGGTCAGACCCAGACCCGGGTCAGGTCGAACCGGTTCGGGTGGACCCGGTTCGGGCCGACCCGAGGGGGTTGGGCCGGGTCGGGACGGGCCCAAACCCCCCGTTTTCGGACCCCTTTCAGTCTTTTGACCATATCTTGGGCTACTGAACTATGATTGACACACCATCAGTGGAGATGCGATCTTTGGACCGAGACGGTCATTTAAATATATTACAATCAAGGTTTCGGAGTACTTTGTATTTTTCTGGTTTGGTTCGTACACGAAACCAACCGGGCCCTTGGAGCGGAAACGCTCATTACTTGAGCACCAGACGTCCGATTGACGAGCCGTCAACTTTGTTGGATTCCTCTATGTGAGACGGACCATTTGGATTACTCCAGTCGAGGTTTGGATGTTGTTGGAGTATGGTCGGGTTGTTTTTGACTTAAAAACCAACCGGGCCCCTAGGACAAAAACACCAATTACTCTCAGACCGGGCGTCCGATTGACTCGCTGTCTGTGACGTTGAGTTCCTGTTGACGCTATGGAACTTTTGGATACACCAACTACAGACTATGTTTCAGTTGATGTATCAGCCCCCTCAGCTCGTGGAGCAGAACCTCCAGAACGAGCTTGCTGTGTGCGGGAACCCTAGAGCTGGCTGCGTCTGCAATAACAATGAAGACAATACGTGAATCCCTTGTGGGATCAGTAGTGACCACTATGGTAATTTTTGGGATACATCAACTCCGGACTACATGTCAGTTGGTGCATCGACCTCTTGGCTCATGGAGTGGACCCTCCCGGAACGAGCATGTTGTGTGCGGAAACCCTAGAGCCGATGAGACTTGACGACTGCTGATCGAACGACTCGGTGTGTTACGGATAGCCCAGTGGGAAGCGCTTGGTTGTAGCACCAGACACACGGCAGATGAGCGCTTTTTTGTAGCGGCAGACCCGTGGTACTCAACAGAAAGAGTACCTCTAGAGGCTATGAGGCGGAGCGCTTGGTTGTAGTGGCAGACCCACAATAGAGGAGTGATTGGTTGTAGTGATAGACTTGTGGTACTCAACCGAAGGAGTATCTCTAGAGGCAATGAGGGCGAACGCTTGGTTGTAGTGGAAGACCCATGGTGGGAAGCGCTTGGTTGTAGCAGCATGCCCGCAGTACTCGATAGGTGGAGTACTACAACAGTCCAAGGTTAGAGGGAAGCGCTGGGTTGTAGCGGCATACCCACTGTACATGATAGATAAGGAGTTCCCCAATAGCTATAGTTTCAACTTCATGGTCGATCCTATGAGGGTCATTGCGGGGGTTAGTACATACTGATCCTTTGTGGGTCTGATGGCTTAGATGAATCAGGGGCTACATCTGATCGTCTCTTTCGTCTTACGAAGTAGTATACATGTGTGAGCTGAAACCTGTTTTTTTTCATTTGTGGATTATGTTGTGCTTTCCTATGTGGACTGGGTTGTGATTTCCTATGTGGACTGGGTTGTACATGGGCTCGGAGGTTGGATCAGACTGGAATTGGTGACTTAGGTATATGTATGGGAATATACCTAAGCAGTTTCGGATGTTACTTCATGATTGTATCTTTCCTTTGTGAATTATCCTTTGTGGATTCAGGGAGACCTTCGGGGGTCTCGGGGTCCCTACTAAGTAGCTAATACTCACCCCAACATGGGTTATTCCCGAACTACGTTGTGTTGCTTGCAGACGACGGACATCGTTGATCGTGGTTGAGGCTTGCGGATCAGGACGGTACATAGAGGCGGGCCATTGGGCGAGACGTACTTGGAGCGGACGGTTGTACCTGAGGAGCTGTGGAGGCTATCTGTACTCACACTTCAATAGGGACGTCCAGTGGGCGGCTCGACGTTGCGGCTTTACTTTCAGTTGCTATTTTTCATTTCGAGTTGTACTTTACTTTCAGTTTGGGTTTGTATTCTAGCCCACTTACTTTTCTACACTTACTGTTGTACCATGTTTTTACTTAGTGTTTACTTCTTCTGCTTGTTTGCTCTGTGGTGTTTGTTTACTTTACAAATGCAATGACTTCCCTTTTTACCAGGAATTACGCCTTGGTGCTAGTCTCCATCCCCTAGCCTATTGAAGGCGGACATGGGGTAGTCACGGCATGGGCCCTGATGACGGGTCGTGACAAATTGGTATCAGAGGTGTTCGGTTCTACCGCAAAACTTTGGACTCTGATATTTTTTCTATGTGAAGCAATAGTGTTAAGCATATTGGGTTTGGTAATCAGTCCAGGGAGTACAGTGTTGGTGCGGCGGCCGACGTATCCATTCACTAGGACCCTGACATCTGATTTCTGACTTAATGCACGAAAACATTCATTGCATGTGTGTTTCATGTTATCATTGTGATTACTATATATCAGCTCACTAGGTACACTATTTGACCGTGTCACACCTATTTCTTTTCAGGATGGCCCCATGAAGGGAGCCAGCTAGGGTTCCGAGATTTGTAAGTGACGATAGCCCACCGAGCGACGAGGACTCGGTACATGCCCCTTTGACAGCAGAGGCACCGGCGGTACCTCTCCCCACCGAGCCACCGATGCAACTTGCCCCAGCCGCTGACGATGTACGTCACCTTAGTGCACTGCATGAGTTTCAGCGCCAGCGACCACCGAGGTTCTACAGGGAGACAGACCCCCAGGCACCCGAGGACAAGCTGGAGGAAGTTGTACTTGTGTTCAGGTTAGTGAGGACAGCATCATACCGCATTGTGATCCTCATAGCGAGCCTATTGCACGCGGCAGTAGGCAGATGGTGGACTATGATGCTCGAGGTCTACGATGGGGCATCTCTTATCTGGATGGACTTTGAGAGCCTCTTCTGCTCGGAATTCGTCCCAGCCACCCTCCGTGCAGTGCGCATCCAGGAGCTTCTACAGTTGCGGCATGGCAGCATGACAGTAGACCAGTACGTGGCGAGGTTTGCCGATATCTCGTGCTATTCCACGGACATGGTAAGAGACCCATTCTTCAGGGCCGGAACCTTCGAGAAGGGGCCCAGGCGAGAGATCAGATCTTCAGTTGTTTCTCACAGCATTCCGACACAGACAGGGGTGTTGGAGCGAGCCCTCTTAGTAGAGAGTTTCCTTGATGAGTAGTCTCCAGCAGCAGGACCCACCACTAGACGACATGCGGTAGAGTCTTCTACAGCGGGCAGTAGACAGATGAGGTAGGGTCCAAGAGGATCAGACCTATAGGTGGTCGACCGCATGACACATGATCATTTGTGTGAGGCACCCGGGGTGGACAATGACTTTCCATGAGCGGACAGTGTTACTCATGCGGTGGGGTTGGTCCCATGGCTCGTGACTGTCCGAACCTCCATACAGATGACCGGAAAATGAACGAAGGACTTCCCAGGAAGAGGTGGAGTTTTGATCGAGGCGGAATGCATGGATCAGGTGACCGTGGCAGGGGAGCTGGCCATGCAGCAGGAGGTGGACGATGCTTCGAGGGGTTTCCACCACCACCACCATGAGGTCCACCCCGACCGCAGGGAGCTGGTGGACATGGAAGAGCTCAGCATCAGGAAGTTGAGGCCTACGATAATGGAGCTCCGAGAGCAGATGGACAGGAGCAGGACTAGCTCCAGACCTGGAGACTTTTGTTTATGCTACTTCTAGCGTTGTTGATGTTTGTTTGTAGTTGATTTGTGTCTTTGTACTTTGAGATGCAGTAATAAAAGACACCTTTATTTTGGAGTTTACCTTCCTGTCCTCTCTTTATGTTGTTACTAAGAGGATCTAGTTTAAAAACCGTTGACTTGAACTTCACTTTGAGATACCTACTGGAGGAGACCCAGTAACCACACAGTGATGTCGATAGTGTGACTCAACCCTTGGAGGCGAGAGTAACGGTTGGATCTCTTGGTAGTAGCGTTGAGGCCTTACGACGTCATCCTTGGTATGGGTTAGTATCATCCATGATCGGATTGGCTGTATTAGGAAAATAACGTGGATCAACCAGGGGATGAGACCAGATTTCACTTCTCAGAAAAGAATAAATCTCAGCAGATCTTGTAGGACCAGAAAGGTCCAAGTCATTCAAGAGCGGATGAGGACAGCTTAGAGCCGGCAAAAGTCTTGTGCTGACAGGAGGCAGAGGCCACTGGAGTTCGAGGATAGCGACCACGTCTTCTTTCCGGTCTAACCTCGACGTGGATTACGGAGATTTGGCCAAGGTGGCAAGTTGTATCCACGCTTCATCGGACCATTCTAGGTCCTCTACAGGATTGGCGAGGTGGCTTATCACCTGGATTTACCACCTCAGTTGCACCGGGTGCACGACGTCTTCAACATATCTCAGCTGAGGAGATACATGCATGAACCTTCGCAGTTTGTCGACCATGAGGAGCTGGACTTGGGTGATGGGGTGACCCTCATGGAGGTTCCATTGGGGATCGAGGATCGATAGGAGCGGGTCCTACATGGACGTTCGTTTCCTCTAGTGCGCATCAGATGGCAGCACGGGAACCTCCATGAGAGAACTTGGAAGCGGGAGGCTCAAATGTGTGCTCACTAACCACTTGTGTTTCCCTAGTTTATGATGTATCTTTACGGGGACGAAAAGACATGAGGTGTGAGTGATGTAAAGACTCGTAAATTTCAAGGAAATTTTTTTCCTTAATTATCTTGGGAATTTTACAAGAACTCAGTTTTTGATGGCACCTAATTCTGAGGCCCGGTGTGCCCGAAATCATTTTACGAAGTTTGTCTCGGGTACGTTCAGTGAACGAATGTGCGGGTTTTTCTAACTTTTGAACCAGTGCTCGGAATCGAATTCCAAGGGTACCGATTAAATCGCAGCCCTGGTATTTGCTTAGAAATGCCTTTTCCGAAGTTTTGTTTCCTTGGGTGTGGTTTTTAATTTTTGGGGTTAAGTTACGAAATAAAATAAAGTGGTGCGACAACTTTATTTTATTTCACTTAATGAAACATAAGCAAAGTTAAACGAATAAGGTGGAACCGAAAATATCCTACCCACTTGGAAGGATATTTCTTAGGTGGGGCCCTCATGAGCCCCACCGTTTCTTCCATCCTAAGTAACGCACCCGCAAACCCCCTCTTTAATAAAAGTCAACAGGGCATTTTTCTGGTTAAGAAACGCTCCATTAAATTGGGAAGTTAAATTGTTACAAATAATTCTTCGAATTAATTGTTCGTTACTTATCTTTGAATTTCAAATTGTTGGCATGGGAGTAAAATAAAACCAACACTAGGTTTGTTGAGGGGTTTCTTGTTGAGAGGATTTGGAGAAACTCTAAATCTAAAATATCTTCATCCTCCTTTGTGAAGAACGCGAAGAACGTGAAGAATTCTGGCCTACAACGAAGGGCGACGAAGAACGCCGAACCCTCAGAGATCGACGATGTGACACTATGTACCGCGATGCCGACAATCCTTCTTCTGCGACGCTTCATCCGCGACGTTCCTTCCCCCGCAGCAATCATCGATCAACAACCGATTGAGGTAGGGGGTTGCGGTTCATTTAATTCTTTGTGAATTATAACCTTGGCATGGATTCATTTGGTGCATCTTAAATCTGTGTGATTTTAAATCCTCAGAGTTTGACTATGCATCATCGTGTACCGCGACGACAGTGACGCCCCTTCCGCGACGCGACGATCCTCTTCTTGCACGACGGTTGATTCCACGACGAACTCACGTTCGACGACAATGTTGATGTAGGGGTTTGATTCATTTAAGTATTTGTGATTTATAACTGTGGCGTATGATTAAATATTTGTTGTAAGACATTTAAAACCGCTAATGCGGTGGGTACGGACCAACGAATATGTCCGAACCCACCGCCCTTTCATTCATGGTGTGCAGAATGGTGGACGATGATGAAGCAGGCCGCATGGGTGATGTGAGGTCCTCGCAATGAAGGACGAGCCTCGGGAGGTCCATTGGCGAAGATGACACACAATTCCGACCACCGAAACTCGTCTGATGGTCCGCGGAGTAGCCCGCCGGTGCACCTCCCCGGCACGGCAGCGCCGACGGCAGGAGGCGGTGTCACCCTGCGCGCCGTCGGGTGGAGCCGCCATGACTGAAGCCGTGGCGTGAGGGTGCGGTCCCGCGACCACACAGCACCGGAGGCGACAGGATGCGGCAACCGGCCACGTCCGCTGACAAGGGAGGCCCCACGCGGGGGCAGCACGCCCCCTGACCGTGTCGCGCGACCGTAACGGCCGAGCCGACCCGCTGGCCACCCGGCCAGCGCCAGCCGGGTCGCGACCAGCTGGGTCGGACCCGGACCCAGGTCAGGTCGCCCCGGTTCAGGCCGACCCAGGGAGGGTTGGGCCGGGCCGGTCCGGGCCCAAACCCCCCATTTTCAGACCCCTTTCGGTCTTTTACCCATATCTTGGGCTACGGACCTCCTATTGACGCACCGTCAGCAGCGATGCGATCTTTGGATCGAGACGGTCGTTTCAATATATTACACTCAAGGTTTCGGAGTACTTTGGGTTCATTCGGGTTGGTTCGTAAATGAAACCAATCGGGCCCTCGGAGCGGAAACACTCATAAATTGAGCTCTGGACGTCCGATTGACGTGCCGTCAAATTTTTTGGATTCCTCTAAGTGAGACAAACCTTTTGGCTTACTCCACTCAAGGTTTGGAGGAAGTTGGAGTACGGTAGGGTTGGTTTTGATATAATAAACCAAATGGGCCCCTGGAAAAAAAAGTCAATAACTCTCAGACCGGGCGTCCAATTGACGCGCCGTCTGTGACGTTGAGTTCCTATTGATGATATGGAACTTTTGGATACACCAACTCCAAAATATGTGTTAGTTGATGTATCAGCCCCTCAGCTCGTGGAGCGGACCCTCTCGAATGAGCTTGCTGTGTGCTGGAACCCTAGTGTCGGCTGCGTCTGCGACAACAATGAAGACAGTACAGGAATCCTCCATTGGTTCGGTATTGAGAACTACAGTACTTTTTGGGATACATCAACTCCATAATACATGTCAGTTGATTCATGGACCTCTTGGCTCATGGAGTGGACCCTCCCAGAACGAGCATGCTCTATCTGGAAACCTTAGAGCCTATTGAGACTTGACAACTGCTGATTGAATGACTCGGTGTGTTATATATAGCCCAATGGGAAGTGCTTGGTTGTAGCAGTAGACCCACGGTGGAGTAGCACTTGGTTATAGTGGAAGACCCGCGATACTCAATAGAATGAGTACCTCTGGAGGCTATGAGGGGGATTTCTTGGTTGGAGCGGCAGACCCACGACGGAGGAGCTATTGGTTCTAGTGGCAGACACGTGGTACTCAACAGAAGGAGTACCTCTAGAGGCTATGAGGGGGAGCGCTTGGTTGTAGCGGCATACCCATGGTGGGAAGCGCTTGGTTGTAGCAGCAGGCCCACAGTACTCGATAGGTGGAGTACTACAACAGTCCAAGGTTTGAGGGAAGCGCTTGGTTGTAGCGGCATACCCACTGTATTTGATAGAGAAGAGTTCCCCAATAGTTATGGTTTCAACTTCATGATCGATCCTGTGTGGGTCATTGTGGGGGTTCGTACCTACCGATCAATTGTGGGTATGATGGCTTAGATGAATCAGTGGCTACATCTGATAATCTCTATCCTCTTATGAAGTAATATACCTATGTGAGATGAATCCTGTTTTATTTTCCTTTTTGGATTGTTTTCTGCTTTACTATTTGGACTAGGTTGTGATTTCCTATGTGAACTAGGTTGTACTTTGGCTCGGAGGTTGGAGCGGACTGGAATTGTTGACTTAGGTATATGTATGGGCATATACCTAAGCAGTGTCAGATGTTACTTCGTGATTGTATCTTTCCTTTGTGGATTATCCTTTGTCGATTCTGGGATACCATCTGGGGTCTCGAGGTCCCTAATGAGTAGCTTATACTCACCCCTGCACAGGCTATTCCCACACTACATTGTGTTGGTTGCAGACGACGGACATCGCTGATCGTGGTTGAGGCTTGCGGAGCAGGACGGTACCTATAGGTGGGCCACTGGGCGAGACGTACTTGGAGAGGACGACTGGACCCGAGGAGCTGTGGAGGCTATCTGTACTCACCGTTCAGGTGGGACTTCCAGTGGGCGGCTCGACGTTGCGGCTTTACTTTCAGTTGCTGTTTTTCCTTTCGATTTGTACTTTACTTTCAGTTTGGGTTTGTATTCTGGCCCACTTACTTTTCTGCACTTACTGTTGTACCCAGTTTTTACTTAGTGTTTACTTTTTCTACTTTCTTTCTTTGTGGTGTTTGTTTACTTTACAATGACAATGCCTTCCCATTTTACCAGGAATTACGCCTTCGTGCTAGTCGCCAGCCCCTGGCATATGGAAGGCAGGCTTGGGGTAGTCACGGCACGGGCCCCGAGGATGGGTCGTGACATAAATTTTTTTTTATCACAATATTACACATAATATATCCTATAAGATTGATAATTAGAGTCTTTTGAAATAATGTACATTACATAAAATCCTAAAAAGTGGATCAATAATCTTTTTTTCAAACATCGTTAACATTATTTTACAAATAATAGCATTGGATAACAATGGAACATATATAAGAAAGGGGTGTGATATATAGCTGAGTAAGGGAATAGACATGGAATAACATGATTATTATAATACATATTTAAAAATAGGAATAAAAATCATGAATTAGATTTTTTAGAATCATAAATAAGAACATTGGGGAATGATATTTAATGACAATAATAAAGTTAGAATTGGAGATGTGGAAACAGCATAAAGGACTGCATCATAAACATTGGTCAAGGATAACTACTAGAACATCATGAAATATAGTGAAACATAAATAAATAAGTTTCACTCACTATCCAATAAATATTTTGTGCTGACTAATCATTACATAATCCATTGGAGACCAATATAATTTTTGTTTCACATGTCACATTTCGTTGATCTAATATATAATTGTGCCACATATATCATAGAACATATTTTCATTCATCATAATATTTTATTCCACAATAAAAGGGAGTTTAAAAAATACACATATGTCCCATGTAATAGAAGTATATGATTATAATTATGAACTCCCTTGACTGGAAATTGGTTTGGTATTCACTACAGAACTGTTATTTCATGGAAAATCATGGTGAAATTTACACAGCATAACATCATCATATAAAAGGTTCATCAAATGGGTGGATGAAATATAATGAGGTATCCAATAATTTTGAAATAAAATTTATATTAATAATGAAATTGGAATATGTATCCCAATATTAGGAAATAGAATATATACGGCATTAGAAAATACAAAATATTAAAAAAATAAGAGATTGAGTGAACCCCTATCTTGAGTGTGTGACTCCTAATGATTTTTAGGAGAATATTGTGAGCATAGGGGTTCCTTGGTGAGACGATAGGGATGGTATTGATGTGTAAGGACATGATTCCAGAATTTTGAGTAATGAGAAATGGGATCTGATGTGGGTTTATATAGGAAAAGTTTCGAAAATTCATTATCATTTCCCAAAAAAAGGATTTGGAATCTATATATTAAAATAACCCAAAATATAATCATTCCCATGGTTCTTCGAATTGGTTATTCCAAAAGGGATTGTATTTAATTATTTTTTATTCTATGGTCTATAAAGGTAAAATAATACCCTTCCTGATGTGGAAGTGACTCGTAATCTTATAGAAATGATTTTAAAAACATAATATATATTAATGATTTTGGAGGGTCAATAAATGATTTTAAAATATTTTATATAAATATAAAAACAAATCATTTTAAAAGGAAAATGTTAATTTTATCATGGATAAACGTTATAGAAATTATTAAATCAGTTCATGGTAATTATGATGCAATAATAATGATCTTTTATTTATATGATGTTTAATATATTTTTGGAAAAATTGACTGTCTTAGAAAATTATGAAAAATACACAATTTTAAAATTTTGACATTATAATACCGAAATAATATACATTTTCTATAATTAACTTTCAATATTGGATGCTTTTCACTATTAAAATAGAAATTGACAATTATTGAGAAATGTTGAGTATTCTAGAAATAAATGTTTCATACACTTAAAAATATAATTTGACATTATAAATATTACATGATCATTATATGCAATATAAATTAATTAATAATAATATTTGATAAAATAATTTGTTTCTAATCATCAATTAAGTCATCAATATAAATTCCTTAATTTAATTTGAATAATACCTAAAATTAAATAACTGGTGTTTTTGTATCAAAAAAAAATTATATACAAACTATATTAAGAAGAACATATAGATATAATTATATAAAAAATATGGTCCATAATCATATATTTATGGTCATGATAATCTAATATAGCGGTAAGATACCAAAGGGTATGGTGAGACGCATTGAAATTTTCATGGGGTGTTTCTACATACATGGATTGTGTAAATCGATGTGATTAATGTTCACTGATAATTGGTTTCTCTCATTTTTAATTTATTTCATATTATAATGGGATAAATCAACTGAAAATACCATTAATTCTTTCTCCCTCATGATCTTGGATAAATTAACAACATAGTGTACAAACCATCTGGTTTTGTCAATCACTTCCTTTTTCTAGGCCATTTGGATTTATTAAGAAGAAATATTTATTCAAATAATGTGATCATTGTGAAATGGGTATTTTATCAATGGTAAAGATTCATAGTGTTATTTTAAATGTTATAAGATAAAATAAAACAATGAGGTTTAGGGGTAATCTATAATTTCAATACATAATAATATTTTTTTTAAATATTATGTGTAATTTTATTTATAAAAAACCAGGTTGTTAAAATCTTACCAACATCAAATATTTCTCCCAAAAAATATTTATATCCCATATAAATAAATATGATTATATCGTTGTTTCATCATCCCTTCTTGTTCCTACATCGCTTCACCAAACATGTGCTTTCTTCAAAATACAATGACCTGGTGTATTGTCTTATTTCATAAAAAAAATTCATTACTATATATAGTCATTATGGGTATCTCCACACCCATAAGATAATACCCCATTTGTACTACCTCATGATTTAATTAATGTGATAGTTTATTTATATAATTCTTCAAGAGGGACAAATGGAATAAATCAGTAACATATGATATAATTGGTTAGAGTGATAGCTGATATTCCATTGCTTTGATTCGATAAATGATATCTATGGAACTAATATATGTTGGAATAATAATACACATATTCCAAAAAATCATAAAATTATTCCAAAGATATATTCATAAGAATATCATGTCTCAAAAAACAAACTCAATGTCTCATTGAGGACTATTAATATATCTCTTATGTCAACTGTTAAAATCCTTAATGTGCGTCTGGATGGTATTAAAATTTCCACCATTTACTCAACCATTTTAAAACCTAATAATTATCATTGTATTACATTATCTCATTATGCTGGTGATTGAAACTTCTTCTCATAATGGGATTTATAGGGATCCATTTATATATATGAGTGGAAACAATTATTGAAAAAGATAAATATCAAAGTAAGGTGTTGATCCTAACTATATTTGAAGTATATTGAGAAAGATCTCAAATTTTCCAAAATTGTTTATATAGTCCACTCATATTGGACATTATTTTTGTGGTGATAATCCAAAGTAATTTTTAAATCTGTTTCCAGAGCACATTGATGACTCTTCACGAACATCGTGGTAAATCTGTGGTGTCAATCAGATACAATTGATATTGGGGCCCCATGAAACCTCACCAATCCATTAATTTATATCCTTAAAATTTGATAAAGTTAGATATTCTTTAAAATATTAATAATGAGACCAGTCATTTTACAATGATCTACTATGTCCTATAATGAACCATTTATTGTTGATGTCTTCAGATAACTATTGAAAAATTACACGGTTTTGTTTTCCCATTTCCATGTAAGAATTGGTATCTGTTGCCTTATCCCATTTTATTTTTTCTTTATTTCCTTCACATATGGGTATACTATAAATTATGATGTATATTATACAACCTCATTATTAATATTATCTCACTAATATTGCACATAGAGATCTAAAAAAAAATTCTCACTTGATTGATGTAGAATATTAATCTATGTGAGTCTTCCAACAGGACATTCATTAACACATGATTAGATGGTATAAAAATTCTTAAACAAGTATCAAATATCCAACATCATTAACATTTATCTCTGATGATTTCCATTTTATTATGGATTCCACTCCATTTTTGAATCCCCAAATCATCACATTTAGTATTTTCATCTTATCCAGAAGTGACATTTCAGTAAACATTTGTGAAGGTATTTATGATGTTCCTACAATTATGATTTTGAAGAACATCCTTTCAAAAACTAATGAGATCAGATATCAATCAATTCTCATTAATTTTTGTATTTTTGGATCCATTCATTAAAAGGATTCTTCCAATTTATTCACTTTCCCAGGATGGTAGTGAATGGAGATACCATACTCCTTGATCATCTATAAACAATTTTGTTGGTTCACATTCATCTTTTTTAATGTGAATATAATCATGAGGTTTTATTTCTATTTAAATTTAATATATCCCCCCAAATAGATAATTCATCAATTTCTTATATGATAAATGTAACACCCCATTCTTCTACGATACGCTTCTCTATGAATAATGTGATAGCGTGTGTTGTACGCAACATCGAGTTCTAACACACCACAACCAATCAAACTAGCTGTTATGAATAGTAATACATACTTTTTGAAATTATATATATTTTATATTTGAAAATTTACTTCATTTTTGGTTTCGTAATATCGAAATTATCCTAAGATGATTTTTTAGTATTTTTCTGAGAACATCAAATTTTTATGAACAGTGAAAAATACTTAAAAAAAACTTTTTTAATCAAAATAATTTATAGTGATAAATTATATTATTGGGTGGTTTTAAAGTATAATTAGAATATAATTTTACCATTTAATAAAATGGTGTTCATTAGAATTAATTTCACTTTGAAATTGGACCTAAACAATTGTAAATCGTTTGATAGTTATTATCTCTTAAAAACACGCTTTTTGTTTTAACAACGGTAATTAATTTTGAATTAATTTCTGCCACTTCTGTGTTTTGAATTTGGAAAAATGGATTCCATATTTGGAATCAGGATGTTCCAATTGTGTAAATAGGTAAATTTTAGTTTTAAAAATTTTGAATAATTACTTCGGTAAATATTTTATTTACCATGGTTAAGGGTAAATCCGGTAAATAAGGGTTACAAATAATATTATAATAAAACTAAATTACACTAAAAAGTTTCCTAGCTTTATTGGTTGATACATGTTCGACCATAGGCATATTTGGGGATGTTTTGGGACCCCATTAAGCCCCTTGTAGGTGATATGGACACTTTATGTTAATTATGTTAAAATGAATACAAAAATGACACAAGCATATATCGTTTAGAAAAACAATTTTTACATAGGTTATATGTGTTGGATTTTAGACTATAAATATTCATTAGAAAGAGAAAAATATTTCCTACATAATAATATTTTATTTATAATTTTTAGAGATTACATATTTTAATTTATTTATGACACAATGTTGATGCAGTAATTACCATAATAGTGAAAAATTAAAATAACTAATATTAGAAATACCCAAATAAATATAATTTGAGACTTTTAATGAGTTAAAATATTTTTATAGGATAATATGACATATTAGGATTTGTTTAATTAACTTTTTTCGAAGTAATAATTCTGATATAAGTTTCACAAAAATCAACTATTGAATAGTGTCAAAATTGACATAAAAGAGTTTTTAAAACAAATATTATATTATTAATTGATATTAAATTCCTAAATATCTAAGGTTCATCCAAGAGACTTATATCATGATATTTTTATCATTAATGGACCACTTAGGGGTCTAATGGATATATATCGTATGTTTATTAACTGTATAATATAAAAATACAAAGTGACATGGTAAATTTCAAACTAATTAACTAAGAGTAAATACTTAAAGAAAAGGTTAATATAGTAACCAAAACCTATTTAAATTCTATTGGTTGAATGTTTTTAGACCTATCCTCACCTTAATATTTAAATAATCAACTTTGGTGACTTTAGAAACCGAATATGAATTTATTATAAATTAATATTTCTAGCTTTTCCAAAGGTGCCCCTCACCCCTCTTATAAAAAGGCACTCCTACTTCTCATTTCTTCACACCGTAAAATCCTTTTGGTTCGGAAAAAATCTGCCCAAATACTCTCTCAACTTACCCCACTACAACTGAGAGGCCTTATTTTGATCATAATGCCAACCTAAGGAGCCCTTTTGATCAAATCAAAAGGAAGAACCCGAAGAAGAGGTAATGATTTCACCACCCTTTTCCATGTTCCTTTCCTCTTCCACTTCTTCTTCCTTTTTTATTACCATTATAAAATAATAATTCCAGTATCATATATATACTTTGATTTTATTATAAATATGGTACAACCATATTTATTATTCTATCCACCCTTTGAATAACATGTCACCATACGTGCATACGTACGGCTTACCGTCTCCACGTCGTGGTGTAATTGTTATTCAATATATTATTATTTGGATGGTTATAATAATGATGTTTAACTCATGTAAATAATAAATATAATATGTTAATGATTCTGTATATATGATATACAATCCATTTATATATATTATTTTAATATCAAATGAATGATATTGTCGCTCATGCGTACGTATGGACTACCGTCTCCACGAACGCGATGAGATTCATTCTCCATCGTATCCATTCAAGTATTATTATAATTTGATGATTTAAAAATGATGTTTAAGGACTTGATATTATTATGGATATGAATAATATAAAACCTATCCCTTATAAACACGTCTTGCATAACAAAACATATAAAAGAAAACGAGTAAGTTAACACCCGAAACAACGATAATACTAAGATATTATTAACAAATCAATGTTAAAAGATCATATATGATATCATATTAATTTATATGATTCTTGTATAATTTAATAACAATTATTTCACCATTATACATGAGTTTAACCTACCCCAACAAAGGAAAAGTACAAGGTAAGGGTTTATTTCACAATCTCTTCATTATCCGAGGTTGCTTATACGTAATAATCTATTGGGATCTCTTTATCATCCACATCCATGTTTCTTAAAAATGAATTTCAAAACATTATTACTATTTACTAGAATATGGGTTAAAGTCATTTATAACCTTGTTTGACATTTTATAAGAGGTTTATAAAGGAATATTTCCGTCGTTTTCCAAACAAGGTGCTTTTTAACCTTTTCGACATAATTAAGGTAAGAATGTTTTTTTAACTTATACGGCGGGTGCGGATATTTTTCGCCGTTATAAAATCTTAGAAGCTTCCCTTACAATCTCATAAGAATATATTCAAAGAAAATGTTTTATTTTATAAATATATGACTCTTAAATTATTTCAAAATAGAAAGATACATTTCTTTAAAAAGAATTTTGATTTCATCTATGTCAACATCCATTGATGGATTTTACGCTTATTTAAAGTTGATTTATTATGATACAAAACTTCTATATTGTATTGAAGGTTTTGTGATATGTTTGACTGTGGATGTGCTATTTTTATACCATTCATGGTTTATGGTGAAAGTATTGACATTTCATATGCTATTTTTAATACTAATGTTTATGTTATGTTTAAACCTTTTCATATGGGAATGAATTGGACTTAATATGTGACGGGTGGAGCCCGCGATAGCTCCTAGATGCATCGGTAGGTCTAATGAGACAAACTAGTGTCTTGGCACAAGGCCTTGGGAAAATCTTATTTGTAGTCCTGGCATGGGGCCTTGGCTATGTGGTTATGATAGTCTGGCATTATGCATTCCATCATTATGAATGTGGTTATTGATATTTCATGTGATTAGTCAATTAGTAGAATATCCTTGTGAATAAGTAAATGGAATTATTTCATTTTATTTTTTCCATACAATGTTGAAGTTCATGTTTAAAAGGATTTTGTTTTAGTTATACATTGACTTAAATGTTTATTCTTATTTATGAAAGTTTCCGCTATATTGTTATCCTTACTAGGCATTCGAGCTCACCCCTTTTCTATGTTTTATTTTTCCCAGGATGTGAAGAAGTAAGTTATGAATGACCTGTAGGGATTTTATAAGGGGATAATAGTGTGGACTATGGAGACATTATGTTGTTGTTGTAGTTTTTCACTTTATGATGTAATGTAAAACATTATGAATATATCTAGTGTTTCCATGGCTACTAAACCAATCGGTCTTTCAAGATTTGATCTTTCTTGTGATCATGCCAATGTTATGTACTAATGCACCGACTCTGGGTAACTGGGGTCAGGGCATTACAATTGGTATCAGGGAAAGTTTAGTAGAAACCTTAGAAGCTAGATTTAGATAAACTATGATTAGAGCACGTAGACCTAAGATGCACTTAGAAGATTAGTATAGAAGAAATTACTAGAATTTTGGTATTGTAGATATTTTGTGAGTTTTTCGATCAATACATCCCTGTCTAGATACGACCAGGTAGAGGTGGCTCTCGCATAGTTGTACCTAGGGGTAAAACCCGAAAACACCGCTTTGAGATAGACTTGAACAGGAACTCGTGCACGACAACAGGCATTGCTGCACTCTTGGATATGACACTCCCAGGGGATATTCTTAGAATAAATCTCATTTTTTTACAAATCATTATGAAGGGTTTATGAGTATATACTTCCTCAATGAAAACATTCTAATGATTGTGGATTATATCCATAAATAGTTCAATTTATGTTAAGTGTTTTGTAATTATGGGATTATGTATTTTGATTCATAAACTGATCTAGTTTATAAACTTGTTTAGAAATGGCGCCTAGTGGAAGAAATGGAAACCTTATCAATGCACGCACTCCATGTAGGTATTTCCATCATGCTCAAGATAATTATAGTGGAGCTGGTGATGCAACTGGTGCCGATCAACTAATCACCATACTAGGACAACTTACTCAGGTTATGAATAATATCCTTACCCGTATGGAGCACCCTGATCCATAGCGTGGAGGATCAATGTTAGATCGATTCATGAGGCAAAAACCACCAACGTTCAATGGGAGTACAAATCCCTTAGTAGCTGAGCAATGGATATTTTCCCTAGAGAAAATATTTCAGGCTTTGGGGAGTAGTGAAAGGGAAAAAGTTATCATGGCAGTTTACCGCCTCACTAGAGATGCTGGTCAATGGTTGTCATTGATTCAAAATACGAAGGAAGATGATGAAGTATCAAATATGGAATGGAGGGAGTTCAAAGATCTGTTTCTAGAAAAATACTTTCCTTGTGACCACCGAGAAGATATGGAAAGGCGGTTTCTGAGTCTGAGACAAAAGGAGGATGAGAATGTCACAAAGTATGAGGCTAACTTTATAAGGTTAGAAAGGTGTTCTGGAGATTATATATGTAACCCAAGAATTATGATTGATCGTTTCTTTGATGGGTTAAAACAATTTCTCCATCGAGCAATAGTATCACAATCCTTCTCATCGTACGAAGACATTGTCTCTTGTGCTATCAAGACCGAAAAGGAATTCACTAAGTCTTATATATTTAAATCAAAGCAAGAGAAGAAGAGACCTACTGATCAATATGGGAATGGAAATAAGGGGATGAAGGGAATGGTTAAATATCCATCCTATGGTAAATGTGGGAAGAACCACCCCGATACTTGCTTGAAGGGAATGGGGGTCTGTTACTAGTGTGGTGAAAAAACCACCAAGCTCGTGTTTGCAAGGGGAAGAAGGAAACTACCAATGATCAGTGCTACAATTGCAGGGAGATGGGGCATTATGAAAATGAATGTCCTAAGAGTCAGGAGAACTTATCTCAGAAAAGTCCAAGGGATCAAGGCCAAGCTTATGCTATCACTATTGCTGAGGTAGAAGCTCCGAAAGACGTGGTGGCATGTAATTTAATGGTTTTCTCATGTTTAGAAAATGAATTATTTGATTATGGATAATCGCATTGTTTCATATCATCCCAGTTTTCTAAGAAAATTAGATATTTCCATTTTGATTTAACAAGGGAGTTGTCAGTTAAAACTCATAAGGAAAGTATCATTGCAAAAACGTTTTGTGAATCAGTCCCCATAAGAGAACATAAATGTTATTTATCTACTGATCTCATCATCATACCTATGATTGAGTTTGATATAATCCTCAGTATGTATTGGATTTCAGACTATGATGTGAAGATTTATTTTAAGAAGAAAGAGGTTGCGATTCTTGATGATGATGATAAGGAACACCTTATCTTTAGAGAAGAATCGTCACCTCCTAATTCTTATTTAGATCCACCCCCAGTAGCTCAACTAAAATCAATTATTGGGGAGGAAGAGAATGAAATAACTGTGGGTGAAGAACGGAATGATAAAATATAGGATTTACCTGTTGTAAAAGAATTTGTAGATGTATTTCCAGAAGATTTACCTGGACATCCTCTAGAATAAGAAGTTGAGTTTTCCATTGATTTAATTCTTAGATCAAGGCCTATATCGAAGACCCCTTATAGAATGGCAACTATAGAATTAGTTGAACTAAAGAAACAACTAGAGGAATTGAGTAATAAGGGATTTATTCACCCTAATGTTTCTCCATGAGGAGCCCCTGTTCTTTTTGTTAAAAAGAAAGATGGATCTATGAGGTTATGTGTCAACTACAGGGAGATAAATGCTATAACAATAAAGAACAAGTACCCCTACCTCAAATTGATGATTTATTTGACCAACTGCAAGGAGCACAATAATTTTCAAAGATGGACCATAGATCTGGATTCCATCAGATTTGTGTGAAGAAGGAAGACATTCTGAAGACAGAATTTCGAACCAGGTAAGGGCATTTCGAGTTTACTGTAATGCTTTTTGGATTGACTAATGCACCCTCTGTTTTCATGGATCTGATGAATAGAGTTTTCAAGGAGTATCTAGATGAATTTGTGGTGGTATTTATTGATGATATCCTGGTATACTAAAATATCTATTAATATCATGAAAATCACTTGCGCATTATCTTGAAGACTCTGAGAAGACATGAATTATATGGGAAGTTTATCAAGTGTGAATTCTGGCTTCAGGAGATGTCCTTTCTTGGCCATATTGTCTCTAAAGATGGAATCTTTGTTGATCCTTCTAAGACTAAGGCAATCCTAGAATGTCCAGCACCAACGAGTATAACTGAGGTACATAGTTTTATTGTTTTAGCAGGTTATTATCGACGTTTCGTCCAGAATTCTACCCGATTGGCTAACCCATTAACGAAGCTCACACGTAAAGTGGTTAAATTTGTTTGGAAAAAAGAGTGTGAAGAATTTTTCGAAGAACTGAATAGAAGATTAGTCAATGATCCTATATTGACTCTACCATCGGGGAATGATGGGTTCATTATTTATAGTGATGCATCGAAGAAAGGACTTGGTTGTGTCCTTATATAGAATGACAGGGTTATTGCCTATGTATCTCGACAGTTGAAAATTAATGAACAAAACTATCCTACTCATGATCTCAAGTTAGAAGCTGTGATCTTTGCCTTGAAGATATGGAGGCACTACCCCTATGGTGAAAAATGTGAGATTTATACTGATCACAAGAGTTTGAAGTATATTTTCTCACAAAAAGAACTCAAATGAGGCAAATGAGATGGCTTGAATTACTCAAAGATTATGATTGCATGATACACTACCACCTGAGGAAGGAAAACAAGGTGGCATTTTCTTTGAGAAGAAAAGATCATGGAGTTTTGAACAATATGAGAATTGAAAGGGATCCAATTTTCATGGATCTAGAAAAGATGGACATGGGAATAACTAGGGAAGGAGAAACATCAATTATTTCTCAAATGGTTGCCAAATTATCTTTACTAGAAAGGATTAACAGTTCTCATACTAATGTTGGATAATTTCAAAAGAATATAGTAGCTGTGAAGGATGGGAGACTGAGAGACTTTGTGTATGAAGATGTAATTTTGAAATTTGGGAGGAGACATTGTGTTCCCGATATACCTGATCTAAAAAGGGAATTGCTGGATGATGCTCATAGTTCCAATTTCTCTATACATCCTGGGAGCACCAAAATGTATATATATTTGAAGGAACATTTTTAGTGGGAAAACATGAAGAGGGATATTTCTGATTTTGTGTTAAGAAGTATGGTTTGTCAATAATTGAAAGGTGGAAGGCAACAGCCTAGAGGAGTCATGCAACCTCTTCCCATACTAGAGTGGAAATGGGACAATATTACGATGGACTTTGTCATGGGACTACCAAAGACTCCTAGAAGGAATGATGCAATATGGGTTATTTTTTATCTTCTTACCATGTCAGCACATTTTATTTCTATAAGAGAAGATCTACCCCTGGAAAGTCTAGCAAGACTATATATTAATGAAGTTGTGAGACTTCATGGAGTACCCCTATCGATTGTTTCTGATCATGATCCCCGTTTTACTTGAAGATTCTGGAAATTTCATCAGAAATACATAGATACTGAACTTCATTTGAGCACTTCTTACCACTCTCAGACAGACGGACAATCAGAATAGACTATTCAAACCTTAGAAGTCATGTTGAGATCTTGCTAACCTGACTTTCAGGGTATGTGGTATCAGTATTTACCTCTGGTAGAATTTTCCTATAACAATAGCTTTCATTCGAGTATTCAGATGGCACCATATGAAGCGTTATACGGAAAGAGATGTCGCACACCAACTTGTCGGGATGACGTTGGTGAAAGAAAACATGTAGGTCTAGAACTAGTGGAGGAAACGATGGAAAAGGTGAAGGTAATCCAAAATCACATCAAAGCAGCTCAATGTAGGTAGAAGAGCTATGCCGATAATCGAAGGAAGGATTTGGAATTTCAAGTCAGTGATCATGTTTTCCTAAAGGTATCTCAATGGAAGGAAGCCATACGTTTTAGTAGGAAAGGTAAATTGAGTCCTTGGTACATCAGACCTTTCGAAATTCTAGAACGAATTAGTGATGTAGCTTACCGATTGGAAATTCCGCCAAGTCTCTCCAAAGTTCACGATGTGTTCCACGTATCTCTGTTGAGGACATACATGCCTGACCCAACGCATGTACTCACTTTTGAGGAATTATAATAGGAACCCGATCTGTCTTATTGCGAAAGGGCCTGTCAGGATTCATGATACGAGGGAACAAGTACTGAGAAATCGGACGACACTTCGGGTAAAAGTTTTGTGCAGAAACCATAAGATGGAAGAGGCAACGTGGGAACCCGAGGAACTTATGATGAAGAACCACCCGAGTCTTTTCATGCAGTAGTATTCTGGACATTTCAAGGACGAAATTATTTGAATGATGGGAGAACGTAACACCCCAAGCTTCTACGGTACGCTTCTCTTTGAATAATGTGATAGCGTGTGTTGTACGCAACATCGAGTTCTAACACACCACAACCAATCAAACTAGCCGTTATGAATAGTAATACCTACTTTTGAAATTATATATATTTTATATTTCAAAATGGACTTCATTTTTGGTTTCGGAATATCGAAATTATCCTAAGATGATTTTTTGGTATTTTTCTGAGAACATCCAATTTTTATGAATAGTGAAAAATTCTTAAAAACAATTTTTTTATCAAAATAATTTATAGTGATAAATTATATTATTGAGTGGTTTTAATGTATAATTAGAATATAGTTTTACCATTTTATCCAATGGTTTTAATTAAAATTAATTTCACTTTGAAATTGGACCTAAACAATTGTCAATCTTTTGATAGTTATTATCTTTTAAAAACACGCTTTTTGTTTTAACAACGGGAATTAATTTTAAATTAATTTCTTCCACTTCTGTGTTTTGAATTTGGAAAAATGGATTCCATATTTGTAATCAGGATTTTCAAATTGTGTAAATAGGTAACTTTTATTTTTAGACATTTTGAATAATTATTTCGGTAAATATTTTATTTACCATGGTTAAGGGTAAATCTGGTTAATAAGGGTTAATAAATAATATTATAATAATATAAAATTACCCTAAAACGTATCATAGCCTTATTGGTTGATAAAAGATCGACCATAGGCATATTTGGGTGGATTTTGGGACCCCATGAAGCCACTTGTAGGTGATAGGGACACTTTATTTTATTTTAGTTAAAATGAATACAAAAATGACACAAGCATATATCTTTTAGAAAAACAATTTTTACATAGGGTTATATATGTTGGATTTTAGACTATAAATATTCATTAGAAAGATAAAACGATTTCCTACATAATTATATTTTATTTATAATTTTTGGAGTTTACATATTGTAATTTATTTATGACACAATGATGATGAAGTAATTACCATAATAGTGAAATCTCAAAATAATTGAAGTTATAAATCCCGAAATAAATATAATTTGAGACTTTTAATGAATTAAAATAATTTTATAAGATAATATGACATATAAGGATTTATTTAATTTACATTTTTCGAAGTAATCATTCTGTGATGAGTTTCACAAAAATCATCTATTGAATAGTGTCAAAATTGACATAATAGAGTTTTTAAAACAAATATTATATTATTAATTGATATTAAATTCTTAAAAATCTAAGGATCTGCCAAGAGACTTATATCATGATAGTTTTATCATTAATGGACCACTAATGGGTCTCTAGTATGTATATAGTATGTTTATTAACTAAATATTATAAAAATACAAAGTGACACGGTAAATGTCAAACTAATTAACTAAGAGTTAATACTTAAAGATAAGGCTAATATAGTAACCCAAACCTATCTAAATTATATTTGTTGATTTTTTTTCGACCTATCCCCATATTAAAATTTAAATAATAAATTTTTGTGCCATTAGAAACCGAATATGAATTTATTATAAATTAATATTTCTAGCTTTTCCAAAGGTGCCCCTCACCCCTCTTATAAAAAGGCACTCCTCCTTCTCATTTCATCACAACTTAAAAGCCTTTAGGATCATCCAAACTCTGCCCAAATACTCTCCCAACTACACTCACTACAACCTAGAGTCCTTAGTTTGATCATAATTCCAACCTAATAGGCCCTTTTGATCAAATCAAAAGGAAGAACTCGAAGAAGAGATAATGATTTCACCACCCTTTTCCATGTTCCTTTCTTCTTCCACTTCTTCTTCCTGTGTTATTACCATTCTAAAATAATAACTCCAGTATCATATATATACTGTGATGTTATTATAAATATGTTACAACCATATTCTGTATTCTATCCACCCTTTGAATAACATGTCACCATACGTGCGTACGTACGACTTAACGTCTCCACGTCGTGGTGTAATTGTTATTCAATATATTATTATTTGGATGGGTATAATAATGATGATAAACTCATATAAATAATAAATATAACATGTTAATGATTCTGTATATATGATATAACATACATTTATATATTAATTTAATATCAAAAAAATGATATTGTCGCTCGTGCGTACGTACGGACTACCGTCTCCACGAACGCGATAAGATTCATTCTCCATCGTATCCATTCAAGTATAATTATCATTTGATGATTTAAAAATGATGTTTAAGTACTTGATATCATTATGGATATGAATAATATACAACCTATCCATTACAAACATGGCTTACATAACAAAACATATAAAAGAAAACGAGTAAGTTAGCACCTGAAACAACGATAAAAATAAGATATTATTAACAAATCAATGTTAAAAGATCATATATGATATCATATTAATGTATATGATTCTTTTATAATTTAATAACAATTATATCACCATTATACATGAGTTTAACCTACCCCAACCAAATAGAAGTACAAGGTAAGGGTTTATTTCACAATCTCTTCATTATCCGAAGTTGCTTATACGTAATAATCTAATGGGATCTCTTTATCATCCACATCCATGTTTCTTAAAAATGAATTTCAAAACATTTTTAATATTTACTATAATATGGTTTAATGACATTTAAACCCTCGTTTTACTTTTTATAAGAGGTTTATAAAGAAAGCTTTCCATCGTTTTCCAAACAAGGTGCTTTTTAACCTTTTCGACAGAATTAAGGTAAGAATGTTTTTTTAAATTATATGGTGGGTGCGGCTATTTTTCTCCATTATAAAATCTTCGAAGCTTCCCTTACAAGCTTATAATAATATTTTCAATGAAAATATTTTATTTTATAAATATAAGACTCTTAAATGATTTCAAAATATAAAGAGATATTGCTATAAAAAGAATTTTGATTTCATCTATGTCAACATCCTTTGATGTATTTTACGCTTATTTAAAGTTAATTTATTATGATACAAAACTTATATATTGTATTGAAGGTTTTGTGATATGTTTGACTGTGGATGTGAAATTTTTATACCATTCATGGTTTATGGTGAAAGTATTGACATTTAGTATGCTAGTTTTAATACGAATGTTTATGTTATATTTAAACCTTTTCATATGGGAATTCATTAGACTTAATATGTGATGGGTGGAGCCCGCTATAGCTCCTCGATGCATCGGTAGTTCTCCTGAGAAAAACTAGTGTCTTGGCATAAGGCCTTGGAAAAATCTTATTTGTAGTCTGGGCATGAGGCCTTGGCTATTTGGTTATGATAGTCTAGCATTATGCATTCCATCATTATGAAAGTGGTTATTGATATTTCATGTCATTATTCGATTAGTAGAATATCCATGTGAATAAGTAAATGGCATTATTTCATTTTATTTTTGCCATACAATGTTGATGTTCAAGTTTAAGAGGCTTTTGTTTTAGTTATACATTGCCTTAAATGTTTATTCTTATTTATGAATGTTTCCGCTATATTGTTTTCCTTACTGGGCATTTGAGATCACCCCTTTTCAATGTTTTATTTTTCCTAGGATGTGAAGAAGTAAGTTATGAATGACATGCAGGGATTTTATGAGGGGATAATAGTGTGGACTATGGAGACATTATGTTGTTGTAGTAGTTTTTCACTTTATGATGTAATGTAAAACTTTATGAATATATCTAGTGTTTCCAAGGCTACTAAACCAATCGGTCTTTCGAGATTTGATCTTTCTTGAGATCATACCAATGTTATGTAATAATGCACCGACTCCGGGTAACTGGGTCAGGGCGTTACAATAATACCACTAAATCCAACTCCATATCATTGGTATGGTATTTATTTATGTGAAAATTAAAATTCCTTGATTCACATGAAACCACTATGTTATTCTCGATTAACACACATTCCATGGCCCTCTTCAAAGCATCAATAAATACCAAACAATGGTATCCCCATGTAGGTAGTATGAGTACATGTGCAGGGATAATCCTCCATTTGAACTATTATATCCTCTATTCGTATTCAACATTCCATGACAAAATCACTCCCTTACATTTTATCTTTGTTATTGGTTTTGAAAATCATGAGAAATATATCAAAAATCAATAATAGTACCATGTTAATTCAAAGAATACTATAGAAAAATTTCACATATATTGTCCACATTCATCATTAAATTTATTATATTTCTAAAGGGGCCATATTCATCCCATTTTTATAGATGTTATTATATAGTAATGAGACATCCTACAACCCTAAAACACTTTTTTTATACTAATAATAATAATTCTCTATTAAATACATTTTTTTAATAGTGCTCATATTCTACTTTTCCACCTACTTCCTTTTGGATTATATTAGAATATAACCCATAAATACTGCAACAATTTTTTTTGGTAATATCTATGACTATATGAATCATGCCCATAAATATTAATAGATAATTAGTGATTCTGAAAGGAATTACTATGAAAATATAGTGCTTTTATCATGCATGAAAAGATTTCTTGGGGATGTTATCCATCTTAACCCGAATTTGGTTATATCACAACTATCGATCATCAAGGTATAAGTATTGTTCTCTTAAAATTTGATCGATCATGAAATAAATCAATGGAATATGGTATATTTTAATTATAATGATCTAGTTGAGATCAATATAATCAATTAAAATTCACATTGACCAATCATTATTCTTGAAAAAAAGAACTGTTAAACCCCAATGTGAAAAACATGGTTATATGAACACATTATCCATATAATACTGTAGATACTTATTTATCATCTCATGTTTCACAACAACCAATAAATATTGTGTCTTGGATATTTGTAACTCTATAGGTATATGATCAATTGATAATTCAACCTCTGGGGTTTGAGGAAGACCAGTAACTTTCTCAGGATACACATATATGTGTCCCCTACTAATGGGAATGTATTAAATGATGATATTTTCCTTAGAAACAATCATTATAGAAATATATGTGTTCTCATTAGAAAATAATTTCGACTTTTGAAATTTCGGTGCAAAGATGACTCAACCATCTCCATTCACTTCTTTAGATGTTGAGGATGATTCATGTTACCCAGACTAATTTCATTCTAGAAAAAAAAATTGAATATATATATATATATAAATCCAATCCATTTATGACAACCCTGATTTTTATTACAACTTAAGCATGCTTTATTACATAAAACATCAGTTCATACAAAAAAGAAGATCGAGAGGTTTAGTGTCTTTGGGGATTAGGATCATTACATAAAAACTTTAAACTTGAAATACAACATATTAATTGAAAACTTCCTTTACAATACCACTACACTCCTTCGTACTTAGCATTGCATGGGATAACTTGAGGACATGCATAAGAAAAGGGTGAGATATAAAGCCCAGTAAGGGAGTACACAATGAATAACATGAGTAGTACAATACATGTTAGGCAATAAGAACATCAATAGAGCATTAGAGTAACATGAACATAAAGTCATGATAAAGCATGATAACCATAACATGGAAATGTGGCAACAACACTTAACATTGAATTAGCATGAGCCAAGGCTCATTGCACATGGAGCATGAGTAAACCCTCATTGCACATGAAGCAAGAGTAAACCCTTGTTTCACTTGAATTATCATGATTCAACACTCTTTTCACATGACGTCTCATGATACTATACGTTACCCATTGCATTGGAGCGCTATAAAGGGCGCACCCTTCTTAAACATTTCATTTCATGCATAAGTGTGCCACATTGATCATAAAACATGGATTCATAAAACATAATCATTTATTCAATGATAAAGGAATTTGGAATTCATACATGAAACTTTATAATCAATAAGTAAATGTGCATAAAGGTGAATACCCTTGATGGATAAATGGGTATGGTATTCACTACACAATGACATTGGCTTAGAAAATCCGTGTGATTTCGGCAGCGTAACGACGTGACATAAGAATTCAAAATAAAGTTCGATGAGAGAGAAAGGGGTTACTCATCATATTTACATGTAATGGACAGTAAGGAGGTCATATAGATACATGTCCCAACAATTGAAAAGGAATTTAGATTCATGATTCAAAAGTATTGCTTGAATATAAAAGAGGAGAAAATGGTTTCTTTCGGAATTTCGGCATAGTAACAGGTGTACATGGGAGGATTTTAATGAGATAGAAAGGGGTATCCCATCATTCAAAAAATAATATGGCACTATGGGAGAGGTGTGAAACCATACCCCAACTTTCATAATTGAAATTAAAAGGGCAATACAACTTAAATAAAATTGACAAAAATGAGAAAGGAAGAAAAAACCCTTTATTGGAACTATGCTTCCAAAGGCTAGAGAGAGGCTTGTGAGAGGATTATTGGGAGCTTGGGGCACCTTGGGAGGATTCTAGAGAGAGTAGGGAAGATATTGGACGAACTCCAAGGGATTTTAGTGAGGAGGAAGTGGGAGATTGCGTGGGTTTATATAGGAAAGATGATAGAATTCTTTATTATTTAGGTTTGGGAGCCCTTATATTAAAATAATCCAAACCACAAACCATCCCATGGTATTTGCTCATGGTTTCAGGAAAAGGAAAGAGGAAAACAATATTTTCCAAGGCCAAGGTCAGAAATTATTAAAAAATTAGGGTTTCTTATGTGGAGATGAGTCACACTCCCATGGAAATTAATTTAAAAAGGCAAAGTGTTGAATAAGTCTTGAGGGCTCCATTAATGCTTTGAAAAGTAAGTCAAAAAACCCCAAACCTCATTATTTTAATGATAAAACACATATTGGCCGAACATAAGTATTGTGTTATTTTATTACATCACCATTGGGTCATTATGATGTCATAAAACACATTATATATTTAAATGTTACTTAATTTTTACCCAAAAATTTGAATGTCTCAAAAAATTATGAAAAATTCACCGTTGGATAATTTCGACGTCCTGATTCCAAAAATAATATTTATTTTATCTAAATAATTATCTAAATATGTGAATTTTCACTTTTAAAATAAAAACTAACATTTATAAAAAAAATTCACGGGTTTTGACAGAAATGGCTCTCAATCCTTAGTAAATATTTTAATTGCATTCATAAAATTATAAGATCATTTATACTTAATAAAAAAATTAATTTAATATTAATAATAATATTTTATTAAAATATTATTTAATTAAAAAATCCTTTAATTTAATATAATATAATTCTTAATTAAATAATAACTAAAAACACCATTTGTACTTTAAGAGTTAATTACAATGTATCAAAAATGACTAGAAATTATATTCATTATTATATACAAAAATAATGTACATGAACATGGTGCTACTTATTTGTTACATAACACCTTCAAATAGCCGCATAAGACCTAAGGGTAAGGTGCGCAATGGTGAAAGACTCTTGGGGCGGCTCGGATAACATCGCTCGAGTGGTAATTTCAATCAACTTCCACATTTCCCGAAGACGATCACGTTCGAGCTTGACTTGATGAAGCTCAGATTGGGCTTGGTCAGGGGAAATGCCCAAAGATGCCACCTCTTTTCCGAGCTTTGACAAATGGGCTTCGTAAGGGGCAATTCTACTGGATGAGGCCATCGCTTCCTTTGTCTGAGTAAAATTGGGTTTGTTAAATCCATATATTTATACTACTCATGTGATCACTATTCAACGGATATAAAAGTAACGGTCACAAATCATAACATAAAACTAAAGAAGTTGACATCTTATAAAAACATTTTTCATAAAGAAACATTTAACTGGATCAAGAGGGATTTTCCATTAATGAAACATTGGGTCATTACAACATTCCCCCCTTAAGAAATTTCGCCCTAGAAATTTTCCTTTTCCCACACTAAATCAAATGTGGGTAACTTAGATTCATCATATCCTTCGACTCCCAAGTTGCTTCTTCAAACTTGTGGTTTCTCCACAACACCATGACGAGGGGCATTGTCTTATTTCGTAGAACTTTTTCTCTACGATCTAAGATCTTCACTGGTTGCTCCTCATAAGAAAGATCATCTTCTAATTGTACCACCTGGGAAGAGAGTACATGTGAAGGGTCTAGTATGTACTTCCTTAAGAGGGATACATGGAAGACATCATGCACCTTGACCATAGTAGGTGGAAGTGCTAGTCGATAGGCCACGACCCCAACACGTTCAAGAATCTCGAAGGGGCCGATGTACCTTGGACTTAACTTCCCTTTCTTTCCAATCCTCATGACCGTCTTCCACGGAGATATGCGTAAGAACACCATGTCTCTGACTTTAAACTCAAGGTCTTGTCGACGATTATATGCATAACTCTTCTGTCGACTTTGGGCTGCCATGATATGCTACTGAAGGTTTTCACCTTCTTCACCATTTCATCGACCATTTCTGGTCCAAGAAGCTTACGTTCACCGACCTCACCCCAACATGCTGGTGTTCTACAGCTTTTTCCATACCGGGCTTCATATGGAGCCATTTGGATGCTCGAGTGGAAACTATTATTATAATAGAACTCAACTAGAGGAAGATGTTGATCCCATCCTCCTTTAAAGTCCATTGAGCACGCTCTCAACACATCCTCAAGTGTTTGGATAGTCCGCTTGAATTGGCCATCAGTTTGAGGATGATAGGCCATACTGAAGTTCAGTTCAGAATTCAGAGCATGTTGAAGACTCTTCCAAAACATAGAGGTAAATCTTGGATCTCGGTCAGACACAATATATAGTGGTACTCCATGCAACCGTACCACTTCCCTGATATATATCTATTCCAGTTGATCCAAAGAGAAATCCTCTCGAATAGCAATGAAGTGTGCAGTCTTTTTAAGATGAATCCAAAACAACCCAGATTGGATTATTTCCATAGGATGTCCTTGGAAGTCTAGTGACAAAGTCCATGATGATGTTCTCCCATTTCCATTCTGGTATGGCCAATGGTTGCATCATCCCCTTAGACTTCTGCCTCTCTTCCTTCACTTTCTGACACACCAGGCACTTTGATGTATATTCAGCGATCTCCTTCTTCTTATTATCCCACCAAAAGTTTTCTCCGAGATCTCGATACATCTTTGTGCTCCTTGGGTGAATAGAGAAATTTGATCTATGTGCATCATCCAAAAGTTCCTTCTTCAGCTCCGAACATGATGGAACACATGGTATTTTCCCAAACCGCACAATTCCTTCTTCATTAACATTAAACTCTGAGGATTTTCCCTTTTTGATAGCTTCCACTTTTTCTTGGATTCTCAAATCATCCTTTTGAGAATCCTTTAACCTTTCCAAAAGAGATGGTTGATAGAATCCCTGGATCCTTTCTACTTAGTGCATCCGCCACCTTGTTCGCCTTCCCAGGGTGGTAATGTATTGAAAAGTCATAATCCATGATGAGCTCAATCCATCTTCTCTAGCGCATATTAACCTCTTTCTGTTTGAATATATATTTAAGACTCTTATGGTCAGTATATATCTCACATTTCTCTCCATAGAGATAATGCCGCCATATTTTCAAGGCAAAGATCACCGCAGCCAACTCCAGATCATGCGTTGGATAGTTTCTCTCATGGATTTTCAACTGCCTTGAGGCATAGGATATCACTTTATCATTCTGCATCAGCACACATCCTAAGCCCTTCATTGAAGCATCACTGAATACCACAAAAAGCTCCCCACTTGTGGGTAAAGTGAGCATGGGTGCAGTGATAGGCCTCCTTTTCAACTCCTTGAGACTTTCTTTGCATTCATCACTCCAAGAAAACTTTACTCCCTTTCGAGTTAGCTTGGTAAGAGGGTTGGACAATCATGAGAAATTTCTCACAAATCGTCGATAATATCCAGCTAACCCCAAGAAGCTACGGATATCAGTTACCAATGTTGGCCTCAGCCATCCCTCAATTGCATCTGTTTTGGAGGGGTCCACATATATCCCTTTGATTGTGATTATATGGCCCAAGAATGAGTCTTCTTTCAACCAAAACTCACACTTTCTGTACTTTGCATTGAGCTTCTCCTTGCACAACGTCTCTAGTACAGTTTTTAAATGCTCCTCATGGTCCTCCTTGGTTTTGGAGTATATTAGAATATCATCTATAAAGACTACCAAAAATTTGTCACGGTAATCTCTAAAGACTCTATTGATCAAGTCCATGAATATTTCTAGAGCATTGGTGAGTAAAAAAGGCATTACCATGAATTCATAGTGCCCGTACCTTATACGAAAAGTAGTCTTGGGGATATCTTCCTTCTTCACCCTTACTTGATAATATCCCGACCGCAAGTCCACCTTGGAGAAGTATTGTGCTCCACGCAGCTGATCAAAAAAGTCATCGATTCTTGGGAGAGGATACTTGTTATTTTTCGTGATTTTGTTATGTTCACGATAATCGATGCAAAGCCGCATTGACCCATCCTTCTTCTTGACGAAGAGGACTGGTGCACCCCATGGTGATGCACTTGGTCATATAAACCCTTTATCCAGATTCTCCTATAGTTGTTTTTTCAGCTCTTCAAGCTCAACAACAGCCATTCTATATGGAGTCTTGGATATTGGTAGCGCCCCAGGTATATTTTCAATTGAGAACTCAACATCTCTTCTTGGAGGAAGTCCAGGAAGTTCATCGGGAAATACTTCAGTGAATTCCCTCACAATAGGCATTTCTTCAAGGGCGGTTTCTTTATTGTACTCAATCATCTGAGCCAGATATGCGTTCTAATAAGGCAGTAATATCCATGCTTGAGATGATGGAGCTAAAGGAGATTCATCGTCCTCCTGACACTTGTAAAGAATCGGGGGTTGATTATCCATATGGAGTGTGATTTCCCCCTCCCAACAATTTATGTTGGCTCTATATAAGGAAATCCAATCCATGCCAAGAATTGCATCAAATTCCATTAAAGGGAGTATGACGAGGTTCGCTGGGAAATTCAATCCACAGATTATAACAGGGGAGGACTTATACTCATGGGATGCAATGATTGCCTCATTTTCCGTACTCACCAACATCTTTACTTCCATGATTTGTGGTGGTGAAGGGATTGTTCTACTAAACTTTTGAGATATAAAATAATGCGTAGAACCTGAATCAAAAAGTTCGTTCTCTATTATTGAATGAATAACTAGCGTACCTGTCACCACTTCGTTGTCGGGGTTCACTTCGGCAGAAGTGATGGCAAAAGTTCTTCCTTGCTGTCTTGGAGGTTGCTGGTTGCCTCCGATAACCCTTGGATTAGGGCACTGATTTGCAAAATGACCCGGTTCTTTTCATTTGTAGCATTGAACAATGCGTTGAGGTTCGAACAGAGCGTTCCTCTCCTCTTTCGCAGCCGCGGGTCCTTCTTGCTGACAGTTAACAGCTAGGTGCCCTTCTCTTCCACACTTGAAGCATTTTCTTGTCCCCCTTAGGCAATTTCCAGGTTGCTTCTTTCCACACTTTTGGAAAGTGGGGTGCTGGAACTTCTTAGTGCCGTTGGATTTATCCATCGGACCACCAGCATTGAAGTCCACCATAAGTTTCTTGTCCCCATGATATCCTTGTGATTCTCCTATCTCCATTTCAACCTTGAGGGAACATCGGTCAATTTCCTCATAGCTGTCGAAGTCACGGATCGCTAATGCTTTCCGTAAGCTAGGCTTCAACCCACCAATGAAGCGGTCAACCTTGCATTCGGGGGTAACGACAAAGCCGGAAGCGTATCATGCAAGCCTTGTGAAGTTTGCCTCATACGCTCCCACAGATTATTCATCTTTCTGTTTGAGGGAAAGGAAGTCCCTTTCCATCTTAAGACATAGGGTGCATGGAAAATATTTATCGAAAAACATCTTCTGGAATTCCTTCCGTTCCAAAGCCTAGATCTCCTCCTCAGGCTTCGTATTTTTGATCAACGTCCACCATTGATCAGCTTCACCCTCCATACGATAAGCCACCAGGAGAACCTTCTCTTTTTCATATCATTGGAGGACGGAGAATATCTTTTCAATTAAGTTGATCCATTGTTCAGCGATCATGGGATCTGATGATCCACTAAAAGTAGGGGGCCTTTGTCTCATGAAGATTTCAATAGCGACCTGTTCTTTCTTGGGGGGGGGGGGGGTTGAACGTTCCTCTTGACCAGTGTTTCTATTCAAAACATGAGTTATCTGAGAGAGAAGTGTGACAATGTTCGCGATTCCTGCTCCCATTGGATTGGGCATCTCATAAGTACACTCATCACATTGATCTTCACAACGGTTGTTAGCCCGAGTTCTCCTATTACCGGCCATTGGCTGGAATAAAAGTAAAGTTAGGGGTAACACATAAAGGGTAATCCAATGACAAAAGTTGATGAATTATAAATAAACTTTAATCTCGTTAACTCATGAGTCTATAGGATTCAATCGAGGCTTTTCATGATCTTCCTTTTAACTTATATTCTTAGGGGAATTTTTCCCTTAATAAGGGTTCATACTAAGATTGTGAATTTATCAAATCATATCCCCCGGGAGTGTCGTAACCAATAGTGCAGCAAGGCCTGTTGTCGTGCACCAGTTCCCGTTCGAGTCTAGCTCAAAGCGGTGTTTTCGGGTTTTACACCTAGGATACATCTGTGCTAGAGCCGCCTCTACCTGCTCGTATCCAGACAGGGATGTATTTTTTTGATAAACCACTTACATAGTATTTACCAAAACATAGGGATGTTTTTATTATGCGTAGTCTTGTATCTAAGGCTTTACAAGGTTTCCTAATCTCAAAAATAACTAAACCTATCATCTGATACCAACTATGACAACCCTACTTTTTATTACAACATAAGCATGCTTTATTACATAAACCTTCACTTGATACAACAAAGAAGATCGAGAGGTTTAGTGTATTTGGGGCTTAGGATCATTACATAAAAACTTTAACCTCGAAATAAAACATCTTTATTGAAAACTTCCTTTACATGACCACTACACTCCTTTGTACTTAGCATTGCATGGGATAACCTGAGGACATGCATAAGAAAAGGGTGAGCTATAAAGCCCAGTAAGGGAGTACACAATGAATAACATGAGGAGTTCAATAAATGATAGGCAATAGGAACATCAATATAGCATTAGAGTAACATGAACATAAAGGCATGATAAAGCATGATAACCATAACATGGAAATGTGGCAACAACACTTAACATTGAATTAGCATGAGCCAAGGCTCATTGCACATGGAGCATGAGTAAACCCTCATTGCACTTGAAGCATGAGTAAAACCTCATTTCACTTGAATTAGCATGATTAAACACTCATTGGAAATGACGTATCATGATACTATACTTTACCCAATGCATTGAGGCGCTATAAAGGGCACACCCTTCTTAAACATTTCATTTCATGCATAAGTGTGACACATGGATCATAAAACATGGATTCATAAAACATAATCATTTATTCCACAATAATGGAATGTGGAATTCATACATGAAACTTTATAATAAATAAGTAAATGTGAATAAAGGTAAATACCCTTGATGGAGAAATTGGCATGGTATTCACTACACAATGATATTGGCATAGAAAATCGGTGTGATTTCGGCAGCGTAACGGCGTGACATAAGAATTCATAAAAAAGGTTGATGAGAGAGAAAGGGGTTAATCATCATATTTACATGTAATGGACAGTAAGGAGGTCATATAGTTACATGTCCCAACAATTGAAAAGGAATTTAGACTCATGATACAAAAGTATTGCGTGAATATAAAAGAGGAGAAAAAGGTTTCTTTCGGAATTTCGGCATAGTGACGGGTGTACATTGGAGGCTTTTAATGAGAGAGAAAGGGGTCTCCCATCATTCAAACAATAAGAGGGAAGTATGGGAGAGGTGAGAAACCATACCCCAACATTCATAATTGAAATTAAAAGGGCAATACAACTTAAAGAAAATTGACAAAAATGAGAAAGGAAGAAAAACCCTTACTTGGAAGTGTGCTTCCAAAGGCTAGAGAGAGGCTTATAAGAGGCTTCTTGGGAGCTTGGGGCACCTTGGGAGGATTATAGAGAGATTAGGGCAGAGGTTTGACGAACTACAAGGGATTTTACTGAGGAGTAAGTGGGAGCTTGGGTGGGTTTGTATAGGAAAGGTGATAGAATTCTTTATTATTTAGGTTTGGGACCCCTTATATTAAAATAATCCAAACCACAAACCATCCAATGGTATTTTCCCTTGGTTTCTGGAATAGGAAAGAGGAAAACAATATTTTACAAGGCCAAGGTCCGAACATATTAAAAAATTAGGGTTGCTTATGTGGAGGTGAGTCACACTCCCATGGAAATTAATTTAAAAAGGCAAAGTGTTGAATAAGACTGGAGGGCTCCATTAATGCTTTGAAAAGTAAGTCAAACAAACCCAAAACCTCATTATTTTAATGATAAAACACATATTGGCCGAACATAAGGATTTTTTTTATTACATCACCATTGGGTCATTATGATGTCATAAAACACATTATATATTTATATGGTATTTAATTTTTACCCAAAAATTTGACTGTCTCAGAAAATTATGAAAAATTCACCGTTGGATAATTTTGACATCCTGATTCCAAAAATAATATTTATTTTATCTAAATAATTTTCTAAATATGTGAATTTTCACTTTTAAAATAAAAACTGACATTTATAAAAAAAATTCACGGGTTTTGACAGAAATGGCTCTCAAACCATAGTAAAAATTTTAATTGCATTCATGAAATTATAAGATCATTTATAATTAATAAAAAAAAATTAATAATAATAATAATATTTTATTAAAATATTATTTAATTCAAAAATAATTTAATTTAATATAATATAATTCTTAATTAAATAAAAACTAAAAACACCATTTGTACTTTAAAATCTAATTAAAATGTATCAAAAATGACTAGAAATTATTTTCATTATTATATAAAAAAATAATGTACATGAAAATGGTGCTACTTATTTGTTACATAACCCCTTAAAATAGCCGCATAATACCTAAGGGTAAGGTGTGCGATGGTGACAGACTCTTGGGGCGGCTCGTATAACATCTCTCGAGTGGTAATTTCAATCAACTTCCACTTTTCCCATAGACGATCACGTTCGAGCTTGACTTGATGAAGCTCAGCTTGGGCTTGGTCAAGGGCAAAGCCCAAAGACGCCACCTATTTTCCAAGCTCTAACAAATGGGCTTCGTAAGGGGAAATTATACTGGATGAGGCCATCGCTTCCTTTGTCTGAGTAAAATTGGGTTCGTTAAAGCCATATATTTATACTACTCATGTGATCACTGTTCAACGGCTATAAAATAATGGTCACAAATCTTAGCGTAAAAATAAAGAAGTTGACATCTTATAAAAACATTTTTCATAAAGAAACATGTAACTGGATCAAGAGGGATTTTCCATTAATGAAACTTTGGGTCGTTACACCATTCCCCTAATTGTATAAAATTTTCAAAATAGGGATCATCTGAAAGTTCATTTGGATTTCAGACCCACAAGTTCTAAAAAGCGAGGAGTTATATAATTGGGAAGATATTATTTCCCATTTTTTTCATCGATAGCTGTACTTCAATTCGTTCTGGTTGTTTTTGAATAGTTCTAATAAAATTTCAAGATATAAAGGAATTCATAGATAAATAAAAAAATAAATTTCTTTAATATTTAATTAATAACTAGTTTACCCATCACTAATTCATTTTAAGGATCCACCAATGTTCTTCTGATGGAAATTTCCCAACCTTTATTCCATGGAGGTCCCTAGTTGTCTCTGAAAACCATTGACATTGTGTATTTGATGGGAATGTTCATAGGTTATTTATAGTTCAAGCAATTTAAATTAAGATGAGGGTTGAAAAGATAATTACTGTCCTCCAATGTATTTGTGGGTATCTATAATCAATAACTTATATATTGGGGTCCCACCTTCCCACATCAAAAACATTTTCTTGCTCCCCTTAGTTAGTTTTCATGGTTCTTATTTCTACATCATTGATAAGTAGGATTCTACTATATCATGGCATCATCCTATTTCTCCATCAAAAAGATAAAATTACAGTCCAAATACAAATTTATATCCTCGTGATACCCTTCATTTTCTACAACCACTATCACGATATTTTGGCCACTTCTAATAATCTTATCATTTTAATCAATGTATTCGATCGTAGGGTATTTCCATAGATTAGGGTTTATCCCACCAATGAAGTGGTAAACCTTGCATTAGAGTGTAATGTTAATATCAGTGCCGTATCTTGAAAGTCTTATGATTTTTTCCATTTAGTCCTTGATTGATTCATACGGGATTTTACATGAGGGCATGAATATACCATTTTGTTTAATTCTGAGGGTGTGAGGAAATATTTTGTGACTTTTTCCAGAATTTTGTCTACAATGTTGCATTGATATCATTATAATGATTCATATTTATTATAAATGTCCACCACTGATATGATTCTCCATTCATAGGATAAAAACAAAATAACCTTGTCTTATTAATAACATTGATGGAGAAAGACTATCTTCTCGGTGGTGTTAATCTATATTTTTATGATTAAGGGATTGGGTGATCCATTTTATGTCGGAGGCATTTTTCACAAAAAGTTCTATTTATAGAATGTTAATTCTTTATTGGAATTGGACATTAAACCTTATCCACATATCTATTCAGATCATAATTCATCTATGATAGTATCATCATATTTTTTATTCTGGAACCCATCGAGTTGGATATCTCACTAGATATGTCATCACATTTCTGGTCAAATTGATTTTTAATTGATTCCACCTATTTTTTTAACGGGATAGAATAACGGGAAAAGTAGGGATAATTATTTTTAAAATATTAATCTCATAAATGAGAAATATACTTATATTAACATAATTACTTTTAAATTTCATGGTTCATATCATTGTAATTTAAAGGAATTCATATATTTTATATATGATCTATTTCCAAAAATATATAATCCTGTTTTTATTTGATTATTACATTTATAATAATTCATAATGATAATAAGAGTTTAAAAAATAAAATCTATATAGAGTGTCAAACATGGAGTGCATCAAGCCCCACTATCGTGCACCCATTCTCGATCTATTATATCTCAATGTAGGGATCTCTATTTTTACCCCTATGAATATTTGTCATATAGGCACATCCACATGAAATATCATTAAAATGTATTTATTTCCATGATAAACCGCTTACTATATAATTTTCAAAATTTATTGTCCTTTCTTTTTGGATGTTTCATCCCAAAGTCATTATCTAGAGTTTTCTAATCGTAATTCCAATAATTACTAACATTTAGATTGATATCATCTAAAAAACCTTCTATTTATTACATAGTAATTAAAAATTTATTACATAACATTATACCTAATAAAATTTATGATATTGAGAATCTTATTATATATAGGTATTAGGTACATTACATTACAACATAAATATGAAATAAATAATCATTATTGAATGTATAATTAAGTTTATCAAACTAAAAATATCATGGGATAACCCGGGGATACATATAAGAAATGGATGATATATAGAGCATAGTAATTGAATTAAAAATACATGACATGAATAATATTATATTTCTATGAAAATATTCATCTTAATGGAGCATAAAATCAGTGAGAATTATAAACATGATTAACGAAGAATAATATTTCATGATAATCATAATGGATGATGGGAAATGTGAAAACCACAAAAAACAAAACATCATAAACTTAGGTCAATGAAAACTGGAAATAAATCATGCTAGAAAAAGTAAAATAATGGAATTAAATTCACTACCTATCCCATAATTTCATCTCACGAGACTTAACAATTCCAAACATTTTAGAGCGCCATATAATTCCAATCACAATTGTAACATTCATTTCATTTTCATGAATAGTTATTCCACATATATCAATGGACATGGATTCATTCATAAAAATATTTTATTATAAATTAAGGGAATGTGGAAAAAATTGATATAATCGCCTATTAAAATAAGTATAAATGTATCATGGTTAAAAAACTTGGTTGTAAATGGTTATGGAAACGACAACACAAATGTTTTGGCACAGAAATCACAGTGAAATTGTAGTAGGATTACCGCATCACATAAAAAATAAAAACATGGGTTTATAAGAGATTAAGGGTTATCTAATCTTTAGGACATAAAATATGATGTAATAGGGACATAGAAATACATGTCCTAATAATATTAATTGGAAAATAAAATTCATAAGATAATAGTGAATCATTAATAATGAAGAGACCGATAAGATCCCATACATTAGTGTCTGACTCCAAATCTTTGGTAGGATGCTCTCGAGAACATGGGGGAACCTTGGGAGGATAATATATAGAGTACAGAATAGTAAGTGTTGAATGTATTTTTTTTAGTGATAACTATGATCATTGTTGTGTTTATATAGGAAATGAATGGGGAAATTATTATTATTTCTCAAATTTTAGACTATATATATTAAAATATAAAAAAATAAAAACTATCCCATGTATTTTTACAATTTTTCTACCAATTGGGAGTGGGTTTGAATATTTTATAAGGGCAAGTGATGAAAATAATAAAATAATATGTAATGCCCCAACCCCAATAAACTAGAGTTAGTGTATTATTACAAAACATAGGCATGATACAAATGAATCATGTCCCGAATGACCGATCATTTTAGTATCCCTAGAAGTAATAGATACATATATAAGTTATACATTACATCAGGAAAAAAAAATTGTCCCCCATTTGAACACACTTATATACCTTATCATTTTCTTACAGGTTAATCATAATAGGCATCTTTGCATCTTGGAAAAAATAAAACATAAGAATGGTGTGATCTCAAATACTCAGTAAGGATAACAATATAGTGGAAACAATCATAAATAGGCATAAAAATTTAAGGCAATGTATAAGTATAAAAAAAATCCTCTTAAAAATAAAATTTGGAATAATTTGGAAAAGATTAATAAAATAATTCCATTTACATATTCACATGGATATTCAATAAGTTGAGTAATCACATGGTCAAGGCCTCGTGCCATGCATACAAATAATATTTTTTCAAGGCCATATTCTAGAAATCTAGTCTGTCTCATGAGACCTACCGATGCATCGAGGAGATATAGCGAGCTCCACCAGTAACTTACTAAGGCCAATGTATACCTCATATGAATAGTTTGAAACATAACATAAACATTTCTATAAAAACTGGAATACAAAATGTTATTACATTAACCATAAACCATAAATGGAATAAAAAACAGCCACATTCAAACAAATCAAAACTCATTCAACACAATATAGATGATTGTTTTATAATAAATCAAATTCAAACAAGTTTAATGTCCATTAAAGAATGTTGTCATAGATGAAATCAAAACTATTTGAGAGAAATATCTCTTCTATTTTAAAAAATAGTAAATCTCACATAATTATAAAATAAGAAATTTGTTTTGAGTTTATTCTTATATTATTTTAAGGAATGTTTCGATGATGTTATAATGTTATAAAATAGCCACACCCCCCATAAACGTTAAAAAATATTCTTTCCATAGTTTGGTCGAAAAGGTCGTAAAGGGCCTTATTTGCAAAACGGAAGAATGATTTCTTTATAAACCTTTTATAAATTTTAAAAAAACTGTATAAATTACATTAAACCATAGTCTATAAAATGTAAAAATGTTTTGAAATACATTTTAAAAAAACACAGATGTGGATCATAAAGAGATCCTGTTAGATACATGCATATAAACAACCTCCGATAATAAAAAGATTGTAAAATTAACCCATACCTTATACTTTTCCTAGATCAATGGTACACTAACCTCTTGTATAATATTTAATTCTGTATTATTAAATTATACAAAAACCACATACATAAATATGTTATCATATATGATCTTCAAATATTTATTTGTTAATTATATTTCAATAGTGTCATTGTTTCGGGTGTTAACTAATTCGTTTTCCTTTATATTATTTGTTAATTAATATGTGTTTTTAAAGATTTGATGTATTTTATTAATATCCATAATGATATTGAGTTCTTAAAAATTAGTTTTAATAATAAAATGAAAATTATTTTTGAATTTTTACGATGGGGAATGAATCTCATCATGTTCGTGGAGACGACAATCCGTACGTACACACGAATTACAATATCATTTTATTGATTGTAAAATAGTATGTAATTAGATGGTATATAATATATACAGATTGATTAACATGTAATATTCATTATTTTCATCAATTATACACATTATTTTACCCATCCATATAATGATGTGTTGAATAAAAAACAACACCACGCTATGGTGATGGTAATCTGTAATGCACACACATATAGGGACTTGTCATTTATAGGATAGATAGAATAATTAATATTGTTTTACAATATTTATAACAACATAAAAATATGTTTATGGTTTTTTTGTTATTATTTTGGTATGGAAACAACAAATAATGATGATGTGGGACAAATAAATACACATTGAGCGATGTGTGGAAATTATTACCTCTTCTTCGGGTGCTTCCTTTTGATTTTATCAAAAGGGCTCCTTAGGTAGTCTTTTGATCAAATTAAGGACTATATGTTAAATTGAGGGTAGTTGGGAGGATATTTAATTGTGGTTGGATAAGGTAAATGGATTTCGATTTGTGAATTTGTGGGAAGGGGAAGTAACAACTCTAAGAGAGGTGATGGTTGCTTTAGAAAATTCATGATATGTTATTTTGTTATACAATAATATTATGTTTATAATGGCTCAAAATGGATATATTTTTGACGAGAAGGTGGGGATCGGTCAAAAAAACTCATTCAATATGTTTTACACCAGTTTAGGTCACCATATTAACCAAATATTTTAGATTTGACACTTTTTGAAATAGTTTAACATTTACCATGTATTCTTGTGTAATTATAGTAAATGGTTAATAAAATAATAATAATAATCCAATTGAACCCCAAGTGGTTCATTAATTTTATATATAATTTTATATATGACCTTTGGATGAACCGTATATTTTTTTAAATATTATATCAATTAATAATATTTTATTTGATATAAAAACTAATTTATGTGAAATTTTGACACTATTTAGTATTCCCTATTAGAGAAAGTAAAAACAACATTATCACATCATACAAATTTTTTAAAATCAACCCTAAAATTATATATTATCCTTTAAAATTCTTCGAATACATCAAAATTCTCAATTTTCAATTATATTAATATTTACTATATCATTTATTTTAATCAATTAATAAATATGTAATTAATACATCCTCATTGTGTCAGAAATAAATTTATTTATTTAACGTCTAAATGATAATAATCAAAATAAATTTATATAGGAAATTAGTTTAGATTTTTATTAAATATTAATAGATTAATTAATATTATTTATATAAATATATTAAAAATGATTTAGTTATTAAAAACTTAATTTTACAATTTTAACTCTTATTTAAATAAATAATTAATTAAACTCCTAATCTAATCCAAGTGGACCCAAAGGATCATATTTCATTCATAAGGTAGAATTTTCTCAAAATATATTTGTCCAATAGAATTAGGACATGTGTTAGGATCATGGTAATATCATTTTTACCTGTATTTACCCTATTTACTTTTGACCGTGGTAAATAAATTTCAAAAGATACTATTCAAAAAACAATTATTTTCATCATGTCGAACCAAATTTTATGTACTGATGTCAACTATGTATCTCGGATTGTTTAAATTCAAATCATAGAAGCAATAATATTACGTTTTATTAAAATTTTAAAATGTTCCATGAATGTGGGAAAAATTTGTTTAAAAAAATCAATAAAATATTATACATTTATTCTTATAAAAAAAATCTCCAATGAATTACAGTAAACTAATATATATATTATGTATTTATTTTGACATTAAAATAATACTAAAAAAAATTATTTAAATAATGGTCGTTTTTAAACAATATGGCAATGTTTATCACTATTCATCAAAAAAAGAATGTTTTTATAAAAATATTATAAATTTATCCAAATATAATTTTGATATTCTGAATCCAAAAAAATCCCATTTAGACTAATAAAATTTATAAACGTTCCAAAAGTGGGTATTACTATTCATAATATCTAGTCCGATTGGTCGTGGTGTGTTAGAACTCAAAGTTGCATACAATACAAACTATTGCATTATTCAAAGAGAAATATACTATTGAAAATTGGGGTGTTACATTCATCCCTCCTTCAAATAATTTTTTACACTAAATTTATAGAATACAACATCATAAAATGATTCATGTGGGTTTTTATCAAATGTTCTTCAGAAACCCACGTTGCCTCTTCCATCTTCTAGTTTCTCCATAGATCTTTTACCAGATGAGTTGTCCAGTTTCTCAATACATGTTCTTTGATATTGAGAATCTAGATAGGCTCTACACAATAAGACAAATCACGTTCCATTTCTATTGCCTAATTGGTAAGTACATAAATTGGGTCAGGCATGTATTAGCATAATTGTGATACGTGGAACACATCATGAACATTGGAGTGACTTGGTGGTATTTCTAAATAGAATTCTACAAATTCTATTCATCCAAGACTTTCGAATGGTTTGATGTACATGAGACAAAACATACCCTCCTTAATGAATCCAAAAACACCCTTCCGTAGAGATACATTTATGAAAACATGATCTCTAACTTGAAATTCCAAATCCTTCTTTGGTTATTGGCATAGATATTTTTCCATCATTTTGAGGCTTTTATGTGGTTTTGGATAATCATAACCATTTCAATTGTTTCTTTAACAAGTTTTAGGGCTACAAATTTTCATTCACCAACATCATCCCAATAAGATGGTGTGCTACATCTCTTTCCATATAATGTTTCATATGGTGGAATCTGAATACATGATTTAATTATTTTATTATAGATAAATTAAACCAGAGGTAAACAAGGATCCTAGGTAAATTGAATGTCATATTATCAAGATATCAACATTTTTCTATGGTTTTAATATTCTGTTCTGATAGTCCATCAGTTTGAGAATGGTAGGCAGTGCTCAAATGATGTTCAATATTTAGGGCTATCTGAATACTTTTCCAATTTCATGATGTTAAATGGGGATCACAATCAGAAAAAATCAATATGGGTTCATTGTGAAGTCTTAAAACTTAATAAATATATAGTCTTGTCAAACGCTCAAGTTTTAAATCTTATCTTATTACATGAAAATGTGATGACTTGGTACGATGATAAAAAACGAGCAATATTGCATCATTCCTTCTAGGAGTCATTGGTAGACCCATGAAAAATACTATTGTAATATCATCAAATTTCCAATCTTGTATAGGAGGAAGTTTCTTTACTACTCTAGGATGTTTTCTTCTAGTAATAACCTATTTAAAAACAATACATCTAGACACATAATCTACTGTCTCTCTGTCCAGGTATTCCCACAAAAAATGTTCCTTCAAATCTCTATACATCTTATTGCTACAATAGTGTATAGTGAAATTAGTTCTATGAGCTTCATCCAACAATTCCCTTCTAAGATCAAGAATATCAAGAACACAATGTCTCATCCCAAATTTCAAAATTCTATCTTCATATATGATGTCAATCAATCTCCCATCATTCAATGATTTAATTTTCTTTTTAAACATTCTCATCATCAGTTTGAGAACATCTTATCCATTATAGTAAAGATGGTTTGGAAGCCATTTGAATAACGATTGATGTTTCAAAATCCTTGATTATTCCAATATCCATCTTTAATATATCAATGAACATATGATCCCTTTCAACTCTCATAATGATCAAAACACCGTAATCCATTCTGCTCAAAGCATCTTTCACCCTATTTTCTTTCCCAGAGTGGTAGTGTATAGTGAAATCATAATCATTGAGTTGTTCAAGCCATATTATTTGCCTCCTATTGTGTTCTTTTTGTAAGACAATATACATCAAACTCTGTTGAGCTATATATATCCCAAATTTTTTACCATAGAGATAGAGTATCCATATAATCAGTTAGCCAATCGGAAACATCATAGACAAAACGCTGATAATAACCAGCTAAAACAATAAAACTAGGTACATTAGTTATACACGTCGGTTCTACCCATTCATTTATTTCTCTTGTCATATAATGATCAATAGAGATTCCATCCATAGTAAAAATATGGAAAGAAAAGAAATTTCCTAAAGAGAAAATTCACACATGCTAAACTACCCAAGTAATTCATTTCTTATAAGAGTCTTCAGAATAGTGTGCATGTGATTTAATGTTCTCCATAAAATTTGGAGTAAAAAAGATATCATAAATAAATACCACCATATAGTCATCATGATATTCCTTTAAAACACTCTTTATTAGATATATGATGATAGAGGATGAATTATTCAGTCCAAAATGCATTACTGTAAACTCGTAATGCCCATACCCAGTACAAAATTCTGTCTTTGAAATCTTTTCTTTATTCACACACAACTGATGATATCTAGATCGAAGGTTAATCTTTTAAAAAATATTGAGCTCCATGAATTAGATCAAATAAATAATAAATGTATGGTAGTGTATACTTGTTCTTTATCGGTATAGCATTGATGTCCCTGTTGTCAACGTACAACCTCATAGATCCATATTTCATCATAACAAAATGAATAGTGGCTCCCCATTGAGAAACAATTGGGAAAATAAATCATTTATTACTCAATTCCTTATGTTGTTTATTTATGTCCACTAATTACATAGTAGCCACTATATACGAGGTCTTTGATATGGGCCATGAACTAGGAATTAAATCAATGGAATACATAAATTATAATTCTAGAGGATGTCCAGGTATATCATAAGGAAACTAATAAATATATCCATTAACAGTAGTTACATCCCTTATTTTCACATTCTATTCCTCACCCATTGTTATTTCATTCTCTTACTCCCTAATAAATGAATTTTTTAGAGATACTAGGGGTGGATCTAGATAAGAATCATGTGATGATGGTTCTTCTCTAAAATAATGTACCCCTTATCATCATCGAAAATTGTATCCTCCATATTATTACAAAAATGATTCACATCATTGTCTTAAAAACAATCCATACAGAGGATTATATAAAATTTAATAATGGGTATGATGATGAGATCAGCAGATAAAGCACATTTATATTCCCATATGGGCACTGATTGATAAAACATTATTGCAGTGATAATTCCCTTAAGAGTTTTTATTGAAAACATCCACGTTAAATATAATTTGAAATATCTAAATTTATATGAAAACTTGTAAGATATGAAACAATGTGATTATCCATAATCAAATAAAGCATTGGCTAAAGTTGAGGAAACCATTAATTTCCCTTCCACCATGTCATTCAGAGCTTTAACCTCAGTAGTAGTGATCCCCTAATCTTGGCATTTCCCCCATGGCATTTTATGAGGTTTGTTTCCTAGGTTCTTAGGACATTCATTTTAATAATTTCTCATTTATCTACAATTTTATCATTCAACATTGACCACATCTTTCTTTCCATTATAATCATGAACTTGGTGGCCTTTTCACCACACATGTAACAAACTCCCATTCCCTTCAGGAATGTTCTATGGTGTTTCATCCCACATTTACTATAGGATAGAAATTCAACTCTCCAATTCTTCACCATATTTTCATATCCAGAGAGTTCAATAGATATCTTCTTCTCTTACATTTATTTGATTCCATTATGCATAGAGATTTCCTTTTCTTTCTTGATAGCACATGAGACAAAGTATCAGTATGATGATAAGGATTATGAGACTAATTCTAAATGAATAAACTGTTTTAACCCATTAAAGAATCAACCACTTTTACTCCTTGTGTTTTGTATATAACAATTTGCATACCTTGCTAACATTGTAACGTTAGCCTCATAGTTTGTGACATTCTCATCCCCATTTTTCATCATACTCAGAAACTGTCTTTCTATATCCACTCGATGGCCATGATGAAAGTATTTTTTTAATAAAATATCCTTTAACTCACTCCATTCTATATTTTATGCTTCATCATCCTACCTTGTGTTTAGAATTAATGACCACCATTCCTCTGTATCTCCCATGCGGTGATAAACTGCCATGACTACATTTTCCCTTTCGCTACATCCCAAACATGAAATATTTTCTCTAAGGAACATATCCATTTTCAGAAACAAATGGATTTGTACCCCCATTTAATATTGGTGGGTGTTGCCTCAATAAATGATCTAACATTGATCTTCTACATTGTGGATAAGGGTGCTCCATACAAGTAATGTTATTATTCATAATTTGAGTGAGTTGTCTCAGTATGGTTATAAGTTGTTCAACACCATTTGCATCAACAACTCCATTATAATTATCTTGAGTAGGTGGGAAATCCCTATGTGCATTTTGTACATTGATATGGTTTCCATTCATTCCATTAGCTTGCATTTCTAAACAATGGAATACATTAGATTAGTTTGTGAATCATAATACATTATACCAAACTAGTAAAATACCTAACATAAATTGAACAGTTTATGCATATAATCCATAATTATAATAAAAATGTTTTGTATGAGGAGTTATTTACTCATCAATACTTAATAATGGGTTGTAATAAAAAATTGAATTATCCTAAGAATATCCCTCATGATTTTGGTACCCAAGAGTTCAGTAAGGCCCATTGTCATGTACCAGGATACCTCAAGTCAATCCAGAAACACCTTTTCCGATTTTTCACTCCTAGGTACATCTATTACAGTGGAAACTCTACCTGATCAAATCTTGACATAGATGTATTTATTCTAAAATAAACAAAATATCTACCTTAACAGAATTATAGAATGTTCTTCTATACTAATCATCAAATTCTATCATAGGGTAATGTTATATAATCTGATTATTTTTTCTAAAACGTTCTTTAATGGTTTTTAATAAATATCCATTGAAACCAATTGTAATACCCCAACCCCAATTACCCGGATTAGGTTCATTATTCTATAAATTTATCCGGATAAATGTAATCATATCCTGAAAGTGCGATCTGTTTAATATCCTTGGATGTACTAGATTCATACATAAGATTTACATTTCATCATGAAATAAAAAAAAATTCTCCTTTGAACACTCTTATATAGCTTAGCCAATTCCTGCATTTCAATCGTAATATACGTCTACAAATTATGGAGATAAATAATACATATGAAACGGATGAGCTCAGATGCCCATTAAGGATAACTATATTGTTGAAATGATCATAAATGAGGATAAACATTTAAGGAAATATATAAGACTAAAATAGAAGACTTTTAAATTTAATCTTCAGAATAATATGGTAATGATAAATTAAATAATTCCATTTACTTATTCACATGGATATTATATTAGTCGAATAATCACCTGTAATATAAATAGCCAATTTCATAACGATGGAATGCATAATGTCGGACATCATAACAACAAAGTGAAGGACTCGTTCCAAGACAACAAGTAAGATTGTTTGAAGGCCTTGTGTCGAGACACTAGTTTGTCTCATGAGACCTACTGATCCATCGAGAAGCTATAGAGAGCTCCACCAGTCACTTACTATATCCAATGTAATTCTCATATAAAATGGTTGAAACATAACATAAACTTTCGTATTAAAACTAGAATATGAAATGTTAATACTTCAACCATAAAAAATGAATGATATACAAAATAGAACATCCATAGTCAAACATATAATATCACATTGAATAAAATATGGATGATTCCATCATAGAATGTTGACATTGATGAAATCAAAACTATTTGAGGGAAATATGTCTTTATACATTGAAATAATTTAAATGTCAAAAAATAATAAATGAAAACATTTATTTAGAAAATATTATTATTATCATGTAAGGGAAGCTTCAAATATGTTATAAAGTCAGAAACTATCAACACACACCATATATGTTAAAAATACATTTGTTCCTTAATTTTGACAAAAAAAGGTCAAAAAGTTCCTTGTTTGGAAAATGATGAAAATATTCCTTTATAAACATTTCATAAAATGTAAAAAAGGGTATAAATGAATTTAAAACATATTCTAGCAAATTTTGAAAATGTTTTGAAATAAATTTTTAAAAAACATGGATGTGGTGGATAAAGAGGTCCCTATAGATACTTACATATAAATAACCTCAAATAATAAAGAGATTTTAAAATTAACCCTTACCATGTACGTTTCCTTTATGGAGGGTAAGATAACCTCCTATATAATAGTTAAAACATTGTTATTAAATTATACATGAACCACATATATAAATATGATATCATATATGATATTCTAATATTTCTCTGTTAATAATTTTTCAGTTGTATCATTGTTTCGGGTGTTGACTAATTCATTTTAATTTATGTGATTTGTTACGTTAGGAATTTTTGTTAAGGATATGATGTATTTCATTCATGTCCAAAATGATATTAAGTTCTTAAAAATTAATTTTAATCCTATCATTAAAATTATTCAAGAATGATTATGATGGATAATGAATCTCATTGCGTTTTTTGAGACGGTAATCCGTACATATGCATGAGTGAAAATATTATTCTATTGATGGTGAAATCATATGTAATTGGATTTTATAACATATATAATGAATCATTAACATTTTATATTTATTATATAAATCATTTATACCCATTATTATAACCTTTAAAATAATAAAGTGTTGAATTAAAAACAACACCATGACGTGGATATACTAAGTCGTGCGTATGCACGTTTGGTGACATGTCATTCATTGTAATAATATATTAATTAATATAGAAGAAACATATTTACAATTACATCATAGTATGTATAAGATACTGGATTTATTATTTTGGTATGGTAACAACAATGAAAGAGTATGTTGAAGAAGAAAAGAACATTGAAAGAGGTGGTGAAGTTATTACATCTTATTTGAGAGCTTCCTTTTGATTTGATCAAAAGGGCTCATTAGGTTGGCATATAATCAATGTATGGCCTCTAGGATAAAGTGATGGTAGTTGGGAGGATATTTGTGTAGTGGTAGACAGTGGAGCCAGATGGATTTGGAGGTGTGATTTTGAGGGAAGGGGATGTACCATCTTATATGATAGGTGAGGGTCACTATAGGAAAAGTTTGAAATGTTATTTAATTATACAATCATATTCCGTTTATAATGACTCCAAAGGATATATTTAATGGATATCATTGGGATGGGTTGAAAGCCACTCAACCAAATAGGTTTATATAGGATTAGATCACCATATTATCCTTATCTTTTAGATTTAACTCGTAGTTAAATTTTTTAACTTTTACCATGTATTCTCAATTTACAATTATATTAATATTAATAATATCAATTATTTTAATCTATCAATAATAAGGTATTTACCGCATCATAATTGTGTCAGGAATAAATTTTATTATTTATTGTGTACAAATTATAAATAAAAGACCATTATGTAAAAAATATTTATAGATTTATAATGAATATTTATAGTCAAATTTATTTTATGTATAACCATATATTAAAAATTATTTAGTTATTAAAATTTGAATTTAACACTTTTAACTCTTATTTAAATAAAATAATCCTAGATTTCCTAATCTAATCTATGTGGACAAAAAGGATCATATTTTATTCCTAAATTTGATTTTGGTCCAAATAATCTTATCTAATATAATTAGGACATGTTTTAGGGTAATTAAATTATCATTTTTATAGATATATACCCTATTTAATTTTTACTGTGGTAAATAATATTTAAAATTTACTATTCACCAGAAATTATTTTCATCATATAGAACTATGTTTTACTTACTGATGTCAGGAATTTCTATCAGATTTTTGAAATTCAATTCAGAGAAGCAGTCAAATTATGTTTTATGCATATTTTTACATGTGTCTAGAAGGTAGGATAATGTTGTTAAAATAATCAATAAAATGATATACATATCATCTCATTATAAAATGACTCTAATTAATTATGTTTAACTAATAGAGGTACTATGTATCTATAGTGAATTTAAATAAATTAAAATAATAATTATTTTACTAAAAGTCAGTTTTAAATAATAACGCATTGTTTTTCACTATTCATCAAATATTGAAAATTTTTAGAAAAATAGAAAAACAAAATCACTGTATGCTAATTTTGATATTCCAAATCCAAAAATGAAGTCCATTTTGATTAATAAAACAAATAAAATTTAAAAAATCAGGTTTTAATATTCATAACAGCTAGTTTGATTGGTCGTGGTGTGATAGAACTCGTAGTCGCGTACAACACAAGCTATTGATTTATTCAAATAGAAACATACTTTCAAAGCATGGGGTGTTAAATAACATCCAAGAATATTGCAAATAAAACATACTCATATATAATTAATTTTAAAATAGTAAAATATATAAATTTTTTTAGGATTGACTATCGAATTAAAAAACTAATCAGAAAAACATAAAATAACATTATTTTATTGGGAGAATATATAATTGGTCATGGATACCATTTATAGTATATATTAAATAACTTGTGGGTCATCATGATTTTATAATACTCACTATATATTTATATTGTATTTGATTATTACCCAAATATCTGATTGTTAAACAAAACATCAAACCCCACTATTTGATTATTTTGATATTACGATTCCAAAAAAAGTAATCATTTTATATAAAAAAATTAAATATATGTGAGTTTTAATTTTTATAATAAGGATCATGATTTATTATTAAATATTGAATTTTTTAACTATAATCATTTTCGAAATAAAAAAAATAACATTTGAAATTATAAATATTATATGATCATTTATATTTAATAACAAAATATTTAGTAATAATATTATATTAAAATTTAATTTCATTCAAAAATACATTACTTCATCAAATTAAATTCCATATTTCAATTTTAATATTACCCAAAATTAAAATTTTCTTTAATTGTATCAAAATAAGAATCATTTATAATGTAACAATAATATGATGAAAATATATTCATTATTATATAAAGAGTAAGGAATATACTCATATTTCTAGTTTCATGATTTATATAACTTTAATATATCAGCGTATTAATAATGGCTAGGGAGTGTGATGGTCATATTTTCATGTTGTGGTTCTGCATACATGGTTTGTGTTAGGATCTCGATGAGTGTGAACCTATCTTGTGAAATATTTATATCATGTTTATGTTGTTATATTTCAAATTGATATTGGTCATGGGAAATTCCTAGTCAACCTATCTCCCATGTAATCTATGATAAATGATCTTCATAAGGTAAAATTATTCTGCTAGAGGCCGTCATGTCCTTTTTTGTAAATTAGATGTGTTAAAACACTATATTTAAAAAAAATGTTGTGATAATTAATCAATTTATTTATTATCAATGGTAAATATTCATAATTAACATATAAGGAAAATAGTATGTAATAAATCTAAATAAATACATGTATTTCCTATGAAAATAATACATAATATGAAATTTACTGAAATTTTAATGGGAATTTTATTTATAAATTTTACGGTTTTCAAATGATTTCTCATCATCACCAATAGAAAAATCCTCACTTGTAAAACATATCAGATTATCTTTACAAGATTGACCCTTAGGAAACCAATTTACACAATTCCCATAAAATCGACATTTAAATAATCCATCCATTTATATTACCATAGGGAGACCAATATTCTAATCCATTGCATTAAGCAATCCATTCATTTTCTTATGTTGTTACATTATTTTTGTCTTTAATTTCCACTATCAAAGAATATTCATGTTCCTTTATTATATTGACCTGGGTGTTTTTCCCACATTCACGACACATAAGAAACATTATCTTCTTTTCTATGTATCCTACACTGCATGAACACTCACTGATCTCCATCCTTTTATCCTTTTTAAGGGTTGATAGTTGTTTAATTAACACATTTTTAATCATGTTCGGGGAAAATGACTTGGAATAATCACCACAACATGACACCATCCATCATAATAGTTGTAATATCATCAAAATTTAATCCATCACATAAAATGTTTACCCATTTTCTAATGTTCTCCAACATTGACTGAAACCAGAAATATTCATTTGAGAAACTGTAATCATAGTAAAAACCATATAATCCAAAACAAATCATTTATAGGATTCATAAATTTTGACAAATAAATATTAATATAAAAATACATATAGTAATCTAATATTATTCATATTAATACTCTATTTAAATACATCATGATGGATAACATAGTTAGTGAATATTTTAAAAAATATCTTCATGGAGTTTTCAAAAAGGTGTGCAGTAAGGCACTAGTCATGCACCAGTTCTCAATTGATCCTTGAAAAATATAGTGATTTTAGGGTTTATATACCTATGTTAATATATTATATATACCCATCAATTTTTACTGTCCAATTGAGGATGTAATTTTTGAAAACCACTCACTATATCATTTACGAATATTCTAGGACATTTTTTTATACATTTACTCATAGATAGACTCATCCTTAGAGAAATTATTAGAAATATCCAAATTAATATCCTATGAGATCTCAAAAAAATTCTTATTTTATTTTAAGGGATAACTAAACCATTCCGTTTGATGCCAACTATATCGACCTAGGCTTCATATATATCAATATTAAATCTTTTTACATGAATTTTCATTATATTTCACAAACATGTGCCAAAGGACCGTATTATTTTTGTTCCATTGGAAACATAAAAATAATTATTCTAATATAGGTAATGATATTATATTTTTCCCACAAATATCAGGTATTTTAGTTATATTCATTAAAATTCCCTATATGAAACCACTTATCAAAACATGAGGAAATGAAAAAATAGAGTTGGATAGGTCAGATTCTTAGTAAGGGTAAATGTAAGATATATAAATCAATGATCATATTAAATAATAAGATAATAATAAGAGTATGTGATAATTTACATTGCAAATAAAATTAATTTCCAAAGAATCAAATATCATAAAAATGAGTTATCACATAATGATTGGATGTTCAAAAGTCATGAATGATAAGTGAATCAATGTACATGAGAAAAGAGATCCAAAAATTTGAAGAGAGAATAGTTTTATAGCATTAAAATAAGTTATAAAATTGTCAAAATGTATATGTTGAAATATGTTCACAAATTATATTAATGATATGAATCAGGCCATCAAATAAATCTACACACATGAAACCAGTCACATCACTACTAGAATTTTAAGCTTTTGAGGCGGGGAACATATAGCAGCCACCATTTGGTGGCTGCTAATACTATCAACAACAGCCGCCAAATGGTGGCCCATGCATTTTAATACAGCAGAAAAATTAATTTTCCCCTCCCCTCCCCGGCCCCGCGACCCCGACCCCCGGTGACCCATCTCTGATCACCGGAAACACATCCCCAATCCCCGACGACCCCGATCGCAGACCATGGGCGACCCTGACCCCCACCGACCACTAACCCTAGGCGATTCCCAGTGACCCCAGCAACCCCCAGTGACCCGGACCCCCGGTGACCCCCACCCCTGGAGACCCCCACCCCATTGGCTTCGTGATGCACCACCTGCAACCCCGACAACCCCCACCGACTTGCCTCCGCGCTGCACCCCCTGCAACCACGACACCACCGCGACCTTACTACCCCCACCCCATGCCTCCACGCTGCACCTTTGGACAGTCCGGCCGCCGTCATCCCCTCTAGGACCATCAGCATCCCTTCGTCAAGTCCTCCTACCTCCGTTAGACCCTCCTGGTCCGTTGTGCCCTGTCGTGTAGAACAATCCCACACATCGCCCAACGGTTCTACCCCTTTCAAGTCTTGTCGTCAAACCCTTGTCATCAAATCATTGTGCCGTCATGGATCTGCAATCGAGTCACACACTATTACTCATGGTTGAGTCCTCTGCAGGTAATGTTTTTTATCCATCAAATTTGGTTTTAAAATTTTAATGATATGTGTTTTTTTAGAAATTAAATAAGATATTTCACTTTTTATTTCTATTAAATACAGATATGGATAAGAGCATGATTGATATGCCAGATAGGTTTTCTGTTGAATATTATGAGGGTATTAAGCGATTTGTGGATTACACAAACATATTTCCAAACGATATTATTAGTTTTCCATGAAGAAAATGTGAAAATAGATATCTCTTCAAACGAGATAGTGTTAGACAAAATTTTTTTTTAATGGGGTTTTGAAAAACTATAAGACATGGACACGTCATGGAGAAGATTTTGTTTCATGTCCTCACTCAGAAAGTATACATATGAATTTTTATTCGAGAACAGTTGATCTGATAAACATAATGCTCGATGATATGATTCCTTAATTTCAACCTGAAGAGAGTAATGTCGTAAATGACGATGTTGGATTCAGTAATCCTTGTTCTTCTACAGATGGAGAAGAATTGAAATTCATTGATATTATTGATGATACATGTACTGAATTATATCTTGGATGCACTAAATTTAATAAAATGTCATTCATCATTGAATTTTTACACATGAAGGCCTTGAACCAATCGTCAGACACCTCATTCGAGATGTTGATGGTTTTGCTGAAGAAGGTACTCCCTGCTGGAGTGAAGAATCCAGAGTTACTATATCAACCTTGTAATTTAACCGATGATCTTGGTTTTACATTAAATAAAATTTATGTGTGTCACAATAATTGTATGTGGTTCAGAAAAGATAATGCAAAATTAAATATTTGTATTGTTTTCTATACATCCAGGTGGAAGACCTATGAGATTAATCAAGGTAGTCAGATTCTTCTTAGGATAGTACTGAATCAATGGAAAGAAGTTGACTCTAAGAATATGCATTATTTCCCACTGAAATAGAGACCGAAGAGATTCTTCTTGTCCACTAAAATTTCTAAATTGATGAATTGGCATTCAGTGAGAAAGAAAAAGGCTGATAAATTAACTCACCCGAAAAATTCTTTGGAATGGAAAGAGTTTTATCAAAGACACCCAGATTTTTCCAGAGATGATCATAAAATTCAACTGGGTTTGGCAGTAGATGGTTTTAACCCATTTAGGTCCATGGTTGGTGTGACACAAAGTACATGGACAATGGTGTTCGTTCCATACAAAATTCCCCCATGGGTATGTATGAAGCAACTTTTTTTGTTAATTTCAATTCTAAAATATGGACCGAGAGGACATAGCGATGAAATCATTGTTTATATGCAACCTTTGATTGATGAACTGCATTAATTTTGAGCCTGTGGTGTAATGTCTTCTGACTCAGCAGATAATGAATTTTTTATACATCGAGCCTCTTTTTTATGGACAATTAATGATTTTCCAGCATATGCTAACTTATAAGGTTGGAGTATAAATGGATAATTTTATTTCCCTTGTTTTAATTTGAGTATGAAATCTATATGGATTAATAACTGTAGAAAGTGGGAATATCTTGGTCGCATTCACATTATTCTTCCATTGCACAGGTTCAAAAAAGACTGTGTATCGTTTTGTGGGAATATAGAGTATGACCCATCACCACAAATACACTCTGGGGTTTAAATTTGTGCACAACATGATCAATAAAACATCCATACAATGTATAATTTTCAAGATTTATTGGTTCCTGCATTTCCATATATACCTACTGCAAATAGACAATGAAGTCATAATTGAAAGAAACATAGAATTTTTTTGAATTTACTTATTGGAAACATAATATTTTAAGAAATAATTTTGATGTGATGAACATTGAAAAAAATGTATATGATAATATATTGTCCACCATTTTAGGTGACAAGGGGAAATAAAAGGACAGTGATAATTCTTGATGTGATTTTCAAGAAATGGGATTGAGAAAACCATTACATTTACAGCTGGGTGATGATAATAGAGCATACATGCCTACTGCACATTACACAATGTGTAAAAAAGAGAAACAAACATTTCTATCAATTTTGAAGACCGTTAAGGTTTCATATTTTTATTACTCTAATATTTCAAAGCATGTGAATATGAAGAGCATGAAATTACAGGGTTTGAAAAGTCATGATAATCATATTCTGCTTCAATAGTTAATTCCTATAGAAATTCGTGATTGCATACCTTCCTAGGTAGTTGATTCATTGATTGGAGTTTCTAATTTTTTCAGATAGCTCTGTTCTATGAATCATCACATGAGTGATTTTAAATAGATGCAGGATAATATTGTACTTTCAATATGTCACCTATAAAAACTATTTCCACCGTATTTTTTTTCATGGTTCACTTGACCATGCATTTAACTAGTGAATTCATTTCTAGCAGTCCCATGCAATTCAGGTGGATGTATCCAATAGAGCGATACTTAAATACATTGAAACAATATGTGTGCAAAAAAGCTAATCTGGAAGCCTCAATTACCAAGGGTTATTTAATTGATTTTTGTAATGATTTCAGTGATTCATATAATGATGAGGTTGAAAAAAAGATAGATATATCGTCCTAGAATGACGAGTGTCCAATTGGAGAAGAAATGACATTTGATATGCGGATCGACTAGTGGGTTCAAGCTCATCGATATGTGTTGTTCAACACTACATCAATTATTCCATTGATACAATATGTTTTATAGTTGATGTGTATTTTGTTTCTATTTTAATTTTATTGCCTACCATATATTGTGTTGTGATTTAGGATGCATATCGCTGAGTTTAAATTTGAAAGGCCCCGAGCAACTGACCACCAAATCAAAAAACATCATTTCAACACATTTATAGAGTGGATCATGACTCATGTACATATAATTGATTATATATTTTTATAGTGAAACATAATTATATTTTCACAATCCATTATCAATTAAACTATATTTGTGAAATTTGCAGATTGAAAAGTTACGTGATTTAACCCACCATGTGAGTGAAGAACTCAACCAACTAGCTGATGGTCCATTGATTACATCTCGTCACTAGAAGTCATTGGATGCTAACAAATTAAAATTTCATATTAGTGATGTTGAAATGAACTGAGGCACACAAAATAGTGGTTTTGGATGTTCTTATGTTGGTGCAGATTATTATTATGTATTGTTTAGAGATCTTATTGAGGTAATTTATGGTTGTGCATTAAAACACATATTGTTAAGTTGTTATAGGTTTGATCTGGTTCATGGAACAAAAGTTTATAACATCCAAATTACATTATTAAACATTAAAAATAAGCTATATATAGATGACCAAGTAATAAATGAGCCCTTCATACTAAAAATGCAGGAAGAACAAGTTTACTTTGTCCGCATTGATTCTGATTGGAGATTTGTGGTAAAAAATTCTTGAAGAGGGGTTTTCTAATTGACCAAGAAAAACATGAATTTTTCGCATTTCATAATCAAACACTTGACCAAAAAACAGTATCTATACGAGATGAAGATATACAATGGGACATAGAGACAGTTGAAGGAGATACAATAGACTTTCATGATTTGTGAAAATTGTAATTATACCCCCAGTTATTGTTTGTAAAAATATTTATGAGTTATCTATGTATAAAAATTTCTTGTTTTAACAATAATTTATTTAATGTATGTATGTCACAAGGTGGTCACAGTAGTTCACCTGATGTTGTCGGTATGTATGTTTTCATTTTTCTAAATTAATTGATTGTAATTTTCATTGTATATTTCCCTAACTATTTATAATAATTATTTAATACTGTAATTGAATTATGAATTTGTGTTTATCAATATCTAATGTGTCTTCCAGCAAATGTTGGGGTCCTCATGGAGGGGATCAATCCTGGAGCTCTGTAGCCTGATTGGATGAGTTATTCGATGACACATTTCATCTAGTTGGAGAATGTGCTGCTCTATTGAGTTGTCAGTTTGGGCATATGAAATAAGAATCACACAGATTCCCTCTGATAACTCGTGAATGGATTTCATTCCCCCAAGATATGATGGATAGATTTTGGAGGGTGGATCAGGTAAATTCAATGTTTAATTTTTAATGATATTGTTATTATTATTGTCCCATCTAATGATAATTTTTTTAACAGTATAATTTTACATATTTTCTAGATGCATCTCACGATGTATGTATGTCCAAATGCCGAAATGTATTGATGGATTACAAGTCAAGGGTGAAGAGAGATCACTGGACACCATTTGCAGGTGTGCCAGACATTCTACAGAAAGTCCCTTAGGGTATTCTTCCTACACAGTGGCAGGATTTGGTTGTGTTTTGGTTGAGTGATGCAGCGATGTTAAGATTTATTACATTTAATCTATAAATGTCTAATTTTTCAAATTCCTATTATGTAAATACATTGAATATAGACTGAGTCTGCTCATCATTCAAAAAATCAGGCGCTATAGGGCAGGCCTTCCAGACATGGAACTCGACATCTGTCACAACTTAGACATGATGTAAGTTTAGAATTCACTATTAAATCATATTTTAAAAATATTGTAGTATAACATTGTGAAACCCATTATTATAGTTACACCAACGTGGCGAGCTGATCGATCAGATGTCCATATGGGAGAGGACTCGTATGGTGGGTGATCCCGATTTTTTCATTGTTATAGTAAGAAATCTATTTACTAATAAATTTATTTTTATGTTATATAAATTATTCATATTTGTTCATTGATTCATTATATGTTAAAGGCTCAGTTTGACGCTTGGTTAGCATATTTTCCAGAGGAGAAATGTCATAGTACTATTCATAAAGATGAAATATTTAACAATGTCATGGGGTGTGATGGACATGGTTATTATTTGACTTATGGTGGTGGTGTCCCACGACGTGCAGTTGTTAGTGAAGATGTGATGGGTGCATGCAGAGAGTCAAGGATGCACACATAGACTGAGATAGATGCTTCCATGCAGGATATGCAATGCAATTTTGATGCACAGTTTCATCAATTACCTGTAGTGTATTAGGAAGGGTTTTCACATATTTTATCACGTATCGATAAAATGACGACGAAACAAGTGGCGCCACGGGTAAACAACAAGAAAACCATACAAATATTGACTTTTATTGATATGTTTAAGATACATAATATTTATATATATTGTAGGATCTGAATACGGCTAGTGGAAATTGCAATGATATTGGTGATCCAGATGAGAATGAACCCCATGAATGAGGTAATTTCATTTTTTTTGATGAATTATTTAGAAGTTTTTATATCCTTGATGAATGGAATCTTCCATTTTTACCTAGATTATTTTTTTAGTATTTTTGGATGACATCTTTGTACACTCCAAGACTGATGATGATCATACCCAATATCTTGACATCATCCAGATTACACTTATAATGCATCGACTATACACCAAGCTATATATATGTCATTTTTTTATTGATTAGGTATAGTTAATGGGTCTAATAATCTCAGAGAAAGGTGAGTTAGTGGATGGAGAAAACCTTTAGGCAGTTATTTCGTGGTAGAATCCCAAGAACTCTTTCGATATCTCTAACGTTTTAGGGTGAGTGAATTGTGAAGTGGTCGCGTAGACAGCACATCAATCAGACGTCCGGTTTGCACGGTACGGCTCAATATGTGTTTTTAATTGTTGGGCATGCTTCATAAACTCGCATGGGGGAGGGGGTCTAAATGGGTAGAATGATGTTGGAATGGATATTAATCAGATGACAACAATGGTTGGGTGAATTGTGAAGTGGTCACGTAGACAGCACGTCAATCAGACATGCGGTTTGAGTGGTATGGTTCAATATGCATTTTTTAAACAGCCAAAACAGGCATTTATGACACCAGTCTATGTGTGCATGTGGTGACCGAGAACACCAATATGGTGTCATAAACAGCCAAAACAGGCATTTATCAGTGAAATTTATTACATATGACTTCAGATTGACCTGAAACCACATGGAAACAATCTAATTATTATTCGTGACGTGTACGTGGAGACGGTATGTCAATCAGATGTTCGGTTTGCACGGTACGACTCAATATGCTTTTTTTAAGTGTTGGGCATGCTTCATAAACACGCGTGGGGGGTCCAAACGGGTTGAACGATGTTGGAATGACCAGAAATCAGACGAAAACAATAGGTGTGTGAATTGTGAAGTGGTCATGTAGAAAAAACATTAATCGGAGGTGTTGTGTGCCCGTAGTGACCATGAATGCACTTCTGGTGACATAAACGGCCAAAATGGTCTTTTAACAGTCAAATTCATAGCAAATGACTATAGATTGACCTTAAATCACAAGGAAAGAATCTAATTTTTATTTGTGACATGTATGAATAGACGGAACATCAATCAGACATGTGGTTTGTGCGATACGACTTCATATGAGATTATTAATTTTTGGGCACTTCAAAAACGTGCATGGGTGGACCAAATAGGCCAAACAAAGTTTTAAATTCCTAAAATTAGATGAAAAAAATGGGTGAGTTAATTTTGATGTGGTCAAGCAGGCGACACATCAATCAGAGGTGTCGTGTGCCCGTGGTGATCGAGAATGCAGTTCTGGTGTCATAAACGGCCAAAACGGGCGTTTAACGATCAAATTCCTAGTGGATGACATTGGATTGACCAGAAATAACTGGGATACAATAAAATTATTATTCTTTATGTGTATGTGCAGACGAAACATCAATCACACATGCGGTTTTCACAGTACGGCTCAATATGCATTTATTAAGTGTTGGGGGCGCTTCATAAACGCGCATGGGGGGTCCAAATGGGCCGAACGAAGTCGGAATGGCCTGAAATCAGATGAAAAGAACGGGTGAGTTAATTTTGAAGTGGTCGAGCAGACGACATGTCAATCGGAGGTGTCGTGTACCAATGGTGACTGAGAACAAAGTTCTTGTTTTATAAACGGCCACAACAGGCGTTTAACGGGGAAATTCATAGCAGATGACATCGGATTAATCTGAAATCATAGGGAAACAATCTAATTATTATTTATGATGTTTACACATAGATGGAATGTCAATCAGATGTGTGGTTTTGCATGGTACGACTAAATAAATGTTTTTTAAGTGTTGGGCGTGCTTCATAAACACGCGTGGGGGTCCAAATGGGCTGATGGAAGTCGGAATGGACTGATAGCAGACGAAAAGAATGGGTGAGTGAATTGTGAAGTGTTTGAGCATACGTCACATCAATCAACGGTTCTGTGTGCCCGCGGTGACTGAGAACGTAGTTATCGTTTCATAAAAGTCCACAACGTGTGTTTAACGAAAAACATTATAGTGAATGACATTGGATTGACCTAAAATCACAGGGCAACAATCTAATTATTATTCTTGACATGTACGCATAGATAGCACTTAAATCAGACATGCGGTTTGCACGGTACAACTCAATATAAAATTGCTAAGTGTTGGGCGTGCTTCATTACCGCGCGTAGGGGGTCCAAACTAGAAAAATGATGTCGGAATGGACTGAAATGAAATGACAACAATATGTGAGTTAATTGTGAAATGGTAGAGTAGACGACACATCAATCATAGGTGTCGTGTGCCCGTGGTGACATAGAACACAGTTCTGGTGTCACAAACAGCCAAAACAGACGTTTGACGATCAAATTCATAGCAGACGGCATCATATTGACTTGAAATCATAGGGAAAGAAATATAATTATTAATCTTCCCAAGTACGCAGAGACGACACGTCAATCGGACATGCAGTTTGCACGGCACAGCTCAATATGCATTTTTTTATGTGTTGGGTGCGCTTCATAAAGGCACATGGGAGGTCCAAACAAGCCGAACGAAATCAAAATTACCTAAAAATAAACAACAACAATGGTTGAGTGAATTGTAAAGTGGTCATGTATACGGAATGTCAATCGGAGGTGTCGTGTGCCCGCAGTGGCTGAGAACGCATTTCTGGTGCCATAAACAGTCGAAATGGGCATTTAACGGTCAAATTCATTGCAGATGACATTTTATTTACCTTAAATCACATGGAAACAATCTAATTATTATTTGGGTCATGTACGGGCACACGACACATCAATCGAACATGTGATTTGCGCAGTACTGCTCAATATGTGTTTTTTAAGTGTTGGGCGCGCTTTATAAATGCTCGTGGGGGGTCCAAACGGGCTGAATGAAGTCGGAATGGCCTAAAATCTGACAACAACAACCGGTTGAGTGAATTGTGAAGTGTTCGAGCATACGGAATGTAAATTGGAGGTGTTGTGTGCCCGCGGTGACCAATAATGGAGTTCTTGTTTCATAATTGTCCAAAACGGGCATTTAATGGTTAAATTTATAGAAAACGACATCAGATTGACCTAAAATCACATGGAAAAAATCTAATTATTATTTGTGACGTGTATGAGGAGATGGAACGTCAATAGGATTTGTGCATTGCGTGGTACGACTCAATATTCCATTTTAAGTGTTGGGAGCGCTTTATAATTGCGCGTGGGGGGTCCAAAGAGGACGAACGATGATGGAATGGCCTAAAATCAGACAACAACAATAGATGAGTGAATTGTGAAGTTGTCGAGCAGACGGCATGACAATCGGAGGTGCATTGTGCCCGCGGTGATCGAGAACGCATTTCTGGTGTCATAAAAGGCTAAAACAGTGGTTTAAAGATCAAATTCATAGAGGAAGACAATAAATTAACTTGAAATCATTGGGGAAATTTTAATTATTATTCATGATGTGTACGAGGAGACGACGTATCAATTGGACGTGCGATATGTGGGGTAATGCTCAATATGCGTTTTTTAAGTGTTGGGCTGGCTTCATAAACACCCGTGAGGGGTCCAAACGGGCCGAACCATGTCAGAAGGTCCTAAAATCAGACGACAAAGATGGGTGAGTGAATTGGGAATTGGTCTTGTAAACGGAACATCAATCAGACGTGCGATTTGCATAGTACCGCTCAATATGTGTTTTTTAAGTGTTGGGTTCTCATCATAAACGAGCGTGGGGGGTCTAAACCGGCCAAATGAAGTTCGAATGGCCTGAAATCAGACTACAAAAATGGTTGAGTGAATTTTGAATTGGTTACATTGAGGGAACGTCAATCGGAGGTGTCGTGTGCCTATGGTGACCGAGAACACAGTTCTTATGTCAAAAACGGCCAAAACGAGCATTTAACTGTCAAATTAATAGCAGACGACATTGGATTTACCTGAAATAATAGGGAAACAATCTAATTCTTATTTCTGATGTGTACAAATATACAGAACGTCAATCGGACATACGGTTTGCACGGTATGTTTCAATATGTGTTTTTTTAAGTGGTGTCCGTGTTTTAGAAATGCACGTGGGAGGTCCAAACGGGCCGAACGATGTCAGAATGGCATATAATCAGACGAAAAATATGGTTGAGTGAATTGGGAATTGGTCGTGTAGAGGGAATGTCAATCAGACGTGTCGTGGGCCCGCATTGAATGAGAACTATGTTCTTATGTCATAAACTTCCAAAACGGTTGTTTAACGGTCAAATTCATATAGAACGACATTGGATTTACCTAAAATCCTAAGGAAACAATATAATTATAATTCTTGATGTGTAAAAGGAGAGAACACATCAATTAGACGTGTGGTTTGTGCGTTACGGCTCAATATGCATTTTTAAGTGTAGGGTGCGCTTCATAAATGCATGTGGGGGGTTCAATCATGCCGAATGAAGTCGGAATGGCCTGAATTCAGAAGACAACAACTGGTGAGTGAATTGTGAATTGTTATAGTAGACTACACATCAATTAGAGGTGTCGTGTGCCCTATGTTGACTGAGAACACACTTATGGTGTCCTAAACGGCCAAATCGGGCGTTTAACAGTGAAATTCATAGTGGACAACATCATATTGACCTGAAATCACAGGGAAAAAATATAATTATTTTTTTGACGTGTACAAGGATATAGCACGCCAATCGGACGTGCGTTATCTGCGGTATGACTCAATATGCATTTTTTAAGTCTGGGTCACGCTTGAAAAATGCGCATGGGGCTCCAAACTGGACGAATAAAGTCTAAATGGACTGAAATCAGATGGCAAGAACGGGTGAGTGAATTGTGAAGTGTTCTCATAGAAATCACATCAATTGGAGGTGTCGTGTTCCTACAGAGACTGAGAACGCAGTTCTGGTGTAACAAATGGCTAAAACTGGAATTTAACAGTCAAATTCATAGCGAACGACATCAGAATGAGCTGAAATCATAGGGAAACAATATAATTATTATTCAAGAAGTGTACAATAAGACGACATTTCAATCAGACGTGCAGTTTGCGTGTAATTCCGAAATGTTGTGTTTTTTCTGGACTAATGAATGATTCTCATTCCATTTGGTGACATCATATAGGACACTTGGTCATTAAATACTCGGTTGGGTTCATGTGCATGCTTCGATTTGTATATCGGTTCCTATAGAATGATTTCAGTTGATTATTTTAAGGTTTTATGTTGATTTTGGGTGAAAAGGTTCAATTATATGTTGGTGTGTAATTTTTTTTTGAGTTTCCAATGGCTGCTGATGGGTGGTGTTCGTGCTTGTAGAACACAGATGATCTTTTTGGCTTGACTATCTTTGCCTTGCTTCCAGTATGTTTGTTTTGAAAATCTCCTCCTATTTCTAGTATATTATGATCAATTTCTCAATCCAGTGATACATAGTGGTACACAATGTCATATATTGATAAAATTATGGTAATGTTTGTTTTAGTATCCAATCCTCATTCCATGTGGTGTGTAAATTCATTATATTCATTTTATTACTTTAATCAGCTATTGATCCATTGAATTTTATATTGAGAGTCTGTACATCTACGACTTTTTAGAATGCATGGTGTGTCGTCAAATATTTAATCATATAAACTATAGAAAAAATATGATATCTATATTGAATTTTCCTTATATTTTTAACTTCCTAATTTTATTATGTGATTATAATTTAGAAGTGTTTCATGTTCAGGAATTATAGTGTTTTTTAATTAAAATAAATTATTTAATGCATCATTTGTATGTTTGTTTCTTTGTTAATAGGTGGTTAATATTTACTTTGTTAATGGTTAACCATTATTTGTATATTCCACGTTAATTAAATTTATCACATGATTTTTTTTTGAGAAATGATATGTCATATCATTTTCATCAACATATTAATAGAGTGATTGTTTATAGTTGCTTGTTGAATTTGGAAGTAATGTTCGACATCCCATTAGGGAATGTTTAAACTGGGTACATTTGATTCAATTAATTGTTTTTTATTGTATTTTTGAGTAGTTTTTATTTGATGAGTGTTATATTGTTTTATCTATAAAGAATCGCATCCAAATTCTTTTGATCAAGTGAACAGATAGACTCTATGAAACTGTATCATCCTTTTCACCATCCTCATTAGTTTCAATCAGCATGCTTTTGTATAACATGTATTCATTTTTCATTTTTAATGTAAATTATCATGTCTAATTCTTAATAGGATGATAGCTTATATATAATATATGGATTCAATATGAAATTTTTATTCAATATGAATATATATTATCAGTTGATCCAATTTATATTCAGTATGCATTAAATTACAACCTATGTAAGGTATGTGGTTTCTTTTAGCCTGTTTTCTGGTTTTTCTTGCATATATGATTACCTCTGCTGCTGTTGTGAGGATCATGGGACATAATGGATTTGTGTCATGTTTTATGGTTGCTTCATTTTTGGTGTTTCGATGACCCCCTTTCAAAAAGACCTTTTGTTTTCTGGATCAAAACATAATGAATTCTATGTTTTCATAATCTATATGATTTCATCTTGGAAATGACAAGATTAATGTTCCCTTGGGATAATACTATAGTATTTATTTAGACAATTTGATTTGGATCTGGACATTGGAAGGTCCAATAGTGCCTGCTCAACTGGTGAATATTTGACTCTTCTGAGGGAGTTAGGGTCTCCTACTGACTCATAATATGGGGATTTTGTTGCACGTAAGTTCTAATACTTTTCTACTATCAGAAGGCTTTAGCTCCATCTTGTGGGAGTTCCAACGCTTTTCCTTTCAGGGATGGGACAGTGCAAGGAGAGTATGATTTCATTAATGAGATTCTTCTCTGCTAGTGTGCTTATTTGAAGACTCAACATGTCTCTCTCGATTACCCCACACTACCCAATTAATGTCTCTCCTGGAGGCTATATATTTATTCACAGATAAGTTAATTTATGCTGCTTTTAATGTTATTGCTATTTTTTCATGTATCTCCCTCAATTAACAATGGTGTAAGATTGATACACCATTGTGCCTGAATTATAACATTGATCTTGTTTAATAAAATCATTTGTGCTTGACATGAGTAACCATGTTATGTCTCAGATTACTTAGAAAAACTGACATGACCCATGTTTCTTTAAAGGAGATATTGTATTGCAGGGAGCACAATCCTATAAATCTTTTTACGTTACTCATGGCCATGTGTTGAACTATGTACAGGCCTTGTGTTCATGTAATCATGGGTTGAACACATGTTCTATACAATTCTGTTAAATTCTTTACAATTCTACACATGGATATACATCATCGCATGTGCATGACATGTTTTCAAGCTCAATGTTCAATTCTCCAATAATTGAAGTTTTATAATACTCATATTCTAATTTTTAAAAGAACTAATTTATTCACAAGTAAATATACCATGATTTAAATGCGTGGAAAATATTTCCGAATGAGGAGTTCAATTCAAAGGAATATAATTTTAATATTTCCAATCCTGGTCCAACTACGGATAAGACCCATGTTACTACAATTATGATGTGGACCTATGGATGTTGTGCTAATGAGTATGCATGGGCTAGCCAGTTGACAATAAAATAATATGTGAACAAATTTTGCTTAATGTTCTTGAAGATGATTGTTGGAAGGTGGGTTATTGATATTGCTAGCCCCCCTCAACTAGTTGAATATCATATCATGGGTACGTTGCAAGTTATTCTCTAAAAAATTATTCTATGTTGGCATTTTCAAAAATAAAATGTTTCATTTTACTGAATATTTTTTGTTTGTGCAGGTACTACATTTGTTGAAATTCAAAATGAAGCTAAACACAAATGTGGGTTATTTTATATTTTCATTTTTTATACTTCAATTTATTTTTATTTTGGTTTCAATTCATGCATATATTTTTCACATGTTTGTGCTTTCGATATTGGAGCTGAAGGGTTTGGCATAGAATTGGTTCCTCACAGGTATTGAGATGGTTTTATTTGTTGAGTTGTCAATGGAGATGATGAATGAAAAATGATCAATCTATGAATATCATTTTTTATATTTTCATTTATTTCTATTTTTTCCCTTCATCTGGATTTTTCCACAGATTTATGGGTATGTTCTTTGGTTGCGTGTGGTATAGATCTCGGAGATGAAGGGTATGACATATTAGTGACATGTGGTTCCTCACTGATACTAGTGCTGAATCGATTTTTTGATTCTAATTTCCTACTTTGGGGTAACGACAGATTTTTGGTAGGATGTTGGATGATTGCAGTAAAGGGACGCCATGCTCATTTTTCATTTTACGGGGGTGTGGTGGTAGTAATCTCCTTCTGCGCCGCCTTGATTTGTGATGCCATCTCATGAATCCTCATCTACTGTACATCCTCTAATAAATCCATGCGATCCTCTATCAACAAAGCCTCAAAAAAACATGAGATTATTAAGACTCATCAGATCACAGACCTGCCATTAAGAAGTCCTCCAATACCAAGATGACTGACTATGTCGAGACACCCTCAAGGAATCCAACCACAACATCTCCCTCTTGATGCTCAAGTCAGGCACTATGGTATCCCTGGTGCTCTTCATCGTTTTTTTTTATTTCTGAACTCTCACATTGAGTTCAAGCACGTCGCTATGTTTTCCATTGTTTCCACCTCAATCATGAGAAAAATGATCCACTGTGGTCTCCATGGGGATGAATACACTGATAGCTCCATGGTGTTTCTCTACATATTGTCCTCCATTAGCATCCATTCTAATCTGAAGTAGTTCTTTGGGTTCTCTTTTCCTCGAGGGGATTCCAGTGCGGGCTTTTATCCAATTTCTGTTATGAAAACGAGTTAAAGGGTCATTAATGTTTTACATCCTACTTATAATTTCTTTTCATGTGGATTGATTAGACCTGGTTTATGTTTTTATTCCCTATAAATCTGTGGATACTAGGTCGAATTTGACTTTATAGATGAATTTAATGATGAATATTTTTACATCTAAATTTCCTAATTGATTAGCTAACTAATTCATGCCTACTGTCTATGGTCTTGGATGTCTCGATTTGTTGGATTTGCTAAAACTTTTTAAAAAACTTCACTTTATTTCATATTCATAATTATTTCAGCAATGCGTGTCTATGTTATTATGCATACATTTGTGATAGGAAAATCTCACGCCGTATGAATCAAGTGACTACTATAAATATTTGGGAAGAGGGATTTGATTAATAAAATGCTTATGTTTGGATGAAATTTAACCTCAATGTTCACTTTGAAAATATTTTGAACAATAAAGTATCATTGGTTAAGTCTGTGTGTATTAAATATTGGTATGAAAGCACTGCAACTATGATTTATTTTATTCCACATCCATGTAAGGATAATGCTTGTTTTTTTAAATATTGTCACATTAATAATTCTAGATTTTACTCACTATTAGTTATACTTTTTCCTTTGATAGATTATGCATTAATGCACTGAAATTATGTTTCATTTTCTATCATTTACCTGCCAACACGTCCCTTTTATTATGAATATCATTTATAATTTTAGTTTGTGGCATATGAATTGTTTTGTAGTGAGGTTGTTTTAGTTGTTTCAAATAAAATGTTATCTCAGTCCTAGTTTTAGTTGTTAATTTTTCATATTGTTTATTCATACCCATCATTAGAGAAGATAAGTTGGAGGATAGAGATAGATGTAGTATAGTTGTGGTTCTTCTCTTGTATGACCCCATTTTTAGTACTGAATCTTATTCTTGTCATTCATGTTTGTTTATAAATTGATTTATTGCATTATTTACAGAAGAGATATCCAGTACATAAGTAGTTGGGTGATTCAACATTTCCTCCCACATTAAATGATCAACCAGACATGAAAAGGTTAGGTATATTAAATGATTTTATTCCAATTTGGTTTGTGACTATAGGATACTTCATTATAATACTTCTTTTTTATTGGTGGGCATAGTCTTCCATCATGGTGGTGAACTATTTAAATATCTTGTTCTTTTACGTGTTATCAAAAAATATATTGTGTATCATTTTTAAAATATAATTATTCTTATATACTGACTGTATGTTGATTATATTTTTATTTTATGTAAATCCAATTGTGATTTTCCTATTTCATAAACCATGTATTATCCAGGATTTTCATGTTATGAAATTAATTTAATTAGATCACAAAATCTTTTATTTTGTACGTTAATAGTGTATCAATTTTAAAATGAAATTATGCATGTATATTGACTGTGTATAGACTTTGTATTTTACAAACAACCTGGCATATACATTGGGATTTACATGTTGCATTATTTTTTATTTTTTTGGATATTCCCTAACAATTTTTTTAGTTTAGATTGCATTTTCCTTAAAGAATTATTTAGTTTATATGTCTACTATTAGGTTTTTTGTCTTTTGGATAACTTTTAAAATTAGAAAATGATTTAAAATGGAAAACCATGATTTTTTTTCAACATGGATTTTTGGAATGCGGTACTGATTGTTTTATAGATAAAAATCCAAAAAAATTAAATGCATTTCAAACTAGATTTTTTGGGATGTTTTTAGGAATATTAATTTATGCATCCTTCAGTGCATACCTACTGAACTATTTATACTAACAACCTAACTATTCTACTTTTGTAGACCAAGCAGTTTTATAGATTCATTTATGTACAATTTTGTATATAGTGAAGGATAGCTTTTGAGGATGGTTAATACCAAGGGGTCGCATGGAAAGCATGCATATTTCTTGTTTGTTTTAGTTTTGGTTTTGTTTTAATATCTATTTTTTACCATTCTGGTTTTATTTGTTATTGGTTATGAATTTTATATATGTTCAGTGGTTTATTTGTTTCTCATGTTTATGTTGTGTGTTCTCTGATTTGATTATTTATTGGTTCTTGTTGGGCTAAATGATGTGGAACCACATATTATTGATGAGTTATGTTTCAAACAATTAGTGCAAAATTTTGGTTCAAGGAATTATAGAAGAAGTGAGAAGTTTAGTTCAAATAAAGAAATGCATGTACACATAATCTTTCAATGTCTCCCATGACACATTTTACATTTATGGATATTACATCACTATCAAAATTTATTTAAATAAAATATTATTGAGGCATTTGTTGAACCACATTAATAGGAAAACATTGTCTCAGACTTGTTGGTATAAATGGGCTAGAGTTGGATATGGCTTGCTGGCATGGGTGGGCCATTGGAGCTGGCTCGCTGGCATGGATGAGTCAGAGTTGTTGGGAATGGAGCTGTTTCGCTATCGATGATGGGATGAAGGTGCTGGTACTGGAGCTGACTCACTGGGGATGGCATGGGTGTTTACTGTTTTTTGTATTGATTCATTTTGTAATGAATTTCATTATTAATAAGATTAATTTTTTTTCTAAGTTTGAACACGTGTTAAAATATTCTATCAGTTTAATAACTAAAAGAAATGTATTATATATAATAAATCAATAAATATAATATGAAATTTTACTAGAAATAAATATTTATAATTTTTATTCAAATGTAATTTATAAACAAATATTATATGTTGGTAGTATTATTACCAATAGAAAATTTTTTCACCAGAATCTGTTTCTAAAAACATTAACCAACATATATATTATCTGTTGGTATTATTGAAATTGCAACAGAATAATTTTATCTGTCACAAAAACATTTAGCGATAGAGTTTTTACAGACAATTAAGTGACAGGGACATATATGTTGGTAAAACGTTTTACCAACAGAAAATGCACTTTTACCAACTGGTATGATCCTATTGGAAAAACTGAAATATTTTTTATTATGCTTCATAAACGTGCGAGGGGGGTCTAAATGGGCCGAACGATGTCAGAATGACCTGAAATCTGACAGCAACAATGGGAAAGTGAATTGTGAATTGGTCGCGTAGAAGGATTGTTAATCGGACTTGTAGTTAGCACGATACGTCTCAATGTGCAATTTTTTAAGTGCTGGATGCGCTTCAGGAACGCATGTGGGGGGGGGGGGGGGTCTAAGTGGTCTGAACGAAGCTTGAATGGCCTCAAAATCAGAAAAAACAATGGGTGAGTGAACTTTGAAGTGGCTGCGCAGATGGCACGTCAATCAGAGGTGTCGTGTAACTACGGTGACCGAGAACACAGATCTGGTGTCACAAATGGCCAAAACGGGTGTTTAACGATCAAATTCATAGTGGATGACATTAGATTGACCTGAAATCACCGAGAAAAATCTAATTAGAACCATATAATTAACTATTTTAAATTTTTAGAATGGTAATCAAAATTATGAATATATTTTGAAAATAAATTGCTTTCGATCTGTTACAGAACAATTGAATTGAATTACGAAAATTTGTTTCAATTATTTGTTTATAGGTTTTATTCAGTATAAATTTTGTTATTAACTATTGTTATGAAGTTATATATGATGATGGGTGTGGATCATAGAAGGTGATTGATGAGATTTATGTTGGTATATTTTAGTGTTTAATTGAATTTTTTTTTAAAAAAAATTTAAAAACCTATAACAGCTTCTATTCAATGGCCCTTTGAGGTTTTTCCATCTCTGCTAGCAGCGGACACCATTTGGCAGCCACTCTAGCCCATTAGAGCTTGCATACAGTGTCCACCAAATAGCAGTTGCTGATAGCAACCGTGATGGGCCAAAAGCGTCCTTCGATTGGCAGATGCTAGGTGGCTGTTGTAGACCTTTAGCGACGACTTTTGGCGGCCTCTATAGGTCATGATTGTACTAGTGCATGCATAATATTATGGACATGAAATAATGTTCAATTCAATAGATTGTTAATATGTAATCATGTTCACATTTAAAATATTTCAACATATAAACTGGTTAATGCATTACATTATAGATATAAAATATAGATCCAAAAATAACATTATAGAAGTCATATATCACTCTTATGGCCCCTATACTAGAAAAGTTCCATTATTGATTGGGGTTTAATCTTTTTTAAAGCAAAATATAGTTGATGACATATATTTATTTAACAAATGGATTTAAGGGAGACATATTTCCCACCCCTATTTAGTTAAAACATTATCATTATCCTTGGTCAAAATATATAAACCATCATCGGTCAAAACATAACCATAATATAATACTGGAAACAATACCTATGTATTTCACATGATTATAAAACATTCCTCTTATGATAATTTATGAACCAAACCAAACCTATGTAAAATAAGTAGGTTTTATAATCTTTTCAATATTTCGTCAAACTATATCCTGTAAAATAATAATCATGTTTCCCAAACCATTTACCATGATATGGCCCCTCGTATAGAACAGCGGTTCATAAACATCTCATTATAAAAAACATAAAACATTTTTATAATTAAAAAGAATGGTATCCTTTTATCATGTCACTAGTAATGAATGAGTATCCTCAAAAAACTTTGAATGGAAGTTTACTTTTAAAGACTATTTGTGACATTTCTGGTGGAAATTTTTTTTTCATTAAAAATTAAATTTTACTAAAAATAAAAACTTATGAAAATACATTTCATTGAAAAAAATCCTTGAAAAAATACAGTGTAATATTTAAAAATATATTTACATCATTTATTGAGTAAAACATCATATGTTCTTGGAAAAATTATTTTTTAAAACATAAAATAAATTCAAATTATTTTCACAATGAAAGAATATATTTAAAATATAATAATATCCAAAATATTATCAAAATATTTTTTTTTAAAATAACATTTAAAACCCTTAAAGGACTCATTATATTAATTAGTGTCCATGACCTTGGTATATACTATTCATTCAGAGAATGTTAAAAATAATGATTTTTTCACAATATTGGTAAAAATCCAAATAGACATTCTATTGGAAAACAACATGTTGAATAATTTGAAGACACTTATGAAAAAATGGAAGCAAGTGTAAAATTTAATTTTAAATATTAGGAGAATAATAAAACAATTTTTATAACTTTTTTTAAATAATTTTTATATAACATAGATATGGAATAATATTGATTTATAACATAATAGAAAAGAAATGTAATTTTTCTAAATAATACAACTTCTTTCCTTAATTTAACATAGGAATGGGTTGATTAATGGACCCATTACATGAATATATCATGAATATGTAGAGGAAAATAAAATTAATTAGAATTATTCAGAGATATCATTATATTTCAATTTGGGATACATTATAAAAAACAATCCCCTTGAATAATGAGATTGTAACCTAAAATCATTACAACATTGGTTACATAGATTCATAGGAAACATGGGTGATTAACATAAAATGAATTTTAAAATAACATAATTATTAATAAATTCATTATATTACAAGTAAAAGTGGATTTTTATACATCTCAAGTGTAAATATAGGTTCCTAATATAATCTATTTCTCAATGACGGAAAATTGAGAAAATAAACTTTTACAGCTTAAGAAGCAGTGAAACTATAGACACCAAAAAATAGAGATCCAAAAATGTATTTTCAAATAAAAACAATTTTAATTAAAATAATAATAAAAGAAATTAATTCTATTTATATACACTATACAAAAAAAACATGTGGTGAATAACACATTATTCAAAAATAAATAAAAGTTATATTGGAATACCATACAAATTAGTATTTTCATATATGTTTTGATTTGTTATTTTTTGGTAATGTTACATTGATCTTGTTTCAAAAATCTGAAAATTTTAAACCCTCATACATATATATCATATATATTGATTAAACATTTATTCATAGTAAACTACAATATTTAGTTATTAGAAATGAAATACCCCATTAATAGAGATGTTAAGTCTTACATACGCATATACAATGTTTCCATTGTATTATAAGATTCAATGAAACAAAATTATATAATATATTATTATTTAATGAATCATTTTAATGTTAAACATATAACATATTTTCATTAAACACATCTATAATAAATTCCATGTAATTAATGACCAAATCACATCGATATTTGAGGCAGTTGTCTGTCATACAAATGAGTCCCATTATTATATTCGCAAAAAATGGAAGTAATGATTGAATGCATGGTATAAAAATTATATAATAACAATAAAATATTATATATCATATATATCATAAACAAAGAATAAATCCATCATTATTACTAGCCTAGATATGTGTCAATGGAAAAAGCTATGACTTATGTTAGCTTAGTGTTAGTCTTCCATAGATACGATCCATGATATTTTTACCAATTTTATTTAAGTGTTTGTGGTTTTCAATCATTAACTTGTCAAAAATACTTGTTAGAATATAGATTATAATGATTATATTATATAATCCTTATATAATTTTAAATGATGAAGGTGGAAAAAATAAAATAAATATGCTCATTGAATAAAATTACCTCTTTTTCGGGTAAAATCATTTGGTTTGCTCTAAAGCATTCCTAGTTTTTTATTTATTCTAAAAAATATATAAAATTGTTATGGGATTTAAATTGGGATGTTAATTATTTAGGTATTTTTTCAAACATTAATTTTTTAATGTTTGATTATGGGATAGTTGGGTGGATTTTGATAAGTGGGAGAGAGAACACAATTTGTATTTTTAAAAAAAGAATTGAGTGCTCCCACATGCATCATACGTCTAATGGGACAAAAAATGGACCATTATGGAATATTAATTTATTAATGGATTATATATGTCCATAGAACAATTTTTCTAATGTTTAAAAGTTATTTTTAAAAAATGTAATTTTAGTTTAACCCCCTTAAAACCTATTTTTAGCTTAAATTCGATAATTACATTTTAACGCATTCACTATTAATTATTGTTATAAAATTAAGATTATATTTTTAAATAAAGGAAGTTTTCATTATTAAAAATATGGAACCCAATTATCCAAATTCAATTCAAATAATTGGTAAAAAATTAATTTAATATTAACCCCACAATTTTGATGAGAAAGATGGTACTTTAAATTGAAAATATTTAAACTATTAGAATGTTTATTTATTAAATTCTAGGTTGATTTTTTCAATAAACTAATTGGCATTAATATATGTATAATTTAAGAAATTATAATTTAAAACAATATTGATTATCATTTACCTTTATAAATAGTTTAGGTGAAAAGATAATTTTTAATTAAAATTTAGTATCATTAAATATTCATCAAAAAATGTAAATTTTCATAAAAACCCCTTAAATTCACCCTATTATAAATATTAAATATTAAATATATAAATAATTTTTTTCATTATCAAATTTATTTTTTAAATTTATTAATTATTAGTTTTGATAAATACGATCATCCAAATATTGTGACAAACCTACTTTCGTGTAAAATATAGTTCTTAGGTGTACAATTTTATTTATTCTTATATCATTCCTATATAACACATAAGATGAATGTATAGTATTTTATTTAATATATATCAAAAAAATCATTCACAAAATTTGTATTTTTATTTTATTGAGGATCTATATATTTTTTGTATTAAAATTATTTTTTAAAAAAAGATATTCATTATTTTCAAATATTATTATTCGCATTATTAAATATTTGGCCTCCAAATAATTCCAAATATATATGTGTGTAATCCATATTTTCATATTTTAGTTAATCATATTCATACCCTTCATTCAAATTCCTTTTTGATAATTGTCATATTAAAATATAAAATTTTAATTTTATTGAATGTTTTATTTAAGCTCAGTGTTCTGTGTATGCAAATATACACTCAATGTTGCCTATAAAACATTAACAACATAGAGTTTTGTGTAATGAAATTTAAAATAATTCATACAATCATAGAAAAAAAATTATGATTTCATTTTATAAAATATGGAATACATGAAATCTATTTGATCAAAATAATTTCATAAAATATAAGGGTGTTACATTATGATCATTTTTAAATACCATAAAAAATATATGTTATCATATTTAAATTAGACTGATGATATTTTATTTTTTACTCTATTTATTACCTAAAAATTCATAGTGCTAATGACCTTCAAGTATTCAATAATTCTCAAGAAGAAAAAATAATTCATCTACCTTAATATCATATCTATTTTGTCCATCACACGTTATCACAATTATTTTTATTACACCTATTGTTTTAGTAGAATTATTTAAGAATTATATAATGTGGCGCTTCAGATTAATAATCCACATGAAAAAACATTTACATTTTCACAGACATTTATTTTTCTATTTACTTATATTTTCTAAATCAGGTAGCCTTTATGTTCATTGAACAGGGTCTTTCAATCCTTAATGTATTATATTTATCAAAAGATCTATCATAACACTAAATTATAGCTACAAAACTTCTACTCCATCTACCTATCACTATAACCTCTAATCAACTATTCTTTTATCCATTGTGAATTTACAAATTATTTTAACATAGAAAAAGTCAATATCAGATTATAAAAAACATTTGAGGTTTAGATAAAGTGTTTTATTCATTAACATTGATACAATAGAGTTATACATCTATTACTGAATCCCCCATTCATTAATTTATCTTATCAACTTCATCATCGATAGATGGATTATGTTTTAATTGTTTTTACAAACATACAAAACATATATTATTTTATATACTGAATAGATATTTTAAATTCTCAAAAAAATTAATTATAACACCCCCATTATATTTTAAAATTTATCTAAAATTTATTCAAAATATATATAACACACCACTATGGATATTTGATTCATTTAAAAAAAATATTATCTTTAGAAGTAATTTTAATGATATCTCCATAAAATCCACTACATCCTCTAATTAAACTAAATGATATATATTAATTATGAATATGAAATTCACATGTATCATATTTGGGTGAAAAAAAATTCATAAATATCATATATTTTTCCCTCAGTTTTTTTAATTTCCTTTATAGCATGTCACTTTTGAATGTAAAATATTTTACTTGTAAAATTTTTTACCTACCTATTCCTATTTTTTTCTTCCTTGTAAAAATATTATCCAAAAGTTGTGAGAGTATAAGGAATATCATATGATCAATTTATTTCATGATTCTCAATGAGTTATTAAAAAATTATTATCACAAAAAACATCACACTTATCTCATGACGTTCTCACATTCTAATATACAATCCTTAAATCCAAATATTTTTAACACCATAATTACTTATACATAGTACTCATCATTAATAGAACATTTTAAAAGCCATTTTAAAAATATTCCATATATTATCAAGAAGCTACTCTATAATAATATCAATGTATAACTTCATTATCTCGTAATTGAACACTACAATCAGTTCGAATATAATAAGTTTTTGACACACAATAAAATCACATTAGAATATAATACATATTTTCATCCCTTTCTATCATAATGATTTATCATCTCCAAGAACTAAAAAATTAAATTATAAGGATGAAAAAATATGATAACATTAACAATTAAAAATCATGGGAACCTCAAAAACACATCCATGGGTTCAACCTCGACAACACTAAAATTCATAATTGGCATTGTTATTATTTTAAATTACTTATTTATTCATTTTTATCTATTACTAGATATGATTAATTTTTTTTAATATTTGATGTTTCTATTTTAACGACATGAAATACGTAATTTACTTTTCCAAAAGAAAATATTATACTAAATTCATTTGTATAAATCCCTCTCAGTATGCTTCCTTAATATTGGTGATAATGATATGATACCATTAATTTGATAAAATAATATTAAATAGCATTCATGGAATCAAAACAAGGGTATGAAATTTATAAAATCAAATAAAATTTAATATATTAAATATATAATAATAAAATTCAGAAATCCAATTATTCATCAAAATATTGTATGGATACAATATTATATAAAATCAAATTAAATTGAAAATATGTTTTCTTATAGTTCAATAAATGAGAATTACATTCATTAATTCCTATTGATTATATTTCAATAAACAAGGAATGGTGATTGGGAATAATCCCTTTCAAATGTCTATCATTAAAAATAACACAAGGTTTTCTTCATCACAAGTAACAATTTGTATACTATTATTACACTTTCTTCTATGATGATTCCGACCAAATATAGGATGGAACCATTAGTTATTACAAGGATTACCAGTCATTTTGAGTAGATAATCCTTTATGTATTGTGGGTGAAATATCACATTACCTAGTAGTATTGTTTTATGTCAATAATAATTCCATTAGTATTAGGAGATAGTTATAGAGCCTCTAAAATTGTTGTCCATGTTGTTTCTGTTCCTGTTATAAAAATATATAATGAATTATGATGGTTAATAATAATTAATTTAATCAATAATATTTTTCTATAAATAAAATTATTATTATTCATATAAATATTCAAGTGTTTTGAAATATACTAAAACGGTTCAGATCATGGTTATGTTAACCCAAAACCATAACCCTACAAACTTATTGTAAAAAGTAAAGGTAACATAAAAATATGGGGTGAAAACCCCCCAATGATAAAAATAAAGTCCACAAGGACTCCAAAACACAAGACTGTGAAAGATTTATTTGACTGAGAGACCCAAAATGAAGGGAATTTCACTCGCTACTACATGTGCACCAAAACCCTAGAGGCAAAACAACTACCTTTCACCGACTCAAAATATCAAAACCTCCTGCATCCTGTTAGATTCCAGACATGTAATTGTAGATAGCAAGAATTATTTCATATAGCTTTTTTGTTTTCATTCCCGCATCCCAAGTAAATCATAGTCAGCGCAGAAACCAAGTCACTTCCTCCCACATCCTCTTTAAATCTACATGTTGCTACCACTAGAGATCATCTTCCTAACTAGGAATGAGCTGCATATACAGTCGAACATAATCAGAGCTGACATAGCCATGCCATGTAGCTCCCGCCACCAGGATTCCAGAGCCACTGCATCTCCACCCCCGTCACCAGATGTGCCCCAAGAAAGCCCACCCAAAACTATAACTCCATTGGATGAGACCAGACTTGTCAGATAGACTTCAAGCTACGTTGGCCACCAGACCCATGAACCCTCACATCATTGCAGATATCAATGGATCTACCTAGATTTAAATAGCCATGCCACTCCAGGTCAAAGGTTCCAAATCCCTTGTGCACCGACTTCAGCCTTCGCAACAGCCACCTTATCTCGCAAGCCCCACAGAGTGGAAATCCACCTTCGCTGCCTCGTCCAAATAGTCGTGAATGACTCTGACCATCATCTCATCATGTGGAATGCCAATGAAAAACCCATATGCTCTTTATCCCCATCTTCATATTCTTTTCACCGAATGCGTCACCTTTGGAAACCCGCATCATTTCCTAAGGATTCCTCTTGATAGGATTCTCTGCATCCAATGTCTTCATAACAGGATTTATATGTACCTTTAGTGCATGATACATCCCCTTCCAAATAGAACCAAAAAAAGTCGCATCTTCATCCATTTTAGGAACCACTCCATTAGATTTCCCTTCAAAGCATTTGACACCACAAGCTGAGAAAAAATCGAAGTGGCCAAAAATTTCATTATAAACTACCTGCACAAGATCACAATTTCCACAACAATCCCCTATAGAGAGAATATCACTATTTAATAGAGAGAAGTTCTCCATTATATGAATAGTTTTCTTACAACTCATTTTTTTAAACATCATTGAGAAAATAATATCTAAAAAATATTGAACATTTAAAATAGTGTCATAATATATTTCTGCACATAATAATAATTTTTATAATTCCATTTATTAAACACATTAAACCCACAAATATTTATTATCATGTATCTATATGGAATATTATAATAACTCCTATAACTATAGTAATATTTATTATCGTTTAAGATCCAATAGTTACACATAATGTTATAAAAATTAAACTACTATTCAACATTAATGATTTTTAATATTGAATATAAGTATTTTTATAATAATAAATGATTTATATTTCCCAAAAAATAATGTACAGTGAATAAGTAATATATGTGAAAAAAATATAATAATGACATTATATGAATTAGATGAAAAATAAATCGGAAATGTAGAAAACTGCTAATTTATCATCGCATGTAAATCTCTATAATGAAAAAAACTAGAGCTACTTGATTTAAATTACTTTGCCCATTCGATCAAATAATTTCTTTTGTTATTCATGTGATGAAATAAATATATATAAAAAATTCTTATATAAATTATTCATTAATGCACATGAAAAAATCATGTAAAGAACTAATAGACAATAAAAATGTTTAATAACTATAGTAAAAAAACATAATTTTCCCTAAATTATATGAATTTTATAATGAAATATATTTAATATTTTGATAATTTTATAAAAAATGAATTTATAAATTGTTATATTTTAATGGAATTATAAAACAAAAAAATATTTACATATAACTTTCAATAGAAAATATATAAATAAAAAAATTAATAAGTATTGAGAATTGCCAATTTAAAAACATAAATAGAAATTGGAGGTCTTGAAATGTTTTATCTATTAAATGATGTAATTAAAACAAATATAGGCAATGATACATAAGGGATGTTTATAATGTAATTGGAGGTCTTGAAATGTTTTATCTATTAAATTTATTAACATATAATGCATGCACTGACAAAACAAATGGTATTGAATATACATTAAAATACATAAGAAAATTTGAAATAATCATTGTACGGTATTTTTAAATTTTCTATGATACATTATATAGTAGTTATGGATAAATATGTTGTATTTTATATAGAATTTGGGTGATTTCAAAAAAAATACAGATATTTTTATAAAACCCTTAATATAGGTAATTGAAAATATATTAATGAGGGTGTCGAAATGAAATATACAGAAAAAAGATATATTAATTTGAAATTAGTTAATATGATTATATAATTAGATATATTAGGACACCAAATAATTCAACAAAATTATTAGACTAATATAAGTAAATAGGGATTTATTAAAAAATGATAGAGTAATGTTTAATTACAACACATTTGTAAAGAAAAATAGTATATTGAAATAAATATATATCCAATATTTGAATGTAAGAGTATAATAATATTCATCCATGGTATATAAATTATAGTCCAAAAAAATAAAAAAAATGTTTAAATAACTTTAATCAAATGACAGAAAATTGTGTGAGAAAAACATATATCTTAACTAATTTTATACTCCAACATAACCCCACCTCTTGTGTAATCTAATTGAGATTATTATTTACCAATTTTATAATCCTATAAATAAATTTTTCATTAAATATTTTTGATTTAAATTAATTTAGTACATTTATGTTACTCATGGTTCACATCAATATCTATTATTTTGTAATACCATTTATTCTTTTATTCATTATTAGAGAAGTCAGTGTTTTCAATTCATATTCCTTACATAATCTTCAATATAAATAAAAATGTACTACAATTTTGTATTACGAATTTTTATAATGTTCTATACATTTTATATAGAATTTAATGTTTTCTATAAAAATTAATAGAATAATTTTTATTTCATTTTGGATAACTATATTAAAAATAATGAGATATTCTACTAATACATGTTTATTTATATATTATCTTTCTATAACCATAAAAAATATAAACAATTTATTGTATATATATTACTATTAATTATGTTTTGTTTCCCACTTAGAATTTTCATAACGAAGATAGAGCACCATCGATCATTTAAGTGGTTGAATTCGCCAATACATGAATAATCTAAAAGAGAACACAAATTGTGAATATATAAATATATATTATTATATATTTACTACTAAAATATATTCATTTATTTTTTATGTTATTAATCATTATATTCATATTTACAAGTATTTTGAATGATAGTATAGATAGAAAATGAAATAAAAATGTTTTTATGAAAAATGATGAAGTCAAATCTATACAATGAGATACTATTTATATTGAAGTCCACAGGACTCATCCATTTACCTAAAGGCTCCCGAAAATGAGTTGGATTAGTGGAGGAAATATTTTATGTATTTTTTAGAGAGATAAAAAATTATTATATATATTCAATGTATAATGTAAGGCCTATTTTATTGATTAATGATGGTAGTTTTATTTTAAATGAATATTATTATTAAAGAAAATAATGTAGGGTCTTGATTCATAAAATAACATATGTTTATTGGTAATATAATTTGAATTTATTATCTTATAAGTATTTTTATGGTACTTAGATAATTTTCGTCGCATTTATAATCATATTTATTTATTTAACTAACTAACTTATAATTTACCAAATATTTATATTTTCCTAACTACATAATTTTAAATCAATTAATATAAATTTTGCATCCATATAATTAGTAGATTTTAAAAATAAAAAGTTTAAATATATACTAATAACATATATTTCATAAAAACATGATTAAAAAATAATAATCTGTTGTCAACTAAATAATAAATTTTTATCACTATTTTATCTCTTTATTGATACATTATAATTTATATTTTCAACTAATATATTTCAATTTTTAATATAAAAATTATAGCTATTTTATGTTGTTATTTAAAAGATATAATTCATAAAAATGAATAATTAGAATATGATAAATTTTATAATTATCAAATTAAACAATTATAGTCTTATTAATTAAAAAATGAAAATCAATTTAATAACTCTATGAAATATATATATTTTCCAATGGTGATATATGAAATGGATGTATTCATTTATGGTTATTAATATAACAAGTAACTTCTATAGATATTCACTAACTTGAAATTCTATGATAACCAATTCTATTTAACCATGCATGTTAGGGATTACCTTGGGCCTGGTTGAAGGTTAAAACAAGTGACTCTACATAAATCCAATTATAATAAAAATTTTCCGAATATGGGATATTTATTCTACTTGATTCAATTTTTTCGACCTTTAATATACTTTTCACAATACTACCACACTCATTTATAACCAGTATATACTCTAATTCCACTGGTCACATAATAACATATATTATTTTATTATATATATATACACAAAAAATCAAACAACGAATATTTTTTACTATATTATATGTTTAATTATCTATATATTTCAATTTGATTTAATTTTTTAAATAAGGAAACCATATAATCCAAATGGAATAAAAATGGAATTATTATCATCAATGTATAAAACATTTATCATTTGGAGAATCTTATTCATAATGAATTTTTATACGTGGATTTAAATTTCTAACCCAATATCTTATGGAAAATTATCCTCAATATCAAGTGAATTTAAGTATTATAATGTTGAAACTAAATGAGTACAAGGGTTAGGGGTCATTATACAACACGATATTCAAAATATTGATTTCTCATATTTCCTCAAAATTCTCATGGGAAAATATTAACAATATATATGAAGTCACGTGATGATATGAAAAGCTAAAATAAATGTTTTGTAGAATAATTATGATTATTATATTACTAAACTGAATGAATCCATTTATTAGTTTTTCATAATGAGGAATGTGTGTTTTGATGATTTTGTGGGCATTGAGAAAACCATAACAATATAAAAAATAATTAGAGTATACTGACAGGATTAATAGTTGATGTCAATTGAATAGTTTTAGTTATTATTGAAAATGATCCAAAGGAATATTCATTTTATATTATTCATAGAATTCAGATTATGTATGTGATGAGGTATGGTGAGGATGATCTATTTCCCAAGGAAGAGTATCTATATGTGTATTTTAAGGAAATAAAAATATTTTTATTGATGGTAATTTAGAGTAAAAGAATTTTTAATGGCATGATGTAATTGGTTTAAAAAAAATTATCAGTTCTAAAAATTTATTTTAGAGGGGATATTCATCTCAGATATTGTTGATTTGAAGAGGTATAACACCTTTTAGATAAGATTCATTATAATGTCAATAAATACAGAAAATATGGTGTAACAATGATCAAATATACAAATAATGTGTAATGAATACTAGTTATAAATAGTAATTCATATTAGATGGTTTTTTTCACATGATTATAACATCTCATGTCATATAGTGGTGTGATATATTATTGATCTGAAAACCACTACATGGATGTTCATTGGGATTTCATTAAAAATCCACCATTTCAGAGAAATGAAATGGTAAAATTATTTATTTTGATAGTGTAGTGGACAAAAAGGGGGACTTTCAGGTTTATTCTGATAAAATATTAGTTCGGATGAACAAATGGATGAAATAAATTTTTTATTGTAATTTTAAACTCATATGTTTCCTAATTAAGAGTAATATGTTTTTTTTGAATGACGAAATTGACTACTATAAATCACAGACCCAAAAAACTCATTGATGTATATTCAGATCTTGATCAAAATGGATTATTCTACTTTATTCATCTACATCATGACTTATATGGTAATGAATTGTTATATAATGACATAGGATCATGATAGAAAGAAAATGATATACTAAGAATCTATAGTATCAATAATGACCCATGAATCATAGTATCAGATATAGATGATAGATTATATGGGATGTGGATAATATATTATAGAATAATTTATAACTAAAATACATTTTTGTGGATTGGATGTTGAAAATGTGTTTTTATCCTGTCCAGATGTTATATTAAGTGTTTCATTAAAAACAAATGTGTATTATTGTGAAGTATAATAATTTAAAACCAAATAAATGAATGTATTTTTATTTGGATGAATCCAAAATTAATTTTATATGTTTATTGATAATTAACAATAATACGTCAGATTTTATGATTCATTATTTTATAAATATAACCCAATATAATATTGTTATGTATTTAAATGATACTCTTTAAATATAAGAGTAGTGGAAGTAAATAAGATAAAATAAGTATAAACTGTATTTTTTTAAAAATAATTATTTTTGCTGTATGTAATATAAATAAAACCACAAGAATAAATCAACAATGATATATTTAATTACTAAATTAGAGAGTTGTGATTTTTGAGGAAAATAATACAATGATTCATCAATCCGAATAAAAAAAATTGTTTTTAATGTCTATGAGATTAGGATGACCCATCATTTCCATATAAGGGAAATTTATAACAATTTCCAAAAATATATATTGAAATAATCATGGGTAAAAAAGAAATGGGTAGAGACTTTTGTTTTAGTAGATAATTCATTGAAATAAATATTCTATGACAACGATTGTATCCATAAATGAGTATTCTCTTTTCATATGATGGTAAATAATAAACTTGTAATGGAATTAGAATGATAAGGAATAAATAATTTGGTTTGTAAATGATTAATTGATAAAAAATATATATATTTTATTTCCCAAATTTTATAAACAAATATATGTATAATAGATACGTTGTTTTCAAATCCTTGGTTAACAATTTACATAGTGTAAGACAACTATGTGGATTATGAAATGAAATAAATTTCCCCAAAATTTCAATTTCTATAATTGTAATTGATTAAATAAATATGAAAATTTTAATTGAAATAAATTGGAATCAATTCATAATTTTCAAATATTTAGATGTAAATTATCTGTTAATGGATGAAGAATTAATGTTACAAAACAAATTACGTATAAAATTTATCCAAATCCCAAAGAAGAGTTGTAAATACATGAAAGTGTTTTTGATATCCCAAATCCTATATGTGATTCCACCCATTAATTTTATATTTTTCAAAAATTAATTATCATTAAGGAGGCCTAAATCATAATAGTTATGATGTTAACATAGTATTTCAAAGTTGATCTTATTAATATTAATAACATGGTTCAATCATGATATACTGATTTAATGTTGTGATTTGTGTTATTCCTTCAACACTATAGTATATTTGATTGTTTAGCGGTGACTGCTACTAAATATACGGTTTTCAGTTTCATAATAAATTATATAAATATTTGGAAATTATTCTTGGATAAAGAAATATTGAAATTTTTTACTAACAATTTAATGGTCATCAAAATTACCTAAGTGCAATATTATCTAAAAAATAATTTTATAATACATCATGATCCAATATTGAAGACTCCAATCGAAATTGTGCATTGTTTGAGGTCGGACAAGAAAATAAATAAATTTAATGAAATAAGTAATTTTAAAAAATATATAAAATTTTATAAAATAAATGATCTTCATATTAATTTATATAATAAAAAATCCATTTTATCTCAAGCTGTGTATAATACTACATATGAATAGTGGTATATGAAGAACACCATGTTGATATACATTCAAATCATCAATGATATATTCTTTATTATTAACTTGGAGAAGAACCATGAATTGTATTATTCATATGGAGGTGTTAGAAATATGTATTCACTCATTTTCATATATAATTTTATATAAATGTTTTAAAAAAATATATTGAAAAATATATAAATATATAATGTTACTATAATATGGAATAATTATATTTTTTCCAAAAAATAATGTTTCCCTTATTGAAAAAATAGATGAAGTGTTTACATCATAATTATGTGAAAATGGTGAAATAATATATTTAAAAGATGAAAATATGAATTAGAAAGTTGAAATTATTTCTTAATGAATTGAAATAATAGAATGCTAATCTAAAATTGAGGAGGAAAAATGTTTGGTTACTCGATAGCCCCATGAAAAAGAAGTAGATTGAAATTTTTACATTAAATTAAATCATACCATAAGAATAGACTAACATTTAAATGAGGATACATTGGATCAGAATTATAAATAGTATATAAAAGAATAGTTCAGTAGAATTTTGTATAATTTAAAATTTGAACTTCATCTTTCATCATTAATAAAATCATTTTTAAAAAACCAATTGTTTAGTTAGAAACGATGATAATGAATATTATTAGGTGCCAAAAAATAATAATGAATCATTTGTGTTGGATATTCCAAAATTAATTGTATTTATGATGATAAAATATTATCTCCTATATATATATTTTAAATGATAAAATTTTTGACATCCATAAAATGGAAATAGAAATTCAATGTTTCCAAATTAATATAAAATAAAAATTAATTATTTTAATTTATGAAAAAAAAATTATATATTTAATTATTAAAAATATTTCATATTCTTGAAGAAGGTAATTATACGATTCTATCTGAGAAAAAAATTTATAGGCTAATGTCTTTACCAATTAAAATTTATTCTAGGTTTCATCAATACAATAGAAATTTTTTATTGTAACATCAATGTGTTTGTGATAAATAGTGCATCTATGGGAAGACAAAGAAGTATGGTGGTGATTAAAAAAATCAATGAATTATTTCCCAGAGTATTTGATAAAGATCATTTCATAGTTTTCAATGATTGTGAGGAATTAGTTTGAAATGTAAATACTATATTGTATACCATTATTCAGACGTTTTCATTTTATTAAAGTAAGGTATTATATCATTATATTAGAATAAAAATATCAAAATGATGAACTTGTGATTTCTTTTAATATAGGATTATAATTAGATTAAAATATTTAAAACTATAGAAATGATGTTTTTAACTGATGAAAATTATAAATAGGAACACTTAATGGGTTATAAAAAAATCATTAGGAGTATATTTTACTAAAAATTAATAAGACACATAATTATTTTATATTGTTTGCATGCCATAATGTATCTGAGTTTTTTTTCCAAAGATACCAATATGATTCTTGTGAAAAAATTAATTTTTATACTAAAAATATGGTGAATTTATGATTGTACTATATTGTTATTTCATTTGAATACATAATGTGATATTGAAATAAGTATTATAATAGATAAATTGATAATAAAAATTTCGTATTGGGTAGTTCATTTTAAACTAATTATTTATGTATTTATTAACATAGTGGACATAATTTTTCCATCACATTGAGCATAGAGGAAGATAAATATATAAAAAATACTAATGAATCTACACCACACATATGGAAGAAATTTGATATTTGAGAAGAAGATAAATATTTTATTTTAATCAGGTAAAAAAATTCATGTTCGTATCCAGCTATATAAAATAATATACATAATTTATTGAAAAATCATATTAACTAAAATTACCTGTTAATAATCGAGAATGTTAATAAATGTTTGGTGGTATTAAGAATTATATTTATTAAAATAAATATTTTGAAAACCAAAACAACTAAATTTTTCATTGAATTTTATTAGATCTATTAGTTCTCTTTCGGAGTTCAATTTTCGTTACTCAAAAGAAATGTTTGGAAAATGGTCCCCTAAACCGATAAGTTGATAATTATTCAATATTATAAGATCAATATGAAATATTTAACAATTATTTCATGGATAGGTGTGTTATCATTCATTGGATGATTGATTATGTTATTGTTTACTTATTATAAAAATTAATGATTTTCCATTTAATATTATTTTTGAATTGAGTGATATGTAGGATATTACTTAATATTAGGCTTATATATTATCACAAATAAATAATCTTTTTAAAAATTTTAATGATGATGGCGACATATATCTAAATTATGGAGATGGGTTGTTCTCAGAGGGTGCCTACATGATAGTATGAAAATAAAAAATAAAGGATTTTTTATTGATATGAATTAATTATTTTGATCATAATACATGCCATGATAAAAAAACTGGTGAATGTAAGGTATTAAATTTTATTCTAAGTAAATGATTGAAATTTTGGACAAAGAGATAATGGAATGTGGGTTTTTCAATGAAAAAAGTTAATTTGGAAATTTTTTCCCATGAATATCATGACACGTATAAAATTATATTGAATAGTTAGTGAATCATATGTTACACTATGTTGTGTATATTGGTGGTTTCTAAATTATGAAGTTTAATGAATTTCATTAATTAATTTAAATATTTACAAATAACTCAAAGGTGGGAATTAAATGAAAAAATGAATATTTTTTTTGGTTTTTCATTATTGATATAACACTTCAAAAAGACATAAGTACATTGATGTTGTTTTTGTCATGCATTTTTGAACAGTTTGGTGCAAGATGGATATGTTATCTTAGTGAAGAAGAAATATTTTTGTAATGATAAAATGAATACCTCATTAAAATGTGGTACGTCTCTATTATATTATTATTGGATACATTTAACTTCATGGATACGTGATTTATTATGAATTTCAATAATAATATAATATATTAGAAATTAATAATGTAGGGTATTAATTTATTTCATGGAGATGTGAAATCTTATCTCACTATAGATGATGTTTCAAATTTTATTACTTTATGTAGAATTAGATTTCACATAGAGAATATGTATATATTGAATGAATAAAGTAAATATATATATATATATATATATTATCTATTGATCACACTATAATATTGATTATAATATGTTTATTTCTTCTCCTGAATAATTTATTATTTCATGAAGCATTAGATTTCTCATTAATGTGTTATATAGAGGTACTTAATAACTTTAATCCTGATATAATTTGTATTGTTTTAATTATGTTGAGGATATATTTTTTTGGATTAAAGAATTATACATGATAAATTATGTAATATGGTGATTATGATGATTTTTTAGATTTCTATATTTTAATATACTATATTATAAATGACATATTTTTATCTAAATGGGAATGGTTTCAAATGGTATTAAGGTAAATTAATTGATGAATTTTCTTATCATTAAAAATCAAAAAGATGTTTTTAATGAAGTGAAAATGCCATAAATTTGGGAATGTGATTAGGGAAATATATTTCATTTGGGAGAATATTAAGTATAAAAGAGTAGATATGAATGATTTTTAGAAAGAAGATATAAAATTATAAATTTTAACCTTAAAGAATATTTATGAAGTTAATAATATAGATAAATATAAATATTATTTCAATAATATTATTTTCATAATATGTAGTTCTATTTTAATGGATGATCATGGTTTTCAATTGTAGGAGACGTAACGTCTTTTGAGTGAAGTAGGTTTGGTGTTTTTTCATTTCTGTGGATTTCATACACCCAAACATCATCTACTATTTTCTCATTGGATATATCCTAGTCTTGGTTAAATGATTGAAAAAAATTCATTTCACCATTTTCATTATTCAATATAGACTTTGGGAGGGGGGAAATGTTGGTTTACACCAACCATAAAATAAGACTATCTATTTGGGATGTTTTAAATTACCTATACCCCGATTAACATCATTATCAATGTATGAATTTTTCATAGGATAAAAAACATTTCATTTTTTTAGTGTCATATATAGTTGATGTAAAATAATAAGATTTTAAAAGATTCACTTTAGGGGTTGATTAGTGGATGGATTTCCCACTTATTTCCACATAGATTGTGTGTTTGATTCCCATTAGTTTGGAATGAAATCATAATTCTATAATTAATTATTTAATGATCATAATAAATGTGGTTTGTTTTCATAAGGGGATATTTTTTGTAACATTAACCATAATGTGAAAGTGGATTTTGTGGCCCTTCAACCAGTTTATTAAGAGGGGAGAATAGAAATGGAATAAAAATAATTGTAAAAGTGGGGTTTTGGTTTAAATTTTATATAAATATATAATATATATATGGTATTAATATTTTTTTAGCAATAAAATACAGAAAACAAATTTATAATTTCATAAACATATAAATATATTTAAAATATACTTTTTATTTGATGAAATATGTTTTTATCAACATATTTTCAAGATATTGTGTATGAATTTCATGCCATTACTAATAAACACTATCACACAAATAACTGAATAGCATAATTTTATTTTTTTCCCCAAATATCAATTATCATAATAATGATTGCACGAGTAATTTTAAGAGTCATTATTTTAATCAACAATAATAATATTCTTATTTGGATCAGCTTTGATTGTATTTCTCCATGAATATAATAATTATCTTAGAGAAAATTATCTTAGAATCATGTAAATCATTAATTTAAATTATTATCTTACAAAAATTAGTTTTAATATAACATAAATATGTTTCTTCTACATTAAAATTAGATGGGTCAAATAAATGTAATTAAACAAGATATCATATTCCATTGCAATGATTATGATTTTTCTATTTGATTAATAGAAATCAATTATATTGAATTATTACATCACATGCCTTCAAATTTTTAAATTTTAATAAATTTTGTTTTCTTTTCCATCTTGAAGCATCATTTATAGATCAAAAAAATATACTAAAAAATAAATCTAAACTCTTTTTTCAAATGTTATTAAAAACATTAACAAGACATTAAATATGTTTTAAATTCCGGAAGAATATTATTATTCCTTTTCTAGATAAATTATTTCCAACCACAAATAAATCACTATTCTACACATTTTTGAACATTGTCAACTCTATATAAAATATGACTACTAGTGTCTCAATCCCATTATATATATGTGTTATCTTATTATTAATAAAGTATGAGTAATTCATTAGATGAATAAAATAATGTTTATACTTTAATTTTTATAGACCTTCTAGAATTCAAATAATATTTTATCCACCCCTTCCATATTTAATATAAAAATAATAAACAAATAAAAAATTAAATCATTCAATACACAAAACAAAAATTTATATATTACAATATTTTTAATTTCACATAACACTGAAAATATATTTATATATTAAATTAGTATGACAATATTTCATTATATGAAAAATTAAATCATTCAATACACAAAACAAAAATTTTAATTTTCCCTTATAAGAACAACATTGTTAGCTTTCATTATAAGAAAAAATTAAGTTCTTTGATGGCTTTAATAACATGAATGAATGTTTTTTACCATATAATAATATATTATTAAAATATTAAAATTTAATATAAGAAGATATAAACTAGTATTAAAATAATGGATTATGAATAGAAATAAATAATATATGAAAATATATGGATTTTTGAAATGTAAACAAAATTCATAGGTTATCAATTCATTAGAACATAATATAAAATTTGATTGAATATAGAGAAAATTACCAATATTTTTATTATCACGGATCTATTTAACATTAAAAATTTTCATTGAATTAAAAATTTTGAGTAATATTAATGAAATACATATGTCATATATTTTATAAAATATTTTTGGTATTAATTCAATATAATTCATAGTCATACGATAATATCAAAACAAATATATGCCTACAAACATATATTTTTAATATATAAATTGGGGTTTCACACCATCTAATGGAAAACCCATTTTAAATCCAATTATTAGAATATTTATAGATTAAATGAATCATAATAAACAATAGAGTTTTATGTGAATTTTGTTTTTCTTAGGATATTTTTTTTGGTATTTTTCTTCAAGGTTTTATTTTTTAACAAATATTTCGAAATACAATTTTTCTAAAATATTATTTTATATAATTTATTTATAAGGATACATTATATTATAAATGTTATTAAAAGATTAATTAGATAATATATTAATAATTTATTAAAAATAGGCCCTTGATAAAAATTTCACATTGAAATTTGGTATTAAAACATAACAAACATTTGAATATTTTTACTCTACAAACACACATTGTCAACCAAACTGTGGGATTTATATTAATTTTTTTTCCGCCAAATTGATTATTTTAATTTGTAAAAAACATAGTCCATATATGAATTTATACAAATTTATAATTTTTAATAGGTATAATTTATTTTTTGACAAAAATAATTTGTTAAAGTAATTAAAATTAATTACCTAGGATAAGGTTAAATTATATTTTATTAATTAGTAAACCATATATTTAAGAACCATATAATCCTATAAAGATGTATAAAATTCATTTTATCACCATTATTATTCCATTAGAATACCATTAATGAGATTAAATGGTTTTTTATGACATCAGTTGGGTAAAAATACGGTCACACCAAACTTGTTTCCAAAAATGTCAAGTGTGTCCTTTCACTTCCCTATAAAAGGTAATGAACACTTCATATTAAAAAAACACACAAAACACTTATAATATTACAATATAATTCCAATATTATTCCCAAAATCCCAAACATACTCATTAAGTACCCCCATTATCCATAAGGTCTTCCACACATGCCTTTTTTCACGAACCAAAAAAAGTTACCCAATTTAGAGGTAACTACATCCCTCAAGATCCCCTCTTTTATCTTCATTTAACACCCCATACATTATCTTTATTACATTATTTCTAATCAAAACCATTAACCAAAATATTCTAATATTTCTTATGCAATTATTTCAACCTACACTTACACAAATATACATCTAATAGGTAACGATCATTCTATTTATATGTAGAAAGAAATTCTGCCTCAATAAATGAAGACTCTTCAATTTGTATTTACCGCCCCTCATATATGTCAAAATGATGGACCCTACATTTATATATATATATATATATATAATATTTTATTAATCATTTATTTATGGTTAGGTATTATTTTTACCAAACATAGATTTTTTTCCATTCCATTTTCTTAAAATACGATAATTTCATGTGACCAAATGTGTACTACTACCCCTTCAATGTGATGTGATTATTCACAAACAACATGTAATATATTAAGGAAGGGTTTATTGAATTTATAGGACATATATATCAAAATAATTCTACTATAATTATATTATATAAATATATATATATAGAGGTCATCTTCTTTATTTCATTCAATACGATAATTAATGCAGAAACAATATACATACATACGTACGGCTTACCATCACCATGAACAGTATATTACAATTAAAAATTTCATGTTATATAGATCAATATAATAAAAATATTATGAATATAAATTCTATATATGATATGGTTTACATTTTTGAAACATGATATAAGTATAATTACAAATGATATGACATATTGAGATACATGCGATAAACTAAGTGAATATTACCCTAAGTGAAACCTTAAGATAGAATTATTAACAAGATAGTAATATAAAGGCATAATAAAACCCTATATTATATTATAACTTATAATATGGTTATGTAAAATATTTATAATGTATTTATATTTTCTATGCTTGAGGTTTAAATGAATAGGACATGAGTCAAGACATCGCGAAATGGGATTTAATCTCAATTTTTTTGTGAGATACATGTTATATTCTCCACTAATTCCTTTTAATAATTATTCTATTATATGTCTTTCATATGTAAAATTATATTTGTTAATATATCTATTTTATGAAATTTCATTCATGAGGATTAAATTTCAAAATTCACCAAATCCGTGAAATAGTTTTGTCTCAGTTTTCTTTCTTTTTGAACCATGTTTAGTTGTGCTCGTTAATTGTATTTGAAGAAGTATATAATTAAATTTTACACCTTTTAACATTAATATAATATATTTCATCAAATTTTATTTTTTAATATTATTTTAATACATGGAAATTATGAGCCCATGTAACGATGTTATAATATTTCATTGATAGATTTTCAAAATTGATTAAGATTTTTCATCCTTTTAATAAATCTTATAACCCATCGCATAAGAATATTTTCCAATTTTATTCGATTGTCGTTATTTTGGAATATTCATATATTGGTTTCAATTCTTTCATTAATTGATAAATAAGATAGTTAAGAATGTTTTTATTAAAGTCATACACTTCCCTCTTTTTGGTCAATTATTCGTGCTTCCTCAAAATAATTGTTTTATAAAGGGTTTCCAATAATATTATAATAAGCTATTTTGATCACTAAAAGTATTTATTATCCTTTTTTATTTTACCAATGTTTTTAAAATAATATTTATTTCTCTTTCTCAAAATGGAATTTTTCATAACATTTTTACCATGAAAAATTAATCAGTTTTAACTCATATAGCATGTAAAAAATTACCCACAACCATTTCTTCGAAAGAATCATATTAATTTTTAAATGAATAAATATTATGAAAATGTTTTTAAATATAAATATCCATAATTTGTTTATCAAAATGATTTAAATATTTTTTATTTTTTTCATGTAATATTGTTTTCCGAGTTCATTCATGAATTATATATAAGTTTAAAATGTATTTACAATGATTTGGATTTCAAAATACTATGATGACAATTTTATTTGATTTCATGTAAAAATACATTCAAAATAATATCATGATTTTATTATATTTTTTTAATTTTTTTTAGAATAAAAAAAATCGAAACCATTTTGAATAATATTTTATATGTTTTCATGGAAAATGGTTTACTAAATAATATCATTTTTCCTTTATATTATTTAATGGTCATTAAAAAAGGTTATTTTCAAATGGTTCTATGTATTAAAAATAAAATTTCAATGATGAATGTTTATTTTCCTCAAAAATTTTTGAATGATATATCAAATTTATTTTCCATCTTTGATGAAATCTGTTGATGATTCAAATTTCAATATAATAAATGTTCTAATTGTTCTATTCAAATTCATTATATGATTGGGTTATTATTAATGTCATGGAATTTATGAAAACAATCTCACTTTTATGGATTATATATACCTAAAGAACATTTATATTTCAAGAGTTATATGTTTAGAAAATATTTTTCTCTTTAATGGGTAATGATTTTGATGAAATTTCCTTGAAACCAATCATTTTCTATAGGTTAAAATTTGATTACATGATTATATTTAATATTTTTTTTCATGGACTACGATACATTTATTTATGATCTTGTGGAACATATATGTTTGATTTCATTATGAGATTGTTGAGACCTATATCTACCACCAATTCATTGGGTAATGATATATATCTCATTATATAAAATAAAATGGTATTGGGATTGATCAAGTATTAATAAGATAGAACTGGATGTGAACCATGAATACAAACATGTTATGATGAGTGAAATCATACTACAATGGTAAACAACGGTGTGAACTATAACATCCATGTTTGAATGGGGAGTGAATCCATAATACCAAGATGGACATGGAATAGATGCTTTGGCTACTATGGAAATTAGATACGACGAAGGCCTACGGTAGAGTGGAATGGAACTTCCTTCGTGTCGTTATGATGAAAATGGTCTTCTGTTTTAAATGGAAAGATATGGTCATGGATTACATCTCGTCCATATAATTCAAAATCAAAGTCAATGGGGATCTCACCATAGGATTCACCCCATCCTGAGGCCTTTTGCAGGGATATACCCTCTCGCCTTTCATCTTTATACTGGTGGCTGACATGTTTTGTAATCTTATCTCGAGGGCCGCATCATCTAATTATATTCATGTGGAAATGGTCTTCCGTGTTATCCCACCACTGTCGCATCTTTTCTTCACCGATGACTGCGTCCTTTTTTTCCAGAGCAACAATTAATGAATGTCGGGTGATCAGTCAAGCAATAAATCAGTATGAGAGGGCATCTAGCCAGTCAATAAAACAGGGAAAATCTGAAATTTCTTTTAGTGTAGGGGTAACTCTTTCTAAGAGGGATAGGAAATGTGCATTAGCTGGTTTCCATATGTTTGTGAGACATCATAAGTATCTTGGGCTGCCCACAGTGATTGGTCGATCCAAAAAAGAAATCTTCGCATCTCTTGTGGATAGGATCGAGAAAATAATTCTTAGGTGGTCCCCAAAAAGAATTTCTAAATCTGAAAAATATGCCTTCATCTAAGATTTCATCTAGTCCATCCCCAACTATGTTTTCCCCACATTAAGCTCCCAACATTCTTCGTCGACTAGATCCAGACACGTACTGCCAATTTCTGGTGGGGAATGAATGATGGAAGGAATCGACCACACTGGATGGCCTGGAATAAACTCTGTAAACCCAAATCAGAGGGATGGTTGAGATTCCAAAATCTTCATCTCTTTAATGATGCACTGTTGTCCAAGCAAAGATGGATCCTTGATACCAGTCCATCATCTCTATGTGCACAGGTTCTACAAGCTAAGTACTTTTCCCACACGGACTTTCTTGCTTCCTCTCTGGGTCCCCAACCTAGCTTCCTCTGGAGAAGCATTTGGGGGGAAAAATCTCATGGAAAAAGGAATAGGTTGTAGGATTGGGACTGGATCATTGGTCAATATCTGGACTGATCCCCGGATAATCGATAAGGAAGGCATGTGGGATACATCCCCCACCCAACCACATCTTGAAGACTCCACTATCAGTTGCCTCATTTCTGACTAGGGACATGGGTGGTGTTTGGAAAATATTGTTGATTGGTTTAGCGTAAGGGAACACAGAATTATCCTGAGCATTACCTGGGACCCTAAAATAGGCCCTGACTATCTTTTCTGGATCAATGACATCTTGGGATATTAAACGAATAGATTCAGCTACAGCCTAGCTCTTGGAAACCACTCAGTCTGTCGGGATGAGGGGTCATGGAAATCTATTTGGATGCTAAAGGTACCCCCTAAAATTATCCAATTTTGGTGGCAGGATTACACGAGTACTCTCCGAACCATGATCCTTCTAACTTACTGTCATGTGGCTAGTTCTTCCTTTTTTCCCTTTCTTCCTGAACACTCCAGAAACACCTTTTCATGGCATCATTCACTGTCCAGGAGCTCTGAAAATTTGGAATAAATGGGGCCCGACATCTGCCACTTCACTGGATCTGGTCTCTGACCTTCCTGATCTTCTGATGTGCTGGTGCTCATCTTTCTCTTATGCTCTTTTAGTTTCTCTTTGCACATTTCCATGTATTATTTTTGTCCGTTGTAACGATGCCATTTTTCATCATGTTCACAAACCCCACGATTTCTTGATTGAACGAGCCACTTCTTGGATTGATGGCTGGAAAGACCAAAATGGACATTTTATGCTAGGTGTTACCCTCTCCTGTACCTCTCAATGAAACCCCCAATGGATCGTATTCTTAAGATTAATGTGGATGAATATCTTTCAAATCTTGGGCTTGTTTCCCTAGGCCTATTAGCCTGAAATAATCTAGGTCAAATCATTACTGCAAAATATGAACCACACCAGGATTTCTGGGAACCGTAAGTTTCTGAGGCCATGGCCATCCATGCCGGTATGTTGCTAGACTTGGAATGTGGATGGAGTGATATTATTATTGAGTCTGACTACTTTATCATTATTGATGCTATTAACCCAACAATTGCGGTCTCGAGACCTTTGGAATCATCATCAAAAGAATTCTCTCATTGTGCCAATGATTCTCTTTATGAACCTTCTCCTTTTCCTAAAGGGAAGGAAACAATGCAGCACATCAGCTTGCAGCCTCAGGCCCATTCGACTCTAATAAGCACTGGTTAGAAAATTTCCCTTCATGGATTTTCACTTGTACTTCTGTTGGTACTTGTCATTATTTAATACAAAAAAAAATAAACACATGAAGGAATATTACATTGATTGTGTTCTGAGTTGTTACGTATTCCTTCTCTGGATACTACATATGGATGTGTCTTTGGAATATATGTACCATGGGGTTGAAACCCTTACAAGATGTATTGATCCTGACATATGGTAATCTTGTATATGAAAATGGTCTTTACTACACTCCTGTATTGACACTCACGGGGATTATGATTTCAGAATTCAGAAAATCTTCACAAACCATCATAAAATATTTACATTTAGGTTCTCTATGAATAAACTAGGATGAACCTATGGTGTCATAAATTAAGAAAGTTTTCATGATTTAGATGTCCATTAAGTACTTCTTTTCCTTGCTATGTGGTTTTCTACTATAATACGTAATGCTAAGACTATGATTATAGTTTTTGTCAATGGTAGGAACTGGAAGGAACTAGATTAATGTTGAATGTGATGGATGATATTCTAATGAGTATCTATGTGGGATGATCATTTGAGTGAGATATATTCTAATAATTCCTAATTATTATTCAACAAACATGACTATTAACATGTACAATAACCGACTCTTATACTCTCCAAGGAAGAGGGATTAGGATTATTGTAACTGTTATGGTAATGTAATCCATGTATGAAATAAGATTCAGGTTCTATTATGTTATGTATGTGGAAATAATCACCATAGTGAATGTTTTAGAGGAACAAGAATATGTATTGACTATGGAGAATAAGGACAAAGTGAATGGTATGTTAGGGGAAAATAATTATTTTGGTTAACTAAATGGTTTTCAATATTGGCCTACCTATGGAATAATTTAATTTAACGTGTTTTATGTGTAGAATAGATAGTAACTACAAATTTTAATATCCAATGAGTAATGCTTGTCCAGATGATCATCAAGGTGTTAGACAAATGGTTACATAGCTACTGATGAAGTGACTGCAGATGAAATTTGAAATGAAAGAGGAATTATGATGATGTATAATTTTAAGGGATTATGGATTAAGTAATCAATGTTATTATGTATTTGGATTAAGGAAGAATGTTATATAACTGTGAAATATATATGGATAGTTTAGTTTATGTTTTTTCTTATGAATTTACAAGAACACATTGAATAGTTCTGATTGAATAAAAAACTATATAATTTTGAGTTGATGTCCTTGGAATATAAATGATTAACAGAAAGGTAACTGTTAATATGTTACATATGTTATGATATTTTATAGGATAATGATATGTGGGATATGAATATGTATATTGGATATTAATAATTACCTTGAAACAAATTGAGGAAATTTTTACTCTTAATTTATTCTATCATCGATAATGTTTATTATATCATAGATTTATCGAATAAATATAATATATTATTAATAAATAATCTTCCATATTTTTAATAAAAAATTATTATAATTCAAGTTATTACAATGTTCTAATAGAATATTTGATGAGGTTATTCACATGTTTGGGATATGAAAACGAAGAGGTACATTTTTTTATATAGGGGAAAATTTTTAGATGATTCCATGTATCACTTTATATTTTTTTGGATATTATTCCATGTTATGGGTTTTATGGTTAACCGTTCTTGAATTTTTTATGTGAAACATTGGAGGAAGTTTCTTTTCACTATGAATGTTTTTAAAACCATTTTTAAAAGGATAACTAGTTAATATACGAATTCCATGGATTTCCATATTATTTATCTCATGAAATTATAATAGTATGGTTTTAGAAAAGTACATTACTTATGTCAAGTGACAACCAATCATGTGTACAATGTTTTCAAGTCTTGAATCTCTGACTGATGGGTGTCAAGGGTTTCACGCCTACAATTGGACTATATATGTCCTAGTTAATGTATAAATTTTTTTAATGAATAATTATATATATATATATATATTATTGTAATTTTTTATGTTTTTATATCAATTTATCATCTATATTGTTTTTAAGAATATTTATAGACCAATAGTAATACTTTTTTATTTTTATGGGCCTTAATATTTGGTAAATGTGTGTTCTAATACTTCATGCCTCACATTTTATTTTTAGATTACTAATACATAATGTAATGAATGAGTTATAAATTTATAAAATAATAACCAATGAATAGATCATTTTATAGGAATATATCAATTATGTATATTTCCTTATATTTCCTTATATTCATTAGTTTTGCTGAACAAATTTAATTTTAAATCATCATTTATTTTTGAATTTTAGGACCTCAATTTTTTCTTGATCATCTACCTATTTGTGATTAATGACCTCAATAAATGCCTAAAAAAATTTATGATTTTCCTCCATTTTTAATATCCCATCAAACAGATGTTTTCTTACATTGAAACCCAATTATATTTTACATGGAGTGACCGTTATCTTTCCAACATTCAAATTTAAAATGATTTTTTAGTATCCTTTTTTAGGATGTGTGTTTATATGAATTAAACATGAAAGTATTAAATCCTCTATAACCCATATAAATTTTGATGGAGAAATTCATTTTATAGTGTGTAGAATGTAACTACTAGAGTCTGTTATTTTATTCAAAATTAATATAACCGTTTCAATGTTTTTAATTTCAAATAGTAGTGAAATTTGTTAATTTTTTGTAAAATCGCTAAATATGGCATCTGATATAGACAACATATAGTTAATCATGCTCTACACACGACATAAATTTTATCTTTTTGTAAACAGAACATCAAGGTTAGATTGAAATATACCGAAAAATGACTTTCATCTATGGATTGCATAACATGCGTGAATGAGTTTTAACAAACAATAATATATTATTAAAATAGTAGTATGTGATAAAATAAGATATAAAAGATTTCTCAAATTAGGGGTTGTGAAATGTATTTTCTAATTTATGAAAAATTCTTGTTTACATAAATATATGTTGAATTTTTAGGTCATCAATTACATAGAAATGAATATGAAATATGTTCAAATACAAAAGAAAATAATTATTATTTTTATGGTCACAAATCTGTTTAACCATAATAAATTATATTTATTACATCTAGTGATTAACATTAATTTAATATATATGTTAAATATGTAATAAATTTATTTTGTATTAATCTAATAGATTTGAATTAAATAATATAAAAACAAATATATTCTTATAAATAAAAACCTATATTTAATATAAAATAGTCATCTTAATTCCTTTTAATAGAGAACCCATTTTGAAAGCATTTTTTTGAAATTTTTTATATTTAATAAGTCAAAATAATCTTTATATTTTGAAGAGATACATAGAAATTTGGTTATAGTGTTTTTCCTGTATTATTATATATGGAAATATTTTTTAATGAATAGTATAATATACTGGATTTTAAATCTAATAATATTTTTAAAATAAATTATTTTTTATGAAAAATTATATTTTAAAATAGATTAAATGTATAATCAGATAATATTTTTACCAGTTAATCTTATATAGATCCTTGGAACCAAATTTACATTGAAATTTTGAATAACAATATAGCAATAATTTGAATTAATTCACATTTAAAAATTGAATTTTCCACCCATCTACAATATTAGTTATAAATTAATTAATTCCACATATAAGATTGGAATTTGGAATAATTTTTTCTATATATGGAATCATTATACATTATAATCCTAAAAAATGTCAAAATATTTTTTACCAAAATTATTAGTGATTGTAATTAAATTTATTTATATGAGTTAAGGTAAAATGATGATTATATAAGGACAAAGGGATTTTGTGAAGACCGAAAATACATAGAATCATGTTAAAAAAAAATTTTTCCCATGATTTAGCAATGAATACATTGTTCTTATTTTTGGTAGGACTTTTGTTATGTAAAAATGTGTGTACAAAAAACTTGTTCTAAAATATTTCAAGTGTGTTGTTTCCCTTCACTATAGAAGGCCACCACCACACCCTCTTATTCATATATATTAAGACACTTAGGATATAAATATTTCTACCCAATAAACATCCAAAAATCCAATTTTTAATCAATTAAGCTTCTATTTGGGCTGAAAGTCTTTCATGTAAGGTTTCTTTCACAAACCAAATGGAGTTACCCAATTAAGTGATAACACCTTCCTTCAGGATCCATTATTTTATTTTATTTCTCCATCCATTTAAATATAATTATTTAATGATTCTATAATAGTACCAGAATCCTCAATAAAGATGTATGTTTTTTATTGTTTCGACCTACACTTATACACACCTCTATCTAATGGGAAAATGATATGTTATTTATGTGTAAGGAAAACTTCTTCCTCAGATAACGATGATTGATCAATTTTTCATACCACCTATCATAGTGGAAATTAAGATTGGAACTATATTTATATATATTATATTTGATATTTATTTTTCCATTAATCCTGTGTAATCTTTTTACTAGAAATATGTTTCTACATTATATTTGGTGTAAATTTGATCATTTCGTTTGAGAATTTATGTACTACCACCCCCGAAAAGTGATGTGATTCATTTACACAAAAAATTGAATGTGATAATGATGTGTTCAGTGAACTTATATGATGTATATACAAATGTTTAATTATTATGTAATTATATTATATACATATATAAATATCTTTCATTTTCTTATAATTTTAATAAAAATGGAATAAATTATCATTCAAACGTACATCTAACCATCTCAATGAATGGTGTATTCCATTTAATACATCTATATTATATATATTATTATAATAAAAATATCATGGATATTAATGATATTTATATAATTTTGTAATCTTTGGAATAATGATAGACGAATAAGGATTAATGATATAACAAATTAAGAAACATGTGAAGACCAAAGCAAAGATTTCCTTAAGTTACACCTTGGTATATAATTCCTAAAAAGAGGGTAATATAAAGCCATAATAAAACATTATATTGAATTAGATGTAATAATATGGTTCTATAATATATTAATACTACATTTATATTCATTATATTGTATGTTTTAACGAGTACGATGAGAGTGAAGTCATTAAGGGATTTCATATTTTTTATTTATTTATAATAGATACAAGTTCTGTTCGTAACTATTTCCTTTTGCATGGTGTATGTAATAACCATTATTGTATTCTATGTATCATATATATAACGTTATGGGTATTCACATATCCATTTTATGATCTATCAATAAAGAGTATTAATTTTCAAAAGATACCAAATCAGTGAAATAGGTTTGTATCTATTTTCCTTCATTGAGACTCATGTTTTGTTATGCACCTAAATTCGCATTTGAGATGTATATGCATAAATTTTTCATTTTATATATGAACATTACATTTCTTAATGATATTTTAAATATCATGTAATTACTTTTTATTAGATGGAGTGTTTGACACATTGTTACCGTGTTATAAGAGTTCTTTAACAGAATCTCTCCGCCTTCCAAGATTATTATTGATAATGCTTTATTTTCATAAAATGCTATGATCCATCTCCCAAAACAATAATGAAAGATATTTTAATGTTGATATTAATTATTTATTCATATTCGTAGCATTTCCTCAAATATTTGGATCAAATGATAGATATGAAATTGCTTTTTAGAATGTATTTCCTTACCCTCTCTTCGATCGTAAATCTATGTTGTTTCAAAACCATGTTTTCTAAAAAGGGATTCCATGCTTATTATAATAATATAATTTGGGAATTAAAATAAATGTATACACCTTTTTGTTTTTCCAATGTTTTAAATGGAATATAATTTTCACTTTCAGAATGAGGAATTTTTTTCTAACCTGTTCATAGGGAGAAGTATATTATTTTTACCTCATATGAAATGTATCTATTTACCCACCATAATTTCATTAAATCTATATTTTCCTTTTATATTGATATTATTTATGAAATATTTTTTAAAATAATTTTCATGTAAAATATTTTCAAAATGTTTTCATGATTATTTAATTTTTTTCCATGAAAAATAGTTTAGACAATGTATTGAATCATTATTTATAGGTTTACAAATAATTTACATTGAAAGTGTTTTCACATAAATATCATGATAATTTCTTTTGTTTTGGATTAAATATGTTTTTAAAAACATTATCATGATTTCATTATAGTTATATCAAATTTTGTTAATAGAAAATGGTTTTTATGATGTTTTAAATATTAATTTATTTTTATTAAAAGGCATAGGTTTACCAAATGATTTATAGTATTATATATAATTTATAATTGTATTTTTTTAAAATATAGTTTTCATATGGTTTTAGGTGATAAAAATATATGTTCGGATTTGAAAGGATATATTTTGAAAATATATTTAATTTTTTTTTCATTTATGATATAATCTATTGATGTTACTCATACCCTTATATGAAATGATATAATGGGTCCATTTATATTCATTATATTAAGGGGATATTATTAATGTCAGGGACTTTATGATACTCTTTTATTTTTCCCAGGTTGTATAATTATGAAACCCATTTTTCATTGATGAGTAATATGTTTATAAAATCTGTTTCTCCTTCATGGGATATGATTTTGGTGACATTACTGTGAATTGTATCTTTCTCCATAGGTTATGATATGATTGCCTATTTATAAAACCCATTTCAATTCATGGGGTATGATATCAATATTTAGGATACCGTGTCACATGTTCATAAGATTTCATCTCCAGAAGGGTGGGACCTATATCTCCCACTAAATAATTAGGTAAATATTTATATCTCTTAAGATAGACTAAGATGGTATTCAGAATGAACCTTGACAACTAACATGTACATGAGAGTGATCCCTGGCTACCAAGATTGTATGAGAATGGATGATGTGCTACTATGATGGCTAGTGGACTGAACCATGACTACTAATATGGTATGGGGAGTGAACCCATACTACCATTATGGTCTTGGAAGTCATACATTGGAAAATATAGAAATAATATTATATTCTTATTATCATAAACAATTCCATGCTTTATTCATATTCTATTATTTCATGACTTATTCTCTTAATTCTATTATGATAAATGTCTTCTTAATTTCTAATCATTATTATGTAACTAATATGTAGTGTACTATATACAAATGTTATGTTCAAGTTTAATACCCTATTTTCATGTTATGCTTACACATTTCCTTTATTAATCCTCAATGAGCATATAAGCTCACCTTTTCTTATGTTTTATTCTCCCCAAGTTATGATGAATAGTTTTAGGTAGAATTACTAAAAGTAAATATCATTATTGGAGATGTCGAAGATATGATTCTAGGGTATGAGATATTTTTCCTTAATAAAAATTTTACTAAACCATTTTATTCCTCATGCATGTATTATTGTAATTTAATAAATATTATTTTAAATAATCCTGTATCCATGAATGTTTATCATGGGTCGCATTACTGGAAGAACCTAATATTCAATTGGAATACCATATTTAGTAAAAACAATATTTATTTATATCAGTCATTCATAATTAGTGGACACATTATTTGACATAAATAAAATAAATTTGTATAAATTATCATGAAATCTAATCCATTTTCCTTATGTATTCAATAAATTAGGTAACAACTTTATATAAATGTGATTTAATTAATCATGAAAAAACATTTAATACAAAAACTAGTAACAAATATTTTTTAATGGCATGGAACTCACTCATCTATTCCATTGCTTAAATATAGTGTTTGAGGTGTTCTAGGAGGTCATTGTGACATATCCCCAACTCTTTTCCAAATTTCAAATTCGGTGTATAGTCTCAACAATATCCTTGTGAACGGTTCCAATGGTAACCATAGGTGAGCCGTGAAACGGTGACCTTATGTGAACAGTGAAATTGGTATCCATTGGGGAATAGTGAAATTGTATCCTTATGTGAACAATGTCATTGGTAACCTTAGGTAAACAGTTCAATGGTAACCTTTTGTGAATAGTGTCATCGGAAACATTATGTGAATAGTAAAATGGCGACCTTTTGTCAACAGTAACGTTGGTACCCATATGTGAATAGTGAAACATTAACATTAAATGAATAGTGTCATAATTAACCTTAGGTTAACAGTTCAACAGTAACCTTATATGAATAGTGTCATCGGTAGACATATGTGAACCGTGGAACGGTGACCTTATATGAATAGTGTCATCGGTAAACTTTGGAGAACAATACAACGATATCCTTATCTGAATGGTGTCATCGGTAAACTTAGGTGAATAGTGCAATTGTTTCCTTATATAAATAGTGTAATTGGTATCCTAATATAAACTGTGCAATAGTGAGGTTCTAATGGAAACCACTTTCCTTTGCCAAATAGTGAGTTCATGAACAGTGTTTCTAGAAAGGTGAGGTTCAAACAGTGACCTCATTCAATTTCCAATTTTTTTGTTTACGAAAAGTAAATCCAGAACTATGTGGTTCAAATGGTAACCTCTTTCCTTTTCCAATTTTTTAGTTTATAAACAGTGTTTCCATAATGGCAGTGTGTAGAGTGTTTCCAGAACAGTAGGGTGTACAGTGTTTTCAGAATTGTAGGATGTACAATGTTTCCAGAAAAGTATAGAGAATAATGTTTCCAGAATTGATGGGGGTGTAGTGTTTTTATAATGATGATTTTTAAACTACTACCTTTATTTTTTTTCCAAGATTCATGTTAATGAACATTTTTTCCAGCTTCCTACTGTTTCCCCCCTTAAATGTTTCATTTGACATAAAATGAATTTTAATCTATTTTCTAACAACAATAATGTTGATTCAAAGGCCATAATTCATATATTAATTTTCCCATTCCATGATATGTTTATACTTGGTCAAACTGCATGGTTTAATCTGCTTTTAATGGAAAATCCAGCGTATCTAAAACCGTTTCTCCGTTAAATCTTATAAAGGGACGAGATATTTTTCACCATAATCCTTCTTCCTTGTTCTCGATAGTGGGACACTCAAACATTTCATTCTATCCTGTAGTAGTTACCCAATCAATCAATCCTCCTTGGATTGGTCCCCCTATGTTTTTGGTGAAACCAATCTGTGTCGATTGATCTCCAAAATAAAGTATGTTCTATCATCATTTTTTTGGGATCATATACTTCTATTTCCCCTAATCCTAATATTTAATTCTATATCCATGTTCCAAATATACTTTTCATGGGTGTTGAACTATGTGGTGGTTTTTCTACATCATCGGGTGGATACAGTTACCATGGGTGGAGGATAAGGTATGTCGTTGTGTGGCTCATTCTCGATAAATGAACGCCATGAACTGCACGAGGTAGGTGACTCATTTCTTCTCATATCATTTACAACCAACTGTTTTCATAGCATGTTTTGTCTAACTAGATCACAATGTAGTTTATATAGTAAATATTTTAACCGGATTAATAATTTGATATCAATTTTATGATATTTCCTCTTGATTTTCCAGATAGTGTGATATCTATGCAAGGTTGATTTATCTTTTCATTATTTATGGAAGGTGGTAAATAATGTAAAGCTGGAATTGATTGATAATTGTTTGGATAAAGATAAATAGGATTTTCAATTGACCTAGTTTTTTTCATTGTAATTTGATGTTAATCAGATTGGTGTAGTAAGCATGTTTAATTATTAGTGATAGATCAATGTTTAGGTTTTCTGATGTTGGAAGCTACAAAAAATAAATTGATTTATCCGAGATGGATTAAAGGATTGGTTGTTTTAAAAAGGATAATTCCTAGTAGGGCTATTAGTTACCCACTTATGTGTTTAAGGGCCAGGAGCCCAATTGGTATGATGTTTCCTTCCTTACTGCTTGCATTGTGATGTGATCTTGGATGGAATTTGTGATATGTGTGGGCAGGTAGGCCAACTAGCTATGGTAGCAGTTGATGCCCAGAGTGGCGAGATACACAGTTTTAGGCATGTGGGTGTCGGCGAGGACACTGGGAATAGTGAAATGGGTTTGATGTAAATGTTGGATGCTTTCTAATTCTTATTAGTAGTTTATCTGCATAACATTCCCCACTACTCAAGGAAGCTGGTCATGCTTACCCTTCTTCTGAAAGGGGAAAAGATGTGTGGGGTATGCCACATGCTTTCTGTGATTAGATTCTCAATGGAGGATTTTTTTTATTCTCTTCCTATAGGTGGAAAAGACTCTATGAGTAGATCATCTAATCACCATGTAGATCCCCCTTGTGTTTAGTAGCCTAGAATGTTTCTAAAGAATGATTTGTAATATGAGAATGTAATTCTATATATAAATAATTTAATAATTGGTGTTATCTAATGGGGTTGGAGCTTGCTGAAGCCCAATGATAAGGTTGTTATTTGAAGGAACGGTGTACTTTGGGAGTGATATTAATTTAATATAAGATGGAAATTATTTATAGTTAATTAATATTTAAATAATTAATTAACTTATATTGTAACCAATAATAAACGAATGATGTAATTTTATAATTCTCATTAAAAGGTTGTTTTCTTTTAGGATACCTAGTCTTAGAAGTGGAAGTTGGGATTTTGAGAGACATTAGTTGTAGTTGAGTCTATGAATAGGTTATGCCCATAGTGTGGTTGTGATCAATAGTATACTCTATACTTTTTGAAGATCTATACACTACTCTACCTATTTAGTAAGTGTAATTGAAGGACCTAGGATTCTGAGCCTTGGGGGGGGGGGGGTTGTTTTCCCTAACATTCTGGTGGGATGATGGATGACTGGCTACCCCCTTTGGCCCTGATCTCTTCTCTTGGTAGTCACTTGTACTGGTAGGAACATCTATTAGACTTCCCTATATATGTGTGTAGATGGTGGTAATATCTTATGGTTATTCAAACACATTTATTCTGGAAATGGTTTCCTATGGACTACTATTGGAATAATGTATATATGTTGTGATGACTTGAGGATCCTTACTCAATGTATGGGCTGTAATGGCTTGAATAATAGTACCTGATGTATGATACACGTTATACGAACTGTATTGGCTCCCAAAAACTACCTTATTACTTTACTTTCTTGGATTTTGTGGTTTTGTTGCATGAGTTACTTGTTAGGGCACTTCATCCTGGTGTCTACGGGAATACCTTTATGGAGGGAGAAGCTTAGGACGTCCGACATTGGAGAAAAGCGAAAAACATGTGGGGTAGTAGTATTTGGGTACCATTTATATTCTTTTTTATATTATATTCTCTTGTATGAGTTACATGGTGAGAGTATCCACGGTGAGGCCAGTAACATATTATTCATTTTTGGGTGATGAGTAAGATTCACTTGTTGTTCACTAGCTTTTTGCAGGTTTTCTTAACTCTTTCATGATAGGATTCAGAGATGATTCTATTTAATATACTACTATACTCACCCAATGTCTATATAAATAGTTTTAAGGTCACATAGAGAAGGATAGAGATCAAGCTAGTTTCATCGAGCTTGGGGTTAAAGCAGTAGTTTGGTCTTGTGGTTTCTGTTGTTCTTACTTTTTTGTGCATTTATAGTTTTTCCCCTTTTAGTTGTAGTTGTTTTTCATGACGTTACATATATGTAATTTGGAATTCATATATATTTCAGTCTATATAGTATTTGGTTGGTGTCTTTCTTATCTCTCTTTTTTCATGTGTTCTCTTAAATGGTAATGCATCCCATTTTTGTGTTTATTATACCCTCATAGATAGTTTCCATCCTGAGGCCTACAAGAGGTAGGACTCAGGGGTCCTTATCTCACATCCCACATGGTCGACCTAGGAGGGTTACACATTGTGGGGAGGGGGTTGTGACAAAGTGGTATCATAGGTCTTGTGTAGAGGTTGGATAAGGTTTGGTGTTAGGTACAGGTGAGGTTGTATGGGTTGGTAGGGAAAATGTGTCAGTCAAGATTAGCATGTGATGTAAACACAGGAGATCGATTGAGACATAGGCCTATAGGGAACCCTATTAATATCATGTATGAATATTTATGTTTAAAATGGCTACTAAAATGGGTGATACTTGTTAGAGGGTAGATTCCTTGGAATAGATCAGGCATCACACTACATTGTTCCTGTGTTTGGATTGGAAGACAATGTGATAAGTTAACCCAAAATGAAAAAAATAAGTCAATTAAGTAATTAATATTGTGTCATCCATATACCTTGCCTTGGATCTCTAACCATTTTTTATTTTATATTTATGGATCTAGTTAGAAATCTTCATCGTGATCGCATAGAAGGTGTCCAGCAGGCTGAGCAAGCAGATCGCTGCAGGGTAGAGGATGATGAACATGACACTTAGAGGAGGACACTGTGAGTGCTTCAGCACTAGATTCTTAGAAGTTCTAGGGATCCGTTTCAAGTGCATTCACAAAACACTGGTTTGAAGAGGTTGAAATAGGATTCATTTAGATCCGTGTTCGGAAGGAGCACTGGGTGTCCTTGGTTGTGACGATGCTGCATGGAGCAACAAGGTATTGGTGGTTCGAATTCCTTGGGGATCACGAGAAGTTAGCGATCAAATGGGAGGAATTCTGAGACTGGTTTATTGTCGAGTTTCTTTAATTGACCACAATGGAGTCCCATTTCCTGGAGCTTCATAACCTTCAACAGGGGAGATCTAATGTGTGAGAGTTTGGAATCTATTTCAGAAACCATTTATGATATTCAACGGACCTGTTTTCTGATGGGGAACCCAGAGCGAGGCATCAGATGTGGAGAGGACTTGGTCCAAAACCGGATCATCATGAGAGGGGAGTAATCATGGGTCATCACAATATAGAGCTATGTTCCGGGGTTCCTGGTTTTTCGGGCCCAAGTGTTTTTGTTCGGCTGAGTGTAGTTCCCAGCCCTTAGCATCTCATTTCTCCAGAGGTAGCATATCATAGGCCTATGCCATGGGATCAAGAGCTTTTTTCATGTGGGGGACAAGGTCATCAGCAACTGTAGTGTATGACCTTTCAGATCAATCACTGTGCACCAGGTGTTCCGCTCTAGGTTCTACCATTAAGGCAGTTCTAGCAGAGGCAGTAGTAGTAGGTTGAACCAGCTTTTGATCACCAAATGGTAGATGGGATAGGTAGAGGAAATCCCTGTGACACTTCCCATCATTAGATAGTAGAGTGTGTCCATTGGGGTGGTCTTCATTAGGGTGATAGTGGTCGTAGAAGTGGTTGTGGCCAGCTTTGTGCTTTAGCATTTCCAGCACCAGGCAAGCCAGAAATCATTCGAGGTATCCTTTACATGTTTTCTACCTTAATTTATAACTTTTTTGACTCAATAGAAACATAATCCTTCAAATCACCAACCCTTTTCCATGATTTTGGACATAAGGTAGAGAGGATACCAGTGCCCTAGGAGTTGACTATACCAGTTGGAGGATGAGTTGTCTTTGGTGAAGTATATAGAGAATGTGAGCTAGTGATGGGGAAAAACCACTCATGGACTAATTTTATAATTTTATGAATACAACCATATGATTTCTTCCATTACATGGATAGTTTTTATAAGTTCTAGGCTATCATTGATTGCATCAAGAGGAAGGTTGTGTTCTTCAATGTGGATGGAGAGCCAGCAGTGTTCATTGGTGTGCGAGACCCTCAGATGGGTCTGAGGAATGTTCTGCCTTTATCATCCATGATGGTGGAGATAATGTTGAGTTCTTCAGAGGTTCAGTAGTAGGCATTTTATATGGTCATATAAGAATACCTTGATTTCTTTCCAGAATTGGATGTAGTCATACCCCATCGATGAGAGATCGAGTTTATTATCAAGCTACAAACCAGAACATCTCTTATCTCTATGTATCCATATATGATGTCCCATTATGAGTTACGCGAGCTATACATACAGCTTTATGGTCATTTACAGTTCAGTTTTTTTGGTCGAGTGTGTCACCATGGATTGCACAAGTTTTTTTCATGAAGAAGTATGACGACAGTTTGTTGTTTTGGATTTATTATCATCACATAAAGAAAGTTACAATGAATAATTTCAATCCACTTCTATTTGTGGATGATTTATTTGATAAACTGAAGGGTGTGTGTGTTGGTTCAGAATGATCGAATTGTGGTCAATATATCATCAAATGAATGTGAAGGATGAAGATATCCCGAAGACTGCTTTCTTTTGTCATCATGGGAATTATGAATACGTTGTAATGTTGTTCGGCGTGAAAAAATATCCAACTGAATTCATTGGATTGATGAACACTGTGTTTCATGATTTGTTAGATAGGTTCATGGTGGTTTTCATCGAAGACATTCTTATGTACTCTATGTCTGAGGAGGAGAATGAACAGCATCTACATGCCATTTTTAGAGATCTTCATCAGCTTTAGCTTTTTGGAAAGTTGTCAAAGTTTGAGTTTTGGGAATAAGATGTCTGTTTCATGGGGAATGTTGTGTCCCAATAGGGTTTAGCTAAGGATCCATTGATGATAGAAGTATTTGTGTATTGGGATTCTCCCAAGACAGTGTCAAAGGTGGGATGTTACCTTGGTCTCAAAGGATAATACAGGAGGTTCATAGCCAATTTATCTCGAGGAACGAATCCTCTGAAAACTTTGACCTACAAATATCAGGCATTCATATGCACTGATCTATGTCAGGAAGCTTTCGTTTATCTAATGGAGAAGTTAGAAAGTGATCTTGTTCATTGTCTTCCAGTAGAGGTTGTTCAGGTTGATTATTTCTAAGATACCTCACATCTGGTGTTAGGTTGTGTTTTGATGCAGCAGAGATCATATGTTTCTTAAGGGTCTCAGCTGTTGCATCCAAAAAAATGTAACTATGCCACCCATGATCTTGATTTGGTATCCATGGGGGTTTCTATGATGTTCTAGAGACATTACCTCATTGGTGAGTGCTTTGTGGTTTTCACTGATTATAATAGCATGAGTTATGATTTCTCCCAGTGTGACATAATCTTGCGAAAATGTCAGTGGATTGAGTTCTTATAGGAAAACGACTTCAAAATATCATATACTCTTGGAAGGGGTAATGTTTTAGCGGATGTATTGAGTCTAAAGTCACGTAGTGACATTGTTCCTGAATCTGGTTATTTCTGTTGAGTAATGGAAGAACCGTCATCATTACAACTTGATATGGGATAAGTTGGGGGAAGAGGTTGTCTTTTTAAGATGATGGTGCAATCATCTCTGGGGTAGTAGGTGGAAGTGTCCCATTTGGTGGATCTTGAGGTGGAGGTCTGTATAGACCATGATATTTGGGGTGACGCCCCTAATGGTTGGACTGAGGGTGAACAATAATGAGTGTGGTATCATGGAAGGATTTTTGTACCTTTTCTTAAGAGAGATTAGTTTCTTAGTGTGTTCCATAGTTAACCTTTAAAGGTGATTCATGGCATGAAAACTATGTACCGAGCCTTGGGTAGTCAGTTTTGGTAACATGGGATAAAGCATGTAGCTATAGAGTTTGTGTCTCAATGTTTTGTCTGCCAGAAGGTGAAGGCTGAACACCATGTTCCTGGTGGTCTTCTATAGCGATTAGATGTTCCTTAGTGGAAGTGGGAGGATATCTCAATGGAATTTTTAATTGGATTACCTCATACTCCAGGAGGGCATGATGTTATTTGTGTGGTAGCGGATGGTTTACCAAAATAAACCCACTTTATAGAATTCAAGGACTCGAGCTCAGAGTATGTTTTGTCGATGAAATATCTGGAGGAGGTGGAGAGACTTCATGGAGACCAAATTATGATAATTTCTGCTCGAGATCCTCATTTTAAATCTAGGGTGTGGAGAGGTCTTCATAATTATTTTGGTTCTCATCTATGGATTAAAAATTCTTTTCATCTTCAGAGAGACGGCCAGACAAAGCAGATCATCCAAACTCTTGATGTCATGAAATTCTCCAATGTCATGGATTTTGGCGGTTCGTGGAAGAGGAACTTACCCATTGTGGAATTCTATTAGAAGAATAGTTTTCAGTCCACCATCAGTATGGACCCATTAGAAGCCTTGTATGGCACCGTAGGAATCCTTGTATGGCCGGCTTTTCTGTTATCCATTGTGCTGGACTAGGGTGAGAGAGTAAGCAATTTTCGGACAATAACTATGGTAGAATACAATAGTGATGGTTCAGTTGATTCATGGGAGGATGAAGATAGAGAAGGATTTTGAGAAATCCTATACCGATAAAAGGAGGATAACCATTGATTTTGATGTTGGGGATTACGTGTCCTGGCCCGTCCTCAGGGCCAATGTAGTGACTACCCCAAGCCCGCCTTCCATAGGCCAAAGGTTGGAAATAAGAAACAAAGGTATAAATCTCTAAGCTGGGAAGGAATTGACTTTATAAAAATAATCAAACACAATAGAGTACACAAAATGTAGTAAACACTAAGTATACTGAATTCAAAAGAGTGTGCTGGAACGTATATGGGCTAGTATACAAACCCAACTGAACAACGAGTAAAACTAAAAAAGGGAAAACAGCTGGAAGTAAAAAGAATCTCCTGGATCATCCTCCAGGGTTCCTACCTAATGGGTAGGTACAAATGGCCTCCTCAGTGCTCCACGTCCATCTGTCTCCTCCCGGTACCGACTCATCTTGAGGTCCCCCTCCAGATACCATCCAGTCCTCGTATAATTCATCTCGGTCAGTGCTGCCCATTATCTGCATCCAAAATAACGAGGTGCGGGCATAGGCCGTGCAAGGGTGAGTATAACAATAATCAGTAGGGATCCCAAGACCCTCATAGTTTCACAAAATCCGAAAAGGATAACAACTTTAGAAATATACAATCACATAGTATCAACCAAACCTACTTAGGTATATGCCCATACATATACCTAAGTTACTAGTCATAGTCTGGTTCCAACTCATGTCACGACCCGTCCTATTGAAGCCCGAGCCGTAACTCCCCAATCCCACCTCCAAAAGGCCAAGGGCTAGTGACTAGAACCGAGTAAGAATACTAATAACATTGGAGGCATTGCTGATAATCATGTACACACGTACACACATCTCCAAGCCCACATAGATGAAAAGTAAAAGCTACTAAAAGGAAAACATGCATGCACACTAAAACACAACCAACAAAGTACAACAGGAACGAAAATTACAATATGTAAATCCCTGGGCCAAAAGTACAAGCCCACAAAAAGAGAGTCTGTAACAAAGTCAAACCTATTAAAAAAGGTGTTGGGACTGCAGTCTATAGCATTAGGAACACACCTCGGCTAGTGTAATCTCACTGAGTACCGTCCGGTCCTGGTACACCTAGAATCCAGTCAAAGGATCGCTCATCTGCACAAGACATGACGCGTGCAGGAAAATCCCATGTGGGGGGTGAGTATAACAATACCCAGTAGGACACCCTGAAACCAGAAAGGAAATACAACACGGGAAAATACCACAAAGGAATCATATAGTCAGCTCCACACAGTAAATTTCTACAGAACATATAACAAGAATATCCAGATATACTCATACACGAACGACCATCATAATACCACCACTAGGATCCAGTTCGATGATTCCACTAATCATGTAACAAGGAGAACACACTCCTAGGTATGAAGAGATAGATACAAACTACTTGTTTTGGGAGAACACACTCCACAAGAACTTTGTGAACATGAAGCTCTGATGAGGATCACAACAAGGTCATGGGGTGATTTTGAAAACTCAGTCTAAGATAATACGCTAAGTAGAGGATAGGGGCCTGGGTAATGTTTCTCATGTCTATACCAATAAATCTACATAGGGTTCTAGGAATGAATAGAAGATATGGATCTATGTCTCCCAGAGGGAATTACAACAACTCTATTCTGGAAGTCTTGATGAAGGGATCAAACTCCAGTATAAAGGAAATGACACTAGAACCTTCAGGGAAAAGACCAAGGGTACAAACCCTAAGAAAACTAGTAAAATTAATAGAATACAAGTGGATCAATCCATGAATAATTGGTTATACGGCATGTTTTATGGTTACACGTCGTGTTCCTTGACCCCAGGTATTGCTCGTGTAAACTGCCTGGGTCATTCATCCAAGTCGTGTCAAACTAAACTACACGGAAGGTAGAAGAATTACACGCCGTGTTCCTTTACTCCGGGTACTACCCGTATAATTGGATCGTGTCATTTGACTTGTCAGATAGAAAGAAACTACATGACGTGTAGAAGAGTCACACCCCATGCCTGAGCACCTGGGGCTTGCTCCGTGTATGCCGGCCATGTGCCCGTACACGGTCTATGTCTGTGTCCGTGTCGCCTACCCATGTACCAGTACACATGCTATCCCGTGTATCTGGCCAGGTATGGCCAGGGATGGGTATACAAGCCATGTCCTAGGTCATGTACCCAACCCGTGTCTGTGTCGCCGGCTCGTGTACCAGTACACAGGGTATCCCGTGTATCTGGTTGGGTCTAGCCGGGGAAGGGTATTCACGTCATGTACTTGTCCATGTAACCAAACTGTGTCTGTGTACTCCCGTAGTACATGCCAGGTGGTCCGCCGATGGACAAACTCCATGTAGCCCATACAAAATTGCATTTAGTGGGTATTTTTCTAGAGGTGTTGTCTTTCTCCTTGCGTCGTGGCTGAACCTCCGGATCCTCAATTTCTCATTTGTTCATCCTGATACTCCAAGGATTGGTTCATTTCATCATAAGAACATCGTGATGGGAGTTTTTGGATCTTAAATCGGATCATAACCCTCGAATGATCCATCTGACGAAAAATGCCCAAAAACTCGTATCTCCCGACCCGGTCAGAATCGTCTGCGGAAACCGTCGTCGCACCTCCATGACATCGCCCGGGGGATGGATCAACAATCTCAGATCATTGTGCCAACAAAAGAAGGTGAAACGATCAATTTCCTCCAAGAACGCGTAGTATGCAATAAAGAATGCAAGGGAGAAAATACAAGGATCAAACAAGAGGGACGAACCTCAATCGTTGTTCATGACGATCCGGGTTTTTCGCTATTAGATCAAAACCAAAACAACCTCATAGTCCCGGCAACAACCCGTGTCGCAAGAACGATCGATCCACAGTCTAATCTGTTCATGGATTAGTCCGTGTTTATCTTGGAAATCAGAAACGAGGAAGGAAATCAAGAACAAACAAACTACCTGGATTTGCGGCGTTCTTGGGCAAAGATCTGGTCGTCGCGTTGTCGTCGCTGGTAAAGCTCGTCAAGAATGTTGTCGCCGCGTTGGGAGGTTTTTTCAAGAGCCTCTAGATCCTCCAATGAAATTCAGGGTTTTGGAAAATATTAACCCTGATCCCCTGTGAAATTTCCATTTAAAAAGAAAAAATATTTCTCGGCAACAAAGATTAAAATAAAATATTTTGATAAACTATTTTATTACGGTTGCGTCCAAAAACCAGATTTCACCACCGACCTGCGCTGGCCGATGTTAGGCCTCACCTAAGGTAAAATTGTTGTTCCGGATGTAACGGTGCCCTCATATTTTTGATCCGAGCACCCGTTCCGGAGTTATTCCAATTCGTCAGGAAAACCACACATGCACGTTATTTAATTATTAAATTAAATTCAATTATTTGTTCTGGGCTCACCGGGCATCGGAACTGCACACCGTCTTCGGTCCTGGTCCCAAATAAATTGCCATATAATATTAAAATATTAAATTGAAAAATCTAGGACATTACACCACACCCACCTTAGGGATTTTACATCCCCGAAATTCTAGAACAAAGGCTACTAAAAAAGATGTGGGTACTGCAAGAGAATCTGAGCCTCCCGCTCCCATGTGCTCTCCGGGAGATTCCAGTGCTGCCACCAGACACACACTAAGGGAATAGCTCTCCCAAGAAGGATCTTCCCCTGCCAATCCTCGATCTCCACTAGGTGCTTATCCAGGGTCGCTCCATCATCAATGTCCAGCTCGCCCTAGTCGATGACATGTGATGGATCACGTACGTAACACCATAACTGCGACACATGGAAGACGTTGTGTACCCGGTACATCTGAGGAGGTAGATCCAGGAAATAATCCACCTCGCCAACTCTAATCAGAATCTGAAAATGGAAAACGAGCCTCGAAGATAGCTTGCCTCCTAGGCCAAATCTCTGCAATCCCCATCGAGGTGAGACCCGAAGGAACACATGGTCTCCCTCCTTGAACACCAAGGGCCTCCGACTCCTATCGGAATAAGACTTCCTCCGACTCTATGCAGTCGTCATCCATTCGTGGATGACCTGCACCTTCTCTGTATAAGCTCCCATCATCTATGGGCCCATAAATTCTCACTGTCATGGGTCAGTCCAGCAAAGTGGTGACTTGTATGGTCGCCCGTACAGAGCCTTGGAATGGTGTCATAATAATAGTGGAATGATAACTGTTGTTATAAGAAAATTCCACCAGTGGTAGGTGATCCTCCTAGATATGACAAAAGTCAAGTGTAGAAGCTCAAAGCATATCCTCCAGAACATGGATGGCCCGCTCAATCTGACCATCGGTCAGAGGATGGAACGCTGTGCTGAAGCGTAACTGAGTCGAAAAAGCTTCCTGCAATCCCTTCCACAAATGGGATGTGAAACAAGCATCGCGATATTAGATTATCATGGATGTTAATCCATGAGGTCGAACTATCTCATGCTTGTAGAGGCGTCCCAAACTCTATACTGAATCCTGCTCCATTATGGATAGGAAGTGGGCCGACTTGGTGGGTCTATCGACGATCACCCAGATGGCATCGTGTCCCCTGGACGTATGTGGTAAACCCGTCACGAATTCCATGGATATCACGTCCCACTTCCACTCTAGAACCTCAAGGGGATAAGTTAATCCTGTTGGCACTCGGTGCTCAGCCTTTACTGGATGACAAGTAAGGCCTCAAGAAACAAACTCTTCCACACACATATTCATTCCTGGACACCAGAACTGACGTCAGAGGTCCTGATATATCCTTTCCACGCCTGGATGCACCACCAAGGTTGGTGTATGGAAATCCCTTAGATACTCATCCCGCAGCATCTCTGGTACCACTGTACACCCTTTGAAAAGAACAATGTGCTCCCCACATTCTGAATATCCATCAGCTGCAACACCTATGGATATATGAGCACGTAGAGTCTCACAGCTAGCATCCCTGCACTGTGCTTCTCTGACTTGCTGTAAGAGTGGAGGGGTAACTACTATCAACGGAAGGTAAGATCCCTCATCCTTGTCCATTAAAGATAGCTATAAATAGGACAAATGGCTTGTCACCTCATCCAGTAATTGCGAATTGGATTTCATACTGTGAGCATCCGCCACTATGTTCCCCTTCCCAGGAGTATAAACAATCTCAAAGTCATAATCCTGGGGGAACTGAAGCCAACACCTCTGCCCCAAATTTAGATCTTTCTGAGAAATGATATATCTCAGACTCTTGTGATCATAGAAGATGGTAAACCACTCACCCATCAGGTAGTACCGCCACATCATCAATGCAAATAATACCACTTCCAACTCAGGATCAGGGGTTGTGTTGTTCTACTAGTGTGGCCTCAACTGATGTAAGCCATAGGCAATCACTTCTTGCCTCTGCATCAGGACACAACCAACCCCAGTTCCTGAAGCGTCGTAGAACACTACGTACTCGACACCCTCCTCTGGTAATCCCATGATCGGGGCGCTCGTCACACGCTGCCTCAACAGCTGGAAAGACTTCTGGCATCTCTCGGTCCACACGAAAGGCTTCCCCTTTCGGGTTAAAGCATTCATGGGTGATAAAATCCTAGAGAAATGAAGGATTAATCTCTGATGGTAGCCTTCCAACCCAAGGAAGCTCCACACCTCTATCACGGTTCAAGGTGGCTCTCATGCTAGAACTGCATCCATCTTGGAAGGGTCCACTGTTATACCATCTGCTGAGATAAAGTGTCCCAGAAAGTGGACCTCCTGTATCCATAACTAACACTTCGAGAGTTTCTCATACAGATGGGGCTCTCGGTGTGTGTCCAAAACCATCCTTAGGTGTCTCGCGTGCTCCTCCTCGGACACAGATTACACAAGGATATCATCCATGAAGACCATTATGAACTGATCTAGATAGGGTTCAAATATCCGGTTCATGAGTCCCATTAACACTGCCGGGGCGTTCATCACGCCGTAGGGAATCACCAAGTACTCATAGTGACCGTAGCGACATCTAAAAGCCATCTTCGGTATATAATCATCTCGTAATTGCAACTGGTGATAGCCAGCTCAAATATCAACCTTTAAGAACCATCGTGGCACTCTAAAATGGTTGAAGAGGCCATCTATCCTCCGTAGTGGATACCGGTTCTTCACGGTAACCTGGATCAAGTGCCTGTAATCCACACATAGCCTCAGGCTCCCATATTCCTTCATGGCAAAATGTACTGGGCCGCCCAGGGTGGAACGCTGGGTCTCACAAAGCTCTTCTTCTCCAAGTTGTCCAGCTACACTCTCATCTCACGAAGCACTGCAAGAGCCATCCAATATGATGATGATATCGGCGTCATCCCAGGTTGCATCTCAATGTAGAAATATTTATCCCGAAGGGGAGGTAGCCCGTGGACTTCCTTCGGAAACATGTCCCTGTAATCAGCCACTACTGCTGGAAACCAGAAACTCGTAACATTTGTTGCGCCAAGGGTGAGGCAAGCCAACTGAAAGGATATCGGTTGTTACTTCCTATGCATGAGTCCATCCTAAACTACCTGGGTCTCTCTTTCACTGACAAAATAGAACCTCATTCCATCACTACGGACACACCACACCATTTGCCTAAAATAGTCGATCTGGGCCTGAACTGTGGATATCAAACCCATAAAAATAATGACATCGTAAGGCCTCAACGCTACCACCAAGAGGTTCCAACCGATACTCTTGCCTCCAAGGGTCAGGACGCACTGTCTACAGAGGTGTGTGATCTCTGAATCTTCTTCAATCGGTGTTTCTAAGCATAAGGGCCGAGTCAATGACTCAACTAGAATCTCCAGGTAAAGATCAAGATAAGCAGCCACAATGGAATGACTAGGGGTTGACCTCCTGGGGGTGGTGGTGGTAAAAGATCAAAACGTCGACCAACTCCAACTGCTCTCCCAGTTCTTCTACCGCATCTATCGCCCCGCGGATCTGTCTGCTCCACATGTTGCCTCTACCTCAGTGGTCCATCCACTACTCCCGTGTCAGTAGTAGGGTGGGTCAGACAATATCGAGTGAGATGTCCCCTACTAGCACATGAGTAGCCTTTCCTATCTCGAGGAAGGCTGGATGCACCCTGTGAACCCTGTACGGTAGATCCCTTGTCATGGGATATCCTCTTGAATCATCTTCCATGCCTGGGTCCCTGACCTCGGCTCTCTGTGGCCGAGGTCTCTGCTCCAGCTCGCCCACTAATGAAAACTGTGGGCTCTCTCTGCTCTTCCAAGAAGTTATCGACCACCTATGACTGCTCAAGCACCCCAGCATATTTATGAATTCTCATAGGGATTATGCTAGCTAGGATATATATGTGCAAGCCCCACTCAAAAGACCGGGCTCTAATGTACTAATCTCTGACCATATCCATCGATTACCGTGAGAGGTCGATAAACCTCGATGAATAGTCAGCCACTGACATGGTCCCCTTCTGAAGCTGAAGGAGCTCCTGTATATGTACTTCTCTCAGGGTAACAGGTGAAAACTCCTCTTTGAGGAGACGCTCAAACTCTGACCATGCAAGTGTCGCCTCGTCGTGGGTCTGGATAACCAAACACCACCATTGCCCTACCGAGCCCTACCGAAGGCTCGCTGCCATGATCACCATCTCATATGCTGGTATCCTGACCAAACAGAAGACTCTTGTCACTGTCTCAAGCCAGTCCTATACTTCCTGAGGGTCAGGGTCACCTCGAAACCTGAGGAGTCTCTGTCTCTGATACTTATGGAGTGCACTCAGCCTGCGCTCCTCCTCCACTGGTACGGCAGGCACTAAACCCTCCCCCACATGGGGTAGGATAATTGTCACACCAACTGATGGTAAAACTGGGGGATCCGGTCCCTGTATCGAAGCTTCATCAGTGAGGGGGTCATCCTAATGATCAGGCTACTAGATCCTAGCGGGTGCGTGTCGCGGAGGCATCTTGTAAAGAAACAAGATGTATTTCATTCAATGAGTATATCTGCAGAGTTGACTCAAGAAGGACATGGAAACCACAACCCATTCATATATGATGTATGTACCATTTCCTTCCCCTTCAACTAGTGTTCTCATGTTCCGAGCCGAAAGGCTTGCTATTAGAGTCCTGGTGTATGGATACGTCGGTGGCCCGCACCAACACTGGTGTCCCTTGCCTGAAAGCTGAACTCAAAACACTTAACATAGTTACCCCAAACCAAATCACAGACTCTTGGTTCTAAGGTAGAACCGACCACCACTGATACCACTCTTTCATGACACATCCCAGTGGGGCCCGAGCTGCAACTTCCCTAGCCCGCCTCCAATAGGCCAAGGGCTGCTGACTAGCACTGAGTAGGAATACTACTAACATGGGAGGCATTTCCTATAATCATGTATGCATGAACACACATCTTCAAGCCAACAAAGATGAAAAGTAAAAGCTACTAAAAGTAAAAGAATCATTCACACAGTAAAACCCAATTAATAGAGTACGATAAGAATGCAAAGTATAGTAAGTAAAAACCTGGGCCAAATGTAAAAGACCAACAAAAGAGAGTCTGTAACAATTTCTAACCTATAAAGAACGGTGTTGGGACTGCAGTCTGTAGCCGTACGAACACACCTCGGCCTGTTTGATCTCACTGAGTACCTTCCGATCCTGGTCCACCTAGAATCCTATCAGAGGCTCGCTCGTCTTCAGAAGACACGACTCATGCGGGGAAAGCTCGTACAAGGATGAGTATAAAAAAACCTAGTAGGACACCTCGAAACCACAAAGCAAATACAACAACGGAAAATACCACAAAGGAATGATATAGTCAGATCCACAAAGTATATGTCTACAGAATATATAACATGAATATCTAGATATACTCTTACACAAACGACCATCGTGATACCGCCACTAGGATCCAGCTTGAAGATTCCACTAAGCATGTAACAAGGAGGACACACTCCTAGGTCTGAAGAGAGAGATACAATGTACTCATTCCTGGAGAACACACTCCACAAGAACATTGTGAACATGATGCTCAAAAGAGGATCACAACCAAGTCATGTGGTGATTCTGACAACTTAGTCTGAGCAAATATGTTAAGCAGAGGATCGGTGCCTGGGTAAAGTTGTTCACGTCGATACCAAGAACTATACCTAAGGTTCCAGGAATGAATAGACGATCTGGCTATAAGTCTCATAGAAAGGATTCCAACAACTCTATTATGGAAGTCCTGCTGAAGGGATCATAATCTTGTATAAAGGAAACGATACCATAACCTTTAGGGAAAAGACCAAGGGTATGAAACCTAAGGAAACTATTCCAAGTCACAGAAGAAAAGTGGCTCAATCCATGAATAATTGGTTCCACGGTGTTTAGTATGGTCACACGCTGTGTTCCTTGACCTCGGGTACTGCCCATGTAAACGGACCATGTCATTCTTCCAAGATGTGTCAAACTAAACTACACTGCGTGTAGAAGAATTACACACAGTGTTCCTTACCTCTGGGTACCGCCCATGTAAATGGCCCGTGTCATTTGGATTTTTGGATAGGAAGAAAATACACGGCGTGTAGAAGTGTCACACGGCGTGTCCGAGCACCTGGAGATTTCTATGTGTTTGCTGGCCATGTGCCCATACATGGTCTCTATCTAAATCAGTGTCGCCTTCCCGTGTTCCAGTACATGGTGTATCCTTTTTATCTGGCCGGGTCTGGCTAGGGAAGGGTATACATGTTGTGTCCCTGGCCGTGTACCCAACCCGTGTCCGTGTCACCGCCCCATGTACCAGTACACGTGGTATCCCGTGTATATAGACGGGTCTGGCTGGGGAAGGGTATACACGTCGTGTCCCTGGCCGTGTACCCAATCCAGTCTGTGTACCCCCAGAGTACACGCCAGGTGGTCCACCGACAAACACAGGCCGTGTAGCCCAAACTACAAGGTGTGTAATTGGGATTTTTCTAGAGGCGTCGTCTTCCTCCTCACGCGGCGGCTGAACCTCCGGATCCTCGATTTCTCATATGTTCATTATGATACTCTAGGGATTGGTTCATTTCATCATACAAATCGTCTGCTGAAATCGTCGTCACACCTCTGTTACCTCGCTCGGGGGCTAGATCTACAATCTCATATCGTTGCGCCAAAAAACGAATGTGTAATGATCGATTTCCTCCACGAACGCGTAGAACACAATGAATAATCGGAGGGAGAGAATACAAGGATCAAACATGAAGGATGACCCTCGATCGTTGTTTGTGACGATCCAAGTTTGTCGTCGTTAGATCAAAACCAAAACAACCTCAAAATCCCCGCAACAACCCGTCTCGTAAGAATGATCAATATGCGGGCTAATATGTTCGTGGATTAGCCAGTGTTCGTCATGGAAATCAAAAATGGGGAAAGAAATCCAAATCAAACATCCTACCTGGATTCGTGACATTCGTTGGCGAAGATCTGGTCGTTGTGTCGTCATCGCCGGTGAAGCTCTTCAAGAACGACGTCACCACGTTGGGAGGTTTTATCTAGAGCCTCCAGAGCATCTAGGGATATTCAGGGTTATGGAGAATCTTAACCCTGATCCCCTGTAAAATATTCATTTAAAAATAAAAGTGATTTCGCTGTAACAGTTATTTAAATAAAATATTTTGATTAAATATTTTATTATGGTTGCGTCCGAAAACCAGATTTCACCACTGACCTACGCCGACCGAGGTTAGGCCACGCCTAAGGTTAAATAATTGTTCTGAACGCAATGGTGCCCTCAGATTTCTGATTAGAGCACCCATTCATGATTTATTTCAGTTTTTCTAGAAAATTGCACGCGCACGTTATTTAATTATTAAATTAAATTCAATCAATTGTTCTGGGATCACCGGGCCTCAGAACTGCATGACGTCTCAGATCCTGGTCTCGAATTAATTCCCATATAATATTAAAATAGTACATGGAAAAATCCGGGAGATTACAACTGACGAGCCCAAGCACAACTCAGTCCACAATTGAAGTATCGTCAATCACCATGATGATAATGGTTGAAGTACATGACTCATCTCACACAGGTATGCCACAATTTTAGAGAGATATAGATGATCAGATGTAGCCACTGGATCATATAAGCTATCGGACCCACACATGATACCTTCCAACTAAGCAGTCAGACCCATATAAGATATTGTCCAGCTATCTCGTCTAAGCAGTCAGACCCACACATGAAATAGTCTAGCTATCTCGTCTAAGCTGTCGGACCCATATAGGATACAGTCCAACTATTCTAGAGTAATATAGATGATCATATGTAGTTACTGATTTATTTAAGCTGTCAAACCCACACATGATACAGTCCAGCTACTCTGTCAGAACTATCAATCCCACACAGGATTCTGGTACATTTGTCATCATCATCGAACCCCCAGAGAATTCCAGTAAGGTAGTCATCACAACCATCTTTAGGGTTCCCACACACAGCACACTCGATTTCTGGAGGGTCTGCTCCTCGATTCAAGAATCAATACATCAACGAAGTCCTAAGATGATTTATCCCAATGTACAGTTTCATCAAATTAAATCCAACACGATAGACGGCACATCAATCAGACGTCCGGTCTGAGAGTTGTTGGCTATTCCGTTCCAGGGGCCGAGTTGAATATAAGCTCATTCCAAACCCGATTGTTTTCCAATGATGTCAAAAAGTCACATAGAGTATCGAAAGAGGACCGCCTCCTCATGAGGATCCTAGTTCCATAGATGGTGAATAAATATGACACGTGGTCTAGAAGATATTTTCCTTTAAACAAAACAACCCCAAATCGTTAGGCCCAATGGGCCGGGCCTTCGGCCAGACTCGGTATGGCAAGTTTGACCTGGCTGGGGTTCAGCCCAGCCCGGTGGATTGCGGCCCTCCCAGGGACCAGGCCCGGTGGGGAGCAGCCCACCCGCAGCCCCGACCCTAGTGGCGCTACCCCCCCTTGCTGCCCAGCTGGCCGAAGCTGGCCGGTTTTGTCCTACGCAAGCGGCCCGCGGTTACTGGCCGAGGTTCCTCCGTAGCGCGGCGCCAAGAGGGAGTTGCGGTCCTCTAGCCTGCTCGGAAGACAGTCGACTGTTTCACCCAACAAAGTTGCCCGCAGAGCGTGGGCCGCGGTCTTCTCCCCAGCGTGACGCCAAGCAGTGCTGTGGTCTCCTGCCCGGTTTGGCTGTAGTCGTCCGGTTTGTCTAGAAAGTGGCCCGGGGATGAGGGTCACACCCCTCCACGTGGCACCTGCGGGTACCGTGTTTCACCAGCCCAGCCGGAAGTAGCCGGCCGTTTCATCAGCCTGAGTGTCCCGCGGTTTCATGCTTCAATTTTTTTCTATGCGGCAGGTGTGTGGCCACCAATTACGGTTGCCGCCACCTCTGATCGTCGCCGCCTCCGGTCATCATTTCAAAAATATTAATGATCCAATGGAGGGTCTTCAATCCATGATCATTCGACCTGTGCCATCCATGTTAGGTGATAACAAAAATAGGAAGACAATCCAAATCATTAATCATGAATGATATATAATTTTATTCACTTAAAATTATACAAAAAACCCCCTACCTTGATTTTTATGTTTTTATGTCAGTATTGCGGGAAGATAATTCAAAGAAGATGTCAATTCGTGGACATTGGAGTGCATCTGAGGAGTAAGTGTAGTTTACGTTGCTCACAGACGGATCTTCCTCTTGTGTCTTGGACGAATATTGAAGACGGTTTTTTCGTTCTTTGTTGGAGAGGAAGGGCGTTCTTCATGTTCTTCGGGGAAGAATTCTCTCTCCCTAATTCTCCAAAAGATCCACCACAGAATATTTTCCAACGCCAATATAACAACAGGCTCCCCAATATTATAATACTGACAAGAATTTCAAAATAATTCAAACAAATTGTTGACAACATAGATTAACTAATAAATGCATAAATTAATGCTGTGTTGGAAACATTATGAGGGAATCGTGGAAAGGCTCCACCATATTATTGGAGTTCAAAATTTAAGAGAAGGGTTTAAGGAGTTAGAGGGGGTTCATGGGAGTTAAAGGGAGATTTGAGGGGTTAGGTGCTCGTGTGGTCCCCACCACACATTATCCGCTCAAGGGAGGTTATGTGGGGTGTGGGCCCGACAACCAACTCCTATTTGGAGAAGATAACCTCCCACATAACGAAAATTATGAAACACATAATTTTTTATAAGAAACCCCAAAATTGAACTATCACAACTGATAAAATGAAACAACAGTAAAACACTTTTTATGTGAATACCGGCGTTGCGAGTTCATCTGTGTCCTCGGATTTCAATTCCGAGCACTGGTTTGAAATGTATAAAAACCCACACGTACGTTTAATGAATGTAGCAGAACCAAATTTCTTAAACAGATTCCGGGGACACTGGGCCTGGGAATGAGGCACTGTCAGAAACTGTGGACTCGTAAAATTCCAAAGAATTTAAGAAAAAAAATTCCATGAAATTTCTGGGCCTTTATATTACCCCACCTCAAGGATTTACGTCCATGTAATGCTAAAAAAATACTATGGAATCAAATGGGGGTACTGAGCATGCATCTTAGCCTCCCTCTCCCATGTGCTCTCCTGGAGGTTCTTGGGCTTTCAGCAAACACGCACCATAGGAATCGACCATCCATGTAGGACCCACTCCTATCAATCCTCAATCTCCACAGGGACCTCGATGAAAGTCACCTCCTCAACGATGTCCAAATCCCCATGGTCGATGATGTTGGATGAGTCATCCACATATCTCCTCAGGTGAGATACTTAGAAGGCATCGTGCAGCCGGTGCAACTGAGGTGTAAGGGCCATGCGGTAAGACACCTCACCTATTCTTCTAAAAACCGGGAACGGCCCGATAAATCGTGGAGATAATTTTCCACCTCGGCCAAATCTATGTAGACCCTATCAAGGTGAGACCCATAGGAAGACATGGTCTCCATACAAGAACTCCAGTGGTATCCGCATCCTATTGGCATAGGTCTCATGTCTACTATGTGCGGTCTTCATCTGCTCCTGGATGATCTGCACCTTCTCCATCATAGCCTAATCCATCTCTGGTCCTACAAGGGCTGACTCCACTAGGTCAGTCCAACACAGAGGCGATCTGCAAGGTCAGACGTACAGTTCCTCGAAATGGGCCATCCTGATGGTGGATTGGTAGCTGCTGTTTTATTAAAACTCAACCAAGGGTAAGTGATCCTACCAGACACTACCAAAGATGAGGACACGTGTACAGAGCATGTCCTCAAGAGTCTGAATGGTTCTCTCAGTCTGAAGATCCATCAGGGGATGGAAGGTGGTGATCAAGTGAAGCCGCATCCCAAAAGCCTCCTGAAATCCATTCTGTAGCGGGAAAGTGAAACAAGCATATTGATTAGAGATGATAGTCGATGGAATACCATGAAGCCATACTATATCTTGAACATAGAGGCGTCCCAAGAACTCTACTGAGCCCAGCTCTATGATCGGTAGGATGTTGGCCGACTTGGTGAGTTGGTCGACAATCACCCAGATAGAGTCATGTCCTCTGGATGTACGTGGAAGTCCCATCACGAAATACATGGATATCCCATTGCACTTCCACTCTGGAACCTCTAAGGGTAGAACCAAGCCTGCTGGAACCTGGTGCTCTGCCTTCACTTTCATACAAGTGAGGCATCGGGTGACAAACTCTGCTATTGCTTTCATCATACCCAACCACCAATGTTGTTTTCTGAGGTCCTGATACATCATTTCCACTACTATATGTACAGCTATATGGGAAGTGTGAAACTACCTCAACGCATCCTCTTGTAGTGAAACTAGTACCATGGTATTTCCTCTGAAGAGGATGGTGTGCTTCCCATCATCAAAAAACCAATCAGGTGCCTATCCCGAGGATATCTGAGCACGTCGCTTCTCACAGTCAACGTCCCCTCGTAATGCCTCCTTGACTCGCAGAAGAAGTGGAGGAGTGACTGTGAGAGACTGAAGAAATGATGCTCCATCTCTATAAAAAAGGATATATTCAATGCTACTAGCTACTATATCACATCTCCTAGCAGCTTAATGCCCGATCTCCTACTGAGAGAAACTACTACAATGTTCCCATTCCTAAGAATATAAACTATATCTAAGTTGTTGTGATGAAGGAACTCGAGCCATCATCACTATCTCAGGTTAAGGTCCTTCTGCGAGAATACGCACATGAGACCTTAGTGGTCAGAGTAGACTGTAAAAAGCTCACCCATCAGATAGTTCTGTCACATATTCAAGGAAAATACAAATGTTGCTAAATCCCGGTCATGGGTATTGTAATTCTGCTCATGCTATCTCAACTAACGTGAACCATACATGATCACAGCTCACTCCTGCATCAGGACACACCTGAGTGCGGTCCCTAATGCATTGCAGAAAACTACGTACCCTGCAAGCTCATTTGGTAGCCTCAATATGGTATCACTGGTCAAACTATGACTTACCTCTTGAATGCTCTACCGGAATCTATCAAACCACACGAAGGGTTTCCCCTTATTCGTCAAAGATGAAAGTGGTGCTGAAAATCTAGAGAATCCTGGCACAAATATCTGATGTTATCCTGTCAGACCTAGGAAACTCTTTACCTCAGTCACACTCCTGGGTTCCTCCCAAGAAAGTACTGGCTCGATCTTCACTGGTTCTACTGCAACTCCAGCCTCCAAGATGTCTTGTAAAAATAAATTAACCTCTCTAATCTATAACTGGCACTTCTAGAGCATACCATAAAGCTGGTTCTGTCGGAGTGTATCCAGTACCACCCATAAATGGTAGGCTTTCTCCTCCTCAATAGTTGAGTATATATGTATGTCATTGATGAAGTCTACGACAAATCGATCAAGGTAATGTTGTAGGATCTTGTTCAGGACACTCATGAACACGAATGGCACATTGGTTATGCCCAAGGGAATAACCAAGAACTCATAAGGGCCATATCCACACATGAAGTCCGTCTTACGCACATCCTCGTCTCTAAATATGAGCTGGTGATAGCCTAACATTAGGTGTATCTTCGAGAACTATTGTTCTCCCTTAAGCTAATCAAAGATGGTATCAATCCTCAGTAGTGGGTAATTGTTATTCACAGTCACCTAATTAAGGCGATGATAGTCGAAAAATAGTCGCGAGCTCCCATCCATCTTCTTGGCGAACAAAATCGGTGATGCCCAGGGTGAAACACTGGGTTGGATAAATCCCTTTCACTGCAAGTCTTGCAATTGTACTCGCAGATCACAAAGCTCTGCAAGAGCCATCCGATATACTGGAGTAGAAATCGGTGCTTTCCAAGGGTACATGTTAATGTAGAAGTCTACCTCTCTGCGAGGAGGGAGTTATGGAACATCGTCACGAAAAACATTCGCATACTGATCCACCACAATAGGAATACTCGGACTCCGCACATCAACCACTCCGATGATGAGACTAGCCAACTGAAGTGTGATCAGCTGCCCCCTCCTCTGTGTAAGTCCATCTTGCACTGAAAAGGCTACCTTCTCGCCGGTGAAGGTGATCCTGGTCCCATCCATGTAGATACACAGAACATTTCTCCTAATATAGTCAATATGAGCATGAAATCTGGATAACTAGTCCATACCCAATATGTCGTCGTAAGGCCTCGATGCCGCTACAAGAAGATCCCAGCCGAAGGTCTCTCCTCCTACAGAAATCTCACACAGCTGGCACCAATTTGTAATCATCGAGTCTGCTCTCATAGGAGTCTCTATCCATAAGGATTGAGCCAATGGCTCCGTCGGAATCTCCGAGATCTAAATGAGGGAAGAATCAATAAAATTATTACCCACACATGATTCTATAAGTATTGTAGCAAGGTTGGAGTAGACAAAAATATTACATCAAATAATCTCAGGTGCGCCGTGCTCGTAGGCCTCGAGTGCCTAGAGTTGAGCCCACCTCTATCCGCCAGCTCCCTGTGGTCGGGGTGGAACTCTTTTTGGTGGTGGTGGTAGAGCCTCAAAACGTCATCCACCACCCGCTGCTCAGCCAGCTCCTCTGCCACGTTCGCCTTCTCCCTGAGGACCACCATGGTCAAAACTCTGCCTTTGCCTAAGAGGTCCCTCTACTGTCTACTTCTAATCTGCATAGCGCGTCGGGCAGTCACGAGCCATGTGTCCCTACCCGCCACATTCATAGCACTACTTTCTCCTCGTATAGTTGACTATGTCTCGTGTTCTCCACACAACCGAACTTGTATCCTGGGATCACCCAACTGATGGCAAGGTCCTCTGGGACTTCTGCGACATCTGTCTACTGATGGCTGCCGAAGACTCCACTACGTGTCGCCTGGCAGTGGGTCTCGCTACTGGTGACTGCTCAGGGAAAAATCTCTCCACTAGAAGGGCTCGCTCTAGCACCCTCGCCTACGTCGGAATGCTGAGGGGAATTGCCAAAGCCCGGATCTCATGCTCGATTCCCTGCTCAATGGTATGTGCCCTAAAGAATGGGTCTTGCACCATATCCTTGGAGTAGGGTGAGAGGTTGGTGAACCTTGCAGAGTACTGTACTACTGTCATGTTTCCCTACTGTAGATTTAGTAACTCTTGAATCTGCACCGCATGAATGGCGGCTGGAAAAGTCTCTCATTGGAAGAGATTCTCGAAGTCCGTCCAGTGTAAGGATGACTCATAATGATCTTGGAGCATAAGGATCCACCATCTACCTGCTTCTTCATGTAGAAGACTCTCTAAAATGATCACCATAATGTCGGCTAGTGTCCCTACCAATCTGAAAACTCTCACGACAGCCTCCAGCCAATCATCAAATACTTGTGGGTCTGTCTCACCACGGAACCTAGGCGGCCACTATCGTTGGACCTCATGCAACACACTCATGTGGAGTGCACTCTCAGCTTCTGGGCTGGGTGGTATCGGTGGCCTAGTGGGTTGTGGTACTAATTCTTCCTCCCATGTGATAGGGCCTTGCACTGAGGCCTCATCCCTCTGTGGGATACCATCTCGTACGTAACTCTGAACCCTAGCTGGCTGGCTTTGTGGGGCCATCCAGGAAAAATAAAGGTGCACCATAGTCTAAACAGTATACCTGGTGAGCTAACAAAAAGTAATCACAAAGAAAAATTTTCAAAAGAAACACACACGCAATCAGGGTTTTCATGCACTGAGTCAGAAATCAGAGGTCAGGGTCCTGGTGTATGGAGATGTCGGCCGCCACACCAACACTAGACTTCCTGGACAGAGATCCACATTCAATACTCTAAACACAATTGGTTCATAGAAAATAATGATCAATGTCCTATGTTCTGCAGTAGAACTGACTCCTCTGATACCAATTTGTCATGACCTATCCTCAGGGCCCGTTCCTTGACTACCCCAAGCCCGCCTTCCATAAGCCAGGGGCTGGCTACTTGCACTAAAGGCATAAATCCCTAAGATGGGAAGGAATTGCCTTTATAAAAGCAAAAAAACACAACAGAGTACGCAAAAGATAGTAAACACTAAGTGAACAGAATACAAAAGAGTGTCCTTGAAAGAAAATGGGCCAGTATACAAAACCAACTGAACAACGAGTACAAGTAAAAATGGAAAAACAGCTGGAAGTAAAGAGAAGATCTTGTATCATTATCCAAGGATCCTACCTGAAGGATAGGTATTGATGGCATCCTCAGTGCTCCACATCCGTCAGTCTACTCCATGTTCCAACATGTCGTGAGGTCCACCTCCGGGTACCATCCAGACCTCGTACACTCTACCTCGGTCAGCATTGCCTGTCATCTACATCCAACATAATGAGGTGCGGGAATATCTCGTGCAGTGGTGAGTATAAAAATACTCAGTAGTTACACCGAGACCCTCGTATTCTAACAATATCCACAAAGGATAACCATAGTTGAAAGATACATTCACAAATTATCTTCCAACACTACTAAGGAATATTCCCATACATATACCAAAGTTAATAGTCACCGTCCAGCTCCAGCTCACGAGCCCAAGCACAAATCAGTCCACATAGGAAGTATAGTAAAATACCCTGATGATAATGGTTGAAAGACATGACTAAGCTCACATAGTTATGTCAAAATTGTAGAGAGATATAGATTATCAGATGTAGCCACTGGATCATCTAAGCTATCGGACCCACATAGGATACTATCCAGCTAAGGTGTCGAACCCACACAGGATACAATCCAGCAATCTTTTCTAATCTTTCGGACCCACACATGATACAGTCCACCTATCTCGTCTAAGCTATCGGACCCACACAAGATACAATATAGCTATTCTAGAGTAATAGAGATGATCAAATGTAATTACTTATTCATATTATTTTCCAGACCCACACATGATACATTCCAGCTACTCTATCAAAATGTTCGATCCCACACAGTATTCGGGTTGAGTTGTTGTCATCGTCGAACCCACGGAGGATTCCAGTATGATAGTCATCATAGCCAGTTGTAGGGTTCCCGTGCATAGCTCGCTCGATTCATAGAGGGTCCCATCCTCAAGTAAATAATTGAAACATCAAAAAAAGTCCTGAGTTGATTTATCCTGATTTTACGTATCATTAATAGAAACCCAACGTGATAAACAGCGCGTCAATCGGACGCCCGATCTGAGAGTTATTGGCTTTTCTGTTCTAGGGGCCTGGTTGGATTTACTCTCATCCCAAACCCGGACTTTTTCCTAATATGTCCAAAAATCACTTAAAGTATCGCAAAAGGACCTTCTCATCACGATGATCCCAGTTCTGCTGACGGCGCGTCAATTAGACGCGCGGTCTAGATGATATCCACGTTTAAGCGAAACGGGTCCGGCCAGTCAAGCCTAGTGAGTTGGGGGGTCGGACCGACCATGTTTTGTGGGTCCGACCTCGTAGGGGGTCAGACCACCTGGATGGAGTTTGTTCCACCCAGGGACATGGCCCGGTGGGTCTGACCCGGTTAGGGGGTCGGCCCGGCTTGGTGGGGCACATCCCACCCACGGACCCGGCCCGCGGTTGAGGGCTGGTTCGGCTCACCCGGCGGCGCCGAGTGGCACCACACCCCTTTTCTGCTTGGCTGACTGAAGCTGTCAGGTTTTTTATGGTGAATGAAGACTGTTTTTGCGGCCCGAGGATCCTCCGTAACGCGGTTCCAAGAGGGTGCTAAGGTCTTCTAGCCTGGACGGAAGGCAGCCGACCGATTCACCCAACAAAGCGGCCCGCGGAGCGCGGGCCGCTGTCTTCTCTATTGTGCAGCGCCAAGAGGCATCGTGGTCTCCTTCCCGATTTTTCCATAGCCATCCAGTTCGTCCAGAATGTGGCCCACAGATGCCACAGTTCACCAGCATGGCCGACAACAGCCATCCGGTTCTTCAGCCCGAGCATACCGTAGTTTCAGGCCACAGTTTTCCTCTACGTGGCATGTGCACGACCACCGCTTTCTTTCTCCGCCGCCTCCAGTCGCCGCCGCCTCCGGTCTCCGTTTCCAAAATAATCAAGATCCAACGGAGGGTCTTCGGGCCGTGTTCGTTCGGCCCGTGCCCTCTTCTTTAGGCAATAACAAAAGGCCGAAGACAATCCAAACCATTCTTCCAGAACGAGATATAATTTTATTCACATAAAATTATACAACAACCCCTACCTTAATTCTGATGTTCTCTTCTCGGTGTCGTGGGAAGAGAATTCAAAGACAAAATTGATTCTTTGACGTCGGGATGCATCCAAGGAGGAAGCATATTCGACGTTCCTCATGGGCGGCTCCTCCTCTTGTGGCATGTGCGAAGATTGAAGACAGTTTTGTCGTTCTTCATTAGAGAGGAAGGGATTTCTTCATGTTCGTCAGGGAAGAATTCTCTCTCATTAATTCTCCAAAAGTTCAACCACATAATATTTTCCTATGGCGATATAACAAAAGGCTCCCCAATTTTATAATATTTCCAGGAATTTCAGTGTAAATCAAAAATATTGTTGACACCACAGATTAATTAATAAAAGTATTAATTAATCTAGTTTTGGAAACATTATGAGGGGAAGGTGGAAAGGCTCCACCATAACTTTAGAGTTCAAAAGTTAAGAGAGGGGTTTAAGGAGTTAAATGGGGTTTATGGGTGTTAAAGATGGAGTTGAGGGGTTAGGTGCTCTTGCAGGCCTCACCACATATTATCCTCTCATAGGATGTTATGTGGGGTGTGGGCCCACCGTCAACTCCCCTTTGGAGAAGATAACCACACCTTAACAAAAATTATTTAACACATAATTTTTTTTAAGAAACCCAAAATTTCACTACCACAACCGATAAAATGTACCTACGGTAAAGGTCTCTTTAAGCGAATACTGATGCTGCGAGTTCGTCAGTGTCCTTGGATTTCAATTTCAAGCACCGGTTCTGAAGATAGAAAAATCTGCAAGTACGTTTACTAAATGTACCCGAACAAAAATTCAGAAATTGATTCCGGGCACATCGGGCCTCAGAATCTGGTGCCGTTATAAAATGTAGAATCGTAAAATTTCACAAAATTTATGAAAAAAAAAATTCAATGAAATTTCCATGTCATTACATCACGTGTTTCTAAAGGTGACTCCTAGTCATGGGCATCAAAGTTTGTTCGTGGGAGGAAGCTTTCTCCTCAGTTTTTTGGGCCATCACTGTGTAAGCTCAATTTGGGGTTGTGGAAAATTTAGTATCATTTACCCCACAGATGACGCGGATACATGATGTTTTTCATGTATCATAGCTTCAACATTATCTAAAATATGATGCTCACGTCAATGATGAGGGAGAGATCAATGTTGATAATGATGTGAATTTTGAGGAGCGACTTGTAGAGATCGAAGACCATAAAGAGAAGGTGATTCACGGGTGTTCTATCCCCTTTGTTTTTGTCTGGTGGTGACATGGTGTCATGAAAGAGAGTAAATGTGAACGTGAGTCAATGATATGTGGTCAGTACCCAGAGTTGTTTAATGTTTAACTATTTTATGTAACGATGTACCCTTAGTGGTTATAGAGAATTCAAGTTTAGGAGATGGATTTCATGGATTCCTCTTGTGGATTGATCTATTTTGAGAGGTATCCTGATGGGTGGTTGCTCAGAATTCATTTCAATTTCCCCTTATTTTTGTTTTGTATTCTTGAGGATGATAATGTTTCGAGTGGTATCTCATGTAATGGCCCAGACCAATCTTGTATATTCCATCTCTGAAATCTAGTGTTAATGGTGTTCTAGGAGGTAAATGTGATATATCCCCAACACATTTCAAAATTTCCAATTCAATGTACAGTCCCAACTGTTGGCTTATAAACAGTTCAAAAGGTAACCTTAGGTGAACAGTGCAACTTTGAGGATTCAATGTTTAGGTTCTAATGGTGACAACATTAATTTTCCAAATATTGAGTTCATGAACAGTGTTTCCAAAATAGTTATGTTCCAACAGGGACATCTTTCATTTACCAAACATTGTGTTAATGTGCAATGTTTCCAAAACGACAAGCTTCCAACAATGACCTTTTTCCACTTCCAAATTTTGAGTTCTTGAATAGTGTTTCCATAACGGTAGGGTGTACTGTGTATCCAGAATGGTATGGTGTACAATGTTTCTAGAATGATAGGGTGTACATTTATTCCAAAATGGCATGGTGTACTGTGTTTCCAGAATGGTGAAGTTCCAACAACAACCTCTATTTCCTTTTCCTAATTTCATGTAAGTGAACAGTGTTTCTTGCTTCCTACAGTTTCTCCCCTTTGACATTTCCTTTGTGGAAAAATGAATTTTAAGACTTGTTTTAAGGACACTAAACCGATTCAAAGGCCATAACTCCTATATTAATTTTCCAAAGTCTCAGGATGTATTCAATTTGTCAAACCGGGTCGTTTAATGTGATCCTATTTTAAGGGAAAACCCAGCATATCTTAAACTGCTGCTCCTTTAAATCTTCTAAAGGGATAAAATATATTTCCCCATAATCCTTCTTCATTTTTATCAGCTATGATACAATCAAAACTTTCTTTCAATCCCGTAGGACTTGCACAATAAAAATTTCCACCTTAGATTGGTTCCCCACTAATTTTGGTTCAACCAAGTTGTATCGATCAATCTCTGATATAAGGTATGTTCTATTGTAATTCTTTTGGGATCACCTCTATCTATTTCCCATCAACCTTTTAAGGAATCCTATTTCCATGTTGTTAATATTTTTTTCCTAGGGTTTGACCAGTGTGGGGGTGTCTCTGCATCATCAGGTGGATACAATACTAAGGAGGGGAGGAGATCATAACCCATTGTGTGGCTCGTTCTCGTATAAAGAATTTCAAGAACCTTTTAAGGTAGGGGAAACATTGCATCACTTTTATTTTACATTCTAATGTATTTTTAGCATATTTTATCCCACTGGATTAAAGTGGAATTGACATAATAAATATTGGAACATGATAAATAAATTGATATAAATGGTATGTTATTGCCTCGTGATTTTCTAGATAGTGAGATATATATGATTTCATTGTTTAGCTGCTCATTTTTATGGAATTTTTTATAGAACATAATGGAAAAATTAATTGATAAATGTTTGGATAAAGATAAAGAGTCTTGTAAATGAATATGGTTCTTCTAGTTGTAAATTGATGTTAATCAAATTGGTCTAGAAAGCATGTTTAAATATTTATGATATCTTAATATTTAGGCTTCCAAAATTTGGATCCTATGAATAATATACCAGTTAATCCAATATAGTTTATAGAACTAGTTTTTTGATAAATGATAATTATTAGTAGGGTTTTGAGTTACCATGTTTCTTGTTTAAGGTTCAAGAACCCAATTGGTATGATTTTTCTTCATATTGTTTGTGTTTTGATGTGAGCCTAGATGGCTATTTTAATATGTGGGGGGTAGGGAGGCATACTGGTTGTGGCAGCAGTTAACGCCTAGAGTGGTGAGATACATTAGTTTATGCATGGGGTGTTGGGGAGGACAATAGGGATGATGAAATGGATTGGATGTCAATGTTGGATGCCTGATGATTCATATTGGTTTTTAATCGGCCTTACAGTCCCCACTGCTCAAGGAAGCTAGTTTTACATACCCTTCAACAAAATGTGGTAAAGAGACATGGGCTATGCAACCTGCTTTCATTGTATATATTCTCAATGGTGGATTGGTCTACGCTCTTGATATAGGGGGAAATGACTTGACAGGTAGTTCATCTACTCGGCGGGATGATCCCCCTTAGTTTTAGTACCATAGAATGTTTTCAGAATGCATGGGATATGGTATTGTTATGGTATAAATAAATAATTGAATAAATGATGTTACCCATGGGTTTGGAGCTTGCTGTGGTGAAATGTCGATGTAGTAATTGGAAGGAACAATATATTTCGGGGTGTGATGCAAATGAAATATAAAATGGAAATTATTAATGGTTATTTAATGACTATATAATTAATTAACATAAAGTGAAACTGATAAAAAATTGAATGAAGTAATGTGATAAATATGTTTAAATGGTTGTGTGGTTATATGATACCTAGTCATAGAGTGGATGTCAGGAGTCCGAGAGAGTTTAACTATACCTGAGTCTACGACTAGGTTATTCCAATAGTGTGTTTGTGAGCTATATTTTATTCTTTACCTTTTGGGTTTCTATACACTACTCCACACCTTCAGTAAGGGAAACTGACACCCCATGGATTCATAGGACTGGGGGTGTGTTATTTTTTCATCATTTATATGGGAGAACAGATATCTAACTACCCCATTTTTCCATTCCCTCTTCTCTTTGTAGTTACTTGTGCTGGTATAAACATTATATAGTTTTCCCCATATATGTGTGTAGAGTCCTGTAATGGATTTTGGTTATTTACACACATATATTCTGGATATAGTTTCTCATGGTCTACTATAAGTATAAAGTGAAAAGGCTATGATGGCCTGATGATCCTTACTCGGTATATGGGCTGTAATGGATTTAGTTAAAATACCCGACATATGATACTTGTTATGCGAGTTGTGGTTCCTCTTAGAAACTACCTGGTTACATTAAAAATGTGGATGTGGTGTATTTGATACACGAGGTATATGTTGTGGTGCGTCACCTAGGAGTCTGCAAGAAATCCTTTTTGAAGAGAGATTCTTAAGAAGTGTGATGTTGGGGAAAAACGGAAATCTAGTGTGGAAATAGTAGCGGGGAACCCTATATGTTCATTATTATATTTTATTCTTTGTATGAGTTATATGGTGAGAGTAACCATGGTGAGGATAGAAAGATAGTATTCCTTTTTATGTGATGAGTTAGTTTCACTTGTTTTTCGTTGTTCTTTATAATGATTTCTTTACTTTTTAATGAGAGGATTTGGGGATGATCCTACTGAGTATACTGTTATACTCACCCTATGTCTATATAAAATGTTTTTTCTGGTCACATAGAGAATGTTGGAGATATTACTAATTTCTAATGTCTTGGGGTTGCAGGATCTATTTCGGCTTGTGGTTGCTATTTTTCACACATTCTTTTGGGTATTTTCTATTTTTACCCTTTCAGTTGTAGTAGTTTTGCATGACATTGCATTGTGTACTTGGGATTTCTTTTATATCGTAGTCTGTATAGGAGTTGGTTGGTGTCGTTCTTCTCTCTCTATCTCTCTCTCTATCTCTATTCATGTGTTCTCTTAGAGGGTAATGCCTCCCATCTGTGTGATTACTATACCCTCGGTGTTAGTCGCCAACCAATCGCCTACTGAAGGCGGGACTCAGGTGGTCATTAAATCCCTTCTCAAAATGTTGTCCCAGAGGGGTACACAATTAGTAATTAATATAATTATATAAATCCAAAATAATGTACATAATTAGGAAATATCCTTATTAAAATCACTAATAATTATTATCCACATTATTTTTTTATCATGAAAATAATCTAATGATATTTATATCCTAATCAAGAAAAATCATTCCTTTTTTTCAAATAATTTCTTAATAAATCCTTCTAAAGAAAATTCTTTCATTATTACAAGAAATTATTCATTTTATTTGATGGTTTAATAGATTATTATCAAATTAATGATTATATTTTAAGAATAATTGTATATCACAATACTAGAAAGGTGTTTAAAGAAGATTAGATTCATATCATTTGAAATAATTACCAACAAAGTAGTATATACAAATCTCAAAACTTGATTCCAAGAAAAAATATTAAACTATTAAAAAAATTAATAATATACTACTAATAATATAAGAAATTGTAATAACAAATAAATGTAAATTATTTTCCATTATCAAAAAATGTTTTCATTTTTTTATAATTGAGATCATAAATTTGATTGTAAACAAATTTATTTATTTAAAATATTATTTCATCATATACCAAAAAAATGACATATATTTTCTAGAATTTGGCCAAAAAAATAACTGTTTATAAGATGTTCAAAATATAATTAATTTACTCCAATAATTGTTTTTATAATTTATATTTAGCAATGCAGTTATAGCAATATAAATTTTTCCTTTCTTCATTAACTCAACTCGAATATTATTTTTTTAGGGATTATTGTATTCAGGTCTACATATTTTATTTAACATATATGATAAAAATTCATTTTATGTGAATTCCTTTCCCCTGATTTAGATAATTTTATTAATAAACTTGTTGAGATATTTTCAATAACTATATTTAACATTTTCTATTTCACTATTATTCATGACTTTATTTACATAAATAAATTATTTTATTCCTTTTGGATTCATTAATGAATGCAATGATGTATAATACACCATTTAATAACGATATCTGTATAGTTATAAAAAATATATTAGTATATTCTATAATTCAAATTAGCCAATTTTATTGTATACCTTTTCAGACATCCATATACAAACATCCATTTTTAACATACACACAAAAAGATTCTTTTATCCCATTTAATTTAATAATGATTTCTTCCAATATATTATTTAATTATGAAAATTATATAGTAATGAAAATAACGATCTAATATTATGTTCCTCGCCGTTTTCATCTCTTTTGTATCAAAAGTGTTTGAATTATATGATTTATCAATTTGGAATACTGTTTCACAATTTCTCTCTTTGTTCAAAACCATCATTACTATTTCATGAGTCTGAAAATAGTATAATTAATTTCAAAAATATTTTTATTTCAATTTTCACAATGCTATAACAAACAAATAATAAATTTTTTTCATCATATAAAAATATCAATCATTTATTCATTTTTGTTTTGGAGAATCAAACTCAACTACGTCAACTCAAAATATAATTTATCCATTATCATTTCCAAATTTCATATAACTACAATTATAATTATTAGTTTTCCATAATAAATTTATGTAAATATTAATTTTAGATTAATAATATCTATATATGATTATTGAATTATAAATTTTTATTGACTTCAAATACGTGGTCAAAACATAATATTTATTATCTCAACAACTGTATTGTGTATTGTATGGTTTAATAAGTTCTCACAATTATTATTTGATTATAATTATTCTATCATTACTATTTATTTCTGCTATAAAACAATCATTTCAATATGTCTTTCATAGATTTTAATATATTTTATGGATATATATTATATTTTTAAACATAAAAATATTCATTGAATTTTTATATTAATAGTTCACATGATAAATACCTCTAACTTAATTTCTATGATTCCTTCACGAAAATAAAATAAATTTCCATTATAATTACAATTTTATTCTAAATAATTCATAACAAAAAAAATTGAAGGAAAATATAACTTTTTAATTATATAAAATATTGTGTCTTATTATGTTTGGATATTATGTAGGAGCTAAAATGATTAATTATTACACAAAATTTAGTGTTTTCTGTCACATATTTACAATTAATCAATGTTCATATTGAGTTTATTTATTCACTTTTTTTGGTACCACTTTTTTATAATTACTCATTAAAACAGAGATCATTTAAAAGAAAAAATCGGAATATTTTATAGTTTATATAAAAATAGTGACAATTCATTTACCATAAATAAGACATATATCCAATTTAGAATAATAATATTCTTCCTTATTTGATATTCCAATAAATTTAATAGCATCCACAAATTTCTTATTATTTGATTCTACTCTTTTTTGTTTTTTCCATTATCATCACCGTCAATTTTTATTTTAATAAAATAATATCATGTTTTTCATTATATTTTTAACCGAAAAATATTTTCATTGTGATTATAGATATTCATTATTATCCCTATAAAACATCCCATAAATATAATATTTTGATTTCTTGTGAAATTTTATACTGATTTCCATAATCTTGTTCTATTTTTAATAATTCAAAATCACAAAAAAATATTACTCTATGATTTTAAATTCTATATATTGATCTCAAATTTAATCCCATATTTAATATCATAAAATACATTTAACACATCATTCTCTATGTTGTTTACAAAAATCTATTTTCTTTCATCGTTATTACAGGACTAATTAAAATCAGTTTCATCGTTATCCATAAAAGTAATTTATTTATTTTCAAGATTATTTGATTCACATATACTAGTGGTATATTCATCTTCTACTTCTCATTTACTCATTATAATTATTTTATATAATGAATATATGTTACTCATTAGAATGGACTCCATACCCATTTAATATTTTTTAAAATCATATACTACATTGTTTTATCATAAAATTCATCCTAATAATTGATATATATTTCCTATTAAATCAATAGAAAAATGGACTAAAATATAGTTGTTTATGTAATAATTCTATTGATAGAATAAACCATTTTAAATGTTGATGAAAATAGATACCACAATCCCATGGTGGTTATTTTTTTCAAAAACAAATATCTTACAAAAATATTCAAAAATGTTTTGTAACATACACTATAGATTAATAAAACTATTTTACTAAGTGATTTTGTGATGAAGATCACAATGAGGTTAACAATAGACTTCATCTTCAATGTTGTGTCAACATGCTGAATCTGAATCACAACATGGGTTTTATTACATATACTGCTCATTTATGATTTTATATATTAGTGGAAATGAGACGAGGTTAATGAGACCTTCAATGGAGGTGAGAATTTAATTTTAGTTATCACAAACATTTATCACACATTATAATAAATATTGATTTCTTATATATGCCTTGGGACTCTCACAACCAATATAAATAATTTACCTTTACATTTATAATAGAATTGTAAAATTAATTTTGTAAAGAAATGTATAACCTCCCAAAAATCTATAAACATTATGGATTATCTCGTAAGTCACTTATTGATGATACAATTTAGAGAGTAATGTTAAATTATTTCAATTACTATCATTTGAATATGATTCTCAGTTATTGTGTATTATATAAATAAAAAATATTATTCTTATATGTATAATATAACCATATAATACATTAATATTACTATGGTAGAAATATGATTTTTGTATATAAATACTCTATGATATGATTTTAATAAATAATATTATATAATTTTTCCTAAAATATTATAAAATATAACATTAACATATAATATTAATTTATACAACCAGAAAATCATAATTATTGTAGATGATTTAATTAGTATTGTTATCAGCCTCCCACTAACACAAAATACTAATAGGATTCTTATCATTTAATGATATATAGTCTAACATATATTTTCTTCTAAAAAATATCCAAATATCAATTTTTATATTTAACAAACTATTTTGGAAATATTTCATTGATGCACCATGTATATCATCATATACAATAAGTTCTGAATATTCCTCAAGAAATCAATTATACTATAATCTAATGTAATTTTATTTTTGATCAAAGAGTATTATAAAACACAGTACTCAGTGTATCATTCAGGAATATTGAACCAATGAACCATTTTTGCATTGAGAACAAAAATGAATTCCATATAACATAAATATATGTGAAAAAAACACTCTATCAATTCCATAATATAATATAAGATTAAAATGGATCTGGTGTGATCTACAGAAAACAAGTAAAACAATATTCTCATGTATAGTAGATTTAACATATAGAATCAATCATTTTTATATAACCCCTTTAGAAATCACTTCGTGTAACAATCGGGGATGATGTTTGTAAATCCCATGTATCTACTGTTATGTTCACAATTCATTTTGAATTAACATTCTAGGTAGTTGATTACATCATAGTCCATTCCCCATTATAGTCATGATTTAGGTATATAAATTAGGAAATGGATATTTTTAATGTATTTATTATATTGGTATGGTCATATAATACATAATTTTATCTCAAAAATGGAACCACATGTCACAATATATATATGAAAGAATAAATATGAATTTTCTATGCTTCGTTGAATAATATGATAATTAACCTGCTCAACCACCACATAATTAGCTACACCTCTTGGATTTATTATGAAAGATATGTTTGTATGATGTTCATCATGATTACTATATCTAGAACTTATATTTCATGGAATTATAAATATAAAACACTAACCACAAGTATTATATATATATTTATTATAGGAAAATGCATTTTGTGTACATTATAGGTCTGGAAACTAATAAAAACTAATTTCATCCATATGATCACATTTAATATCTATATAATAAATCTCACTTATATTGGTCATAAATTTGTGTAACAAACTATAATACTCCCTAAAAACACTAGTTTGGTACTACTCGAATTCATTCTTGAATGGTTTATTATAATTCCCCATTTTGATATATATTCAGCCATTTTGAATGAATGATACAGTGGAGACATAATTTTATAGAACCTGATATGTTTTATTTCTTAACAATCTTATGATTATTAAAAAACTATTCATAAAACTCACTTAATAATAAACATATATTTTCAACTATTAGAGAGGTATATTTTTTATACCTTTATATTCATGTTAAAATTATTTAAATATTTAATAATTCCCACTATACCTTTATTTGAATTTATAATAAATCCATCCCATAAAACAATTTTAATTGGTAAAATTCAAGCATAAATCCAATTTGGAAAAATGGTGAGGCTTAGGAATCATATTTCTAATATTTAAATCATTAATAAAATATTCATACTCATTTAATTCTGAACATCCAATGTTATGGTGTTTATATCATATTTTTTTCAATATCAAACTATATCTAGATTTATTATCATAATCATAACTCATTTAACATGTTCATTAATTGTTCCCCTGAAAATTTTTTCAAAAAAAATGTAATATATGCATTCTTTTATTTTCCAGAACATCCTATACCTATTTTGGATATAAAGTAACATACATAATTTTTTACTTGTATGATAATGTTTTTCATAATGAACTACCTTAAGACTAAACATACTCCCAATACCAACTCAGTCAATATATTTTCATTAGAATGTCATTTTATGACACAAGAAGCCATTTTAGGTAAACAAATAAAATTTATTTCCCATTAGAAGATGATTTAACAACTAAAAAATTAACATTAATATCTATTATGATATTTTTTATAAAGTTATTCATAAAATATTGTAATAATAGAGGATCGGATAACTTCGTTCAAATTTGAAAAAACATATGGAAAAAATCAATTATCCCGAATAAATATTCCTTTATCTATATTTTCATTTTAAAATTGTAATATGGTATGGTAAATAAAAATTATTATTTAATGAAATATTATATAATATTTTCAAATATTATTCGATTAGGAATTAAAATTGAACCACATCGAAATATCATTTATAATTTAATAATATTTCTTTGGACTATAAAAATATGATTTAAAATCACTTACACAAAATAGGTTAATGGATTTTGGGGTCAATACCAAGGGATTGATGATGAGGGACACATAAAAATAGGTTATGAAATTAAGAAATTATTATTTAAATAGCCTACTCATGATATATTAGATTCAACAAGGTTCCTACCCAATGTTAAATGGGTGAGAAATCAAAAGTCTTATTTAAAACATATATTACCAAATGATATGACTATTTAGGTTTTTAAATCATAATTATTTGTGAAAAAAATAAATATAAATAAATAAGTATGTCTAATATTAAAAAACTTAAACAAAAATATTTTCAATTAAATTGGACATACTAAAAAATATATCAAGGGGAACCAAACTGAGAAATCAAGAAATAAAATTGGTATTGATATGGAATTTTTTAAAATAGGATTAATTAAACCATAACATCAATTTAGTAAAATATAATGACTTTTAAAAATTCATGTAACATCCCCAATATAGAATCCACTATAATTAGTTATTCGAGTTGGGTCATTCCATGTCCTTAGGTGTGCCTTTTCCTTTGACAGATGCAATAGACTTGCAGTGCAGGTTTAACAGAAAATTGGTAAACTATGAACACTTATCAGAGTGAATCCCAAATAGAATTAATGATAATAGATAAAATGAAAGATAATAGTAATAAATAGATTTCCTAAAAAGAACAATGGTTAAATAAGGAGACATGCGATAACAAGATAATGTGAATAGACTACATGAGAGGCAATCATTTAATTTAATAAAAGACCAAAACATAAAGAAGACACTAAACCCAAACTCGAGTCACAACCCAGTAATATCATCCAATGAAATAACTCAACATCCCATTCACAACCAATCACCTTGTCCTTGACCAGAACTTGTACTTAAAATCATGTAGTATTTTCTAGGAGACACAAGATCCCTACCTACCTGAGTAGGGAATGAGTACATCTTAGTAGGCCACCACCAATGATGTCCAATGGGGAAATCCGTGTTTGAAGAGGTATAGACAGGAAACAAGTGTAATAAATAAACCTAGAAACAATGAAACCATTTAATAAGTCATATAATAAAAAAATATTTCATTATGTTATATAGAGGAAACTAATCAACATGACTAACCCAAATCCCATTGGGAGTCTAATCCAATGTGAAAGGGGATGCAAACTCATTTAACCATAATGGTTTCTTAGTATACAGATCTATCTCATACCATATGGTTTTCAATATTCACTATATTATTCTCATAAATCTCCACATGGGTAAGGCACATACATTATTAATATTTTGGCCTAATGCATTCAATTACCTTGTATAATGATTAGTTCATGTTAACGATCTCACTGGGGATTAACATTTCATAAAAAATACTTCACAATTTCCAGGGAGAATATTTCTTGGTAGTCTATCACACTAACTGTGGATCCTCATTCTAGGTAGTCTCATCCAATGCATATATTAGGGGCATATAGCCTCATTGTGACTCCCTTACCCATGTATTTTGGGGGGTTTAGAGCCTTGTTCTAACTTAACACATGGGCATATAATCTCATGTCATTACCCTACATACCAATACTCCATGTGCACATGCATCGTTAACCATTTACAACGCATAAAAATCATCATATATAATCAATCAATAAAATAAGATTCTCAATTCATATTACAACAATACATAAATAATTCAAATTCAATATCCCATTATCTTGTTACCATTTTCAAATCACTTCTCATTAACCCATTAACAATACAATAAACACCCCTTATTCCATGTATACAATTAATGAAAAATATATTAGTCACATTTACAAAAAATATCACATTTACCAACAATAAAAATACTGATTTTAGAATTATATCATTACACCAAATACCCCCTTAAGTAATTTCAAAAACAATTCACTTTCATTATTTAATTTACATAATAACAATGTTAACATGGAATAATATTTTAATGGGTCTTATTTCACTTGAACGTTTATCAATTCTAGTACTATGATCCCAATAGATTGTTAAAACCACATCAATGTAAAAAATAAAATACATAATACATATTTGAAATCATATTGAATCTAATTATTTTAACATCAATGTTCTATTTTGAAAACTAAAATATCCCAAAATTCAATAATTTCTATTTCCACCATTCCAAAAGACCATTAAACTTTTTTAAAAAGGGGTCCTTTTCCCCATTTTAAACACCTTTTGAAATCACTTAGGAAACAACTTTTTTTATCAAATATTAGATCAAAAATAACATTCAAAAAATTTATCATTCTGAAACATCATTATCCATCAATAAATCAAAAATCAGTTAAAGCCCCCAAACATACCATTACAATAATTTAAAAAAAACCATTGACTAAATAAAAAATATAGATTCTATAAGTCATAACATTTAATATACCTAGAAACCAGTTACATTTCTACTACCCATTTTCTTTCATGAAACATGTATCTTATATTTTACCCATTTTATCCACTATTTACACTAATCTAGTCCACCCCATGGTAGCCCTAGGTTTGGTCTAAGTCACCTACGGAAGAAATGCTGTACGAGAAGGGTTTTCAACTTATATTTATAACCCATATCACATTCCAAAACCAATGAAATTTAAATCACATGTAGAATCAGATTTTATCAACCTCAACTACATAAGGAACATCAATACCATATGTAAAGCATGAAGTCCACCTAACTTTTTCTCGGAGTTGATTAGTAGACCAAACTATTTCCTTTATTTGAACACGAAGAACCTTTAAAAACCAAAACATTTAATATAATAGAATATTTAGTTTATATTGGGATTTTTATGGAGAGATGACATTCTAAAAAACCAAATCTATAACATTGAGCAAAGAGGAGTGTCATAACCAACCAGTTCGATGATCTGCACCCAAATGCATTCAAAATTCCTTCTAGTAAAATTAGAATCATCCATGGTGGAGGAGGGATATACTTGTTCATCACCCTCAATGAGGGGGTCAAATGGGGTGAAAAATTTGGGAATAATGAAATAGGTTCAGGATGGAAAACATGAAATTCCCACTATTAATGGGAATATTAGGTTTTGCACAAAATTATCCAAACTGTGTACCAACAGTCTGAATCTAACTTTTTAAGAGTTTCCAATACACATTGTTACTTGGGACCACCCAAATGGTATAAAAAGACATGATGTAAGAAAACAATGACATTAATCTAAATGGGTTTCCCATGCAACATTGTTTCCTGGGTCAGGTGCATTGTTAGTTAAAACTGTGTGCCAACTCGGTGTTATGCACTATTTGGTCTTTGTTCTCCACCATTCATGTCTCTCAGTTATGGAACACTCCCAAAAATACTCAAACAGAATAAAACCTCTTCATTAGATAATCTAAATTATTTTTAGACAAATTTTTACTGAAATACAGGCATTCACAAATTTTCCGGATCATACATCTTCCCCAACTTAAAAAAGATCATCTTTTATCTACACCTCAAAGCATTCTAAATTCTTCTTGAAAAGAAGTAAGAACACTATACAACCAATCAATATTCACATAGAGAGATTCTCATTGAAGTCATCCATTTTTTACCAATGATTAAATTATGGATAAAGTCATATCCCTAAAAAATTTCCCAATCTGTTTTCCCCAAAAACAAGTCCAATGCTCCTCAATGATTATTTTACATCACAGTCATAATCTAACAAAAACTCACACAAAAATAGACCATGTAACACCACTAATCCATATGAAATAATGATACCCACTAGGAACTACATTACCTAGGGAGATAAAAATATAACACCCACAATCATATCATTTCCAGAATTCATGGCCCAAATCACTTGCCACCATCTCACCCAAATTATTTCAAAGCACTAATAGTGAAAAAAGCCTAAAATCATAGGAGGAAACATCAAAATATTAACCAAATATCACAATCTAATCCAGTCAAAAACGCATGGCCCAATATCACCAATTTATATTCAAAAATATTAAAATAAAAATGATAACATGCTTTTTATCTTAAGGGAGTTCCCCGGTAAAAATTTGTGGTAGTACACGCTACCAGAACTTATACCCCAATATAGTCCCTAACTAAGCCCGTACAACCCTATTAAGTATTTTAATCATTAAAAATATTATTTTCTATTATAATAATCCCAAAATTAATCTCTATTCTATCACAATCATTTTTATTTCTATTCAGAACTTCTATAATCAATAAATAAATTAGAAGAACCTCAACCCCACATCCACATCATACACAATATGTTCTTACATCTCATCATTGCCAAAAATCCAAATGAATTCCATTCAACATTGTCATTCAGTGCATTAATCAAAATAATATTTACTAGACACCTCTACTATCCATACTCATTATTATTTTATTGGTTCTTACATAGATCACATTCCCCTTTTCAAAATATTTTTATCCTTACATAATTAATAAGTGGTGGGTTGTAACCCCCCACAACAGTTCCTTTTTCCCTGCTGGGTCATTCTGTCCCCAGTCAACTCACTCTATTGATGTTCAAAATCCACTGTTTCTATGTCACCACATAACCTATTCACAATGATATTTCACTAATAGGGTTCCACCATAATTCATAATCACCAACTGAATTCATAAAAAACATTTTGAAAAAAACCACCTTCATAGAGTTTCCTACTCTCCCAATCACCTTCACGAACATTTACACACCTATACACATCTTTGGCATGGACATATTAATTAACATTTGAAATAACCTGATCTGAAATTCATCACATAGATAGATCAAAAATAATAGAAAAGAAAATATCATTTTCCACCATTGATCCCGAACATTCACATCACATGATTCTGATTGACATCATAATTCCCCTACATCCACTTCATTTCTCACTCCACACATACATGCCATAACATATCACACCCCCCTTTGGAATTCCATTTCCCCTATATTCATTAAAAAAATCACACATTCTGGGTTCATGCTTAATCAAATGTTGAAACATAAAACATGTATGTAGTTGTCCAGATAACACTATTATAATGAAAAAACCAACACCCACAATGCTTTCCCAGCTTCTGAGAATGGAACCCATTAAATTCGTCATCATCTAGTCCATTGCATAGGCTTCCTTCGTAACTGGACAACGATGTATTCCCCAACGATACATCTCCCACATACATACTACTCTATGAGTGTATCTTTCAAGGGGATCCATTCCCATCCAAACCTATTTATAATTCCATCCATAATGAAATATATCTCTTAGAATACCTATGATGATTTTAAGGTATTCATAATGATCATTTCTGGATAGAAGTTTTCTATTAAGTCATCAACCTATGAGTCCACAAGATATCCACCATCGTCATCACATCTTACAAAGGGATCCCCTCAATCTAGTGAAGGCCTCAGTTTCCTTACTCTCTCAAATCTCTCTAGCACTAAAACATGACAATGTGAAATGAACTTAAATGAAAACTCTATAAAAACCCATGCCTCTTTGTATTCTGGATATGACCCAAAAATCCTTGTAGCACTATTATAATAACTACTGTACATTACATCATGAATGTTATTGGTAAAAAATAAAATACCCGGTCATTTATTCCCATGGAACGAAACCAATTTTCTTCTAAAACTACATTGGAATCTCAAATTTTATTTTATTGAATGAACATATCCATTTATGTAACCCACCTAGCTATGTAACCAAATGAAATATTCCATCTCTATCAAGTTCGAATCACTCGGTACTCTTTTGGAACATCGTGGTTTTGCACTATCATTCCATCATAAACAAAACCAAACTCTAGATCACATATGGAATAATAATCTAAATATAAGATCAATCCACTACACGCAAAATTTTATCACACAACCTAATCAACTAGTAACATCGCATACAATAACAGAACCACTCTGATATATTGCCTAATTATGCAACCACCCTCATCCCAAGTGTCGCCAATAAAACATTACCCACCTAGATTTGATCAACCTATCTTTTCCCAAATCAACCCATTATTTCTTCCACATATAACTCCTTAAAATATATAAGGTCATGTATCTGAATAATATACCCCATCACAACCACCCTTACAACCAAATGGAAGAACTTAATTACATTTAAATTTTTCATCAAATTCCAAACTATATACTTTTACGATGGATCAATGGATCCAAATGTGCATCAATATCACATCTATTGAAAACACCATTTCTTCGTATTCGGATGAACATGTTACTCAAGGCCTAACACCCTCGAGGATACATTCAATTTCACAAGATTTTGATCTCATATCCAAATTATATCACCTCTCAGAAATCATTTAGTTTTCCAAAACTCCCTCTAGGTTTATCCTACACAAGTAATAACTCTTTAAGTTGCACTACTGGGGTCTAAATCATATATAAGAGAAATACACACCCAAAATTACCAAAACCCTGACCGACCTCTGTCATAGGTCATCCTCAAAAGCCAAAAGGTATAAACACTCCAAAAATGGGCCACATGAAGGACGGTTCACAAGATACATCAATGTCATAAACTCCCATCATTATACAACTGGATGCTCACAACGGTCATCTTTCACATGTTTGAAAATAATTTAATATAATTCCCCTAAAATCCATTCACTGTAGGTTCGACAACAATGATATTCACACATATACACTTGAACCATGAGTCAAACACCAACCCTGGGGCCCAAAATTCATCTTATAATGTCTCAATCCATAATACATGAAACATTCACATATATAGATGACATTTCAATACTTTTATACCACAACCTAACCATATACACAATAAGAAACATACCATTTTTTCATACACCTAACTTATCAGGGTCTCACGTCTCATAACCTCAGGCGTCAAATCTATGGAAATCTCACTACCCAAACTACCCATACATTGGTTCAACAAGAAATATAATGGATATCCACCATTGCTGTCCCAAAATGATCCAATATTCTCACATATACCTTCTTAATTAGACTTTTACATTCAAATTAATGATTTCACATCTCATAAATTTTCATTTTCAAAACCCAATAATTCAAACTATAAAAAACCAATTTGCTATGATATCACTTTTAAATATTCTGCATTATTCAAAACAATAATTCATAGAAGTTCCAATTTTCAAAACATATGGTTTCATGTTCCTAAAATCCCATTCATCCCATTTTTAACACCCATCGGTTATTTCAATTTCACTTTTTATACAACTTTGGTTTCTCACCGTTCCATAAAAAAATCAATCATGTTAATCATATAGATGACTCATATATACTATATTTTTTTCATGATGAATGAACTCATACACCCTCTCTTATAACTCTGGACCTAGAGACAAAACCAAATAATTTTTTTACATCACATCCATGTACTCTATCAGAGGGGGAATATCTTCCAACTATAAAAGAACATAACAAAATAACATTTCACATTCCAAGAAACATGGGTATCCCCCTATACATGGGGCTAAAGTAACCGAGTCATGAGAAAATTACAAAGCACTAAAAAGGTCCTGATATCCTCTTTACCATTAGAATATTTTATGATAGACGTAGAAATACTCTTATACCACATAAAAATTTCCCAGACCTGGAAGCCATTATAACTAGTGCGTAAAGCTAGGTCATCATATGACCTCAGGTTTCATCTGATTATGAAAGAGTGTTCCAACTAGTATAATAATTATAAGAGAAACATGGTGAGAATATAAAAGCTTATTATAGTGAATCCAAAAAAATGTATTTTTAATAGATAAAATAAACATCCAGAACAACAAATGAACATCATAAGACAATAACAAAAAATTAACCAAGAAAACAAGATATAACAAAATCATAAGAATACACTACATGAAAGGTAGTCATACAATATTAACCAAGACCAAGACTACGAAATTAATAATAATCTAGACAAGAGTCCCATCTAGTCCATGCCTTCCGACGCTCTAACACGCCATCAATTGGACAACAAAACAGAAGGTTCATATCTTGATCATGTTCCATATTTTTTTCAATATTCTATGGTACCATAGTTTAATTGGGGCCCAATTAGGGATGAGTAAAACTTAGTAGGACACCACTGATAGTGTCAACAATAATAACCAGCAATTAAAGAGGTTCATGAAGGTTAAACAAGCAACAAATAATAAAATAAACAAGGAAACCAATTTTGAAATTACCTAATACACATTTCGATCATTATGTTCTCTAGAGGCATATAATCAACATGACTAACTCATTTCACACTAGGAAACTTATCCTTGGACCATGTGGTTAAACAATATTTTTACCACATGTGGGGTTTATAAAACACAACTATCTCCTACCATTTTGTTAACAATATTCACTATTTCATTATCATCATTCTTCCTATGGGTTAGGACATTAAATCATTTTCACTATGAATACTGAAAATTAATTACCATGAATAATAGATTAGGTCATTTTTTATACCAATAGGGATAATCATAACATACAAGAATACCCCACATTTTCTTCGAAGAATCAGTTTATGTAGTCTATCATAAATACATATGATCCTTAATACTTGGAGTCTCCTCTATTGAAGCTACAATGGGCATAGTTACTCAGTTTCAATACTTATTTAATGCATTATAGAGGTATGTTTTATAGCCTTATTTCACCATGTCCCATGTTTGTAGAACCATAGTTCAATACCCCATATACCACCAACCCATATAAACTATATTCTTTAACCATTTTCCACATATACCATTTCAAAAAAGTAATAAAAAAAATAAAATTCTCAAATAATAATTCATCAATTCCTTAATCATTCCATTCCATAAACCATTAACATGTTACCATCATAAAATCATTTCTCATTAACCCGTTAATATTATTCCAAACATTCCCATATAACCTGATTTCAATTAAACACAATTAAATTAATATATTCTACAAACTGTTACATATTTTCCAATATTGAACATTAGGATTTATCATATAAACTATTTTCCCTAAACCCCCATTATGTAATGTCATCAACAATGCACATTAATAATTATTTTCAAATAAAAACCATGTTAACATTACAACATCACAATATTCAGTTCTATATCAAAGTATGTAGATTTAATGAATGACTATTATCCCAATGGACCTCTAAAAATATATCATCATATAAAATACTATTCAAAATAAAAAAATTCAATAATCACGACTCCACTATTTAAAACATGGGACTTCCTTTTTGATAAAAAAGCACAAATAAATTCCTTTATATTTCAACCATCCAAAATGACCATTAAACAATTTTCAGAAAAGGGAACTCAGTTCCCATTTGAAACATCATTTGAAATCAATTAAGAAACACCCATATTTTATAACATTGAGCTCAACACATCGATTCAAAATATATTTCATTTTTCCACATCAGTTTCTATCATTAAAATTAAAATTTCGTCAATGCCCCAAATATACAATCAAAACCATTTCAAAACCATTTAATCATATTCAAAATCAAACTTATAAATTGTATCAACCACCACATTGACACTACCAACAAACAAATTACATTTTACTACCTATTATCTCTCATTATAAATCTAAATAAATTTTTACCTATTTAATTCACAATTTTTAAGGATATGATATTCCTCTCATGTAGCCTATGATCAGTCACACTCACCTAAGGAAAAAATTAGGAATATGAAGGGTTTCACACCTCAATATAAGTCCCAAATCACAATACAAAACCATGGAAAAATAAGGGAAACATGTCAAAACATTACCTCAACCACATATAGATAGAGAACACAATTATTATTGGAGAAACATTTTAAAAAACCTACATCATTCTCGATGATTATTACAAGACCAAACCCCCCTTGATTCAGATTCAAACTTCATTTAAAACCCCCAACAATATATTTTCATGAAAATTTATGGTTTTTGGCCTTTTGTGGAAATATGTGATTCTAAAAACACTAATAATGAATATAGAGCTATATAGAGTGTTTGACTTATATAGATATTCAATTCTAACACAAAGACAATCCAAATGCCTAATAACTTATAAAGAATAAAAAATAGAGGAGGTGAGGTGTTTTGATTTTCCACCCAATACTGGTGGGGTAGAATGGGGTGAAAATTTGGGGAAGAAGAAAATTTTACATGGAGGGGAAATCAATAAATTTCTACTATTTAATGGTTACAGAGTTTGGCTGTATGGTTATCCCATCCAAGCAGCAACTGTATGGCTCTATCAGTTAATGAGGGCACAGGAAATAGAGAATAATGGGAGTACTATAATAATTTGGAAAACTATTTGGTAACCATGTAGTATCATTTTTAGGATATGGGTTCCCATTTCAAACAATTTATTGGGCCTGGTGCACAGGTTTCTCTAACAATACTCCAATAGTGCATTATGCAATGTTTAGACTCATTACTCCACCTTTCAGGTCCCACACAACCAAAAAACTCCAAAAAACAATCAGAAAATCGAAAAAAACATCATTTGACAATAGATATTATTTTTTTCAAAAATTTAAATGAAATACATGCTTTTTGAAGGGTAGTGATATTATAATTAAATTATACACCATTTAAAAAAAATTAAAAAGAATACTAATCAAAATATCATTTTAGGGTTTGTTAGGAAATATTGAAATGAGGAGTAATTGATTAAAATTAAGAAACATGTGAATGAAGTAGTGATAGAGATTGATGACCAATGAGCAACAACCTTATTTTGTAATATAATTGATCATTATTGATTCAATTATTTTGTACTCATTTTATCATAACCAGAAAAATTGATCTAAATACATAACGAAAAGTAGATTTCTCACATATATATAACTATATAATCCATTTGGTTCATTGGAATATTTTAGGAAACAATGATCCAATTAAAAATTAGGAGTTTACCAGTTTATTTAGAAAAAATTTAATAATATTCATATTCCAATTTATGTAAAGTAGATGATATTTTAAAGGAATGAAATCCATTACCAGCAACTATCGATACATGTGATAGTATATATATTATTATCAAGAAAAATGAAAATGAAATAATATTAAAACATATCACACTAATGCACTTCTAATGACACTAACCCTAATTTATTATTTTCAGTAACATATCAATGTGAATTAAATGAAATACATTCTTGAAATCTTGATAAATACTATTATAAAACATTTATAACACAATTAATTCCATGAAATATAACCTCCATATTTGATTAAATAATTAAAATTATTTATTTTAATAATATATTATCAATTAAGTAGTGATATATCATTTAAAATGGGGTTATAAAGAATTTAAAATTTAATTTTTTCCAAAAATTGAGGGAAAATAAATAAATATATATATATTAATTTTTATGATTTTTAATATTATAGATGAATTTTAATTAAATATAAAATTATAAACATTGATGTAGTGACATATAAAGATAGAAATATTTTTTTGGATTAATTCATATTTAATGTTATATAACATTTTTCATAACTATTTATTAATAACCTAGATAACAAGAAAAAAAAATCCAACAATAAAATTTAGATTTACATAATTCAGTTGCATTATAGAATAAATCCACCCCTTTAATTGATAACATCTATAATAACATTTTTAAAAACCTGAGAAAAAAAATTTAAAATTGTTGGGAAGCATTATAAAATGTAAATGAGTATGAAAAACCAATTCTTATTTATATAAAAAAAATTACTCCCCTGTTAACTTGATAGCACATTCTATTCTGGCCCATATTTAGTCTCCAATAACACTATAATATTCACAATGTTTAATCCAATTAGTTATCTCAATGATTATAATTAAATATCCATGAATTTAGGTAATTGATAATCAATATATGAATCCATGATATGAGGATAGAATGTTTATTTAATCTAATAATAAAAATTAGATGATTTAATAGATCTGATGATAAATCTAAATAAAACATAATAGAAGGGTTATTTATTAAAAAAATAATGATATTTTTTTGAATGTAAGGGATTCCTCGTATAAATTTTAAAAAATATCTCTTCAATGAGGCCTTCACTATAAAAATATAACACCTTATCACTATGACATAGTAATTTGTTACAATGTTTTCTATCATCGCCTACATGGTTACATCATCCTGATCACTAAAAATATTAAAAACAACATAATCTTGTTGTTAATTTCGTTGACCCATAAAAAACATATGACTGAGAGTTCTTACAATAACGTTTTCTGTCCCATTTCATGAAAAAAATGACAAAAATAGATGGAAATATCCTATAAAAACAATTAATGTTTCCAAAAAAATTTCAACATTGATTCCCCCCAATTTTGGGTCATCGAAACTCGTAAATATAGGTTCTATATAGTTATACCCCTCTATGCATTTCATGTTATTGATACATAAATATATTTATGATCTAAGAGCATAGTTGTTTTTCACACGATAAAATTAAATTCTATACATGTAAATATTTTTTTAGAGTCTATAAATGATTTAAATAATGTTGAATTTTTATAATTATGTTTTATGTTATTATTGAAAACCTCAATTAAATAATGTAATAATTTATCATTAAATAAAAATTGACCATATTGAATAGTATAAATTTTTTAATAGTATTATATAATTAAGAATTTTATTGATTTGTGGAAATAATCATGCAATCTGATTTTGGTGATAAATTTTAGTATATAGGTACAAAAAACAACAAATTTATAAATTTTAATGTGGTTCCAAAATATTTTTTGAGGGAATATATTTTATCAAAAAAACTTGATTGTGAGTGTTATCCTAAAGTAATAGCTAATCTCCATAAATAAATTTTTTTCAGGTTTTTCTTATTCATGGTTCATAATAATAATTGGCCTATTTATATAGTAATGTTTACCTAAAAATTCACATTGTTATGTGAATCATAATCAAATAAATAAAAAATGGTATAAAAAATATGCATTGAATTTTGTTATCATAATTTCCATATAAAAGATCCCTTATTTTAGCCCTAAGGCATTTTATGAAACACTTATCAATTTTAAAATCACCACTATTGTAATATTATTAATAAATGAAAATTAAATTCATCCTTACAAGAATGGATTATCAATTTTCTTTTTGATACATCTATAATAGACTCAAATTTAGCTTGGAATTCTCTGTCCACAATGATAGGAATTTTTTAATCACATATCATTTAAAAACTAAGTAAACTATTATCTTGTATGAGGTTACGTGCATTGTTTAATAGCCATATTCCCTAAAAATGGGATTATTGATTTTTCTATACACAAACTGAATAAATAAAGAAGTTTATATCACCCAACACCCCACCCGATACAATGTTGTTGAAATAGAGTGTGAATAATCATGTTTATACAAGAATACAGGTCCCACACTAAATTTATATCATCATATTGTCTAGTTATATAATATATGATAATGGTATTGTGATCATGTAAGGTTTTTGGTATCTTATTTTAAATAACATCACAACATTCCTTGTTAATTTTGAAGGTGGAATACACTTCCTAATTTGTTTAATTACAAAAAAATTCTTTTAGATAAAAAAATAAGGATTTTTTTAAAAAAAATTAAATAATATGTTGAATGCTTATGTGGAATATTTTAAATATATAAATGAGTTTTATGTAATCAGGAACATCATATCGTTATATAACTCTTGGGGGAAAATGGATGAGGGGATATAATGATATAAAACCGATTGTTTTATCACCATATCCTCATGAATAATTTATTTTTTCCTAAAATTAATAATTTCCCATTACATTTTCTTTTCCTCATTATCTATTTCATGTTATTATTTTTTAATATACCCATATTATTTCATGTAATATGATATTCAATATTTTTTAGTTTCCCATATTTTAATAATTAGTTTAACTAATAGTTTACATGAAAACTCTCTGGAATTCCCCTACCAATATATATATATATATATATATATTTTATACTTAATAATGTGTTTATATCCATGATGTTTTCATTGTTATTATTCATCTTTGTCAGGGGAAGGATACCCATGTCTCAATATCATAATTTCATTGTAGTTTATCCCATTAAAATTCTTGGTTTTTATTCTTAAAATAATTCTGTTATTATAAGAAACAATGTAATGCAACATTTTTTTCATCCGTTCTTATAACACCGGATTTTAATTTCATGTCATATTATAATCTTTTTTTTATAATGGTTGATTTTTATATTGTGGTAAACAAGAAGAATAATTATATATAAATAATCCATCTTCCTTCCTTGATTTGTTATGGTGTTTTCATTAGCCTTGATTGTACTTTTTTGAATATATTTTATCCTTAGAATGCATTAAAGGATCATAAGAAACTATAATTTCATTTTAAAGGAATATGTAGGAAACTAAACATTGAATATAAAGTTATATTGTTCATAAATAGAACAAATGTTTACAATGTTATCAAAGATAATTATCACTAACTATATCAACATTGTAGTGGGTCTCACACTTATGGATATTTCTATTTGGAAAATATTTATATATTGAATTATGATTTAATTTAAAAGTGATTTTATTAATATCCATGGATATTATATAAAAAAAATGAAGTCTATATGTTCATGGTATTTCATTCCCTTCATAAATTGAATGTCAATTTTCATTGAAAGGGTCTCACATTTCGTAATATGAATCATTTTGTTATAAAGTATCTACATACCCTTGGAGAAAAATCAATAAAAAGGGACATGATTCTGGGAAATTACATATTTATTCCTAAAAGTATTGGGGAAGAATTCATCCTTGATGGCATTAATTTTATATGAGGTTGTAAATATGTCTTTCTAGGGGAGGAATGCGATATTCTCATAGTGAACGTGGCTGAAAATTTAATAGAACTCAGACAAAATTTTACGCCACACTCAACGAGTCTATATAAAATTGATCATGATAAATTAAGAGAGTTAAAGAAGTAGTTAAAATAATAATGTGGAATAATTTTTTTTCCATCCTAGTGAATCATTATTGGGTGATCCAAAACATTTAAAAAAGTGCAGGATTGGTAAAAAACATTTACATTTAACATGATGAGTTTATCAAGATCCCAATTAGTAAGATGTATCATATACCTCATGTAGATTATTTTTTTAATATTCTTAAAGTAGTTTAATATATTTTAATCATTTAAATAGAATAAATATATCATTATATAATATTAAAATGGGATGATATTTCAAATCTCACATTCCTAATGACATACAGACACACTGAATTTATCATGAACCATTCAAATTAACTAATTACAAAACCATATACATGGATCTAATGAATAGATTATTTAGATTCCACATGTTGTAATATGAAATTATATATATATAATATATTATTATTTTTTCTAAGTGTATGAGATATAATGGAAAACATTTTTTAAATATTTTTCATTACCATAAAAAATGATTTATTTTATAAATAAATTTTCAAATGTTAATTAATGTTATATAATGTTAAATTTCATGTCATGTAATCACTATATTTATCATACTTTTAGATTCTTCTAGAATTTAACATTATTAAAAAATTGAAAAGACCAACTAAATTAACAAAGATTTGTTTATTCCTTATGTATGATGGATATTTTTGGCACTTTTTGTGAATTTTCTGGTTTATAAAAAATCCACATACAAATTTAAAAGGAATTTGTGTGAAGATCAATTTGAAGGAGGAATAGGAATAACTATTTAATGAACTGAAGAATATATTGGCCACAACACCAATACATATAATAACCCAAATTTGGGTTCGGTATATAATTGAAAATGATTCTTTAAGGAAAGGTTTTGGATGAATCATCATGAAAAATTATAATATGAATACTTATTCTACATAAGAATAAAGAACGAAATTGAAAAATATCTAAATATATGATTTGGATCATGTAATAGATATCAATTTATTAAAAAATTGTATTATTATGAGAATAGTTAGAAGAATGATATTTATACAAAAAAATGTGGCTAAATTATATATTCATATTAAATTATTTTTTATATATTAATGGGTATGGTTAACATTAATCACAGAATATTAATTATTAATACACTACCACCACAGAATGTAAAATATATTTTGTAGATATTTTGAGTAGTAAAGTCTAAGAAAACTTAATTATGACGAGGGATGAAGGTGACCACCTTTCTATGTACATAAAATGAATTACTCATACTCTGATATGGGAAGGTGAGAAAACCAATAATGTAAATGTCACTATAAACTCATTCATTCATGGAATGAATAATGATTAATAGATAAATTATTTAGTGTCACAAAAAATGTGGAAAATATGTTTTAGTTCAAATTTAATAAAGATTTTATTCTATAGTTGGGAACTCGGAATTGTGTTCCATAGAAACATTAATTTATGAGGAAAATTTTAGATAATAAAAAAAATATTTCTATCATTCATGAATATAAGATAATATATTTAGAACTAAATAAAATCCAATAATGGGATAACATGAATAGTTGGATTTCTAAATATATATAACTTTCATTGAATTTAAAAAATTTCAAGACGAATAGATATTTTTTAATGGGATTATAAATATATTACCAACATCAGGATGAAAATGTTAAATTACCATCATGAATATCATAAGTGGACCAACTATGACATATAAACACCATAATGATATATAGTATTTATTTAGACACCTTACTAAAGGAAAAATCATTATTTCCATAAAATTAAACATAACTCCTACAATTTTCTCTGTGATATATATAGTCGAAGTTGTAAATATGTTTGTATTACTACAATATATGGTATATAATAGTGATCTATGTTATAACATTAGGAATAAGAGAATTATGTATAATGTGTTAGAGACATATGCAACTTTTTTTACTTCTAATCACTCTCAAAGAGATGGTATGTCTGGGAGGAACTTCCAAACACATAATAAAATATTGAGATCCATTTCAATAGAGTTTAATGATTTTTGGGATCGACACATTACCAATATAGTTGTCTCTAATAAAAAAAATTTATATTCTATCATTTAGGTGACAACATTTTAGGAATTTTTTGGGAATAAATTTAGGAATCAAACATTATAAAATGATTTTGGATAGAATATGTTGATAAGATCACACTATACAAATCCAATGCAAGAATGTATGAAACTAATGAATATAAAATTATAATGGAAAAATTATAAAATAAATTTTGAAGGTAATAATCAATTAAATTAGGATGAGCTGGACTAGGTGCCCTGGTAACCCAATAACAAAACTTGAAATGAATTAACCTGAGGGGTTTTCTTGATCCACATGGGTTAGAGACTAGAACCTAACATCGTACAACATGCAAGTGGGAAAAGATTTTCTACAAAACATATTTGATTAAAAAGAAATAATATATCATGCATAATAAAAGAATCTCCACAGGAATAAATAACCAAAATACAATAACTTATAAAAATACCAATGTACTAAATCCCATGTACTAAGAAAAGAAAATTGTCCAACTCCCTAAGAAACAAACTCACCACAAACAAGGTTCAAAATCTAGATCTTCCTCCACAAGATCATTTCCCCTTTCTTGAAGATGGATGAATATAATATAAACACACCCCAAGGAAAAATAAGAGTGAGATATAAAAATACCATTACATCCAAACCAAGGATTATGTAATAAATGATAATAACAGATCAACCAATGGAATTATTTCATTTTAAAAAATAAACATGATTTTCATTTTAATATATATTTAAAAAATCAAGCTATACTTTTCAAATGATTGAAAAATATCATAAGAATAGTCTTTTAAAGTGATTAAATATTTCTATAATAAATGATTAAAGGATAAAAAATATATAATAGTTTATATATATCTATAATTTATTTAATATATTTCAAACAACATTGACATACTTTTATATATCAAATATTAAACAATCAAGATACATGGTCATCGTCCAAATAGATATGATTGTAATTATGATTATATGATGTCACACTGTATAGTGAACATAGAAATATATGAATACAAAGACTTCTTGAAACGAGCCAAAGGTGACCTATCACCATCCCAATAGGTATGTGACCCATTAAATGTATGATTTATAAATTTTTAATAGAGTAGAGAGTGTCCAATTAACTCATGAAAAACCTATGGATTTCATGTTCTCATAAACAATAAATGAAGGGAAAATAATTACAAGACATTTTAAAATATAAATAAATACTTTTCTTCTATTACAATGCCAATTGTTTTAATTAGAAACCAAAAAACATATTAATCAAAAACATATCTCTTTAACTTGAAAAAACCACTAGGATTCTACCAAAACAGTTTCATCTATTTAAAAAGGATGAAAAACCATAAAAAACTAATTCATTTAATTTCACAATTCATCTTACCAATTTAATTCATAAATATAATTGAAATAATTTCCATTAAATCTGTAATTTGAATGCAATAATTTCAATCAAATTGTTTTCCATAACCACACACTAATTAAATGGAAATGGGGGTTTCCCGTATTTCCATCCCAAAACCATTTTAAATATCTGAGTACAATGGAATTTTATTTTATCAAATCAATTGAATGAATGTTTGTGAAATTAAATTTAAATAAACAATTGAAATAAATCATGAATATCAAGGCTAGAAATTATGGATAATCAGGACTGATCCACTAAATGTTTCGCACAATGCATCACTCACAACGACAACTATCAATGAGAAGGATGGAATAAAAAATATTAAACCCAACCAAGAAATGAGATTCATCACCAATAAGCATAGATCCGTCATCATAAAAATTATATTATGACATACCAATGGAGGGTATATTGATAAAGCAGAAGGACAAAGGAGAATCCATATAGGGGAATCACACCATAATCACAAAGTCGATTGAAGAACACAAGAATGACCTATAAGATTTGGAGAGCTTCAAGATCTCTTATGTATGGATTTTGGTTGGGGGATTTGAAACCAGGGTTCAAAAATGAAATCATCTTAGTCATGAAATCCATTTACAAAAATTCATTCGAGGTATTTAACCACATGTAATACTATGTCACACCATGAAATAGTTAATATCTGAAACCACAAAAAAACATGTCTCCACACATTAAAACCCATACATTATATAACTCATGATGTTTAATGGATAGTGGTGACATGTGACCTTCACATCTAGAAGCCTTTCTCAACTTATATCCTCAAATATGTACACATTAGGAAACACACCTACATAATTCTAAAAAGGATAGTAAATGTTGGGATTATAATGAATCTATGACTTCATCATTATGGATATCCTCCCAAATCATTCTCAGCACTACCTAATCTAAAAAATGAAAAACTAAAAAAGAATAAAAGCATACATGCCAGATCGGTAATAGGATGTTTCAACATCCCCTTCATAAAAAAATTATATCCTGAAAAGTCCTATAAAGATGCATTAATCAAAAAATTGAGGACACTTCTCTCTCATCAGTGCATCACGTTCTCGCGTCTCATGTTTATCAGAACCATGATTCAATGGCACATAAACCAAATGTTTCAACCACCCAATGAGTTATTTGGTCTCAGAACTAACTATCCTGACTGGAAGCTCAGTCATAGAAAAATCATGTTCAATGTCAATATCACCCAAACGCAAAATGAGAGATGGATTAGAGATATAAATTAATAGATATGATATATGGAAGAAATTCTGTATCGACATTTGCTTTGGTGGTAGTGGTAAATGGTTTGAATCATTCATCACCTGCTCAACAACCTCAAAAGGTTCCAAACACAAATGGAATGTTTCTCTTTTCTACCAAGATGTTATTGACACAAGTGGGTTGAATCATTAAATAAAACATGGTCACCATCTAAGAACTCTAATAGTCAATACAGTCAATCAACATAAGCATTATATCAGCACTTTGTTGTCATCATTCTCTGATGAATTGTCTGAATCTATTTTATCGCCTCTTTCACCAATCATAGTATAATCAAGGAAAATTCCCCAATCTCAGACAAACTTAATGGTGAATTACAAGGAAAACAATTTAAGGCCTAAAGACACGATATTATATTTTTGTAATGACAACTAGTTTTATAGATTAACACAACCAACCCTAAATGATTGTCCTAATACCCTCTGAAGTCAAAACACAAGTTCTTTGAATATCCTCAATAATAATTATTGCTCTCTCTGTATGTCCACCCAATTGAGGGTGGTAGGACATGCCCGAATAGAAATGATATCCCAATTAATATTGAATACTTCTCCAAAAATGATAAGTGAACTGAGGATCCCTATGTGGATATATAGAATTTGGAAATCAATGCAAACGAGCAATCTCTTCAACATAGATATTTCCCTACTCCTCATATTTTGTGTTATCATGAATTGGTTTAATGTGGGAAGACATTGTTATCCTATTGTTCACAACTTATATAACATTCACCTTTATATGGGTATCAGTAAACCTAACGACAATGACTATCGAGATATCATCCCACTACCAAGTAGAGACATGAAGTGGTTAATGTATACTATAATGTTTCTAGTGCTCTCCCTTTACCTAATGGAATGTATAGTAATGAGGGAAAAATATTGCAATACCAAACCTAAAGCTAGGACGCCATAAACTACACCACATATCATAGAACAACTTAATGGTTCTTGGGTTCATATCCCACATGGAAATTAAAAAATTACCCCTTAAATTTTTTGATGCTGCAAATCGATCTATAAATTGATTTTGATGACTTATGGCACCATATTTTGAGAAAGACCATAGGGAAACACACTCCAATTGAAAAAGATATTCATTAATGCAATAGAATTCATCTGTGTTGTATTGATTTAAAAGAACGAACTTGAGAATAGAAAATGTACACTAAATTCCAGTTAAAGAAACATTAAACCAATTCTCCTAAAATCTAATACGAAATTGTTCAGAGAGAGACTTCAAATTTCACATTTATAAATATTATTTCACAACCAATGTAAAAATTTTCCCACTCAATACATCTAAAATGAAATTCTCTTTCACCAGGGTATAGGTGATGTCAATGTTGAATGATTATTGGTAATCCACCCAATGCCTCTGGTGAAGATTCTAATATTTTCGAAAGAAGACATAAATCAAGATTTTTTTCCCTGAATACACCTTAGTCATTTCTCTGAAAATTTATTGTCTATAACTCTTAAGAATTTACATCATAACATGATGCTCATGGTCATGGGAAGTGTAGTTCTTATCATTTGGACTATGTAGAGGAGATATATAAGAAACTGCAGGATTTCTCTTTATAAGAATGCGGGAAAAGCCTGAAATAGAAACACAAAAAAATGCCACATAGCCCTTCTAGGCTAATAGATGTATCAACACTGATGTAGTACTCATAAGATATTTTGTCTCAAAATTAATTAACTCTATCATTTATCACTCCAAGAAAACCTCACCCTATTCATATTTAGAGTAGTCATTGGTGAATCCAAATTTGATAATTCATTCACACATCAGAAATAATATCCATCTATGTCCATGAATCACCGAATATTGTTGACATTATGGGGTTTCTACCTTTTCATAATATCCATTAACTACAGGTGATCTACAAATATAGCATAATCATACATGAAATTCCCTTATAATTTTACTTCCTAAATCCATAAATCACACATTAAATCCTTTACAAAATGATGGTTATATTTTAGTAGACTCCAAACTATTATCAAATGACTCACATGATCCTCTGAAAACATGGAGTAAAGGAAGATATCATTGACAAATGGCTACCAAAAATGTATCCAAATACTCAGGGAAAATATTATTCATCAAAGCCCTGAAAACTGCTTGTTCTTTTTTCTGACCAAAAGCCATAACATGGTACATATGATAGTTGATCATACGACTAATTTAAATTTAATGAATGTCATATTGTTTTATCTTAAACATATGGTGACTAGATCGATGGTCAATCATTGAAAACCACTTCTCCCCATTCAACTGATCGTATATATCATCTATCCGTGATAATGGATTTTTTTATTTACTATAATATGATTGTGTTTTTGTTATTCAACGCATAAGAAAAGTAAACCATCATTTCTCGTAGTAAATTTAACAATTACATCCTTATGACACACTCATGCGTATAAAGACTTTCATGATAAGATAGTACAATTATGAATTCAGTTCTTTTATTTTAGTAGCAGTCATTTAGTAAGAGGGAATTGTAACTGGTTGAGTGCTTGGCATCATGTCAATAGATATATTAACCTCCCTCACCTATATAAATTTTGAGAAATCAAAAGGAAACATGTTGTGGAACTCAATGACGTCTGGTGTGTGATCATTACTTCAATATTCTCACTCCAGATCAAAATAAATCAATGATATTAATTTCCCCAACTCTTGATATGTGTTATGTCTATACTCAACCTTGGGTTATAATATCATTGAATTATAAGGGACAGACCACAGGGGGTATTCAAGTAGACCACTAAAGCTAAAAAAATCCATTCATTATTAGAAATGATCCAATACATCCATAATATGTCATAATGAATTTTTGTGTGGAGGACAAGAAAACTCCCAGATAACAAAAAAATCTATTAGAGAGAAGACACATGAAGGACTATAGAGAACCATGTCATTCATGAAACCATATTGTCTATTAATATATATTTCACAGGATAAAATATCCATCGGAATATTAATAACATTAAAAATTATTTATCAAGTTAATGAGTGTGATGCACCAATATCAAAAAGAGAAGTCATGAATGAAAAATATATATTAATAGTACCACTCAATGTTTTTGGACATATGTTGGCTTCCTCTAGAGATTAGTTCACTACATGAAGTATATTTTTTTATTTCTGTGGACGGAACACTTTTATTTGGGAAATATCTAATTTCCCCATAGTTTTAGGAGTAGTTGATGAACCAGTAAAACTATGCATAGTAGAAATGTTTTTGGAAAATATATATATGTCACATAAATGTTCACAGGACCTACAGAAGCTCTTATTTCTAGAACTATATGAGTTCAGGAATGGATATGACATTGATAACTTCCTTGAGAATCAAAATTCTTCTAATATCCCTGAAAGGAACTCACACTACCACTGGGAGAGAAATAAATTGTAGATAACCCTGATTTTCTAGCCAGGCCTATCTCATCCATCTTCTCCCTATCCATCACATAAACATATATGGGCAGCATTTACAAGAAAACCTGAGAACTGATATCTAATATAATTAAAATTTTGAACCATCAAGCCTTTATCCTATCATTAGGTAAAATTTCAGGTGAAAACTAAATGATCTTAGTAATGTGATATGAATAGTCAGTCACTATACCATTGGCATGATCAATCATAAAAACTACACAGTTTGGGAAACAACATTTACTCTAGATTGAACTCATCAATGACTAGAAACTTGATGTATTTAAACAATGTGACCTCAGGTTCAATACCTATCAATATCTTGTCTCACCATCTCATTCATGGTCCCTCTAGTGTGAATTTGGAACACTTCACCACGATCACATCTAGTTTCTCAATGAATTGAAACAGATGTTCTATCATGACAAACCATTCATCAGTGTATTGAGGATTTTTGGATCCTTTGTGAATTGAATGCTTCTTGTAAAATAACTCTTGATAATTATTTCATATTACGTCACCCTTTGGATCCATGAAAGTATCCTAAATGTGAACTAGAGGTGGTGATTCTCCTCGAGCTTGGACAGTTTGAAAAATCACCTCACCTAGATTTGGGACCCCCTGAGGATTCTCCTGATGCGATTTAGTTTCAACTTCCCACATAGATTTGATTTACACATATTCTTATAGGAATGACTCTAAATAATATTAGAAGAAAATAAGGAAGAAATTACATTCAAACTAAAACTGAACAAAAAGGGAAATTATTCCCAATCGATTAATGAAAAAAGTTTTTGGAATTTATCCAAATATGAATAGGAAAAATGTTAGAACCAATCCCAAATTAGCAATTACAATCAAACCCACAAAAACATAAGGATCATTGTTGTGGGACTAGCTTGGATCTCAATAACATGTACTACCTATGTCCCGACATGATTTCAATTGCATATTGAATTTTTGGAAAAAGTTAAACAGCTCCCCATAATACCAATTTTGATGTCCATGTCCATATCATGATCATGATATTGTCATCTTTGGTCATAGACCTTTTTGTTTTTTGTTTCCCAAGGCACTGGACCTCAGGTATTCTCCTGGAAAAGGCCTCATTATGGGGTAGTTTTCCACAGTTCCTTATCAAGGGGTGCTTTGTGATCCTCCTCCTTTGATGGCGGATTTACATAATCCACCACACATAGAAGGGCCCATCGTTCTCACATGAACATCAAATTGACACTAGTTTGGTTCCAATTGTGATGAACCATCCTGGCTAACCTCGATTCTAAATAATCAAGCTCACCCTGACATATCCAAAAGGTAATTCCCAAACCACATAGGATGGTGATTAGCACCTGGAAAAATGAATGTGGGAATGGATTTTCAACAAAACATTGGGGACGAAAAAGTAAAAAGATAGTATGGATAACAAAGAACACCACTATGAGTAATGTTACAGAATACAAAAAGGCATAAAAATCCTGATGTACTACATCCAAATTACAAAAAATGGAAAAATCACATTTTCTTGAGGGAAAAAACTCACCATGACCAAGGCTAAATAGAAGGATCCAACATCAAGAGATCATTTCTCCATTCTCCATCCCCGAAGTGGAAAATCTAAAAATAGCCCAAGGAACAAGTTGGGTGTGAGCTAAAAATTCCAGTAGGATCCCACCAAGGATTCTATAAGAAATTCCAACAAATTTATTATCCAAAAGAATTATTTAAATTTAAAAAAGATACAATTCTGCAATTTAAATGCATTTTTAGACAAATAATGTTATAAATTTTAATTTATGGTAAAGAACATTATGAATAGTATATATAATTGATTGAATATTTTTAAAACAAAAAATTATATAAAAAAATTATATAAAATAGTTTATATAAATCTAAATGGATTTTAAATTAGTACGAGCAACATTGTCATATATATATCTCTAAAATATAAAAAGAAGCGAAATACTTGGTCATCTTGAAATTAGGTATGATAATATTTATAGATGTAGGATCACATACTCTCTTTGTGACCTCAAAAATATGTGTATACAATTCCCCTGATCTAGTGGTCATAGAAGAAACATCTCCATTTCATAGGGTATTTGACCCACTACATGTATGTTAGAGAATGTCATAATAGCGTAGTGTGTGTCCAAATAACTCACCACATAACTATTACTTTCATGTTCTCCTATATAATCAATGATGGTAAATTTATTTGAAGACAACATAAAATTAAATTTAACCACATACATAAATTTCACTGACCTTTCCCCCATATATAACGAAATCATGTTTTTATAGAAAAACATTCCTCTTTATTAAGATAAAACAACAAGCTTTCTATCAAAATATTTTACAAAATTCTCACAAGTTTGAAATCCCTTCAAATAAAATTTCATCAATTTCACTATAAAGATTCCCTATAAAAATAAAAAAATTAATTGCACTCATAATAATCAAATAGACAATTTAAATTAAATAAGTGACTTTAACAAAATATCCATAACCACAACCAAATTAAATAGAGTCCATGGTTTTCCCAATTTCCATATCAAAGACATTTTACCTCATCCAATTCACTAGAATTGGGTAAAATAAAATCAAATGAAATAATGTTTGATAAATTGATTTTAAATTAAAATTTTAAATAAATTATGAAATTCTTGGTTAAAAAATTTTGCTTTTCAAGGTAGAACCACATACCTTTTACCAAAATACCAATGTCATATACAAACCCATAAATGAGAATGAAGCTATAGATATCCTAGAAGATCAAAATAGAAATGAGATCCAACGTCAGAAAGAATGTTTGCATTATATTTAAGATGATATATGGTAAACCCAACTGAGTGGAGAGATATAAATAAAATAATGGAAGGAGAATGTTGACATGGTAATCAAACCACAATGGAAGAAATAATTGAATGTCAAAAGGAAGAATCTACAAGTGTTGTACTACTTCAAGATTACATGGGGAAGAATTTGGGTTGAGGGAGTTCTAATATGGTAGATGAAGGAAATGATCATAGTAGTTATTCCTGTAATACAAATGTTTTCTGTGCTTTTCAAGATGTGTAATAAAATTCCACATCATGAAATAGTTAATATCCAACACCATAGAATAACATGTTTCCCAGAATTAAAAACAATAAAATTAAAATCGCATGACGTGTAAAGCCTAATCAAGACATGTAACCTTCATAACATGAAGCCTTTCATGAGTAGAATCTAGAAATACATACATGATATGATTCCTAATTCTATGGAATGAAACCATCAGATAGTCTGTATAAATAGTTGGTTACATGAGATAGTCAAACAAATAATTGAATTCACCATTATAGATAACCTCAAAAATCATAATCAACCAAATCCTTTAAATTAAAAAAAATAATGATAAGGTTTAAAACATTACTACCAGTTATGTTATGTGATGTTACAAATTTCATGAGTTTGATGTTGGAGATATTGTGTTCCTCCATAGATCTCTTTGAAAGATATATTTTATTTTCATTTGAAATAGAATTGGTTAAATAGGTATATTTTTACATTCAAGATAATTAAACGTTTATAAGATGTTAATTATCATTTACCAATCACTCAAGTCATCTCAATAGTACACAATGTGTTCCACATATGACATTTGAGAATGTAAATAATAAACTCATTATGTGTAGTGATCTCGGATGTCATGAAATTGGAGCGTGGTCTCTCAAAAAAACATCTTTGGAAATTCAATATTCTGATGAAAAATACATATTGTTACACCCCTAGATTCCATGGTACACTTCTCCTTGAATAATATTGTAGTGTGTGTTGTAAAAAACATCAAGTTCTAACACACCACAACCAATCAAACTAGCTGTTATGAATATTAATAACCACCTTTTGAAATTTAATAAATTTTATCTTTCAAAATGGACTTTAATTTTACATTCATAATATCAAAATTATCTTGGGGTGAATTTTTGTTATTTTTCTGAAAACATTTAATTTTTAATGAATACTAAAATATACTGAGTTATGGTTTAAAACTGCTTTTTTATTTAAAAAATATTTATTTTATTTCAATTTATTTTTGGTCAAAATTGATATATAATATATAAATATTTTCAATGTAATTCATTAGAGTCATTTTATAATAAATTTAGATATATAAAAATTTTATTGAACTTTTCACCGTCTTTTACCCACCTCATAGAAGCATTTGAAAATTTACATAAAACAAAATTTTATGTCTTTTTTGAGTTGAATTTCAAAAATCTGAAAGACACAGTTGATATTAGTAAGTAAAATGTATATCAATAAAATGAAAATAATTTTTGGCGAATAGTAACCTTTTACTTTTATTTACCACGGTTAAAAAATTAAATATAGTAATTAAGGGTAAAAATTATATTATTATTTACTAACACATGTCCTAATACTGTTGTATAAGTGTAATTCGGCCAAAAAAAACCTTGGAAATAAAATATGATCCTCTTTGGTCTACATGGATTAGATTAGGACATTTATTATTATTTAATTCAAAGAAGATTTAAAAGAGATAAAATCAATGTTTAATAAATTTAACATTTTTAATATAGAGATAAACATAAGATAAATTTGACTGTAAAAATTCATTTGAAATATAAAACTATTTCCAACATAATGGTACTTTATTTATATTTTTTCGATATTTTATAATTTATTTTATTTATGACACAATAATGATGAAGTAATTACCTAATTAATGAAATAATAAAATAATTCATATTATAAATATCCAGATAAATGTAATTTGATACTTTTAATGAATTTCACAAATTTTCTAGGATAATACGACATATTAGGGTTTTTAAGATGAATTTTTATCGAAGTAATAATGCTGTTATGAATTTAGAAAAAACAAAATACAAAATAGTTTCAAAATTGAAATAAAAGATTTTTAAAAATAGATATTATATTATTAATTGATATTCTGTTAATAAAAATATATTTTTCATCCAAAAGACTTATATAATCATAGATGTATCATTAATGTACCACTTGGGGTTCTATTGGACGTATATTTTATGTTTTTTAATCATATAATATTAAAATACCAAGAGAAATGGAAAATGTCAAACTATTTAACTAAGAGGTAAATCTAAAATATAAGGTTATTATTGTCACCCAAACTTACCTAAAACTTATTGGTTGAGTGGTTTTATACCTATCCCAACATAAGACATTAAATAATCCACATAGGATCTATTATAAACCGAATATTATTTTATTATAAAATAATATTTCTAGCTTTTCCTAAGGTGCCCCTCACCCCTCTTATAAAAGGGAACTCCCCCTTATCTCTAATTCACACCATCAAAGTCACTTTTGACAGCCAGAAAATATCGAAATACCCTCTCAAACATCAACCATTAATTCTAGATGCCTTATTTTAGTCAGAAATAAATCCTAATGGGACCTTTTGATCATATGAAAAGGAAGAACCTGAAGAAGAGGTAAATATTTAATCACCTCTTTCAAGTTTCTTTCTTCTTCCATGCCATTTTTCTTTGTTGTTTCCATTATAAAATATGAACTTCATTATAATATATATACTGTGATGTTATTATAAATATGGTACAACCATATCCATTATTAGATCAATCCTTTGAATGTAATGTAACCATACGTGTGTACGTACGACTTACGGTCTCCACGTCATGATGTAATTGTTATTAAATACATTATTATTTTGATGGGTATAATAATGATGTGTAATTTATGTAAATAATAAATATAACATGATAATGATTCTTTATATATGATATAACATACAATTATATAATATGTTAACATCAAAAAAAATATATTGTCGGTCGGGCGTACGTACGAATTATCGTCTCCATGAACACGATGATATTCATTTCCTTTCGTGTCCATTCAAGAATAATTTTCGTTAGATGATAAAAAATAATGATTAAAAACAGGAAAAAATTCTTGATATTAATATGATACATCCCATCCATAACCAATATGACTCACATATCATTGAATTTAAAGGAAAAAAAATCAATTAACACCCGAAACATCGATAATATTAAGATATTAATAACAATGGAATGTTAAAAGATCATATATGAGGTCATAAAAATGTATATGTTTATTTTATAAATCAATATCAATTATTTAACCATTATACATGATTTTAACCTACCCTCGACCAAGGAAAAGAAAAAGGTAAGGGTTAATTCTACAATCTCTTCATTATCTATGGTTGTTTATACATAATAATATACTGGTACATCATTATCAACTACACCCTTTTTCTAAAAAATGTATTAGAAAACATTTTTACCATTTAATATTATATGGGTTAATGTAATTTATAACCTTTTTTGACTTTTATGAGATGTTTATAAAGTAATATTTCCGTCATTTTCCATACAAGTTTCTTTTTGACATTTTTGAAAAAATTAAGGTATGAATGTTTTTTAACTTATACGGCGGGTAAGGATATTTTTTGCAGTTATAACATCGTAGATGCTTCCCCTATAAGAATATAAAAATATTTTCAAAATAAATTTTTTCTTTATCATTATGTTACTCTTAATTGATTTCAAAATTGAATGATATATTTCTCTAAAAAATGTTTTGATTTCATCTATGTAAACATCCTTTGATTGATTTTATGTTTATTTGAAGTTGATATTTTATGATACAAAACTTCCATATTTTGTTGAATGTTTTGTGATATGTTTGACTGTGGATGTGCTATTTTTATACCATTCATGGTTTATGGTTAATGTATTAACATTTTGTATGAATGTTTTAATACGAACGTTTGTGTGATATTTCAACATTTTCAAATGAGGAATGTATTGGACATAGTAAGTGATGGGTGGAGCCCTCTATATCTCCTCGATGCATCGATAGGTCTCATGAGACACCTAGATGTGGAATTGGAAGTGGCCTTTCTCAATTTGATATATGGTATTGGGCGAGGCCTTAATAATTTTAAGACTTCTTGGATGAGGCCTTGAAAAAATGTTTCAGAATGTCTGGCATTATACATTCCCTCATTTTGAAAACAATATTTATGGTTCATGTGATCATTCGGCTTGTAAAATACCCATGATTATGTTTTTTTATGGAATTATTTACTCAGATCATATTCTTGCTGTAAAATTATTCATGTTTGTTATTGGTAAAGGCATGCGGTTCAAATTATTCACCACACTAAATATTTATGTTATCTTCCACTGTATTGATTATCCTTACTGAGCATTTGAGCACAACCCTTTCTTATGATTCATTTTCCTAGGATATTAAGAAGTTAGTTATGTGTGACATGCAGGCATAATATAGGAGTCTTGGATGTTTCTAATGGAATAAATTCATGTTGTATTTTTTTCAAGTTGTAAAGTTGAACTAATGTATGAATCTTGTTTATAATATTTCTAAATTGATCAGTCTTTTGAGACATGATTTCTATGTGATCATTCCAATGTTATGTAATAATTCACCGAATCTGGGTATCTAGGGTCAGGGTGTTACTGCTGGTATCAGAGGAAGTTTAGAACAAACCATGGAAACTATATTTAGATAATCTCTATTTAGAGCACAAAGCCCTAAGATCGACTTTGAGGATTAGTATATAAGTACTTATTAGAATTTTGGTATTGTAGATATTTTTTTTTGTTTTCCAATAAATACATCCTGGTTTGGATATGATCATGTAGAGCCGGATCTGACACAGATGAACCTAGGGGTAAAACTAGAAAACATAGCTTTGAGCTAGACTCAGACGGGAACAGGTGCACGACAATGAGCCTTGCTGCACTCTTGGTTACGCCACTCCAGGGGGATATGTATAGGAAAATTTTCATTTTATTTACAACCCATTATGAAGGGTTTATGAGTATATAATTCATCAAAGAAAACATTTTTTATTATTATGGATTGTATCCATAAGCTGTTCTGTTTATTTTAAGTGTTTTACAAGTTTGGAATTAAGTATTTCAATCCATAAACTACTCTAGTTTATTCCATTGTTTATAAATGTCACCTAGTGGAAGGAATGGAAACCATATCAATTCACGCACTCCATGTAGGGATTTCCCTCCTACTCAATATAATTATATTGGTGCTGGTGGTGCAACTGGTGCTGACAAGCAAATTACCATACTGAGACAACTCACTCAAGTTATGAGTAATAACCATACCCGTATGGAGTACCCTGATCTGCATCATGGAGGATCAATGTAAGATCGCATAATGAAGAAACAACAACCAACTTTCAATGGGGGTACAAATCTATTAATAGGTGAGAAATTGATAAATTCCATAGGTAAAATATTCCCCGCCTTGGGGTGTAGTAAAAGGGAAAAAGTTTTCATGGAAGTTTACTGCCTCACTAGAGTTGCTGATCAATGGTGGTCATTGATTCAAAACAAAAACGAAGGTGATGATGTATCAAATATGTAATGGAGGGAGTTTTAAAAGATTTTATTAGAAAAATAATTCTCTCATGACCATCGAGCAAATATAGAAATACAATTTTCGAGTCTGAGGAAAAAGGAGGATGAGAATTTCATAAAGTATGAATCTAGCATTACAAGGTTAGAGAGGAATGCAGAAGATTATATATGTAACCCAAGTGGTAATGTTGACCGTGTTTTGATGGGCTAAAAACATATCTCGGTCGATCATTAGTATCACAATCCTTCTCATCATACGAAGATATTGTCTCATGTGCTATCAAGACAGAAAAGGAATTCTCTCAGTCTTATGACTTTATAATAAATCAAGAGAAGAAGAGATATATTGAACACTATGGGCGAGGAAATAAGGAAACAAGGATGAAGGGAAGAATTGAATTTCTACCCTCTGATAATTGTGGGAGGAAGCACCACTATTACAACATGGCATTTTATCAGCACTGAAAACCGACATTAACAGCACCAGAAATGCATTGTTAATGCATCCATAGATAAAGTGGGGTCCCATTTATCAGTTCTATGAAAAGTGATGATAAAGTTGGCCCTTATCGGCACTTTTTGGAGCACTGATAATAGGGACCTCTACCATTATCTACGCCAGCATTAACAGTACTTTTCTAGAGCTGATAAAGTGGTGCCTTTATCAGTACTATCTTGAGTGCTGATAATAGGGCTCTTTATCATCGCTCTTTTAGCAGTGTTAAAGGAGTTCTTTATCATCGCCCAAAAAAGTGTTGAGAAAGGCACATTCCACTGCACTTGCACATCAAGCACATGCACACCTGCACACCAACAGAAAATAGCATCTGCACACGAACCAAGAATCGAAAGACGACAAAGCGCGCATAATATTTTGACAAAAAATACTATATACATTTACTTAACATCATGAATACAAAAAAACACACTTCGGTATACATTTCAAACAATGTTTTACATGGTTAAAATTACAATTATCTATCAACAGTTATAAACATTAATTTTTCATCCTTCGATATCCATGATCATCTCTCAAAAATCTTGTCCACGGTATTTGTTGCCGAACAAAGCATTCGAACTCAAGGAAAAAAATTCACTTATATATGAAAAAAAAGATTATATTAGACATACAATAATGAAATAAATTAAAACATTAATATGAAGGAATATATTAATATGGAAATGTGAAACTACAATATGGAAATGATAAACTGAAATGTTTTCATTCTGATAAGAATTAATGGGAATAATGTAAAATCAATATGTTTTTAGATGATTTATCTCATTTAATTAATACTGATTCTTTATCAAATGAAATTATTTACGAATCACACTGTGCATCAAATTTAGGTGCGGTTGGTTTTAAATGTCACAAATGACTCGTGGATCGTTGTCCTAACATATCAAAACAATCTGAATGCGTTTTCTCAGTATCCAGTATGTCACATGTGTTGTTTTCAATAGTTAATGTCAATTTTGAAACTGATGTTAGAAACTTTTAGCCATATCGGTCACACTGTGAATCAGATTGAGGTGCGGTTGATTCTTACACGTCACTAACTACTCGTAAATCATTGTCATAAAGTATCAAAACAATATGAAAGTGTTTTCTCGGTTTGTCGTATGTTACATGCGTTGTTTTCTAAAGTTAATGTCAATTTCAAATTGATATCAGACACGTTTTTCCATACCAGTCACACCATGCATCGGATTGAGGTGTGGTTGATATGTACACCTCCATAATAACTCATTGATTATTTTCCTAGCGTATCAAAACAATCCACCCTATTTTCTCAGTTTTTCGAATGTCACTACTGTTGTTTTCTAACGTAAATGTAAATTTCAAACTCATATCAGACACTTTTAGACATACCGATCACACTATGCATCAGATTGAGGTTCGGTTGTTTCATACACATCACAAATGACTCATGGATTTTTGTATTAAAGAATAAAAACAATATGAGCGTGTTTTCTCAGTATTAAGTATTTCACTTGCATTGTTTTCTAAATTTTATGTCATTTGGAAACTGATATTAGACTCTTTTAGCCATAATCGAAACACCATGTGTCGGATTAATGTGCGGTTGATTCGTGCACATCATAAATGACTCATGGATCATTGTCCTGAAGTATCAAAAAAATCCAAATGCATTTTCTCAGTTTTCTATATGTCACTTGTGTTGTTTTCTAATGTTAATGTCAATTTGAAACTGATATCAGACACTTTTAGCCATACCAATCCCACCGTGCATCGGATTAAGGGTGGTTGATTCGTACACATCAGAAATGACTCATGGATCGTTTTCCTAAAGTATCAAAACTATCCGAACGTGTCTTATCAGTTTTTTATATGTCACTTATGTTTTTTCTTAAATTTAATGTCAATTTCAAACTGATATCAGAAACTTTTAGCCATACCGGTCACGTCGTGCATCTGATTTATCTTTGGTTGATTCATACACGTCACAAATGAAATATGGATCGTTTTTCTAATGTATAAAAACAATCCGAATGTAGATACCAAATCTTGGAATACATAGACATTGAATTACTTTTGCTGAATACTGAATACATAAAAAACCAAAACTCAAGGACCATAATAGTTCAGTGTCATTGGAAACTCGGAACATAATCTTCTAATCATGGTGAAAGATCTTCAATATATCCCATAAATATCTTCCCCATATTTTCTGTCCTAAATCCATTCTTTATGTCCTGGGGAAAAGAAAAAATATGAAGGGTGATCTCATATTCTCAGTAAGGGTAAGCGAGGAGAAAATAGAACAAATCATATACATTTTAACTTATAAAAACATTAACATAATGTCTATACATAAAAATCCTGAGCAATGACATAAAACATGTTAGTATATAAGGAATAGGTCATAAAGGAACATCAATCATGATTTAATAGCAAGGAAATAAAATATGTAATTGTGGAAACCATTAAGCAAATGTTATGATTTCCATAGTATCCAAGGCATTACCTCCAAATCATCTTTGTGGAAAAAGTACCTTTCTGAATCGAGTTCACTCCTCGTTCCAGTCCTGTATCACTGAACCTGATTAACTTTTAGTTCTAGAAATGTCTATCTCATGAGGTATAAATCTATACCCAAAGAATTGGAGGGAGATATAGGTCCCACCCATCTCATAATGAAATCATTTTTACATGTTCCACAAAATAAACATAAAACATTCATCATTATCTAAAGAATAAAATGGGTTTCATAAACATCATCCCATCATCACATAATCAATATAAAACAAATGGATATCATTTTATCATAAGAATAATCACACCATGTAATTATTGGAGAAATTATACATGAACCATAATCATGCTATATAATGTCTTCTTAGATGTAAAATAGTTTTGATAAAACAGTTGAAATGAATTCTTGAGGAAAATATCATTTTTTCTTCAAAAACATTTTCTTTTCAGAAAATGACATACAATTTTAAAAGAAAGGTTTTTTATTTAAAAAAACATGAAAACTTTTAGAGTAATATACATGAAAATTAGGCGTTATAAAACCATAAAAATTTGTTCATGTCGTATAAGTTAAAAAAACATTCTCCTCGTACTTTTGTCGGAAAAGTCAAAAAGTATAACGTATGGAAAAAAAAGATTGATTCCTTCCATAACACAAAGTAAAAGTCAAATAGGGGTAAACATGACTTTATAAATTCATGGAAGAATATTAAACACCTTATCAAAAACATTTTTATAAACATGGATGAAAAATATAACCCTAGTAAATACTTACGTATAAGTAATCTCGAATAAAAATGTGATTGAAATAATATCCCTTACCTTATGTCTAATATGCTTCGTATGTATCCAAACCTCCTATATATTGATTTAAATAATGTCATTGATTTATTACAGAATCATATTCATTGTTATGATATCATATATGGTTTACGTATGACTTTATATTACCCTTTCTTTTCTAATTCCCTGTTAATTTAACGTTTTGGGTAAAATCGTTTCATTTATCATACGTGTTTCGATTTGTTGTTCTTGATATTATTACTCATATATTTATATACATAACTACAGAATGTAAAAAATTATTTTTATATAATATATATTCAGTATATACATATATATAATAGATCGATCAATGGAATGAAATACACCTTTCATGGAGATGGTAGGTCGTACGTACGCATGAACGCTGTTTTTGTTTCCTTATTGAATTGAATGGAATTTTGTAAATGAAACATATATGTGAATAAATCCAGTATCATTATTATGTAATATATTTCATGATTATTTATTATATACATACATTAAAATTATTCTTCAATGGTTAATCATGGAAAATGAATCTCATCGGGTTCGTGGAGACGGTAGTCCGTACGTACGCACGAGCGATGATATTGTTCCCATAATTATAGAATATAATTGGAGTGAATGATAAAATATATCTGAATAATTATGATGTTATAATAACCATGTATAGTTATTCGTAACACCATTATTCCCATCCATGTAAGTTGGTGGTGGAAAAAAAGATTACACCACAGCGTGGAGACGATATTTCGTATGTACGCACGCGCGGAGATTTCGTATTCCGTAGCATGGATAGAAGGTGAAATGGGGTTGTTTCATATTTATAATATCATATCAATATATTAGAGATATTTATTGTATTACTTTACAATGAAACAACTAAAGAAGAGGATATTGAAGAAGAAAGAAACTTGAAAGAATCGGTTGAAGATATTACCTCTTCTTCGACGCACCTCCTTTAAACTCCTTCTTAGGGCACTAGAGTTGGTATTTTGAGAAGACCAGAACCTCTATGATATAACTAGAGAGGTTGAGAAGAGTAATTTTTAGGGGTTTTCCGAGCTTCAAGGCTCAAAAGGTTGTGAAGAGAAGAGGGAAGGGGGTCCTTTTTATAAGGGTGGAGATGGGCACCTTTGAAAAAACATAAAATATTATTTTTTAATAAAGTAATATCCGGTTAATAATAGTTCCAAATTGATTTAATTCGAATAAAAAGTGGGGATGGGTTGAAATACACTTAACCAATATGTTTTAGAAATGTTTAGGTGTTTATTTTAACCTTACCATTTAGATTTAACTCTAAGTTAATTAATTTAACTTTTACTATGTCTTCTTATTTTCTTACGCTATATGGTTAATAAACATACTAAAAGAGGCCAAAAGAACCACAAGTGGTACATTATTGATATATATAACCTTATCTATGTCATTTGGCCGAACCTTAGATTTTCATGTATATAATAACAATTAATAATATAATATTAGTTTTAAAAACCTTTTTAGGAGAATTTTGACACTATTTGGTAATTGATTTTTGTGAAAATCATAAAAACATTATTATTTCGAAAAAAAGATAATTTAAACAATACAAACATGTAATATTACCTATAAAATTAGTGTAATTCATAAAAACTCTCAAATTATATTTATTTGGGTATTTATAACATCAATTATGTTAATATTTTATTAATAAGATAATTACTGCATCATCATTGTCTCATACATAAATTAAATTATATAATGTTTAATAATTATAAATTAAATACCATTATGTAAGAAATATTTATATATTTCTAATTAATATTTATATTCTAATTTATCTTATTTATAACCATATATTTAAAATGTTTTAGTTATTAATCTTTGATTTTAACTCTTTTAACTCTTCTTTAAGTAAAATTATAATAAGTGTCCTAATCTAATCCAAGTGGACCTAAAGGGTAATATTTTATTCATAAGTTTGTTTTTGGTCAAATTAAACTTATCCAATAGAATTAGGACATGTGTTAGGTTATTAATAATATCATTTTTACCCTTAATTACCCAATTTACTTTTAACCGTGGTAAATAAAAGTAAAAATTTACTATTCACCAAAAATTATTTTTATCTTATTGAACCACATTTTACACCTTGATATTAAAGGTGTCTCTCGAATTTTCCAAATTTCACTCAAAGAAGGGGTAAAATTATGTTTTATGTAAATTTTCAAATTCTCCTAGGAGGTGGGTAAAAAATGTGAAAAGTTCAATAAAATTATTATATATCTAAAATTATTATAAAATGAATCTAATGATTTAAATTGAACTTATATAGTTATTATGTATCAATTTTAACCTAAAATTAATTTAAATAAAATAAATAATTATTTAATTAAAAAGTTGGTTTTTAAATAGTAGCCCAGTGTTTTCACTATTCATAAAAATTGAATGTTTTCAGAAAAATACCAAAAATTCACCGTTGGCTAATTTCGATTATCCAAATCAATAATTTAAGTCCATTTTGAAAGATAAAATTGATAAAATTTCAAAAAGTGTGTATTACGGTTCATAATAGATAGTTTATATAATATTTTAGTAACATATCGTTGTTTTCTGAAACTCGGTATTGCGTACAACACACGCTATCATGGAAGGTCATGATTGCTTGTAATGTATGCCGTATCAGGGTTGTGTGTAGTACAAGACACCTTTGTTGTTTTGTATAATAGAATCCGACCATATTTTATTTATACATTGAATATATATATATATACAGTCAATGTTGCATAGAATAACTACTATCAAATGAATTTGATAGTGTGTAACAAGAGCCAAGAATAGTGTTGCGTATACGGTGTTGCGTATAGAAGAAGCTAATTTTGGTGTCGCGTACAACACAAGACATTAGTGAAATTAAAAGGAATAATTCTCATAAAATCTTGGGTTGTTACACCGAACGTGTTTGCTCGGTTTTCTGTATGTCACTGTGTTGTTTTATAAAGTTAATGTCAATTTCTATATGATATCAGAAAATTTCAGCCATATCAGTCACATCGTGCTTTAGATTGAGGTGATATTGATTCCTACACGTCACAAATGACTCATGGATCATTTTCCTAAAGTAGGAAAACAATCCTAATGCATTTTCTCGGTTTTTCGTAGGTCACATGTTTTGTTTTATAAAGTTAATGTCAATTTCAAACTAATATCAGACACATTTAACCGTACTGGTCACACTATGCATCAAATTGAGGTGTGGTCGATTTGTACATGTCACAAATGACTCATGGACTATTGTCCTAAAGTATCAAAACAATCCGAACATGTTTTCTCATTTTCCTGTATGTCACTTGTGTTGTTTTCTATTGTTAATGTCAATTTCAAAGTCATATCAGACACTTTTAGCCATACCAGTCACACCGTTCATTGGATTAAGGTGCGGCGGATTCTTACACATCACAAAGGACTCATGTATTGTTGTCCTAAACTATCAAAACAATCTGAACATGTCTTCTCGGTATTCTGTATGTCAGTAGTGTTGTTTTCTAAATTTTATGTCAATTTGAAATTTATATAAATTTTTTTTAGACATACCGGTAAAAAAATGCGTCTTATTGAGGTGCGGTTGATTCGTACACATCAAAAATGAACTATAGATTGTTGTCCAGAAGTATCAAAACAATATGAATGCGTTTGATTGGTTTTCTGTATGTTACTTGTGTTGTTTTCTAAAGTTAATGTCAATTTTAAACTGATATCATACACTTTTATCCACACCGGTCACACCATTTTTTGGATTGAGTTTTGGTTGATTTTTAACCATCACAAATGACTCGTGGATCATTGTCAAAATGTATCAAAACAATCTGAATGTGTTTTCTCAGTTTTCCTTATGCCAGTTGTGTTTTTTTCTAAAGTTAATGTCAATTTTAAACTGAAATCAGACACATTTATCCATTCCGGTCACACCGTGCATCGGATTGAGGTGATGTTGATTCATACAAGTCAAAAATGACTCATGGATCTTTTTCAAAAAGTATCAAAACAATACAAACACATTTTCTCTGTTTTTCGTATGTCACTTGAGTTGTTTTCTAAAGTTAATGTCAATTTCAAACTGATATCAAACTCTTTTACCCATACCGATCACACCAAGTGTCGGATTGACTTGCAGTTTATTCTTACACGTCAAAAATGACTCATGGATAGTTTTATTAAAGTATCAAAACAATCTGAACGTGTTTTCTTGGTATTTTGTATGTCATTATTGTTGTTTTCAAAAGTTTATATAAATTTTAAACTGATATCATAAACTTTTAGCCATAACGGTCACACCATGGGTCATATTGAGGTTCAGATGATTATTACATGACAAAAATGTCACATGGATCGTTTTCCTAAAGTATATAAACAATCCAAACCCGTTGTCTTGGTTTTCCATATGTCACTTCTATTGTTTTCTAAAGTTAATGTCAATTTCAAACTGATATTTGACACTTTTAGCCATACCGGTCACACTGTGCGTCAGATTGAGGTGAGGTCAATTTGTACACATCAAAAATTAAACATGGATCATTGTAATATAGTATCAAAAAATATGAACGTGTTTGTTGAGTTTTTCGTATATCACATATGTTGTTTTCTAAAGTTAATATCAATTTCAAACTTATATCATACATTTTTCACCATACCAGTCACACCATGCATCAGATTGAGGTGGGGGTGATTTTTACATGTAATAAATGACTCATGGATCATTGTAATAATGTATCAAAACAAACCGAACGTGTTTTATCTGTTTTCCTTATGTCACTTGGTTTGTTTTCTAATGTTAATGTCAATCTGAAACTAATATCAATCACTTTAATCCATACTGGTCACACCATGTGTCAGATTGAGGTGTGGTTGTTTCATACATGTCACAAATGACTCATGCATCATTTTCCAAAAGTATCAAAATAATCTAAACGCATTTGTTCGGTTATCCATTTTTCACTTGTGTTGTTTTCTGTAAGAACTAGGTTTTTACTTTGAAAGACTTTGGAATATTCTTGATGATATTCCAGAGCAGCGCCTTCAAACGGCGTGCGATTCAGATCCCTGGAGTGGCTGGAATTAAATTTTCAGTGCCTTCACACTGGATATGCAAAATAAATAGGATAACTCCTAAACGGTGCTCCAGATCAGAGATCTGAGTGTGTGGATGGGTCCGGAATGGGGTTTTTACCCTAGGAACAACATAAAACTTGTCGACGCGGGATGTTTGGACCCCTTGCCCGCTCCCGGAACATTAAACAAATAAATTAATTAATTATTTTATCTGTTTAATGATTAAACTCGAGTATATCTTTAATGGTTGCTCGGATTGGAATACTGAGGGCACCGTTGAGTTCGGAGCGTGTCGTTTACCCTAGGAGGGTATATGTTTTGCGGGCGCGGGCCGTCTGTGAAAAATGGCCCCAGGGGCATTTTCGTAATTTAGCGACTTCATACGTTAAATTTTATAACTTCCAAACAGAAGCTCAGAATCAAATTCCGAGACCACCGTTGTTCTCAGGAGGTGGTGTTTACTCTGGGGGAGGCTTAACCTCGACCCTGCTGAGGGTTCGGGTTCGGACCGACGGGCGGGTGGTTAAGCCTTTTCTATTTAAATGCATAGCACACCCCCTCCCTCATCTCCTTCCACTTCCCCCTGGATGCCCCTCCTCTCCCTCTCCTCCTCCACCTCCTGCGAGGCAGCTCCGGCAAGGCGGCGGTTCGGTGGCGAAGGACCGAGCAACGCCCACGAGGTAGGGTTATGTATTTACGTTTTAATTCCCGAACCACCCTTTGAACCCCAATTTTAGCATCGATTTTTGATTTCTCTTCCAAAACATTATCTGGTCGTGTATTACACATTTTATTCTTTCAATTTCTTCTTTTGGAATCAAAATCCGAGTTCTGAGGAGGCCGCAACGGTCCGATGAAGACTGCGGGAATCTCGGGGGTATGGAGGTCTTCCGACGGTTTCTGACAGCTCCAGGCGACGGCGGCTCGGGCTTCAGGCGGCGCAGCGGACCCAGTTGGATGGTGGATAGCTTCAGGGTGGCGGCCGATTCCTCAGTAGGTGGCGGCGGGACAGACGCCAAGGCCAGGTGGGTGTCCAGTGGGTGCCGACGAAGCGCGGCGCGCGGGCGACGAGGCCCCGGCCCTCCTGGCCGGGTTGACGCAGCGACAACGGGGGCAGGGTCCACGGGAACCCGCGGCAGACAAGACCCGTACGCGGCGGGTCTTTGTGGGAGAAAAGAAATCCGGACCGACTTTCTGCCAGTCCGGGTGTGGAAGGCCGGCCCGCAACCGCGGGTCGGTTCAGGAGAGTGCGCCTGCCGAACCATCCTGGCCCACTAATGTCCGTTTTTTTAAAACGTCTGTAAATGTCAGCCCGGGTGTCGGATTCGCGCAATTTCAGCGGTGACACATTCCTTGGGACTAAGAGAATATTTTGAGATGGATCCGTGAAATTTTTAATTCCCGAAACGATAGGCCTCGGAGGCGCGATGCGTCTTTATGCGAATTGACTTCTTTCCGGGAATCTCATTTTGGACGGCGCAGACGTGTTCGTCGTCCGTTTTTAGCGCCGTTAGTGGCGTTGGCACCCTGGCACCGGGGCGAATTTTTCCAGGGTGGTTTTAGGCATTGAAGCTGGAGTTGAGGCGTGGGCTCCATGACCTGTCTTTTGAGCTACGTGCAGCTTTTAGCGGCTTTTGCATCGGACGTCCGTTCGGGGAGTGCGAGCAGTCGAAGTTGGGTGTTGTTCCGAGGGCATCGCGTTGGTGCAGTCTTCCCGATGTAATTCCGCACGATGGCGCGGGCCCCTTGAGGGCCATTTCGGGAGTTGACGGTGATTTTTCATCTTTATCACCGGGCGTCCGTTTTGGACAAGTGAATAGTTCATTCCGTGTACTTTTTCGAGAGGATCGTAACAGTGCGATCCGTTCGTTGAGTGTCGGGACCAAGATGCAGGTCCCACGTGGCACCACTCATGTGCAGTGCGCCAAAACATATCTTTTTTTGCTGAATATCTGTTTCACTCAAGTGAGTAGTGCTTTCGGCGTGTTTTCTCAAGGGGATCGCAATGGTGCGATGCACCCGACTGTTTTCGGGGCCGAGGCTCAGGATCACGGGATGTCGTTTAGGCGTAAGGCGGTGTTGGCGACTTTTTCTGTTAGATATCTGTTTTAGGCGAGTAAGTAGTCTAACTCGCGTGTTTTTCGGTGAGGATTGCAATGGTACGATCAGTTTGGTTGTTTGGAGCCTTATATGTGATCTTATTAAATGTGTAGTATGTGAAGGTGCCCCGGCGGCAGTTCCTCTACCGTTTTCGTAGCAGACCCTTGGCATGTGATCGCATGCACTCTTGGGAGAGTGATGTTGCTGGCTAAAGATATGTGGTTGGTTGTTCCCCAGTCGTTGAGGCGGAAAGTTGGAGATGTTATGTCACGCCTTCACGTTGACGCTGGGTGTCGTGTGCACGATAGCCCTTGGGCTGAAAGTGAGGTATACTCTGGGAGTATACGGGAGTGCCTGGAGGTACATGTGGTTGTTCGTACCTGAGAACATTTGTACGCTTGGTTGGGGTTGAGGTGGGGCCACACGTTGTGTGGGACCCACGTGCTTATCGGGTTCTTCCATACGTACTTGACCTCCAGTGACATAGAGGGTTCCTTTGTACTCGTTTGGTTGACTAGCTGGGTGGAGTTTATCCCCTGGCTCTGTGCTCGTTTGTTTGGCAAGCAGGGTTGAGTGGTCTCCCTCGGGTTTCGTTCTTGATGGATCGGCCGGTAGTGGTGCTAGTGACACCCGGTGATAGAACATGCACATATCCTCTTTTGGTGAGTTGTTCTAGAGTTGGGTGGTTGCACTATACTCACTCCGTAATCGGTTGGCCAGTGTTGTACCCTCCAGTATAGATGGCTAGAGTAGTTCTAGGTTTTACCCTCAAGCGGGGCTGGGCAGTGGGTTACGCATCGGCTTCTTCAGGTTTACCCTCCAGCAGGGATGGGCAGTGGGTTGCTCATTGACTTCTAGGGTTTATCCTCCAGTAGAGACTGGGCAGTGGGTCACCCAATGCTCTTAGGGTCTACCCTCCAGTAGAGACTGGACAGTGGGTCACTCGATGCACTTATGGTCTACCCTCCAATATAGACTCGGTAGTGGGTCACCCGATGCACTTAGGGTCTACCCTCTAGAAAAGACTGGGCAGTGGGTCACCTGATGCACATAGGGTCTACCCTCTAGTAGAGACTGGGCAGTGGTTCACCCGAATACCTCTTAGGGTCTACCCTCTAGTAGGGATGTGTAGTGTGTCACCCGTTGTATAGTTCCAGGTCTACCCTCCAGCAAGGCTGGGCAGTGGGTCGCCTGTCGACTTATTCCAGGTCTACCCTCCATAGGGGTGGGCAATGGGTTTCCTAACGATGTATTATGGTCTACCCTCCATTGGGGCTGGGAAGTGGGTCACCAGATGATGTATTATGGTCTACCCTCCAGTGGGGCAGGGCATTGGGTCACCAGATGATGTTATTGGTTTACCCTCCAGCAGGGCTGGGCAGTGGGTCACCCGATATCTGGTTATGAATTACCCTCTGGTAAGGCTGGGCATTGGGACACCCATTGGCATTCCATGCTAATTCCATTGTACTAGGCTAGCATTTGGATTTCCTCCATGTTTACCGGAGTAGGAACCTTGGTTGTACGGTTCAGTTATGGAATGACTTTGACTTTGAGGAGACCTCTCGGCTGCGGGGTAGTGACGAGGTGTGTTTGAATTTCCCTAGAACTCTCAAGTATGAGGGGAACTTTCCCCACCAAGAAGCGTTCTTGTGACGTGATCTAAAACTGTGCGGTCGAGTCAGTGCCGCCCAAAGTGGATAGTGTCAAGGTGCGGTGATTGATCCCCTTGGCTTGCGGTTCAGGGAAGACATGCGGGATGCTGGGCATCGATGGTGTTTACTTCTGGGTCTATCATCTACTCTTTTCCCGAGATGAGCTACGAGATGGAGATCCCCTAACGGTCTTGTTCGGGCTTCTCGACAGAGCATATGAATATGTATATACCTTGTTTCAGTACCCACTTCTCAGGCTTGGTTACTCTCCCTCTAGGAGAGGTGAAGACGCGCGGGGTATGCCACGTGCTTTCCGTGTCTAGCTTCTCTTGGTGGGATGAGTCTACTCTCCTGCTATAGGTAGTGAAGACTCAATGAGAAGTTCATCTTCTAATCGTTTCCATCTCCTTGTGTCTGGACGAGTCTACCTCCTTTCCTCTTGTTGGGTTGAGCTGGACTCTTTGTTGCACTCTATGATGTACTTTTGTTATACTCCCTGTTCGATATACTTATCACCCTTCAGTATCTCCATTGTTTCCCCCTAGTGCCTTCGGGGAATACCACTGAGTATTTTTTACTCACCCTTTCTTGGGTTTTCCCACACTTGGTATGCACTTGCAGACGATGGACAGGTGGAGCATGGCTTCAGTGGAGTGTAGGAGTGTGGGACCTTGGACCGCATGCGGTGGTCGTGGCAGGGTTCCAGGTGGGAGACCCATAAGCTGTTTATTTTGTTTACCTGTTGCTGGTTGTGGCACTTTATAGTTGGGCACATGTTTTTCCCCTTTTCTTTTCAGTTTTTACTTTGTACTATTAGAGGTCGATGCACATTTGTGGTATTTTTATAGCAGTCTCCCTTTTCTTTTCTTGTCTTTTCATTTACTCTGCACTATTGCATTGAGTGTGCTACGTGTGTGTGTACAGATGCTTAGGAAAAGGCCACCCCGAGTTGTTGTGCCTTCGGTGCTGGTCGCCAGCCCCTGGCCTATGGAGGCGGGCTTGGGGTAGTTGCGGCCTGAGCCCGGGTAGGGTCAGGTCATGAGAAAGTGGTATCAGTGGTGGTTCAATCCTTGGGGTGTTGTGAGGATGTCCCTAAAAGAGTAATTTGTTGGGAATTAGGGCAATAATGTTAATGTTTCTCGAGAGCGACTCTCAGGCCAGGGAGTCCGGTGATGGTACGGCAGCCGACGTATCCATTCACCAAGACCTTGATAACCCGCTTGTCGACTCGGAATGCTGAGACACTTGTTGCAGGGATGAATTGGTTTGTGCATCACATAGGACCGAGTATTTGACTATACTTATTGAGTCATATCCCCATCGTGGTTATTGGTATATTCATATATGCTCATCTGACCGTGGCACTCCTTGATAATATTCAGGATGTCTCTGCGAGGACAGCCAGCCAGGATACCAGCTTTGGTTTGTGACGATGACCCTGTGAGCAATGAGGCCACAGTCTAGGACCCATCATGTGAGCCCCTTTCTTTGGGTGGTCCGGTAGCAGCACCCCCTTCCTGTTGAGAAGCAGGCAGTTTCAGCAGAGCAGGCTGAGTTTGAGCGCAGGTTGAGCGCGCTCTGTGAGTTCCAGAGGTAGATACCACTGAGGTTCAGTGGTGAGCCAGACCCTCAGGCAGCAGAGGTTTGGCTCGAGGCAGTGGTTCGCCTTTTCAGGCTAGTGCAGATGCCCATAGATTAGATAGTGGCTTTGGCAGCCTCCCTTTTTCTTGGAGCAGCTCGGCATTGGTGGAGTCTGGTGACTCAGCTTTTTGATGTGTCGTCCCTTTTGTGGGGGGACTTCTAGTTGTTGTTTCGAGAGGGGTTTTTCCCCACCTACTCCTGCTCCATTCGGATTCAGTAGCTCCTGCAGTTTTAGCAGGGAGGGATGATGGTGGCCGAGTATGTGGCTAGTTATTCATACCATGTACGCTTTTACCCAGACTTGGTCCGTGACGACAACATCTGAGCACAGAAGATTAAGCAGGGTCTCCGCCAAGAGATTCGTGCTGTCATTGTACCTTTGGGCATTTCCACTTATACCGAGGTGCTAGATCAAGCGTTGGTGACATAGAGCTTTCTGTCATGTTTTGCGGTTGGTAGTGGTAGTGGCCGTGATGGAGCTGGGACGTCTGTCGTAGCTAACAGGCACCGGAGGACAGGACCTCGATGCAGGTGGCCTTCCCATTGCTGGTTTTGGAGATGTGGTCATATACCACTGTGGTGAAAAGGCGCATGGCCTCATCCAAGGTTGCCCTTGGTGAGTGGATCCCGGACCGTGGTCGTACACCACAGTGGCGCCAGAGGGAACAAGGGCAGTCCAGAGAGAAACAGTGTTATGCTTGAGATGGGCAAGATCACTTGGAACGAGACTACTCGACCCAAGTTGCTGGGAGCTTCAGGTAGGCAGCAGGCACACCACCACGGCAGAGGAAGCACCGTGATGGGATTAGTACATAGAGAGGCGGTGCTAGCAGAGGAGCGGGAGGATATGGTAGTTGGGGACGGATTTATGAGGTCATCCCATCACCACTAGGTGGTTCACGTTAGGCTCCGGGAGATGACAGTTAGGACCACAGATAGCTGTGAGCTTGGATGTCTATGATCATGCAGGGCATGGGATGATGAGATGTACCCCTTGTGACTCTTATAATTCTAGCAGTAGAATTGTTAGAATCTGTTTTTGATTTGATTTTTCTCCCCGCTGCTAGATAGAGTTGATACCAGGGTGACGCAGGGCGTCGGGTGTAACCCTATGTTGGTAAGGAAAAAGGTGTGAGGCCTTTTCCTTTAGTCTATAGTGTTGACTCCTTCACTTCTCGAGCGTGTAAGAGAGTCTTGGTTTTGAGACATCGGCAGTGAAACCTTGCATGACCAGATATCCTTGAGTGTTTATCCATATGGATATTCTAATGGAGGGAATCACCGGGCCTTGTTCCTTTAGCGGGCGTTGATTCCAGTCGCGGCGTGCGATGTAAGGGTTTGACCGGGGAGGTGAGCTACCCCCGATGGCCTTCGGGCCATTTGAGACCATTGGAAGGGATGGCGAGGTTCCCTACCACCTTGCCCTAACCCCAAAGTCAGGAGTGGGTGCACGTCGTCGGAAACAGCCGGCCTAGTATGAACAGATCAATCCTTTGGTCTCTGTGCGGTGACGCAGAGCTGTGTGTGGGTTCTTTTGGGTATGAGAAAGCATTGATTGGGCTTAGTACCCTGTGTTGCTCCCTAGTTTTTCTTTTTGGGGACGAAAAGCATGATGGAGGGAATGATGTAAGAACTCGGTTATTGCTGTGAAAGACATTGAAATATTCTTGACGATTTTCTAGAGCAGCGCCTTCAGATGGCGTGCGATTCTGAGCCCCGGTGTGGCCGAAATTTAATTTTCAGTGCGTTCACACTGGAAATTCTAAATAAATGGGATAACTACTAAATGGTGCTTCAGATCAGATATCCGAGTGTACGGATGGGTCCGGAATTGGGTGTTTACACTAGGAACGACATAAAACTTGTCGGCGTGGGATGTTTGGACCCCTCGCCCGCTCCTAGAACATTAAACATATAAATTAACTAATTAATTTATTCGTTTAATGATTAAACTCGAGTATCACTTAACTGGTGCCTCATATTGGAAAACTGAGGGCACCGTTGAGTTTGGAGCGTGTCATTTACCCTAGGAGGGGTATAAGTTTTGTGAGCGCGGGCCATCTGTGAAAAATGGCCCTAAGGGAATTTTCGTAATTTAGAGGCTTCAGACGTTAAATTTTATAACATCCAAACAGAAGCTCGGAATCAAATTCCAAGACAACCTTTGTGCTCAGGAGGTGGTGTTTACCCTAGGGGAGGCTTAACCTCGACCCTGATGAGGGTTCAGGTTCGGACCGACGGGAGGGTGGTTAAGCATTTTCTATTTAAACACTTAAGACACCCCCTCCCACTTCTACTTCCCCTTCCCCCCGGGAAGCCCATCCTCTCCATCTACTCCTCCACCTCTGGCGAGGCAGCTATGGCAAGGCGGCGGTTCGGCGGCGAAACTCCGGGCAATGCCCACGAGGTAGGGTTATGTATTTGCGTTTTAATTATCGAACCTCCCTTTGAACCCCACTTTTAGCGTCGATTTTTGATTTCTCTTCGTGAAAATTCCCTGGTCGTGTAGTAAAAATGTTATTCTTTCAATCGCTTCTTTCAGAATCAAAATCCGAGTTGTGAGGAGGCCGCAATGGTTCGACGAAGATTGCGGGAATTTCGGGGGTATGGAGGTCTTTTGGCGGTTTCCGGCAGCTCCAGGCGGCGGCGGCTCGGGCATCATGCGGCGCGGCGGACCCGGGTGGACGGCGGCTGCCTTCAGGGTGGTGGCTGGTTCCTCAGCAGGCGGCAGCGGGGCAGACACCGAGGCCAGGGGGGGTGTCCAGCGGGCGCCGGCGAAGCGCGGCCCGCGGGCGACGAGGCCCCGGCCCTCCTGGCCGGGTTGACACGGTGGCAATGGGTGCGGGGTCCTCGGGACCCCGCAACTGACAAGACCCATGCGCGGTGGGTATTTGTGGGAGAAAATCAAGCCGGACCGGCTTGGTGCCTGTCCGGGCGTGGAAGGCCGGCCCGTGACCGCGGGCCGGATCAGGAGAGTGGGCCGGCCGAACCGGCCTGGCCCACTTAAGTCCGTTTTTTTAAAACAGCTGTAAATGTCAGCCCTGGTGTCGGATTCACGCGCTGTTAGTGGTGACGCGTTCCTTGGGACGAATAGAATATTTTGAGATGGTTCAGGGAATTATTCCCAAAACGATAGGCCTCGGAGGCGCGACACGTCTTTAAGCTAATTGATGTCATTCCGGGAATCTCGTTTTTGACGGCGCGGAAGTGTTCAACGTCCGTTTTGAGTGCCGTCAGCGGCGTTGGGACCCTTGCGTCGGGGCAAAGTTTTTCAGGGTGGTTTTGGGCATTGAATCCGGAGTTGATGTGTGGGCCCCACGACTCGTCTTTTGAGCTGCGTGTAGCTTTTAGCGGCTTTTGCATCTAACTTCCATTCGCGGCATGCGAGTAGTCGATGTTGGGTGTTTTTCTGAGGGCATCGTGTTGGCGCAGTCTGCCCACTGTAATTCTGCATGATGGTGCGGGCCCCATGAGGGCCGTTTCGGGATTTGACAGTGATTTTCCATCTTTATCACCGGGCATCCGTTTTGGACAACTGAATAGTCCATTCCATGTAATTTTTCGAGAGGATCGCAATGGTGCGATCTGTTCATTGAGTTTCAGGACCAGGATGCGGGTCCCACGTGGCACCACTCATGTGCGGTGCGCCAGAATGTATCTTTTTCTCCGGATATCCATTTCACTCATGTGATTAGTTCATTCGACGTGTTTTCTCGAGGGGATTGCAATGGTGAGATGCACCCGACTGTTTTCGAGGCCGAGGCTCAGGATCACGGGACGCCATTCAGGCGTAAGGTGGTGTTGGTGACTTTTTCCGTCAGATATCCGTTTGAGGAGAGTTAGTAGTCTAACTCGCATGTTTTTTCACGAGGATTACAACTGTACGATACTTTTGGTTGTGTGGAGAATTATACTTGATCTTATTAAATGTGGAGTATGTGAAAGTGCCCTGGCGGCGGTTCCTCTACCATGTTCATAGCAGACCCTTGGCATGTGTTCGTGTTCACTCCTGAGAGAGTGATGTTGCTGGCTGAAGAGATGTGGTTGGTTGTGCCCCAGTCATTGAGGCGGCAGGCTGGAGATGTTACGTCACGCCTTCTCGTTGACGCTGGGTTCTGTGTACATAATAGCGCTTGGGGTGAAAGTGAGGTATACTTTGGGAGTATATGGGAGTTCTTGGAGGTATGTGTGGTTGTTCGTACCTGAGAACGTTTGTGCGCTTGGTTGGGGTTGAGGTGGGGCCACACGTTGTGTGGGACCCACGTGCATGCCGGGTTCTACCTTACATTCATGACCTCCCGTGACGTAGAGGGTCCCTCTGTACTTGTATGTTTGACTAGAAGGTTGGAGTTTCTCCCATGGCTCTGTGCTCATTTGTTTGACCAGTAGGGTTGAGTGGTCTCCCCTGGTTTCGTTCTCGATGGATCGGCTGGTAGCGGTTCTAGTGACACCCGGTGGTGGAACAGGCGTCGAACCTCTTTTGGTGAGTTGTTCTGGAGTTGGGTGGTTGTGTGATACTCACTCCTTATTCAGTTGGCCAGTGATGTACCCTCTAGTAGAGATGGCCAGAGTAGTTTTGAGTTTTACCCTCCAGCGGGGCTAGGCAGTGCATTACTAATCGACTTCTTCGGGTTTACCCTCCAGCAGGGATGGGCAGTGGGTTGCTCACTGACTTCTAGGGTTTACCCTCCAGTAGAGACTGGGAATTGGGTCACCTGACGCTCTTAGGGTCAACCCTCCAGCAGAGACTGGGCTGTGGGTCACCCAATGCACTTAGGGTCCACCCTCCAGCAGAGACTGGGTAGTGGGTCACCCGATACACTTAGGGTCTACCCTCCAGCAGAGACTAGGGAGTGGGTCACCCGATGAACTTAGGGTCTACCCCCTAGCAGAGACTGGGTAGTGGGTCACCCGACGACCTCTTAGGGTCTACCCTCCAGCAGGGCTGTGCAGTGGGTCGCTCGTCGTCTAGTTCCAGGTCTACCCTTCAGCAAGGCTGGTCAGTGGGTCGCCGGTCGACTTATTCCAGGTCTACCCTCCAGCGGGGCTGAGCAGTGGGTTTCCTGATGTTTTATTATGGTCTACCCCCTAGAGGGGCTAGGAAGTGGGTCTCCGAATGATGTGTTATGGTCTACCCTCTAGTGGGGCTGGGCAGTGGGTTGCCGGATGTTGTATTATGGTTTACCCATCAGTAGGGCTGGGCAGTGGGTCACACGATATCTAGTTATGAATTACCCTCCCACAGTGCTGGGCAGTGGGACACCCGTTGTCATTCCAGGATTAGTCCTTTCTGCTAGGCTATCCTGTGGCTTTCCTCTGTGTTTACCAGAGCGGGACCCATGGTTGTACGGGTCAGTGATGGAACGAATTTGACTTTGAGGAGACCTCTCGAATGCAGGGCTATGACGAGGTGTGTTTGACTTTCCCTAGAACTCTAATGTATGAGGGGAACTTCTCCCACCAAGACGCATTCATGTGACGCGATCTAAAACCGTGTGGGTGAGTTAGTGCCGCCCAAAGTGGATAGTGTCAAGGTATGGTGATTGAGCCCCTTGGCTTGCGGTTTGGGGCAGACGTGCGGGATGCTAGGAATCGGTGGTGTTTACGTCCGGGTCTGTCGGCTACTCTTTTCTTGGGCTGAGCTATGGGACGAAGATCCCCTTATAGCCTTGTTCGGGCATCTCAATAGAGCATTTGAAAATGTATATACCTTGTTTCAGTACCCACTTCTCGGGCTTGGTTACTCTCCCTCTAGGAGAGGTAAAGACACGTGGGGTATTCCATGTACTTTCCGTGTCTAGATTCTCATGGTGGGACCAGTCTACTATCTTGCTATAGGTAGCGAAGATGTCACGAGAAGTTCATCTTCTCACCGTTTCCAGCTCCTTGTGGCTGGGCATGTCTACCTCTTTCCTCTTGTTGGTTTGAGCTAGACTCTTTGCTGCACTCTCTGATGTACTTCTGTTCTACTCCCTGTTCGATCTACTAATCACCCTTCGGTACATCCTTTGTTTCTCCCTAGAGCCTTAGGGGTATCCTACTAAGTATTTTTGTACTCACCCCTGCTTGGGCTTTGCCCTCACATTGTATGCCCTTGTAGATGACAGATAGGTGGAGCGTGGCTTCAGTGGAGCATAGGAGCTTGGGAGCTTGGACTGCGTGCGGTGGTCGTGGCTGGGTTCCAGGTTGGAGACCCATTAGCTGTTTCTTTTGTTTACTTGTTGCCGGGTTGTGGAACTTTTTGGTTGGGAGCCTGTTTTTTCCCTTTTCTTTTCAGTTTATACTTTGTACTGTTAGAGGTCGATGCACATTTGTGGTATTTATATAGAAGTTTCCCTTTTATTTTCTTGTCTTTTCTTTTACTATGCACTGTTGCATTGAGTGTGCTGCGTGTGTTTGTGTACATGTTCTTAGGAAAAGGCCTCCCTGAGTTGTTCTACCTTCGGTGCTAGTTGCCAGCCCCTGGCCTATGGTGGCGGGCTTGGGGTAGTTGCGGCTCGAGCCCGGGTAGGGTCGGGTCATGACATTTTCTAAAGTTAATGTCAATTTCAAACTGAATTCAGACACTTTTAGCCATTCTGGTCACACCGTGCATCAGATTGAGGTGCGGTTGATTTGTACACATCACAAAAGTTTGATGGATCATTTTACTAGAGTATGAAAACAATCCAAATGCATTTTCTCAGATTTCTGTATGTCACGTGTGTTGTTTTCTAATGTTAATGTCAATTTCAAACTAATATCAGACACTTTTTCCCATACCAGTAACACCATGCAACAGATTGTGGTGTGGTTGATTCTTACATGTCGAAAATAACTCTTAGATCATTCAAATAAAGTATCAAAACAATCTGAACTCTTTTTCTCAGTATTATGTATAGTGTTGTTTTCTAAAGTTTATGTCACTTTGAAACTGATATCAGACTCTTTTAGCTATACCGGCCACACCATGCATCGGATTGAGGTGAGGTTGACTCTTACACTTCACATATGACTCATGGATCATTTTACAAAAGTATCAAAAAAATCTGAATGGTTTTTCTTGGTTTTCTATATTTTATTACTATTGTTTTCTAAAGTTACTGTCAATTTCAAACTGATATCAAACAATTTTTTCCATACCAGACACATCGTGAATCGGATTGAGGTGGGGTTGATTCGTAAACGTCACAAATGACACATGGATCATTGTCCTAAATTATCAAAACAATATGAATTAATTTTCTCAGTTTTCCGTATGTCACTCTTGTTGTTTTCTAATGTTAATGTCCATTTTCAACTTATACCAGACACTTTTAGCCATACCGGTCACACCGTGCGTCGGAATGAGATGTGGTTGATTTTGACACGTCACAAATGACTCATAGATCATTTTACTAGAGTATAAGAAAAATATGAATGCGTTTTCTCGATTTTCCGAATGCAACTTTTGTTGTTTACAAAAGTTAATGTCAATTTCAAACTGATACCAGACACTTTTACCCATACCGATCACACTGTGCATCGTATTGAGGTGAGGTTGATTCGTACACGTCAAAAATGACTTATGTATCGTTTTACAAAAGTATCAAAACAATCTGAATGCATTTTCTTGGTTTTATGTATGTCACTTCTGTTGTTTTATAAAGATAATGTCTATTAGAAATTAATATCAAACACTATTAGCCATAACGGCCACACAATGCATCATATTGAGGTGCGGTTGAATCATACACGTCATAAATGACTCATGGATCATTTTCCTAATGTATCATATCAATCTGGACATGTTTGCTCAGTATTTCGTATGTTAGTAGTTCATAAGATTCTCTCATTAAGTTATTCATTACTAGAAACTCAAATCATTTCTAAAACCATTCTTCATAATCTAAGGATATGAAACATAAGAATGAGTGACCATAGATGCTCAATAATTGTTAACAAGGTAGATATCAATGATTATATAATGATAAAATAAGTAGTAGGAATTCACCTTCATTGTCTTATTTGTTTACATTCTTCCATCAGCTACGTTGTCGTTCTTTTCTAAACACATCTATATCATCTTGTAAATATGAGTTTTTGTGATAGTCGTAGTAGTACTAAAAAAATATAAATACACAAAGGATTAATTATTATTTTAAATTAACTGGAAATTATTTTCAAAAATATCTATTTAGGGATTCTAGTTCGTTCATGAAATAAGATCTCTTTCATAAATTTACAAACATAATAACCGCAGTCCTTTCCATTTGATTGTTTCAAAACCTGCAAAAACATTGAGAAAAAAAAGTAATCTATTTTGATATGTATCTGGATATTTCAATATAATTATATATACCTTAATATTTCTCCATTTGTATATATCGTGCACCTTGTTATCCTTAGGCCCTGGATTCAATCCAACCATTAGCCAATATTCAAACACCTCCGTATCATTACAAAATCTACATTAATAGTTAATATAAATTATATAACTAGATATTTAGTTCTAAAATGTTAGATCTAGAGTATTACAAATTGAAAATCACCATCATGTGTGGTCAGTTTGTTGGATATCCATGCAGTGATTCCAGAAAATAAATCTTTATAGTATCCAAATTGACACAGCAATGAGCATCTAATGATACCTAAAAACACAAAATGGAATAAGTAATGATACGAATGAAAATATAATTTATATGATTAAAATGTTGAGTTTTACCCCTACAACATTGGTATTAAAAACTGCATTCCATTTATAATTTTTCATTGAAACGTTCTGAGCAGGTTTGATATTTATTCAGCCTGAAAATATGAATCCATTTCTTTTTGTTATGTAGACATGGTGTGAGGACTAATGAGTCCAAATTTTTGTTCATTGGAAAATTCCTTCAATTTTTTTCATATATATTCCTAAGAAAAATATGAAATGTATTTAGCCATAATTATCATAGTATATCAGCTTCTGTAAAATGAAATCATGAAAATATACCTCATGTATACATTTATGACTGAAGCACCTAGCCAGTCATATGTGATGATTTCAGCTACAACGTCATCACTAATGAAATTTAATTTTTCTTCTCCGTATATATCTTTTACACAATAAATTTTTTGATTATTACCTACCAACATTTTCGTATACTCATGAGCTTGCAATGATATTAAATGTTGATATAGAATGGGCATGGTGAAGGTGCTCTCAATAGATCATTTTGATCAGTTAGTTGATCATTTTGAGTCTCCCTTTCATTTTAGATCCTTCCTTTTGTCCTTATATAATAACATTAATCGGTTCATCCCTTTTCATATTAAATGTTAACGGTTCTTCTTGAAGAATGAATAGGAAATGAATACCTCCTGGTCGACATGTTTTATTACAAGATTCCACGGCTATGAAACGAATGTTACAACTGCGTTTTCCATAGTATGAATGTTGTCATCATCATTTGGCACAGGTAGCTCAATGCTTGGCTGATGAGATACGTTAATCGACACTTTGACATGACCGTTTGGAAGTGGTCTGGATTGTAGCTTGTCATTTGGCATATTGAACATCGTGTCCCTCGCTACAAGGCAATGGGTGGGAGTTGAAAAATATAAATTAATGTCAATTTCAGCCTATATAATATCATTACAAGAATGGTATCAGTGTCTATGTTATTCACATTTCACAGAAACAAATATTATAACTTTGATTACCTCGGTTAAGTCAGGTTTTTGAGGGGAATGGCTCACCTCAAAGCTGGTGGGGGTGGGGCAGGATCTTCTCATGCGGGTTGTTCTTGAGTTGTTTCTTCTCTTTTCCTCTCCCCCATCAATGTTCCTAGCAACACTCCCGGACATTGGAATTTTTTTCAAGGGTAGCTAGTCTAGCTCCCATCATTTTTATTTCTTTAGTTTGTTCATCCTCCTGTTTATTTTCTGAAAATATGTCCCGAGTGTCACCCCAAATCCCACAACTCTGATACGGCCACACTGTTCTGGCTGTTTCAAGGCTGCTGAAAGTATATCCACATTCGGTGTAGGTGTTGTTGATTACTGTTTCTATGTCATATAGAAAATATGGGAAAATAAGTAATAATAATTATATAATAGTTATTTAAAGAAAAACAAAATTATATTATTTCATACTTACAAATGTTAGCCACAATTTTTTTCTATTTTCATCTACCAGTTTCCCCTCTTTATTAACACAAGACACCTTCCATAGCACATGTCCTGGGATGGAAGTGGCTTTGGATTTTGATTTAACAATCTTCATATAAATATAGAAACATGGTTATAGTGTTGCTGAATGTCACATAAAAGTATTACAGTACTTTTAAAATACATACCAATTGTTTTTCAATTGAAGAATACCCCGGCCTTGCTTTATGGTAGGGGTACGCTGGTTTTGCTGCCCGTTTATTATTTTCAACACTCAGTTGGTATTTAATAAATTAAAATCTGTCAACCAATGTGATAAATACATGCAATGTTAAAAAACGTGTTACCAAACACAATGTACCTAAAAAGTATCCTCTACACAATGGTTAAAAACGCATCCCCCACTCCATGGGATATCAAGTGTGCATAAAGAGGATGTGGGTGAGGCTTTATTTTCCCTTCAGAATCTTTTAGATGAGATTTTGTTAAAATGGTGAAAAAGCCTCTATGAACCCTTCCTTCCAGTCTTAATACATATTCCTCATGCAAGAAATCTATTATAAACGCACACTGTTAGATATGATGAAGATTTAGTAAATATTTTTGTATTTTATTTTATTTTATTTTAGTAAATTTAATAAATGATATCATAATGTTACCATAATATCATCCCAAATTAATGTTTCAACCCACTAACAACATGGTTCCACGAATCTACATCAATCGGCACACATTGCCGAGTGAAGATTCAAATATAGCTACTAAACATGGCTTTCATTGGGATTACACAATGGCATCACTTATTCCATCCCACCTCATATTTGATGCTATTTGTTGTTGCCTTTAAAATTTTGGCCAAAACTATCAAACTAAGGTGCACCTGTTTTTTTGGTATCGTCGGGGTTTCATTGCCTACCATTTCCTCGGTTTATACATCATCATTATGTTCCTTCAAAGCGCTAGCATTGGCACTGGGACCAGCAACAACATGTTGAGAAACCTGTTGTACCTCATCAGGGGGACCAACATCAACAGGTTGAGAAACTTGTTGTACCTCAGCAATGGGACCAGCTGCAACAGGTTGAGAGACCTATTTTACCTCAACAGTGGTACCCACTGTAACTGGTTGACAAAACTATTGTGTCACGGAATTGGGTGCATCAGCAGTTGTAGAAGTCATTATCTGCAGAAGTGGATTAACATTTAATTTAGATCACATAAAGGTAGTAGCAAACAAATAATATCATGATGTAACACAATTTATATTACAATAAAAAAAATAACCTGATTATCGAACAATCTTTTTTTAATGGCTGAAAGGAATTTACCCCACTATCGACTATCCATATCCCTTCATTGTGGTCTCCTCTGACATAAAAAACATCATATACATTATGAACACTATGAAATGATTTCAAAGTACCCATGAAAGGGTCATCCTCCATTGAATTTTCATCTAACCCTTTAGTTGTTATGGTCGATACCATAACAATTGACCAGTTTCAGATTGTGGGATCTGGAACATAAAATACATTCACTACATGCGATTCCATTATAAACGGTTCGTCTTTCTCCCCTTCCTTACTAAAATCGACTTTCATGAATCCCAATTCATCTATTTTAACAGAACTCCAATTATCAACCCACATTCATTGAAAAATTGGAACATGGAATTCCATATAATCCAACTCCCATATTAGTTTAATGAATTCAAAGTATGACATATTCACATAAATTGGATTTATGTCCTTAGCACTGGAAACATGCATCACTTCATCCACAAGTGTAACCCCACTATTCTGCATGGTACAATCATCACCATGTTCATTAGTATAAAATGTATAACCATTAACTATATAATCATTTTAAGATAATACATACACACTTAGTCCACAGGCTAGCCATTGAAGTCCTTCTGAAATTTACTCTGGATTTTCATCTGACTTCATAAAAATATAATCCTGAAACCAACCTATAAACTATCGATTATGTGTATATGATATCCATTTTCCATCCCTAAATGGATTAAAATGACAAATAATTTCTTTGTGGGTTTCAACATATGGGTCAACGTCGAAAGTGTAATGAAAAACATAATGGTGGGCCTACTCGCGATCTATAATATTGATAGTGAAAACCTGTCTTCTAGAACTTTCTTTACCCTCAAGCCAGCCACTGTGATGATATTTTAGTAGGAAAATGATTTTCAAACTAGATTGGTATTCGGTACATAATTCAATGGATTCCTCACCAATATATCGCTCTACAATACACTCTTCTGGCCGACAATTATTTCTGACAAACCCTTTGAAAATATTCATATATCGTTCAATGGGGTACATCCATATATAATGTACATGACCACATAGTTGAATCTCTCTCTCCAAGTGGACCATCAAATGAACCATCATATCAAAAAATGTTGGTGGGAAGAACATTTATAATTCACATAATATGACTGCAATTTCTCTTTCCATAGTTGGCAATTTCACCCAGTCTATAACTTCTTTGCATATTGCATTGAAGAATAAACACAGTTTCGTTAATGTATAGAGGAAATTATTGGGAAAAAAGAAACATAAAGAAATAGTAATGAGATATATCATGAAAACATGATTGTCATGTGATTTTAGACCTTTTAACTTCAAGTCGCTAATTGACACGAGGTTCCTGATAGTTGATGAACACCCCTCTGGAACCTTTACATCATTCATGAAGTTGAAAATATGATATCTTTCCTACCTAGAAAGAGTGTATGCAGCAGGAGGATGAAATGTTAGTTTTTCACCATTCACTAGTGCCAATTCTTCTCGTATTCCCATATCAACAATGTATAACCTAGCCTTAATTCCATCATTTGTTTTTCTAGGTGTATTTAGCAACGTACTGATGAAACTATAAAATACATTTTTCTACATGCATATCATCATGAAAATTTCTGACATACAGTCAATTCTAGTATTATAATTTAAAAAAAACTGATCTCTTTTTCTAACCAATTTTCGTAAGGTTTTTCGATACCGGATTACCAAATGTAGTGTCCACATTTTTAACTTTCTCAAACAATTGATCTCCAATTAGTTGATATGGTGTTGTAAGTTATTCTGAACTTCTATCGAATGATGTCTTCCATTATCGTTACATATGTCATTGGGGTAGAAATTTGCAATGTCCTAGAAACACGATTTTCGATGAATGTTTCAACCTAATTGATTGTGTACCTTGTTCGCAACTTGGACACCATTGAGTTCCTTTAATGATATATCCTGGAAAATATCCATAACCAGGGAAGTCATTTATCATCACATACAACATGTCTCTCAATGTGAAATATTCCTTTTTGTAAGCATCATACAATGTAACATCTAAATCCAACAATAATTTAAAATCTTCGATCAATGAAGCTAAATAATCAACAATATCATTACTCGGTTGTTTTGGTCCTGATATAAGCATAGATTAAAAGATTTATTTTCATTTCATGCATAACCATGGTGGTAATTTATAATTTCCCAACTTAACCAGCCATGTACTGTGACTATAGCTTTGAAAAAAAAGGATTCACTCCATCTGTAGATAACGCATGACGAAGGTTTCTAGACTCGTTTCAAAATTCAGGATACTCATGATCAATTATCTTCCACTAAAGAGATCCTACCGTGTGGTGTAATCTCCCATCATTAATTCTTGTATTTTCATGCCATGTCAATTGTCCTGCAGTCTCCTCACTTCTATATAGGTGCCTATACCTTGGGATGATTGGAAAGTACCATAAAACATTTGTAGGACTGGATTCATCTTTCTTGAATCGAGAAGCACCATGCTTCAGGCATTCTTTAACTGATTTTTGGTGTTTTTGAAATAGTATAATGTCATTCGGGTAGGCGTTTATTCTTTTAGAGATCATACCCATCAAGCGTAGCATTATTTTGGCATCATCTGTTCGGCACTGGAGCTCGTTATCTTATGGGAGCATGTCATTCAGGAGAGCAAGTAGTTCCGCAAAACTGGCATCACTCCACTCGTTGCCTAATTTCAAATTATACATCTTCAGTACATCATACAATGCTATATATTTACTGTAACCATCATACAATGGAGTCTTTGCACAACTTTTTAACTTCTCAAACAATTTTGGGAAATCGCGAAGTTCATCTTCGACGGACCCTGTCATTTACTCAATTTGATCTTCATCGTCATTAACATCTATAATCACATCCTCCATACGGTCATCATCATTTTTCATACTTGTAATCATATCAGATGATCCATAAAACATAGTGTTATCCCAGACACTACCTACATTCATTGTTTCCCTATGATTATTCCAACATGTATAACTCTAATCAATTCCATGATAGATCAAGGCTTCTTCCAACTCCTCTGGACTAATTCATTTTGAATAACAATTCCATAAACACAACCAAAGGATTTGACAAGGGTCATATGCATGATATTTTGCAAAATTGATAAACTCTTTCATGCCTTCTCCATCCTCTTTTGCCAACTGATTGGCATCCATCCCTTCTTTATTTATATTCATCATATTTGAAATCCTAAGGATGGGTATTTAGGTTAGGGGAGAAGGAATATGAGTATTATTTAGACTAAAAACTAGATAATTCAAAAATGGTGGGGGCATTCTCATTAATAGAAAATCTTGGGTGGTTCTTGGGATTCATCCATTCGCTTTCACTATTCGATCCCCCGTGAGGTGGGTGGTTCTTGGGAGTTTTTTATAGTGCGTTAGTGAGGTCATCCCTCATACTTACTCTATTACTATTATCCTTTATTTCCCTAAGATTTTGGATGATATTAACAAGGATTTGTGTGATGATTTCACTATATCATCTTCAAATCAATTTAAATGATGCAGATTTTATTTTTATTGGGTAGAGGTTATCCATGTATGATGAACGCACCATGTTTTGTGTGGTTTAAGTGGTGTTGTTTTTCCCAGTGAGTTATTAAATGATTATTCATAATTATATTAAGGTGAATAATTAAATATCAGTTTCAATTTTTAATTTTTTGGCAATTGTGCCTTGAGATTGGGTCTCAATCATTGGTACAAGATTAGATAAGGCATATATAGTCTTGGTTGAGGATGAGTTTATCTTGGTGAAGGGGTTACTCTATTTTTTGAGTTAGGTGGACCCTATAATACAATACCATGTTCCGATTTATGCATGATTTTTCATTCATGAATTTGTATATGTGTTCTAGTGGAAGGGATAGAAATCAAGAGTAACCTAGGTGAATAAATATGGTGTTTTTGATCCACCAAGAGATAGAGTGAGTGTTCTATTGAATGTTTGTGATTTTTTAATCATCCAGAGATTATGTCACCATGGAGGTGAGGTTTCTAGTTGTGTTTATGATAGTATTGGGTTTGGTATGAGCTTTCTATATCCTAGTTAGGTTTTCTAAGGCTATTTTATTAGATATTAGAGTCTTATGCCTATGTAAGATGTATAATATAGTTTTATATCTCATGTATAATGGGGAACACCCTCTTAAGGATAAATAAGAGTCTTGATGTGTGTGATGAGTAGGATATTCCATATAGGGATTGGTGAAGTGTGACATAGAGGATTTCCTCATTATAATTGGATTAAGAGATCTTCAAGGGGAGATATGATATGTTACCTAAGTTAGGGTCATGGTAATATTATGGATGACTTAGCATAGGGTATCCAAGTCTCTTAGTGTGAGTTTCTTAGGATGATCATTATTTAGTATTACTGAGTTTTAATGTGGTAATTAGAAGATGATATATACTATACTATCGAGGACTAGAACAAGTATACCATGTTGGTTGTGACATTACCATATAGAGATGATTGTGTGTTGGTATCAATTAGCAGAGATGGGTAAGGTTTGTAAAACCCATTAGATTATTATGAAAGGCTAAATGGATGGTTACTTTTATCATTTATGATAAGACTGACTAAGATATTGAGACTTTATATGACTTTCACATAGTCGAAGTATGATCATACATGGGGACCACCTATTCAGGATGTGGTTTAGCTAGTACGAGAGGTAGTCTATCTAGATACCCTCCTTAGATTACAATTTCTATGTTTTTTGGCATGAGACAAGATTGATGGACTTTATTTATGGGAAAAGGTGTTGGTAGGACCATAATTTGAGTGAGAAGGCATTGGTACAAGGGGATTGGTGTGTGAATTCCATGGGATACACCTATTGATGGTGAATTTTTACTTGTGATAGAGGTTGGATATTGTGACTCCCTCATAAGATCATTTTTTGTATGATAATATGATGTGAGATATAGAAATTGGGATCACATAGTATTGGTTTGGAGTATTTTTGTGAGAGGATGTCTATAGTGATTTCCTCCTCAAAAGTTTTTATGTGATGTGATGGTGAGACCCACCGTAAGTAATAGGGGAGCAACTAATATGTTGTGGTATTAGAGGATATGTGAATCACACCCAACGAGATAGGTTGGAGGAACTGTTATGTTATAAGAAAGGATTTGATCTTTAAATTGGTATACTACCCAACCCAGAGAGAGTGGGTAGTGGGCATGAATTTGTAGAAACCCTATTAAGGATCATTTTTTGGATCCCAAGGAGAATAGTGTACAATATAGTGTACAATATAGATCATAAAAAACATATGTCTCATCGCATTGGAATTCATCACCTAATGACATGAATTCACCAACACAGATGGTTCAAACCATACCTGGACTAACTATGGGGTGGTATCCAAAATCAGAAAAAGATCCATACTATGGGCCACTAGACGAAGTGAAATCATAATATAGTGTAACCAACCTTCACAAAAAATACTCTCTCTATTCAGGTTTCTATCACAATTATATAGTGGGAAGATCTAATCAATATCAAACAAGTAACCAACCACAAATACATGTGTCACAGACACAAGAATCACACACAAGAATCAGGACAAATCATAATTAATCTCAATATTGACAATAAATGAAAACATAATTAATTCATTCAAATTCAATATTACTCACCTCCAGGAGGAGGACCTAGTGGCAGAGGAGGAGGAGGAATCGACAGTGGAGGCAGCGCGGAGGCATCGCAGAGGTAGAGGAGGTAGCAGAGGCAGCTTAGAGGTAGATGAGGCAGGAGAGGCAGCAGAAGCAGTGGAGTAGGTGGAGGAGGAGGAGGAGGAGGTAGAGGTGGAGGAGGAGGATGAGGAGGCCGCGGTGGAGGAGGAGGAGGATGAGGAGCCGTGATAGAGGAGGAGGAGGAGGAGGAGGAGCAACCGCGGTGGAGGAGTACGAGTAGGAGCCGCGACAAGAGGATGAGGAGCATAAGTATGCACTGGAGGAGGAAAATGAGGTGGCAGACATGACATGGGATGAGGAGAAGGAGGCGGCGGAAGAGAGGAGGTAGCGGCGGAGGCGTAGTGTAAGGCTTCCACGATTGACAGGGTGTGGGGAGGAGGAGCCGCGACAAGAGGAGGAGGAGAAGAAAAAGGTGCAAGAGGAGGAGAATGAGGCACCGGCCACGGTATAGGAGGAGGATAATGAGGCCGCAACATAGAGGAGGCAGCAGTGGAGGCACATGGTAGGCCATCCACGAAATCTTGACAGGGTGAAGGGAGGAGAAGGCGGACCCGGTGGCACTTATAAATCTTGTGTGGACCTTTATCCATGCTAGTAAAAAGCGTTGATAACGGGGGTATTTATCAGATCTAAAATGAAGAGCCCTGATAAATACCCACTTTATCAATGCTTTTTTAGTGCTGTTAAAGGTAGGACTTTATCAGCGATTTCTTATCACTGATAAAGGGTGTCTTTATCTGCCCTTTTCATTTTAGCACTGATAAAGACCCACTTTATCAGCGTTTTGGTAGTGCTGATAAATCCATACATTATCAGCGCTAATAAAAGCAATTATAAATGTATAAATTTAATAATTTGTTTATGTTATTATATATTTATTTAAAATGATATTTTTGATAAATATATATATATATATATTTATTAATAATTATAACTCTACATAAATATATCATTATTTATACTTATAAAATTATTTGAAAGGTATATTCAAATATACATCATTTAAAATATAATAAAATATATATTTATATTTTAAATATATTGTAATTTTAATAATGAGTGTACATTTTTAGAGCATATATATTAAATAGGTAACAAAATGAATTATAAATCAATAACACATCAACGTGATATGTAATTATAATCTATAAATGAACATTATTCATATACATATATGATCACCTAACATATATGCATGATATATTCATTGCCCCCATTTGATTGTAAAACACATATATATTAAATAATATTAATTATACATATATATTAAAAAGTATTATATATTTATAAATAAAACAAATACGTTAAATATTAACAAATATAGTAAATATATATAATAAATATAATGAGTTAATAAATCCAATACATATAATGAATTAATAAATATAATAAATCTTTTAAATATAATTAATATTTTTATTTTTAATCTTATAATTTTTTAAATATATATATATATAGTTATAACATGTTTTTTTTATTTAATTTATATAATAAAAATTTTCAGTGCTAAGTAAAGTGCTGATAAATGTAACCTTAATTAGTGCTACGAAAATCGTTGATAAAGGGATATTTAAACCGTTGATATATGTACCCTTTAGTAGCGATAAAAAAATGCATTGATAAAGGGTAATCCTTTATCAGCGCTTGTTTTAGTGCTAATAAAGGGTACATTTATTTGAGCTTTTTTAACACTGATAATGTCCTACCCCTTTATCAGCGCTTTTCTGTTAGCGCTGATAAAGGAAGGGGCATGCCTTTCCCAGTTTTGTGGTAGTGTCTAATAGGAAAAGGATTATGCTACAAATGTGGACAGAAAGTCCATCTTGGTGGTGAGTGATAGGGAAATAATGATGGTTGCAATGTTTAATGATACAATTGTATGGATATGGGACATTATGAAAATGAATATCCTAAGCATCCGGGAAACATACCTCAAAAAAGGCTAAGGGATCATGGTCTAGCTTATGCGATCACTACTACCGAGGTTGAATCCCAAAAAGATGTGGTTGTATGTAATTTAATGGTTTCCTCATGATTATCAAATGTTTTATTTGATTCTGTATTGTCTCTATATTTCATATCTTCCCATTTTTCTAAGAAAATTATATATTTCCAATTTGATCTAACAATGGAGTTGTCAGTCAAAACTCCTACGGGAAGTATCGTTGCTATAATTTTTTTTGAATAAATTCCCATCAGGGTATATAAATATTATTTATCTTCTAATCTCGTCATCATACCCATGATTGAATTTGAAATAATCCTCAGTATGGATTGTCTATCAGACCATGATGCAAAAATTTATTGTAAGTAGAAGGTGGTTACTATTATTGATGACGATGATATAGAACACATTATCATTAGAGAATAATTGTCACCACCTAATTCTTATCTATAACCTCCCCCATTAGCTCAACTAAATTCAATTATTACAGACAAAGAGAATGAAATAATTTCGAGTGAGGAAAATAATGTTCAAATATAGTATGTACCTATTTTGAATGATTATGTTGATGTGTTTCCAAAAGATTTACCTGGACATCATCTAGAATGAGAAATTGAGTTTTCCATTGATTTAATTCCTGGATAAAGGCCCATATCGAACACCCCTTATATATTGGCCACTGTAGAATTAGTGGAACTAAAGAAAAAACTAGAGTAATTGAGTAATAAAGGATTTATTCACCCTATTTTTTCTCCATGGGGAGCCCTTTTCATTTTTGTTAAGAATAAAGATGGATCTATGTGATTGTGCATTGACTACCAGGAGATCAATGCTATAACAATAATGAAAAATTATCCCCTACCTCGATTTGATTATTTATTCGACCAACTTCATGGAGCTATACACTTTTCAAAGATTGACCTTTGATCTGGATATCATCATTTGTGCATGAAGAAGGAAGAAATTCCGAAGTCAACATTTCAAACGAGGTCCATGCATTACAAGTTTACACTAATGCATTTTCGATTGAAAAATGCACCCTCTATCTTCATGGATCTAATGAATATAGTTTTCATTGAATATATTGATGAGATTGTTATACGTTAAAATCTACAATGATCATGAAAATCACTTGGGCATTATCCTGAAGTCCATCAGAAGTCATGAATTATATGGGATGTTTAGCAAGATTTAATTCTGGATTCAGGAGATTTATTTTAATGGGAATATTGTCCCTAAGGATGGAATCTATGTTGATCCTTATAACACAAAGTCAATCCAAGAATGGCCAGCGCAGTCAAGTATAACAGAGGTACGTAGTTTTATTGGTTTAGCAGGTTATTATCTACATTTCTTCCAGGATCTCTCCTGGTTGGCTAACCCATTAACAAATCTCAAACGATAAGGGGTTAAATTTATCTGAAAAAAAGAGTGTGAAAATTGTTTTAAAGAACTGATGATAATATTAGTCAATGCTCCTATATTGACTCTACCATCAGGGAATGATGGGTTTGTTATTTATAGTGATGTTTCAATGAAAGGACTTTGTTGTTTCCTTTTGTAGAATGAATAGGTTATTGCCTATGCATCACGATAGCTAAAAATTCATGAGCAATACTGTCCTACTGATGATCTTGAATTAGAAGCTGTAAGCTTTGCATTGATGATTTGGATACACTATCTCTATGGCGAAAAATTTGAGATATATACAGATAACAAGAGTTTGAAGTATATTTTCTCACAAAGAAACTCAACATGAGGAAAATGCGATTTCTTGAACTACTCATGGATTATGATATCACTATACAATACCACTCGAGGAAGGAAAATATGGTGGATGAGGATTTGAGTAGAAAGGATCATGGAGTTTTGAACAAGGTGTGATTTGAAAAGGATACTATATACATGGATCTAATAAAGATGGATATGTGAATCACCATGGAAGGTGAAAAATCAGTACATTCTCAAATGGTTGCCAAACAATCTTTACTAGAAAGGATAAAGAGTTCTCACACTGTTGATGATGAGTTTCAAAAGAAGATTAAAGCTATGAATAATGAGAGACTAAATGACATCATATATGGAGATGAAATTTTGAAATTTTGGAAGAGACATTGTGGTCTCGATATACCTGATCTAAAAAGGTAATTTTTTGATGATGCTCAAACTTCCAATTTCCCTATACACCCTGGGAGCACCAAAATGTATAAATAATTGAAGGAACACTTTGGGTGGGACAACATAAAGAGGGAGATTGATGATTATTGTCAAAATATAAGGTTGGTAAACAAGTGAAAACAGGAAGGAAACAACCTGGAGGAGTTATGAAACCTCTTCCTATACCAGAGTGGAAATGGGATAATATCACGATGGACATATTCACGGGACTACCAAAGACTCCTAGATGGAATGATGCAATATTTGTCATTGTTGATCAACTTACCAAGTCAGCACATTTTCATTCTGTAAGGGATGATTTTCTACTTGAACGTCTAACAAGACTATATATTAATGATGTTGTGAGAATTCATGGAGTACCCCGATCGATAATTTCTGATGGTGATCCCCATTTTAAATCAATATTATAGAAATGTCCTCAGAAATCCTTGGATACTAAACTTCGTTTGAGCACTACCTACCACCCACAAACTGATGGAAAATTAAACAGACTACTCAAACTTTATAAGACATGTTGAGATCATGATTAGTTGACTTTCAAGGTATTTGGGATCAATATTTTCCAATGGTAAAATTTTCCTATGACAATATCATACATTCAAGTATTCAGACGGCACCATACGAAGTGTTATATGGAATGAGATGTCGCACACCTACCTTTTTGATGATCTTGGTGAAAGAAAACTCGCAGGCCTAAAACATGTGGATGAAACAATGGAAAAGGTGAAGGTAATCCCAAACCATATCATGGATGCTCAAAATAGGCAGAAGAGATATACTGATAACCAAAGGAAGGATTTGGAATTTCAAGTTGGAGATCATGTTTTCTTGAAGGTATCTCCATGGAAGGGTGTTATACATTTCAGTAAGAATGGTAAATTGAGTCCCCAGTACGTCGAACATATTGAAATTCTAGAACGAATTGGGGTTGTAGCTTACCATTTGGAAATGACTCCATGTCTTTCCAAACTTTACGAGGTATTCCAATATCACTGTTGAGAAAATACATGCTTGACCCAATACATGTACTAACCATTGTGGAATTAGAACTAGAAATCAATCTGTCTTATTGCGAAGAGCCTGTCAGGATTATTGATACAAGAGAACAAGTGCTGAGAAAAAGGATGAATCGTCTGGTAAATGTTCTATGAAAAAACTATAAAATCGATGAGGGACATGGGAACCTAAGGAACATATGATGAAGTACCAGCCGAGTCTTTTTACACAGTATACTCTACAAATTTTGAGGAAGAAATTGTTTAATGGAGGGAGGAATATACCACCCCAAACTTCCATGGTATGCTTCTCTTTCAATAATAAATTAGCGTGTGTTGTACGCAACCTTGAATTCAAACACACCACAACCAATAAAACAAGCCATTATGAATAGTAATACACACTTTCTGAAATTTTATAAATTTTATCATTCAAAATGGTATTCATTTTTTCATTCATAATATTGAAATTAGCTTAGGCTGATGTTTTGGTATTTTTCTGAAAATTTTAATTTTTGATGAATAGTGAAAAACACATAGTTATAGTTTAAAACCGATTTTTTTTATAAATAATTAAATTATTTTATTTAAATTTATTTTAGGTCAAAATAGACACATAATACTTATATAAGTTCAATGGAATTCATTGGAGTCAGTTTATAATAATTTTAGATATATAAAAATTTGTTGAACTTTTCACTGTCTTCTACCCAGATCCAAGGAGCATTAGAAAATTTATATAAAACATGATTTTATCTCTTTTTTGAATTGAATTTAAAAAATCCAAGAAAAAAATTTGATATCTTTAAGAAAAATGAGGTTCAATAAGTTGAAAATAATTTTTGGTGAATATTATCTTTTAAACTTTTATTTATCACAGTTAAAAGTAAATATGGTAATTATATGTAAAAATGATATTATTATTGCCCTGACACATGTCCTAACTCTATTAGATAAATTTAATTCCTCCAAAAAAACATTGGGAATAAAATTAGAACATCTTTGATCCACTTGGATTAGATTTGGACATTTATTACTATTTAAATCAATGAAGAGTTAAAAGAGTTAAAAGCAATGTTTAATAGCTAAAACATTTTTATATAGGGATACAAATATGATAAATTCGACAATAAAAATTAATTAGAAAGATAAAAGGGTTTCTTACCTAATGGTATTTTATTTATAGTTTTTAAACATTAAATAATTTATTTTATTTAAAACACAATGATGATGCAGTAATTGCCTAATTAATGAAATATTAAAATAATTGATATTATAAATATCCCAATAAAAGTAATATGATAATTTATATGTATTCAACTAATTTTTAAGGTTACTATGACTTATTATGGTTGGTTAGATTAATTTTTTTATAATTAATAATGCTCTTATGAATTTAGAAAAATAAATACCATATAGTGTCAAAATCTATAGAAAATAGTTTTTAAAACTAATATTATATTATTAATTGATATTCTATTCCTAAAAATATAAAGTTCATACAAAAGACATATATAATTATTGGTGTATCATTAATGAACCACATGGGGTTTTCTTCGATGTATAGAGTATGTTTATTAACCATATAATATAAAAGTACAAGGAGGCATGGTAAATGTAAAATTATTTAACTTGGAGTTAAATCTGAAAGAAAAGGCTAATATAGTTACCCTAACCTGTCTAAAACCTATTGTTTTAGTGGTTTTTGACCCATTCCCTCCTTTGAATTTAAATAATCCAATTTTGAGCCATTAGAATCTGAAAATTATTTTATTATAAAATAATATTTCTAGATTTTCCTACGGTTCCCCTCACCCCTCTTATAAAAGGGCACTCCCCCTTCTCTCTAATTGACAGCATCAAAGCCATTTGGCTGGGAAAAACTCTGAAAAAATACCCTATAAAATATCCTCCATTAATCTTAGAGGCTTTCCTTTAGTCATAATTCCTACCTATAGAGCCCTTTTGATCAAATCATAAGGCATAACATGAAGAAGAGGTAAATATTTTATCACCACTTTCAAGTTCCTTTCTTCTTCCACTTCCATTTTCATTCTTGTTTCAATTATAAAATAATAACTCCAGTATCTTGTATATACTATGATGTTATTAAATATATTGTACAACCATATTCATTATTCTATCCATCCTTTTAATGACATGTTACCATACGTGCGTACCTACGACTTACCGTCTCCACGTGGAGATGTAATTGGTATTCAATACATTATTATTTGGATAGGTATAATAATGATATCTAATTGATGTAAATAATAAATATAACATGATGATGATTCATTATATATGATATACCATCCAATTATATATTATTTTACTATCAAATGAATGATATTGACGCTCATGCGTATGTACGGATTATCATCTCCCCGAACGGGATGAGAATCATTCCCCATCGTATCCCTTCAAGACTAATTTTCATTAGATTATTAAAATTATTTTTTAAAGACTTTATATAATTATGGATATTAATATGATACATACCATCCATAACAAATATGACTCACATAACTATGAATATAAAGGAAAATGAATCTGTTAACACTCGAGAAAACGATAATATTAAGATATTAATAACAAAGAAAGGTTTGAAGATCATATATGATATCATAATAATGTATATGATTCTAGTATAATTTAATAACAATTATTTAACCATTATATAGGAGTTTAACCTACCCTCAACCAAGAAAAACTATAAGGTAAGGGTTAATTCTACAAATCTCTTGATTATCCGAGGATGTTTATATGTAATTATCTAATGGGAACTATTTATCATCCACATCCACGTTTTTTTAAAAATGTATTCAATTTTTTTTTACCATTTACTATAATATAGGTTAATGTTATTTATACCTTTGTTTTACTTTTAAAAAGATTTTTATAAATTAATATTTTTATTGTTTTCCAAACAAGGTACTTTTTGACCTTTTCGATAAAATGAAGGTAAGAATGTTTTTTAACTTATACAGAGGGTGTGGCTATTTTCCACCATTATAACATCGTAAAATTTTACCTTTCAAACTTATAATAATATTTTCAGAATAAATTATTTCATTATAATTATGTGACTCTTAAATGATTTCAAAATAAAAAGAGTCATTTCTCTAAAAAAATGTTTTGATTTCATCTATGTCAACATCATTTGATGGATTTTAAGTTTATTTGAAGTTGATTTATTACGATAAAAAATACATATTTTATTGAAGGTTTTGTGATATGTTTGACTATGGATGTGCTATTTTTATACCATATATTATTTATTGTTAAAATATTGACATTTCGTATACTAGTTTTAATACAAATTTTTTATGTCATATTTCAACCTTTTCATATGAGGAATGTATTGGACATAGTAAGTGATGGGTGGAGCCCGCTATAGCTCCACCATGCATCGGTAGGACTCATGAGACAGGTAGATGTGGAATTGGCCGAGGCCTTTCTGAATTTGATATATGGTTTTGGTCGAGGCCTTATTCATTTTTAGAAGTTTGGCCAAGGCCTTGACAAAATGTTTCAGAATGTCCGACATTATATATTCACTCATTTTGAAAATAATATATTTTTTTTTCATGTGGTCATTTGACTAGTAGAATATCCATGATTATGTTTTATTATGGAATTATTTACTCATCATATATTCATTCAATAAAAGTATTCATGTTTATTATTGGTAATGGGATGTGGTTTAAATTATAAACCATGATTATTTTTTTGTTATCTTTAGCTGTATTTCTTACCCTTACTGAGCGTATGAGCTCACCCCTTTCTTATGTTTCATTTTCCAAGGATATGAAGAAGTTAGTTATGAGTGAATTGAAGGAATAATCTACGAGAATGGGATGTTTCTAATGGAATAAATTCGTGTTGTATTTTTTTCGTGTCGTAAAGGTGAACATATGTATGAATCTTGTTTCATATATTACTAAACAGATCAGTTTATTGAGACGTGATTTCCTTGTGATCATGCCAATTTTATGTATTAATGCACCAACTCTAGGTATCTAGGGTCGGGGTGTCATATATATCACATAATCCTACTCATCTATTGAATGTATTTTTGTGGAATTAAAAGCATGATGAATCCTTGTGGGTCCCTAACAATGTAATGTGGAAAAATTACCCATACTTATTTTCATTTTAAAAATAATTATGTTGATGAATTTAATTTTAAGGAGAGTAGAATGTAATGAATGATGATCATAAAAATTCATTACACCAATATATGCACACAATTTGATATATTATGCTAAAGGCAATACAAAAACAATGTACATTATAAATCATATTATAAAAACATACATCAAAATGTTTATAGTAGTCTTTTAATATAAAAATAAAAATAGTTATTACCAAATATTGAAATTGAATACCACTTTAATAATGTCTGAATAATTTCACATATGTGTCTACTAAAATATTTATTATTGTTATATTTTTTATAAAATGGGTGATCTTAAAATTTTAAATACTTTTTTATAGTTAATTTTTGAACAATATTGAACATGGAAAAAAACACTTTTCATATACGAAATGGGTTTTCAATATAATTTATAATTTTAATATGAATTAATTTTTTAGTTTTTTTAATACGAATTTGGGAAAACATTTGAAATCATTTTTTATCAGATCAAAAAATATTAATATAAGATATTTGTGTAGGTATTTTTCAATGAGAACTTTTAAATAGTTGAATAGTTAAATATTCAGTTTTTACAAATAACCATCCATTAATCAAATTATTCTTACACTTGTATCAATTAAAAATTCATTAATATTTTTCCTCAAAAATATGTTTTTTAATTGATGATATAATTATATAAAATTTGGTTACTATTTACCAATATAAATATTTCACTTTATAACTTCTTTTATTTTATATTTTAAAATAAACATTATATAATTAATATTATAATTTTTTTTATTGATCATCATAACATGGTATAAAAATATAATAAAAACACATAATAAATTTGGAAAATAATATAATATATTCCATTTTATTTTCAATCATAATTGATAAATCAATTTTTTTAAAAGTGTTACAAGAGGAAAAATAAAAATTGATAAAATGGTTACAACAAATTTTGAATGACCTCAACCATGTCTAAAAAAGATTGGAAATTTTTTTCAAGGTCCTGATTAACCAATCTATTATACTCTAAAAAATTTGAAAATATTAGAACCACCATCTTTGAGATAGAAGAACAATTATTAAATTATTTTAGGGAATTTACAAAAAATCTGTACATTTTAATTTATAAAAGGGGATCCCCTCTCTTTGCATCCCATCAAACTAAGCCTAACATAGTTTAATCAAATTTGTTAATAATACCCTCCTGAAAATTTATATTGAAATTATTATTTATATTTCTTCTATATAAAATATCCCAAAAATGATTATACCAATCATTAAAATATATAATCTTATATGTGAGGTATAAATTTCTAATTTATCCTTTATCATTTTTATTCAAATATGTGCACCACTTCTTCAATTAAATATTGCACTATCTTATAATGTAATCATCAACATCCTCGGTATTCTGATATGTTATTATGTTGATGGTATAAGTAATAGTCACCATTCCCTTTTATTTTAAGAAAAAATAAATAGGGATCATACATATTTATAGACAATAGTGTATATAAAGAAACAGTTTTTATTTTAAACCACTAAAAAAATGGACAGTGAAAATAAAGAATTAAATAAATAAAATTGGTATATATATATATATTATCCTATTTGATTGTATTACTCCTATAAGTAAAAAATGACTTAAGTAGGATGAATATGTCCAAATAGATAATTATTTAACGATAATTAGAATAATAACATTAGGTGGATTAAAAATTTTAAACTTCAATTTTATTTTTAAAAGAAATCATGATTAGTGGTTTTAACTAATTAATTATGTTTTGATTATAGACATTGTAAGACATACTTTCTTATTATTAGTATTCCCATTTCTCGATGATCGTAATCAAAATAAGGACTATATTATTTAATTTATAATTAATAATAATATCATAAATAATATATTATTTGATAAAATAGATTAATATTTCTAACCTAATTTATTTTGTGTTAAAAAAGAGTTGCATCCCTTCCTAGATTTGGTAGTCCACACATATGCATGAACTATATGGTCATTTTTTAGTGTGAGAATAAAACATATATATTATTAACAAATAATTTAATATAAATCATGAATTTATTTATTATTTCATTTATATCCCATTTATTAATTAAAATTATCCTTATAAGTTACCATTTAAGGAGTTAATGAAAAAAACCTAATTTCATCATGATGTAATAGTCTATCATACACATAAGTTATGTTATTGTATCCTCTACAACAAAAAAATTTACATTTACCCAAAAAAATAACTATAAAAAATAACTCTCCTGAATTAAATGATTACTTACCATTAATATTAATTTTATTGATACAAACAATAGGTTCCAAAAATGGTGTTTTAATAGAAATATCATTTTATATTAATTTTCTATAAAAAATCACTTAACATTAATTAAATTTATTGCCATATCATTAGAATAAAAATAATTGATTTACCGTGAAATGAATATGTTGTTATTATTTATTATTAATAAAAAATATTTTAACATGAAAATATTCTTTTGAAATAAATTATTTAATAATATAAAATGTTTAATAAAATATTGAATGTATAAATATATATATTAATATTTACAAACATATCTTTTTGATAATATAAATACATGATTAACTAAAATATATATAATTTGTGCATATTTATTCATTATATTTATAAACAGAACTATATAAATATATTTTTATAATAAATTAAACAGAAATTCATATCTTGTTAAATCTTAGAAGTATGAAAAATAAATTGATGTAACCACACCACCCTTCCAACCCTAATCCCAATGACACCCAACCCTATATCAGGTTTATTTAGGAATTCCCACCATATTGTATGAACCCCATATCAGTTCCTAGTTAGTGTTCCTTATTGAATTCTTCGCAAGAACCACACTGCAATTCATGGTTTGTGTCCCCTACTAACATCATCAGCTAATGATCATATATATTCCTGAAAAACATCCTCATATAAAACACCTCATAAACCATGCCATATATGGCCATCTATTCTTTCATCCCCACTCAACTACATTCTCCCATGTCACTTTAGACAGAAGTTTCCACAAGAACACTCTAACCTCAACTCCCATGATTAAGCCTACAAATCCCTATAATCATAACTTTTCGCCATCATTCATCTATTCCCTCACATCATGGAACCCACATCCACTACTTAGTTTAAATATTGTCCACTTATTAATACATTGGAGAGATTTCATAGAAATAACTCTCCCACTAGGTTACTATTCCACTACAGTGTTCTGGATTCCAATTGGAGAATTGTTCGATTGAAAATAATTTTGTGTAACTGATTGATCTTGTGTATATTTTGTTTATATTATAGATTATATGTTTTATTTCGTAATTATTATGCAATTTTTAATAGGGTACATAATAATTTTTTTCAAATAAAATAGGGTATTGTTATATTGTTTTAATTTTTAAGCATATAATTCTAATTGATCTATTTTTATTGTCTAATATAAGGTAATTTTTAACTATATGTGAAATCTAAACAAATTTATTTTGGGAAATAAATTTTCATCCAATTTTTTTTACATATTGTATTTTTTTTCTTTTGTTATATTTATATTTTCAAATAATCATAGGGATTCTTGTCAATGGGGTGTACAATTTATTGACTTAATTAATGTCATTCTTTTTCAGATCCTCCCTTAGCATCCATTTTAAATTCTTTTTAATTAACAGTAACATTATTTTAAGAAATAATTTCAAAAATTGATGTTTCTCTTTAAATTACAACATAATATTATATTTTTATTATCTTCCATTGATTGATCTATATAAATAGTATGATCAAACTCGAGAAATTTATTATTTTATATATAATCACACTTTTATATTCTAATATACGTTCTTTCATCAAAATTCATTTAATGAGTGTCAATTTTGTAGGGATTTCAAATCAACATTCATTTTAGGTGAAGGTATACTGACATTTTGTAATAACAATCATCAAACATTCACATTAATAATTACAAATTACACTATGATGATCCCTACTATTTTTGGTTCAAAGAGGGAAAACATTTTAATTACTAATAAACATGCACAATAAAAAAGTTGGAATATAACATTACATGTGATGTTGGTTTCACATTCCATTGTAAGAATAAATTTTTATTGATTCATTTATATTTTATTCAGAAAATATTTTTTTATAATTCCTATAATCCTCCCAAGTACATATATGTAAAATATCTTTTAATAGAAAAAGTTCTCTTAACATAAAATTACCTACTATCATGTCCGGAAACCGTAGTCCCTATTAATGTAATGTTAAAAAATATTCATATATATATATATATTTATTATGATAAAACATGTCAACAGGGATACAATAAAATCATATTTTAAATAGAATATGTATATTTATTTATTTATGGATTTGTATTTATGATTTTCTTTAGTCTATAAAAATTAAATTTTTGAATATCATTATTATAATAAGCCAATTAATTATACAAGTTTATTGTTACCAGGTAAATCAATTTTTTTATTCAATTGATATATTTTCAGAACCTCACATTTGATTTTTAAATTTTATAATCATGTAAATATATCATTCATATGACCCATTTTTTAGTAAGTACATAATTAGATTTTTAAATTTAGTTTCTTGACATAGGACCCATCAACAGTAGTTTATAGGGGATTGATTATGTGTTTTGTATTATATTATTCAATGATGTCATATAAAATTATTTCAGTTTATTAATAATTTTATTTAATTATTGGTTGGTTACTAATCATAAATACAAGTATATAAATACCATGAAATACAAATATTTGAATTTGTATTCATTCAGATTGAATATTAATGTTGAGACAAAATATATTCTCATTTTGTTTTATTTTATTATTTATTCTTTTACATTCCTAATTAAAATTAAAATGGTATATAAATTTTGTGATTTATGAGTGATTATTAATATCATATTTGGTTTTTTGGGACATTGATATGACTTATCAGGGTTTGTCATGTTCTTTTTTTACATTATCATTGAGAAGAGTTCTGTTAGGTCCACTAGGCTGAATACCCTGAGAGGGGGGGGGGGTGAATCAAGGTATGACTAATTAAAAATTAATGCACGTTCTGATCTTGTTTCACTGTTAAGAAAAACACTCTTCTCTCTCTTTTCTTCTACACAATATAAACAGAAAGTAAAGAAAGTGCAGGACACAGCAATTTTACTTGGTTCACCGCTAAGGGCTACGTCCAAGGAGCATACACCGACATGCTGCCGGTCGTACCAAATTCCACTAATCTTTACTAGATGTGGATTATAAGGTTCGGGCTAGATCACTTCTATGCCCAGGCTCACTGCCTTTACAATGTTTAGGGTCAGCTCACTGCTTTTCCAAGGGTCACTCCCTATTTCTCTTTCTCTGGCTCACTGCAGGTGGAGAGGATCACCTTCTTCCTCTTTCTAAGCTCACTGCTCTTGGAAGGAATCGACTCATAGTTTATAGACCTGTAGGTCTCTTCATTTGCATGAATGAATGCATCTTCCTCTGTGTGTAGATGCTTTGTTGAATTACAACTTTCTCCTGTAGATGAATATCTCTCTGCACCGAAGGTATCAGGCAATGTACCAGCTTCCACGCAGTCCGAGAAGCACCGCTGGAATAAAACCTTACTTGGCCCGCAAGTCAATCTCGGCGTGCAAGTATCGGCGCACATGTCATTACGGGCGCGCAAGTATGCCTCAGAAACTTGCGCGACTCAAACTTCCTCAACTCCAAACTTGCGCAACTCTCTTCCTTTTACGCCCAAACCATCATTGGCACGCAACATCCAACCAGCGCGCAACTTCTAACACAGGAGCACAACTTCAACTACTGGCGCACAACTCCACCTGCGCGACCCACACTCACCACTTGCGCGACCACCACACCTTCACAACGGGAGCTCTGATTTCTCAAAGAGTTGAAATCCAGTGTGGAATGAGGAGGGGTGGTCCAGTATTTATAGGCAATCTGACCACCCTGCGCGATGGCGCGCAAGTCACCTGCACGACCCAGTTTCGGCGCGCAAGTCTTCTGTCCTTTTGGACACTTGCGTGACCAACTCCCAAACTTGCGCGAACCTACTTCCTTAGCCATATTTTTATCTTCTGATCTTGAAAAACATATGGTGTTCAAGATTCCTATACTCCAAGTCCATGGCGCGCAAGTCCTTTGCCAAAAACACTTTTCTTCATTTGTCGATTTTTAGGCCCTAAAATTTGGAAAACACTGGAAAACGGCGCCACCTTGTATCTGTTCTTTTGAACCGCCTCCAGATAATCCATTCGTTTTATCGACGTTCTTGAATAAAACATGGATCGTTGACCTCAGCTCTTGAACTTGACATTCCACCATGAAATCCTCTTTGTCAACAAATTTGTTTGTCATTGTTTTGCTTTGTTAACAAACACAATCACCTAAAAAATTCTTCAATGATACCATGAGGTATTTTTTCCCAACAATCTCCCCCTTTGGGTTTGTTGACAACTCTTCCAAAACAAAGATACGTCGTTGATTCTTCAGCCTCCATTCGCCTTATTGCGATTCTGATAGCGATCAAGGATTTACTCACCACATAATCTAAGCCCACAAGAGCAATGCTCGGCGTGAGAAACAAGTGTAAATGAATAGTTCATCAATGAATCAATTTATCTCTGACATCCACTATTGACAACAAACTGATACCAATTTGTACTAAAGTGAAACCAATTGTTGATGGATTTGTTGGAAGACCAATGCTTGGTTTGGAAATAGTCTTACCACTTTCCAACACCACTCTTCTGCTTTTATCACGATCCTTAGTTGTCGTGATATCTATTCTTTGATCGATCACTTCTAGCATCGTCAGATTTAATACACTCCCCCTTTCTCATTGCTCCCCCTTTCTGGCTGCTCCAACTGTCCGCTTCGCCCCCTATCTGTCACGATATCTCAAATACCCACACTGTCTCCCCCTTGAACAATTACTATTTTCTCCTCCTTTAACAGACACTTTTCTCCCCCTTTGTCAATGAACCCAAAGGAAACTCCTTTGTAGTCTGTAACATAGTAGAGAACACATATCAGCATATTATGGAAAAACACATCATACCGCGGGGAGAGGGGGGGGGGGGGTCCCACATCCACACTATTTAATGTGCGGCGAATCGACTGAACTCCCAGAGCCAGTCGATGCCTTTCAAATGATTCCTTAGGTAAGGCCTTTGTCAAAATGTCTGCAACTTGTAGCTCTGTAGGCACGTACTCCAACTTCACGATTCCCTGCTCAACCTTCTCCTTGATAAAATGATACTTAATCTCAATGTGCTTTGTCCTTGAGTGATGGATGGGATTTTTGCTGAGATTTATAGCACATGAGTTATCACACTAGATTCTGATCGGAGACTTCACTTCAACTCCCATATCTTCAAGCTGCTGCTTCATCCATAATAACTATGTGCATGATTGAGTGGCCGCAATATACTCATCTTTTGCGGTGCTCAATGAAATGCAATCTTGTTTCTTGCATAGCCAATAAATACACAATCCACCAAGATAGAATGCACCACCTGATGTCGATTTTCTATCATCTGCTGAACCGGCCCAGTCTGCCTCAGTATATCCCAATAACTCTGTCTGAGATTTGTCGTTGTATGTCAAGTCGAAGTCCACTGTGCCCTTGATATACCGAAGTATTCTTTTCACTGCAAGCATGTGACTTTCCTTGGGATTACACTGATATCTCGTTGCTTGTCATGTTGCGAAAACAATATCAGGTCTTTTGCGGTTATGTACAACAGACTTCCAATGATTTTCATGTATTCTGTGATATTAACTTCCTTACCATCCTCATCACTTGATAATTTCATCCGGGTAGCAATCAGAGTCTTCATATCCTTGGAATTATCCATTCCAAACCTTCTTAGAACCTCCTTGGAATATTTGGATTCAGAAATGAAAGTTCCATTCCTTCCTTGTGTCACTTGTAGACCAAGGAAAAACGTTAGCTCTCCAATCATTGACATTTAAAACTCATTTTTCATGAATTCGGAAAACTGTCTGCACTGAGCTTTATCTGATCCGCCAAAAATTATGTCATCGACATACACTAGCACCATCATCCTTTCATTACTGTCATTGCTGAAATAGATGTTGTAGTCAACTCATCCACTCTGGAAACCAAGCTTCTTCAAGTACTGATCAAGCCTTGAGTACCATGCCCTTGGTGCTTGTTTCAGCCCATACAACGCCTTCTTCATCCTGCAAACTTTGTTCTCATCCTCATGAATGAAAAAACCATCTGGCTGCTCAATATAAACCTCTTCTTCCAGAACCCCATTCAAGAATGCGGATTTGACATCCATCTGGAACACTTTGAACTTTCATTGCACTGCTATGGAGAAAAATAATCTGATTGTCTCTAGCCTTGCAACCAGGTAAAATGTCTCACCAACATCTATTCCCTCTATCTGGGAGTAACCCTTGCACACTAGTCGTGCTTTGTTCCGAATCATTGTGCCCTCATCATTCATCTTGTTGCGATATACCCATTTTGTCCCGATGACATTCTTGTCAGCTGGCCTTGAAACAATCTCCCATGTCTGGTTCTTCTCAATCTGATCAAGCTCTTCGTTCATGGCCTGAACCCAGTTTTCATCTTTAGATGCATCAGAAAAACATTTCGGCTCTACTTGAGATAAAAACGATGCTTGATGTGATGATTTCATTCTTCGAGTCTGTACTGGAGCTGTTTGATCACCAATGATATTCTGCCTATCAATTTCAGCTCAACTCTTTGGCTTCCTCGCAATGTTTATGATTGGTTACCTCCATTGAGAGAAGATCAACTTTCAACCTTTTCCTCTAATACCACTTGTTAGGTCCACTAGGATGAATACCCTGAGAGGTGGGGTGAATCAGGGTATGACTAATTAAAAATTAATGCCCGTTCTGATCTTGTTTCGCTGTTAAGAAAAACACTCTTCTCTCTCTTTCCTGCTACACAATATAAACAAAAAGTAAACAAAGCACAGGACACAACAATTTTACTTGGTTCACCGCTAAGGGCTATGTACAAGGAGCATACACCGACAGGTTTCCGGTCGTACAAAATTCCACTAATCTTCACTAGCTGTGGATTACAAGGTTCGGGCTAGATCACTTCTATGCCCAGGCTCACTGCCTTTACAATGTTTAGGGTCAGCTCACTACTTTACCAAGGGTCACTCCCTATTTCTCTCTCTCTGGCTCACTGCCGGTGGAGAGGATCACCTTCTTCCTCTTCCTAAGCTCACTGCTCTTGGAAGGAATCCACTCACAGTTTATAGACCTATAGGTCTATTCATTTGCATGAATGAATGCATCATCCTATGTGTGTAGATTCTCTGTTGAAGTACAACTTTCACACGTAGATGAATATCCCTTTGCACCGAAGGTATCGGGAAATGTACCAGCTTCCACACAGTTCGAGAAGCACCGCTGGAACAAAACCTTACATGGCGCGCAAGTAAATCTCGGCGCACAAGTATCAGCGCACAAGTCATAACGGGCGCGCAAGTATGCCTCAGACACTTGCGCGACTCAAGCTTCCTCAACTCCAAACTTGCGCGACTCTCTTCCTTTTACACCCAAACCATTATTGGCGCGCAACTTCCAACCGGCGCGCAACTTCTAACACCGGTGCACAACTTCAACTACTGGCGCGCAACTCCACCTGCGCGACCCACACTCACCACTTGCGCGACCACCACACCTGCGCAACGGGAGCTCTGATTTCACAAAGAGTTGAACTCCGATGAGGAATGAGGAGCGGTGGTCCAGTATTTATAGGCAATCTGACCACCCAGCGCGACGGCGCGCAAGTCACCTGTGCGACCCTGTTTCGGCGCGCAAGTCTTCTGTCCTTTTGGACAGTTGCGCGACCAACTCCCAAACATGCGCGAACCTACTTCCTTATCCATATTTTGATCTTCTGATCTTGAAAAACATATGGCACGGAAGTTTCCTATACTCCAAGACCTCGGCGCACAAGTCCTTTTCCAAAAACAATTTTTTTCATTTGTCAATTTTTAGGCCCTAAAATTTGGAAAACACTAGAAAACAACACCACCATGTATCTGTTCTTTTGAACCGCCTCCAGATCATCCATTCCTTTTATCGACGTTCTTGAATCAAACATGGATCGTTGACCTCAGCTCTTGAACTCGACATTCCACCATAAAATCCTCTTTGTCAACAAATTTGTATGTCATTGTTTTGCTTTGTCAACAATCACTACTCAGATGTCCACATTGTCAACAAACACAATCACCTAAAAAATGCTTCAATGATACCTTGAGAGATTTTTGCCCAACAAGTTCATCAAGGCCAAAATTATTTATATGTTTTACCAATTATTTATTATTTTAAATATGATATTTTCAAATTCAATTTATTTATCTGTAAGTAGTTTTAATTAAGATATTAAAGTAGTTAAAAGGTTCAAAAAATAGGATTTGAAAGTTGGTTCCTACCTTATGTGGGATTTTTGCATACAATTTTAGGATATAAAAATGTTATATATGTTTTCAATAATTACTATAATTGAAATCTAAAATTATATAGGTATTTGTTATGATTAAAAAAAAATAAGCATGTTATATGTGATTCCAAATATAATATTTTTAAAATGGGTTGACATGATAGAGAGGAATATATCTTTTTTCAAGATGGTGTTATTAAATCCACATATAAACAGAGAAATAACAATCACATGAAAATGATAACTTGTTTTTTAAATATTTTTCTTGTATCTGAATGATTATTTAATCCACCCATAAATAATGCAAAAACTACAATCATTTTTTTCTTTATAAGTCAAAATTTTATTGTAGTTTTATTTTTTTCATCCATATAGTTGTTTTCTATTTCAAGTCATCCATTAATGGTTAAATAGTAACTTTATATTGTCTTTGGTCATAATATTTTAAAAAATACATTGTATTGGTAATATTTAATGATTTCAGGACCATATTGGAATAATTTCATTTACATATAAACAACCATAGATTCTTTCAAAAATGGAATACAGTTATAAACTATTTTGTTTTGGTAAATTTCATGATTTTTTAAGTTCTTTTTTCAATAATAATTAAACTATGTAGTTGAGAACTACTCAATAAAGGGAAGATCCATGGGTGAACAGACAACTATAGTTATTAGACTAAATATTTTTCATCAACTACCATAGATTAATTGAGATCTGGAAAGGAACGAATAAAAATATCCAAAAGAATTTAATACAACCAGGTAACCATAATATTTGGTTTAGTGGGAGTGTTCATAAAAAACTAATATATTTACAATATCACCTCGTGTCCATGAAAAATATTCTCATATTTTAATAATTATTTGACTAAAATACTCTTTTGTGATACATGTGGATGAATTATTATTTTTTGTATCCAAAAAGGATTTATTCAGGGACATTGCTATGATGAATCTCATCAGTAGTCCACTAGTTACATGGGAATGTGAGGAAGCAAACATTGATTTTTTATAATCAAATTTTGGTATATTCAATTTCAACATATTATTTTAAAAAGATTAAATGTTATTTTTTTATATCAATATAATGTTGTATAAAATTTTCACAATTTTATAAGAAATATAATTTTTTATTCAATTTCTATTAATTATAATAACAGATAATATTTTTTCAACATATAAAACGTTTTATATAATTTATTCACTAAAAATCATATAGAAATAAAAAAATTATCAATATCTATTATCCATTTTATTTTCAAACTATTCTATACAAATTTTCCTAATACATGAATGGTTAATATTTTTGATACAAGATTCATACATATTATTATCAAAATAATGGTATCCCAACTCTAATATAATAACCCATCATTAAATAGTTATTTCTATTAGAATATAATTCATTTATATTCACTATGTAACCAAATTAATCTTCTTTAATATAAATTAGTTATAGATGAAAGAACCCCATTATATCTTACACATTGATTCCCTATTGGAATTAAGGAATAGAGAAGTAGATATTGAAATTATAAAAAATTTAACATAAAAGAGGTCACCATATTTTTCCAAAATAAATTAATTTTTTACAAAAAGTATTCACGTGTTTATCAAACATCATTAATAGAAAAATACTTCAAAAGATTTGTGAAGATCCCAACCCCAGTAGAATTGAACCAATGATTTATTCATTAAATTAGTACTATAAATATGAAAAAAAATCACAAATGTTGAAATAGTTTAGTATCATTGGAAATTAATATTCAATAATAATTTTTACATAACAACATGAAACTAAATGAACTAAAGAAACGTCTTTTTAAACACCCACAAACTTCTAGATTGTCCCTTTAAGTCATCGAAAACATAAACCTTCGCGTCTTGAGGGAATAAATTAAACATAAAAAATTGGTGTGCTCAGATGATCATTATTTATAAGAAATAATGTTCAATCGATCATAATCATAGTATATAAGCCATGGTGAAAAATTAAATCACATTCCATTAAAACATAATCTTGGAAAAATATTTCATGTATAAAATCTGAATAAATAATGACATGTTAATAGTGATATTAGAATGAAACATAACCATAGATATTCAAATACTTAAATAATTAGATGTATTATCAAATATTAATATAACAATTATGGATTTTATATTACAAAACATCAAAAAAATATAATCAATTCTTCTTCCAAGACACCATATACAAATACATAAAAACACAGTCTAGTTTGTCTAATGAGACCTACGAATGCTTTTTGGGTGATTTAGGAGGCATGTACATAACCTTCTAATTCCAATGTATTAGTTTATGAATGGATGGAAACATAATAAACATTTAAAATGATATTGAAACTATAATATGAAAATTTTGTAACATTCCCAAAGTAATAAACATAATATTAAACCATCTACTATAATACATTGAATAGTATCAAGATTGAACATTCCTAATTATTATAATGATAAAAAATTAAATATAATTTTTTTTATGATTACATAAGATATCAGTTTCAACAATTCATAACAAAATATATATTTTGTTTAAATAAATGAATTCACGTTAATAAAATCATTAATGAATTCTTGATAGAAATTAGCTTTTTTTGGGAAAAAGAATTAATTTTGTAAATGCTATTATATTTATCGTGAAATTACATTATAGTCATTTTTATCACATAAAAAAGGTAATTAAATATATATTGTTTTTGAGGTAAAAATGATTTCATATTAATGTTATAAAAAATAAATGTTTTTTATGAAACATTAGAAATTAGCCAGCATAGTGCAGTTTATTAGAAAATAGATAAGATTCTTTAAAAAATAAAAATGGTTATTTGTTTAAAAAAATAGAAAAAAAGATATGACTGTTTTTCATGATAAACATATTAATTTTTGTAAAATATTGGGTTCTTAAAATAAAATTTGCAGTGTATTTGAAAATTTTAATGAAAATGGGATGTACCATTTTATCAGGATCTCTTATCGAGAGGAATCGATAAGAGAACCTTATAAAACATGTTTTTCTCAGTTATAAAAAATGAACTGATATGGATACATGAATTTTGAAAAAATTTAAATAATTTAGAATATGAATATAAAATTGTGAATAATTAAATTTTTGAAAAGAGAGAGATATTGTAACCCGATTCAAAAATGAATGTTTAGGAATAATAACACACCTTATATTTGAAAGTATTTTTCACTTGTACATAACATCATGAATAATGAATTTTGTTTAATTTACAAAAAAACTAAGAAACAATTAATTATTTTTTGACTTATAATAATTTTATTGTGTTATTTTATGGCCTTTTGAATAGTTATAGGATTATATTTTGACATTCAGAAGTATTTAATTCCTTGGGATTAATGATGGGTTCACTTGTACAATGTATTGAAGATTATATAAATTGGGAATAGTAACGTAGAATTGATGTTATATGTAATAAATTAACATTAGAGATATTTAATTGTCAAATATATCATCTTTTATATACAATAAATATTTTTTATATTTAATATTGATTATTACTATATTGATTATTTTTTATCTTTTTATCACTATGAAATAATTTTTTCATATCATTTAATATTATATTATATACTAGTTTTAGAACAATAAATAGGTATTAATATATATATTAAAATCCAATTTGACCATAAAATTGGTATCATGACCATACAAGAAGGTCGTAATCGAAAATGAAAATGCATCATCCATCATGATTGTAAATCGACATATAATAGACATTGTTTTCATTTTAGAATAAAAGGGAGAGGCAAAAAAGTTTGAAAATGAATATTCCACAAGCATACCAATATTATAGTATGAATACAATAGTGGAGTTATAATTAATTTTTGTATATAGTTTGTATGTAATTTATAAGGAAGAAATAAAAATAAAAGAAAATTAATAGAATGAAAGGGGATTATACCTCCAATATTAATCTCCTTGAGAACCTCCATAAAAAATATGGAATGTTCTTATGGATGAGACCATCATGACTATATTGTGGGGGATATGTTTGGGAGAGGTATTAAGTAGAAATTAGATGTGATTCAAGGCATTGGATGTGTGAGGAGAATATGGATGAGGGGTGGTTATTAAAGTGGATTAAATGTGTGTTTTATGATTTTTAAATTCATTAGCATATTATAATACCTAAATAATGTGAATAATTTTGTTACCCATGAATAAATACCATAAATATATAATTATATTTCTATATTATGGGAAAAATAATCTATAAATAATTTAGGGATAAAAAATTCATATATTTATTAAATATTGTAAATTAACCAAATTCACAATTTACCAAAAAGTCAACTAATTCAGAAATATCCAAAAAATTTCCCATTAGAATTTTTAAAAAAATTGAAAAATGAAATGGACACAATATTATTGAAATAATATTATTAATATGAAAAATTTATTTTTTAAATATAATCATTATGTAGTTGAGAAATTATGATTTTAATATTTTAACTAAGTATAGGTCACATTCATAAACTAATTAAGCCATCATAAAATTATTTTATAATATTAAGTATAAACATATTAAATTATGAATCAATATCATGAAAATAAAATTTCATTTTAATTATTATTGTAATTAGAAAATTGTAAATAAGAAATTACGCTCTGAAAAAATATGAATATTCTATTTATTATTTTTTAGACATTTATTTTTTTATCCCATGATATAAATATATTATGTTTTCATTCATAAGATACATAAATTTTATGTTTTAATTTTATATAGGAGGTGAATATTCTAATTTTTTGAATACAATTCCAAATGGTAACTTTTCTATTCCAACAGACTAATTTAATATTATATTAAGGTATAAAACTCATTGTTGCGTGATCCCAAATCAATTAATGAAAATAAAATTTAAAACATGCATACTATAAATTATGGGTTGTTATTATGTCATTTTTATTATTTCTATTTTTTAATAGAAACCAATGGAAGATAAAAAAATCGCTACCCACCTTATCTACAATGAAACAGCATCATCATGGTCTAATTAACTTCCTAGACTGTTCCCCATTAGAGAAGATCGGCTGTGTGTTTTTTAAATATAAAAATAGTTGGCTAATTATTCTCCATACAAAATTTATTAAATATAAAAAATTCTTGCATTAAAATTATACATAGAGAGTGGATTGTTAAATTAATTTATATACAATGATACCATTAAATTTATTTATAGTTCCAACTAACTGATCCATGTTTATACAAAAATGCTATATAATAGTATAAATTTTCCTATACTATAAAACATTTATTAAAATTTTAGTGCCATGTCCAATAGAAATCAATGAAAATTAAATTTGATATCATTTTAAATTTGTTGGGAACACATTAAAAAATAACAAATGATTCTTTTTCAAGATTAATATACATTATATAAAGGTAAAAATCTCCCAATTACTGTATAATTTATATTATCAATTCTATATACATATAATAACATTTTATATAAATGAATCAAAATAATAAATATAGAATCATCATTAAAAAATGGGGAATGTATTTTAATAAAATATAAATTCATTATCAGATATCCGTAATTAGCAATCATTGATAATATTCATCACACAATAAAAATTATTTGGCGTTATAAGTTTTTATTTTATATATTCCCTGAAAACCAACATAACACTATGTAAACAAGAAAGTGGTCTTTAAAATGTTTTTATTCTATCTCAGAAAACCATAAAACAACAATTTGTAAAATTTGGGATACAAAAGGTATACCATAGCACCACATAATGTGACCCAATATGTGGGTTTTTAAAGAATAATTGATCTTTATACTAAGCACGTATTAAAAAAATGGACATGTTAAGTGATATAGGGTCCTATTAAAATAGACATCAATTGAATTTATCGTATCCATGTGATCAATAAATATTTGACATTGAAAACATGGAGAACAATTTTTATTAATAATATATATCCAATAATCAATTAACAAATCCAATCATCCTTATATCATCAAGAATAAACACCAACCCTACCATATAATATGAAATTTATGTATCAATCATACTTATAAAAAATATACCCAATACCTTTCAATAGAGTTCATTCAATTACTTTTATGATAATATATTCATCCCATGAATACACATACCTCTATAGACACCATATTTTTTATCAGAGAAAATTGGGTGATGAATGTAAACTATATTATCACTATATAGTTCAACAATTAATTTTGATGAGTTGTTATATAGATTATTATTAATATAATATCAAAAAATTAATATTTTTGTAGTTTTTGGACCAAATATAGTAGATTTTACTTCTGAATATAATATTATAATACTACTAATAATGAAATTGGGAATTGATTTAATTAGATATTTTTTTATTTTTTCCCATTATTCTTTATTAAATGATCATACGAAACCATAAAAACCATATATGCACAACATTCACTAATTCATTACTTATTCCAATAATTCCACTTCATCAAAAATATTATCTATGAACACGTTATGATGTTCAGTATCTTTTATCCCAGATTCCATTGGTTTGTGGAAAATACCTTCTTCAGCTACACACTAGGTGTTCAAATAGAAATAAAGATTTTTATGAATCACCTTCACCCTCAAGATTACATCTTATATTCCATAATTTAAGGCTTTTAATAATATATAATTTTTAATATATGATGCATTAAACTATGGTTAAATGTGTGTTTTTTGTATATTTATTATAGTTTTATATGTGTATAAGTTTATGTTTTTATCAACACGCACTAAATCTATCTAATTCACTATTTTATTACAATTTTTTTGATGTTCTATCCTTTTCTAAAATCCTATGTATTTTTTCTGAACTATTTTTTCACTTATATTTTCAAGAATTTTTATAAATATGATATGAGACTGATCTAGAAATTATTTTCCCTCTAGTCAAATTATTTATACTTATTTGTAAAGATAATACAACAACCACAGTACTATCAAAAAGTAATTTTGGTATTTAAATGAATTTTATATGGAGGATATCAAGTCATGAATTCATTTGGTGGTCACTATATTTTTCATTAATTTATTTCATTTACTATTCTATTTTAAATTTCATCCTATAACTGAGGTAGTCTTCATAATTTTATCTTTACATGGATTTCCACATTAGCATCGATTAAGTTATTCATCAGAATTGTTACATTCATGACACTTATTAGATTTAAATATTTAGTTTCCCATTCATTAGGCTCATTCCATCATAATTGTGGGAGTAATTCTTATTATGAAAAATAAAATGATCTTCTCTTAAATTGTTATAATATGGCTATCGTCTTAGAAATATTCAAATTTTTATTCCATAATGATTTCAAAATTGAATAATTCCATTATGAAACACAACTATTGTGGTTGAAATTTAGATATAATAGGGTCACAAAATAACTCATTAACAATTAAATTGAGAAACATAAAATAATGATTTCATATCAGGAATCATTATTTTATTTTTATATGTCATCCACGCCTTCAGTAATCATTATATATTTATTATTGTGAGTACCCATGTTTTAAATTTGATATTTTTTGTCCATCGTTACTTTTAGAAGATTGATTTTTTAGGAGACAATATGGTTGTTCTATCCCCATAGATTCAAATGGATTTTATTACACGAGAAGTTTTATATGTTTGTACACTTATGGTCATGAGTAAAAGTAAATTTTATTACAAAATTAAATAATCCTTATTAATTGTGGAATTTATATTCAATGATATTACATTTATTTTGATGTTGTTGGAAAATAATTGGAGAAATTATGCATATGTTTGTGTTATTTTGACTACACATCCATGAGAATTCAATAGGGATGATGAAAAATTCCTAATATTCAATCAATTTCATTTATACATCCATTTATGTATATTGTGTTATCATTTACTGTAGGTATTTTTAGATAATATTTTTCTATGCTTTTTGGTTGTTTTGGATGGAGATATTAGTGCTTGAGGGTGTTTCATATTACAACATTAAGGTGTCATGCTTGTATAGAAGATGACTCGATATATTTCTTATTAATACTGAAGATTGATTATTTTTTATGCTCTTTGGTTGTGTTTGTTATAGATCATGGCGTTAAACATTGTGGTTAATTATGTACTTCAGGTCACATGATTTTTTTGGAGATGGATCTGATGTCCTGGGGCATGGATGGTCTACTGGTGCATGCATGCTGATACAAATACAAGGATATATCACTGGTGTTGGTTCATGGATGGGTCACCAATATATATATATGGTTACTAGAGTAAGGTCATGAATGTGATGGTTCAATAGTAGGCTCACTAGTACTGGGAACTAGATGGGGATGGATGGGTTACATAGTGGGGTGTATGAGTGTGATGGATCATGTTTATCCTATAATTTTTTAGTGATAAAATTTGTATAAATCTTCATTATTTATATAATTTATTTATTTTTTCTAATTTTGAATATTTTATATCATTATATATAATAAATTCAAAAATACAATATGAAATCATACTAGGAAAAAATTTATGATTTTTATGAAAATAAAATTTATAAATAGATATTATATATTGGTAATATTATAACTAGTAGAAATTTTTTACAAAATAATTTATATCTAAATAGATTAAACAACATATATATTATTTTTTGGTATTACTATAATATTAAAAAATCTATTTAATCTATCATAAGAAATGAAACATATTTTTTTCCAACAATTTACTGATAGAAGTATATATGTTTATAAAACATTTTACTAACTAAAAATATATTTTTACCAACAAATATATCCCTAAAGGAAAATATGATATATGAATCTAAATAGAATGTAATTATTTATCTATGATATCAAATATATTGATTAATAAATATGATAAAATAAAATAAAACTAATTTAAATACATCAATTTATGATGTCAATAGAGGCGTTGATGGAAAAATAATGACAATGGTTACTAATGTAACACCCCAAGGATTCAAAAATAAATTGAAATTTCTAAACTTTTTTAAGAGGATGTTTATAAACTAGACATTGGACAAAATTTTTCTGCTCCTATTATCTAAATTTTAAATTCATACAACTACGGTTTTGATTAGTAGGTTATTAGAAGACTAATAAAACCAACTTGTTTTTTGGTGAATAGTAACATGCCCTTATTAATATTAATATTAATAGTAATATGACCCTTCTGATTATTAAATAATATTTCTAATTTATTTTATTAAGATTGAAAGATAATGAGATTTTGATAACTTTTTCAAGGTGATACTTAATGAGATATATTTTTAAAATTTTTGTTTCTTGAATAAAATATGAATTTATTTAAAAACTAAATTAATCGTATTTTTAAATTATTTTCATAAAATAGACATCATTTTTTATTTATGCACCTCAAAAAATAGTTATGGTGTATTTTTTGGGATTTTTTGTGAGATAGATGAATTTTTTGTGACACATAAAATATACGGTTATATTTTTTTGGGTGTTTAATGACAACATAATGGTGTTATAACGATGTAAACAATCCGGTTGACTTTTGATGATTAATATATCAATTGAGGTGTCATATGTGACCAATACCATGAAAAAAACCTTCTTTAATCTCATGGGTTTTCAAAAACAACTAATGAGGTGTCATATAAAATTAACTAAAAAATCCTCTACAATCACTAAAAAGACCACTCACACTCTTTTTCCTATCACACCAATCAATCCTTAAGCCCTAACTATACTCTGCAAAATATACTTGAAAATACTCTCCCTCACGTCCAAGTATTTTTGGTCTCACAAAAACACAAAATACAATATCCTTAAGGAGGTTCAAAAGTAGAAGTGATCAATAGGTGGTTCAAACATGTTTGAAATAAGATGAAAATGAGGTATGTGATATTTTTACCCAATATCCAATCTTTGGGTTAACGATTAACTTCATGAAATATGTGACACATTTATTATTTTTTGTAATGAATTTTAATCATATTATGATTTATTTTATCATTTATAGTATATCGACATATTCCATTCATTCAATTAATTCTGAAATCAACTATATGATTTTTGTAATGTATGGTCCATCAAAAATCCTATATTAATTTTCCAATTATTAAAATTTCTCATAAATATTTTTATGAAAATATTACTTTTTTATGATTTTTATTCTGGTTTATGGGAATTGTTTAAGATCATGTGTTGGAACAATATATCCCTCCAAGGAATTGGGTATGTGTATGTTGGAGGTTGGTCGTATGGATACATCATGTGTAACTGTGACGGTTACACTATAAGGTATCTGTGAGGGTTTCGTTGTGTGGTATTCATTAGGGTTACAAATCAAAAGGTAGTTCTGAGGGTAAAAAAATTATTTATGAAATTCCCCGAGATACCATTATCATCTATTTATGTTTTCATTGATTTTTGGAAATCTCAGTTTTCACAATGTGTGTATATGATTATTTATAGGTGATAAGTATGTCTATGTGAATATGATTTCATATGACTATACGTATTAATTGAAAATTTATTTCTTTACATACATTTATATACCTTATTGAGTTTATTATTCTCATCCCATGTAATTTATTTTCAAAGGATATACAAATGTGTAACATAAATAAGGGAGTCAACTGAAATTTTATGATGATTTTTCAGAGAAATAATTTGGTTGTTTTCTGTTTAAAATATTATGTTTTTGAAGAAGTTGATATTATTTAATGGTAACAATGATTTATTCTTATGGGTTGATATTAATAAATTAAGACCTAATAATCTAAAACAAAATTACTAAATGATCATTGGGATTGTAATGATGTGAAATCTAGTTGAAATAGCTAGATTACGTAGTGTTTATAAACGTGGCCTTTATGTTTGTATCAGAGCACTATTTATATAACTTTAAGAGATATTATGATTTTAACATAATACAAATAATTATTTTACCATATGTTAATTAATAAATGAAAATGAATTTAAAGGTTACCATGTGGCATCATCTATGATATTTCTATTAAGAATGTCTTCTACTGAAGAAATAGAGAAGCTAAAGTTGGCATTAACTGAGAGGTTGTTATCTTTCCAAATCTGTCACTGGAAATGGTGGGAATTGTAATTGAGTAGTTTTTTATGGTAATGGATCTATTGACACAAGGAAAAAATGGCAGTGACATCCATGCAAGAGAAAAACTGGAGAAACCACTATTGAAAATGATGATAGTGGAACATATTATGAGGAAGCACTATCAGGATTTCAATGGATCTTCTGACCTAGTAGCTACTGAAGGATGGATTAAAAAAGATGATAATATATTCGGCATTTTGTGATGTTCACATAATAAAAATTTTATTCTTTCCAATTATCATTTTGAAGGAATAAATTGTTAGTGGTGGTCAATGGTCAAGAATATATTTGAAATAGTGGAAATCGAATCCTTTGAGTGGGATGAATTTATTATTCTTATCCATGAAAAATATTTTCAGAATTTTGTTTGACATAGGATGGAGAATCAATTCCTTCAATTAGAGAATAAATTGCATGATTCAGTTGTTGTGTATGAAGAAAACCTCACCTTAATAGTGAAGTTTGATCCTAATATTATACTGGATCATGATAGGAAAATCAATCATTTATTCTCAGGATTAAAATCAAGATATAGAAGGACATTGGATTAACTATTGTTCGAAAATTATGGGAAACATATATGATGTTTCGAGAGGTTAGAAATGTGGTTTTCTGATGATTACATGCACATTGAGAAAAAAATAAGAAGATGATGTGAAGTTGGAAACTAATCGGTAAGAATCAATCAAGAAAATCTGATGGCATGAATGTCCAATTTCCAGTTTGTCAATATTGTGGTGAAAACAACCATAGGTAATGTCATTCCAAAACTATGAAGTGTTTTTGATGTTGTATGTTTTGGAAAATAGACATAGATTATAATTGAAATTTTCCTAAAACCAAAACAAATTAAAAAATGTAATGTGTATTATTTTGGTTGAGATTTGGTCATTATGAAAATTATTTCCCCATGAAAGTCAAGAGTGGTGGAATGGAGTGATACTATAATATGAATAGTGTAGTGTGATCCTTTGAAAATATGTCAGGGGATTTCAGGCCATCCAATGAATTGGTATTAAGAACTTTGTTTGTTTACTCTTTTTTTTTCAAATGTATTACTTGATACGGGTCTCCACATTCCCATATTTCTGATAAATATTACAGTAAATTGGTTATATCACCTCAAAAAATGTGATAAGACTTTATTGTTAAAACATGAGGGAGAAAATTTACAGAAAAAAGATATTTTAAGAATCATCCTATTGTAATATATGGAAAGGAATGACCTCAAACCAATTTATTCTCTTAAATTATTTTTATTTCCTTCTGGGTACAGATAGGCTTTCTGTTTATTATGATTATATTGAGTCTAGAGGAGATGAAGTTTTTTTAAGAAAGAGTTTTAGTTTGTATAAATTAAATAACCCATACAATTGAAGTCATATCCGGAAACTGAGAAAATGATGAATGATGGAAAATAATGTTATCTTTATCATATTGTTGAAAATATATAAACTCTTCATATTAGTGATTTGTTATTTGTAAATGAATACCTTGAGGTTTTTTTGATTGTTATATATTTTTGTACCTAATCGGGAAGCCTAATTCAATGCAGAATTAGTTCTTAATGATAATCCAATTCCAATTCCCCCATATCAAATGAATCAAATGAAACTTTGGAATTGAATAATTAATTGAAGTAGTTTCTTGAGAAAGACTCTATTCGTCCTTGAACTTTAGTATCTAGATCTCCTGTTTGTTCACTAAAAAATGATGGTTCCATGGGGCATTGTATTGATTATGGAGTATTGAATAATAATACTGTCATGAATAATTATATCCCTCCCCATATCGATGAATTATATGGTTAGCTGCAAGGAGCTCTATATTTTTACAAGATTGACATGAAATCTGGGTACCATTAGTAGATGGTGAAAGGGTACGACATTCTAATAATTTCTTTTCATACTTTTATGGCCATATTGAATAAGATCATATTCCATTTGGGTTAACTAATTCACTTATCGTATTCATGTATCATATGAATATAAGATGTACTGAGTTATTTGATAAGTTTTATGCAGTGATTATTGATTACATTATACTATATATAGAAGTAAATAGTAGCATAAAAAACATCTGAGGGTTATTTTCTAAACCTTAAAAAAACTAAAATAGTATTGAAAATTTAGAAAATGTGAATTTTGGTTGTAAAAAATTTTCTTCCATGATTACATCATTTCAAAAGATGAAGTAATCATTGACCCTTCTAAATCAAATTTGTTTGATGGAGGGCCAAGACCTAGAAATGTTAAAAAAATTCATAGTTTTCTTGGAAAAATTTATTATTACAGACAGTTTGTTAAAAAAATTGCACGATTATCTATTCCTTTAACTATGATAACACAAAAGGGTTTACATTTAATTAGATTGAACAATTTTATGTATATATTCATGAACCGAATAAGAGATTTTTGATTCATCTAGTAGTGTACTTGCCATCCAAAAATTGTGAGCTTTTCACCAACAAATATTCATTGTTAAAGGGACATGGTTGTTTTCTGATGAATAATGATTAGGTACTTTCTTATGCATCAAGACAACTAAAATTTCATGAGTAACATTATCCTAGACATGATTTGGAATTCGAAATTGTGGTTTTTTCTTTTAATGTTTGGTTGGATCGTTTATACAAATCCAAATGTGAAACATATACAGACCAAAAAAATTGAATTATCAATTCTCTCAATAAGAATTTTACACGATGAAGAAAACATGTATTGAATTAATAAAAGATTATAAATGCATGAATAATTACTATAATAGAAAAGAAAACAATGTTGTATATTCTTTGAGTTGAAAACATCATGCATCATTAAGTATGTTACAACTCAAAGAAGTCCCTTTGATAAATGATTTGATATATTTTCAGCATGGAAGTTGTAGGTCCATAAAATTACCCTATTTGGATTCAGGTTTTAGTGAAGTAATATTTTTCATAAAGAATTAAGAACGCATATAAAGAAATCATTGTGTAATAGTAAAAGGTAGAAATGGTTAATGTGGGTATGCTTCCTAATTTACCATTGATAAGGATTACAGATTGAGATGTGGAAAATAGATTGTGTGTGCCTTGGGATTATCAGGTGATGAAAATGTTGTTCAGTGATGTACAAAACTCTCAATTTTTAGTTCATCCTAGAAGCACAAAGACGAATAGTGACCTTCAGTAGTATTACTGGTGAGATTCAATGAAAATATATATTGTATATTTTACTGTAAAATGTTTGACATGTCAAAAAGTTAATGAATATGGGAAATTACTGAAGGGGATGCTCAGAATTTACCAGTGACAAAGTGGAAATGGGAAAATATATCCATTGAATTCATTATGGGACTACAAAAGAAATATCTAGGTTATTATGAAATATGGTTTATTATTGATTGAATGACTAAATCGTCTCATTTACTTTGTATTTGAGATACTATGTCTTCAGATGATCTTTCTAGATTGTACATTTATGATATTTTTAGGTAACTAAGAGTTCATCTTATAATTTCATCTATCCATGATCCCAGGTACACTTTTAATATATGTAAAGGAATTAAAAATTCATTTGGAATGAAATATGATTTCAGTATACATTTCAATTCCCAATCAGATGGGTAGTTAGAATAGATGATTCAAACTTGGGAGGATACTCTATGAACTTGTTCAAGGGATTACAGAGGTTTTTGGGAGCATCCTATTTCATTAGTTTAATTTTCTTATAATAATGATTTTCATGCCTATATACAGATGGTACCATTTGCGGCATTGGATGTGAATCACTATCGAACTCGTTATTTTGGGAGGAAGTAAGGGAAGGAATTTTATGGGACCAAAATTAGTAGAGGAAGTGGTTGGGAATGTGTGGATTATCCCACAATACAAGAGGAAATCACATAGTAGGAATAAGAATTATACAGATAATAGGGGAATGAATTTTTATTCCAGGTAGGTGGTCATGTTTTCCATATAATCTCACCCTGGAAAAGTGTTATGTATTTTGGTAATAATGGAATGATATGTCAACACTTCATTGGACCTAGTGAAATCTTAGAGAAAACTGGACCGATTTCTTACCGAGTAGTTTTCCCTCCAATTTTATATTATTTAAAAAATTTTTTCCATTCTTCATAGTTTAGGAAGTATGTTCCAAATTAATCTAAGGTTTTGAACCCATAAGCAGTTCAGTTGGAAAAAAAAAATTTCATATGAAGAGAAACCACTTCAAATTATTGATTCAAGAGAACAATTATTGTGGAATAAAGTAATCCACCATGTTATTTTTTTAGGATTAACAGCATGGTTGAATAACCAACATGGGAATATTTAAATTATATGGGGGAATGTTACCCTCAAGTGTTTAATATGTAAATATAATTTGGAGGATGAAATTTCTAGAAGTTGGGGAGAATATAATTCACCATGTTTTTAAAAAAACATTAATACATTGAAATATTCTTTTTGGGTGTAGAATATTATAAAATACCAGGTAAAAATAATTTGGACACTTCAGTTATTTGAATTTAAAATAATTGAAATCTACGGTTCTGATTAATAATTTATTTGGTGCCTGATCGAACCAATTTTTTTAATACTATCAAACCCTTATTATTATTAATATTAATTTTAATATGACCATTGTGGATTGTAAATCATATTATTATTTTATTTTTTTACACCTTTAAGTTAATTATATTTTGATTAATGTATCAACGTGATATAAAAAGGGTAATATTTTTATTTTTTTCAAATAAAATATTATTTTATTTAATAACTAATTTAATCATATTTATAAAATTATTTTCAAAAAATTGAGTTAATTTTTTAATTCTTAATCTCAAAAAATGATTATGGTGGTTTTTGGGATTCGTCTGATATTGATCAGTTTATACATAGTTGTTAAAAAGAGTGTTTAATGTTTCAGGGGATTAGTGACATCATAATGATTTAATAATTATATAATCATTCCGGTCTACTCTTGAGGAATAAAATATTAACTCAGGTGTTCTATGTAGAATATAAAATTGAAAAACCCATGGAAAATCTCATTGTTTTGAAAATAAAACCAATAATATGTATTTTGAAATTTATTATAAACTCCCCAACTATAAATACAACTATCACCCCTCTTCCACTCACACACCTCTTTCCTTGAGCCTTGTCTATGTTCATTGAAATACTATTCACATGCCCCTCTACCACATTTATGACATTTTGGTCTCACAAACTGGAAAAAACTAGGGGCCTAAAGAAGGATCTCAATGAAATGTGATAAATAGGTTGTTTAAAAAATTTTGAAGTAAGAATAAAATGAGGTAAGTGAATTCTTAACCCAATTTCCATTATTTGGGATTACCTTCAACATCATTAATTATGTTGTAAACTGATTATTTATGTAAATAATTTCTTTTATATTATGATCTATTATATGGATTTTTATTATATACCCATATTCCTTCTATTTTATTAATTTTAACATCTATTATATGATTTTTAAAAGACCATAGTTTAAAAAAACACTTTTAAATTTCCATTTTTCAAATATCAAATGAAATGTTTTTATAAAAATAATTATGATTTATGATTATTATCTTGTTCATTGATATTGTTTTTGATCAATGGTGGGACCAATATATCCTCCCAATGAAATGTGTATGTTTAAGTCGGATGTCGATGGTATGGTAACTCAATTTGTAACTATCATGGTTCCACAAAATGTATCCATGAGGGTTACATTGTAATGTATCAGTGAGGTATGAAAATCATAAAGTAGCCACGAGGGTTACAAAATTATATAAATAATTCCCCAAAATACACATAAGATCTATTAATGTATTCATTGATTTATAGAAACATCAGTTTTCATAATGTGTGTATATTATTTTTATTCCTGAGAATTTTGTCTTTATGAAAATAATTTCACATGTTTATTAGTATTACTAGAATAATGAATTCTTTCATTAATTTTATATCCCAGACAATGATTTTTATTCTCATCACATATTTTTATATTATTTTCATAGGATATGAGGATTTGTATTGGAAAAAATGAATCCATGTAAAATTCTATTATAATTTTTCAAATAAATCATGTTATTGATTTGTGATTAAAATTTTATGTTTTGGATGATGTGGAAACTATTTTATTTGTACCCAAATTTAGTGATTTAGTGTTGAAATGTATGAGTTTATTATTATCTATCTAAAATCTAAACCAATAATATCTTTGGGATTTTAAATAAGTCATATCTAGTTGAAATATCTAGATTATGTAATTATTAATATAAGGGCCTTATAATTGATTTGGTATTTTGTTGTACACAAAATTGATGATTTTTCCAGATTTGGATGAAAAAGGAATTGAATTTAGATTTTTACATTAACATAATAAAATCAAATTATATAGGTGATTTTTTTTATATATTCCTAATACAATAATATTTTATGTTGGTGGAAAAAATAGTAAAATAAAATTATTGTTAATGTAAATTCCATCTTTTTTAGATGCCCACCTTATTTAAGAACAAAATTAATTAATCATATAGATTTCTTATCTATATATAGAATCGATGTGTTTTTATGGGGGTTAATGAATATGTTTGTGTGGGTATTATTTTACGCAATGGGATTTTAATATATGCATAACAATAGAGAGTGGGATTCCTTTCTTAATTGAGGAGAGTGGCACAAATGGATTTTTTGTAATGAATATTTGTACCAATGTTTTTCACATCCCATTAAGAACCGAAATTGACAATTATGGATCGCTAGACATGATAAAGACATTATTCTTTCTAAAATTATATTTATGTCATTTTTCTCATAGCATTATAAATATTTATTGAATAATACATATATATATATCTATTAATATTTATTGATTTGATAGAAATTGTTCTTTCAAGGGGATGCTATTTTTTACAGCGTACCCAACAATAAATAATGGGGTTTTTCCTAAAATCATACATTGCACAAAAGATTATGTTATTCCAAAATATAAAATATTTATTATATTAGAATTTTATATGGTATTAATCACCTAGTCATTGTATGGACATGATTAAATTGAAATAATTATATTTTGTTTATAAATATTTCTTATATGTTCTTACTTTCTCCTAAAACATTTTATAGGCATAAAATAAAATAAAATCCAAATTTAAGCATAAAAAGATATAATATTTTTAAAATGTGGTATTACTACCTGTTTATGGAGAAATTTTTGGAATCTAATTATTAAATCTATTATAATTTATATATTAAAATTAAAGTTATTCATTAGTGGTGCTGTATCAGAATTTATTATTGTTGAGTTATTTTTATTTTTGTATTAATATTCATTTTTTAATGAATAGTAAATGATACATAATTTTAATTAAATATTTTTTATTTTTATAATTTATTTATATAGTTAGATTATCATATTTATAGTTTTTCAAGTATAATTATATAATTATATGCCATTTAATCTAGTATATAACATTGAAAACAATATCAAAATTGAAATTGGATATAAAAACTATGTTCTTGTTGAGTGTTTTTACTTTAAAACATGTTTCCTATATCTGTCCACAAGATTAATATTAAATATATGTTTTTTACTTATATGAAATGAATTTAAAAAAGCGGACTTACATAGTTGTAATCGGGTTCAAAATTAATGTCTAAAATAATAATAATAATTTTTTTGTAAATATTATCATTAATATTTTATTTACCTTGGTTAAAGGAATATTTGGTAATTAATTGTAAAAAATATATAATAATATTATATAATCAGCCTTATTATTGTACTAATTTGAATGGATGATTGGGTTTGGACCAAAAACAACCATTCCAAAATATTAAAACCTTTAGAAACCACTTTGGTATTAATAAGAAATTTATTATATTTTAATTAAAGAAATACTAAAAATGAATTACTCATATTTTTAATGAGTAAATAATTTTTAATATATGTTTATGTAAATTATAAATTTAACAATAACCAATTATTTCAAAGCTAAAATGATTTTCAACATCACTATAATTTATTAAAATTTTTAAAAATTATTTAATTATATTTAATTGTGACACAGTTATGATACATAAATTTAATTATTAATGGGAGAATCAATTTAATGATATTAATAATATTTAAATACATAAAATTTGAATATTTTTATTCCAAAAAAGAATTTTTTGGATTTAATTTACATGTTAGAGATGAAATATTGTAGTTTGTTTAATGGTATCATATTGTTATGAAATTTGTAAAATGTAAATTAACTAATAGTGTTAAATTTGACATTTACCTGATTTTAAAATAAATAATAATTAATTAAATGGTATAAAATTCAGAGAAATATATCCTCCATCAAACTGATGTGGTCTAATGGCGCATTCTAGCCCACGATCATGATATTCTTCTCTTTAGGCCTAGCCCCCAGGGGTTTTCTTTCCCAGGGCTCTGGCCCATAGGTGTCCTTGAGGAAAAATCCCCAAGATTGAAGAGGCATCCACACCACCTTATAAAGGGGTGCCTATTGATCCTCTTAATTCAATGATGGTTTTCTATAATCCGCCCAATAAAAGGTACCAACAGGCTTGCTAAAACAATAAATGGACAACAACTCTAATTCCAGTAGGGATGGCCTAGTACAACCCAAATTCATGATATTTTCTACCTTGGTCATATCACACATAGTTTTCTATTCCCATGGATCGAGTCTTCAAGAATACCCTAAAAAAATTCCCAATGATGGGAGAGTTATCCACACCACTATATAAAGGGGAGCATTATTCTCCTCCTCCATCGATGTGGAATTTCAATATTCTAGCCCCCGTAGGAGGGCACCACCTCTTCACTAGAACATCCGATGGACCCATAATCTAACACAATTTTTTATGGATGAGTCCCTCACATAATCATGATATTGTATGATTTTGTCTTAGGCCATATGATTTATCATTCCCATGGATTCTATCCTCAGGCATCTGGTAGTAATTTTCGTCAGTATGGTAGAGGATTCCACACCACCTTATAAAGGGGATCTTTATTATCCTCCTCCTTCTAAGTGGGATTTGATTATGGATATCCCACATCAAAGGTGAAGGACCATTAAGCCCCCCATTAAAAGGTTGTGTTGATACCTCTCCCACGATGATGTAATCACCTAGGGGAATTTTATGAGCCAGATTCCAGGTAATGAAAAACCATGTGGTCTATACCGAATTCGGACAATATTATAATAGTGGGATAGGTTGGGCCACCATAAATGGTATCAGAGCTAGTGACCATTTGATGTGACAGTGAGGATGATGTTCCCCTCTATGGGGTGGATAATATAAATCCACACAATTAAGGAAGTATAGCACATCGAAACCCTATATAAGGAAGTGTTGACACCTCTCCCATGATGAGGCCATTTTCTAGGGATAATCTGAGGGAAAAATCCTAGGGAATGTATAACCATGTGGGCTTTCCCCATTGTTGATAATATAATTATCGTGTCCATGAGTAGGCTTTATAATGGTATCAGAGATGCATTTTATTTTATGTTTTGTAGAGGATGCTAGGGGTTGTGTGGTGTTGGATTTGTGGAAATCCCACATCAAATGAGAAGGAGAAGGAAGAACCCATTTATTTATTTGTGTGTATACCTCTCCCATCTAGAATAAATTTCACAAGGAATGCATGAGGGCCAGATACGAGGTGATGGAAAGTGTGTGGGATATTCCAAAAGTGGGAATTATCATTATCCTGGGCCAGACTGGTCGATTATATTTTGTGAAATGTAAGTATTTCATTAGTAACTAATTTATTTTATTTTTAATTATTTTGTATTTTTATTAACTCTCAAATTTTAAATTATATTATGTAAGGATAAAAATTAATAATGATTAAAAATATGATAACGATTAAAAAATAATCAAAACATGTACAAATTTAATTAGACGAATTGATTTTGACACAACCACATCCTATATTAAAAATAATTTTTTAATCCATTTGGAATAGAAAAATAATATATAATAATTTATTACCTTGAATAATTAAATGTATTCGCACCCACTCTCCTATAAAAGGAATGAATTCATCTATATTACATACACTTCAGAACCCATTTTGGTTGGACGATAAATACCGAAAAAACTACATAGAATGTATAAAAATAAACTAGAGGCATTGTTTTTTGAAGAACATCAACATTTGGGGTTTTAAAGTGTTAATCAAAGGTGAATGATCAAAGGAAAGGTAAGTTTTTTATTTAAAAAGTTCAATTTTATTTCTTCTCTATCATCTGTAAAAATACTATCCAACATTTATGAAATAATAAATACATTATAACCAATATAATGAGAATTTTTTATATTAATATAATAACCATAACACATCTATGATTAAATTAAATGTTTAAATAATTAATCAGTTGTGTGTATGTGTGAACTATTAGTACCACATATCGATATAATTTGTTTTTCATTACCAACTCACATGACTAGATACAATAATAAAATTTATATTTATAAATGAAATAAATGAGATATTTATTAATGTAAAATATTAATATATCATTTATGTTCATTCCTTCAATGGATTTAAAAATTATAATATCATTTGCGCGTACGTGTGAGCTATAACCTCCAGGAAGTGATGTGATTCATTTTATATAATTTCATTATATGTATGATATATATAACAATATCTAAATGAGAAATATGATGTTAATTATATTATTGTAATTATTATTAGATTATATTCCAATTACCTTCTCTACATAATGATCATTGAAAAATGGAATCATTTCTACTGTATACGTACGATATACCATCCCTAATATATTAACATGGTTGATTATTCATAACAATACATTAATGGTTTGATTAATAATTAAAATTGATGTATAAATGTGATTATTATTTCCTTAATATAGTTATGGAGATGAAGGGATCATGACCACTTTGTTCATTGACATTATAGGAAAGTCATTTTGGACTCAATTACTGAATATAATATATACATATAGAGTGAAGACAAATAATAATGTAATTCCTAAAACATTTTATTAAATGATATAATAGGAATTTTAAATTCGGAATGTTTTCTCAAGAAAATATAACTTAACCGAACATTATTATTTAGAATGATAAAAATCATATGAGGTGAGTCATACTCGTGGTAAGAGACCAGTCCCCAATCTCCTTTAATTGAGGAATCTTTTGATGATATAAACTACCTTAATTTATATAGTGTGATATCAACCCCTAGAAATAATAATTATATTCAAATGTTTTCAAGTGGAAATTTTTTTAATGAATCATTTAACCTTAATAAAAAATAAAATGAATTTTTTACAAATATTACTGTAATTATTTTTCCATCAATGTGACCATTTTTGATATTTGGATTCTTCTAATAGTTGTAATATTTATAAAAGAAAAAGTAATACTATATTATATTTTTAGGTATTTAGGTATAGAAAATTGTTTTGAGAATTGAATTATTATATCAATATCATGAATGAAATATTGTGATTACAATGTGAAAAAGCTATTTTATCGATTATGCATGTTTTACGTGTTATGATTATGTAATGGTTCATGGGAATTGTATACGTGTTCAAGTAGTTACGTGATATAATTAGGGAGGGTGATCCCATGATAGATCTTCAATGAATTGGGTAATGTGAAAGAGTAAACTGGTAAGGTTTCCCTAAGGAAAATTAATGAATATATAGTGATGGGTATTCCAAATGTAAACATTAAAGTTTCTCCCCCTTTGTATCTGAAAACTACCATGTAATAATGACATAGATGTCACAAGTTACCTTTATGATTAATAATTTATATGGAATTTCCTAGAAAAAATATAATTTCATGGGGTAAAATAAAGGGTTTTTGTTTTGCTGATAAAAATTAGCATTGTTTGATAAATTTTCATTAGTTTAAAATATTCATTGAATAACCATTTTCATTTGTTTTATGCTCCTTACTGAGCTTTTTGGGTTCATCCCAAGTTTAATTTTGTTCACATTGTATAGGATGGGTAAGATAATGGAGGATTCCAAGATGAATGTTATGAATATTTTTATCAATAAAAATAAATCATTATTTAATTCAAATGTTATATTTTTTAGGAAAATGGATAGTATTTTACTTCTACACAATTTTTATGTATGATGGATGTTATGTATAAATGATGTCGAAATTAGCTAATATAGAAATCATGAAAACAAATATAATTTTAATGGATGTAAATTCATGAAACAACTAATCATTATTTATCATATATTATTACGACCTTAGTGTTTTTATCATAGGTCGGTTTATATAGATTTTGGGTTAAGATATTATTTATAGTATACAAAAAAAAAATTTATGTTAAAACCGAAATGATATAACATTTTAAGATCACTATATTGCTTCATTAATGATATGCATTTTCCTAGTGGTTTCCTATAGATGAAAAATGGTAGCTATATTAGGACAACATAAAGAAGAAATAATCATTATAAATCACCAACTTTGCATTATTGGAATCAGAACTTATCAATTTCTTACTATGATGTATTAGTTCACACAATCTATAAATGTTTTTGGAACCCATGTTCTAGATAAAACATATGAACCACATATGAATATATTGATAGAGGGAAATTTCATGAGGTTACATCCCCCCATAATTTATAGGATCATCTAACCTCCCACTCCCAAAATTATGGATTAATGAACAATATATTATTTACGATGTCATGAGGTGTTAAACAAATGTTTGACTTTTTTGTTTACCGTTATGATGGTGAAGCCGATCAATAATGGTATATGGTTAATGATATAGGGTATAATGTGTAAACATATTCACTTGATTTGGACTAATTCTATCATTTTTTTCATGAGAAATATTTCCCTAAAGAAGTTATAATTTGGATGAAAAATAACTACATAATATTGGGGCATGAGGAGTACTCGGTGGCTATATATGAAGAAAAATTCACTCGATTTGAAAGGTATGCTCCAAATTTCATCAATGAAAGTGATTTTAAAATGAATATTTTATAATCATGTTTAAATCAGAAATTTCAATAGGATTTGGCTTCTATTCAATTCAAATGATATAAAAAACATGCTCCATGTGTAGAGAATGTGGAAATGGAGTTTATTGATAATCATGTCTTCTTTGACATCCAATTGAAAAAGAGGTCGACATGGTAGGATAAGGGTAATAATTCATAAAAAATGTTTTATGGAAAGAAAAATATGTTTATATTTGTGGAAAAGTTTGGTAAAAAAGATACTACGATAGCCATATGAATGATTGTATGTTCTTCCAATGTGGTGAAATGCGACATAAGTCTCACAAATACACAGAACAATATGATGGAAGTGAAATGATAAAATGTGATTTATTTTTAGTAAAATGATTAAAATGCTATGACAATTTTCATTTTGAAAATGAGTGTTTGATTTTGAACATGAAAATTGAGAAGAATCCGAACAATATGAATTAATGTGTGGTAAAAAAATTTAGAACAACTTTTAATGATTTCGAGCAATAATATAAATTTCTATCATGTACATTGTTTCTTATCCAGATTGTGCCAATGTGTTATTTGATTAAGGGTCAACACATTTTTTCATATTTGAGAAATTTTCTACTAAAGTAAAAATTACACCTCATCGCATGAATCAATGTAACACCCCATGTTTTCACAGTAATCTTATCTTTGAATAATAAAATATCGTGCATTGTATACAACAATGAGTTCTAATACACCAAGACCAATCAAAATATCCATTGTGAATATAAATTCCAAAATTTTGAAATTTTATAAACTCTATATTTCAATGTAGACTTCATTTTTGGATTTTGAATATCAAAATTATCATAGGGTGATGTTTTGATATGTTTATGCAAATTGTCAATTTTTTATGAATAGTGTAAAACACTACATTATTGATTAAAACTGAATTTTTATTTAAATAATTAGTTATTTAATTTAAATTTATACTATGTAAGAATCGATACATAATACATATATATGTTCAATGTAATTCATTAGAGTCATTTTATAATACTAATATATATAAAAATTATATTAAACTTTTTACAGTCTTTTACCCACCTTCTAGGTGATTTTGCAAATTTGAATAAAACATTATATTACTACTTATTTGAATTGAATTTTACAAATATGAGAAAGATGGTTGACACCAGTAAGTACAATGTGGTTCAGTAAGACGAATTTTTTTTTGGAGAATAGTAACATTTGACTTTTATGTACCATGGTTATAAGAAAATAGGGTAATTAATGGTAAAAAATAATACTATAATTACCCTAAAACATGTTTTAATTATATTGGATAGTTATTTTTCGTCCAAAATAAACCATAGTAATAAAATATGATCCTTTTTGTCCACATGGATTAGATTAGGATGTTTATTATTATTTTATTTAAAGGAGATTTAAAAGAGTTAAATTAAAATTTTAATAACTAAACAATTTTAATATAGAGTTATACATAATATAAACTCGACTATTAATATTCATTCAAAAGAGAAAAATATTTCCAACATAATGGTAATTTATTTATAATTTTTATACATTAAATAATTAAATTTATTTATGACACAATTATGATGCAGTAATTACCATTTTAATGAATGATTAAAATAATTGATATTATAAATATCCAAATAAATTTAAAATGAGAATTCTGATAAATTCCACATATTTTCAAGATTAATATGACATTTAGGGGTTTATTAATATTTATTTTTTCGACGAGATAAATTTTTTATGACTTAAAAAAACAAAATTAAAAAATAATTTCAAAATTTATAGAAAATAGTTTTTAATAAAATACTATATTAATAATTTATATAATATTACATAAAATCTAAATATTACCCAAAGGAAGAAATATAAAGTTATATATATCAATAATTAACCACTCCTGGTTATTTTGAATTTTGATAGCATGTTTATTAACCATTAGCTATAATAATACCAGAATACATGGTAATGGTTAATCTATTTAACTAAGAGTTATATCTAAAAGATGTGTTTAATATTGTGATCTAAACAAGAATAAAACCTATGGGTTGAGAGGTTTTCAACCCATAACCACTTTAGCCTCTTAATAAATAAAATTTGAGCCATTATAAACCAAAAAATGATTGTATAATAAAATAATATTTCAATCTTTTCCTATAGCGACCCTCACCAATCATATTAAAGGATAATTTACCTTCTCCCAAAATCACTCCTCAAATTCCATTTTTCTTGTCCAAACCCTTCTAAAATATACCCAAACTACCCTCACTCTGGCCTATAGGCCTTACTTTTATTATAATTTCATTCTATGGATCCCTTTTTATCCACTCAAATAGAAACACCAGAAGAAGTGGTAATAATTTCAAAACATATTTCGATGTGATTTTCCTCTTCCACTTCATCTTTATTTTTTGTTTCCATACCAAAATAATAACTCCAATACAATTTAAAAATTGTGATTTTATTATATATATGGAACATCTACATTCATTATTCAATCCATCCCATGAATGACATGTCATCATACATGCATACATTTGGATTACCATCTCCACATCGAGGTGTACTTTGTTATTCAAAGACACCATTATTTGGATGGGTATAATAATGAGTATAACTGATTTAAATAATAAATAAAACATGTTCATGATTCATCAAATATAAAATACCATTTAATTACAAACAATTTCACCACCAATATAATGATATAGTCGCTTGTTCGTACGTACCGATTACCGTCACCATGAACGGGATGAAATTCATTCCCCATCATAAACATTGAATAATAATTTTCATTTTATCATTAAAAATAATTTTTTTGAACATAATATAATTTTATATATGAACCAAATTCATCCTATCCATAAAAAACATGCCTTATGTAACAAATCATATAAAAGAAAATGAATCAATTAACATACAAAACAATGATACTAAAGAAATATGTTTAACAATGAAATATTAGAAGATCATATACGATATCATATTTATATATTTTGTTCTTTTATAATTTAATATAAATTATTTAACTATTATATATGTGTTTTACATACCCTCGATCTAGTAAAAGTATAAGGTAATGGTTAATTCTACAATATCATCAATATCCGAGCTTCTTTATACATCAGTATCTATTGGGAACTCTTTATCATCCACATCCATGTTTCATTAAAATGCATTTCAAAACCTTTTTACTATTTTCTAGACTATGGGTAAAAATAATTTACACCGTTTTTACTTTTTATTAGATTTTTATAAAGAATAATTTTGTTGTTCTCCAAACTAGGTCCACTACGACATTTTCAACAAAATTATAGAAAGACTATTTTTACACTTATAAAGTGGGTATGACTATTTTCCACTGATGTAACACCTTCAATGAATCCCTTTGTATCGTATAATTATATTTTCTAAATAAAAATTTTCATTCAAAATTATAGTACTTTTAAATGATTTAAAAATAGAAAGTGATATTTTTCTCAAATAGTTTTTATTTCTTCTTCTTCTTCATCATCCTTTATTGGATTTTATGTTTTTTTGAATATGATTTATTATGATACATTCATATATATTGTATTGAAGGTTTAGTGATATTCTCGACTACATATGTGATATTTTTATACCATTATTGGTATATGGTTAAATTATTTTCATTTCGTATGCTAGTTTTAATACAAATTTTTATGATATGATTCAACCTTTTCATATGAGGAATGCATTGGACATATTAGGTGATAGGTGGGTCCCACTATAGATTCTCGACACATCAGTATGTCTCATGAGAGAAACTAGTGTCTTGGTACAATACGAAGAAAAAATCTTATTTTTTGTCTTGTTAGAAGGCCTTGTCTATGAAATAATGATATCCGGCATTATACATTTCATCATTATTAAATTGTCTACTGATATTAAATGTGATTATTTGACTAGTATAATATCAATGTGAATAATTAAATTTCATTATTTGATTTTTTGTTTCCATATTATTCTCATCATTAAGTTTAAATTGATTTTGTTTCAGTCTTATACATTTCCTTAATTGTTTATGCTTATTTATGAAAGTTTCTGCCAAATTGTTATCCTTACTTACTACCTGATCTCACCCCTTTCTATGTTTTATTTTTCACAGGATGTGAAGAAGTATATTATGGCTGACCTAAAGGAACAGAATAATGGAGATTATTGATTTTAATGGAGAAAAAGGTTTTTTTATTATTTCATTATATAATTTAAAACTTATGTATATATCTAGTACTTACAAGGCTACTTAAATGATCTGTGTTTCAGAACATGATTCCTTATATCATGACAATGTTATGTAATAATGCACTGAGTCTGGGGAACTGGGGTCGGGGCGTTACCATTGGTATGAGAGGAATTCTAGTGCAAACCATGGAAACAAGATTTTGAAAAACTCTCATTAGAGAAATTACCCTAAGATATTCTTTGAGGATTAGTATAGATGAACATCCCTGAATTTTGGTAATGTAGGTATTTTGTGAGTTTTGGATGAAATAAATCCATTTGAAGATACGATCAAGTAGAGGTGGCGCTGGCACAGATGTACCTATCAGTGAAAACTATGATAAAGAGTTTTGGGCCTGACCCAGGGTATCCTATTACACAACAAAAGGCATTGTTGAACACTTGGTTACGACACTCCTAGGGGATATGATTAGAATAATTCACATTTAATTTACAAACCAACATGAAGGATTAATGAGTATATACCTCCTCAAATAAAACATTACTATGATTATTGATTATATTCATAAACTGTTCAATTTATGATAAGTGTTTTACATATTTGGAAATATTTATTGCGATTCATAAATTAATATATTGTATGCCATTGTTTAGAAATTGTACCTAGTAGAGGGAGTGGAAACTTTATCAATGTAGGTAATATATGTAGGGATTTCCCTCATACCAAGATAATTGTAGTGGAGGTGGTGATTCAACTGGTGCTGATCAGCTTATCACCTTACTTGGACAACTCACCTAGGTTATGAAAAATAACATTGGCCATATAGAGAACCGAGATCCACAATGTGGATGTTAAATTTTAGACCAATGCATGAGGAAAAAAACCAACATTCAATTGGAATACATATTCATTTTATAGCTGATCAATGTATATGTTCCATAAAGAAATTATTTAATGTTTTGTGGAGTAACAAAACTAAAAATGTTGTCAGGGAAATTTATCACCACACGGGAGATGAAAATCAATGGTGTTCATTATTTTGATAAAAAAACGTTGATGAAGAATTATCAAATTAGTATAAGGGATGTTGGATTATATTTTTATATAAAAATTCTTTCCCCGTGACCATGGATCAGATATGGAATGGAAATTTCTGAGTCTGAGGAAAAATGAGGATGAGAATATCGCATAGTATGAGGCTATCATTCCAAGGTTAGAAGGGCATTCTAATTATTATATACGTAACCTAAAGAGAATGATTGATATAATATTTTATGGGTTAATACCATTTTTCAATCGAGAATTATTCTCACAATCAATCTCATCGTACGAAAATATTGTCTCATGTGCTATCAAGGCCAAAATTGTTTTTCCCAGTCTTATGAAATTAATGAAAATCAAGAGAAGATGTCATATGATGAAACTCTAGAAATTGAAATAATAGGAAGAAGTGAAATGTAGATTTTCCATCTTGTGGTAAAACTGGGGACAATCACCCTGATAATTTTTGAAAGGGAATGAGGGTCTATTACAAGTGTTGTGAAAAGACCCCCAAGATCTTGATTTCAAGGAAAATAAAGAGTGTTTCATGGTTGAATTCTACAATGGCAGAGAAATGAAGAATTATGCAAATGAATGTAGTAAGGTCCAAGAATACAGACCTCAGAAATGGACAAGGGAGAAAGGCCAAGCATATGTAATCACTAATGATGAGGCTAAAGCTTAAAAAGTCATGGTGACAGGTAATTTAATGATTTCCTTATTTTTAGCCAATGTTTTATTTTATTCTGGATCATCACATTATTTCATATCTTCCTAGTTTTCTTTGAAAATTAGATATTTCGAATTTTATTTGACAAGGGAGTTGTTAGTTTAAAACTCATACGGAATGTTACATTACAACAATGTTTTGTGAAAAGTTCTCATTTGGGCATATAAATGTTCTTTATCTTTTTATCTCATCATCATACCCGTGATGGAATTAGATATAATCCTAGATATAGATTGGCTTTCAAACCATGATGCAAAAATTTATTGCAAGAGAGAGGATAATTTTTTTGATTATGATAAGATGTACCTTATATTTATATCTGAAATGTCACCATCTTATTCTTAACTAGATCTTCCCCTAGTATCCCTAATAAAATCAATTATTAGGGAGGAAGAGAATAAAATAACTATGGGTGAGTAAAATAATTTTCTAATATAGGAATAATTTATATTAAAATAATATTTTGATTTTTTTCCAGAGGATTTACCTAGACATCCTCCAAAATGAGAAATTGAGTTTTCAACCGATTTAATTACATGTTCAAGGCCCATATCGATGTTCCCTTATATAATAAGAACTGCGAAATAAGTGGAACTAAAGAAACAACTATAGGAATTGAGTAATAGTGGATTTATTTGCCCAAGTGTTTTTCTATGGGTAGCAGCTGTTCTTTTTTCATGAAGAAAGACGTATCTATGGGGTTGTGCATTGAATACCAGGAGATCAATACTATAATAATAAAGAACAAGTATACCCTACCACATATTGATTATTTATTAGACTATCTTCATGGTGCTAAATATTTTTTAATGATTTACCTTCTATCTAGATATTAGAATTGGTGTGTGTATAAGGATGATATCTCAAAAATAATAATAAAAATCACGTACGAGAATTATGAGTTTCTAGTAATGCCTTTTAGACTAACTAATGCACCCTCTGTTTTCAAGGATATAATGATTAGAGTTTTCATGGAATATCTTGATGACATTGTATTGATATTTATTGATGATATCAATGTATACTAAAAAATAATCCAATATCATGAAAATCATTAGGGCAGTAATCTGAAAACACTTAGAAGAAACTAATTCTATGCGAAGTATAGAAAGTGTGAATTCTAGCTTTATGAAATTTCTATTCTTGACCATATTGTATCTAAGGTTGGAATCCGAATTGATCATTAAATGATCAAGGAAATCCAATAATGGCCAGCACCGATGATTTTAACTAAGGTGCACAGTTTTATTGGTATAAAATGTTATTATCAGCATTTCATCCAGAATTATGGATGATTGGAAAACCCATTAACCAATCTCACACGTAAAGGGTTTAAATTTATTTGGAAAAAATTGTGTGAAAATTGTATTAATAACTGAAGATAATTCTTGATAACTCTCCTATGTTGACCCAACCATTGGTGAATTATGTGTTTGTTATTTATAGAGATTATTCAAAGAAAGGACTTGGTTGGGTCCTTATGCAGAATGATAGAGTTATTTCATATTCTTCATGACAGCTAAAAATCCTTAACAAAACTATCCTACTCATGATCATGAGTTAGTAGCTATAATCATTGCATTGAAGATATGGAAACATGATATCAATGATGAAAAAGTGAGATATAATCCGATCATAAGAGTTTGATATATATTTTATCACAATGATTACTAAAGAGGAAGAAAAGGCAATGGATTGAACTTCTCAATGGTTATTATTACCCAATACACTACCACCTGGGAAAGGCAAATAAGGTGGCAGATTCTTTGAGAAGAAAGGATCATGGCGTTTTGAACATGATGAGAGTGGAAAGGGGTCTTATAATCATGGATCTAAAAATAATGGTCATGGGAATAATAATTGAAGTTCATACACCAATACATTTTCGAATGGTTTCAAAACAATCATTACTGGAAAGGATAAAAAGTTCTCAGACTAATGATGAGGAGTTTCAAAAGGAAATTAATGTTATGAATGATGGGAGAGTGATTTTCTTCATATGTGAAGATGAAATTTTGAAATTTGGAAAATGAATTTGTGTTACAGATATACCTGATCTAAAAAGGAAATTATTGGATGATTATCATAGCTCCAATTTCTCTATACTACATTGTATCAGTAATATATATAGAGATTTGAGGGAACCTATTTGGTTGGACAACATGATGATATAGATTAATGATTATGTGTCAATATGAATGGTTTCCCACCTGTGAATGCTAGAAGATAATATCCTAGAGGAGTCCTGAAATCTCTTCCAATAACTGAGAGTAAATGGTATGATATTAAAATGGACTTTTTCAGGGGGTTACCAATGATTCCTAGAATTAATGATGCAATATGGGTCATTGTTGATCAATCTTACCATGAAAACACATTTTCATGCTATAAAAGAAGATTTACCACTTGAACGTTTAGTAAAACTATATATTAATTAATTTGGAAGACATAATGGAATACCCGTATTGATAATTTCTGATCGTGATCCCCAATTTACATCACGATTATGAAAATGTCTTCAGATGTCCATGGATATTGAACTTCATTTGAGCATTTCCTACCACCCTAAAACTGATGTATGATATGAATAGACTATTCTAACCAGAGATTCTATTTTGAGATCTTTCTCACTTGAAATTCAAGGTATGTGGAATCAATATTAACCACTGGTTGAATTTTACAATAACAATAGATTCCATTAAAGTATTTAGATAGAAACATATGAAGCATTATATGGAAATAGATGTCACACAACAAATTTTTGGGATGATATAGGTGAAATAATACTTGTAGGACCAGAACATGGGGAGAAATCAATGGAAAAGGTGAAGGTTATCCAAACGCACATCCCTGTAGCTCAATTTAGGAAAATGAGCTTTGCTGATAACCAGAGGAATGATTTTTAATTTCAAGTAGGAGATAATGTTTTCTTGAAGATATCTCACTGGAAGGGTGTTATACAATTTAGTAATAAGGGAAAATCATGTCCCACATTCATCAGACCTTTCATAATTCTTGAATAAATTTTAGTTGTAGCTTATCATTTGGCAATGCCGCCTTGTCTGTACAATGTTCATGATGTGTTCCACGTATCAGTGTTTATAAAATTCATGCCAGATCCAACACATATAATCATATATTATGAAATAGAAATGGAACACGACTTGTCTTATTGTGGAGATCTTGTTAAGATTCTTGATACTAGAGAATAAGTGTTGAGAAACATGATGACTCGTCTTGTGAATGTTCTATGGAGAAACCATAAGATGGAAGAGGAAATGTGGGAACCCATGGAACATATGATGATGAACCACCGAAATATTTTTATTCTATAATATTATAGAAATTTTAAAAGATGAAATTATTTGAAAGAGGGAAGAATGTAACACCCCAAGCTTCCACGAGCGAATCTCCTTGAATAATATTGTAGCATGCGCTATACACAACATTGATTTCTAACACACCAAGACCAATCAAACTGGTTGTTATGAATAGTAATACCATCTTTTGGAAGAATTATACATTTTATTTTTCAAAATGGACTTTATATTTGGACTCAGAATATCAAAATTAATGTAGGGTGATTTTTTGTTATTTTCCTAATTTTGATGAAATGTAAAATAACTATGTTATTATTTAAAACCAAATTTTTATTTAAATAATTAGTTTAGTATTACAATTAATATTAGGTATAACTAGATACATAATAAATATATATGTTCAATGTAATTCATTGGAGTCATTTTATAATAATATTAGATATATAAAATTTTATTGAACTTTTCACCCTCTTTTACCCACCTTCTAGGCGCATTTGAAAATTTTCTTAAAATGTAATTTTACTGCTTTTGTGAATTGAATTTCAAAAATCATAGAGAGATGGTTGAAATTATTATGTAAAATGTTGTTCGTTAAGATGAAAATAATTTTTACAGAATAATAACTTTTCACTTTTATTTACAATAGTTAGATGTAAATAAGGTAATTAAAATAAAAAAATGATATTATAATTACCCTAACACATGTCCAAATTATATTGGATAAGTGTATTTCAATTTAAATCTACCGTATGAATAAAATAATACCCTTTTGGTCCACTTGGATTATATTAGGACTTTTATTATTAAATTATTAAAAGTAGAGTTGAAAGTGTTAAATTAAATGTTTAATAACTAATTTTTTTAATATATGGCTATACATAATATAAATTCAAATGTAAATATTAATTATAAAGATACAATTATTTCCTACATAATGGTATTTTATATATAATTTATAGACATTATATAAATAAATTTATTTATGACACAATGATGATGCAGTAATTACCTTATTAAGGAATTATTAAAATAATTGATATTATAAATATCCAAATAAATTTAAATTGAGTGTTATAATTAATTACACAAAATTTATAGGTTAATATGTCATATTAGGGTTTATGAAATAATTTTTTTTCGAAGTGATAAATTTTTTATGACTTTCTGAAAAACAAAATACCAAAATAGTGTCAAAATATAAATAAATTAGTTTTTAAAACAAATACTATATTATCAATTGATGTAATTTTCATAAAATCGATCAATCATCCCCAGGACATAGAAAAGGTTATATATATCAATAATGAACTATTTTGGGTTTGGTTTTCTTTTTATAGGTATTTTATTAATAATTTATTATATTAATACAAGAATAAATGGAAAAAGTTAAACTATTTTGCAAAGAGTTAAATCTAAAAGATAAGGTTATTATGGAGAAATAAACATCTATAAAGCATATTGGTTGAGATTTTTGACACCCTTCCAGACCTTAAACTATAAATAAAACATTTTTGGTCCATTATAAAAAGAATATGACTGTTTACTAAAATAATATTTCAATCTTTTCCTAAAGAGTCCCTCACCTCTCTTATAAAAGGGTACTTCCCCTTCTCTCAAAATCACACCTAACAATCCATTTGTCTAGTCCAACACCTACTATAATATATTACCTACTACCCTAACTTCTACCTAGAGTCCTTACCTTGGTCATAAATCCAACCTATGGAGCCCTTTTGATCAAATCAAAAGGAAACACCCGGAGAAGAGGTAATAATTTCACAACATCTTCCAAATTTCATTTCTTCTTACACTTCATATTTCTATGTTGTTTCCATAGAAAAATAAAAAATACAGTAACATATACATAATTTGATGTTATTATAAATATTTTACAACTATATTCATTATTCTATCCATTCTATGAATAACAAGTCACCATACATGCATACATAAGTCTTGACGTCTACACTTCATTGAGCTCTTTGTTATTAAAACACATCATTATTTGGATGGTTATAATAATGAGTATTTAGGATATAAATAATAAATATAATATGTTAATTTTTATCTACATTTGATATACCATCCAATTACATACTATTTCACCATCAATACAATGATATTGTTGCTCATACATATTAATTATAGTCTCCACGAACACGAATAAATTCATTCCCCATCATAACCATTCAAGAATAATTTTGATATTATGAATAAAAATGTTATTTAACAAAAAAAATATCATTATGTATATGAATAAAATTTATCCTATCTGTAATAAACATGGCTTACGTTACCAACAATCCAAAATAAAAAGAACCAGTTAATAAAAGAAACCAAGATACTAAAAAGTTATTTTTAACAAAGCACTATCAAAAGATCATATATTTTATCATATTTATGTATTCCTTTCTTTTATAATATAATAAAAATTATTTAACTATTTTACAGGAGTTTAACATACCCTCGATCAAGGAAAATTACAAGGTAATGTTTAATTCAATAATCTCTTCATTATCTGAGATTGTTTATACATGAGTATCTAGTAGGACCACTTTTCATCCACATCTGTGATTCATAAAAATTTATTTCAATTTTTTTAATATTTCATGGACTATAGTTTAATGTAAATTTTATCCTCATTTAACTTTTTATTAGATGTTTATAAAGTAATTTTTCAGTCTTTTTTCAAAAAGTTCCTTTATGACATTTTCAAAAAAATTTATGAAAGAATGTTTTTTAACTTATATGGTGGGTGCGATTATGTTCCACCGTTGTAACACATTGAAGAATCCCTTAGTATCTTATAATAATATTTTGAAAATAACTAATTTCTTTTAAAATTACAGGACATTTAAATGATTTCATAATAGAAAGTGATATTTCTCTCAAATTGTTTTGATTTCATATTTGTCAACATCAATTATTGGATTTTACGCTTGTTTAAAGTTGATTTATTATGAAACAATATTCCATATTCTATTGAAGGATTAGTAATATGTTTTACTATATATGTGATAATTTTATACCATTTTGGTTTTATGGTTATATTGTTGACATTTCATATGTTAGTTTTTATAAGAATGTATATGTTATATTTCAAACTTTTATTTTGAGGAATTCATTGGATGTAAAAAGTTATTGGTGGAGCCTGATATAGCTCCTCAACAAATCAGTAGGAGTAATGAGACATACTAGTGTCTTGGAACAAGGAATTGAAAAAAATATTATTTTCAGTCTTGGAACGAGGCCCTGACTATTTTTTTATAATATATGACATTATGCAATCCATCGTTACGAAATTAGCTATCGATATTACATGTGATTATTCAACTATAAGAATATCCATGTGAATAAGTAAATGGAATTATTTGAAAATCATCATCATATTATGCTCATTATTATGTTTAAAAGTATTGTGTTTTATTCTTATACATTTCCTTAATTGTTTCTGTTTATTTATCAATGTTTATGCTATATTGTTTTCTTTACTGAGTACCTGAGCTCACCCCTTTCTACGTTCACTTTTTCCTAGGATGTGAAAATGTATATTATGACTGACCTGTATAGATTGTCTAAGGGAGATGATAATGTTTAAAGGAAACACAATGTTGTTATTTTATTCCACGATTTAATTTAAAACTTATGTCTGTATCTTTTACATACAAGCCTACTAAACTAAAAAATATTTCATGACACGATTCCCTATATCATGCCACTGTTATGTAATAATGCCCCAAATCGGGTTAACTAGAGTTGGCACATTGCACTGAACATATGGTAAAAAAACATGTAATATGAGTTAAGGGATAAATAAATATAGGAATCCTCATGAAATTTTATTTGAAATAAATCTAACTACATGACTTTTTGTATTGCCTCTAGTATATTTTGATATTATTTTGGGTATGGAATGGTTTTTTATTTTCAATGATAATGTTGAATGTACATATAAATAAGTTTATTTTTAGAAATATATTTAATAATTATTAATGGATAATACCTTACCAAGGAAAACATACCCATAATATGAGAAAGTAATAAATTATTGAAACAAATTCTATCTTGAAAATATTTTTTAAAACAAAGTATGTCTTTAGAATAATGATGTGATATTGGTAAATAAAACCACCATTGTGTTTTTGAGTGTTTTATAGTATTATTACTGATTGTGAAGTTAAATATACTTTTCATATAGTCATTGATGCTATAAAATTTGGAAACTACCTTTTCAAATTGTACAAATTGTTCTTTTAGATTTGAATAATATATTTCATGATTTATTATATTAAGGTTTCATTCGACCTAGAACATCACCATGGGATTATACTTCCCTATATGTTAACAATAAATTAGGATCACTGTGACTTTTCAGTGATGATAGAGCCTTGAATAAAATCACTCTTATGAAAAAGTAACTTTTACCAAATATCGATGATTTATTTGATCAGCTCTATGGAGAAAAATATTAATCAATGATGGAATTATAGTTGAAGTACCATCATTTGAATGTAATGAATGTAAAACTTATGAAGACTAGGTTTCGTACTAGATATTTCCATTATAAAACTTTAGTTATTCTATTTGGGTTATATAATTCACCTACTATATTCATGGATATTCTAAATAGAATTTTACATGAGTTTATGTTTATCTTTATAGATGTAATTTTTATATATTCTAAACATAAAAGGAAGCATGAATGTCATATTACTATTCATTTAAAATTTTAAATGAAAATAATCTATATGGGAAATTAAAATATGTGTATTATTGTTGCAAAATTTGTCTTACATTGGATGCATTGTTTATAAATATTGTATAACAGTTGATCCTGAATAAATTAATGTTATCGAGGATTGGAAAAGATCCATAAATATAATCGACAATCACATATTTTTTTGTATAGAAGGATATAATTAGAGGTTTTATTGAAAATTATTAATGTTTATCTACACCACTATCTTTGTTAACACAAAAATGTTTTATGTTCTTATGGAAAAAATAATGTCATGATTATTTTCTAGTATTGATTAGAATATTGGTGATTTATCCAATTATTTCCCTACCTTCCCAAATTTCGGACTTTATCTTCAACATTAATGGTTCATTGAATGGACATTCCAGTCTGACAATGAAGAATGATCATCAAATTTCTTATGCTTTAGATCAGTTGAATCATCATGAGTTAAATTACCCTACACGTGATTTTAAATTATATACTCTTTTTTCTTCATTAAAAACTGGAGAAAACATCTTCATGGATTAAAATGAAAAATATTTAATGACTATAAAATATTATAGTATACATTAACTTAGAAATAATAGAACATGAGACAAAGAATATGGTTGAAACTAATCATGTATTATGACTGAACGATTCATTTCCATCATGGAAGATAAAATATGGTGGTCGTTGCTTTGAAATGAAAATGTAATGTAGAATTAGCTGTGTCTTGTTTGGAACACGACCCTTTGGTTAATGATTTGATGAAATTTTTCATGGAAGCTATTGGTGTATGAAATTTTTTTTTGTTTCAGGTTTCAGTAAAATCATCTCATTCAGACAGAATTGAGAAAGTACAAAAGAATATAGTGAATTGAAAACAAAATGTATTATTGGAACAAAAATGTAAGATTCCTACATTTAACATTGATAATTATTTTGTTTTAAGATTTAGAAATTAATTGTTTGTGTCTTGTGATTCAATGATGACAAAATAATTGTTATATGAATATCACAGTTCTATGTTTTATTTTCATATTGGTTGTACTAGGACCTAAGAGAAATTTACGAGTATTACAATTGGGATTTATAAAAAAAAATATTTAGGAATTTACTGTGATGTTTTGGAAGTAACAGCAGGTTAAAATAGAATAGAAGTTTCTATAGGTGATGTTTCATCATTTTGTAATACCAGAGTGGAAATTTGAAAATATATCATGGGATTTCATAATATAATTACCAAATACTTATTGAGGTAATAATATGATTTTGGTTTTTGATGAGTGACACACTAAATATTAACATTTTCTTCCAATTCGAGATTCACTTCCTCTAGATAATAATTTTTGGATGTATTATAAAAGGATAGTCTAGTAACTTGGAATTCATATCTCTATTTTATCTGGTCATGATCCATGATTCCCTTCTATATATTGGAATTTCCGTTAAAATTCATTGGGAACTGAATTAAATTACATTACATCTTTTCATCCTCAATAAGATGGGTAGTCTGAAAAAAAATTAATCCTTGGATGATTTGTAATGTTCGTATTCAATTGATTACCTAGGAAGATAGGATAAAAAGATTTATTTAGGTCAGTTCTCATATAATAAATGTATCATTATTGTATATAGATGAACTATTTTATTAATTTTATGCAATTTTGTTTTGGAAGTAACATTTAGGGATCCTGTTGGTGGAATGAAGGTGATGCAATTGGAGTTGGTGTAGGATATGGAAATGAATGTTTAGTTTATTTAAAGATAAATGAGGGTATCATAGAGCATGATGAAATCTTATAAAATTTACCTTAGGAAGTGTATTTCTTTCATGAACAGTGATAATATTTTTATGATGGTTTTGTTATTGAAACGTGTGATGTGGTTTGGTAAGAAGGGGAAGCTGAGTCCACAGTTCATTAAAACCTATGAAATCCTTGCTAAAGTTGGATCTGTTTCTTACTAAATGGATTTTTCTACACGTTTATCCTAGTTATAATTTCTTTTTCATGATTCAATGATAACAATGTATATCCATGATCCAAATCATGTTTTGAGTCATGTAGTTGTTCAGCGGGAATAGAATCATTCTTAAAAGAACAACCAGTTTAGGTTCATGATCATTGATAGAAGTTTTTGTTAAATATGGTGATTTTTTTATAATAATGTGTTATAGAAACCCCAAACAGTAAAATAGTGAACCGAGGAATGTGAAAATTCTATGAGGGAGAAATACCCACACTTAGATGAAAGGTGAATAAAATTGTGAGGATGTAATATTCAAAAGAGGGGAAGGGTGTAACCTCACAAGTAAATATTGGTCAAGGCATTTTATTATCAATTAGGATTAAAGTATTATATTGTAATTTTAATTTATGGGGGATGTTATGTCAAATAGTATATATATCATGCAATAATGAGATTATATGAATTGTTACATAGCACACAAGAATGTGTTATACTAATAAATAATATAATAATATTAGGATTTTTTAAGCTATATTTTTTCTACCATATTTTATGTGGGATTTGATATAACTAACAATATTTTGTTTATTTTTTTATTAATCTTTTTACTGTCTTCTGATAAATATTATAGGCTTAAAATAAGAATAAATCTAATTTTATGCATAAAACAGTGTAATATTTTTAAATGGGAGATTTACCACCTATTGATGGTGAACTAATTTTCAATATAAATTTTGGATCAATTTATATTTTTATACAAAATATTTAATCTATTAATTAGCAGAGGATCATCAAAATTTAATTTCATTTTATTTTTTTATTTTTTTAAAAATATTCATTTAGTAATGAATAATGAAAATTACTAAATTTTAATTAATAACTTTTTTTAGTATGATTTATTTATAATTATATATTATCATTTATATTGTATTTAAAGTGTAATAAAATAATTTTTTTATCATTTATTCTAATTTATATAAATATAATGAATATAAAATTAAAAATAGAAAAACAATTGTTAACTATTGATTATTTTTAATTTAAATATTGGTTTCCTCAATTCATCAACAAGATTATTTTTTAATTAATGATATACACTTATGTGAATTGAATTTTGAAAAATGGACATACAGAGTTATAATTTTTATAAAAGTTATTTTCTAATAGGATAAATATAATAATTTTAAAATAGTATATTTAGAATTTTATTTACATTAATTATTTTTAAATAATGTAATTAAAGGTACAAATAATAATATATGATTTTAAAATTAAAATAACTCTTGTCCGAATATCATTGTATGAGTGGGATAGACCAAAATCAACATTATGTCGAGATTATAAACATTTAATTTCATATAGAATAAGAATATTACATATTTTATATTTTATTTAATGATAAGTTAATAATATAATTTTAATATTTTTAATAAGTAAGTCAGTTATAATAAATTTTTATATAATGTATAAATTCTATAATAATTATTATTTTAAAATATAAAATTATTATCTACATTTGGATAATTTATTTATTTTCTAGAAATAAAATCAATTTAATTATGACATAATTATGAGGGAGTAATTGATTTATTAAAGGAAGAATCAAATAAATGATATTAATAATAATAAAATAAATATACATTGAAAATTTTTATACAATGAAATAATATTTTGATTTAGTTTTAAATATTATGTTCGATTTAACTAATTTTTTTCTTTGGAATCAATTTTTAATCATATTTTTTTAAATCCAATTACTGTATAGTGTCAAAATTGACATTTCTGAGATTTAAAAAGAAATAAATGTTAATTATATAATATTAAATTTATAAAAATCTATCCCTCAACAAACTAATTGGGGAATGACTAAATATTTTATTAATGAATTATTATTGTTTGTTTGGAAGGTTTTGTATTTATATTTTCTCTCAAAGATTAAATTACATAATGTCAAAGAAAAAATGAATAAGGATTTAATGAAATGAAAAGGATTAAAAATTTACAAAAATCATGACTAAATTTCATTGGATGAAATTATTTCATCCAAAGTCAATCCTATATTATTAATAATATAGTTTGGAGCAATTTATAATTTAAAATTAATGTATACTATTTTATTACTTTGAATAATTCCAAGGGTGATACTCCCTTCTCCAATAAAAGGAACCAATTCCTCTCTATTCCATACACATAAAAAAATTTATCTCATAAATTAACTTACCAAAATACATCCCCAAATACCTAACAATTTTCTAGAGTACCTATTTTAGGCATAAGACCCTCCTTATAGCTGTTTAGGTTTTAATCAATAGTGACCATCTAGATGAAATGAAATGTTTTTATTTAAGTATTTGTATTTTATTTCATCTTCCACATAATTTATAAATTCAATGAAAATGATGATATAATAAATTACATATCCCTAATATACATAAATTTTTTTAAATTAATATCATCATCTAAATATTTCCTTTATTTCCTTAAATGGTAATATAATTAATCTTTCAATCATGCTTTTAATCTATCATCTTTGTAAACTGATAAATTTTTTTATTCATTTCAGTCTCTCAAGGTAGGTTATAATGATTCAATTAAGGTTTTTATATGATATTAAAGTCATATGTTTCATTTTTAATGATTAATATATCATAAATATTCTTAAATTTTTTTCCAACCAAAATTATATTTTTGTGCATGCATACGTGTGAACTATAACCATTATGAAGTGATGGGATTCATTTTTCATCACCACATCTCATGTATGTTATATATATCTATATATGTAGATATAAATTATTAATGTTATTTAAAATATATTTTGTTAATTTGAAAATGAAAAATGATAATTACCTTCTTTACATAATGAACATTGAATAATTGAAATTCAAATCAAGCATACACAAAACCTACCCTCTCTATGATTTTAATGTTGTTCATTTTTCATAAGAATTCATAAATTATTTGATTCAAAAGTAAAATTGATTTATAATAGTTATTATTATTATAATAATATTATTTTATAGATGTTGTAATCATAACTACTTTATCTATTTACATAATAACAAAGTCATTTTTTACTCAACTATAAAATAATATCAAAACAATCTATGTGAAATTAAATAATAATGAAATTTTTATAACATATTAATAAATGAAAAAATGAAAAATAAACAAAAAAAATATCAAGGACATATAAAGTAACATATTTATATTTTTTTAGGATAAAAATACATCAGATTAGTAGGACTTGAGGTAAGGGAAATCATCTCAATCACCTTTCATTGAGGGATATTTTAATATTATAAACCACTTTCTTTTAAAAGGTGTATAATAAACCTCAATGAATTTTTATTTCATTTAATGGATTTAAAATTAAATATTTTTTAAAAAATACTTTTACATTATTAGATTTCAAAATTAATTTTTTTAATATATTCGAGTATTATGATTTTTCTTCTACTTTGACAATTATATGATATTTAGATTCCTCTAAAAATCATAATGTTATTAAATGAAAAATAAAATCCATATTCCTTTTTAGATATTTTGGTATTGAAATTGGTTTTGAGAATATATTGATTATAGAACTGTATTCAATGGTATCTACTGATGCCAATGTCAAAAAGTTACTTTTTCCGTTATGCTTGCCTGAAGTGTTATAGTTAGGTTATGGTTCATGGTTATTTTTGTATATGTTCTTGTGGGTTTGTTATAAACCAAGGATATGTTATTCTGTGATGGTCGACCAATGTAGTGGGTAATGAGATAGATTTAATGGGTTCGGTGTCCCCTAATAAAATTATAGAATATACCATGATGGGTGTTCAATATATAACCATTAGGGTTACTTCATATGTAGTATGAAAATCTATGACATAAGAATGATATTAGTGCCACGTTTTACCATTTTGATTTTTTATTTAAATTATGTTTTACCATAATACAATTATGTATTATGTTATTTTAAATGTTTTATAATTTTTGGGTGATATGTATTGTTTTTTGAAAATGTTTTCAATAGATTAAAATGTTAATGTAATTAATTTTTTCCTTCTTTTGTTCCCTTTAATATGCCTTTCGTTCTTATCCATTGTTTTAAAATGTTTTCCATATAATATAATGATGGGTAAGAGAATGTATGAGGACATGATGAATGTATTGAATACTTTTATCAGGAAAAATTAATAATGTATTATTTTTTTAAAAAAATATTTACGAAAAAATGGATACAGTTTTTGTTGTACCCACTTTGTACTTATGTGGGATGTTATATATAAATGATATGTAAATTCTCTAAAACACTAAACATAAAATGGCCATCAATAAGAATTATGGTAAATTTTGGATGTAACTCAAGATTATGTAATTTATTAGCATAAGGCCATATATTTATAGTGCATTTAGATTTATTATTTTCATTTTAACCCCAATAAATCAATTTTTCCTTAAACATAGTAATTAATTTTTGTTTTCTTAGTTTTAATTGTGTTCTTAAATTAATTATACCTTATTAGAAAATATAAAATATTCTTATTGTAAATAAATAATCCATTTTACTAAATTGAATCCACATAATTGTGAAAATATAATTTAAAATTAATCCAGCAGATGAGATCAAAAATATGGTTTTCTATAAATGTATTTCTCTTGAAATAAACTATTTTATAAATAAAATATCAAAATTAATAATCATATATGGAATATTATTTAATATTATTGATATAAAACATTAAAATCTATTTTATATCCATCTTATTTATGTATTAGTTTACAAATATAATATAGAAAAATATTATGCAATTGAAAAGAGTTTTATGGTAAAATCCATATTTAAATCCAATGAAAAATATATACTAAAATAAAATATAAATTAGACTTAACCACTATTTAATATATTAAGTACAGATAAATAATATTTATGTTACATTAAAATATTTTCATAAAATAATAGAACTTTTATATTAGTTAATTTATTGTGAAGAAATGATTTCTATGCAAAAATCCTTATTTTTCAAAAATCATAAATAAATTTTAATTTTATACAAAATCACTAAATTTCACCATTGTTAAATTTTTATATTATTCTTTACAATATTATATTCAATTATAAATATTATATTTCTAATATATAGAAATTTATCCCTAAAATCTTTATAAGAAAAGATTGTTATTTCATATATTTCTATTTTATATAAATAAATTACATAAAATTTATTTAATTAATATTTATATATTCATAAGCATTAAAGAGATTTATTGTATAATTACAATGTTTTTTATTTATATAATTTTTTTTAAATGAATCTTTATAATAAAATTAATTCATTAAGTCTATTTCTTTTTATATAAAAATAATAATTTTTTTATTATTAATATATTTATAATAATAAGCATGAATGTGATTTATTAAAAAATTACCTAGGTTATTACATTAAACCCATTTTATAAATTCAATAATCACGATTTCATTCAATTAATAATCATCTGGTATTTTCATTCCATTAGAGAATTTTTAGATTTCCATGTTTCCAATTCAACCATATAGATTTTCAATAAAACTATAACATGGTGAAAAAACATATTATACAATACATTCACTATATAAAAATTAATATGAATTGGTTAATGAAAATTAAGAATATTTCAATTGTAACATAGCTACATTGTGGATTAAAATAAGATTTATATCATTCACATATTTCATTAACATTGACCCATGAAATACATCATGTACCTTGGATAAAATCACGGGAAATACACTCAGTGTGAATATAATTAATCATTATCATGGATTTGATATGGTTTTATAAACATTGTACATAGAATTTTATTTATAAAAAAACTAATAATAAATATATATATATATAGATAATTTATGCAAAAAATGATCACTAACTTGGAAATAATTATTATACCTCTCATTTTCTAAATAATGATTCTACAACACATGAACCATTAACACATTTTTTATAGAGTAAACCTTCTCTACCATTTTACCTACAAACTCTATTTCCTTCAAATATATTCCATATTCATTATCGCAAATATCTATCATATGACAACAATTATAATAATATTACATAAATAGTTTCAATTTTAAATATAATGAAATCCATTGTTATATAAAAACTGAACCAAAAAAATATTTTGTTCCCAACATCCCTTTAAATCCATTGAAAAAGAAATAACCACATCTTATATGCCATATGATGACTTCAAAAATAAACCATAAATTTGTTGATGAGTAAATTTTCGAAATTTCAAATTACTACAATTTGACCTAAGAGGTCATTTCAATATATAATATGTGAAAATTGAATCCCAATCTAATACAATATATAATAGCACTCCATATGACTTGAGTATCTCATTTCTATATTGTCATGAATTCTAATGTCAATACATATTATCATGAATTCAATGTAAAAGTTCATATTCATATTATTCATCAATAATAAAATTAATTATGATATCACATTGGGGCGACTTTAGTAGTCCCACCATGAAATAAACAAATATATATTACCATTTCCACTCTGGTAGTGAAAAACATTGATTAATTACTTTTGGTAATTTTAATTCATATTTAATAAAAAAATTATTACACTCTTTAGAAATTTTCATAATATTTGTTTTCATATCATCCCATTCATAATACTCTTTATGTTCTTAGTAGATCATTGTGATACCTAGATGAACGGAAAATAATGATATCTGATATTTTCTCAAAAATACTATCTTAAAATAAGAGTCATAAGGAACACATAATATTTCCCTAAATGTAAAAAATATATATTCAACAACATCAAAATAGTAAAAGATGCACTTATATATGGTTTATACCATTTTATGTAATGTAAGACCCTCTTTTTGAGAATGATTTATTCTCTCTCACATAGTTGACTGCATTAAATAATAAATACATATAGAGGATTTCCATACATCTACAAAAATTAGGCTAAAAATTATTTAATAATTCACTAGAGGGTTATATTCACAAAATAACATTGCTATTGTAGAAATATTTTTCCGACTAAATGTATTGGACACATTTTTTAAATTTCTATTATAGAAATGAATAATTCAATCACAATCTTTGGCTAATTCCACCCATCTTTTGTCACTTGTGTGCAATTAATTCTATGTTAATGTATACTTAAAACATTTTTTATCAATATGTTTTTTCAATCTACTCCATAAACCTAATTCCTCTAGATATTTAATACAAAATACACTACAAAAATTTTTAATCACGTTTCTTATAATATAAATCTTAATGATTTATCAGAAGTAAATAATGAAAAATTATTTAATCATTCATAATCAAGAACAAAACCATGTCCCTCAAATCAAGAGTTATTATAGGTGAAAATTTAACAAACTACATAATGAAAGGGAAAAAACAATAACTCACCAATTATATATTTTTCATCAAAATAATAATTAAATTTTTATAACTAGAATAATTTAATTTCATTTAATGTTAACTTATTACGTGGGATTGAAAAGTGGGAAATGTTTTTTAAAAACTACTAGTTGTAAATCTCAAATCCAAGAAAAATATTAGTATCTTTGATATTTATCGATCCTACAGATTCTTCACCAATTTTGTTAGATTCAATAGTTATTCCATTTTTAAGAAAAAATTTGTTTATTCAGATAATTTTATAACAAAAATAAAAAATTAATAAAAATTACATATAATTTAATTATGATCATTGCTTTAAGTAATTGATATAGATGATTTCAATATTAATTATAAATTTTAATGAATTTTTATTTTTCATTAATTTTAGCAACCAAAAGCTTATCAACCAACTCATTGAAGACTATATTAGATAGTAAATAAAAACAATATATGTATTTAAAAACCAAATATACATAACTACAAACAGATACTTTTTATATTTTATCATATTTGTAGACTTTGTAATTTTATATTCCTTCACCATCAGATGATAGTACCCAAAACAATGATTAAACATAAAAAACAAATATGATATAAATACCTAATTAAAAATAATTGATATTAGGAAAAGTATACATGTTCATAAAAGTGGTGTCATTCAAGTCTCTATAGTAAATGTAATGTCTATTGAATTGGCTTTCTTTTTAATATATAACAAATAAGAACGCTGTGGTGATGTTCATGATTACATGAAAAATTTATCTAACAACTCATAAATTTTTTTATTCTATTTATAATGTTCTAAATTAGAAATAAAATAAGAAGGTTTAAATAATAATCTTCCAATTAAGAACTATTTCAGTACTAAATTCAATATCCCCATCAACAATATGACCATAAAAATAATCAAGAAATGCATTCATGTGATTATTCAGTACCAGAATATATCCTATTTAAACAACATAATAGTTTTCTAAAATATGACCTTATAATGTTTTACAACCATATCTAATCAATTTCATAGCTTCTTGATATGTTATAAAAGGCATGATGTCAATGAATATGGATTTTATATATCTATATTCAATAATAGCATAATAAGATGAATCATAATTATTAAAAAGAATGATATCAAATTTTGTTCTGGTTATTTGATCAATACTTACAGCATACCCCAAATAAAAATAGTTATATTACAATAAATCATTTTATCGTTAATTTTTTGATAAATAAATTTCCAATAAATGTTAAATATTGTTTTCTTGTGTAAATATTCATATATTACTTCTAAATATCATATAAATATATGATTTAGAATATCCAAATTCAAATAGGTAATTGGCATAATTTGAACAAAAAAGTATCAAACATATCACCACATTATATGAAACAATATCATTAATTAGATTTGTAGAAATTGACATTGATAAGAATTTATATTTCATAAAATGATGATTTAGTACTATGAAACAGTCCTCAAAAACATGTTATAATAATAAACAAACACATTAAAACTATATCATATATCCATTGTATTCATATCGGTTACCTCATTATTTTTTTCTTCATGACTCGTTTATTTACCATCAACATCCCTATAACCAATTTGATCACATTGGAAAATAATACAAGATCATATCAAACGTTCTTTGAATATTCATTTAAAATACATGTCATATTTTGTGGGATGTCTTTGGGACAAATTTTTTACTAACTTCTCCTTTTATTTCCATGTTCAACATTCCTCACTATTTTTATATTATGGAACATATCATTTAGTATATTAATCTCAACATTCTCACCATAAGGAAAAACGTTCTCATAGCATTTAACATATCATGATAATGAATATCTTCAAAACATTTTGTTTCATTCTTGTTTAAAATTAATTAATTTTCTCTAATTATCAATTATAAAATCTAGATCATGACTAGACAATACTTTGATTTTTAAATTACATGCAGCAAAAAATATCCACATTATTCCTAAATTACATGAATATAATTTCAGTTTGATTCAAACATATTTATGGAACTATTTCAAAAGGAAATTATAGTTATATTTTCTATATTCCAAGGAATGATGATCCTATTTCCCATAGTATACTAATAATTTGAATATCAACGATCAAAATCACCTTAAAAATTATAAAGGGAAAGGGTAAGATTTTAACTATCTGAACAACGATGACAGCAAAATTATTCCCATGGGAATTGATCTATCCTTCATATACGTTTGGATCAAATATTTCATTGAATTAAACAAGGTTTTTCACATGACTTACACAAAAACTAATATGTTCCGTAGTGCTAGATCTTATTTTTCTATAAAATGGATACCACCATGATTTATTGCTTTTCCAATTGATCCATAAATTCATGAAACTACTCAGGGAATTTTCAAACCATTATGAAATGCTAATTTAGAGTTGTATTTTCTTCATAGTAATTTCCCACTATAGATACCATCTTTACACCATGTAAACCATTCGTGGACATAGATAATTTAGGTGAATCAACATGGTAATTAGAAAATGATATATCATTTCAACATAATGACAATATACAATATTTTAAATTAATTCTTTCAAAATTATCCAAAAAACAAAATTTATATAAACAATTTCTCCAATAACAACTATAAGTGACCAACCATATACATAACTTCAAGTTTTTTAAGTCATGAATTCATTATCAAAATTATATATATCTTTTTCAATTTAGTGTTTGAGAGTTTTTCTTCATAACAGCACCATAAATAGAAATATAAAAAAAATTGAGAACATCCTCATACTTTCACATTTTACCGTTATATAAAACATTTTAAAATACTCATGACATCATTTCAAGGAAAATCTTCATGAATTACATAACAAAATAATTATTTACCTTACTCACTCATGAGATTTGTTTAAATAAAATCATAAATGGGATGATTAAAAAATCATGGAAAGGTGAAAAAAATGTAACAAACTATTTATCCAATAATAAATTTGAAATCCATAGAAATTTATTACCATTTTCACGTTGTTTTTTGAGAAAAATAAATAATTAATTTACTCATGAAAATAAATTAAATATTTTTAAGGGAAATAATTAAATACCATATTAATAATAGCAAACCTCGGTTCTCAAAACATAGGGACACACAATCATTAATCATTTAAAAATTGAATCTTATCTAATTATATCATAGTTTAATATATAGGATATACAATTTTATAACTCAATTTTTTTTGAAATTAATACATGGAAAATTATTTAAGGAATTGGAGCCTAATCAAAATGAACTTATAGTAAAAGGTTCCTTGGGATCAATCATTCACATATAATTCTCATATTATTTATCATGAATAAATAAATTTTCTTTAATTTACATTTTTATGATAAATAATATTTAAAAGCTTATAAAATCTTATAGAAATCCCTTTTTAATATCAAAAACAACTTTTCAATTGAAAACTAATTTTCCATACCATAATAATCATTTACTACAAAAAATATTCAATAAAATATATCTATAAAATGGAATAATGGTATGGTTTTTAATAAAATATTATATGTTATAATTCAGAAAAATCATCTAATAATTGTTATAGAAGTTTTCAATGTCATTATTTGTGTATACATTAACATCGACCATTCATTATGTCATTTACAATCCATATAACAAAATCATGTCATTGACTATTTTGTTGGAAAAATGTATTATGGAAAAATATTTAAATAGATATATAAGTCATGTCTATAAAATTTCATTAAGAACTCCTTTTAAAACACCAAGTAAATTGATGAAAATGAGAGTTTGATGGAAAATATTTAAAAATAATTTTTTTTAAAAAAACATTGGAATCATGGAAATCATTTTACCCATGAATAAATAACAATAAAAAAATTATGTTCAATGAGAATCGAAAAATTCAATATATTACATGTCAAAGGGATTTTACATGCACCTCATAAAATAATGTAATTACATTGTATTTTAAAATTCTATAATGAAAATAGATTGAGATGATGTCCCTTAATATTTGTTCGACTAATAATTTATTTTATTTATCATTATTGATTATAAAATAATAACTATGATTTTATTTATTAAGAAACTTTTTTATGTTATTATCAATTTTATATAATCATATAAGATGCTATTAAAAATTAGTTAATCATTTAAGTTCACTATGAATGTATTGATGATATAAATTTTATATCTCATCAGTGAATATTGTTGGTTGAAAATGGTCAATGTGGTAATTATTTGAACATCTCCACAATTGTAATCAAGAAATAAACATTATTTCCATACATCAGTAAGAATTTTAAAACCATAATTTAATTCTGGTTATGAAACTTAATTATATTAGGATCCTGGGGACAGTATATCCTACATATGCACGAGTAATGTTCCAATTTTAATATTAACACGATAGAAATAAGTAATATATTTTTTATCTTGATATTGTGATAATAATTTCATTAATAATTTGAGAATATTTATATATTATTATATATTATATACTTTTGATTTAGTGATGAAAAAATTAGTCACATTTCATTGTAGACGCGATAGTCCACAAGTATGCATAAAAGACATTATCATTTTTCATCGTTGGAAAAATTGTAATCTTATGCTTTTAGAATGAAAATATATCAATATGTACATTAATAATTCATTTATATAACATATATAAATAATATAAACCTTATTACCTTTTTGTATAATCTTAGTGGAAAAAAAATCGCATCACTTCGCATGGTTTTAGTCCACTTTACATATGAGTGACATTATCATATCCCAAATAAAATAGAGTCTATGATATTATATGTTTTATAAATAATAATGAGGTAATAATTTGGATAAAAATAATATATATATATATATAATAATTAAATGCGCCATTTAAGAATATGTGAATGAATATGATTGAAAATGTTTAATATTAGTTCACAAGGATGTAGTCTCAAACAGAAATGAATTATGATTTCATATCCCATTGGATGGAAATGGAGATGGATTTCAGTTATCCCATTAATATAATTCAATTAATTTCTATTGGAGGTACATTTTATGTTATATAATAATAATTTAAGATGATTTGATGGGGAAAATTAAATAAAATAAAACTCTCTGTTAATCATGATTAATATTATTCAGAAAACCTCCTTAGGTAAAGACTAAATTCATTCATTGGATGGATTTATGGGAACAATATGGAATCTAGGATGTGGAGAATAATTTATGAAAAATATTTGGGAAGAAAATGTCCAAAACATAGGGTTTTGAACATTCTAATTGGAGTGGAGAGTTTGTTTCCTTCTATGGGTTACGTGAGTGGAACACTTGTATGTTTTGAAAACAGAAATGTGTAAACATGTTATTACCATGAAAAAAATATAATAAAACATATCATTATAGATAATTAGAAAACTAAAATAAATATATGTCCATAATTTAGATATTTGAAAAACAAATTTTTCATTTTATCATTTATAATTTTAGATTAACCCCATGAAAAATATGCTTAAACATTATCTACATTAATTAAATTTTAGTGGTTTCACTATTAATTTTGTTGAAAATTTATTTGACCTTATTATAAAATATAAATATATTGGAAACCAAATATTTAATCTAATTCCAAAAATTTAATTAAAAATGTTGAAAATATTGTTCCAATAATGAACCATCAAACTTGATGAAAATTCAGGTTTTCTGGAATCGTAATTCACATGGTTGCTAATTTTTTTATATTAAAACTAATATTAATAATAAATAATATATTAGAATAAATTAGTATTTACTGATATATAATATAATATTTTATTTATAAAATTAATTATGATATATTATATTTTTTATTTAAATGTAGAACCATTATTCACTAGAATAACACTTTTAGAAAAATACCATTTTAAATCCAAAATTAATCATATATTAAAATAAAAAATAAATTACAGTCAAAATTAAAGAAGTATATTGATTATAAATTAATAATTATTATATTAGTATTAACTATATTAATAACAAAATATTACATTTAAGGTAATTAATTTCTTGAAAATAAATGACTAATTTTTAAAAATCTACATTTTTTACTATTTACTAAAAAATCATTATTTCTCAAAAAATAAAAAAATTAATCTTAATTATATAATTTATAATCTAAATTCAGAAGTAAAATTTAGGTTTTAAAATTTAAATTTAAAATATTTGGATTGACATTTAAAATACAATCTGATAGTAATATGTTTATTAAAAATTATTTAAATATTTATTTTAAAAAATTGATAAAATTCTTATAATAAATATAAATATATTTATAAACATGAAGGATTTTTTATCCACTTTTAAAATTCTGTTAAATAATATATTTAATTTTTACTTAAATACTTATAATCAAATACAAATGATAATATATATTAATTAAACCTTATTCTTTTTGGATTTAAACATATTAATTAATATTTTAATATTTAATATAACTATGTTAATAAAAATGAATGTGATTTTATCATTCATTACAAAGATTGTTATAATTTCTAAAACAACTATGAAAACACTATGTTATCCTGTGCGAAAATATTCTTCCCAAAATGATACACACAAGTCACACACCAGTATTGTGGTGACGATCATTTCTTCATATACAATTATTCAAAAAAGCCCATCTAAATTAATAAATGCCTAATTTTATTATAGGAATACTCTACTAGAGCCTACTGATATTTTAGAATTAATCATAATTTATCAATAAAAACACGTTTAATATATTATATTTTCTCAATGATTTTTCTAATTTCATATCAATCTGAATGTCGAAGGCTATACACTACTTCAACTGCGTACCCATCACCTTATGTAAGCCTTTACAAAACAATGATACCATACAAGAGTCCATATAAAAAACATAATTATATAACCTCTATGAGGTACATAAATATCGTGAACATGTATAATTATAGCTCATCCACTGATTAAATAACTCATGTCATTATGATGTTTTATACCTTAGTCAATAGATCTTCTACCACACAATATCAATCTAAATCTCCCAGGTTCTACAGAGACCCTATCCCAAATCCTATGGACATATCCTCCCACATCGAAACACAAACATGATGTTGACTATATGACACTCTTAATCATTGATACTCGATTATGACTCTATAACATGTTAGAAAATGGGAGAAAATGACTACAATGTTTCTTTTCATATCGAACAAGCATAATTATATTTGGACAACATGAAAATTCATGGTCGATTCCAAATATACTACATACTATGATGAATCATAGGCTGTAATTAACTCCTATTTAATGTATGATGGAATCATCACCCTAAAACGAACTAGATTCATGTTACCTTTGTCCATAACATAAGATAAAACATAAGAAAAATTTTCCAACAACTCATGAATCTTTCCACACTCAAGATCAAGCACGATAATAGACTTAAATCATTCTATAATTAATGACTTGATCACAAAGGGTTGACAAGCATGTTCCCCTCTATCCACATTCATGCCCACCTTCAACACTTCTAAAATATATATGAGATTCAATTTGTCTCATAATTTCCTCTCCCCTAATTCCTACATTTTTCTTTTTAGAACATCCAAAAAATCATTGCATTTCCGATGAGAGTACTCCAAATAAATTTTGAACCTTATCAAGAAATATATTGAAAGCCCCTAATTATGATTTTAGTTTTTTTGGTATAATATATAATATTAAATATTGTGGTCCACTTACAAGAAAAGTCTCCCTTATAAAATTTAATATTCAACAAAAACTAAATTCATTTACAAGAAACCCAGACTCTGTTAGAGGAATTGAACTTTGAACCATGATATCATAGGTGAGGATACCTATAAGTAAGTTCACTATCATCCTAAATTATTATAACTCCTAATCCAATGAAAAATGTGTCAAACCGAATATCATACACAATTGAATCCCCTAGAAGAACAAGGATAAGAACTGACATAATCCATTTAATCGTCTCTACTAAAACATCTTCAACAAGACAATTCCATTCATAAATGACTCCAAAACTAGTCAATATGGTCAATGGTGATGTTGGGAATGAAAAGTCTTGAATTACCATCCTATACTACCCAATCAATTCAATAACAATACATATCTCTGTCACATTCCCTGATCATTCCCAATACATGATGTAGTGCACATTTTATAAATCCAAAAATATTCTCTCTTGGGATATAATGTTTTCAAGTATGCGCACCTCATATAAAAAAGTTATATATTTGTACATGGAATAAAACTGATGTTCCTAATGTATTTCCAATATTCCATCCAAGAATAGTTCATGTGTTTCTATTATCTTGTAGAACATAATATTTTCATCAATGACAATAATTATGGTGTCCATTTATGGGTGAATAATTCTATTTATGAGTGACATTAATTCCCCTAGATCATTCATTACCATTAATGTAAAAAATGAGATAATCCTAATTTGTATACATTATCCTAATAATTTTTTTTACATCATCTAATTTGGCTAAAATATAATGGTATCGTGAATGTAGATCAATATTTAATATATAATTGGCACTTCTAAATTGATTAAAAATGTCATTAATTCTCTTTAATGTTTACCTTTTCATCACAGTGGTGTGATTATACAAGGCCCACCATAAATATTACTGAACCTTGAGATATTCCAAAAATTGAAATTAATTCACATAGAGAATATTCTTAGGTTTATAGTTTTATAGAATTAGTCCATTACTATTAAATTACATCATAAATACTACAATGGAGACTCTTCAAATATAACTAATATTTTCCACAAAAATAAAACTAATTAAATAAAACAAGAAGACATTTATTGATTAAAAACATCGTGTGTTATACATTTCTCATACCCTTCCATATACCCAATGAATAATAATTCAAAAACATGGTATGCCAAAAACAATCTCAACAATGCTTATAAAATAAGGAAAACAACATTAGTCCATGAATACTTACAAATCAATGAAATCATACATTTCACAAATGAAACATAAGGTCTTTAATATACCTCATTAAATCATATTATTTATGAATAAATCATAGAATTAATAAATAATAAATGTAACATGTGTCATCCATAACATAAATACATTGTTTCATTCAAAGTTATATAGGTAGAATCCTTAATGGTCACGTTTTGAATATCCATCATTGAATATTCATTTAATCTATAAGTTGAAACATCAAAATTTACCTCTGTAATTTTATGCAATGCATTGGAGATATATCAAGGGCTCTCCTTCCATCTGTTCATCATGAAACCACCTATATATGTATACAGTTCCTTAGAACCATAACCTAATCATAACACATAAAACTAGTATATGAGAAGTATAACATTCCCAACTTACAATAACAAGATATCAGTTAATGATATTGATAAAATAAAACCATTATCAAAAAAATTTTCACTACTAAAACATCCAAAAAAATAAAATGTTATATTGTTTTCTTTTTAAAAATATTATGTCTTGTTGAAGAATTCAAATATCGAATAATGCTTCCACCAGTGGAAAGGCTGTTTTCATCATGTACATTAAAAATAAAAAATCCTTATATCATTTTGTAAAAAAATAAGTAAGTAAAGAAAAATTTTAAAACCATTTAATGAAATTAAAAGTCAATGCGATTTATTATATATCATATAAACGAATGACATGCATGGATAAAAATATGCCTCAATGAAAGGAGATCGAGATAAAGTCCCTTACCTTATGTCAACATTGTTATATATATTCATTTTTCTTCCGAAATATTAATTATATCCTAATTTAAAAATTTTCAAAACCTTTTTGATGTTTATTATTTCTTTTTTATCACTTATTACCTTGCTATAACAATCAAATAATTTTTCAAGTTCGTATCAATTATTTTGAAGATATTTGGTATTTGAGTTGAGAATGAACTCATTTTGATGTAAGTTGTCCATGTAGTCAAAAGTAAATTATCTACATAATTATATTCATGAATTAAATATCATATATAGGAAATACATATTTATTCATAATAATACATAATATTAAGAGATAATTAATGAAATTCACTGCTCATGTAGATGGTAGGGCCTAAAAACGCATTAATACTTCATTCATTTCATAGTCCTAAAACTGGATCAAATAATAAATGAAAAATACGTATGTAATAATTCCAATTTAATATCAATTCTATATATGATAAATAATATTATTAAATAAATCTTTTATATCGTCCATGTATCGCATGAACAAGTAGTATCACATTGAGTAGGCGGTAGTCCGCACTTTGTCAATTGAAATTATTATATTTTCATAGTATGGAAAGAATAATTGTATATAGTAAAACAAATAAATACAGTAGAATAGAGAAAATAAAAACATAATATATATCATATATATATATATCCATTATAATGGCCACCATTTTAGGTTGAAGAGAAAATTTAAAAATCATTGTTTCGTGAGGTAGTAGTTCGTCGTACACATCAAAATTATTTTCATCTCCCTGATATGGATGTGTGTGTATGTGTATTTAGAATACTTATCATAAAAGAATCTAGAATATCAAGGATACTTGTGTTTATATGAAATCATATAATAATAACATCACAGGGAGTGAAGAAGGAAAATAATAGAAAGTAACATGAGAGATGATGTTACCTCTTTATCGTATAACATCTTTTGATTTGAGGAAAATGGCATTTAAGATTTTCATTATGCCCATGTTGGGAGATTATTTAAGTATGATTTGGAAAATCCAAGGGGATATATAGGTTTTATTATGTTTGTAGAGGAGGTATCCATTTATTAGTGGGAGGAGGGCAACTTTAAGAATATTTTGAAATATTATTTATTATAAAATAATTTTTGAATTATAATAGTTAAAATGTGATATATTTCTAGGATAATGAGATAATTTTTATAAATTCTCTCAACCAATAGGTTTTAGAAAATATTAGGTCACAAAATAAACCTTATGGTTTACCTTTAACAATTAGTTAATACATTAACTCTTACTGTATCATGTTATATTTTCATAATATATGGCCAGTATAGTTACTATAAAATTCCAAAAGAATAAATGATTCATAACCAATAAAATATTTAACATTATATAAGTAAATTTAATGAATCATAGAGTTTTGGGATTACTATATAATTTAATAAAATTTATTTTCTTAAAACTCATTTTTTTCAATTTTGACTCTATTTAGTAATTGATTTTTTTTCAAAATAATAACATGTTTATTCCTTCAAAAAAAGAGAAAAACTCGAAGATAATATGTCAATAACATCAATAAAATTCTCGGATGGTATCAAAATTTTCAAATTTTATTTATTTTAATATTTACAAGATAATTTATTTGAATAATTCATATATAATTTTTTAACTGCCTCATCATTATGTCAAAATAAAAATATTTATTTAATGTCAAGAAAAATTAAAATAAAATAAAATGATGTAGGAAATATTTTTATATGTATAATGAATATTTGTAGTAAAATATATTAGTTATACCAACCTATGTTAGAATTTATTTACTAAAAGATACTTGTTTATGTTATATTTCACTTTACATTAAATTAATTCTTATAACATTATTTATCACACTCAAGTGGATCCATAGCATCCTAAAATCGACCCTTGGATGCCCATGGTTGGAAATAAATCATCTAGCTGGATTAAGTCTTGTGTTACGATAGTTTAATATTATTATAAAATTATTTTTACCCTTATTTACTATATATAACATTTATTCATGGTAAATAAAAATAATTACAGAAATTACTATTCATAATATCCAAAAATAAAAGGTAAATACTTGCACAATTATTTAATTATGATTAAAAATATGGAAACAATTTTTTCAAATAATTAACATATACATTTTAAAATTTAATTTAAAATTGATTCCCTTTGTCAAAACCAAAAAAATGGGTTCTTACGAATTAAAAAACTATTATAATATTGACTTGGGCTTATGTCCATATTAAAAGTGAAATTACTTACAATGGAAAATATTGGATTAAATTAAAAACTAATAATCTAATTACACATTAAAACCAAATAACATGGCAATCTATCACTATAAATAAATTACATGAAAATTGAATTTTGAATTAAAATGTAGTATTTCACTCTATTTATTAAAACAATTATTAAAAAATTATCAATAATTTACCCAAAGAAAATTTTAATATCCCAATTCTTTCGAAAGAGATCTTATATCAAATTAAATATTTAAAAGTGGAAAAAACTAGATTTAAAATGGGGTCTACCTCTAATGTTAGTAAAACAAACATAAAAAAATATTTGTGTTTTTTATGATTCAAATTGGATTCAATCTCATTTGAAACCACTAAATGTTATTGTATTAATGTAAAAACATTTAACAACCTTTAAAAAATACAAATTTATTAGTTATAATTATTATTTACCATATAATAGCTATAAATTAACAAACATTTAAAATAATAATAATATTATATTCTTTTTTTGTATAACTCAATGTCATGTGCAATGTAAGATTTTGGAGATATCCATTGTTGTATGTCTAGTAAGGTAACAAAAAAATTGTCCCATTTCAAAAAAATTTATATATTATTCATAAATACTATTATATATAAAAAATTTGTATTCTATAAATACATGGGATTCTACATCATTCCACCATTTTGAAATTTGCAACCCCAAAATTATATTTACATATAAAAAAATCTTGGGTGTTTATCCCTCATAGAATTTCAAAATTCCATGTTGCCTCAAAAAAACAAATTTTTTCAAAAAAACAAATAACTAATGAATTACATAATTCTGAAAAAAGTTCTCTCAACATTCAATAATATGGGATGTCAGTTCCTCATAAGAATGATTCTCTTCCAACAGAACTACCTTTAGATTCAAAATATGAGATAGATCCAACATATACATTCTCAACATTGAAACCTGAATGCACTGTGTACCTAGGATAAAATTGTAGGAAAATCCACTCTATAGGAAACTGATCCAACTTTCTCCAGGATTTCATAGGATAAAATGATCCTCAGACTCATCTTTCCCTTTTTAAAAAAATTCATCACACTTTAACATGGATAAACATTGAGAAACACATGATCAACAACCATAAAAAAAATATCCCCACTCTGCTTATCCACATAACATTTCAGCTTTATCTGAGCTATTCACATTTTATTCTGAATCAACTAAACTTTTTCTACAATATCTTCTATGAATTCTGGTCCCATCAACATCCATTCAACTACATCATCCCAAAATGTGGGAGTTTGAAACCAATTTTCATATAAAGCATTAGATTATTCAGTATATATACTGGAATAAAAATAGTTATGATAAAAAAACATATCCAAAATAGATGTTGGTCCCCACTACTTTGGAAATCCTTCGAACATGCATGTAGCTTGTCTATTAATGTCTTAATTATTTATTCTGACATCCCATATGAGTACTGATGAAAATAATTACTAAAAAAAATTCAGTACCGAGTAACTTTCGAAGGCCCTTCCAAATGTTAAAAGTGAATATGGGATCTTGAACAGATAATATAGAGAGGGATACAACATGTAACCCATAAATCTCTTTAATATAAAATCGTGAAAGTAGATCTAGATAAAATGTACCTAGATAATAATGAAAATTAGTATATTTATTCAATCAATCAATAATAACCCGGATTGAATTTTTACCTCGATATGTCTTTGGTAATCCCACTAAAACATCCATCGTCACATTTTCCCATTTCCACTCTGGCAATAGATATGGTGGAATAATCTCTTTTTCTAACTTCCACTCTCATTTATCCTATTAAAAAATCAATCAATTATGGGTGAATTCAGCAATAACTCTTTTTATTCCATCCTAGGATTAATATTTCTGAATATCTCTATACATCATAGTACTATAAGGATAAAGTTCAAATAGACAAATATGAGTTTCACATAAAAAAATTTCTTCCACTGTGAAACAAAAGTCCCACAACATATGTTTATAAATATAAAAAAATCATTATCAATGTTAAATTCATGTAACATACCCATATGAGCCAATTCTCTTTTTTTCATAAACTCACTATCTTTTTTCTAGGCTTGTATAGTTCTATCTGATGGAGATGAGTTCACTTCCACTGAAAACAAGATAGAGTAATTCCCTACACTAATGAATTCTAATCCAAAATTCATCAAATCAAAAACCAATAATTTCATTCCAAATGTAGCATTGTTAATATAATATTACTTTTTCGAGGCAATGTGTCAGCCAATTTGTTTCATTCATGGATGTTAATGAATCTTTTAATCATAATCCTTGATTAATTCTATCTATCTCCTCCATCATGTTTTTAATTTATTCAAAGAAAATATATACATAAAACTTGTATGGTCTGTATATATTTAATATTTTACTCCATACAAATGTTTCCTCCAAATTTTTAAATGAAAAACAACATAATATAATTCCATATAATGTGTTTGATATTTAACTCTTGTGTTTCAACTGACGTGAAATATAAGAAATTAAATGCTCATTCTGTAGTCTAAAAAATCCATGTTCTATCAATAACGCATCCCTATAGATAAAAAATTTACCATTTATAGGAAGTATTTATAAAACTGAAGCTTTCCCTAATCATTATTCCAATTCGTCAATACATTTATAAAATTATTTCTTCCATATGTACTTAACACCTTTTCGAGTTATATTAGTCAGTTGACTAGAAATCCATGGAAACTTTTCATAAAAAATTTTGTAATGACATGTTTAACAAATAAAATTAAAAATATCAGTTATATTTTGGATTATTGTTCATTATTCAACAAATTTTGTTTTATTATGATGAATATTTATGCCTTATTTAGAAAAAATGAGGCCAAGGAATGAAATTTTCTATACCAAAAAAATCACACTTTTTAAATTTCCAAAACATTTTCTTCTCAATTAATTTTTTTAAAAAGGACACTGACTGGCATTCATGTTCCTCCTAGATTTGAGAATATTCAAATATGTCATCCATAAAAATAACAACAAACTGATCCAAAAACTGAAGAAGGACTCCCTTTATAACTTTTCATCAGATGAGAAATTTTTCTCATTGATTTTGAGCTCACGGATATCTAAATCCACTGATATTTTAGTGTCAATCTCGAGTTAAACCTATTTATCATACTATAAATATCCCAAATTAAATTTTGGACATAGCTTGAGAAAATTGTGAAATTTTCTTTAAAAATAGCCAAAAAGATTCTTACTTTTGTTTCAATTACATAAATTTCTAATCCATACTATTTGAAACAACCTTATTAAAATATTTCCCGAGGAGTATATTTTTAATTTTATCTCATTCCATGGCCTCAATAATTTCACTAAATCTATTATTTTTAATCATTTTCCACCACTGATAAACATCACCTTCGAAATAATAAATAGAAAAACAAAATATTTTATTTTATGAACACCCCATTAAATAATGAAAATTGTATACTTATTTAATCCACCCTTCATCTTGGACAGGGTCTGGTGATCCAATGAATGATGGGGGGCGTTGCCTTATGAAATTATCTATGACCATCATCTGCCACTAAGGTTGTTCTAGTTGATCTCAGGGATGGACACCACTACAAATTATTAAGTGAGTAAAATCATCCATCACTAAAAAACTATTTAGTTTTGATTCTATCCATCTTAGGATGATTATTTGGAAGGTTATTTCACTTTTTATTCCTTCTTTGCACTACTTCCCTATTTATTTCTATGAAATACCATTCCGAAAAAACATAACTTAAACAATGCAATAATGTAATATTCAAATGCTACATCATTTCAATTTTACCATAATGTAAAAATAATTTATTGATATTCATTTAAAAATATATTAACTCCTAATGTTATCAATACCAACCTCAGATACCAACTATAAGACCCCTTCCTTAATCATTACATAATACTGAGATTAGAAAACTCTAGAATTTAATTCATTTTGATCATCTATTCTAATGGAGTGTTATATTGAATTAGGACAGAAATATTATATTAGATCTCAAATATTACAATATAGACACTTCCAATTATCCATTTTTTCACAATAATAAAAATGGTTATATAAAACACTATTTTTTTCAATAAAAATATTCATGATTTATTATTTTCTATTAACCATACATCAACATTATGAAAAAAAAATTCAAAAAAATGTGGTTTGTATAAAATGATCTTTATGGGTAATTATATATGGAATGAAAACATTAATCCATAAAAACATACAAATCAATGAAATAATTATTTTCAATCATAAAACAAATGATACTTAATATAACTCATGAAATCACAATATTTATGAATAACAGATATATTTCATAAATAATAATGTTATCTTGTGTAAACCATAACATATTTACATTTTACATGAGTTATAATTAACTTGATTTGATGTAAATTTTCAATGTGGTAAAAATTACATCTTATCTGTAATGATATTAATTATTTAAATATCAAATTTATGATTAATATATGTATTTATAATAATTCATATGAATTGACGATATGAAATGAAATGTACCATTCTGGGAGACTGAAGGTCATATGTATGAATGAACTCTACTTTCATTTATATTTCATATTAATGGATAGAATAATAAATGATACATAGGTATGTTATAATTATATGATAAAATATCTGTTATATAGTATACATATGTTCATTATTATCATCCTTTATATGTTCCATATTTGTCCTGAACGTGTCGTATCCATTTGATGGGGCAATAGTCTACACATCCTCAAATGAAATTAATGTATTTTCACATTATGGAAAGAATAAAGGGTTGATTAAATAAAAAAATACAGATTCATATATCCAATACAAATATTTTCTATATCATATTTAAATACAGTTCTATCATAATGGTCAACATGAGAGGAGGTATGATAAAATTGAACAATAATCATTTTGTGAGGTAGTAGTTCGCCGTACATTGAAACATCCTATTAATATCCATTAGATGAATTTGAGTGTATGATTTGAAATAATAATTATTATAAAAATATTATAGTATATTTATTATACATGTATTGTAATGTAATCATAGAATAATAAGATCATAGGGAGTGAAGATGAAGAATAAATGAAATGATCTTGAGAGAAGATGATTCCAATAAATCAGGTAACATCATTTGATTTGAGACAAATTGATTTCTTCAATTTACTTATACTAAATTTAATGATTCATATTTTAGGTGAGGAACATGCGGATATAATTAGAGCAGAATTCAAATGATGCATGGGATTTATTAGTTTGAGTAAGTGGGTAGAGGTGGTGACATTTTATTTGAGGGAGGAGCAGAAAATTAGGAATGAAATGAAAGATTATTTTATTATAAAATTATTTTCAATTTATAATAGTTGAAAAGTGTTATATTTTGAGGATAAGATGATAATGTTTCTAAATACTCTCAAACTGTAGGTTTTAGACATGTTTAGGTCACTAAATTACCCTTATCTTTTAGCTTTAACCCAAAGTTAAAATCGTTTACTCTTGCCATGCCATCTTGTACTTTCATCATATATCATTATTATAGTTACTATAAAATTAAAATAGAACAATTGGATAATTAATGACATTTATAACATTATATTAGTCAATTGGGGAAATATTATATTTTCCAGACTATTATATAATTTAATAAAATAGTAATTTTTTTTAATTAATTTATGTAAATTTTTTCACTATTAATAATTCATTTTTTTTTTGAAAATCATAAAAATTCATTCCTTCATACAAATAGAATCCAATCGAATATAATATGTCAATATAATACATTAAATTATTTGATGGAATCAAAATATACAAATGAAATTTATTTTAATATTTATAATGACATTTATTTGAAACATTCATTAAAAATGTAATCAATGTGTCGTCATTGTGTAATAAATAAATTTTATTTCTTTAGCGTCTAAAAATTATAATAAATACAATATTTTAGGAAATATATTCGGATATTTAATTTCTATTTATTGTAAATTTAATCATTTATATTAACTCATTTTAAAACTGCTTTAGTGAAAGCTACGTGTGTATTCTATATTTATCGTTACCTTGAATTAATTTTAATAACATGTCATTATCACATCCATGTGGCCCCATAGGGTCCAAAAATAGGCACAAGGATTCCCATTGTCATAAATACCTCATCCAATTGGATTATGACATGTGTTAGGGTAGTTAAATGCTATTTTAATAGTAATTTTTACCCTTCTTTACCAAATTGACCGTTTTATCATGGTAAAGAAAATATTAATAATGTTACTATTCACAATGTTCAAAAATAAAATGTACTTATATACGTATATTTTGAAAATATGATTCGAAATATGACATACATTTTCCCAAATTCATAGCAAATAATTCTTAGAAATTATTTTAATATTAATTCTCATTGTTAAACCCAAATCCCGGGTTTTTAAAAGTAAAAAATATCCCATGATTGAAATGTATTTGTGTCCATTTTAAAAGTTAAATTAAAGCCTATGAAAAAATAGGATTATATGATAAACATTTAATCAAATTTATCATTTAATATCAATTAAAATGACAATCTAATGGTATAAATAAATTAGATGTAAATGTAATTTTGAATTAAAATAAAGTATTTTCACTATTCATTAAATATTTATATTAATAATAATATTAAATAAAAATATCCAATTTAAATTATAAGGTCCTAAATCTATAAAAGAATATTATTTTGTCACACAAAATATATTTAATTTTTAAAATTAATTTACCTTCAAAAAGAGGTAAAATGAACTTTTATAAATATTAGAGTACTTTATAATTATAATTGAATTTACTCTCATTTTAAGCCTAAAAAATTTATAGGATAAATGTAATAACATTTAGAAAACATTTAAATTAATATTGTAGTTTAATTATTTCCCCAAATATACAACATCTAGGAGTTAACTACCATTTCATTTTACGATATTATTATATTATGTTTTGGTATAATTCAATGTTGTGTGGAATGTAAGATTTCAGAAAAACCCATTATAGATTATCCTGTATGATTTTAGAAAAACTATCCCATTTAATGTAAAATTTATATCTTATTCATATATATATATATATTATATAAAAACATAGTAACCAACAGATTCATATTTTGGTAGTCCACACTTTGCAGAAGACTACCTCCCACCTTGATAAACATAACATTATATCCCACCAAGGGGGATTTCTCATTCTGATGAATCCTTTAGCTGAAAGGCAATCATGATGTAACATGATATTTTATACTTATTACAATTTTTTCGATATAATTTAAATGATATGGGTCACACAAAAACTACATATCTAACTCAAATTTCACTCAGATATAAGATTTCATCCCTACAAAAGAATCATGAAAAAACCCTGGTAGAGAACAACCATGGGATGCTATGAGGTTCAGGTCATCATCTAATACACCATATGTATCATTTCATACACATACATAGTAAATTTATCTCCCTAATTAGGGTTTGGCCACACTCATCCTACTCAATATCCAATTCACTATTATATAGAAACATTTCCCCTTAGTAAATGAAAAGGTAATTTGTCTACAATGTCAATCAGTCTGTACACAAAAACTGGTTAGCCATTCTAGGATAATTAATACATTAAAATCTATCAGATTCATAATTTTGAATCTACAAATATACTCAATTCGAAAAACAACCAATGAAAATGATAGATAGATATGTGATCATCCACCTATTATTCCTTGAGTGTGTAAATAAATAAAATATTAAATGATTATATAACTAGTAAATACAACCCATCCTCTATATTAGATAAAAAATTAGATTCAAAAATTAAAATAATAGATTGATTGATTAATATAAATTATTACTATTCCTTTCACATTTGGATTTCCCCCTCCACCACTAGTTAAGTCTGATCAACCACATAAACCCTTCCAAAATCACTACCATGATAATTTAGTGGATCATAATAAACCTAATTTAACTAATCCATCATTGTTTCTAGGTACTGATGAGGTTCTATTTCATCACTCAATATATACATAATTGTAACCTTATCTCAGAATCATATAAAATGAATTGATTTATTATAATAATGAAAATTAGTGAGAGGTTCAAGGTTGTCTATAAGAATGTTTCCCTTCCCCAATTGTTATTACACAATATATATTACATTCCCAAATGGGTAAATGCAGAATAACTAATCTACATCAACAATCAACTACCATAATTAATTCTATCCATTGACCTAAAATAATTAATCCTCGAATATGTAACTAGTATATAGACTAAAAATATACATTTCAAATTTCTATTAGCTATAAAAACAAATATTTATTATCCTTAGTTATATTATTTTTCATCAATTCAATTTCTTTCATTAACGATTCAGTCATAATGTTGATGTTCTTATCATGAAACTTTAGCTAATAGGGTTGCCCTATCATGACCTTTCTAGAATTTAGATCCTTATATATCAATAGAAGCGGAGTAAAACAAAACAGATTGTTGAATTTATCATAGTAGGTTTACACTATCATCATCCCCTGATAGATTTAGATTAACTCTTGATAATTATATAATAATACATTGTGGAGGAAAAAATCATCAATTAAAATAACATTAATGGAATCCCATAATATACATTCCCATCATCTATCCTACAACCTGAAATCACATCATCATATAACTATTCCTTGGAGAAGAAATATTTCATGATTGACTATTAGATCATGTAGGGTATCTTCCAAGTTGTGGTTATTCTCATGAACCCATAAATAGTCCTTAATGTCATGAGGGCCTCACGAACCCAAAATGGATTGGTTATTTAATAAATGGAATTCACATGTAGAATTAAAATTCATAGAGCCACCAAAATGGGTTATCTATAAATAATATTCATTAGTCAAACGATTCATTGCTCAAGAATGGTCTATTTCATTACCCGCTATAGAAACTACATGAATATTAAAGATTTAAGACCTTATGAAAAAATAGGTGAATCATGCTATGAAAAATGACTACATGGGGGAATTTCATGAATTTCTACAAAAAAATTTAGATAAATTGAATAATATACACATTTAAATATATATAAAAAATCTACATATAAGTGGTTTAAAAAATGTATATTCCTATAATGATACCTATAGGAATAATTCATAATCCTACTAAGAGCAAGCCACAGTCCAATGTAATCCAGAAATTCTGGAATGTTATTCACAACCACATATATGAACTCCAGTATCGAAAAAAACAATCTCACATAATGATATGAATTAAATTCATGTACAAAAAGAACAAAACACAATTTCTATTGGAATTTAATTATTGGGGATCCATATTACAAAAATATTATTATATAACATAATATCTTACTTTCAAATAATGATGCATGCTTGTACATCAAAATAAATCCATCTAAACACAAAATTATGTATTACATAATAGGTTAATTTGAATCAACTGCAACACCCAATAGAAAAATAATTCCTACAATATGGAAACATTGTGGACAACTATATACAATTGGGTTGATACTGACATAGTTCCCTGGACAGGGTCCCATGTATTATATCTTCTGTATTCCTAATAGAAAATTTATCTAAAAATATTAACAATTTAGTAATCTTATTTTCTGAATACCATTTTAAATCAGCCTATCCAATACCACTCTACCTGAGCTGGGTGTTTCACATGACCTCATGTGTGCCACACCATTTTTTAGAGGACTCTAACTAATAGAAATAGAAAATAAATTCATCATGACACTATTTCCTCAATACTAGTTCAATATATAAGTACAAAGATGGATGTGATATAATAATAAAAAATAAGGAATAATTAATAACCATCTGATTAGAATCATAACCAAATAAAACCCATGCAGTATCAGTCAAGAATGTTAGATATATAACAAATAAATAAATAAATGATCCATGTATTAGATAATAACAGTAAATAAATTCAATAGAATAAACTAGAAAAAATCTATCCATCATAATTCACATCCTCCTTCCAAAACAATCAACCATCAAGTATATGGATCTTTTCCATCACTAGATCAATAGTAAATAAATTTACAAGGGCACTGAAATTCCTGGGTATGGGGTGAGTAAAATACATAAAAATATCCTACCAATATAGGGTATAAAAGTACATTACATTATATTAAATAGAACATGATAAATATGATGTATCTTACACAAGAACTATACATATAGTTTTTCATAAGTTTTCATTATTTTTCTTCCTCAGTACAATTCTAGACCGAACATCAAGAAACCATGTCTGACACATCCCTCCTATTTAATGGATAGTAATGAAATACATTGTACACATCCAACTAGAATGGATAGCCCATGTCCAAGCTAAGCAACATATCACATATCCCTCTCAGGGGGGGTATTCCAAATGAAACAATAGTTATATAAACAAAATCCAGGGGGAATGAATAATGAAAAAATATATATAAAATTACTCTTCAATAACATGATTTGTATAATGGATTCACAACAACAAAAAATACCATATATATAAAATAAATTGATTTTTTTCACAGTCATCGTATGAAAATATTATGTAATAAATCATCACCCATAGGTCTCATAAGGATAAAAATTCAATCCAGTTAAGAATTCCATGAAGAAAATATAAAATATATGCAAATGTTCAGGTATTCCTACCTTAGGTGAAATAGTGAAGGATGGTAGGTATCCATTCAAGTCAAAAAGAACCAGAGTCCTAGAATCATTCCAAAATCATAATGATTTATAATCATTGGATAATGGTTGATATTATAAAAAACAATAAATGTAGTTCATGTTTAATCATAACAAATAAAATCATCATTTGACAATGATCAGGGACCAAGGGTTGTACATATTCAAATAATATTATTTAGGGTCTATATTATATCAATGACTATTGATCCCCTCTAAAACAAATAATAGATAGATACAATATAACAACAATTATGTAATTGGTTTTATTCATGTAAATGATAATAATATTGATCTCTAATGAACAAGATAATAACAAATCAATAACTTTTTATTATATAATCATTTATGTACAAAACGAAGGTGTTTTGAGGGAGAGAAATCAAAAATCATTCGAGATGATACCCAGGCTATTGGGATTTTAATGGATCAAAGGAGAAGAAGTAAATATTGGAGGAGGTCATGTTTCAAAAAACAATTTTTGACACCGGTATCTCAAAAGGGCCCTGTTGAAGGGAACTTTATTGCTAATAGCTTCATCCGACAACCATGTGGTAATTGGCTAGATTTAATTTTTTGTTAGAGCATCAATGAGTGTGTGGATATCTCCACTGTATTTATATTGGTCTCTTCTGACATTTAAATGGATTCAATGTAGTTTTACCTCTTCATCATAGGTATACTATCATGATAATGGGATAGTGGTTGAAAAATATGTAATTTCATGTCATGTTCCCCTACCTCAGCCTACTTTTAAACACCTAACTCCATTATCCATTTCTAAAAACAATATACCACACTTAAAATCAATATAAATGCTAAAATTATGTGTAATGTATATTTGTATTACATTATTTTACTAGATTTATTATATCATTAATTAAAATAAATAATCATCAAAGTGGAAAAAACTTCATTTTAATGAAGTATTTGAAACCAGTAAATATGAAAATTATATCTTGAAAATTTTAACTACATGAAATGAATGGTTTTTTTATAATTGAATGAAATTTTAATATAGTTTATAATTGAATATACCCTTACCAAAAATAAAGAATTTATCATTTTCTATAATGATAAACTATAATATGGATAAAATATTTAATACTATTTTAGTTTAAATGGATTTTTAGATCATTACATATATAATATTTTAAATTGAATATATGATTAAAAACATATTGTACACTCAAACATAAAAATAAAGATTCATATAATTAAATAATATGTCCCAATCTCATACCACAAAATAGATTAGTGCAAAGTTAAAAAATTATAGACCTGAAGGCTCATACTTTATATGATCAAGATGACTATGAAATAAACACAAATATCATAATTCAATATAAGAAATTCAAAAATTAATGATATAAAATAAGTATAAACAAAAATAAATAGGGTCATAATTTATCTAGAAATTATATATGATTCAAGAAACAATTGAAAAAAATTATATATTCATAAAAATTAGAAGTAATTCTATAAATATTTTTGAGAAAATGTAATGCAAAAAAGTTAATTGAAATTCAATGGAAAATAAATCATAATTAATTTTATTTTAGAAATGAAATAAACATATATAATGGTAAAATTTTATACGAGATACAATTCTTGAAGATCATATTAATTATAATAAAGAACTAAAATTCCATAAATTTGTCTTCAAAATAAAATGAAAGAAAACATTTAATTTATAATGTACAATTCAATTTTTTATTAATCGTCTATAATTAGAATGAAAAATAATCTATTTTTTTCTCACCTAATAAGTTAATATTCCAAAACATAAATTTAATTTTAGGTGAGATTTTCTGAATATAGAATAATTGTTTTAATAACAACGTAATTTATTGAAAAAAATATATTTTTTTTAATAAATTAAATTTTCAAAATATTGATTTCTATGGGTTTTAAAATGGGTTTTTTCCAAATTTTATTTACATAAAAATAAATTTATAAATATAAAAAACCATAAAATTTCATTAAATTAATTATTGATAAAATTATTTCATTAATTCAATTAATGATCTAATGAAAAATAATTTTCTGTGCGAAATTAAACGTTAAAAAAAATACTAAACAGTTTATTAATCGATTGAAATTATCTGTCTGGAACTAAATATTATATTAAATAGTTAAAATTCAATATATGATTTTATAATTATTGCATTAAAAGTTTATTTTTACCTTGATGCTAAAACGAATGATCACACAACCATATAAAAATTTAATCCCCTCTTGACCTGTAATTAAATTTAATACAAAATTGAATAAATTATATTTATTACATGAAATCACTCAAATTTAATTTAATGTGACTTGTAAAAAGTGATAGGATTTGGGAATGAATCTCTTATAAACTCATATATTTTAATTTATAATAATGTATAGTATTAGATGGAAAAATAATGTGAGGATTTTAAATAAAATATATAATATTTTCTTTTGAATGTGAACATGAAAATGTTGATGTAATAGTTTCCTCCCATGAAGTGATAGTTTTTTAAAACCCATAAAACATTCCATAATAATAATAAGACACACAATTAGTTGGGATTTATTTACACTATAAAAAAATCACTACATTGTTGATTCCAATAAATTAAAACATGTTAACTATAAATTCGGGTTCTAAAAAAACATAAGAACAAACATACACATTCGTTGTTGATATTGTCCCCCTGTAACATCGCTTGACAGTTTTGGAAGATATGGATTTCATTTATATTATTGTTCCAAAATTTATTTATTTTAATCTTTTATGAATGTAAAATAATATATATGTTGTTTATTTATTTTCTTAATTCCCAAAACTCTTCATCTCATTTAGAAACACCATTGTTTCATAAACTAATTTGGACATGTCCATATTTTTAATTTAATATATGATATGTGTTTTTCAACTAAACATTAATTTAATTTTAATACATTTGAAATTAAAAAAAATCCACATCAAAATTATACTAATATCATAAATGAAATCTGGTACCCAAAATAGTTGTCGAATGTATTTAAAAATAGAGGATAAGATAATTTTGATCAACATGAAATCATCCAAAAAAATGATTTCATAAACTGTGATTTTACCCCAAAAACATCAATAGAAGAAAATTTACTAGCTTCCTATAATCGTAAAAAATATTATATTCATAAATCAGACATGGCATGTTCGAACATGAATTCATAATCATGTTCATGAATATCATCACCTCTTAAAATAAATTAAATTTTATTAATATTATTTCATCTTTTAGGAATAATCACTCTAAATAAGAATCATTTAAATTAAAAAAACATATATATTTAGGTGACCATTTCCAAAATATTCAACATTAGATTCTTATGTAGAATCAAAACTGATAAGGGTTCATCAGTCACTGTATTGAATAATTCATATTATTCAATTTATATTCTTTATGATTTAAAAAATATTCATATTAATACTAAAATATATGAAAATTTTTTGGTATAAATTTTGGAAATATGGATGATAATATTAGAGTGAAATCTAAAATATAATTGATATAAAATTTCCATGATTTGTGTTTTCTTACATATGATCATATAAATTCTTCTATTGATCTTTTTAAATTGTTTTAGAAATAATGGATGATGTTTTTTTATCATTTAAATATTTATTTTCAGATTTATCATCAATAAAGGATTCTAGGCCCTCAAAACTCTACATTTTTTCTTCTAAATTTAAAAATATATCCCATTATAGATTTTTCTTCCACCCCATGGGAAATCATTTTAATATTTCCACTTATTTAAAATTTAGTTATTTTTAATAAAAATATTTAATACCATAATGGATCGTTATTTTATAGGTTTTCCAGAAAATTGATGGATTTGTTGTTGCAAGTCGTCAAAACAATATATTGTAATGTACACAAAGTAAACATATCGAGCATAATAAATTTTTTATAACTAACTCCAAAAAAAATTAATCCATTATTTTTAAACATGAGATGAATTTAAAATTATAAGAGACCAAAAAATATCTTTTAATTCACAATGAACTAAATAAATGTAAGAGGTTGATATTTTAGAATGTATTTCTCATTAAAACATTTGAATTTTATAGCTTTCATGCCACATAACAAAAATAAAAAAGAAATGTGATATATTATATCCTTTTTTTCAATCTAGAGTAATTCATTAGAATAACCACATTGTTAATATTATCCATAAATCAATTATATAATAAAAATATTATTTTTAATCCATATTATATAAATACAATATTCTCAAAAATATTATTTAATACACTACACAAAATTTCATCACGAATTATTTCTCTGTAATTTTTTGGGAAAATATTATAAATATATATTAAAATTCTCTTGATTTTTATTTTTGTAAAATAAATATCATTGTTAAATAAAAATTTTATTTTTTTCATATTGAATATTTTCGGTAATTTTCTGATATGACATATTATTTTTTTATTATCGAAAAAATACAAATTTTTATAATATTATATTCAATTTTCATAGATGAGTTAATTTAATTGTTTCATTATGATTGTATTATTATTTTTATGTAATATTGTATGAATCTATTTAATTATATTGGAATGGGAATAATACCATGTTTTTTATATATTGATTTTTTCATTGAAATAAACATTTGTATTAATAATTTTCCTTTTCAGTCAAATGTATTTATAACAAAATCGGTTTCTACCAATTAAGAAAATTGAATAGAAAAAAAATTAATTTGTATTTAAAATATTTTTATATTATTTCTATAAATATTTCCCAAAATTGTCATTATGATTTATAAAATGGTAAACATGTCACCTTGTTAAGGGTAAATAGGGTTAACACTCTGTGTTAAGGCATAAACACCCCCATAAAACTTGATGTTATCTTATTTTATGACTGTTTTTCTATAAAATAGATTCATGATATTAATATATAATAATATCACAAACATTTAAAATAATTACGACATTTATATTATTATATTGAATTGATAAATCTCTAATGTCCCGATCTTGTTTATAATGTTTCTTATATTTTATGACATTGATAAAAAATGTTATGAATTAATATAAATAGATAAAATGAGATATATTTTTTAATAATAATTTATTATACTTTTTAGTGATTATATTTTTGATTTAAATCCACACACCATGATTATTCCCTTATTTTAAATTTATTAAGAATATCCATGTTAAATGATTTTATAAATAATAAAATAAATATATTTTCGATGAATTATCATATGATATGAAAATACTAATAATTTTAATGTATAAATGATTATAAATGTGACAATATTTGAATTCCAATGCATTAATTATGTCATTGTATTTGAATTAAATAAATTGCTCCAACAATAAGATCAGTGATATTTTATATAAAAAAGTTTATTATTAAATTATTAAAAAATTATATATATATATATATAACAGAAAATAGTGATATAAGAAATTCAAAAATATCATCCATTGACCATTTCATGGACCCATAAAGTTGTATATGCAGCTCTCGTAACTCAAAATAGGCCATCATATATTGAGGCATCAAGATTGGAGACTCTCGTGGTTGTAGGTCGATACCATAATCGATCCCTTGTCGAGTGGGAAATCAAACAACCTCTTCCGGAAAGACATTCGGGTACTCTCCTACAACCCTAGGAAACAGCAACTGGTTAACCTCTAAAGATCTCAGCATTTTCTCTGCCGTCGTGGATGATAAGAATAGAATAAGCCTCTAACCAATCAGAGGGTCTTGGTCGCCAATGAACACCACTGGCTCTCCATCCGCATTGATGAACACAACCATCCTCTTGAAGAAATCCATGATAGACTGCACTGGTTAAAACCAATCCCTGCTAAGGATGATATCAGATGGTAGTATTCATAAACATATGAAATATCTCGATGAGATGTGTTACCCCAACACTATCTCACAGTCTCTAGATACTTCAAAAAAGACAGCACCACCCCCAACTGGCGTAGTCAATGCCAAGGGCATGGGAAACATTTCAACCTCAAGTCCCAAGGCATGAATAAGGGTAGGTGATATGAAATAGTGTGTCACTCCCAAATCATCCAAGGCATAAACCATGGTAGAGAATAGTTAAAATGTAAATTGAATGATGTCTGCCTCGTCTAGTGCTTGAAACACTTAGGCATGATCATGCCCCTGACCTCCTCCATGAACTCTTTGACCTGGATGAAAAACACCACCATGGTTGTGCTCTGCTCTCTAATTATGGGGAGTATCACGGGATTGTCTTCAACATACCCCATCTACCCTCTACTTCTCTAATGCTGGTGAAACCTAATATTGTTGCATCGGCTGGAACTGCCTCAACGGAGGAACCTAGAGCAGAAAATGTAGGGCACGATGACTGATCAGAATGGTCGTCCACTCATGTCATAGATAACATGACCAAAAAAGGAAAACTAGTGTTTGATTCCTTATCATAATCCTGAGATCTACCTCCCCAAGAGTAAAGATATGCAGATGGCTAAGACCTACCCCTGGCCGAACGAAAACTCTTCTTACCTAAAAACCTAGAACCATGGTCCATAGCACTTCTTCCTGAATAATCATGACAACTCCCCTATCATGATGATTAGTTTCTATGCAGTGTCGCCTCGATGTTGTCTTTTCTTTCTATCACTTGAAAATATGTCTTCTGCATAAATGGGGTGAATTGCCACTCGATCTCTGGATGCAATGCCTCCTCGAAATGCCTCACTATAGCGTCCTAATCTAGAAATTGGTCCAAATAATATCGTAAACGGTTGTTGAAATGGATTCCAAACTCTCGCACTCTGAAGCTACCCTATTCAAGGGTATGACGCTTCAGGAAAGTTTACGTGTTCACAGTCTAAGAAATAAACTCAACTCTAAACATGTCTCGGAACTCCTCCTATCAGATCGCTAACTCCTCGCGATCCCTGTGAAACAAGAACCACCTCATTCTCACTGCTCTACACAGCATTGTCACAACCATGAACACCCATGTCTCCTTCTGAGCACTAATACAATTGAACCCTATCTCGTCCTCCTCCAACCAGTCTTCTATGACTGCATCTAAAACGGATGCCTCATACTTATGCAGACTCTGGTGTTGAAACACTCGGAGTGTCCTCCTCCATGTGTCATGGTCGTCATCCTCTACCCTGCTACGATCTGCTTAAATAGCCTACTAGACATATTCTATGTCATCATGATGAGGACATTCACTATGAGACATACCTATAAAATAAAAAAAATTAGAGCTCCAAAACCATTATTAAATAAGAATAATCATTAATTAATTAAAGGTTTTTTTTCATTTTTTTATTTTATGTTAACCTCCCCAATGTCTACCCATTCAAACACTGGAACAAAAAAGGATGATGCATGATAAGTTCATAGATCCCTACCCTTATACTAATATTACCTTGTTTAGAAGCCATTATAAACATAAAGGTTTTCACATCAGATCATAGGGGCCACAAAGGCCAATATCTCAATTGGTATCTAGTGTTTACATCACATTCTAAACATGAATGAAACTATTTCCCTACCAACACAAGTAACCTTACATGTTCCTAACTCCAAACTACATCCTATAACTCAACTAGACCATTGATACCACTCTGTTAAGACCCCCTCCCCTAAAAGTGTACCCCTCCTGGGTCGAAAATGTGAGAATTGAGACAATGACCCCCTGAGTCCCGCATCCAGTACCCCTGGGTGGGTTGCTAGCACCGAGGGTACAGTAATCAAAAAAATGGGAGGCATTACCCTATTGGACAACACATTCAGAGGATAATGATTATACAAACACCAACATACTCCATTTAAATGAGAAATATAAATGAAATACCAAGTACACATATGTAATTCTATAGAAATCTACTACAACTGAAAGGGGGAAAAGTGCAAGTTCACAAAATAAAGTAAAAAAAATAGGGACCACGAATATCGAATAGCTCCTGAAACCCCAAGATATTGGAAACCAGCTTTATCTACAACATGATCCATGTTTCCTGAAAATCACTTTATATAGAAATAGGGTGTGTATTACGTTATACTCAGTAGGATCCTCCTCGAAGAATGTTGTGCAAATGTAATGAAATCAAGATAGATCATAGTGAACAATAAGTGAAACTAACTCGTCACCTAAACTGGTATACTATGTTCCCATCCTCACAATTGATACTATCTCCATGTTATGCATAAAATAGTATATAATATAATAATTAATATAAATGGTACCCCACTACTACCTCCCCACTAGTTTGCTGCTTTGGCCTAACGTCGCACATCCTAAGCATCTCACTCCAAAAAAGGCATTCCCAAAAACACCTAGGAAAAGCACCAAAACATGCACCTCATATAATAAAACCACCACATCCCCATAAAAAAAGTAACCATGTTGTTTCAGGGAGCCACCACAGCTCGAATAATGTGTATCATACATCGGGAATTATACCTCTAGCCATTACAGCTCATACACAGTGTATGGATCATCAAGAAATCATAGCCAATTCAAGTTACACTTATATTAGTCCATAGGAAACAATATCCAGAATATATGTGTATGAATAACAATAAGCCATTACATCCCTCTACACACATATATGTTGAAAACTAACCATTTTTCCAACCAGCACGAGTAACTACCAAGAGATGTGAGTAAGGCCTAAGGGGGTAGTCATCCATCCATACACCCACAAGAATGTTGGAGAAAACACCTTCTAGGGCTCAGAATCCCCAGGGTGTCAGTTTCTATAACTGACGAGGTGGAGTATCAAAACGAAACACAAAAATTACAAAATATAATATATCTCACAACCACACTATGGGCATAACCTAATATCATACTCAACTATAGCTAACGTCTCTCGGACTCCAGACTTCCACTTCTATGACTAGTTATCATAGAAGCACACAACCATTTAATGATAATAATTACATTACTTCATTCCCTTTTAATCAGTTTCACATTATGTTAACTAATTATTTAAACAATAATTAACATTTTACAATTCAAAATTATATTTAATTTCCATCACAACCCAAGTCCACTATCCCTTTAAATTGTATCCTAAGAATTGCATCATAGGAAGCTCCAACACCTTTGGTTAACATTATTTATTAAAAAATTTATTAAAAAAATTAATTTCCCATATACTCAGGCATTCAAGAATAACATTGTATGCTACTAAACACAAGGGGACTCAAATCGGCAAGTAGATGAACTATCCATAAGGTCTTTGTCGCATAAAAAATTTCATAGATCCATCCTCTCTTGAGAAGATAAACACAGAATGCACATGGAATACACCATGTGTCTTTTCCTTTTTTTGTAGAAGGGTAAGAAAAACAAGTTACCTTGAGCAGAGGGGAACGTAAAGTAGATAAACAACCAACATGATCAGTATGCATCCAAACAATCACATCAAACTCGTTATATCATCTCATGTGTCTTCCCTGACACCCAACAGATGCATCTCGACACTATTGTAATCAACTTCTATCAAAAACCAATAGGCATCCCTACCCCCCACATATCACAACATCCTTCGAGGTTCATATCGAAACACAGGAAATAGGAAAACAACCATCATATCAACAGGGATCTTGGCCTTTAAATAAGAAAGAGGGTAACTCAAAACCCAACAAGGAATTATCTTTTATCAAACAACCAGTTCATTAATCCATATTGGATTAACATAATTATTATTCAAAGGTTCCAACTTCGAGACACCTATACAGTAATCTATCACAAATAATTAAACATGTTTATTGTACCAATTTTATTAACATCAAATAAACCAATAAGAACTAGATTCTTTGACATGCCACATTATCTTTATCCAAACAATTATCAATTAATTTCGTCATTAGATTCTTTACCAATTTATATCAAGAAAAAAATCTAATCAAATAAAGCATAGATATTACACTATCTAGAAAAACAAGAGGCAATAACATTATATGGATATCAATTTTTTTATCTGGTTCAAATATTTATTAGTTCAATTCCATTGTAATCAAGTGGGATAAACCATTATAAATAAATAGTTTTCTGTCAGTGTCAATCCTTCATCACATCTAGGTCTTCCATTGCCGTCAATCCTTCATCGTATGGTGCTTCATCGACGCGGTTGTGGATCCTCAGGCATCTTATTTCTTTGCACTATTGTTCCCAACTATCGAGGTGTGTTTTCTTTGGATTGATGGTGCCCTTTCAGGTCTCCTTTGGATGAAGCTTCTGATGAAGGTTTCATCCATTTTTGAGCAAGCTAGTTCTGGACATTCTGGATTTTAGGGTTGTGTAGCTTTCGTGGGGTGGACCGGACATTCCACTGGGTGATCCATGGAGGAGGAGGTGGTCGGATTCAGACTTCATGGTGTGCGACTAGTTTTTTAGCGCAGCTCTGGACCCTACAGTGTGCGAAGTTGCAGTTCATTGGAGGATACAGTAGGAGTTGGTCTCCCCTTCACTCGGTGTTGCAGATACATGGTTGAGTGGACAAGATCTGTTCTCCTCTCTTTTCTAGGGCCTAGATCTGGTTGTGGTGTTTCCCTTAGTTCCATGCCGCATTGTAGATCTGTGGTGGAACCACATAGGTCTGGAGTCTATGATGTGCACCGCTACAGATCCAGGGATGAGCGGGTTAGATTTTGGTGTTCCGATCCGTGGTGATGGGAATAAACAGTGTCTCTCCGACTCACGGCAGCAGGAGCTCTTCCGATTCTTCTGAAAATATAGTATGTCGTCTTTGGTGCTGGTTTGTTCCTGCACTTTTTTCCTTCTTCGGGTTTTTCTGTGGCTCTTGGTTTCAGTGTACTACTTCTTGGTGGGTGCATGATTGAGCTGCTATTATGGTTTTCGTAGCTGGTGGACTGCTTCTCTAGTGGGGATCTTCATATGGTTGGAGATACTCTGTTTGAATTTATTTCTATTATGGTTCCGGTTTTTTTGTTTATTTATGCTGCTGTGGCTTTTGGTGTGTGCTAATGAGGGAAGTAGGAATTTTACTATTTCGTGGTCATGAGGCGTTGAAGGAAATGTTGGTTGGATGAAACTATATTGATGGATGATGTTTGTAGCTAGACTAGTGGTTTCTAGATGGTGAGTAGCGATATTATGGAATATGGCTGTTTAGGTGGTGCTAGATGTTGTAGTTTGAGTTAACGGATACTGGTTGATAGGTGTTAGTTGCTGAAGGCTGATTGGTTTGAAGTTGATTATGGAAGCTGGTGATGGATGCTGGATTTTGTGAGTTTGGATGCTGGCCGTTGGTTAGATGTGAGCTATTGGATGCTGGTTAATGCTGGAAGATGGTGGTGGCTACTTGCCATTATGTGTTTGTTCTTTTTTGATTATTCTTTTTTTGGGTCTTTTGCGTCATGGGCTGTAAAGGGTTTTTAGGTGTGGGTCATTTGACCACTCCCCTCCCTTGTCTACTATGTCTCTTTTTTTCTTTCTAATAAATTTGTGGGGTATGGGAATAGCCCGACCCTCGCATCATCCTTTCACTATCTCCAATGGTTCTTAACGTTCTTTATACAAGAATGATCCACACAACTGGTTATAATCTCCTCCACTATGACAATAGAGTCCACCCGAGGATATAGAGACACCACTACACTGGTCACAATGAAGAAATTTTCATTAGGAACATGAATAGAGAATTCCATTGAAGGGCAAGGAAAAAATTAAGGGGATGAATCCAAAAGAATGATGATAGATCATACCATATATGGAAGATGGATCGATTCTTCATGGTTGCATCCTAAACAGAGGGGAACCAATCCAAGGAGGGATGTTTGATTTTTCAACTCCTATAGGATGGAATTAATGGTTCAATCTTATCACAACTGAGAATAATAAGGAATAACTAGGGGAAGATATATCGTCCAATTATAAGATTTAAGAGAGTTGTGGTTTAAGATATGCTAGATTTTCTATTAAAAGTTTATTGCATTAAACAATACTAGTTGACTATGTAAAAGTATCCTGAGCATTAGGGAAATTAATATAGGATTAATAACCTTTTAATTGACCTTAGAGTCCTTAAAAAAGGATTTTAATGCATTCTATATCAAAGGAAATGTGAAAGGGGTGATGTGTAGGAAGCTGGAAACATTGTTCTTGAATATGAAATTTATCAAAAGAATATAGAGGCTACCTATGTAATTCAACATTCTGGAAACGCTATTCATGAACTCAAAATTTGACAATGAAAATAGAGGCTAGCATTGGACCTCAACATTCTGGATACACTGTTCATGATCTTAAAATTTTACAAAGGAAATAGATGCTACTGTTGGATCTCACTATTCTGGAAACACTGTTAATGAACTCAAAATTTTGTAATAGGAATATAGGCTATTGTTGGAACCTCACCATTCTGGAAACACAGTTAATGAAATAAAAACATGGTAAAGGAAAAAGAGGCTACTATTGGAACCTCCCCATTCTGGGAAAACTTTTCATGAACTAATAATTTGGCAGTGTAAAGAGGCTACCATTGGACCTCACTATTCTGGAAACACTATTCATAATCTCAAATTTTAGAAAAGGAAAGAGGTCGGCATTGGAACCTCACCGTTAGAACCTCATTGTTTCACTATTCACATAAGGATACCGATTACACTATTCTCATAATGTCAATGTTGAACTGTTCACCAATGGTTACTAATGACACTGTTCACATAAGGTTACCATTGCACTGTTCACCTAAGGTTACCGATGACACTGTTCACCTTAGGTTACCATTGAATTTTCACCTAAGGTTACTGATGCCGTTGTTCACATATAGTTACCATTTCACTGTTGACATATGGTTACCTATAAAACTATTCAAATTTGGTTACCGTTGCACTATTAACCTAATTGGAAATTTGGAAATGTGTGGCGGATAAGATCCCTTGACCTCCAGGAACACCTCTGACCCCATATATTCATAATGGAAGGGACTGGAGTGGTCCGAACCATTACAATATCATTTCAAGATACAATTAATCCTATGAAAAAAGATATAAAATTGATAACATAGAAATAACATCTAGAAACATACTAAATATTTAATTGACCATTAATAATGTGTCTTATCATAAGGAGTTTTTATATCAAAGAAAAATGGTAATTAGTGTTCACAATAGTCAATAATCTCCCATGAACAAAGAGGGCATTTCAGTAGCAAAATAAAAATGTTTTTTAAATAATTACAAAAATAAAAAATCATGAAAATTTGAACATATTTAACAACAATAATGTAAACCCACTAACGTAAATACATATATAATTTTAATCTATCCCTTGCAAGATAATTTCAATGTATATTACTTTAATCATTTAAACTAACGATCAAATTTATCTCATTAGATATAATACAATACACATTTTAGTAATGGTCAATATAATTTGTATACAAAATATAAAAAAATCAATACAATAAAAATCTGTTCTAAAACATCATAAAAATCATAATTTAAACATATATTAATTAATACATAAAAATATATAGGATTTATCATAATATTAAGAAAACATCAAGAATCCCAATCTCCATTAATTAACCCATGAAACAAAATATGTTTCATTAAAATTTATTTATTTCATATTCATCATCATCCATCTATGGATTGAAAATTTATTTTATGACAATATATTTCCAACATTATAGTATTGTATTCAAAAATGGACATTGACATAGATTTTGAATATATTTATAAAATGTTATACTGATTCATTAAATAAAAAAAATATTTATTACTTTCATTTAGAATTTCAAAATTTATAGAATTTTTAATAAAATTTAAATTGTATATTCATTTTAAAATCACATAAACTTGTAAATTAAATATCATTGTGAATAGTTCATATAATAGATGAAAAATCAGGTAATATTTTAAAAGTAAAAAAATTACTCTATAGTAAAGATTATGAAAATGAAACATTCCTAAAACATTAATAAGATTTCATTCAATGGTTAGTGTATAATATAAATATATTATTATAATAAAATTATAAATCATTTAATGGCATGGAAGGACATTAATACACAACTATTTAAATACATGAATACGGATTGAAATGATTCTAAACCAAAAAATAAGAAATAATTTTGGATTATTATAAAAACATTATTTCAATATTTCGGATAATAAAATATTGTAAAATGGATATAATAAATGAAAAACCTGAAATCTCCAAGAGTAAAGGAAAATATATTTGGATTAATAGGTAGATAATATATAATTTAACTTAATTCTAATTGAAACCTAAAATCAAATTATAAATTGTGGTTTTATCATAAACCCTTAATTATTTGGTACCCATTGAATCAAAACCTCATAAATGTGTACACAAATATATGTATTTTTATGTCATTGTAATTTTCATGTGAATAATCACAACCAAAATTAATTGTTATTATATATAAAAAATAAAATAACACAACTGCTTAATATGTGATATATCTCAGTGAAAGAATAATGTGATGAGAAATTATTACAATGATTTTCAAAATTTGAAATTTGAATAAATAAATGAAACAATTCTGTAGAATAACATTAAATTAATAGAAAAATTTATATATATAATTAAATATCCACATTCATAAAACAAGTAAAAAGGAATATCATTGTCAAAGGAGAAAATATAAAACAGCATGTATGTAAATTTAGTTTAAAATCCATTTACCTCAGTCATGCACTTTTTTAATAGGTTATAATATATTATATAATAATTTTATTACTTATTTAAAATTTATAATATATTCATATCGACCTTTATCATACAATATGAAAGTAATTTACAAGTTTTTTTCCAACATAATTGTGACTTTTTGGGATATTAATTATTTTTGTGTTCCTTATTTAGTTATCCAAGTATCTTTTGATTAAAAAATACTTATAATGTAATCATTGTTATGGTTTTATCATCTCCAAAAAATTTATTCGAATTAAAATAATGAATCTATTTTTGTTTTTGAGATTCATAAACAAATTCTAGATTATACATTAATGGTTAATATGGAATTCTTAATTGTTATCCTTTTCACAGAATATTGAATATTACAATATATCTTAATTTTTAAATTTTATATTATTTTGAATAATAATTTTTTTTAAAATCATCCTTAAATCATCATTGTTATATTATATTACAAGCACATAACATTCTTTAATAATTAATGAGGTAAACATTATAATAATGTTTATATATGTTGTAAAACCTATAACAAAAATTTATAAAGAATGAATAAGTAAGGAAATTTTATTATATAATGAAAATATAAATTTTAAAAATACAATTCATTTTATAAATATCATATTTATTTTTTATTCATTTTTAGAATCATTCATTTATTGTGGTGATGAAAAATGAATCACATCACTTTGTGGAGGCGGTTGTTTGCACATACACATGAGTGATGTTTTCATTATTCAATGGATTGAATTAAATAATGGGAATAAAAAATTTATAATTAATGATTCATAAATTATTCATATAAATATTTTATATATATCAATATATCTATCTATTATATATGATATTGTAAATCCAAAATTATCACTTCACCGTGTTAGTAATTTTCACGTAAGCGTGAATGATGTTTACATGTTCTATGATCAATAAATGATATATAGTATTGTTTTAATGTTAATATAAAAACATAAAAATTTAAAATAGTTACATATTATATTATTTTAATATTATTAGATATTATTTTGGATAATTTTACAAATAAAAAAACATGAAAAATGTTGGTGAGAAAAAACACATCCACCCTTGCTAACCTCCATAAAAAAACACCCTAATATATAATGCATCATAATTTATGATTGTTTATAAAATATTTGAAATAGATATTATTGTTTTTTGTTAATTTAAAAGGTTATATTTAATTCTATAGTTCAAAATTTATGTGGATAAGTTAGAATATGAGGTCTCATTTTATATGATAGGCTATTGGAGTCATTGTAAAAATTTTGAATATTAAATCGTAATAAACATATTTATAATTTATATTTGCATCAATTTATTAAAAATTCAATTATATGACATTTTATGGTATAAATAATATTTTATACTAAAATTCTGATATTTTATAGAGATATTTTTCCCCATGTCAATGTTTTTCAAATAAATACACTTTTAATACCCACCATAATGAAATCCATTTTTCATCATAAAAATTATTTATAGAATAAATTTAAGATAATAATATTTTAAAATTTCGTTATTAAAATAAAAAATTTATAACCCATTATAAACTATTTAACGTCAATAAATTTTAATAATCAAATTAATTATTAGTTCGAAAATCACAAAAAAACCTACATTTTAAAAATTATCTTTTAGAAAAATAATTGATTTCTCATCGAAAATTTCAAAATTTTTTATTCCATTTATGCAATCAAAAAATTTAATAATAAATCAGAATAATTTTACAAAAAAATTACAAATTCCTTAAGTAACCATGTTTATTAGTGTATTTCATTAAAATATTTTATAGTGATTAATATATTCATTTGAGTAATTTAATAAATAATATTTCACTCGAATTAATTCAATTACATGTGGTGACTCATTGGTAGCATAAGAAAATTCATGAAATGATTTCTTGCATTGAAGACACATTTCAGGTAATGAGTTCTAATTAGACATTGTGAATTGAGTGAAAGTTGAATCGAGTTTCACCAGAGATTGAAGAACACAGAGGAAAACATGGGGCCTGATTACAAAACATGTAACCTTGTAACACATCATTACTTTTTAGAAAAGTATAAAAAATATTTGACAACAACCAAGGATTTGATAGGAAAAGACTATAAATAATATCCACATACTCCCTTCCATATCACTCTGGGAAAATAGGGAGTTGGAGTGGCATTAAAGGAGTTCTGGACATCAGACTAATGATCTTTGGCATGTCTTCACCACCATTCGTCGCCACCTTTCTTTTTTGGGTACTAATTCTGCAAATTCTCTTCATTCCCATCATTAGTGAGTAGTTTTCTTTAGTTTTCGGTAATGTGATTGTATGGGGAAGTGGTCCTTATAGACTATTTCTATTTTGGATTTTAATTTTGGATTTTTTCAACAAATTCAATCTATTCCAATTCATTCTATTTGTTCAATTAAATGACCATATATTGCATTTTGGGTAATTTTATTTTAATTACATCAACTGGTTAATCTATTTTCTGTGTGGGCATCACACACATAGGTCATATGTGTTTAAACACGGTTGTAAGTCAACTACCATTTCTTTTTCAATACGTAAATAATAGTTCCAGAGGTGAAATCACATTATTCGTGTTGGATACTATGACCATGTATCCTTGATAACATAAATCAGACCCCAATATATAATAAAATATTTTTCAATTAAAAAGATAGAAAAATTAAATGTAATAAATGATCCATGAATTCAGTTGACGAAGGGACCGATATTTACCAAAAAACAAGCACCCACCCCACTCTTCCACAAACTTGAAGGACACTCTTGATCCCCATGGTTTGGAGACTTGAACTCCCGTAACGAAAAAATAGCATAGTGTGAATGGTATCTCCATAAATGAACAAATACATGGAAAAGATATATATAATGTAAGAAATGAGAGTGGAAGAGAAGAGAATATATATTCCATCACTCTAAGGAAATAGTATAAACAAAAAACAAAATATGGATAAAAAATACCATGACAAGGCCAAAAAAAGGACTAAAACCACACATGTACTAAAAATTATATTATGGGTGAAATCCCACCATATCACAACTTGGTACTCATCCAGCTATCATCAGCCCTTCTTCCTCAATAGGGTGTCTTTCCATTCCTTCCACTATATGACAATAAAAAATATACACAGCAAAGAAGAGGAGCCCAAGGTGTGAGCTATCATGCTTAGTAAGATCCCACCAAGGCGTTCCATGACATGTACATATATAATAATTCATGTCTGTTAATTTTTTCTAAAAAAATGCATGTTAAGTAGTAATGCGATTTTATTAAAAACCAGATAAATATTTCCATTATCAATAGTTTTAAACCAATTCATATATATCAATTTCAAAGAAATTTTTCCATATCATTTTTCACAAAATAGAAATCCAAGAAAAAAAACAGAAACACATGTATCACAACACAATGGAATTCTACAGGTCGTGTCTGTTTAATGATCATACCATAATAATCAAGTGGAAAAATTATATCCTAGAATACATTCTTAGGAATCTGAGGAATACCCAAGGAGTAAACCCCCAAAAAGTCAATATCGGTTTGTTAGAACAATAGGCTTATGTGACATAGGAACACCCCAATACAAAACTCCTAGATTATCACAAAACAATAGAAGTTTCTCCCAAGATAATCCTTCCACCAATGTATTGATGGTAACCCATTTTTTCTTTTACAAAAACTAATTAAATTCATTTTAATACACATTTCCTTTTCATTATTCGATATCTAGGGAAACCAGATTCCCTTTGAAAACACATTTCAACACACTTAGAATTATCATCACAATTTAATTTATAAACCAATTTATAAGGTAATAATAATCAATAATACCATCATAGGCAAAAGATGGAACCACCTACCTTAAAACTCAGGTTGCAAATCCCTGTAATGGAATCTAAAATCAATGAAACCCATCAAATTAAAAAGAAAAGGTCTTAGAATCAATTCCACCTCAATATTGATTAAATTTAGAATATAATGGGTTAATAGATGAGAGGAAATAGACATTTCTCAAATACGAATGTTGTTCATACCATGAACAATGGAACAAAACCCTATACAATGAGATCACACAATAGATCTATAGGAGAAGAATAAGGAACATAAAAATATATCAATAGATCTGGTACATAAAATATTTGGTTGATAATTTAATAACATGTAATGAGGAATTGGAAAGATCAGGTACCTAGAGACATGTTCAATAACAGCAATGAATTTTGGCGGTCGGGAAGATCGATCAAGAAAAAAATGTAACATCGGAAAATATCCATTAAATATCCTTTGGCGAAGATCAATGAAGAACCTGTAAAATGATTGAAAAAAAACACATAATCATGTGGTTATTGGCTATGTCATGACATTTAACCCCTAGTAATGTCATGATATACACATTGAATTATTATACCAAAAAACGTGTCACCTCCTCTTAAAAGGGACCTTTTAGAAATTAACATCATCTAATCCCAATTCATGACATGTATCCCTTCACAATTTGATCACCCCTTTCATGAATTTTATCAAGAAATGATTACATGACATATAACATTATTAAATAGTGTGTAACTATTTTGTAGCAAAGATAGAATGCATAGAACCACCTCTAAGGAATTTATCCAAAATGGAACATAGAGACAGGGTATGGCATACATGATCAAGATAACATGTTTTTACAAACTCTCTACCACAGAGAGTTTCACTCCCTAGGAAGTCATGTGGATTATTTAATCCATTGAAAATATAAATTTCCACTACACCATGACCAATGATTCATGTTTCCGTGTCCCACAATAATAAGATTCATGTTTCCATAGAACCATGAGAAACAAAATTATCTTCCCATGCCAGGCATTTGTATGAGATTCAATTATCTCAGCGGTTTCCTCCGAATATAAATAATCTACATTCGATATAATTTCTTCACATCTATTAACTTGAGCAGGATTACAGATATTCTTCATGTGCTAAGAAATGTCGATAACATCATGACAACTTGTCAACTGAATCATCAATGATAACTGATTATTAACATTTTTTAGTCGTTTGGTGATCTGAAAAGGTACAAAATATCATAGATCCAGCATTCCATATTTACCAAGTCAATAATGACCTAAATGAGGAGAAAATTTTAGCGAGACCTTTACACTTACATAAAACTCCAATGGACTACATCGACATCCTTCATATTGTTTTAGTTGATTCTAGGATGTAACTAGACGTCGTCACATGTCCTGAGTATTCTCAATCCTTTATTGAACCAGACATGGTCCAACAAAAGATACATCATCCAGCTTTGACCAAAAAATAGGTGATCCGCATGGGAATCCAACAAATTATTCAAATGGATCCATTCTAATTGACCACTGATAACTATTTTAAAAAAACTCAATTATTTCTAGATAAAAATACAATGATACTCTGAAATATATGTCACATTCTTGGAAGATATCTTATTTGTTCTGAATTACATGCTCTATATTACCATATATATGTGGTGGGTACATTTTACTCAAAAATTGAACTGAGTTCCCATTAACTCTTTGTTAATCCTACATAAAAATCTGGTAATCATAGGATGAATGTCCAAAATAATGGAAAATGACTCACTTGTAGCCTCCAGATATCATGAAAACTAGCATACCCAAATCTTCAACCTTATAGGTGAATTTGATTGGAATTAAATGAGAAGTCTTATTGAACTGGTCAAAAAACAAATAGATAAAATTAATCCCACTATGGGTCCATGGAAATACAACCATGAAATCCTTGGGTAACTAACCCCATTTCAAATCATTCACTAAAAGACAATGAAGAAAACTAGGTGGTTTTAAGTGCTCTTCATTTTTCCAATGAATGGAGTTATAGTAGGATACATAATCTTCAATGTTAGACTTAAAACTCAACCACAAGAATCTTCTTCTCATGTCATAATACATCTTCATAGTTCCTAGATGTATAGACCATGAAGAGTTGTGACAATAAAATAATACTTAACTCCTCACTAATCCAGTGATGAAAATACATTTCTCTTGGTGTAGAATTCCATCTGAAGAGATAGACCAACCTGAAATGGTCTCCCCACCATAATGTAATTCATGACTCTTCTAAGACATATCATCCATCTATAGACTCCATAATATTGATTCCATGAGAGATGATGTTAACTGAACATTGGTCAGAATAGTACTTGAAAAATGATCATGAGCATCCTAATAAAGTTTAGTAAAAATCCCCATGAGGTTCTACTCTTCTTTCGACTCTAGAATCACATGTGATGGTACATCACTACTAAGATAATTTTTAATTACATTTCCTTTCCCAGGGGTGTAGGTGATATATATCTCAAAAATATATTGTTATTATATGCATCATCTCTGTTGGAGATTCAATTATTTTTGAGAAAAGATATATATCAGAATCTTATGATCATAGAAGACCACGAACCCTTCCAAAAAAAGATATTTCTTTAAAAACATAAGTGAATGCATGATAGTAGAAATATCTAAATCATGGGTGAGGTAATTCTTCTCATGTGTTCTGAGGTGATGAGATCTGTAATCCACCAGAATGATCATCCAACATAAGCACACATCCCATAACAGAACTAAAATAATTACAGATACACAACATACCTCTTACTGATCTCATGTAATATCTGAAAAAGAGATGATGTTATAAGCCTCTTCATTTCCTCTAAATAAGTGAGATTATTTGCATCTGAGTTGAATTTTACAACATTCCTCGTATGTGCTGCAAATGTTGTCACTATATTATAGAATAATTTCACAATACGTCAGTAGTATCCATCAAGACCATAAATACTCAATATCTACAAGAAATTCTTTGTTTCCTTATATGAAAAAACATCCTTTAAATTTTCATGATATACCAATAATCAATGTTCATAAATTATGTTTCCCAATAACATCACCTCTTGAATCTAGAAACATCATTTAAAAATCTTTCCATATAAATGATTATTTCAAAAAATTTACAAAAACAAAATATAGATGGTTATCGTGCTAAATCTTGGATTTTTAATAGACTGTACTATCATCTATAAAAACTACCACAAAAGTGTTGATATTTTCGTGGAATATCCATTTCATCAAAGATGAAAAAACTACAAGAGTGTTAGTCAGAAGAAAGGAATTAAAAGATATTCATAATGTCCATACCTACTCTTAAAGGTTTTATTCTGTAAATCAGACTCTTGAACTCTGGGATTATGATTACCTGATCGATTATTTATCTTTATAAACCATTGTTCCCCTTTTAATGATCATGAATATCAACCACACTAGGAAAATGATTTGTGTTCTTAACTATTACCTATTGGAATTTTTATACTCCATACATAATCTAAGTGAACCATCTACTTTCATGGAATACAGAACTGGTTCTTCCCAAGAAAAAACAATAAGGAAAATGAATAATTTCTCTTACTGTTCTCCCAAATGAATGTTGATCCATTTTAGCTATTATGGAGAAACATGATAAGAAGGAATCAATATCATATTCATATAAGGAAATAGATAAATTGTTAACCCTACCTCCCTTTATAGTGGTGGATTGGAGAAATTGTTTGAGAAAATGTTAGGAATGTATCAATTATCAATTAGAAAATCATCAATAGAATAAACTTCATTGGGACTAAGGGGAACAAAAACACAAAAAATCCGAATATCTGGGAGGGAAGGTCTTGTGCGACCTACCCTCTGGTCTCACTTCCCCTAAAATTCATGAGATCTCCCATCGTCTATAAGAAATGAAACACACTGATGATAATAATCAACCTCAGATTGATGAGAGACAAGCCAATTCATACCTATGATGACGTTAAACAAATCTTGTTTAAGAATAATGAAATCCCATACCAACTCTATATTGCCTATCATCAATGAATAAAAACACCCAATACCATTACCATTCCTCTTTCTACGAGGCTTATCTTACTATATTGAAATGGAAAAAAGTCTCATTGGATGTCTATGAACAAGAACAAAATATGTAGATATAATTTTGTGGTATGAACTAGTATCCAATAAAGAAATTGATACTGAATATACAATATGGAAAGAATATCTCACTATTTCCAGACCATCATCAACTTCTGTAGGATGCACATCTACTGCATGATAATTATTCACTCTGGAGGCCTATGGCTTGAGCCTTGTAGACTTTAATGTGTTTGACGTTACTATAGTCACCCTTGTAGTCTTTGAAACCTGACCATAATGAGGCATATTCATATCATTATAAAAGGGTTGTATGTGACCAACTCATCCCCTAATGTTGCACGTCATTGTAGATATTTCCCAAGTACATCTGGATTTTCCTCCCATGATACACTGATAACAAGTCATAGGAACACGTCCATATGTGACGAACAGTGCAGAGGATTCTTGCTGATGAGACCCACCTCCACCAGTTTTGTGATGATCCTTCTACTTCCACTTATTCTTATACATACCACAAAATCTCTTATCTAATGAATGATAAGGGGTGCAAAATCCAAACATTCCTGAAATATTCATTTATACCATGATATCTCTATCTACAATGTACGCATATATAGAGTGTTTAATCATAAAAACCAGAAATATGTTATTTTTTTGCTAACCATATAGGTACTTATGTTCCTTCATATGGTCATTATTTTGCATATCCGGGGAAAAAATAGACAAGATCAACAAATTAGTTGGTGTACGCTATCACTGAAATCACTCCCTGTAGCAATGATAGTAACTCTAGTGACATTTATAGCATCAACAACTCTGAAAAAACATTAGAAAGAATGAAATTTCAAATCCCTTCTAATCCAAGTCTATGGGTTATCTTCGTGAACCATATAATCCTACCATCGCTTGTTGGATCCCTTGATCCAAAACTATGAAAACTTTTCCATTTTATTCTCAAGTGTCTCCAAGAAGACAATTATTTGGTCGATCATTTATAGCCAATCCATTTTCTTTTAAGGTTCAATCATCCCTTTAATAGATTTTGGCTTCTAGCACAGGAACTCCTGAAATATATATATCTTCCCTCTAGCTCTTGTACCTTAACCACTAATGTCTAACCTTTTTTCACAACCTAATTGATTTCACAAACTTCCCATAATTTAGTCTTGATGAGGATCAGATCTATTGGTGGGTTCCCTTGAGGATAATTAGATTCTGTTTCCTGAGGAACTCATTGAAGTTGTATCATAGGCATAATGTTTCACACCGAAACACAGGAACGATCATACAAATGAACAAGTACCTCTTTAAACTATAAACACCATAATAAAAATACTGATATTTCTAAATCAAAACCTAATACTTCATACACACATACCAATATCACCTAGTAACTTGAGTCTTGTTGCGATAAGATATTGATAAGAAATTTTCACAACATACCTCTGAAGTGCTGACAATCATATCTCTAATATAATTGATTTCCCAAGAAAATTACTATTGATGACATACTTTATATGATTCCAAAATATGATAAACGAATATGTGTTTCACTCAAACCCAACACCTGACCCATTCCATCACATTCTAAAAGGGTGATCTCGATCCCCATGGGCTAGAGATAAGGGCTAGGGTTGGTGTCATGAGAACCAACTATTTTGTACTTTGATAACATGAATGTTCACTTATTTTATGTTATTCATTTTTCTACATGAATATAATATAATAATGTCCTGGAATATTTGTGGCAATAATAAGGTCATAGAAGATCCCCACTATGATGAAAACTTTGAAATTCTATAACAATATTCTTAAATAATGTTCTGTGGTTGGATGAAAAATTATGATAGGACACATAGTATACAGACCGTCTTGTGTGATTACCCGTAAGTAGACGAGACTCCCTCTCTTGGAGTTCACACTTGGTAATCTCCAAGATGAGAGATTATGAGAACAGACCCGCCAGAAGTAATTCTGCATGTCTTGGTGTCATCAGACATTATTATTTGCGATTGTGTGTAATGGTCCATAGACTACAAGATTATCATTAACTCATGTCATGACTCAAAAACATATATTTTCTGACAAAAATCGTCATGCATAATGATGGCGGGAAGTAGGGTATGTTGGGTGCATCATGAATGACATTTTGTTAATGGATAAGTCGAGAAAGGATTTTTCCCTTCCATATTTTTGGAAGTAGGTATCTTGTGAATTTTTATTGAAATAGATCTGTCCAAAAAATTACATGGACATGGTATAACGATGGATTTATTTTTGGAAGTGAAAGAATGACATATAAATTATATAGGTTTATGATACTACTATGAATCCTATTGAGGAGATATTTAGAAAAAGGGATTAAATTACACCATAATCATTCCTATGAGGTGATACATCAATGCGGCATCATCTTCTTTTTCTTTGGTACCATGACCCATTGCTAGACAGTAATCTAGGAATTTAGGAAAGCCCGCCTAATGCCAACGAGAAAGTGGCCTAGAGGGTCACACACTAAGTATATTCAAGTATCTCAAGTCGAATAATGATTATTCCTGTACGTGGTTTAATAATTATTCATGGAATCCAAAATCATTTTAATGTTGGGGGAAGAATAAAATTTAACAAGTACACGATGTGTATCAATGTTTACATGCCATGTAGATTAATTTTGAAAACAAGTACATGCCATATATTATTTAATGTACATGTTGTGTTGTTTTTATTTTGGAAAGGTAATGAATAAATGAAAACAAGATATACATGTCGTGTACTTTTAATGCGCACGTCGTGTTGTTTTTCCAGTCAGGATTTTGAGGAAATATCATTTTATTAAATGATGTTTATTATAATCAGTTCGGGCCCATGTCAAGGAATTAATGACTCGAAATGGGTTTTTCAAAAGGGAGTTAATGAAATAAATAAAATGCCTAATGTGTTTATTTATTGTCATAAATCTAAAAAATCAAACCCGATTATAAATATCCTCATAACCCCAAAACTTTTCCTAAGACAAGTGAGTCGTTGTGAACAACAATTATAGAGAATTCATTCATTGCCAAAAGAACCTATTCCTTCGAGAATTATCTCATGACCGAGAAAGATCCTCTTTCATCGGATCATGAAAATCTCTAGTGGACAACGTAAGCAATGGTTTCTCCATGATAGCACCTGAAGTCTCCTTTGGCGACGTCCAGAGATACGAGGTGCACATGTGGATCACCACTAGAGGAAGTCTACACTTGGCTTCTGCGACACAATGATGTATCACATCGGAACCTGATCATGAATATCAATGAATAAAGAACACCAAAAAGTACTTATTTTAAATAGATTAAATTAATTATAATGAACCTATAATGGACCTACTTCGTTGTTCTGGGACATTCCTTTTCTTTTTCTATTTCTCTGATTCTATTTTCGCAGACTGGCGTTTATCATCGTATTAATCACAGATTGATCATTGTTAATGAAACAAATCCAATTGGGCACATCCACCCACACGCATCCACTGCGCTGGGAACCTTCAATTGGTATATGTGGGAGGTTACAATGTTTAATATAGTTATTTAATTTTCGTTGATAATTTACACATTTAAATTTGATTCAATTTGAAATAAGTCATTCTATAAATATGAATAAACGAGATATGTTCTTCCTCCTTCATTTCTCAGTTCATATCATTGAAAAAACCTTTTTTATTCTAATTTTGTTTTAAATAAAAATGTGGAACTCATCCATTAGAGATGCTCTTTCTATTTGTACAACACTGGAATACACAATGGGTAATGAAAACTATACGCTGTGTACTTAGGTTCATCGAACTAGCACTGGTCCGCCAAACCATACTGTGTGAATTGAGTATGCCTAAGTATTTATTACATCATGTTGACTAGAATTAAGTAGTGTGTGGGAACCAGAATACACAATGTGTATGTTGGAGCAACCGGTCGTGTTGTCCGATCTGGCCCAAGTGAAACCATGTATAAAGGAGAAGCAACGTACCACGTACATGGGATTGCAAGGCCGGTTACTGCATAACAAGGAATTACAGTCCATGCATTATTTATCTACATTCCATGTACTCCAAAATTTAAAAAGTATAGAAAACATGCCAAATCCCCTGTTGTTTACTTTGGATAAAAGGTTAATGAAATAGACCCCGTGTAAATATAAACTACACGCTGTGTACTTTACAGAAATGGAATTTTACCAGGTTTCCTCCAAATATAAAAATACACCGTACACAGAATATGGATGAGAAGAATCTCAAGGAAATTCATAATGAAATTTAAGATAAAGAATTGATTAATTATAAGATCATAATTAATTGAATTCAAGCGTGACATATATTGAATAATTGAACGATTAAAAGAATTTGAATTCTAAATATGCGTAAATGTCATTGCATGCTATGGATGATCATGAGCTAGAAAAAAGAACCTTTATATGTGTGAATGGTATAATTTAAATTGATTTAATTGAAATTCATTGTCTTGTGAGCCTTCTTCCAATAAAATTTAGGGCCTACGTGCCCATGGTATCTTTGATGTAAACCCCATGTAATGGAGGGTCTCCCATGCCAGAGATGACGATTTGAAATTTGAAGAAGAGGTGAAACCAACCCAAGATGATACGAAGGTGGACATGTGGGAGCTGCAGAACACGAAACATTGGGTTCAAGGTGTTTTTCCATAGGTCAGGGTTTGATTATCAAGCCTCTAGCTATGTTATCCAATAGAAGCTCATGATCATGCCTTCTAATTTTTTTATGTCTGATTGAATGGTTTATTTATTATGTATTTGTTATCGCAATAAAATAATTAATGATATAAACAGGAATGAAAATATGGAATAAAATAAAACTAGACAATGCATAAATATTATCAAAATATGGTTAATCACTTAAGAAATCATCACTTAATATTATCAAGAATGTGATAATGCAAAACTACAAATAAACAATAAAATCCATCGAATAACAAATTAATTCAGACCAAGACTTCCATTACATGATTAAGTGAAAGACTCAATTAATCTATGTGTTTGTCCAACCCTTGTTGGGAAACTTAATTTTATAATGGAATCCCTTATGAAAGGTTTCAGGTTACATTAACCACATTACATCAAGAGGAGTACCCCTTGCTAGACTTATTGTAATATTGGAGGCAAGAGTTGATGAAATCCATGTCAGGATTACAATATTGGGGAGTCCAATCAACTGATAATAGAACTGTAAGCTCATAGTTGGCAAATACCTTCTGATCCAAATACCTTCAAATATATAGACCAACCCATGTAGGGGTTTTGCGAACGGGAATATAGATCCTTGCCTCTAGAATTTCAAAGAAAATAGAAATTTCAATTTCAATGGTGAGGGACATTGGGATGTGATAAAATAGTGGGAGAATTAATAAATTCATTTATTATTTCTCATAAAAATGTAATCAAGAAAGTACTGATAAATCTTCTCTTTTAATTTGTAGAGTCAAAATGAAAAACTTGTCAACCACATTTTCTATGCGATCAATTCTGGATAAAGACAATATCCTCACCGGCAGTAACATTCAGGAATGGTTTAGGCGCCTTCAGGTTATCCTACACCATGAACGAATGTTTTACGTGCTGGAGTCCTCACATCCTGATCCGCCTACCCAAGGGGTGAGTGATGAATATTTCCCTGTCGATGATCAACATTTGAGCGATGTACTCGACGTTCAATGTTTGATGCTGTCATCAATGTATAGTGATCTCATGATGTCTAATTAAGACATGGATGCCTATAGTATGCTCGATCTCCTCCGTGGTCTATAATTGGAGAGAGATATATATGAAAGTTTTGAGATCTCCAAGGCTCTATTTTAGAGAATTCTTGGAGAGGGTGCCCCAGCCAGTCGTCATGTAGTCATGCTCATTGGATACATGGAGCTCTTGGAAGTTATATGGTTTAAACACCCCAAAGAACTGGGTACTGATCTCATTCTTGCATCACTCCCCATAGCTTCTCAATCTTTGTTATGAACCTAAACATGAACAACATTGAGAAGTCTCTATCTTATGTTCTTATCCACATTCACCAAGTGGACAATGAAATGAATATTGATAAGCCTTATATCCTCGTTGTGAATAAATAGAAAGGGAAGGTGAAGAGATTTAAACCCAAATCATATTCAAGGCCTTCCAAGAAAAGAAAGATCAAAGAGGTGGAAATAGAAGAGGAGGTTGTTTGTTTTGAATGAGGCAAGAAGGGCCACTGGAAGAAAAATTGCACCCAACCAAGGAAGCAAAGGGATGCTTCAAGTGCCTTTATTATCCAATGCAATCTATTAGTTTCTAGAAATTTTGTATTAGATACTACTTGTGGTGATCACATCTCTATCCAAATATAGGAATCATGTATATTCAAAAATGTTGACCATGGTTAGGTGGATCTATGTGCTACCAATGGATCCATAATCGCTGATGTAGCTGTTGGAGACTACCAACTCACATTTCCTACAGGGATGGTCTTGGTTTTGAAAGGATGTTATTATATACCCTATGTAACCAAAAACATTATTTCTGTATCCATATAAGATACTGATACATTCATCTTTCATGTTTAGAAGTGGATGTTTCTACTTTTATAAAGATTGCATTTTTTTGTTAGGGAACATTTATATAATGTCCTTTATGTGTTACACTACACAAACCATGTAATGGAAATAGATGAAAAAGTTAATTCACATTACTCATACCACAGGAAAATTTGGCATCACCAGCTCGGTCATGCCAATGAGAATCGTTTGACAAAATTACATCAAGATGTGTATTTAGATTCTTTCGAACTAAAACCACTTGGTGCATGTAATTCGTGTCTACAAGGAAAATTGTCCAAAGCCCCATTTAGTGGGAATGGTGAAAGGGAAAAAGGGATTCTAAAATTAGTCCACACATATGTCTGTGGTCCATTTCTAGTTGAAGAAAGGGGTGGGTTCTTGTACTTCATAACTTTTAATGATGATTTTAGTAGATATGGTTATATTTACATAATAATGTATAAGTCAGATTAATTTGATCATTTCAGAGAATAAAAGAATAAAGCGGTGAAACAGCTTGGTAAGAAGATTAAGAATCTCTACTCAGACTGAGGAGGAGAATATCTTAATCACGACTTCATTGATTTCTTACGGGAGTTCGGGATTATATCTCAACTCACTCTTCCTTACACACCTCATTGGAATGGTTTAAGTGAAAGGAGTAATAACACCATGTTGGACATGGTGAGATCAATGATGTTTCATATAAGTCTTCTGTTATCCTTTTGGAGATATGCATTAAAAACAGCAACACACATACTAAACCAAGTACCAACTAAATCGATAAATGGTATTCCATACGAGTTATGGAGTAGATGCAAAGAAATGTTATCTAATTTACATGTGTGGGGTAGAGAAGCATTTGTTAAGGCCTCTTTAGGTAACAAACTTGCACCCCGAGGCACAAAGTGTATCTTTATAGGATATCCCAAGGAAAAAAGGGGATATTACCTCTACAACCCCTCATAAAAAAGGTTACAGTGGAAAGAAACTCCATATTCTTGAGAGGGAGCACATCCCCAAAAGATATAGTGGGAAGGAGATAGAATTCGATGAAGTTGGGGCTCAAGATACAAAGGAGTTTGTTCAAGAGAGTAATCCACAATGCCCCATGGAAGAACAATCTATTCCAGAGACACAAGAACTGCGTAGGAGCGTGAGAGAGGTGAGAAAACCAGAACGATATGGTTTTCTTGTCACCGAGGATGGTGACACATTATTGGTTGACAATGATGATACACTTACCTAGAAGAATGTTGTTAAAGGCACAGACATTCCCAAGTGGCAAGAAGCCAATAATTCTGAAATCGATTCCATTTACCAAAACCATGTCTGGATTTCGGTAGATCCTCCGGTGGATGTAATTCCAATTGGTAATAAATTGGTATTCATGATGAAACGTGACATGTAGGGGAAAGTCAGCACATGTAAGTGAAGATAGGTTGGAAAAGGTTTTAGAAACCGTCAAGTAATTGATGATGATGAACCTTTTCCACCGACTATGATACTGAAATACATTAGAATCTTATTGGCCATTTTACACTTACCATGACAATGAAATTTGGAAAATGGATGTCAAAACAAAATTCCTTAATAGGAACCTCCACGAAGATGTCTACATGACACAACCTGAAGGGTTTGTGACTCCAGAGGATGCCAACAAGGTATGAAAGTTGCAGAAATCCATTTATGGATTAAAGAAAACATTAAGGTCGTGGAACTTTAGTTATGATGAAGATGTAACAGAATTATTATTTGTTAAGAACGAATGGGAGCCTTGTGTCTACAAGAGGATTATTGGAAGTGAAGTCATTTTATTATTAGTATATGTTGATGACATATTACTAATCGGAAACGAAGTACCTGTCAAAAAGTCAGTTAAGGCATGGTTAAATAAATGATTCTCCATGAAAGACTTCTGTGAGGCAGCATATATTCTTGGGATCATGATGCATCATGATAGATCCATGAGAATACTAGGGCTGAGTCAATGTACATAAATTGACAAGAAACTGAAGAGATTCAGTATGGAACAATCCAAGAGGGGATTTTTGCCAGTGACACATGGCATTCATCTTTCCCAGAAAATGTGTCCTCAGACACATGAGGAATATAAGATAAGGGAAAGGATCCCTTATGAATCCTCGATTGGGTCAGTCATGTATGATATTATATGTACGAGGCTATATGTTTCTTATACATTATGTTTGGTAGGTAGATATCAAGATGATCCAGGATACCGCCATTGGATGGAAGTCAAGACTATCCTTATGTATCTGAGGGGTACTAAGGATATGTTCATAGTTTATGGATGATATGAGGAACTAGTCATTAGAGGACATGAGGATGGTAGTTTCCAGACTGATCAAGATGACTTGAAGTTGCAGACTGGATACATATTCAGTTTGAATGGAGGTGTAGGGAGCTGAAAGAGCTCAAAGGAAAGTGTGATGGAAGATTCTAAAGCAGAGTCCGAGTATATCGCAGCTTCTGAGGCGGCTAATGAAAGATTATGAATGTGAAACTTCATCCAAGAGCAAGATTTAATACCTAGAAGTAAATACCCTATCACATTCTATTGTGATAATACTGCAGCGGTGGCACTTGTAAAAGAGCCAAGGTCAGATCAGTGGACAAAGCACATTATTCGTAAGTATCATCTATTAATGGATTTCTCTCAGAGAGGTGAAGTTGCAGGGAGAAGTATTTCCATGGAAGACAACATGGAATACCCCTTGACTAAAGTCTTGACTCAGTAGAAACATAATCATCATGTGAGGTTTAGCGGACTAAAAGTCATAGGCAATTGGTGCTAGTCCAAGTGGGAGCTTGTAAGGGTTGGTGTCCTGATAACCAACTATTTTGTACTTTAATTAAATCATTGTTCACTTATTATATATTTTTCTTTGTTCTGAATGAATATAATATAATAATTCCCAGGAATATTTTTTGGATTAATAAATTCATGGCAGATCCTTGCTATGATGAGAACCTTCAAATTCTACAACAATATTCATAAATAATGTTCTGCAGTTGGATGACATACTATGATAGGACATATAGTATAAAGACCATCATGTGCGAGTACTCGTAAGAAGAAGAGACCCTCTCTCATGAAGTTCACACTTGGTAATATCCATGATGGGAGATTATGAGAACAGACCCGCCAGTAGTAATTCTGCATGTCTTGCTGTCATCAAACATTACTATATGCGAGCATCTGTAATGGTCCTTACACTAGAAGATTATCATTAACTCATGTCATGACTCGCACAATTAGACATGCTAACGAAAATCTTCATGAATACAGTTGGCGGGAAGTAGGGTATGATGGGTGTGTCACAAATGACATATTATTAATGGATAAGACGAGGAAGGATATTCCCCTTCCATATTTATAGAATTAGATATCTTGGGCCCTATGATTGAAAGAGAACTATCATACAAATTCCATGGACATCGTGTAAGGATGAGTTTATTTTAGGATATGAAAGAATGACAGATCAAGCATATAGGTTTATAATACTACCAGGAAACCTGCTTGATGAGAAATTGAGACAAAGGGATTAAATTACACAGTAATTGTTCGTATGAGGTGATCTGTCAAAGAGGCGTCAACTTCATTTTCTTGGGTTCCTTGACCCGTTGCTAGAAAGTAATCTTGGAATATAGGTAAACATGACTAATTTCAATGATAAAGGGGCCTAGAGGGTCATACACTAAGTGTATTCATGTATCTCAAGTAGAATAAATATTATTTCTATGCGTGGTTTAGTAATAATTCAAGGAAGCCTAAATCGTTTTACTGAAGGAGGATGAATAAAATAAAACAAGTACACGATGTGTATCAATGATTACACACCGTGTAGTTTTATTTTGAAAAAAAGTACACACCATGTATTATTAAATATACACACCATGTAGTTTTTATTTTGGAAAGGAAATGAATAAATGAAAACAAGATATACACGCTGTGTACATTGAATGTACATGCCATGTATTTTTCAATGAAAAACAATTACACGCCGTGTAGTTTTTCTAGTCATGATTTCTTGGAAATATCATTTTATTAAATGATATTTATTATAATTAGTGTGGGCCCATGTTAATGAATTAATGACTCATCATGGGGTTTTCAAGAGGGAGTTAATGAAACAAATAAAATGCCTAACACGTTTATTTATTGTCTTAACTCTACAACCTCTAACCCGAATACAAATATCCTCACAACCCCAACTATTTTAATAAGACAAGAGAATTGTTGTACAAAACAATTCTGGACAATTATTTCATGGAAAAAAGAACCTCTTCCTCTATGAACACTCTAATGACCGAGAGTGATCCTCTTACATCGGATCAAGACTACATAAGGCGGACATCACAAGCAATGGTTTCTCCAGAATAGCACCCAGAGACTCCTTTGGCGACGTCCAAGGATAGGAGGTGCACGCGTGGATCACCACTAGAGGAAGTCTAAACATGGATTCTGTGCCACAATGATGAATCACATCAGAATGTCATCAAGAATATCAACGAAGAAAGAACACCAAAATATACTTATTTTCAATAGATTAAATTAATTATAATTGACCTGTAATGATCCTACTTTGTTGTATCAGGACTTTCCTTTTCTTTGTCTATTTCTATGATTCGATACGTGGAGACTGGCATTTATCGTCATATTGATCCCAGATTGATCATTGTTAATGACAAAAATCCAAGGGGGGACATCCACCCATGTGCTTTCGTTGTGCCCGGAACCTTCGACAGACCTATGGGCATCAAACAAAACAATAGAGGGAACAATTTTTCCCCACCTTACCAACCACATAGCATAAATATATATATAAATAAACAATAAATAAAGGAATACCACTAAATATATATTCAATAATTATAATTAAATAGGGGAAATATAAAACCTAATATTAAGTCAAAAAAATATCAAGTAAAATTCCATAATAAAATGAATAAAAACCACACAACATCTCTAAATGATGGTATGAACATACTCCCACTATATCCCCACCAGCTACTCAACCAACTAACATGAACCCCGCCACCTAAACCTGGTTCTTTCCCTTTCCCTAAACAGGAAAATAAAAAATGTCTACATACTACTGCAATGGTGTGTAGGGTGTGAGGTAATAGGCTCAGTAGAATCCCACCCACGTGTTCCATAACTAGTCTCTATATAATATTCCATGTATTCTTATTTTATATAAATACACTGAACTATAATAATCAAATAATATTTATAGAAAACATAGTAAACAGTTAACTTTTCTCAAATTTTAACCGAAATCAGGTATATATATTTCAAAGAACATTTTACATATCATTTTTTACAAGAATAAATGTAAATATCAATTCTAACTCATAAATCCAATAAATAAACAATAGAATCATAATAAATAATACACCAATGAATATTATTGGTCTTGGCTGCTGACTATATGTATAACAAAAATCATGTGAACTAGTCCGACCCTTCAACACACACCTTAGATGATGTGGAATACACAATGAGTAAAAACCCAAAATTTCACTATCATCCCCTAGAAACATGGGCCTAGGAAACATAGGAATAACCCAAGACAAACCTCTTTTATAATCACAATACAACAGATGATGAACCAATGATAAACCTTCCACAAATATACCAAAGGAAACCTATGTTCTCTTTTTCACAAAACATTTCAATGTTTTGAAACACCCATTTATATTCCATTTATTAATAACCATGAGAATCCATTTCTCTTTGAAATCATATTTCAACACACATAAAAAGATCACTCCAATTCCATTTGTAAATCTATTTTTATGAAATAATAATCAATCTTATCCACACAGTCTAGAGAAGAACCCACCTACCTGAAATCTAATGTAGAACATACCCATAATAAAATCCAAAATCAATGAAACCCAATAACATCAATGAAAACACTAGAATCAAATACACATCTATATTGATACTATATTGAATAAAAGTGGACATACGAATAGAGTAAACACACATAAATAAAAGGAAAATTCATGCCATACCCAAAAAAGTGAATGAAAAGGCCTCTAGAATGAGATTACACAATGGATCTGGAGGAGGAAAATAAGGAACATCCAACATATATCAACACATCTAATATAAAATAGATAGGGTGCTTCGTAATCATGTTTAATGATGAAACTGATTGATTAGGTACCCATAGGGACACTCCACAACCATAATGGAGATCAGATAATGAGAGGGTTAATATAAAAGTAAAGGTGCCTATGAAAATCACACATTAATAGCCTTGGGGATAGATAAATGATGAATAATTGAAAGGACTGAATCAAACTACTCGAGCATGTGTTTTAAAACTAGGTTTGGTTCGTCTCATGGTCTGTGAACCATGTTCACATCTTGAATCACACACTAAATCAATCTGGAGAAATACTCATCCCATTAACATAAAAACATTCCTTTTAGTAAGTCAAGTCATGTATGACTAGGTCACGTTATGTCAGCCTTCAAAGCATGATCTCCCATTCCATGAATTGTATCCATCGAACAGTACACCATATGTATCATAGTGTCACAACATGTAACATAGTTACACAATGTGTAACATTTCTACATCCTATATAAAATCTATAGAACCACCTCTAAGGGATTTAAACCAAAATGGAACATATAGAGTGGGGAAATAATCCATGATCAAGGCAAAAATATGTTACAATTCCTCTCTAATGATATCAAAATCAATAATTTCAGTTGTTTCTATTTTCATTAAAATGACAAATCAATTTCAATTTAAATTTCCACAACTAATTATGAACATACAATATGTCCTTGTGGGTTAGATACTTGGGAATACTAAAAACTCTATGTTCAGTTAGACATTTTTAGTTTAATAAATTACTAAATATTTGTAGCATGGTAGGAATTAATGCCACCCTATATGATATCACATTTGAATACATGATTAAAATAAAATATGAAAAAAAAATATTTGTTGAAAAATATTTGTAAAATTCCCAAAATGATAAGTATTTATATGATTTATATTACATATTACATATATAGTATTTCTATAATGATGTATTCATACATTTTAGAATCATTAATATATCCTGATAATTTTCTAAAATGAATATATTTGATAAATCATTATTTTATTCAATTGACTATAAAATAAACTATATTCATAAAATATATAATATTACATATATAATCTAATTGATGTGATAAATTAATAAAAGTAGATAAATTTTTAAGACATAAATTCTAAATTTTTAAATTTTTTGTTTCCATTTAAAATGTATATAATATATAATGAATATATTATTGTTATTTGAAATAATATTTCATATACATGAATAATTGAATATATATTCCGTATAGATAAATAATAATTCTATGTATGTTTCTTAATTAATTATCAAATAAGTATTTTAATAACATTTTTTAAAAAGGTTTTAAATTTAACGAAAATGCATAATTCTTAAAAATATTTCACCGGATTATGTTTAAAATAAAACATATTTTCTCAAGTGAATGATTCTAATTTATGGAAATTAATTTCTATTAACAAACTAATAATTTAGTCCATTTATATTGTAATAAATAATTATTCATAAAATTCCATTGATACATGAATCAAAATATGTACATCATATAAAATTTTTTAACAAAAAACACATTTATAATATGGAAGTGATATAGAGATCCACCAAATAATGGAAGTGATTACAAATGTTCTATCTTAGAAAAATATACCTATATATCATGATGTAAAATTAATGTTTTTCAAAATAGTCACAAAATTTCCTCAAACCCAAAATAGAAATACCAAATATATCTCTTACTTCATAGAAAAAATTCTTCTCAAAGTCCAAAGTGAGAAAATTATCTCCCTCTAAATACTTCACACTTTTTAACATAGGTATAATGGACTCCCCTTTATGAATTTATACCATGATATTCTTTATGAGAATTATCCCAATTGTATATTTGGATCCATTTTATTATATAATGTTTAATCTATTTATTATACCAGACTCATTCTCTACCTCTGTATAACACAATCACCTTTATCCATAGTAATTTTTAATTGACTTAATCAATCTTTGAGGAATTTATCATTTTCCTTTCAATGTAACATCAATCCATTCGGTCTATAGCAATTATAATCCTAAATGTTTTCATCTTATAAACATTTCACAATATCATACTCTTATATTAATAATCGTGACCACTTCTAATATGGACATCATCACCTTCTAATTTTCATTAATCACTCTATATGTTAATTGTACATTCGTTACAACTAACACATTAGATTTACACATTCCATAATCGTTTAGAATTTGTGATATTTACATTTTATTCTTATTCTATCAAGACATATATCAATACCTAATGCGCAAGAGACACTAAATCCATTATTTCACCCACCTCCAAATTCATCTTCAAGATGATGATTATGTTCAGTATTTCGAAACATTATACCTTTGTTATCTCTAAAAACTCATTATTCTTATTATGTTGTATCCTTTATAACATTAAATAAAATTATAAAATATAAGATAATTATATATAATAGTATTTAAACTATAAAAATTAATCATGATTCGTAACTGGATCATCCTCCATTTGTTTTCATAGAGATATTTCAGATACAACTACAAACCATTACAACCCTTATTTCTTTCTAATTTTCCAATCCATCTTATATTGATTCACAATTTCCACATAAATAATTTTGATGATTTATAAATAAAAGAAAAATATATTTTCCTAAAATAATTTCAAAACCCAACATTTAGTATTGAATATATTCTACACAAAACATCATCATGGTCCAATAACATCATAAATCACCATATAAAATCTATCATCATGTATTATGGATTTTTGAAAATTGTAACTATCAAAATCAACCAAATATATACTCTTATAAATATATAATATTTATAAAATGTTATAATTATGTCTTATGAAATTATAACTTCTTGCATACACAATTAAATAACGAGATCATCATCGTAATTGATTCTTATAAATTTTCACCTTTATAAATTTTAAATTAGAACCATTTATGTATGGTTAAATGACTGCAACTTAATTATCGATATTAGTATTAAAAAATTCTTGGGATTTATTATGAATTTAGTGGGTACTCGTTATTTACATAGAAAACCATAAATTTGTCAAAAAAACATAATTTCATATTATTAGAAACACATCATTATTTGATCAATTGAACACACAATAACTCTATATTCCAGAGTTCACCAAGTGAAAAATAGTAGTGTCTTTTAGTAACTCTTCTATAGTTCCTAAGTAGTTTCTAAAAGAGACCAATGAATAATATAATACTATAAATTTATTTGGTCACCTCAGATAATATATTATGATATAATACTACATGATCATTTATCAACATGTTCACCATTAATATAAAATAATTATCAAATACATTGTTAAAAAATTAAAATAATTATATCACATATTTATAATATTGTTTTAAATGTACAAATTTGATTTTTGTTTTTATCACTATTAAGTATTAATTTTAATATATAAATATATTATTCAATCAAAAGAATAACATTTTAGAAGTTGAGTTTTATATAAAAACACTTTTGGATAAAGTATTATTTTAGTGAATACCAAGAATTGCGAAGGCTGGAGAATCGCGAGTGTGCTTCGCGATTGAGATTCGAGAAAAGGCAGGGACTCCGTGAAGGCTTGTTTGAACTTTGCAAAATTGGGAGCCTCGCGAAGTATGGAACTTTGTGAAGGCCTTTTCTAAAGGTTGTCTTCCCAGTGGACAACGGAAAATGGGGTATTTATCAGTGGTTGGAATTTGGACTTTAACATATCATTAACTCAGGACTCTGATGCAAGGTAAGTCTCATGCTGAATAGGAGACCGAGATCTTCACGTCTATAAACTGAGTGAGACTTCACCAACGGCAGTGAGCCAGGGGTAGTGAATGGTAGTGACCCGTGAGAAGTAGTGAGATATCCCTGAACCTTTATTAAGGTAGTGATCTTGGGACAGAGTGACTGTGCTTGAACAATTGTAATCCACAACTTGTGAAGATTAGTGGATTTTGGTACGACTGGAAACTTGTCGGCGTATGCTCCTTGGACATTGCCCATAGTGGTGAACGAAGTAAAAAAGTGTTGTGTCTTCTCTGTGCATGTGCATGTTTGCTTTCTGATCATTTTCATCATACAGGTTCAACATGTTCCTACCAACGTGGGAACATGATCCATCATATTAAAAGAAAAATTTTCAACCTGATTCACCCCCCCTCTCAGGGTGTCTCGGGGTCCTTCAAAATGATTTATTAGAACCCATTATAAAAAATTCCATTTAATGATTAACAAATTTTAAAGAATGTCCATCATATTTTCGTAAAAATTATAAGAGTTAAAAATCATATAAAAAGGACAACGCTCATCCATGGTAAAACCCCTTGTATATGGAATGGTGGATGGGCATGAATGCACAACTGAAGGAAAATACAGTTTTCTTGCCTACCAATGTCTTATATGATGTCCAGGTTAATATGTTATTTTTTTAGAGGAATACATTTTTGAATAAATATTAATGATGTATGAGTACTATTAGTTTTCGGTAATAGTGTCTACTTTTTTAACCACACTGGTTTCAAAAAATTGTTTGAGATATGTATTATTATATTTTACTCTTTTTGGAATCATACATTCTATTAAAATTGAATTTTTGTACATAAATCATAAATTAATTGTTTTTTGGATATTTATTTCATTGAATAAAAAATTAATTTAAAATTGACAATAACACAACCAAAGTATGAAATTGATCCCATTATGTTGAAGCATATCAAGAAGTAAATATAATTCCTAAAATTTAGAAAAGGGATCATGAAATAAAATTCTATCATGTTCCCATAATTTCTGATTATATCAGTGAAATTTTCACACCTATTAGATTTATGAATTTGATCCCTTTAACATTCCATTGATTAACCTCTAATTTTTTTTCAACATCCATAACCACTCAACATAAGAAATTATTATTTCCTATTATCTCCATATCGCCAATTTTTTCATATTTTCTCTAAGTTGGAAACATAATTATATATTATTCAATGTGACATTAGTACATCCCACTCTATCATAGAAATATTATGTTATATGAAACATTCTCACAATGTAGGATTTCACTGATGGAATTTTCAAATTAAAACATTATCATACCATGGTAACATTTAAATTCTAATGATACAATTTTCTTATGGTGGAGATAATATAACACCCTGAATGATTAATATATTAACATTATATTCGATATCATGAATGAAACTCAACATCAAACAATTAAAGTAATATAACGTCCCAAAAAATTAAAATAAATTTATTATTTTATATAAATTAAATATATTAAATATATTTTAATTCATGTAATGTTGTTTTTAGCTTTTATAACATAGAACGATGATTTTATCATTTCTTTCACATAATAATGACATTCTTTCATAGCTTTTGTTCTACACAATACCGTGTTCTACCAATCTAAAATATATTATTAATATTATTCATTAATTCGATGGTTAAAAAATTACCATTATAATGATATGTAAGAAAATTATTAAGTAAATATTCGAAAAATTACACATTTTTATATTGTAATTTCAAGAAAAAATAATTAAAATCAATATAAATACCATTTATAATAAAAGTTAATATTTTTTCAGAAAATAGTTATTCTAAAAAACTAGGTTTTATATCAATAAATTTAATAAATAACTATCCTTTTATAATTTTAAATAAATTTATATATTAGAAATATAAAAATTACCAAACATTTTTTATATTTTCTATACATGAGAAATGAATAAATACAATTCCATGAAGAAAATGTTTATTTTACTAAAAATCTATTTTGATTCCATTTATGAAAAAATTATTTTAAATATAATTTTTACCTTTTATTTAATAAATGATTAAAATATTGGAATATAATAATTTTCTTACAGTGAAATTTTGGTAGTTTTTTTATGATTTTTTTGATAATTATTTAAAAATGATGATTCGTAATTACAAACATCCATTCCATTTAAATAATATGTTATGATAAAAAACATTTTCAATATGTTTTAAATTCACAATAGTAAAATAATATATATATATATATATATAGAAATCAATATTAGTATTTCATAACATATCTCAGACTGAAGTAGTATATGACAACATTTAAATATTTGATTTGTTTCCCTTTAAAACCCAATTTCTTCAACACCTCTATGGGATTATTTTTAATTCATTCATTCCACTGTGTGATTAGAATATATAAACAATGATTACAAATAAAAATTCAGAAAAATTAATAATTTACCAAAATTATGTATGATTTTTTTAATAAATTTAATAGTTATTAAATTAAAATTTATTACATCAAATATGGTTAAACAACATTACTTGGTGGTTAAACATAGAATATAATGATTTAAAATTCCCCAAAAGCATTTTTGAAACACATTTTCCAGATATATTTACTAAACACCCATTTTATTGAGATTTTACCATTATTGGGGACCCTTTTCAGAAAAAATAACATTGTTGGAATTCACCCTTTCATCACATTCAATGTGTTCCACTCACCCCGTAAATAAATGGCTTTCCCATTTCACATACTCATTACATATTAAAACAACTTTTTATTGGAAAATACCGACCAAAATCACTCTTTATCTTCCCTACCATCATCTTATAGGTATTATGTTTGGTGGAAAACAATAATTTGAATGTTTTAGTGAAAACAAAAGGGGGATATTTGTTGAAGCTAAAATGTTCTTTTAAAAGCAATTTATTATACCTTATCAATATACTTCAAAAAAATTATACAATCATTATATAACATAATTAGTATAATATTTGTACTAATATATTATTTGGTTATTATTTATACCAAAAAATTCACAAACATCCATAAAATGGGTATTGAAATCATTCTTCATTTGTACGGTAGACTACCTCACCATGAACGGATCTAATTTGTTTTATGTATTCTACCTTTTAATGATAGGTATAATGATTTGAATACTATTTATATATTATTAATATGATTTATTTGATATCAGTATTCTTAAAGAATTATTATAATAGAAAAAATAATATTAATTTCATTTCATTTCATTACTATACAATAGCATCATTCATGGGGCTGGCTGACTACTGCCACATGAAGCGATCAGATTAATTCACACTTTACAACGAATGCATGAATGCTTTTTTAACTAAAATATCTGATATATATAACATATGAATGAAATTATAATGATAAAATATATAATTTTTCAAATTTTCTGTCTTCAATAGGACAAGAAAATTGAAACAATATCCATGCGTACATATGACCACACATATCCATGAATGTAGAATTTCATTTCACATAAAAAAATAATTGATTATAATAAGTACATAAATAATAAGTAAATTTAATATTTATATCAAGTTTTTAATTAATGAGATTATTAAATCATGATCTATGTGTGAGGGAAGAAATAACAAGTCAAAATAAACTCAAAAAACATGCCAATAGAAAACCAAAATAATTAAATTGTTGAACATTAATTAACAGAGGGGTTACTGGATGATATTAATGGATCACATATGGTATCATAATTATTAATATTGTTCCTAATTAAGTTTATAATGTGCCAAAAATTATTATACAATATTTTAATGTGTGTTCAACAAAAAGGAGATAAAGGTATGAGATTTTGCCTCAATTTCTTTTTATTAAAGATTATTACAATATAATGCACCAAGTTACATTTTTATGTTGTATATAGCTCATATAGACATGTAATATTTTGATTTATTTAATATTTAGGGGATTTAAATTTTCATTTTGTATAATCCCATTAAATGGGATTTGGATTAAGAGTTACACAGTGGAAATGTATTTAATAAATAAATTATGATTTTATTAGGTCAAATTACTCCCCTATTGCTAGTAATTTTTTATTATTAACAAAAAAATGAATTCAGAATATATATATTTTAATTTAAAATAGTTTAAAATTTATTTTTAGTGGATAAAAAAATCAATTTTTGGGTTATTATAAATTCAATGTTAGGATATTTGCAAGGGTTTTCTTTATAATAACATTTCATTTTGGATTATTTGAACATGACATCCAATTGTAGGATGTTATTTAATAATTTATATATAAAAACATTAATTTTATTGTAAATTATTTATTAATTAATATTTTCATATAATTGTACCATTTGCAATCTTATTTTTACATGAATTATTTTTTAAAATGTTTTTAAGAAAACTCAATTTCATCCATTGAGAAACAGTTCTTTTTCCAAACCATGTTTTTATAAATGATTACCAAAAAATAATCTTATCATATTAGAAATTATTCTTAAATGAAATTTTTACCAATTTTGAATATTTACCAAATGTATCAAATTGAATATATTGGTTAATTTTATAAAAAGGCACATTATTATCCTTATTTCCGTGAAAAAAGATTGTTCATTTTACCTTGTATGACATGTACAAAATTACCCAATATCATTTTATTCAATCTTAATTTTCACGACTACAAGGATACATTTAGATGAATATTTTTACATATAATTACAAATAAACGTAATTTAAAAAAAAATTATGGTTTAAATAATGTCTTTCAAAATGAAAAAAGTTATTTTCCTCATAAATGTTTTGAATGATAGTATAATTTCATCAATGAACAAACCATTACTATTAATACAATGGGAAAACATCACATTGATAACAAAATTATTAATCCTTTTGATGGTTTATTATTATTAATTTTTCCAATGATAGTATTGACATTCAATTTGATGTTTATGTTTTTTTCATTAACTCCATCTAGATTGAATCATTTTCTTTTGATCGTTAGACAATAAATTTCACCTAAATATTCATATTATTTGTCAATGATATGTTTATTAACTATACCAAATACCATTTTTACATAAGTTTATTAAATTTATAGTTATTTTAATAATTGTACAATTATTGATAAGTCTATTTATTTTACTCAATATGGATATTTTATAATGAAGAACATTGTAAATTAGTTAACTCAATTATTCAATATATGATGAATACTCTTGATTAGTATGAATAAGTGATAAAAAAAGATTATATAGCCCATTAATTCATAGATATGTCTCATGAGAGAAATTATTTTACCAAATAAAATGGTTTTTGACCGGTATTATTAAACGATCTAGATGATAGATCCGGATATTATAGGTTTTTATATACATAACACACGAAAACAAATATTTATATAATGCCTTAATTTTTTTGTCATTATTATCCATAGGATTTTTAATCTGATTTAATATATTGATGTATTTTATTATCTTATTATTTATTAAAATTGAATTTTAATTTAGGCAGTATATTTCTATATTGATTCTTACTTATCCTACTATTATAATTAGGTTATTTATATGTCACCTGTTTTTAGTTATTTTCTTATCCATTTTCATTATGTTTATTGATTGGTGAAAGATTTCATTATACATGATCATTCTAGTACTTTTGATCTCACCCTTATTTCATTAATTTCTCAGGAGTCTATTATGTTTACTATAACTAATATATATGGCTATTCTACATGGAATAATGTTTTCCCAATGATTTTTTTAATTTGTGTATTCAAATGTAATAAAAAAATAATTTTTGTTTCGATGATACAAAGACAACTAGACAACTTGATCCACTTCAATCTGATTACATTTGTCATATCCCAATTATAAAAAGTATGGTCCTGAATAAATGCTACTGGGGATGCAGTTATTACATGTGCCATTATAATTACAAGATTCCACAATAATACAGTTTGAGCCTAGTTTTCATAAAATATTATGATATTCTCTTTTTAAATTGGTATTTATAACATCTAGATCCCGATTTTTTATTAATTCACTTCTATCTCCACCACATGGCATATCATAATCATCATTAGCATCGTTAGGATTGAACAATATTCCATTTCACCAACACATTAGAAGTTATTATTCAATATTCTAGTTATTAGTCCTCATATTCATCATCGACATTTTGTTATATGGACTAATTATAATTTCATTTTATATAGAATTAACCAACCAACATATAAAATATTTTTTTCTAACATCTAAAACATAATAAACTATTTGAATATCACTTATAATCACCAACTTATTCTTTTTTCAAAACATTTTCCTAAATTTATATTTTTGATGATCGACAAGATAGGACTCCCTAAAATGATAATTTAATTAAATATTTGTTTTATATTAACCATATCTCCTATGATAGAATTTTTTGAAACTTTTTCAATAAACATTTATTTTGAAAATATACAATTGTAATTACATTTTCCCTCATAATTTATATTAAAAATTTATATTCATAGAGCTTGGGTTTTCCCAAATCATGAAATCATATAATATAACATTTCCAAAATCTATTTTTTTAAGGTGTATGGAGAATTATACCAATGATTAAATCCATTGATCATTATATTTTATTTAAATAAATTTCCTTCGAACTAAATTTCTTCTACAATTATTAAAAATAAAATATATTCTCCCAAATCCTTCTCAAAATCCATTTTGAAAATTTCAAAAATCATTTTTTCTTTATATTTATGTCCCATTAACATAATCTTGGTAATATATGTTGAATCATTAATTATATTGATATTTTACCAATATATATTGATGGAATTATGTCTTATTGGACTACAAAGATAGAATTTTATAATCTCAATTTTTATAGCGGGATAAATTTCTAATTTTTTATGACTAAAATAAACCATAATTTTCTTTTAGATCTATAAAATAATAAAAAAATATTTCCACTTACTTTTGAGGGATCACTTACAAAATATTAATTGAAATTATATTTATATTCTTATGGATAGGAAGGATAAAACTCCTATGAATTAACATGTAATCATCATTGAAAATCCAATAGAAATATTTTCATAGGATTCAAATTTGAAATAAATTACAGTTGGATGATTATCATTTATTGATAAATAATCCATCTATATATTAATAAATTATAAAATTGTTTTCCAGACATATGAATTTATTTACATCATTAAACAGTTCTTTAAAACTCAATAGGTTTTTTTAATTCAAATAAAAAATAGACATTTACCTGACGTTATCTTTTTAGATTACATTTTATCCTTGTAGATTCCTTTTAATTTTAAGGGGATATATTTTTTTAATTGTAATTGCTTATATATCATGGTAATTATTTTATTTCCATTTTTTATTATCATCTATAAATCTATGTAATTACCAATATAATGTATATATGAATAATTGTTTCCAAATAAATTTTGGAAAATTTATTCAAAAGTGACTAAGAACTATATTTCAGTAGAATAAATCATTTTCTCATCTAGAACAATGATCATATCCTAGAGGAGTTGACATGAACTCTTGTGTGTTGTTACCAAGTTACTCACTAATATATATATATATATATATATATTTATATATATATATCAAATTGGATCTACCTTTATTATTATTATACATCAAATTATTTAATTTTTGAATCTCCCATCAACATCGTGATTTGGTTGTTTATTAAAACTATGTTACTCTCCCATTATTGATTCATAGTGCGCTTATGTTTCATGTATCACCTACTTTTAAATTTTTTATATATGAATATCCCTCCAGAGAAATAATAACCATTAAAATTTGACCTTTGATATTATTATGTTTTTCATTTTAAATAATTTATTGAGAACAAGATGATGTTAGAACATTAATTTTCCCTTGATATGAGGATATTTTCATTCATATTTAATTAATAACAGCCATTTTCTCAATGGTAGAATTTTTCATCCTTCCATTTTCTAGACCATATTATCACTAGATAATGTTTCTCAAAACCATTATTTATTTAAAAAATTTCCTAATTTATTTAGATCTTACAATGATACTTCATACTATATTAGTAAGAATTAGAACATGTGATTTAGTATAAAAAACATTCCTTCAAGATAACTCCTCTATTCATCCTTGTCAACTTATCATTAAAAATTTTTTTTGTAAAAAATAATCCATTCATCTTCTAAAATGTTTTTTCATCTGTAAGAAAACATGATTTTTTAAAAATTAACTCATCCATAATTACCAAATTATTCTCACCATAATTATATATCATATGTCCTTTCACTACAACACTCAACATGGGGAAATTAATTTAATCATGGAGTTTATCTTTCTTTTTTATGGATAAAACATCTTCATCCTTATTTTATACATCTTCATTCATTATTACCCTAATATAATTATTTATTTTACAATTTTTCTATATAAATTCCTAATACTTTTATTTATATATTATTTCCGTGTATTTTTCATCACGCACTTCATAGGTACTACAAAATTTATCATTATATAATTCAACATGATAAATATTTTTTTTATATTTTCAAAAACATAACAATTATATGTAATATATTCAGTTGAGTAATATTATTCTCCATTAATAAATAAGATTCATCTTTTTCAGTCTAATAAAAATTTCTATACATCTGTTGGATATTTTAACAACATTATTGTTTTAACCCAAATTACTCTCTCATGATTTCATTTTTGATATTCATCATATTACTACACAACATTATTCCAAAAAATTATTATTGTAATGTAATTAATAACCCTATATTGAAATTATTCTACAAGGATGTTATATTTTTGGATTATTAATACATTAAAGAAAAATAAAAAATATGAGAGATATTTTCTTTTAATTCTCTTCATTTTCGTCATACATATGATTTGACTCACTAGAGCACATATCCTCATCTTTTAGTTCTACGATATTATATTCTATTTTTTATTAAAACTCATATAATCAACCATTTAATTCATACATTTATTATTTTTCATCATCGCATATGGAATATGTATGTTATATAGTTCGTAAGAATATTAATCATCTCAATTTTCTATTTTAGTGTCATTGGTATAATTCAAAATTATAAATGTTCATCACACAAAATTTAAAAATAATTTAATCATATAATACACATCCACATCATTCAACACTACTTAATATCATATTTAATCTACATAAGTATTCATAAATAGTTTCTTCATCATTAATCCTCTCATCTTCAAATATACTTCATGAAATTCGGATTTTTTTTTCAACCATTAAAATTATAGTTCCTTCAAAAATATCATCATATCAATCCCATATTTCATTAGTAGTTAGATGATACCTCACCGTTGTAAAAAAATTATATTATCATAAAATGATAATTGATTTTATAGCCACACCACCAACATCCAGTTACCTTTTAATGGAAGATTCCATCGACACATAATTCACTAGGGGTGAAACCCCACAATAGAAGCATCCACGAATTCCAGGACATGTTAAGGATGATATGTTATCATAATATGCTTCAACATTTATAAAATTCTCCAAAATTAATATGTATACAACTAATAGTTTCTAAATTTTTATTTTCCATCATTAATAATGTTGGGATAAAATATATGAAATATGGGTTTCATTGATACAAATTTGATGTTTCCATGAATATATTCCTATAATTAATGGTGTTCATTACATTTGTTTATTTTATAGATTTTATTAGATGAAATTATCCCCTCCAACTTGTTGGGTTTTTTAACAACAAAACATTATGTCTCACTCATACCAATATGTTGTAGTAATTATAAAAAAAATCTATGAAAACATGATTTTAAAATGCTTTTCCCTACCGAACATTATTTTCATTCATTTATATAATCCATAAATATCCAAAATGAAATGAAAGTGGAATATGAATGTATTATCTCCTGAAAATCCAAATTTATCTCCAAACATGAGATTATATTGGTCTATAATATTTATAATATTTTTTACCATTAGAATTAAAATGAAAATATTTTCCTCATGTTTCTTGTACATATAACATGATAATAATATATGGCTCAAAAATTACTATTGTAGATAATTGGATTGATCTCATTAATTTAGAACATAAATACATGAAACATGGCCTTCTATAAATTTCATCATCTTACATCATAGTTTAGTGTCCGCCTTTTTCGACCATAAATATATACTGGAACTCCTCAGTCGAGCTCTCTTAAATGTATGATCTCAATATTTTCAACAATGTGTTTTCAATAAAATAAAAATTAATTAAACCAACACTAATCAAATAATATAAATCTCCATAAAAATTATATTCTTCATTTTTCATCTCTCTTATAAATTTATTAATGCCTCTCATAATTTCATATCCATTTTTGAAGTCCCATCCCAAACAACCATGTTTATTCTTGGAGGTCAAAAGACAGCATGCATTCCAACCAATATGAAAGAGGATTCTAAATCATAAATAGGGTTCATATATACCAATAGGGATTCTATTTCGGAAATATAATATCACACAATCAATAATAAAGAATAAACAATTTCATAAATAATCCTTCTAAACATATAGAAACAAAATAAAAAGAACACATATAATATATATAAATTAAATCCCAATGTGGAAGGCTTATCCAGTGTAAAATGAACATTGTAATAAAATAAATAAATAGTTCTATGGGTGTCTGCCAATGCATATCACATTCAACATCATACAATATTATCCTATACTACCCTATCATCATGTAGGCCCTTTCCCATTTTTGAAGCCAAATGAAATCAATTTGATATTTAAAAGAACCATGTAGGGTATGAGTATATGAATCATTATGACACCAACAATGAATCCTTTAACAAAGGTGGTCTGGTTTAAAAAAAGTGTATTCCAAAATTATAATATATATGGCTATTCTACATGGAATAATGTTTTTCCAATGATATTTTTAATTTGTGTATTCAAATGTAATAAAAAAATAATTTTTGTTTCGATGATACAAAGACAACTAGACAACTTGATCCACTTCAATCTGATTACATTTGTCATATCCAATTTATAAAAAGTATGGTACTGAATAAATGCTACTGGGGATGCAGTTATTACATGTGCCATTATAATTACAAGATTCCACAATAATACAGTTTGAGCCTAGTTTTCATAAAATATTATGATATTCTCTTTTTAAATTGGTATTTATAACATCTAGATCCCGATTTTTTATTAATTCACTTCTATCTCCACCACATGGCATATCATAATCATCATTACCATCGTTAGGATTGAACAATATTCCATTTCACCAACACATTAGAAGTTATTATTCAATATTCTAGTTATTAGTCCTCATATTCATCATCGACATTTTGTAATATGGACTAATTTTAATTTCATTTTATATAGAATTAACCAACCATCATATACAATATTTTTTTCTAACATCTGAAACATAATAAACTATTTGAATATCACTTATAATCACCAACTTATTCTTTTTTCAAAACATTTTCCTAAATTTATATTTTTGATGATCGACAAGATAGGACTCCCTAAAATGATAATTTAATTAAATATTTGTTTTATATTAACCATATCTCCTATGATAGAATTTTTTGAAACTTTTTCAATAAACATTTATTTTGAAAATATACAATCGTAATTACATTTTCCCTCATAATTTATATTAAAAATTTATATTCATAGAGCTTGGGTTTTCCCAAATCATGAAATCATATAATATAACATTTCCAAAATCTATTTTTTTAAGGTGTATGGAGAATTCTACCAATGATTAAATCCATTGATCATTATATTTTATTTAAATAAATTTCCTTGGAACTAAATTTCTTCTACAATTATTAAAAATAAAATATATTCTCCCAAATCCTTCTCAAAATCCATTTTGAAAATTTCAAAAATCATTTTTTCTTTATATTTATGTCCCATTAACATAATCTTGGTAATATTTGTTGAATCATTAATTATATTGATATTTTACCAATATATATTGATGGAATTATGTCTTATTGGACTACAAAGATAGAATTTTATAATCTCAATTTTTATAGTGGGATAAATTTCTAATTTTTTATGACTAAAATAAACCATAATTTTTTTTAGATCAATAAAATAATAAAAAAATATTTCCACTTACTTTTGAGGGATCACTTACAAAATATTAATTGAAATTATATTTATATTCTTATGGATAGGAAGGATAAAACTCCTATGAATTAACATGTAATCATCATTGAAAATCCAATAGAAATATTTTCATAGGATTCAAATTTGAAATAAATTACAGTTGGATGATTATCATTTGTTGATAAATAATCCATCTATATATTAATAAATTATAAAATTGTTTTCCAGACATATGAATTTATTTACATCATTAAACAGTTCTTTAAAACTCAATAGGTTTTTTTAATTCAAATAAAAAATAGACATTTACCTGACGTTATCTTTTTAGATTACATTTTATCCTTGTAGATTCCTTTTAATTTTAAGGGGATATATTTTTTTAATTGTAATTGCTTATATATCATGGTAATTATTTTATTTCCATTTTTTATTATCATCTATAAATCTATGTAATTACCAATATAATGTATATATGAATAATTGTTTTCAAATAAATTTTGGAAAATTTATTCAAAAGTGACTAAGAACTATATTTCAGTAGAATAAATCATTTTCTCATCTAGAACAATGATCATATCCTAGAGGAGTTGACATGCACTCTTGTGTGTTGTTACCAAGTTACTCACTAATATATATATATATATATATATATATCAAATTGGATCTACCTTTATTATTATTATACATCAAATTATTTAATTTTTGAATCTCCCATCAACATCGTGATTTGGTTGTTTATTAAAACTATGTTACTCTCCCATTATTGATTCATAGTGCGCTTATGTTTCATGTATCGCCTACTTTTAAATTTTTTATATATGAATATCCCTCCAGAGAAATAATAACCATTAAAATTTGACCTTTGATATTATTATGTTTTTCATTTTAAATAATTTATTGAGAACAAGATGATGTTAGAACATTAATTTTCCCTTGATATGAGGATATTTTCATTCATATTTAATTAATAACAGCCATTTTCTCAATGGTAGAATTTTTCATCCTTCCATTTTCTAGACCATATTATCACTAGATAATGTTTCTCAAAACCATTATTTATTTAAAAAATTTCCTAATTTATTTAGATCTTACAATGATACTTCATACTATATTAGTAAGAATTAGAACATGTGATTTAGTATAAAAAACATTCCTTCAAGATAACTCCTCTATTCATCCTTGTAAACTTATCATTAAAAATTATTGTTGTAAAAAATTATCCATTCATCCTCTAAAATGTTTTTTCATCTGTAAGAAAACTTGATTTTTTAAAAATTAACTCATCTATAATTACCAAATTATTCTCACCATAATTATATATCATATGTCCTTTCACTACAACACTCAACATGGGGAAATTAATTTAATCATGGAGTTTATCTTTCTTTTTTATGGATAAAACATCTTCATCCTTATTTTATACATCTTCATTCATTATTACCCTAATATAATTATTTATTTTACAATTTTTCTATATAAATTCCTAATACTTTTATTTATATATTATTTCCGTGTATTTTTCATCACGCACTTCATACGTACTACAAAATTTATCATTATATAATTCAACATGATAAATATTTTTTTTATATTTTCAAAAACATAACAATTATATGTAATATATTCAGTTGAGTAATATTATTCTCCATTAATAATTATGATTCATCTTTTTCAGTCTAATAAAAATTTCTATACATCTGTTGGATATTTTAACAACATTATTGTTTTAACCCAAATTACTATCTCATGATTTCATTTTTGATATTCATCATATTACTACACAACATTATTCCAAAAAATTATTATTGTAATGTAATTAATAACCCTATATTGAAATTATTCTACAAGGATGTTATATTTTTGGATTATTAATCCATTAAAGAAAAATAAAAAATATGAGAGATATTTTCTTTTAATTCTCTTCATTTTCGTCATACATATGATTTGACTCACTAGAGCACATATCCTCATCTTTTAGTTCGACGATATTATATTCTATTTTTTATTAAAACTCATATAATCAACCATTTAATTCATACATTTATTATTTTTCATCATCGCATATGGAATATGTATGTTATATAGTTCGTAAGAATATTAATCATCTCAATTTTCTATTTTAGTGTCATTGGTATAATTCAAAATTATAAATGTTCATCACACAAAATTTAAAAATAATTTAATCATATAATACACATCCACATCATTCAACACTACTTAATATCATATTTAATCTACATAAGTATTCATAAATAGTTTCTTCATCATTAATCCTCTCATCTTCAAATATACTTCATGAAATTCGGATTTTGTTTTCAACCATTAAAATTATAGTTCCTTCAAAAATATCATCATATCAATCCCATATTTCATTAGTAGTTAGATGATACCTCACCGTTGTAAAAAAATTATATTATCATAAAATGATAATTGATTTTATAGCCACACCACCAACATCCAGTTACCTTTTAATGGAAGATTCCATCGACACATAATTCACTAGGGGTGAAACCCCACAATAGAAGCATCCACAAATTCCAGGACATGTTAAGGATGATATGTTATCATCATATGCTTCAACATTTATAAAATTCTCCAAAATTAATATGTATACAACTAATAGTTTCTAAATTTTTATTTTCCATCATTAATAATGTTGGGATAAAATATATGAAATATGGGTTTCATTGATACAAATTTGATGTTTCCATGAATATATTCCTATAATTAATGGTGTTCATTACATTTGTTTATTTTATAGATTTTATTAGATGAAATTATCCCCTCCAACTTGTTGGGTTTTTTAACAACAAAACATTATGTCTCACTCATACCAATATGTTGTAGTAATTATAAAAAAAATCTATGAAAACATGATTTTAAAATGTTTTTCCCTACCGAACATTATTTTCATTCATTTATATAATCCATAAATATCCAAAATGAAATGAAAGTGGAATATGAATGTATTATCTCCTGAAAATCCAAATTTATCTCCAAACATGAGATTATATTGGTCTATAATATTTATAATATTTTTTACCATTAGAATTAAAATGAAAATATTTTCCTCATGTTTCTTGTACATATAACATGATAATAATATATGGCTCAAAAATTACTATTTTAGATAATTGGATTGATCTCATTAATTTAGAACATAAATACATGAAACATGGCCTTCTATAAATTTCATCATCTTACATCATAGTTTAGTGTCCGCCTTTTTCGACCATAAATATATACTGGAACTCCTCAGTCGAGCTCTCTTAAATGTATGATCTCAATATTTTCAACATTGTGTTTTCAATAAAATAAAAATTAATTAAACCAACACTAATCAAATAATATAAATCTCCATAAAAATTATATTCTTCATTTTTCATCTCTCTTATAAATTTATTAATGCCTCTCATAATTTCATATCCATTTTTGAAGTCCCATCCCAAACAACCATGTTTATTCGTGGAGGTCAAAAGACAGCATGCATTCCAACCAATATGAAAGAGGATTCTAAATCATAAATAGGGTTCATATATACCAATAGGGATTCTATTTCGGAAATATAATATCACACAATCAATAATAAAGAATAAACAATTTCATAAATAATCCTTCTAAAAATATAGAAACAAAATAAAAAGAACACATATAATATATATAAATTAAATCCCAATGTGGAAGGCTTATCCAGTGTAAAATGAAAATTGTAATAAAATAAATAAATAGTTCTATGGGTGTCTGCCAATGCATATCACATTCAACATCATACAATATTATCCTATACTACCCTATCATCATGTAGGCCCTTTCCCATTTTTGAAGCCAAATGAAATCAATTTGATATTTAAAAGAACCATGTAGGGTATGAGTATATGAATCATTATGACACCACCAATGAATCCTTTAACAAAGGTGGTCTGGTTTAAAAAAAGTGTATTCCAAAATTATAATATATATCTCAAAATAAAAAACAATACATTCCAAAATATATTTGATTCACATTAACCAAGCTTCCACAAACCCCAGATAATACATGTACTGGATCTACACTATAAGACTGATTGAAGATTTCACTGGTAAGTAAAAAATACCCTATAAGAATTCCTCATAATATCTTTTATACATGACATCTTGTGCCATATATCCATATGGAATTCCATATCTCCCAACAGCCTCTATTTTTGAATATATGACACTCACATGGGCCAAGATACATCAAGGTGCATAGCCCATTGATAATGAAAACTATTTTTTTCCCTTCTACAACACACCACTATAGATACCACATACCTCCACTCTCTAATCATTACCCTAATCACATTCATTAATGTCTTCTCATTACCTAAATTCGGATAAATATTTAGAAACCTTATTCTTATTACAAGTGAGAATAAAAACAACTAATTCCTGTTAAGACTCATACAGGGTAAACACATAAGCTGGTATAAATTAAAATTGTGAGTATATTGTAGGATACATAATATCATGTGAACAAAACAAATCGTGGATATATCTAGAATAACATCAATCATGGAATCAAAAAACATCAATGGATCTCCCAGGCTACAAACACACACTCATGAAATTAAATTCAATCATGATAATACCAATGATAAGAAATACAATCATCATCAAAAATTTGTATACACAAGCTGAAAAATGTAGGGAACATATAACAACTATTTCATTTTCTTTTATAAAAATAACAAATTTCTATTTTAGGTTAAAAATAACAAGTGGAAACCTCAATTGTAAGAGTACCTCCTTACGAGGCTTCTTTTAATTTTCATTGACACACACACATTAGAGGATTTCCAAGGTTTCATAAAACCAAAACATTCTATTTTATATGAAAATGAAATAAAATATCACATATGAAGATTCCTTCCCCTTCCATGATAATTTCTAAATTATCAATTAGTTCATCGCAATATCCTATAAGAATCTCCTCATGAATAATTATAAAATAACATTTTATAATTTATATATCTAAATTAGATTGGGGGAACATATGGTATTCCATTATAATTAGCCAATTAAAATCTAAAAAATTGTCATTCAGTGAATTTAATAAATTATCCCTTCATAATTTCCTTATCATAATTTATTAAAATTTATTCCTATATAAATTTGGTGATCATATTTTGATATTTATTATAGAAATAATACTATGAAAATTTAATTAAATTATCTCATTATAATTAAGAATAATAATCTTTACAGAACACTCATAATTATACATTGATACTTTTGATAATCATTATAAAAATAAAATTTAGTTATAATTATCCTTTCATAATATTGAGAATATTATCATTGATATTGTTATGAAGTATTCAATTGATAATTCATTGTAATTATAATGTTATAATTATTGAAAATTACATTTTGATAAATCCGTAATATGATTCAATTGATAATTTCTAAAGATTATATTTTCATAATTGACAGAAAAATATTTTGATAATTTTATATAAATTGTCATTGATATTTCAATGTATATATCATTTATTATATTCATTTGATTTCACTTTATAATTATATAATTACCATTCCTAATAATGTTTTTAGTAATTTATTTAATTTTATCCGTTCCTCCTCAGTTGAGAGAGGGATAAAATTGAAACAAAAAATAAAAAACAATAAACTCCTAACATATAAGAATTGTTCTACGTCACTGACCAAATGATAGCTGAATAATAGTGTGATTCCATTTATGAAACTGAAAAGGGTACTGTTGGTTAGTTTATTGTTCATTCCCAAAATAAATTTTAGGTATCTCAGACATAGTGAGATTCGTAACATATAAAATGTGAATCATTTAGCTATTTTTAACCATAATACATATTAATCATTTGAAAAACCCCAATCCCCCATCTCAATCTATTATTTCATTAGAATCATGGTATCATTTTTTTTAATACAACCCCATTATTCAATTTCAAAATTAAATAGTTTGAAACAATTTGAATTAGGGGATCATTTATCTATCCTATATAGATATTGTGGGTATTCTTGTGGAATATTATGTAAATAAATATAAAATTAATATTATAATTGAAAAAATTTAATTATAGGTAATAAATAACATGTGTGATATAACTAAATACCTAAAATGAAAACATTCATAATGAATTTAAGGTGAAAGTCATATTCTAAAACAAATTGTAGTTTTTGGAGTCTAATACAAGAAAATTTTCTAGATATATATATACAATATCAATATAAAATTATTAATAAAATATTTAATAAATTTTCCATATGTGACATTTAACCAAACAACCAATACCCCTAAATTTAGGTTACAACTATGGTAACTAATGCTTTATAGTACTAACGGTAGTATCATATTTTCTCTCTAAGACACCTTTTTAGTGACATAAAATTTAAAAAAAAATATGTGGACATGGAATAATATATTTAATCTTTTTAAAATATCAAAAATATGACTCAATGAGCCAATATATCATATTCTGACTCAACACATTAATCTAAAAATATTTTGTTGAATATTTAAATATATTAAAATTAATTTCCACATTTTGTGAATTCACATAAGAATAAATAATTTAATTTTTTTTAATGAAACATCAAATTATTCACAAAAAACCTCATAAATTATGGACAAAGATGTTTTATTATAATTATTCATTGGGGATATTACAATTCACTACTTGTAGTTACTTCTTAGGTTATAGTAGTAACTATCTCTATATTTCTCAAACAAAAATGGACAATAAAGTCAAATATCATTGTGGTCTCCATTTTCTACAACTGGATCTACAAATGATTCCAATGAATCTATAAAAGTGGTGTCGTATTCTTTTATTGAACAATATCAATCTGGTCTATAATATACAATGGACGATCCTCATATGTTTATTAAAGATCCAACTCAGCATCCTCAAAGTCAATGAGACACAATGGATTGGGAACATTCATATGGGCCTATTATAAATGGATCATATCTAGCATACATTGAATATATGGATTAAATTAAAAATAGAACACAAATATCCAATTCTGTTTAGTGATAATGAAATTTCCAGTAAATTGAAGTGATAGATTTCCATTCAAGCTTGAGAATCAATGACCTAACTGAGGATTCACACTCATGAAAACATGATTGAACATATTGAACTCCAAATATATCCTCATATGGTTAGCATATGATCTATTCTCGATCTGAGTTGTTATCAACATACCTTATTCAATCCAAATGGTGATGGAAATGGACTCCCGTAAATATCCTAATATGGTATGGTCTAAATTGATTCATAGACAAAATTTTTATAGGTGAACTGAACCAAATATATTTGATGGTCCCATACACTACCAAATCCATAGAAAAAATATATTACCATATCATCTAATATGATAATTGACTTTGTAGACCATCCTTATTTATGATGATTTTATGTTGACATAAACCTCAAGTGAGTCCCTTTGGAATTATGAATGACCTGAGAAAACCAGAACATATAATTCAAGTCAATATAAAAACTAAATTCAATAGAACTTCATGTATTTGTATGATCTCATAGACAAATACCATTCCCATCATGCCCAATTATGGTTACTCATGGATTAGTAAAATGTGAGAAACATCAATCATCCAATCAAAAATATCTTAGACAACATCATAACTAATAAGTTTCATAAGAAACACCATCAGAATGAATATTGTGTCTTTTTCCCGCAAACACTTGGATATGGGATGTGGATGAAGAAAATAAAAAGGCTGATGGTCCCAGTATTCACCCAAATAAAATTATGGGATTGTGGGAAAAAAGGGATTAATATCCCTCATCCTCATGGAACACTATAACTAGCTTCTAAATTAATTATATATATCAGTCTCACAAGGATATACTGCACATATAGAGTTAAATATATATATATCTCGTAAGATATACTATGATATAATTAGGTGAAACTATTATCCCATTTACCAATATCAAATTGTCATCGTCAATTGTTCCTCTAGGTAAGTTGATACACTTATCCATCTAATCCCTCATCACAACACACTCCATGTATGAATCTGGAACCATATTTTTCCATTCTACAAGATAATGTGTGACTAAAAAAGTGGTTACAATTCATAGTTTCCCTTTTAGTAGAGGAATCCATAATCCAATCATTCAATAATGTCATCAATAATTACTACTCCTATGAGGGTCACTCATCATGTTCAAACTCTAAATACATTTTATAACTAAGTGTATCTATAATTACATTATCATTTCTATCTGAATAACCGCTCAAAATCAAACATATATAGTTACTCAAATTGTTTCCACTATTTCACATTTAGTTCCCTATATGTAATGATATAGATAATGCACTTGTGTTTTCTGTATCTCCAAACTATACCTACTAAGAGGAAATGTCACCAATAATTTAGATCATGGACCACAACATATGTCTCCAAGTAAGGAATAAAGTACGTCAACTCATGGGGTCAAAACTGATGTGATCTATATTCAGTTACCTACTTTGTAAACATAATCACCTCTCTTAAGACTACACCAAATGCCTCATATTATTCAAAATAACAAATTCCAAGAACCTGATTTTTCATTAATGCATATTTTATCATCCTTTTCATTATCACTACAGATGATTCTTTACATAATCATGACAACTAAAATTTCACCCACATCGTTAGCAGTGGTATCATGTGTATTATTATTGTGAAAAATCAAAGATAATTCATCAATAATATCACATTTATCCTTGAAAATTCATGATATCAATCACATTATAAATAAGTTTCCAAGACTTATCAGTATCAAATTTCTATATCTCAAACGATATACACATATTTGACACCGCATATACAAGTAACATCACATATTGAATTTAAAAGTCACACTTCATCAACGTTTCATAATATCAGATTTCTTAGTGAGTACATAAGACTATCCCTGATTTCCTAATGTTATCCGCCAGTGATGATGAGTAGAATAGGATGTTGTTGATGAACACCATGATGAATGAGACCATGATTGGGTGTACAATCATATTCATGATGGAAATAATTATAAATATTTAGATAAAAATACCATTTATAATCACTATATTCTCATATTGTCCACACATAATCCAAAAAACATCCTCATAAAATGCTTCTCTCTATCATATGTATGGTGATATACATATCAATGATCAGTTGCTGTGAATCATAATGATGCAAGTAATTGACATAAATTTTCATCAATCCTGGGAAAAGGATACTATTTCATCAAATGTAATGAGTTTAGCTACTGGGAATTGACCAATATTGAAATGAATGAATCCACAATTTCAGATAATAAAAACTTTTCACCCTATAGTGATGTTACCATACTAATAAGTCCCTTTAACATAATGTCATCAAATCACTCCTTGATCTCCTATACCCTAGTTGACACAATATAATATACAGTTATAAAAAAATAATTTTTCATATATTATGACCACATTATTATCTTATCATTATAATCCATCTTAGTCTCTAATGGGTAAAACATTCTAGCAAATATTTCAACTCATTCATCAGAATCATGAGTGCCTCTAGTTCTAATGAAGGATACGGAATTTTGATGTTAATTTATAGATATATTTGAACATATTTATTAAATATTATGCATTGATAGGACATTATGTTATTGTAATTTTTTGGAAGTTCCATGATTCCTTAAAAATAAGTAATGGGTAGAATAATTCTAAAAATCATTCCTCTACTCATATTGTTATAATATAGAGACCCCATCCAGTAGGGGAGTATTTTAACATGTTTACCATTTATTCCCAAAATAATTATTCTATGAAATTTATTCTATAACCTGAAGTAATAACATGGAAAATTATATAATGAAATTTTGATAAACTCTCATCAGACTATCATATCACACAAGGTCCCCCATGGAGTTTACCCCCAATAGAAGGTAAACCCAACATATCAATAAACATTATATCCTTCCCTAATAATTATTGATATTAATCATAATCATAATGACCCAAAAACATTCGTTTCTCATATAAATTATCCCAATAATTATATATAGAAATTACTTTTCAACATAGAAATATATTCGAAACACATAACGCAAATCAAGTCTATTAATTGAATAATTACTATTCATCATAATAAAAAGTATATATATGGACTGTAAAACTACATGCCAAGTCATAATGCATAAACATATTAAAAATCAAAAAAATAAAATATCATTTTCATGTTCATCACTCCTGGTGATTATAATCAATATTATTATACATACATAATATATCAAACTTTATCAAAACTCAATGGCCTATTATAGAGTGATATCTGAAAAATTTAATACCCATCTACCAGAGTACCAACATAACAATATAAAATATATAAAATCCCATCTTATATGAAAAGGGCTGATAAATTTGGGAATCCTAATTCTATGATACTGTTTTCACATCCCATAATGAAACACGCTTACGGCCTGAAAGATCACTTGACCTCATGAACACCGCTCCATATACATGATGATGCAGACTATCAGTGAGGGTCATAGATTTTTAGTGTGTAGAATAATCCGTAATTTTATTGGAATAGGATAAAAATTAAAAATTAAAAAATATATAATTAATGATCAGATTAAAATTTCAAAAAAAATAATACATAATTTATATATATATATATATAATGTCTCCCAATGTGTTAATCATGTCCATTGTAATAGGATTAATGAAATAAAAATAATAATAAACACTGCTAAGGTTGTTCAGAGTCCTTCTCAGTCAACCACATTCTCTATCCTGCATTTCTCATCCATCCATCTACATGTCCCTTTCCCCTAACTATATCCCTCATGAAATCTAAATGGAAACCCAAAATCCTTAGTGGGGTGTGAGAAAATGACTCATTAGGACACAACCAATCCATCTTAAACCTATTGTTATCATATATAAAAATGAATTCCATAATGTTAGGAAATTGGTAATGTTCCAAAACATACATTCGAAAACTGAGTGGTAATGTGTTAGCCATGATTCCCAAAACCACCTCCCATTCCTAATTCAACTCTAGGATAATCGTCTAATGAAATATGTTTGTAGTAACTAGTAATAACATTATACAGTGTCACCATGATTTTGTGTGTATATGATACAATTCATCATCTATACATCATGTTGTCCAAGTCAACAATAACTCTATAGTTGAGAATATCTAGTACTCATATATATCAAGATACTCTGTGATTCATGGAAGTTCAAAAATCTATTAATCCTCTAGTGATTCCATATCTCACCATGATAGACACCTCATGCCTCTTCCATATTCCCAGAACCACTTTCACCAACATCTTATGACATCACACTCTCCCTTTATGTGATAAAAATATCATCAAATTCCACTTATCACATGAAAATCTAACTAAAAACATGGAATGGTGAAAAATATATATTGTGAGAACATAATCATGGAAAATATATCATCAAGATTTTATAATTACATATATATAAACATGTTTTAAAAGAAAATGATGGAAAAATTATATGTACAATAAATTCTATAATTGAATATCAATAAGCTATTTCCAATGCTACACTCACACAAATCCTAGATATCAAAATCAAGAATGGTCATGAAAATGAAACTGAATACTCAAATCATGGATTTATGTGTACATAGGATCCCAAAAATGTATTGACCTTCCCGCCTCATTACTATGGCAGTAAATGGAATCAATAAACTAACCTACATAGTTTAAATAATGATTTTAAACATCAGTATTCATGAACACATAACCATCATCATTATTAAATTATTTATAGATATGTTATCAATTGTGGTTATCCATTGTTCTCTAGAACCAAAAATATGTATTTTATTTTAAAATAAAATAAAATATAACATGAAATCCTATTTTATCACTCCTAGATAATTTAGAAATTATATTTTAGTTCAATCCATGTAAAGGAAATATTATCATCAAGAATAACTATATAACCACATTCAGCAATTTCATATCTAAATTAAATCATGAAAAAGTAATATATTCATTTAGTATGAGTTTTTTATATTTTTAAATAAATCTACTTTAGTAATATGAAGAAAATTTATTTTTATGGTTATATTAACAGAATAAAAAATAAAATATTCATTTATAAATGGTGAGGTTATATTTTGATAAATTTATACTGTAAATTTTAAACTAATAATTTTTTTGTATATTCTCTTCATATTCATTTGAATTATATTATGATAATGAACCTAATTATCCATTATTATTTTTAATATTAATTTTCTCATGATTATTCTATTAGTTTTTTTTATTTATATAATGTTATATTTTGTAAACACATGCAATTATCCTTTGAAAATTCATTTTTATTTTCAACTTATCAATTGTGACAATTATATTCAAATATTTTGTTAATATTTTATAAAATAAACTGTTGTAGATTTAAATTTATATTTTTATTGAATGATATTTTTATAATATTGTATAAATTATACTTAATAAAAAATGTAATTATTATATAATAATATATTTTATTTACCATTGATAATTTTATAATTATTCATGATAATATGGGGATTATTTTTTTATATTATCATAATAAATGTTTTACACATTTCATTGAGGGATAAAAAATGGAATAAATTAAATAAATAAAATGATATGATATCCTAAAACCATTTATGTGTAATTCCTAATAGTGGGATAGTGGAATAACACTACACTATCACACATAAAACTACAAAATGGGAACTCCAAATAGTTTATCAACCATTCCCATTAGATTCTCATGGTCATATGGACTCATTTAGATAGATGAATTGTGAAAGATGAATCATTAATCTATTTAGAAACATATATAGTGTATACTATAGTGACCCATGATTTTCATTCATGTATGTTTTATCATAATTTATTAATATTCAATACATGATATAAAATAATGTGTAAGGACAATACCACAATAGTGCTTTTGGAAAAATGGAAACATAATCTTCTATCATGGTGATTGTATTTAATGTCTCATAGAATGGTTTCCCTCATTATTAATCCTATAAAAATCATTTATACATAACCTAATCAAATTAATCAAAAGGATCTGTGAGATATGATACTCAATAAGGGTATGTAAATGAGATATGAAATCATAACATGAAAAAAGAATGTGAGAATATAATAATAAAAATTGAGAAACATTCCCTACATATCAGAGATCATAATAACTAGTTATGGAATAATAATTATCATTTAATATAACAAAAATAATAGTGGAATCAACTGAGAAGTGCCATGAGACAATAACATTATAAAAGAAGTAGAATTTTTTAAATACACATAAGAAAATATAATAATTTACTCAGTGGTAAAGGCTAACAACCAAGGCCATCATAGTAGAAAAAGCTCTTTACTATATTGAGTCAACTCCAATTTATAACCCTATGTTACTGTACAAATTCGCATCCTAATTCCTTTCCAATAATATTATACTAGGTTCACACCCCATTATTGTTATTTCTATCCCATGTGATAAATAAATCCTTTTACATTTCATTTGTCTGATATATAGATCCCACTAATCAGAATATAATATTACATATGTATTCTATAAAATCATTAAAACTCATCCAATCATAACCCATGAATTTAAATAGAAAGCATAAAATGTTCATTATTCCATAGGCCATCAAATATATATATATTTCTGGATCATTCCATAATAGCATAACCTATGAAATGAAATTTTTTTACTTGCATTTTTTCATTGTTTCTCAAAAGGAATAGAAATAGGTTTTGTAAAAAAACATGTCTTATTCAACATAAACAATTCAATAAATGAATATAGATTATTACCATGGATCATATTCCTAGTAAATCATAGAATATATCAACGGATTTGATCTTATATTAGAAATTATTTTCAAATATCAGATGGAACATTTCTTAAAGAAAATATAATTTATTTTAAAATCAAAATTTTAAACATAAATCAATTTATATTAATTTTCACATAATAACAATATAAAATCATATTTATTATGGTTTAAAAATAATTTAAATATTCTCAATGGAAACATAACCTTTATTATTTTTCAAAAAATAAAAATAAATACATTTAAAGGTCTTTTTCTATACAAAAAAACCTTGAAAACATATAATGTAAGGTTTTAAATATCATTTAAATACTTTTTTAAAATATATTAAAATTTAAAAACCCATTCCTTAAAAATTAGATTATAATATGATTTAAAAACATTTTTTAAACATTATTAGAAAACATTGTCTTAAAAAATTATCCAATTGAAGAATAGAATGATGATGGATTTTCATAAAAACATATACGAAATTTTCATTATAAATTCAGGGAAAAATGGTACCATTACCAGAATATATTATGAATAAAAATAGGTAAATATAAATAATTATAATACATTAGTTATGGATCATAATATATCATCAAGGTATTTATAATCATTAACAATCCCAACAAATGATGTGATGGTAACAATAAACTCTTACCAGTTATTGAACATTGAATCGCAATAAAAATGAAATAATAACATTACTTAAAGCATAAAATATCTTTAAAAGATGGAGTCTCATGATAAAATTTGGAAAAGGGGATTTATTTACTCCTTATGAAATTATATTGTTGCATAAATTAAAATGTTACAAGAAGATGGAAAATTTGGAAAACATTCCCATAAAATTTTGGTAAAATTAAAACCATAACCCCATTAATGAAAGATCATATAATGGAAATGTAAATATAAATTTTTGTACATAGATAAATAATAATGTATAATCATGGGAATTATATACACTACATAGAATAAAGCGGTTGTGGTTGTATAATGTGTATATTAAAATTGAAATGTTAGATGGAAATCCCAAACCATATGACTTGACATCCATCGCACTCATTCAACCATCATGTATAAAAATAATAATTTTATTACACATCTCATAATGATCCATATTCTTAAATATCATACCATATAAGGTTTACTAATTACATTTTTATTACATGATTATTATAAATACAATGGTAAAGTCGGGTTTTGGATAACAACAATTATGTTTTTCAAAAAATGTTTTTATTTTTTAATATTCTTCATATTAAGATGATCAATGTGTCCTCGTATCCAAAATGTAACCCCGATATTAATATCATATATATTAATTTTATATGTATTTATAATATCATATAAAATAAATAGATCGTTAGTGATATATATTTATATACACTATCATTCCATTATAATTATTATGTAATATATATAACATATTTAAATTAAATACATAAATAATACATTCTATTTAAATCTTGAAGGAATCACATAGCTTCACTAGGTTGAGTCCCTACATACTATTTAATGAAATTATCTTATTTGGACAAAATGGGATGTTTATAGGTTTGTGTTATTTGATATATTAATAATAATAATAAAATATAATATATAATATATATTATTTATAAAACAAATTTTCCTCAATACATTCAACCATAATACGTGATAATGGAAAAATTGTCTACATAAATTCTTCGGGTATGTCATTTTTTTTTTCAAAAAACACCTTCTGTGGGTTTCCTTTTGCACAAATTAAGGCATCTATGATTTTAGGAGGAATATTTTGGAGTTGATTTTGGGAGATTTTGGGAATTCCAACTGGATTTAGGGGTGTGAATAATGGGTAAGATATAGTTCCCATTTATATTTGAAGAATAGAGGAATCATTCAAAATATTCAAACGAATTCACTATTAGTAGGTCTCTCATTCCTCATATGGAAACAAAATTTACTAATATTGCACAGAAAGGTAGATGTTGTCAAGACAAAACTCCACCACAACAAAAGAAATGAATAACTACAATCTTATTCCATAACAATGAAGTTTCCCTATTTTTAACATTTTTTAATATAGTGGTTAGTGTTTCCCTATGTTTCCATATTTCTAATATATGGTCCATCTATCAAAAATGTTTCCTTTTATAATGAACATATTAACTTGTAAAAAAATTATAGTGGTTAGGGTTTATGGATTTTTTCTTCAAATTTCAAGTGCTTTTGTTAAGGTAACTAATTTAAAAAACTAGTTAATTTTTATAGTTATGAATAATTTAAAGAAATATATAATATAAAATTTAGATACAATAATTCAAAAATATGTTGTCTTTTTTATTGAATAAAAAATGATATTATTTGGAAAATATTTTTAACAGAATCACATAAAATTGTAAGAAAAAATACATAAACCCTAACCACTATAATTTTTTTATAGGTTAATGTGTTCATTATAAAAGGAATAATTTTAGATAAATGGACTATATATTATATTTATTTACATTTAAAAATAACTTGATTAATATTAGATTATTTGTCATTTTTAATCATTTAATAAAATATCAATTACTATATAATAACACTATCCCCATTCATGATATTACATAATTATTTGGAATATAAAAATATCATCATATTTATGTAATTTAAATTTATTAGGATAATCCTTATGTACATGATATATTCATCTAAAAAATTTATTTTAGACATTAATTAATTAAATTAACCTCACATTTATTATTTTTTATCATTCATTTTATTTTTTATTAACTTTATAATTATTATATCATCGTTTATTATGCTTGTAATGTAATTATATCATAGATAAAAAATTAAAATAGTTAACATTATTATAAAATCTTTTATCTTTAGAGATAAATATTTCCAATTTTTTTTAACAAAATATGTTCACAATTAAAGGGTGGATGAACTATGTTATAGAGAATTACATCACTCTATACATAAAATTGGAATTATAATTAATTAATATATTGAAACAAAATAAGATAAATTTTAAATATTTCATTAAATATATTATATATATAATAAATTAAAATAATTCATTAATACTTTTTTGTCAAATTTTTTGATAATTAATGTGGTTAGTCTCTAAGAAATTGTATTTTTAGAAAAGGAATATCATTATTTTAAAATATTTCTTAATATCAGATCTAATTAAATGGTCACCAAATTATTATTTTCATAATATATAATGAACCAGATTTTCAAAAATTAGTCATAACCTCCATTCCAATAGCATGGTGATGAATATAATAATATTTTAATCATATGTCATGTTTTGTTTATTCTTAGTTTTGCATGTATACCAAGTTTATATCGATGCTGTGTATAATAAAATCTATTTTGGAATTACATGTTACATAAGAAAAACTCCAGGTTAGATATATCACAATCTAAAATTAGTGATTCATATAGTACAATATTTACTTAGTTTAAAGTACAATGAAATCTATTAAATATTATTAATTAATTACAAAAAATAAATAAAACCCATGGTGTTATATTCTACCCCAATTAAAATAAATATTTACCAAGAAATTCATTTGGGTCTTATATATTTTGATACAATAAAGTTTCTTTCATGTAATGCCATATTTAATAAATTAATACTAAAATATCCATTAAAAAGGAATGTTATAAAAAATTATTACCAAAAGGTAACTCATAAATAGGTTTCCCCTTAGTAGTACATGGGTTGTATGTGATGTTTTGGACATAGAGGAATGAAATAAACAATAATATTGTGACGTAGTCCATTAATCAAAAAACAATTGGTGATCCATATAATCATAGGGTTCATAAAACCATATACTAATGAGGTGTTAAAAGGTAATTTATATCATAAAAATGATGATAAAATGATGGTGTTATATTTTAAGACCCTTTCCCTAAAGTTGAATAATTTTCACAAGTAGAAATAATTAATCATATTAATTGAATGTCATAATTACCATCCCATAATTTAGTTGTGAATTGATCTATATACACGTCATTTCTCACTCCCTGAAATGTAGGTGAATTTTTTATCACCGAATCACTAACAAAGTATAATATCCATTGATAGAATGATATGTTTATGTGTATATCAGCATTTATCATCAATACAATGCAGTTAAAAAATGTTATCCAAAAGGAATAAATCATAACATGGTGAAGTAATAACATAATATAAAAAACATCATTCAAAATTCAAAATTTACCACATGATAACTTGCTATCCTATTAACCCATTTTTTTAAAACAAATGTGGGGGAAGATGCCCAAATTATTATATAGAAAAACAAAAGAAAAATTTTCATCAAGTACAACCAAAATCAACAAAAAGTCAAAACCAGCATTGTCAAGTTCCCCCTTATGGGTGGTCAGTCTTCTTTCTAAATTTATCTGCGATTATCCATTATTTTTTTTTCAACACATTCCAGAGTTTGGCATTGATGCACCCACGCCCTCTCCCTCTACTGTATCGGGCTTCAATTTCTATTGCTTGATGAAGTAAAGTGTCTTGATCTTCATCTGAACTATCATCTCGTGCATCCTCTTTTTTCTTCTCATCTTAAATTCTTTTATCACTTTTCTGGTGTCTTTTCATTCTAAGATGTTTCAATGAGCCAGCTTCCATGTCTTCAATATTAGCAGCCTTGTCAGTGTTATTAACTGCTGTCAGGGGCTCCATTTCATGCTGTTTTTTGGTGTTGCAACTTGCACAAATGAAAGAGGTGTGTGAGAAGTAGTCTCACCCAAAGGAGTACTCACCTCCTACCCAGGAGAAGTCTTGACAATGGGTAGGTCTGTGTCATCCAAGACAGTCATACCTTGAGAATCAAGTTCCGCCTTAGCATTGGCCACATGATTTGTTTTAAAAAATTTCTTAATATTAATTTAATATTGATCCCCCATATATAATAATGTATCTATTGATTTTCACATATTAATCATGGGATTAAATTCATCATGTATCCTCATAAGAATTATTAGTAAACTGAGTTACCATAAAACCTTATTGAAAAGGAACATGATTCCACATTCCTTTCAAATAAAATTGATTATTAGATATACACGTTAATAAATTGTTTTTGAAAACACCATCCATGATAAAATAAAAAAAAAATTAGAAAATAATTATTATATCAAGTTAATGAATACAATTAAATTTAAATTATTGATTCTTAGTATCACATTATCATCACATCATTATCTCAACATCCATAATATATTAAGGGTAACATTACCTTTATCAAAATATCATTTTTTGGTCAATAAATAAAATTTTACATATTTTATAATATACATAATAAATAAAATACCTAAAAATCATTATATATATCATAATTCTATAATTACAATAAATAATAACTTCAATTATTCCACCTCATCCACAAACAATTAACTAGGCTTCAACATATTATTCTTTAACTTATTATTCTGTTCATTTTTCATTTGTAGTCTCTTCATTATTAACAATATAACCACTACTCATACAATAAAATGTGATTTTCATTATGATATTTCCCATTGGAAAATCTATTTTCATGATTCCTATAAATTCCACTTTTAAAACACTAAACTCTTGAAAAAAATATATGTATTGTAATAATCCCATTAATTTTATAACTTGACTATTTATTTTTACTTACTAATTAGTTGATTTTAATTCTAATTTTTCACATTATAATCATATTAATAATTCTATGAGATATTATATTGGGTTCTTATTCCCACAACTGTGAACTGTAGAAAATAAAATCTTATTTCATATGTGGTTACCCTTATCTAATTGCTAATTAAATCAATAATTCCATTCTTTAGTAAGCCTGATAAATGGTTATGGTGAAATTTATAAATGATGTTCTAAATATATATAATAGGCCAAATCAAAATTTGTATTACTCTAGTCGTCCTTCCTTTTTTTTCTTATCAATAAATATTCCTTCACAATCAGTGTTAACTTTGATCATTGTTTTTTCAACCATTAAATAAAACAGAAAATCAATGTGTGAGGAACACTAACTATAATGAGGGAAAAGTATTTTTGAAAAAAAATATAGTATGTCTATATCATGACACCATATACATTAATATATTAAAATGTAGTTTAATCGTACTTCCTTCAATTTTATCTTCTATTTAAATCTTCTAGAAATTTTCCTATAGTTTTTAGGAATTCCCAAATCATATCCCCAAAGAGTGCCTATATAGGTGTATAGAAAGGATTGTTTTCATGTACAAGTTTCTGATCAAATATATTTCAGAATGCAATTATTGTGATGTTACCACAATGTACATACATGCAAGATCTATATCCACATGTAGTGTCCAGAAAAGAGTTTAATTATTTGTAACAACATTATGTATCCTATTCTAAAAATCCCTTACATTTTCTTATTTATTGTCTCATCATAAGACTTATCCTTAGAGACATATTCAGATTTATAATTAAAAGTATAACTGAGGATCTAACAAATGCTTTATCATAAATGTTTCAAATTGTTGAATAATAATTTACTTTGATTCTAACTTTATTGACCTAGGTATTTCATACATAGATATGATAAAAAAATTATGAATATTAATTACATTTCACAAATACATGATCGAGGACTATAATGTAATTTTACTTATGGAAACAAGGAATCAAAATCATTTCATATAGGGAATGTTATTCTATGTATCATATAATGTTATTCGACACTAATATTCCTATATGAAACATTCTTCATTAAATGGGTAAAATAATCATACGAGATAATGATCTCATGTACTTAGTATGTGAAAATAGTGGATATACATAGATATTTCCTGAACATTAGAGAATACAAACATGAGAATAACAATTGAGAACCATACCATTTATGAGAACTCCTTGGAAGTATAACTTTTTTATCGATGATTAAGGCTTCCAATTGCTGGAATCCATTTAGGCAAGGCTCAACATTTTACCTAGAGCTGTACAGAGTGGAGGATCTCTAGTTATGTATTCCTATATTTTGTGACATATCGAACATGTTTGATTTTGATGATTTTAAACTATTTTATTGAATTTTTGGAATGGGTGCAGTTTTTGGATTATTGAATTGGAGTTGGGTAGGTGATTGTGTGCAGTGGGAGGTTCACTCCACGCTAGTCATATCCCCTATCATCATGGTTTCTTGCATCAGAATCTAGTGAGGGTGCACCGTTAGTTATTTTTTGAATGGATCCATCCCCAGAGATGAGTTTCCTATATAGAGTGGATTAGACACCCTCATCGGAGAGATCTACATTGTGATGTGTTGGGTTATATAGTCCTGGGTGATGATTGATCATCTTACCTCTCATTAGATCATCTTACGGTAGCGCCATCGACTAGAGTAGTGGTGGGGGTAGTTTAGATGGGCTCATCTTGGGCTTCTTGCGTGATGGAGGGGTAATTATGAGGATGTTTTTTTGAGTTAGTGTAATTTTGTTGAACTTTATTCATTGTGATATTCTTTTTGTGGTGGTTATCCTTATGGCCATGTGGTTCATGGTTTGAGGGATAATACGTCAATTCTCTCATAAGGTGTTTCTCCATATAAAGATTAGATAAGTGGGTTTTATCCAAATCTTTTTACTAGAATTGAATGTTTGAGAGGGTTGGGCTTTTCCATCGGTTCCAGGCCTGTGAATTCATGAACGATAAAGGTAGCCATTAGTGAGGAGTCAGAGGAAGATGATATTAATGGTTTTTTTACATGGTAGGGGCTCTTCTATATATTTTTTAATGAGTTTTTTGGACGTAAATTATTTTACCGTGGTGGTTTCGTAGTTTTTTGTAGTTGAAGTCATGTATGATTTCTCATATTTTCCTCAAATGTGTTTGAATAATATAAAATTTAATTTTTAGTTAGAATAATTATTTGTTCCTGGATAATATAAATTGTCAATCATAAACAATATTAAAGGATTTCATCTTATATAGAATGGGATTTTGAATGATCACATGGATGATTTATTAAGGAAAATAACATTTCATGTAAAATCAATTTTTAAAATGTTAAATAATTCAAATCATTTTCATTGGAAAAACATTAAAAATATATATTGTTTGATTTAAAATATATTTAATACATTTCTGGAGAAAATTAAAATTCCTCAAAAAATAATAAATTCTACAACATAAAAATGTAAAATCCCTTTTTCATTAAAAACAACCATCAACACTTAAAAATGATGGTTTGAAAATATTCAAATAAATTTTATAAAAAACTAACTGAATATAGTTTTACATGAAAATGTACCTAAAATATAAATTAAATTATTTTTTGAAAACATTAATAGAATACATGATTTTGGAATAATGTAAATTAATAACTACAGAGATAAAAAATGTCCAATTTTATAAAAAATCTAAGAAATCTTAAGAAAAAATTGAGGAAAATGGAAATATTACACGGTGATATCTTGAATAACCAAAGGAGGAGAATATTAATGATAATTTTGAGATATGGATAAAAATATATCCTGATAAATAATACGATTAGAGCAGTAAATTCTTGCCAATTTGGTAACTTTAAATCATAATCCCCAGAAATAAAAATAATTATGAGAGCTATAATATATCACAAAAATAAGGATCACGATATATCATGTAAAATTTCATTATATTCACGTCCTAAAAGAATATTGGTGCTTAAAAAAACATGTTTCTATAATATTGGAAATTGATATATAATTCCATTACGGTTCTGGGAAATTTGAAATCATAAACCCATGAAAGAGAGATCCTAAAATGGATTTGTAAAATAATTTTTTTATAAAATCATATCAATATTTTCTTTAATGGAAATAATATACCACATAAAATAAGGATTTTTTTAATATAGAATGTGTATTTCAAATGAAAATTATGAGATGGAAATCCCTAACCATAAGTCCTGATGTCTGGCCTATAGATTCAAATCCCTTATATATTAAATAAATTTTTATAACAAATCTGTCTAGAAAAATATAAATATATATATCATAACATAATTTTTTTCATAACACCATTTAGAAATTAATTTATTAATAGTATTATTTTAAACTTCTATTTCCATTACCAACTGCTCTATTTTTATATATATTATTCTATCAATTATGGTAATAATATTTTGATAATAGTGCCCAATTTTATAGAATGTGTATAACAACCCTACTCATTTTACACACGTAAACATGATTTATTACATAAAATTGTCCCTTGATTCATGATGGAAGATAGGGAGGTCTAATATCTTTTGGGATTAGTAATATTACATAACAACATAGTATATAAAACACAACATCTTTTCTGAAAACTTCATTTACATGACGACAAAATTATTTCATATTTAGTATTGCATAGGATAACCTTTGGACATGCATAATAAAAGGGTGACCTATAAAGCTCAGTAATGGTGTGAAAAAGGCATAACATTATCTATATATTACATATTCAAAAATAGTCAATCAATGGGGAAAAAGAGAATCGTTGACATAAAGGCATGATATAGCATGATTATCAAAACATGGAATTGTGGAAACCAAATTAAACATAATATTATCGTGATCTAATTATCATTGCACATGGGGAATGAGTAAACCCTCACTGAACATGAATTATCATGAGTAAACCCCCATTGCACTTGAATGGTAATGATATTATTCTTTACCCAATGCATTGGAGCGCTATTAGGGCACACCCTTCTAAATCATTTCATGTCATCCCTAAGTGTGCCACATAGATCATATAACATGGATTCATTAAACATCATCATTTATTCCATGATAAATTTCTATAGTATTCATACATGAAAATATACAATCAATATGTAAATGTGCATAAATGTGAATACCCATGATAGAGACATGGTCATGGTTTTCACTACACAATGAATTTGGCTGGGAAAATCATGGTCAAATTTCGGCTGCATAACGGTGTGACATAAGAATTCATAAAAATGTTTGATGATAGATAAAGAGTTTTATCACAATATTTACATGAATTGGACTGTAATGTATAAAAATAGATACATGTCCCAACATATGTAATGGAATTTAGATTCATAATACAAAAGAATTTCATCAATGTAAATGAGAAGAGATAAATTTCTTACAAAATTTCAGCATGGTGATGGGTTTACATGGGAGGCATTAATGACAGAATAATGGGTCTCTCATCATTTAAACATAAGGTGGCAATGATTTTGGAGGTTAAAAATCATAACCCAAATTTTTAAATTTAAAATATTTGGGTATAGAATCATAAAGAAACATGGAAATGAGAGAGGAAGAAATCACTTATGAGTAAGTGTGATCCCAATGTCATGGGAGAGGCTTGAGAGAGGCTTCTTAGGTGCATAGAGAGCCTTGGAAGGATTATAGAGAGAGGAGGTAAGAGGGTTGTATAGCTCTAGATGATTTTAGTGAAGAGAAATTGGGATCTAGGTTGGGGTTATATTGGAAAAGGGTGGGAAGTCATTATTATTTAGGATTTGGACCATACATTATAAACTTTTTAAAATGACAAACCAACCCTTTGTATTCCCATGTATTGTTTAATGAACCATCCCCCAGGGCCCGTGTTATGACATACCCCAATCCCAACTCTTGATGGTCATGGGTATGCAACTAGTGTTGAAGACGTTAACCTGCAAGTGTAAGGAATTTTCCTCGACACCTGTACTCAAATGCACTCAAAATCAAAAACCACAAAGATGAAAGGTGATCACTAAGTAATTGGAAACTACAAAAAAAACAAAACTCTAATCACTAAGTGGTGTAACCAGGACCGTATACAAGAGCATAAAAAGAACTAAAAACAACAAGGTACAAAGGGAGCACTAATGACTGCTTGTGGAATATCTAACATGATCACTAGAGGCGTGAAGCTATTGGAAGTCGAAGTAGTATGTTGTGTATACTCGGTCCTACTCGACCCCTCCTGTTCCTAGGAAACCATGTCCACTTCTGTAACATTTTTCAGTCCTATCTCCCTATGTGCTCGTATCAAAACGTTGTACATTTTCCCCAGACACAATACATATAGGAAAAGCCTGTGAAGGGGTAAGTAACTCATAACCTAGTAGTGGACCACAAGAACAACGATGGTCTCTCATATATCCGAAAAAAATACAACACTAAAACCATGAATGAAACCCCAAATATTATCCATAATCAGTACTACTCTGTTATATACCACTTTATATACCTATGCCATCCATATATACTCGTCTAAGCCAAAGAAACATGTGTCCCTGACCTCAAGTCATTTCTAGGATTTCTAATGAATGATCAAAGCGTAACACATGGATAATGATTACATGCTCCACAATATGACCATTCCTGATGGCACTCATCTGATTGATGTAGTCCATCAGGTACATCTAAACCATTCCTAATAGAACGTTTGAAAAACATGCTCAATTGGGAACTTTTTATGTGAACTGCCTCTAGTGCATTACACTAGAGGTATCGTAGTCATAGTATTGCTCAAAAGTCATGAAAAAGGGAAAAAATTAAAGAGGTCCACTCCTCGACACTTCATTCTGTTTGGGGAGAACTGCTCCATTCTAATCCATGATATCTCAGTTGCCACAATAAGAAGTGTCATGCACCTCAGTCCATCAAGGGAGTACTAACTACTACTCTAGGTGTCGATTACAATAAGCAGAAGGGCCCAATCCTCATAACTATGACCTACATTCAAGGGATATCTAATTCCCTATAAGGACCCTCTCCTCATCACTACTCGAAGACGGGGGAGTACGACTCCAATTGTGAGGACTCTTATACTACTCATTAGGGGAGTAAAAATCTATTAGTTTAATCACTATGGGGGTCCTGCACCCTAGCACGTCAGGGGAGTACCGACCCCATGATACATATTAACATGGATAGGGAGTACTGATTGTACTATATCACTTAATAAGGAGGACCCACACTCTGCGTTGATTGGGAAGTACCTACTCTTAACATAGAGGATCACACACCACTCAGTTGGGGAGTACCTGACTCTATTTGAGTTTTTTATGGAGTACATGTACCATAGTCCAATTGGGGATTAATGACTCAAAATTTAGGAGAACCATATTAGAAAAAAATAAACCAGAACTCTTGACATTGGGAGTGCCATCGTTACAAAAACAGAAGAGTAATGAATACTCGATCATTGAGTCATCAAATAAGTAGCTGTCCTATCTCACACTAAAAGAAACGGAATTGGTTCTGGTACTCAGTTTATTGGTCATACCTCAACTACCATAATGATCCACAATGAAGTATCATGAGGATCCGTCATGTCAAAGGGTTCCAACGCAATAGATAGTGCATCAACCGGACACCTGGTCTGAAAGTTATTGGCATTTTATTGTCGTGGGCCTATTGGATTCAGGTACGATCTAACCTGGAAAAAATACAAAATTCTCTAAAAGTCACCAGGATTATCTCAAATGGAAGACCTTATTCTATTGGTTTTGTCTTAATAGATGGTTCTTCAAACAGACGTCCCGTTTTGGAGATATGCTCGTTTAAGATAATTGGGTCGTAAGTGGGTCTGGTTCCGGTCTGACACGGTCGGACTGACCAACCCAGCATAAGGGGCCCGGACCAAAGGTGTTATGGTCAAACCGATTTTTCTAGGCCTATTCTGGAATGCTGGGCCGTTCGATGAGCCTGCTATGACATAGTTTCGGCACGACCCACTAGGCTAGTTGGGGCCGGCCGAGCAGCAGAATCGCTCGTCCCCCTGGCCGAGCACGGGGGACCACTCCCCTACTAAATTTCCAAAGTTGTTCGGTACATCAATGTCACTGAGCCAGGTGGAGCCTCATATCTTGGTCCACTATAGACCACCATGCGTGGCGCTACTCTCTACCACGGCTCAAGGCTGCTGCCTTCCACAATGGATAGATGACACAACCTTGTTCCACGGTGTGGGGCCTGGGTCAACAGGGGCCCCGAATGGTGTCTCACAACCTAGCAATTCCATATGGATAGACCCGCTACAGACCCGTGGGTGTGGGTCCTTCCTCTATTGTGTCATGATTTTGTGTCATTCTACCACGTCGTGCGACCACAATGCACTACCCTACATCAACGATGTTGGTGTTGGACGACCGCCCATTGTTAGCCACAGTACATTCAAGCACCATCATTACTTTTTAGCTTGCGGGTGCTGATCGCTTCATCCAGCAATTTAATGTCCCACCATGTGTCATTTCCATGCTGTTGCTTCTTCTTGTCGCCCACGTAGAATGCATCCATAATGGTTTTGGAGGAGTGTTTGGGGCTTGTTCGTTTGACATTCACCCTCCACGTTAGCATAATAACATGGGAAGTATTATTTGATAAAAAACACCCATAATGGAACCCCTCATTATCCTCCCACGTTAAAGAGTGAAATGTGGGTCATCCTATTACACAATTGACCCATGTTCATCATAATATTACCTTACTAGTTAAATAGGGTCGGAATCAATCACATAACCCCCTACCTTGTAATCGTTGGAAGGCGTTGTATATGAGGAATACATGTCCATGTCCGAAGGTGTTTTTCGATGCTTGTCATCACTCGTCGATTCCCGCAACATATATCACTTCAATCATCATTCTAGGTTGGGGGAATACATCACTTCACTTCATCAGAGGATCCCCTATTGCATGCCAAAAAACTATGCCCATGATTGGTTTAAAAATAGTGGTGGATATGATCAATTCACCGAAAAATTAATGAGATTAAATAATGAGTATAATTAATTAACACCTTTAATTATCTCAATGACATGGTAACACATTCATTTAATCTCCCAATGGTGTGGTTACAAAAATTTTGAGTCAAGAAATTAAATGGTTTAGACTTTTCACAACGGTTCCAATGCCGTTTGTCCAGCGGTTTCACAAAAGAAAAAATAAAATAACCATAAGTTAATTTATTATATTTTTTAAATGTATAAAATTTATCTTTGTTGTCCGACCATTTCTAGTCAATGATAAGCTTCCCTTATTTAAATCATGATGTTGTGGAATCAACAGTGCCTTCAGATTTTAAATCCATGCGCCAGTTAAATATATATATTCGTCACCTACACAATTACTGAACGTACAAAAAAATTTTCAAAAATTACTTTCAATAATCCTTGAACTACACCGGTAGAGGTTAGGCTCAGCCTACGGGGAGTACGACCTCATTTGATAAACAATAATATGAGATTCTAATTCTAAATTTATGTATAGAAGTTATGTATTTTACAATAATTTTTTTACTTAATTATTTTATTTATAGCTAAAATCTAACTTCCACTAGTGGACCACATCAGCCAATGTTAGTATCTGCATACGTAAACCATATACTCACAAGTTCAGCGGTGGTATTTTATTTTTAATCTGAGTCACCATTTATGAGATATAAGCATTTGAAAAATAAAATAATTTTCTTTATTAATTTTCTTTATGTTTAATCTATTATTGGGTTCTCTCACTGGGGGCATGTGCTGACTAAAGTTAATTCGCGCCTAGGGTAAACCCTCTATCTTGAATGCAACGTCACCCTTGGATTTCTAATATGGGACCAGCTTATGAGTTATTCCATGTTTTATTGAAATCATATCACATATTCCAATTAAAGCATAACATTTTTTTGATGGATCATTCAGGGCACTCTGGTTATCAGAGTCACATGCCGTTATATTTTGAGGTCTGGAAATAATTCCATATAAAAAAAATTTCACTAAAATTCCATGACGTTACATTATCCCCAGAATTTGACTTTTCATCACAAAAAAATCCAAGGCCTAAACTCACAAGAAGAAACAGGGTCAAACAAAAGTTACTTTGCTGCTTCCAATCATGAACCACAAGTGAATACTAAGATCAACCACTCTTATGTCCAACTCTTACAAGGTCAACGTAGTGCATCAATCAGCACATGTTTCTTTAGCTGGGATAAGTGTAGTATACACTATTCATCACAGTACATCTTCTATCATGGGGTATAGTGGCCCTCTACCTAGAACCTCTTTCGACCTCACCAAAAGGTGAAACAAAACATTACCACTCCCAGTTGTGGCATCTCCCTAGAGTATGGATGGATAGGAACAATTCAACATGGCGAAAAAATATTGTAGTCTAACTCCACCACCACAGAATGACTCTTGTGAGAATATTTACAAGAGTACATATCATGACATCTAGGCTCCACCCCAACAATTTTCTTAATAGAAATGAATATATCGACCATGAGGATATACCCAATTTATTTATTAATGTCATATTTCTGGAAATGACGAGAAATGCACTTCATCAAGGGTTCATCCATCCTAAATCTCACTACTAAAAATACCATGTATCTGATCCTTTGGTTTTATATCATACCACAACCACCATGATGTTCAAAAATGTAGAAACCCAATGATCTTCCCGGTCATTAGGTTTCCAAGGAAATAGATGGCTCGTCTATCGGACACACAGTCTAAATGATGATAAAAATTTAGTGTCGAGGGCCGGTTGGATCTGGGTACGATCCAACAAGGAAAAAATAAAAAATTCACTAAAAGACGCATGGAGTGTCTCAAAAGTATCACCTCATCCTAATATTTCTGTTGTCGTAGATGGTTCTTCAAATGGACATAAAAATTAAGAGATATGTGTGTTTATGCGAACCAGGACGTAAGTGGGTATGGGTCAGGTCCAATAGAGTCATACCGACCCAACCCAGACCAAAGGGGTTGTGCTTAGCCCAATTCAGCTATGCCTAGTCGAGCAAACGGGGCCACAGGCTCGGCCCACTGGGCCTTGTGTTTGGTGTGGCAAACCAGGCTGGGTGTGGCCCACCAGGCTGCGATATTGCTCTACCTATTGGCCGAGCGCGGGGGGACTGCTCCCCTCTCGAATGGCCGAAGACATTTTGGTCATCAAAGCCATGGTTCTCGGTGGCACTAAAAATATTTCCCTGCTACAAATCCCCTGGCATTGGTCCACACTATATCGTGGCTCTATGTCACAACCTTCCTCTATGGTGCGCCACCTTGCTCAACAGTTGCTCTGAATGGTGCCCCACCACTTGCCCAATCCATTGTGATTGGCCCTTTATGGACTTGCGGCTGTGGGTCCGATATCCACCATGGCTTGATGCCTCATCCTTTCACCACAAAATGCCTCTTTAGCATGTCTCCCCACTTCAATGTTGCTGGTTTTGGCCAACCTCCCCTATCCATTGTGGCGTCTTTGGGCGCCGCCATTCCTTTGTGGCTTGCATGTTCTAGTCGCCGCCTCCCTTGGCCTTAGGTCCCACTGTGTTCCGTTGTCTTGTTGCTGCTTCTTCTAGTTACCCACATAGAATACAACTATTATGGGTTATGTGGAGGGGTTTTTCCTTCTTTGTTCCACCTACACCAACCGTATTTTCATTATAACATGGGAAGGATTATTATATTATAAAAACCCCTATAAAGAAGCCCTGCTTTATTCTCCCGCATTTAAGATAAAATCATGGGTCAAACCGATGGACGGTTCACCCTCGTTCTTAAAAATTTTCATGTATGGGGTAAAAAGAGGAGGAATAAACCATATATCTACCTACCTTGTAATCGTTTGAAGGAGCTGCAGATGAGGAAGAAGTGTCCACACCTAAATTTGTTCGTCGGCACCAGCTGTCGCCCATCGATTCCACTAACATCCATCGATAGATGATTCATTATAGGTTCGAAGAAGTCATCACAGTACTTAGTCAGAGGACCCCCTATTTCAGGCCAAAAACCAATTCCCATAGTTTTTTTAAAAAATAGAGGAGGATTGGATCAATAATCCTCAAAATTAAAGAGGTTAATTAACTAGTATAATTAATTAACACCTCTAAATATCTCAATGGTGTTGTTAGTCATCATTTTAAATATCCCAATGTTGTGGGTAATGAAATTATGAGTCCAGTAATAAAATGGTTTTGATGTTGCATAGTGGTCCAAAAACCATTTTTCCAACGGTTGCATAAATAAAAAATAAAAAAACAAAAAGATAATTTTTTTTTTTTGTAAATTCCAAAAATTAATTTTTTCATCCAACAGTTGTTTTTCAAAGATATGATTCACTTTAAGAATCATGGTGATGTGGATTCAACAGTGCCTTCATATTTTTAATCTAAGTCCTGTTAAAATGATAGAATTCACTACATGCCTATTTACTGAACGTACCTTAAAAAAAGTTCAAAAATTAATAACAAAATCCCTAGACCCTTGTCGGTTGAGGTTAGGATCTACCTAAGGGTAAACTGACCTCATGAGCTCAATGGTACTCTCATATTATCAATCTAAGATTCTATTTAGATGGGAATGATTTTATAATAAAATAATTGTTAATAATTTTTTTTATTTAAAGCATAAAACTATCATCCATTGGTGGCCTGTGATGGCCAATGATAGTATCTTCCAAAGGATGGAACAAAATAACATGATTAGCGGTGGTGTCAGATTTTTAATCCGAGTAACCTATTTTGAGTTATAATAATTTGAAAAATAAAATAAATTTATTTAATATTTTAATTTAACGTTTTTCTATTTTTGAGTTTTCTCACTAGGGGCTTGCACCAACTAATGCTACGTTGACCTAAGGTAAACCCGCCATCTTGAATGCAACGGTGTCATCAAATTTTTCATCTGATCACCCAATTAAGAGTTGTTCAAATTTTTTTGGAAAAATCCCTACGAATGATATTTTATTTGTAACATTTTTTTGATGGATCATTTCAGGCCATCCGGGCATCGGAATCACGCGCCGTTAGATTTAGCGGTCTCGAAATAATTACATTTAAAAACAATTTACATGGAAATTATGAGGCATTAAATATTATTCCAAATATAATTGAAAAACGTTGTTATATAATTCCAATGGCCTAATATTTTGAAATATAAGGAAATCTTATGTGGATGTGAGTCACAGTCTCAAGCAAATTAGTTAAACAAGATAAAATGTTTTGTAAGTATTAGAGGGTCCACTAATGCATTGTAAAATAAATAAAACAAACCTAAAAAAAATATTTTAATGGTAAAACATTTATTCTCTAAACAACTCATTTATAATAATTTTTTACATCACTATTGGTTAATTATAATGTTATAAAATAGATTATATAACTAAACAGTATTTAATTTTTGCAAAAAAAAATCGACTCTCTACGAAAATTATGAAAAATTAACTATTGGATAATTTCAATTTCTTGATTATAAAAATAATAATCATTTAGTCTATATATTTTTTTAAATATGTGCTTTTTTACTTTAAAAATAAAAATTGATATTTATAGAAAATTCATGTGTTTTGATAAAAAAATCATTCTAACTATATTAAATATCCCAAATAAATTCCTAAAAAGTATATGATAATTTAAATTTAATAGAAATTAATTTAGTAATAATATTTTATCAAAATATTATTTAATTCAAAATTACATTAATTCATCAAAATAGATTTCTTAATATAATATTAACTAAAAATACAATAGTTTCTTTAAAACCCAATTTACAATGTAACTATAATAAAATTTATCTATATTCTCGGTAAAAAATAATTTAAAAAATAATAGTTCTAGGTTTTTATTACAAATCCACTTATAAAACCTGCAGAAGAACTATGGGTAAGGTGTATGATAATAACAAACTCTTCGGGTGGCTATGACAACATCGCTCGGGTTGTAATGTCAATCAACCTATACTTCTCACAAAGGCATTTCGGTTTGAGATTAACATGTTGAATCATGAATTTGGATTGGTCAAGAGAGAAGCCCAATGATGTAATATAATTTCTGAGCTCTGGAAAATGGTCTTCGAATAGAGAAATTCTACTAGATTAGGTCATCGCATCCTTTGTCTGAGTAAATTAGATTTATTAAATCCATATATTTATAATAATCATGTGATCAAATCTCAACATATATATTAGTAATTGTAAAAATTATTAATGGTATTTGGAAATCCGAAAACATAAAACTAATGAAGTGCATATGTTATATAGATATTTTACATAATAATACATTTAATTTGATAAAGAGTAATTTTCACTAATAAAAGTTTTGGTCGTTAAATCATACCCCCTTATGAAATTTCTCCCTTGAAATTTCCTTTTCCCACAATAAAATAGATGTTGGTATCTATGCTTAATCACATTCTCTGATGACCTCATTGTCTCTTCAATCATGTGTTTTCAAAAAAAGACCTTGATGAGGGGAATTGTCCTATTTCCTATAACATTATCCCTACTATCTAAGATCATAGACTTCTTCTCTTTATAGGAGAGGTCATTCTCCAATGGTACCACCTATGGATAGAGTACATGGGATCAGTCTGGTATATACTTCTCAAGAGTGATACATGGAAAACATCATGTATTTGAGATAGGTTTTTTGTGATTTCAATTTGATATACCACTTCTCTGATGCGATCAAGGATCTCAAAAGGGCCTATGTTCTTTTCACTAAGCTCTCCCCTCATACCAAATATCATAACTCTATTCCGTTGTGATGTGCGGGGGAATACCATGTCTACACCATCAAACTCTATGTCTCGTCGAAGATTATCATCATTGCTCTTCTGTTGACTCTATGAAACATTAATTTGATGTTGGATGGTGATAAAGCTCTCCATCTTTTCTTTGAATATTTCTAGACCTTGACATTTTCTCTCCCCAACATCATCCCAACATGCATGTGTTCTACAAATCTTCCCATAAAGTGCTTTATAAGGATCTATTGGACATTAGATTAAGGATGATAATCCGTACTAATTTTTAGCTCCTTATTTAGAACATATTGAAGTCTTTTCAAAAACATATAGGTGAATCTTGGATCTTAATCGGATACAATATATATTTGTAGTCCATACAACCAAAGAACTTCTCTGATATATCAATGTCATATGATCCAATAATAAATCCTCTCAAATTTAAATAAGGTGTGTAGTATTTATAAGATGATCCAAAAAACCCAGATAGAATTGTTTCCTTTGGATGACTTTGGATGTCTGGTGAAAAATTCCACGATGATGATCTCCCATTTCCATGATATTAGGGGTAATGTTGGAATTATCTCTTAGACATATATCTCTTATCCTTCACTTGATGACACACTAGGCACATTTTTGTATACTCAGAGATCACATTATTCATGTTATCTCACAAAAAAATCTATATGAGATCTCAATATATCATTGTGTTTCCTTAGTGAATGAAGATATTTTATCTATATACATCATAAAAAATTTCTTTCTTTAACAATCAATTTTATAGAATAAATTTTCTTGACCCAAATCTCACAATTACTTCTTAATTAACATTGAACTGAGAGAATTTCCCATTTCTAATACTTTCCACTTTTATCTTAATTCAAACAACTTCCTTTTTAACATCCTTTAACCTATCCAAAAAAGCCTTTTGGGAAATCATTTTTTTAAGTATTAATGATGTTCCCTACATTATGATTCCCGTGTCCATATTTATTCAATATAATAATATTGGGTCCTTTTCAATTCTCATCAATGATAGAATGTATGGGTCATTTCTACTTATAGAATCCTACACCTTGTTCTATTTCCTTGGGTTATAATTAATTGAACATTAATAGTCTTTGATCAACTCTACACATCTTCATTGGTGATTATTCAAATATTTCATTTTGAATATATACTTGTTGATATTGTGATCTGTGTATATTTTACACGTATCCCAAAAGAGGTAATGTTTTTTATATTTTCAATGTGAAGACTATGGCAAGAACTCAAAATCATGTGTTGTATAGATTTTCTCATTAACATTCAGTTGCATTTAAGAATTGACAAAAAATTATAAATTTAACATAAACACATATCCTAGGACCCTCTTTGAAGCATCACTAAATATAAAAAAACTACTCCAATTATGGGTAGTGTGAGCCTGGGCACAGGGATAATACTCTTTTTCAACTCCTTGAATCTCTCTTTGAATTCATTACACCAAGAAAACATTCCCAATGTTGTTCTCAACAAAAAATCAACTACATCTGTCTTAGAGGGATCCACTAATATCTTATTGGTTGAGATGGTATGATCTATGAATCAGAACTCCTTCAACCAGAACTCACATTTTTGTACTTTTCATATAGCTTCTCCTTTCACAAGGTGTCTAGTAAAGTGATTAGATTCTCCTCATTCTCCGACATGGTTTTGGAGTATATTATAATAATTTCTATAAAGACTACAATAAATTTTTCATGGTAATATCTAAAGACTCAATTCATCATGTCTATGAAGATTTCTATAGTACTAGTGAGTCCTAAAGAAATTATAATGAATTCATAGTACACATATCATGTACGAAACTAGTCATTGGTATATCTTTCTTCATCACCCTTACTATGAACAATGAAGTTGTATAGTGATACAAGTAGCATATCACAAAAAGAAATCAATTTAGGAAAGAGGATACTTGTTCATTATCTTGATTTTGTTGAGTTCATGATAATCATTGAAATGGCATGTCGACCCACCCTTTTTCTTCATGAAGCAGACTGGTGAACCCCATTGTGATGTACTTGGTCATATAAACCCTTTATCTAGATTCTCTTATAGTTGTTTTTATACTCTTCGAGCTCCACAACATCCATTCTAAACATGGTCTTGGGTATTGTAAATGCTCCACATATATGATCAATGGATAATTAAACATCTCTTCTAGGAGGAATTCCATGTTATTCCTTAGGAAACACTTTATCTAATTCCATCACAATAGGCATGTCTTCAAGTATGGTTGCTTCCTTAGAGTCAATAATCTGACCCATATACAAATTCTCATATGGAATTTATATCCACACTTGAGATGATGGTGCTAAAGAAGATTCATCTTCCTCCTTTCACATGTTCAGAATCAGCGGTGATTCACAATATGGAGAGTGATTTCCCTTTGATGTCAATTTATGTTGGCGCTATATAATGATATCCCATAAATGCCATGAATTGCATCATATTCTAACAAAGGGAGTATGATGAGGTTTTCTAGGAAGTTCATACCACAAATTGTGATTGGGGAGGAGTTATATTAATGGATTTCAGATGTTTCCATATTTTCTGTACCCATCGACATCATTACATCAATGATTTTGGATGGTTTTGGGATTTTTCTAAAATTTATTGACATGAAAAATTGAGTAGAACCAGAATCCAAAAGTATGTTTTATATTCTTGAATGAATAACTAGTGTAACTAAGACCACTTCATTGTTGGGGTTTACTTCAAAGTTAGTGATGGAAAAAAATATATCCCTTACTTCCATGGAGGTTGTGGGTTGCCTAAAAAACCGCAGTATTAGGTAATTAGTTTGTAATGATCCATGGTTCTTCTTTATTGAAGTAATGAACTACGCCTTGAGAATCGAATGGAACTTTCCTATCCTCTATTGCAGCCACATGTTTTTCTTGTTAGTAGGTAATGGCCAGGTTCCCTTCCTATCGAAACCTATAGCATTTCATCATCCACATTGTATAATTTACAGGGTTCTTCTATCCACACTATTGGAAATTGGGGAGTTGATATTTATTAGCAACGTTGGAATTATCCATCAGAGTGCCAGAGTTGATATAAGGCCCAACCTTAAACCTTACTTAATATTGAATTAAATGAATAATTCACATTGAGGATATTTTCATGGTTTAGAGTTTTAGATAATTAGGACATAACTATTACATATCAAAAGATTAAAAAGTAGACACTTCTAATAAGCTTCCATAAAATAAAAACTCTTAAAAAGAAACATGTTTGTTTCCTTGTTTTAGATAGCATGACTTCTCCTTGATCCCATCCTTTACCCTATTCCACATTAATTCCTGTGAAAAACATTTCAAAAAACATAGGGTGACCATAAAAAGCTCAGTAAGGGATACACAATGAATGAAAACTGTTATTTTTTCAAAACAATATGTAAACCATGTTTACTTTATCAAATTAATAATTTTCACCTTTAAGAAGTAGTAAAAAACTCCTCAATGAATAAAAGATCATTACATACCCTTTTGTAACCAAACTATTACCATAAAACCCATATAAAGAACACATAACATATAAAGGTAACATGGGGCATAAAAATACTTAAATGGAATAAACATATGGTCAACTTCCTCACATACATAATGGAATAGCCATACGGACGACTTCCATACCCAATTCATTAGAGGTTATAATGTAACCACCCATCCTGGTATTCACCGCACCACCCATCATATGGTTTATCATGTAACCACCCATAAAATTTCCAAGTACCATCATTACAAATAAGATATTGAAAATATAAACATTTCAATAACAACATTTCATTTTCAATCACAATAAGTAATTCCATGATATTGAATTAATCAATCCATTTTCATTAATCATTTAAAAGAGATTTGTGAATCGAAGTGTCCCATACCACTTTGAAGCTTTTAATGGAATTATAATTTTAAAACAATAATTTCCTTATAAATAAATTCTGAAAACCATTTTGAAAACATGGACATTAAAGGTAAATATTTAGAATAATGAATCATTAAAACATTTAAAACGATATTTTTGTTAAAGAGTTTTTTACACAATGAGAGACTCCTAAATACAAATAATTGCAGAATAAAATTTAAACTGAGCTTTATAATATCATGAGAATAAAGGTATTAATTATATAATATGTCAAAGGATAGTATTCAAACCATATAATAGTGAATTGGTGCATAACAACAATGAATTCTCAATGGAAATGTAAATTGAGATGAAATCCATTATAAAGTTGGTGTCCTTAAATTAAGGATAAATATATCACATAATTATGTGTGTGAAATATAAATACATCCAATATAATTGGATATTAATTTTGAAACAATAAGAGGTCATTCACACATAATCCTGAAATAACAAAACCAATGACATAGATATTTATCTCAATGAAATGAGATTGAATTATGATTTCCCATACAAGTTATTAAGAATTTATCAATGAAATGATTATGTGTAGAAATAGTATATCCACAAAAAAGATTGTGGAAATTATAACATAGATATTCCACACATAATCATTTCATAATAAAATCAAGAAGTATAGGTTTAACCCAAATAATTGAATGTGGGTTAAGAAGTTCCCTTATAGAAATCTGACAGCCTAACGGCGTCACTTTAAAATTCAGAAAATGAGTTGATGAGAGAAAAAATTGTATTTCATCACTTGGACATAAAATTTACATAAATAAGGATATATAATAACATATCCCAACATAATAGAATGTGAATTAAAAGACATAACAAAAGAAGTATTTTAAAATGAGGAGGGTGAAAGGTCCCCTTACCGAGTTGGGTAACTTTCGAAACGTACACCCCATGGAAGAAGGGTCATACATTGATAATGTAAAAACCCATAAACGAAATTATATTAAACAAAGAGTATAATAATTGGCAGTACATACACCACTCAAAGGAAATTGTGGCAAACATAGCATAAATGTCCTGGGAATAAAAGTGAGATGAAAAATCCCTTACGAAAACTCGGCAGCCTAACGACGCCACTTAAAACATCCAAAAAATGGTTTTATGAAATCAAATAGGGTCTCTCATCTTATGAACATAAAACGTACAGTAAGAGGAATATAAAATAACATCCCCAAACATAATAAAGATGAGATTAAAGGAAATGACATAAAAGAGAGTGCTTAAAAAGAAAGAGAGAGGTAGGATCCCTTACCTCGTGTCCGACATGACTCGTTCGTTCTTTAATATCCTGAATAATAAATTTTTTTCATTTTATAATTTCATAAGGACCTCATTTAAATATTATTATTCAGTTCATATCACATATTATAATGTTATAAAAATTGGTTTGTAAAGTGAGTTCATATCAGACATTTTTGTCGATGTTCGGTACATGAGTAAAAATTGAACTTGTTGGAAAAGAATTTTCCATGTAGTTATAGGTACATAATCTACAGAATAGTATTAATGTTTTAAATATCATATATATCCAGTATATATTCATTTTTTTACTATTCTATAACATTTGGATATAAAAAATTAAAATCACCATTCATGGAGTCAGTAGGTGGTACGTACGCATGAACATTACTTTCATTTTTTTGTCATATTAATGGAATAAAAGTTAAAAGAGATGTATATATTATAATTCCAGAATGATATACATCATTTAGATGTAATATATGAAATATATATCCATTATATATATGTACTTATAATATTACATAACATTTGGAGATAAAAATGAAATGTACCATTCAAGGAGACAGTAAGCCGTACGTACGCATGAACGCTACTTCCATTTATTTGTCATATGAATTAAAAATAATTGATAGATATATATATTATAATTCCAGTATAATGTATATGTTATATAGGTTACATATGTTCATTAATTTCATTCTTTATACAGTCCATGTATTGCATTAACGAGTCACATCACTTGAGGGGGCGATAGTCCACACTTCCTCGTATTTAATTATCGCATTTTCATAACATGAAAAACATAAAGTCATGTTTTAAATATAAAATTCAGAAGAATATAGAAAAAATAAATACCATATATATCATATATAAAATATAGTGACACCATAATTGCCACTATGAAAGGAGTTAAGAGAATATTGAACAATTATCGTTTCGTGAGGCAGAAATTCTCCATCCAAAGAAACAGTTTGTTCTTTAAACATTAGACGAAGGGGTGTGTAAGTTTAGCTCGAATACCTCGTATAAAAACATCATAGTATATTTATTATAATGTTGTTTTTAGAAAATAAATAAATAAAAAGAGTTTAGAGGGTTGGAGAAGAAAAATAAAACAAAAGAACACAAGGGAAGACATTACCTTTAAATCGGGTAACTCTTTTTGATTTGAGCTCAAAGGCTTCCTTGGAAAGGATTCTCCCCAAACTGAGGCTTCAATGATGAAGATAGGGATGTGGAGAGATTATGTGGGCAGGGGTTGGCCAATACAAAGGCTTGAGTGGTGTGTGTAAGATGGTATAGGTGGGGGCCTTTTAGAAGTTGAGAGGAGGGGCACTCTTGGAATGTCAAAAGAAGTTACATTATTTTCAAATGCGTATCGGATTTTAAAGGTCCCACGTGGATATATTTCAAGGATAAGTTGATAAGGGTTCTAAATCCTCCCATCCAATAGATTTTTGACATGTGTAGGTATTATATTTTACATTATATTTTCATTTTATTTAAATCGTTAAATAATGAGGTAATCGCTGCATCATAATGATGTCATAATTAAGTTAATTTATTTAATGTATAAAAATGATAATAAAAATACAATGATGTAGGAAATCTATTTATCTTTCCATGTACTATTTATAGTCAATAATCTGACATGTAAAACCCCATGTAAATTTTTTTTAGTAAAACAACTCCTGTTTGTGACATTTTTATTTTAACTTTAAATAAAAAGTTATTTATGTCATTCTCCTAACAAAGTGGCTCCATGGGGTCCCCAAGTTAACCCATGTATTTTCGTGGTTTTCCATCTCACATCCTATAAGGTATTACATGTGTCTAGGTAATTTAATATTATCAAAACATTATTTTTACCTTAAATTACACAAATTATCTCTAATCGCGATTAAAAACGTAAAAGTTACTATTCACAAAAAAAATAATTTTATTCCCATTGAACCACATTTTACATCCTAATGACAACCATGTATGTCGGATTTTTTAAATTCAAATCACAGAATTGGTAATGTTTCATTTAAACGAAAAATCAGTTTTTAAACTACCACTTAGTGGTTTCACTATTCATCAAAAATTGAAGTTTTTCAGAAAAATACCAAAAAATAACCCTAAGATATATTTTATATTCCGAATTCAAAAATGATGTATAATTTAGAAAATTCACAAAATATAAGTTACATTAATTAATTTAATAATTAATTCCTGCTGTCAGAGCAAATAGCGTGTTTTTATGAGATAATAAGTATCAAAAGATTGACACTAGTTTAAGTCCAATTTCAAGATGAAATTAATTCCAATGACCACTATTGTATTAAATGGTAAAAATATATTCCAATTTCACTTAAAAACCAATTCAAAAGATAATCAAATAATATAAAAAAATTTGATTAAAAAGAGGATTGGAATTAAAATACATCATTTTTCACTATTCATTAATAAAATGAACTTTATCGGAAAAAGACAAAAAATTTACACAAAGTAAATTTTGATGTCCAAATTCTAAAGTAGAATTTTATTTTGTCAAATATACCACATAAAATTGTCAAAGTTTATTTAAAAGAGGTTCTTCATCAAAAGGCGATTAATCGACCTTTTAACGAATATTAGAGTGTTTACGCTTAAAATTGGATTCATTTGCATTTTACACGTCTAACATTTATTGGATGAAAGTAAAAATATTTGACAAACATATATAATCAATTTTTAGTTAGTTCCGTTCTTTCCCGCCATTACAATGGCTAGGTGTTAACTACCATTTAAAATAATATTATTTTATTATTAGAGTGCAATGTAAGATTTCAAAGGAACTTGTCGTCGTGTATTGGGTATGCCATCGAGCATAATGTTTCCTTTAAAGTAAAATTAATATTTTATTCTCAAATATGGATAAATATAAAAATCTCATATTCTTTATTTACCTGGGGTGTTACATCCTTCCCCCCTTTTGGGAATTGCGTCCTCGCAATTTCAAAATTGGGCTCGGAAACTCCATTGAGAGTCCCACATCGTAAAATGAGTAAATTAAACTATCACTTTATAAGAAAGAAAGGGAAGTACAAAGGTCACCTGAGTTAACCCATACAAGGATTCCATATATGAAAATATGGATATGGAGGAAAAACAAATGGTCTTGTTCTGATGGAGAGTGATAGTAAACATGTCTAGGAGAAAGTTAACCATAAGAAAATCACAAACTTGTGATGGGTTAAACGGTATTGGATTCCCAAGTAGGAAAAGTTAACAGAAAACATGTTTGTTTTAAGTTACTCTTCATTGAGGAATTTATTTTTGAGCTTAACTAAAACATAAGGAAATATACTTACTAGTCATGTTGACTTTCATCTTTTACTAGATTTCTTACACGAACTCATAGTTTCTCCAAAAGATGATTATTTAGGGTGACTTGTTTACATTAAGAGAGCTATAATCAACTTCTAGAGAATCACCTAATACACAAAATAGAACTATATTCATCCCATGTATTTATACCATAAACAAAACTAATACCAAATGGTTAGTATGAGATCAGATAATACCCAAAATGGATAATCCTTTAAAAAAAATCTATTCTTAATCTCCAAAATTTGTCAAAAAATACCCAAAGTTCAACAAAGAACTTTCAATAAACAATTGTTCCATAAAATTATTCAAATTAAACCAAACTAAGATTAAAACTAAAATATTTTAAGGATTTAATCACATAGTCTTCCAAGGTAAAAATTAACATTTATCTCCAAATAACATTAGTTTCTCTTAAAGTCTCATATTGAAAATTAATTAACCTAATCAAATATCTTCTATGATAGGTTAATCATTTCCATAGATCACCCAAATTAAACATACTATTGATTCCTAAAATCATCTAACTAAAAAGAATTAGACATACTAACCAGGGACTTCACGTAGTCCAGTGGTAGATGATAAATAACAGTCCCACTTTGGTTCTGGATTCGATTCCTACATATTTGTCCGACGCGACGGGTTGTCACACAATCTACGTGTTGTCCTTTTTCCAAAACTACATAATTCTTAAAACATTCCCCAAAACGAGATAAAATCTTCAAAAATGATCATAACATATTTTAACCTCAAGTTTATCTCATGCCTTTCATTTTTCATCATATCATAGAGTAACCCATAATTACATAAAAAGTAAGGATCATATAAACCATAATTGTTACCTTTATAATTATTACCTGAACTTCCACATTGAGTTAGTCATCTCGTTCATGATGCATTAGAGAAATCACAAAGGATCAAGTGGTTGATCATGAATCCTTGATAGTTGGTTTAGCACAACCATGAGATTCCTCATTGAATCCCCCATTTCATCCAGTTTCTTAATCAGAGAACCACCATAGTTTCCATCAAACCTATATTCACTATGGTGCCTGATTGATCCATCCATTTACTAAAAATAGAAATGTCAATGTGCGTATATCAAAAAATAATCATGTACTAATGAAGAAGATAAACAATAAGATATAATTACTCATTAACTTTATCTACAACTAGGACTCTATCTGAAATCCTAACCATTAGGGTAATGTCACTTATGCTTAGAGAATTCCCTAACCTCTAATGTTATCTAAACCAACCTCTGATACCAACTATAAGGCCCAGCCTTAAACCTTACATAATATTGAATTAAATGAATAATTCACATTGAGGATGTTTTCATGGTTTAGAGTTATAGAGAATTAGGATATAACTATTACATCTCAAAAGATTACAATGTAGACACTTCTACTAAGTTTCCATAAAATAAAAACTCTTAAAAAGAAACATGTTTTGTTCCATGTTTTAGATAGCATGACATTACCTTGATCCCATCCTTGACCCTATTCCACATTAAGTCATGTGAAAAACATTTCAAAAAACATGGGGTGAGCATAAAAAGCTCAGTAAGGGATACACAATGAATGAAAACTGTTAGTTTTTCAAAACAACAAGTAAACCATGTATACGTTATCAAAGTAATAATTTTCACCTTTATGAAGTAGTAAAAAACTCTTCAATGAATAAATGATCATTACATACCCTTTTGTAACAAAACTATTACCATAAAACCCATATAGAGAACATATAACATATAAAGGTAACTTGGGACATAAACATACTTAAATGGAATAACCATACGGTCGACTTCCACACATGCTTAATGAAATAGCCATACGGCCTACTTCCATACCCAATGCATTTGAGGTTATAATGTAACCACCCGTCCTGGTATTCACGGCACCATCCATCATATGGTTTATCATGTAACCACCCGTAAAATTTCCTAGTACCATCATTACACATAAAATTTTGAATATATAAATATTTCAATAACAACATTTCATTTTCAATCACAATAAGTAATTACAATATATTGGATTAATCAATCAATTTTCAAAAATCATTTAAAAGATATTTTTGAATCAAAGTGTCTCATACCACTTTGAATATTTTAATGGAATCCTAATTTTAAATCATTAATGTCCATATAAATAAATACTGAAAACCATTTTGAAAACATGTACATTAAAGATAAAGATTTAGAATAATGAATCTTTGAAACATTTAAAACGATATTTTTGTTAACGAGTTTTTAACACAATGAGAGACTCTTGAATACAAATAATTGCGGAATAAAATTTAATCCGAACTTTATAATATCATGAGAATAAATGTATTCATGATATAATATGTCAAAGGACAGTATACACACCATATAATAGTGAATTGGTACATAACAACAATGAAGTCTCAATGGAAATGTAAATTGAGATGAAATCCATTATAAAGATGGTATCCTTAAATTAAGGATAAATGTATCACATAATTATGTGTGAGAAATATAAATACACCCACTATATTTGGATATTAATTGTGAAACAATCAGTGGTCATTCACACATAATCTTGGAAAAACAAAACCAATGACATAGATATTTGACTCAATGAAATGAGATTGATTTATGATTTCCCATACAAGTTCGTAAGAATTTATGAATGAGATGATTATGTGTAGAAATAGTATATCCACACAAATTTTTGTGGAAATTACAACATAGATATTCCCCACATAATCCTGGCATAATAAAATCAATAAGTAGAGGTTTAACCCGAAATTGAAAGTGGGTTAAGAAGTTCCCTTACAGAAATATGACAGCCTAACAGAATCACTTTAAAATTCAGAAAATGAGTTGATGAGAGAGAAAATGGTATGTCATCACATGGAAATAAAATTTACATAAATAAGGATATAAAAGAACAAATCACAACATAATATTATGTGAATTTAAAGACATAACAAAAGAAGTCTTCTAAAAAGAGGAGGGTGAAAGGTCCCCTTACCGAGTTGGGTAACTTCTGAAACGTACACCCCATGGAAGAAGGGTCATACAATGAAGATGAAAATACCCATAAACGAAATTATATTACAAAAAGTGTATAATAATGGTCATTACATACCCCACTCAAAGGAAATAGTGGCAAACGTAACCTAAATGTCATGGGAATAAAAGTGAGATGAAAGTTCCCTTTCGAAAACATGGCTTCCTAACGACGCCGCTTAAAACTTCCAAAAATGGTTTTATGAGATCAAATAGGGTCTCTCATCATATGAACATAAAATGTACAGTAAGAGGAATATAAAATAACATCCCCAAACATAAGAAAGATGAGCTTAAATGAAATGACAAAAAAGAGAGTGCTTAAAAAGAAAGAGAGAGGTAGGATCCCTTACCTAGTGTCTGACATGACTCGATCGTTCTTTAATATCTTGAATAATAAAATTTGGTCAATTTATAATTGCATAATTCCCTCCTTTAAATATTATTATTCAGTTCATATCATATAATTATAATGTTATAATAATTGGTTAGTAAAGTGAGTTCATATCAGACATTTTTGTCGATGTTCGGTTCATGAATAAAAATTGAACTTGTTGGAAAAGAAGTTTACATGTACTTATAGGTACATAATCTCAAGAATAGTATTAATGTTTTAAATATCATATATATCCAGTATATATTCATTTTTTACTATTCCATAACATTTGGAGATTAAAAATTAAAAGCACCGTTCATGGAGACGATAGGCCGTACGTACACATGAACGCTACTTTCATTTTTTTATATTAATGGAATTTAAGTTAAAAGAGATATATATAAATATATTATAATTACAAGATGATATCCATCATTTATATGTAATATATGACATATATATCCATTATATATATGTACTTATAATAGTACATAACATTTGGAGAAAAAAATGAAATGTACCGTTCATGGAGACGGTAAGCCATACGTACGCATGAACGCTACTTTCATTTATTTGTGATATTAATTAAAAATAATTGAGAGATATATATGTTATAATTCAAGTATAATATATATGTTATATAGGTCACATATGTTCATTAATTTCATTCTTTATAGATTCCATGTATTGCATGAATGAGTCATATCATTTGAGGGGGCGGTAGTCCACACTTCCTTGTATGAAATTATCGCATTTTCACAACATGAAAAGCATAAAGTCATGTTTTAAATATAAAATTCAGAAGCATATACAAAATTTAAATACCATATATAAAATATATAAAATATATTGACATCATAATGGACACCATGAAATGTGTTAAGAGAAGATTGAACAATCATCGTTTTGTGATGCAGAAATTCTCCATCCACAGAAATAGTATGTTCATTAACCATTAGACGAAGGTGTGTGTAAGTGTAGCTCGAATCATTCACATAAAAACATCCTAGTATATTTTAGATACTGTTGTTGTTACAAAAGAAAATAATAAAAAGAGTTTAGAGGGTTGGAGAAGCAAAATAAAACAAAAGAACACAAGTGAAGACATTACCTTTAAATCGGCTAACTTATTTTGATTTGAGTTCAAAGGCTTAATTGGAAAAGATTATGACCGAATTGAGGCTTAAATTATTAATAGAGGTATGTGGAGAGATGAAATGGGAAGGTTTTGGCCGATCCAAAGGCTTTATAGGTGTGTGTAAGGTGGTAGAGGTGGGGGACTTTTATAAGAGGAGGGGAGGGGCACTCTTGGAATGTCAATAGAAGTTACATTATTTTCAAATGAGTTTTGGATTTTAAAGGTCCAAAATTGATATCTTTAGAGGATAAGGTAATAAGGGTTCTAAATCCACCCATACAATAGGGTTTTGACCTGTTTAGGTCTTAGATTTTACATTATATATTCATTTTATTTAAATCTTTAAATAATAAGGTAATTGTTGAATCATCATGATGTCATAATTAAATTAATTTATATAATGTCTAAAAATTATAAAAATAATACTATGATTTAGGAAATATGTTTATATTTACAATGATAATTTATAGTCAAAAATCTGACTTGTATAAGCCCATGTAAAAATTGTTTTAGTAAAACAACTCATGTTTGTGACATTTTTATTTTAACTTTATATAAAAAGTTATTTTTGTCATTTTCCTACCAAAGTGGCTCCATGGGGTCCCCAAGTTGACCCATGGATTGTCCTGGTCGGACATGACACATACAATATGGGTAGGACATGTGTCTAGGTCATTTCAAATTATTAAAACATTATTTTACCTTAATTTATACTAATTACCTCTTATCGCGATTAAAAACTTACTAGATACTATTCACCAAAAAAATTATTTATTCCCATTGAACCACATTTTACATCCTAATGACAACCATGTTTGTCGGATTTTTGAAATTCAAATCACAGAAGTGGTAAAGTTTCATTTAAATGAAAATTCGGTTTTTAAACTACCACTTAGTGGTTCCACTATTTATCAAAAATTGAATTTTTTCAAAAAGATACCAAAAATTCACCCTAAGATATATTTGATATTCCAAATTCAAAAATTATGTCTATTTTAAAAAATTAACAAAATATATGTTACATTAATTAATTTAATAATTAATTCACGCTGTCAGAGCAAATATCATGTTATTATGAAACAATAAGTATCAAAAGATTGACACTAGTTTAAGTCAAAATTCAAGATGAAATTAATTCCAATGACCACTATTGGATTAATTGCTAAAAATATATTCTAATTTAACTTTAAAATCAATTAAAAAGATTATTTAATCATATAAATAAATTAAATTAAAAATAGGATTTAAATTAAAATACAACATTTTTCATTATTCATTAAAAAATGAACTTTATTGAAAAAATACTAAAAAAATACCCAAAGTAAATTTTGATGTCCTGATTCTAAGGTAGAATTTTATTTTGTCATATATAACACATAAAATTGTCAAAAAGTGGATTTAAAAGAGGTTTGTCATCAAAAGGCGGTTAATCGACTTTTTAAAAAATATTATAGTGTTTACGCTTAAAATTGGATTCATTTTCATTTTACGCCTCTAAAATTTATTGGATGAATGTAAAAATATTTGACAAAAATATATAATAATTTTTTAGTTATTTCTGTTATTTCCCGCCATTACAATGGCTAGGTGTTAACTACCATTTAAAATAATATTATTTTATTATTAGAGTGCAACATAAGATTTCAAAGGAACTCATTGTCGCGTATTGGGTATGCCATCAAGAATAACTTTCCCATTAAAGTAATTTTAATATTTTATTCACAAATATGGATAAATAAAAAAATTTCATATTCTTTATTTACCTGGGGTGTTACAGTTGAATTCCACCCTGTGATTCTTATCCCCATGATAACCTTGATATTGGCTGATCTCCATTTCGACATTGAGGGAACATAGGAGAATTTCCTCATATCTCTCGATGACATGGATCGTTAGGGATTCGGTAGGGAATGTTTTATCCAACCGATGAATAAATCAAACCTGGATTCATGGGTAACGACATTGCTAGAGGCATATCGTGAAATCCATGTGAATTTTTTCCTATACCCTATGATGGATTCTTTAACATTTTTAATGAGGTAATGGATGTCCCATTCCATATAATTTCTTTGTGTGTGAGGGAAATATTTGATGAATTCTTTGTGGAAATCCTTCAACTCCAATGCCTTGATCTCCTCCTCGTGCTTCATATTTTTTATTAATGTCCACCACTGAAAAGATTCAACCCCCATATGATAAGTTGTTAGAAGTACCATATCTTGTTCAGAACATTGAATGGTGGAGAAAATCTAATTAATGGAGTTGATCCATGTTCAGAAATTGAGGGGTAAAATAATCCATTAAAAGTATCAGGCCATTTCCTGATGATTCTCTTGATTGTTACTTTTTCTTTATTGTGGGTGGGGGGGGTAATGATCCCCTTGACCCATGTTTCTACTCAAAACATGATTTTATTGAGAGTGTATCATGACAATGTTCATGATTCCCACTCTCATGGGATTGACAATGTCATTTGAACAATCATCTCATTGATCTTCGCATCCGTTGATTGATTGAGTCCTCCTATTACAAATAATTAGATGGAATTAAATGAATGTTAGGGGAGACACATAAAGGGTAATCCAAAAACAAAAACGGATAACTTATAAATTAATTTAATTTTATTAACTTCTAAATTTAAAATCTTTAATCTATGTTATCCATGATCCACTTCCCAACATATATTCATAGGGGAATTTTTTTATTCCCATAACAATGGTCCATAATTATATTGTGAATTTACCACAGAATATCCCCTTGTATTTCCGTATCCATGAGTGATGCAAGCCCCATTTTCATGCACCAATTCTCATTCGAGTCTAGCACAAATGTGTGTTTTCGCATTTTACCCAATGATATATTTGTACCAGAGCCACCTCTAACTGATCATATCCATACAGGGATGTATTTTATTGATAAACCACTTACTCATTGCTCATTAATATTTTGGGATGTTTATATTATACTTATTGTCATCCCTGGGTATTTCAATTGGGTTTTGTAATCATTATCCCCAAATTTACTAAACCTATACATTGATACCAATTATTACATCTCATATCTTTATTACACTTTTAAACCTAATTTATAACATAAAATCTTCACTTGATAAAAGATATAATATCAATAGGTATAATTTATTTTGGGATTAGGAACATCACATAACAACCTAGACATACAATACACCAACTTTATTGAAATCTTCTTTTACATAACCTCAACATTACATCATATTTATCATTGAATGGGATTACCAGAGGACATGCATAAGAAACATGTGAGATATAAATCCCAAAAATGGAGTAATAAATTCATAAAATGAAGTATATAGTACATGTTATGAAATAGGCAAATAAATGGAGCATAAGCGAAATATGTAAACAAAGGAATGATATTACATGATTATCATAACATGGAAATGTGGTAACCGTATTTAACAAGATATTAGCATGAGCCAAGGCTCATTTCAAATGGAGAATGGGTAAACCCACATTGAACATGAATTATAATGTGTAAACCCTCATTTCAATTTATGTATCATTGTACTAATAATTACCCAATTCATTGGAGATCTATCCGGGCACACCCTCCTTCAACATATCATTTCATGCATAAGTGTTCCAAGGGGATCATATAACATGGATTTATTATACATCATAATTTATTAGAGGATTAATGAATTTGGAATTCCTAAATGAAACTCTATAATCAATAAGTAAATGTTTAGAAATGTGAATACCATTGATAGATAAATGGTCATGCTATTCACTACAAAATGACATTTTCTTGGAATGTCGTGGTGCAATTTTGTCAGTATAATGACGTGAGATAAGAATTCAAAAATATTTTTCATTTGAGAGGAATGAGAGACTCGTAAAATTTCTATGAAATGGATAGTGAGGGGGTCATATAGATACATTTACCAATATATTAAATGAAATTTAGATTCATAATATAAAATAATTACATGAATGTAAATGAGAGGTGAGAAATTTCTAATAAAATTTCAGCATGGTAACATGTGTACATAAGAGTCATTAGCAATAGATAAAGGTGTATCAAATCATTAAAATATAACAAGGGATGTATGGGGTAGGTGTCAAATCATACCCCAAAATATTTAATTGAAAAGATATGGGTATAGAAACATAATGAAACATGGACAAAAATGAGGGAGGAAGAAATACCTTACATGGATTTGTATCCCAAAGGATTGGGAGAGGCTTGAGAGAGGATTCTTGGGATCAAGGGGTAAAATGGGAGGATTTTAGAGAGATGAGGTCATAGATTTATAGAGATCCAAAAGATTTTATTTATGATTTAGTTGGATCTGGGTGGTTTTATATAGGAAATTGTATGAAATTCCTTATTAGTTAGGTTTTGGACCATACACAATAACCCAGTCAAAATCACAAGAAATACAATGGTTTTTTTACCACAGTTATTGCCAAAGGCGATTGGGAAAATAATTTTATAAGGTTAATGGATGATATCATTAAAATATTTTTCTTGGTTATGTAGAGGTGAGTCACACTCTCAAGAAAATAAATTTAAAAAGTTAAAATGATTTATAATTCTAATACGGTCCACTAAAGCTTTTTAAAATAATTTAAACAAACATAAAATCACATTATTTAATTTTTAAATCATATATTTGGGGAATAAATCATTTTTAGTATTTTATTACATCCGTATTAGGTAATTATGATGTCATAAAATACATTATATAATTAACCAGTGTTTTATTTTTACCAAAAATTCGACTGTATTGGAAAATTATGAAAATTCACCATTGGATAATTTAAATTTCTTTATTCCATAAATAAATATATATATTATCTAAATTATTTTATAGATATGTGATTTTTAACATTTAAAATAAAAATGGACGTTTATTTAAAATTCATGGGTTTTGATAAAAATGGATTTCAAAACGTAATAAAAATTACAATTGTATTCTTAAAAATTATACACTCATTTATATTTAATAAAATTTAATTTATATATAATATTCAATTATAAATATTATATAATTCAAAATTCAATTAATTCAACAAAATAGATTTCATAATTTAATATTAACTAAAATACTATTTTTTTCTGTAAAAAATTACGATGTCCAAATAATAAAATGAATTTATATTCTCTATAAAAATTCTTACATAATTATATTTCTAGGGACATGATACAAAACCCCATATAACACACGCATAAATCACATGGGTAAGTTGTATGATGGAGACATACACTTGGGGTGGCTCGTATAACATTACTCGGGTGGTAATCTCTATCCAATTCTACTTCTCATATAGGAGTTCTGTTAGTGCTTAATGAGTTGAAGAATGGATTTGGATTTGTTATTAGTGATTATCAATGATGTCACATCCTTTTTGATCTCCAACAAATGGGCTTCGTATGGAGCTATTCTACAGGAAGAGTCCATAGAATCTTTTTTCATTGTAAATTGGATTTTTTAGAGACCTATATTTATAATTATCATGTGATCGCTGCTCAACAATTATATTAACAATGGTAACCATTATAAACAAAATTTTAAAATCAAAAAACATAAAACCAAACAAGTGCATATGTTATATAACCATTTTATATAATAAGAAATTTAATTAGTTCAAGGGGAATTTTAATTAATAAAATTTTTGGTTGTTAGAATGTAAACAATGATATGAATATAATATATATTTAGTATATATTTCATTATAAAAAAAATAAATTATTGATATAGTAAATGAAATACCCCATTCATGGAGATGGTAGGATGTCTATATCCATCAATAATGTTTCCATTTTAAAATCCTATTGAATGAATGAAATGAAAATTATATATATAAATTATCATTTATGTATTATTATTATTTTTTATATATATCTCTTATCTCTATTAAACCCATCGTTGGTGAATTCCTTGTAATGTGTGATGGAATCACATTGCTTTATGAGGTAGTAGTCCTCCAAACACAGAAAATACATTATTGTCTTCCCAAAAAATAGATATAATAATGTTATCTTTTATATAGTACATATAAAAGAATAAATGAATCATAAATATCATATATATTATATATAAATATATATTTCCTAATTATTCCAAAACATGGGATGTAGTAATAGGAAAAAGCATCGGTTCGAAAAAAGTAGTACACGATACTGATGAAACATGATTTTGGAGACCATATGATTAATCTGAGTATATTTTAGGTCATATCCATAAATTAAGGAGAAATAAATTTTTATAGGATATTTATGTTATTATATATTAATAGTAACAAATATTTAACATTTTCGAGGAAGAAATAAAACAACATTTTTTTATGAATATTAGATTTTATTTTGGTATCTCTTTTTTGTTTTCCCAAAAGGCCCTCCTTAAGTAGATAATTTCCAATTTTATGGGTTCTAGGATGAGATAATGTAAATTTCAATGTGATTTATGTAGGTATAATTCAATATAAATTTCATGATATGTGTGAAAAATGGGAGAATGTGGGTTCTATTTAATAGTGGAGGAGTAAAATTTTTGGAATCTATAAAAATTATTAACTTTTTTAATGTCTATCATATCACATGTTGTTAGATAATTTAATAATAATGGAGTGTAAGATTTAAATAATTTATAAATATTTCCTCCACAAGAAAACAAATGAAATTTTAAAATATACTTCATTAACTTATATGTTTCCCAATTTTTACCATTTTGGCTTTTAATAAGGTTACAAATTTTTTATCCTTTATAAATTATCCCTATTGAATAAATTATAGTTACACTTATTCAAAATATTTCTCCCACTAATAAAAAAATACTATTTATAAATTTTAATATAATGTTCTTGTATGTGATTTATGTTAATTTTGTTGAAGCACACTTATTTTCCAGAAATGAAGCTTAAACAATAATCGTGCTAAAAATGACATTAAATTTTTTTCAGAAAAAATATATCAATTATAAAAGGAAATTTATCAATTAATAGAATGTATATTATATTAAAAAATATTTATTTATCACATGGAATATGATATCATTTTTATAAATTATAAATCATTTAATAAAATATACATTATTATAAAATAACATTAATGTTAATTTTGATATTATTTAAATAATTTTAATTCATGAATATCAATAAAATATGTAATATAAATATATAAGGCTAAACCTTGTGAATAATTTTATATTTATATGAAAAATTAATGATAGAAAATAATTTATTCAATTAACAAAACTTTTAATATTTTTTGAATCATTTATTTAAGTTAATTTTTATCTAAATATTTATTGACAAAGCGTATCAATGGAATTTAATGTCATTGTATCATATATTAATGATTTCAAATAAATTTTCAGGATACCAAAACTCAATTATATTGTAAAAATTTATTTATAACATAACTTGAAATGTTTTTCCTTTTAACAAAGCATTATAGAAATTAAAAGGAAGAATGAAACATTTCTTCCATTTTATAGAATTAAATTTTAAGATGGTTCAAACTCTGAATAAATTTTCCAAAAAATAAAAAAATCGAATAATCAACATGGTATAAATATAAATATACAAAGGGTTTCATAGATGATTTGTTTCCCATTTATACACACTATATTTTATGTTTAAACCATATATAAAATTGTTTTTCCATAATAATTGTAATTTTTTTACTGTATCCAATAATAAGTCTATATAAAATAAATGTTATAATTATTATAAAAAATAAATTATTAACATTAAAAAATATGGAATCCATTTTCGCATATTAAAATCATAAAATTGGTAGAATTTAATTGAAAAATAATCTCCTAGAGATGATGGGAAAATATATTTTTAACGTGTAAGTATTCAAAATAATAAAAACATTTTATATCCAATGTCAAAAATAAATTGATTAAAATAACTAAAATTGGATTATTATATTGTCAATTTATATATTTATACATTATAAACCAATTTAAAATATAATATAAATGTGTAAATGATTATATCAATAAGGTAGTTTTCAATTTAAATTTATGATTTTTCATTGTACACTAGAAAATGAAAGTACATAGAAAAAAACAAAAAGTTACCCTAAGATATTTTTTACATTATGATTTCAAAAATTATGTTTATTTTCTGAAATGTTGTTTATAATAGTTAAAAAACATTTATCCCTTAAATGATTTCTAAAATATATTTTAAAAATTACAGCTTCTCATGTGTAAAATTTGATTAATTTTTATCACATATCTATAAAACTCATATGATGATTTCTAAATAGATTATTGAATATATAACATATAAATTTAATTAAAATCACTCATATAGAATGTTTTTTTAATTTATTTGGATAAAACTTTATTTATTTTAAGGAAAAAATTCATTACAGAAAATGATTTTTTTATATTTAAATAGTTCATATTTTCATTTATTATTAATTGGTTAAAAATAATTCATTTTATATACATTAATAAAAACTATTTTAATTATTTATTTACACTTTTTATACCCACTATTCCAAAAACAACATGATAACTATAATAATATTTTAATAGTATTCCATGATTCATTTAATATCAATGATTCCTATGATGTCAAATATACTATGTATTGTGTGTAAAAAAATATTAATGTTGTATTGCATATTATACAAGGGGAACATTATTTTGTGTTTACAGCATGAAAAACGTAGTGTTGTGTACATAACAAGATTAAATTATTGGTGTGTATAATAAAATCCATCAAAGATTTTAAATTTATTCGAAAATCAAATTCATAAAAATCAGAAATTAACATATACATTTGGGTAATATTAAATCCCACAAGTTAATCATATGTTTCAGTAAAATGACCAAGGTGGAGTCATTCATTTATCCCCATTATGTTATTTCTAAATTAAATTATAATAACCAATTTAAATTAGAGGACTTTTATATAAATGACATCTAAAAATGTTTGATATGTTCCATGAATTATATGACATTAAAAATATATATTTTAATAAAATTTGTATAAATAATATATGAGGGTTAATAAATTACCGATTTGACATAACTAAACTATATACTTTCACTATTTTTATATCATTTTTTTCATAAAATCCCTCATTTCAATCCAAATAGTGGTCTTTTATTTGACATATGAGACAACAGTTGGGATATAAAATAATTTATTGCATAAAAATTGTAATAATATTATTACATATATTATAATCACATGTGATTTAAATAAATAAAATTTCAAGAAAGGATCTATCACATCTAGTGTAAATTCCACATTCCATACCTAATTATTGTCCCCTATTTCCCATCTGAGACACCAATTTGGATATATTTCATTTCTCTAAAAAGAATTTTCAGAAATTTTATAATATAATTAATATTTTTATAATATCATAACTGAGGCTCAGTAGGACTCAAAATATCACACTTACACTACCCCGAACTATGAAAACATGTTATAGAATATTTCAAAGTGGTATAAAGGAATTTAACATTACAGGAAATCACATAAAATTAAATCAATTATAAGGTGTTTTTTAGAGAATTAGTGAATTGTTTTATAATAAACTCATATATTTGATTAACAATTATGGTTTTATAGTAGTTTAAAATTTTTTATATTACAACACTCATCAAAAAAAATTCTGAAAACATTGATTCAAATATCATTAATGTTCTTTCATATCGCAGAAAAAATCATTAAAACTACTACATGAATTGGTATCTTAAACATCAATCAAAACATCATTAAAATAATATATACCTGTGAATTTTATTGTTATATTTTTAATATTGTATTTCTATATGACACATCCTATATCCTTTTATTAATCAATATGCATTTCATTTAGAGTTATAAATTGAATCTAGCATTTGTTTGATTATCAATATTCATCTATTTCGTTCTCCTAAAAATTATTAAAATTGTTAATTCATGTTATATTGAAATACTTCTTATTATCAAATTCTCCAATGATCATCCAAATCATTCAATTTTTATAAACATTACTTGCACGGTTTTCCCCAATTTTATATTTTCCACCTCTAGATTATCCAATTATATATCCATAACTTCTATCATGTTGGTTTTATATCAACTTGAATTTGATTAGTTTTAGAGTCATCATCATATTTTACATTTTCTATCTAATTAGTCTTAAGGGAAGGTTTCCCAAGAGAAACCATAATTATCATTACAGTGGACTTTTTCATCACATTATAATTAGATCTAACATATGGAATTCAGATTCTATTCACATTGATATCATAGCAACATCCAAAGAGTTATATTCATTAAACGTGTATATGATTATATCACAAAAGAAAATATATTTTTTCATGAACTGAAGTGGGCTACCACATAGATCGGCTTCTAAAGATAACACTTCACAAACCCGATAGAACAACTCAATAAAATAATTCTAGTGACACACACAAAGGGAATAAAACGTTATCAAAATGAATAAAATCTTTTGAATAAAAAATAAATAGAGGAGTTATTCAAGAGGAATACCTAGCCAGAAAATTCAAAACATTGGATTATCGCATCACCAAGGGATAATATTAATAAATTTTGAAAAATTCATATAAATTAACAATAATAACACATATCCATAAATAAATATAAATCTGAAACAAAACCCAATATCAGAAAAATTGACAAACCCATGATAGATAGTTAATATTAGAACTCTTAAATTTCTAAATAGTGGAAGATTTATATGTAGTGAAACTAAAAATAAATAGATAAATACAAATATATCCATATGTATTTGAAGAATCTCAACTAACGACCACAATCAACCTGAACAAAAAAATTGAATCCAACTTGATATTATAATGAAAAATATCCCATTTAGGAAATTATGGGTTGAATAATGTATAAAACTCATAAGGTAACCACACACACTTCCATTCATACCCATTAAATGTAAATATATTTCATTATAGTTTGAAAATATATATACACAGTAGTTTGTCATTTTTATTTCATGAAAATTAACATGATATTGTCTTCCAAAATCATTTGTGTATATCATATAACACATTACCATTTCAGTGAAGAATCATATTAAAACATTTTTAATGAGAATGAAAATTTGAGACAATATAAAGCATTTTCAATAGGATATAAGTGACTATACATTATATGTGACAAATTATAAAGTAATGTTAGAATTCAAGGGATGCAATGAAATATGTAGATTGATTATTTTGGGATATTAGGATCATAGGGTACGGTATAATTGAAGGATATAAAAAACTAAATAATACTAATATTTGATAGAAATTAAAATCAATACCACTTAGTATTTTCCCCAAAATACTAATATAACGTCATATCACACATGTAAAGTAAAATCAATTGCAGGTTAATAAGATATGTTGATATTCTTGAATAGTTCAACATTTATACATAGACATCACGCCTAAATACCCATGGTTGACCATGAATATAAATATTGGTGAGTAAATAAATCATTTCAACACATATATATATGTATTTATTTATTTATTTATTTATTTATATCATAACATTTACAATGAATGACACTTCTTAGCCTGTTATTACCTTATGGTAAGAAAAAATAATTAAATCATTGAAATATATATTTTACACAAGAACCATAATCAACTATAATCCAACAAATAGTGTGAAATTAGTATTCACCATTAAAATACTTTTCTCATATTTATACTATTTGTTGATAATTAGAAAAATCTATTCAAAAAATCTAATTCGGATTAATGATAAATTCGTGTAAAACTCTATCATAAATCATGATTCTAAAAGTGAATCATCCTATATAATTCAACAATCATTTTAAAAGATAAAATCGATCAATTATATAAAAACATATTACGATGTTAATTTATAAAAAACTAAATACACTTTCAAAATGTAAATCCAACAAAATGAATGAATAGTGTACATGATATCACTACGGGAATAATGGAAAAGGGTTAGGGGTTAATGTAGTATGTATTTTCATGTGGAAGGTGTGGTTAATTTTATGGTAAAACGTAATGATGTAATAGTTGTTAATAACACATTCATTTTTGAAAAATATACCCTTGATTTGGTTTCTTATTTGGAAAACCCTTCAGTAAATTGGTTTCTCATTTACGATGTCTCGAGGTGCCCCACATGGGTAAGACTATTTGTTATAAAAATAGGGCATAGCCTATGTGATTGTCTCTCCCAGTTAATAGAGTCATACTACACTATTTCTAATAATAATTAAAAAACAATGTTACATAAACCGCGTGATCAGGAACCTTCAAAAATCACTGGAATTTCTCATGGTAAAAGAGAAAAAGTATTTATGCATAGAAATATAAATAAAATAATCCTGTAATTTATGATTTTTTATTGTATATTATCCACATAAAATAACTTTCAACGCCATAATTCTCAAAATGTGTTAATTTATCAATAAATTTCTTTATTTTTTCCTTACCAGAAAAATAACAAATCAAGATATAAGAATGTTAAAACAAATGAAATAATCATCAAAAAAAAATATTAAATAGATAAAAGTAAAAAAAAACTAGAATATTATATTAGTAACTGGTTTTGATACAAAGGTTATACCAATGGATAATCAATGAAATATCTATGTGATTTAGCTTTACTAGAATAATGATCCATTTTGAGAAAGGGGAGTTACTTGCAAAAAAATTTTAATAAGGGATTATACTAACCATGAAAATTGGAAGGAATGAGGATATAAAATATGAATGGATAAATAACTAAAAAATGGCTCATAAGGGGTGAAGGCTAAATTTTATTGATAAATAGATAAAATAAATAGCACCCTAAAATCTAACATAAGAATTAATTAAGAAACTCATAATTTAATGACCTAATGTGTTTTCAATAGAGATTATTTTCATGCAATTATTTCATATATTCACATTATGTCAAAACACCTTTTACTACAAGGTACTATGTTACATTTAAACATCATTATGACACTTTTTTGTTTTATATTTTGAATATATGACCAACACAGTTGAGTTTGGGGGGTTTATTAGGGTCTAATGAAACAAAAATAAATTGTTTGTGAATAATAACATACACTTATGAAGAGTTAAATGACCCTTATGAATAGTAATAAAACCCTTATGAATAGTAATTCATCCAAAAGAAACATAATCTCAACCATAAAAGTTATATAATATATAGGAATCTTATAAGTGATAATATGACCATAACAAATGTATTGGTATTTTTGAATGTCAAAAACAAATAAGTAAAATTAATTAATTAATTAAAAATAAAATTAATTTTCATAAATGTTTTCCTTAAATTAATGGTTTTATTTCTTCTAATTATATGAAAATTTTATAAGAACATATTTAATTTATGATTGCATTATAAAATATTTAATAGTTTTAAAATCTGTATCTATTTTGTAAATTAGGATTTTAATAAAAAAATTATTAATAATATTCAGAAAACTAGTTTTGAAAATTGGATTTCATTTTTGGATTCAAATTGTTGAAAAACTGTTGGGTTAAATTTTATGGATTTTTCTAAAAAAAATTATTTTTTATGAATAGTGAAATACTGTAATTTTCTGTATATATACATTATAAGCTAAATGAACTATTTCTAGCATAATGGATGATGTATGAAACCTTATTTCGAATTAAAATTTTCTTATTACTATTTTTGGTCATGTAATCCTCAATATTTCTTATCTTATGAAAACATATTAAATTAATTTTATAAATATTAAGAAACCCTCCTCCACTCCACCATAAAAACCACTCACACTCCCCAATTCTCTTCACTCCTATCATGCTTTGTGACTTCCCTAAATCTTGACCAAATATCTTCCAAAGATCACCCCAAAGATTATAAGCCCTTTGTCTACTAGAAATACTAAATCATATCCCCTTAAGAGGATCTCCTGTAAGATTCCATCACGATGTAAATTCCTCTTTTCATTTATTTCATTTTTATTACATGTCCCTCTGTTCCATTTCTTTCCTAACCAATCCTCATCCAAATGGTATTAAATCACATATACCATTAATTTACATTAATTTTTTGATAATGGGATGTTTTATTAACATATATCATTCCCATCCATTTATAAAAGAGATATAAAAACCCTATCTGAGATGTGTTAATTTGTCGCATTCAAGGATAACAATTTTTGATTTTTTATTACCATCAATAATTCTGGTCGTAAAAATTTTTTTATCATTGAAATAGAATTTTAAATATGATTTTTATTTTATTCTATGTTATTTAATAATTTTTTCATAGATGATGTAAAATAATATTACAAAATAAGTAAATTTTGGAAAACAAATCTCCAAATTAATCAAAGTGTTAATCATTAATTATTTATATTATGATTCATGTTCACTCAAAATAACCCTATGAATATTATAACCTAGAAATATTTAGGATATCCACCAATGTAAACTAACAACAATTATGGAAAATCATGGTCATCCTACATGATTATCCCAACATTAATATAAGCGAACTGATCATTAAAACAAAGGAAGAAAACACTCCAAAACAATGATATTGAACCTATAAACTCGTTTAAAAGGACTAGAATAAACATAACAGGGTTATACTGAATCAATAAAATGTAATGGCAGATCTGGATTTATTAATTAATCAAAAAAATTGGATTATTCGGGTTATTAATATCAAGTGGACAAAACCATTATACTTAATGTAAGGGATCATATCTTTCTCACATTTATTCATGAGTCTTCTCTAATTTATGTCCTTTTATGTGTGTTTCCAAATTTTAGGGTATGTATTAACACAATTACAATACTACCATTGTGATGTATGAATGATTAGAACCCCCCGTTTCACTCTCATTAATCCATCCTATGTTCACCTGATATCATGCTAATATTTTGTAAGGGATTCAACCCAAACATCCATCATTCCTTCGGGATACCCTATCATTCTTTTTACACAAATGATCTTGTATTATATTTTTATGTAAAACTTCTACATATTTCGTATATGATCATAAATCATGTTTTATTATCCAACCATGATTCTCTTTTGGGAATGTACATTTTTTAAATGATTCCCTTCTGAATACTTTTTTATAAGAAAACTTGTTTTAATGGATGTTTCCAAATTCTTACATACCACCATGTAAACTATATAAGATGTTCTTAAGAAAACATTTTTTTTGTAAAACCAATCATTTAATTATGAAAAACTTTTTGGTTCACATCATTATTTATATCAAAGATTATTCCCTTTTCTATTTAATTGACTATTTATATTTTCCTTTCACCGCACGAATATGATTAAATTATAATGTTTCCCCAAAATTCATTTTTCAAGTTATTACATCATTTTAACATCACTTATAATGATTTATGTGTATGTTACCCTATGTTAGTCCATGAATTCTATAATTCCATTCCTTCATAGACCCTTGTATGGAACGTTCATTTGATATTCCATTGGTCCTGATTGAGAGACCCGATTATTTATCTGGATAACCCATATGTTTATGGATGGTTGACTATGTATGATTCTTCTTGTAGCAAGAATATTCATGAATGTTTTATGTTGGGTACACCCAGATAGTGCTCCATTTCAATGGGTAAATTTTATTTTCATGATATGTTACGTGGAATGGTCTTGGTGGATTGCCTTGACTCGTTCTACCATGTGCAACTATCTTGGGGGTTAAACCTGACATGTTACCATCATTGTCCAATGTTACTTGACTAATGATAAAATCATTAATTATGTAGCTTCAACATTACTATGAAATCATGTTTATATGATACCATGTTTATGTGGTATGATTACATGTGTCCAGTGATGTTTATTTTCATTATGCAATGCCTTCAAACCCATGTGTTACTTTTTTATTATTTATCCATTTCCATTACTAGGTTTTTATCTCATCCCTTCATTAATGTGATCCCTAGGGTACCATTATGCAAGTATGAGCATAAAGTGTAAGACCTGTAAAATTCCAGGGAAATTTTTTTTCTTAATTTTTTTTGGAATTTTACAAGAACGCAGTTTCTGATGGCACTTGTTTCTGAGGCCCGGTGTGTCTGGAATTTCTATCTGATGTTTATCTCGGGTATGTTCAGTGAACAAATGAGTGGGTTTTTCTAACTTTTGAACTGGTGCTCAGAATTGAATTCTGAGGGCACTGATGGATTCGCAGCGCCGGTAATTGCTTAGGAACACTTATTCCAGAGTTGCGTTTTCACGATAGGAGTTGTTAAATATTTGTGGAAGTTAAAATAAAATTTAAACTACAAATTTTATTTTTTTCTTTCTAAGTTTTTAACCTTTGAGAGGATGCTGGGTAACCACCCAACATCCCATGAGAGGTTATGAGGGTGGTGGGACCCACCCGAACCCCACCCCCTTCATATTTTCTAACCCCCTCAACGCACCATTAATTTTTGACATCTTATGTTAATTAATTATCTGAGTTTAATTTGAGGGAATTAATTCAACATTTGAATTTCAAACTTAATTCATATTAATAAAATAAGTGAAGGACTTATTTTATGATGGTTGGGTTTTGTTGTGTTATGAATTTGGGAGAAAAAGAAGAGGTCTTGAGGATTATTAATTCTTCGTCGAAGAACGCGAAAAACGCACCGCCGCCGATGAAGAACGCCGACCTCCGATGGTGGGCGACGGTGAGAGAGGCCTTCCTCAGAGATCAACTGACGACGTTCCTTCCATGACGCTTTCTTCTATGGTGATCCTCTTCATCCACGACGGTTAATTCTGCAATGAACTCCCGTTCGATGACAACGTTGAGGTAGGGGTTAATTTAATCATTTTTTCATGTTTACATCCATCATTTTATTATTTTAAAATTTAGCTTCCTCTTATCGCAATAATGGGAGGAGGTCAGACTGCACAAACATGGCCGACTCTCCTCCCCCTTGGTTGTTGGATTTTGTTGTGGCACGTGAAAGGCGGCACGGTGTCGTTGCACTGCGCGGAAACTACGAGTTTGGGCGAAGAAGCGCAGCGTCGTCACGCCGTGCCGCTGAATAGAGCAAGATCGTGGCACCATCGCGTCGTGCTGAAGAACCCCGAAGGCACCGTGGCCAGAGCGGGCGGAGCAGAGGAACTGGTGGCAGGTTCCGGGCTACCGGCGTCGGAGGAGGGGGGACCGGCCTTGACGGTCCCGTGGCGGCAGAAGCTTGCCGGCTGGAGCGGGCCGGTCGGACAGGGGAAGAACCAGGGGTTCAAAACCCTCTGCTGGCTGGACATGAGTGGCCCCATAATGGGTGCCACGGTTAAACACATGGGGGCAGTGCACCCCCCCCCCCCCCATCCGCTCGGCCGATCGGCCGAGCCACCAGGCGGGCGCCAGCGCGCCGGGCCGGCTGCCCTTGCCGGGCCGCCAGGCCGGGCCGCGCCCAGGCTGGGTTGGGCCATGCCCAGGCTGGGTTGGGTTGTGCCCATGTAGGCTGGATCCAAACCTGGGACGGGTCGAATCGGTTCGGGCCGACCCAGTGGGTACCGGGCCGGGTCAGACCGGGGTCGAACCCCTTAATACCGGACCTTTTCGGTCTGTTGGTCATAACATGGGATAAAGACCTCTGATTGATGCACCGTCTGATACGATGCGATCCATAATTCGAGACAGTAATTTTGGTATATCACACTCAAGGTTTCGGAGAACATTCAGTACGTCCAGATTGGTTCGGATACGAAACCAACTGGGCCCTCAGAGCAGAAACGCTTATATCTCGAGCTCCGGACGTCTGATTGACATGCCGTCAAAATTGTTGGATTCCTCTTCATGAGACAGAACTTTTGGAATGCTTCTCATGTTTTTTGGATGTAATTGGAAAATGGCCGGGTTGGATTGTATCCGAAATCCAACCTCAACCCTGGAACGGAAAGGCAAATAACATTCAGACCGAACGTCTATTTGACGTACCGTCCGCGACATTGGTGATAATGTTGAAAAATGGTCCCTATGAGCATACCCTATGGGATTTTGGGGTACAGATGAGATATGGCTGGGTTGGTTCGCACACGAAACCAACCGGGCCCCTTGGATGAAAAGGCTAATAACACAAAGACCGGGAATCCGACTGACGCGATGTCTGTTATGTTGAGACCCCTATGACGAGGCGGTACTTTGAGATACTTCTTCATGGAAATTTGTGATACATGGAGTATCGACCAGTAGCTCCTGGAGAGGACCCTCCCGGTGACGAGCTAGCAGAGTGCAGAGACCTACTAGCTGGCTGAGACTTGATGACTGCGGTTTCATCGACTCGGTGTGTTTCAGATATCCCAGTGGGGAGCGCTTGTTGTAGCGGCAGACCCACGGTGGAGGAGTGATTGGTAGTAGCATCAGACCCACGGTACTCAACAGAAGGAGTACCTCTGGAGGCTGTGAGGGGGCGCGCTTGGTTGTAGCGGAAAACCCACGACAGAGGAGCGCTTGGTAGTAGCAGCAGACCAGTGGTTCTCAACAGAAGGAGTACCTATGGAACCTATGAGGGGGAGCGCTTGGTTGTAGCGGAAGACCCATGGTGGGAAGTTCATGGTTGTAGCAGCAGGCCCACAGTACTCGACAAGTGGTGTACTACAGTGGTCCAAGGAGTTCGGTGCACTTGGTTGTAGCGGCAGGCCCTCTGAACTCGACAGAGGAGGAGTTCGGCATGCTTGGTTATAGTGGCATGCCCTTTGAACTCGACAGAGGAGGAGTTTGGCATGCTTAGTTGTAGTGGCATCCACATTGTACTCGATGGAGGAGGAGCTCTCTAGCAGCCGTGGTTTCGACATCATGATTTAAATCCCGGTTGAGCTGAGCCTATGACCTTTGTGTTTACCTCATGATTGATATGGGTCACATGATATCTTAGGTACATGTATGGGAATATACCTGGGTAGTGGAAATCTGTTCATTTCATAATCTTTGTGTTTCCTCAAGATTGAGATGGGTTACTTGATAACATAGGTATATGTATGGGAATATACCTAAGTAGAGGTTATCTGTTGATATCTTCTTTGTGGTTATCCTTTTTGGATTTTGAGAGACCTTGAGGGTCTCAGGGTCCCTACTGAGTATCGTTATACACACCCCTGCATGGGCTATGCTCGCACCTTGTTGTGTTTGTTGCAGACGGCGGGCAGTGCTGATGGAGGCCGAGAGTTCGAGGTCTGGACGGTATCTGGATGTGGACTTCACGATGAGATGACACTTAGAGGAGGTTGGTAGGTGAGAGCGTTGTGGAGGCTATCTGTACCTACCCTTCAGGTAGTATCTGTGGTGGACGATCCAGGAGCTGCGCTATCTGTACCTACCATTCATGTAGGATCTGAGGAGGACGACCCAGGAGTTTCTTCCGTTCTTCCAGCTGTTGTCTTTACTGTTGTACTTTCTTTCAGTTGTAGTTGTACATTCTATTGGGTTTGTATTCTGGCACATTTAATTTTCAGCACTTCCTTTTTGTACTTAGTGTTTTACTTCTGCTTGTACTTTGTGGTGTATTATTGCTTTTATAAAGGTAATGCCTTCCCAGTTATCAGGATTTACGCCTTTGGTGCTAGTCGCCGGCCCCAGGCCTATGGAAGGTGGGCTTGGGGTAGTTATGACCCGGGCCCCGAGAACGGTTCGTGACAAATTGGTATCATAGGAGTTCAGTTCTACCACAGAACTCAGGACTCTGATCTTTTTCTATGTGAAGCAACAATGTTAAGAGTATTGAGTGTGGTTATCAGTCCAGGGAGTCCAATGTTGGTTCGGCGGCCGACGTATCCATACACCAGGACCCTGACTTTTGATTTCTGACATAATGCACGAAAACATTGATTGCATGTGTGTTTCAAGTTTTCATTGTGATTACTTTTTTTCATCTCACCAGGTATACTGTTCTGACCGTGGCACACCCGTCTCTTTTCAGGATGTCCCCACGATGGCAGCCAACTAGGGTTCAGAGAGTTGTGCGTGATGATATCCCACCAAGCGACGAGGCCTCGGTACTGGGCCCTTTGATAGCAGAGGAACCCGTGGTACCTTTACCCACCGAGCCACCGATGCTACCAGCCCCAGCCGCTAACGGTGCACGTTGCCTTAGTGTACTGCATGAGTTTCAGCGTCAGCGACCGCCCAGGTCTCGTGGGGAGGCATACCCTCATGCCACCGAGGATTGGTTGGAGGCTGTTGTACGATTTTTTCATTTGGTAGGGACACCAGCTGACCTCATGGTGATCCTCGCAGCGAGCCTACTGCATGCGACAGCAGGCAGATGGTGGAGCTTGATGCTCCAGGTGCACGACGAGGCATCTCTCCTCTGGACAGACTTTGAGAGCCATTCCCGCTCAGAGTTCTTCCCATCCACCCTTTGTGCGGTGCGCATCCATGAGCTGCTGTTGCTGCAGTAGGGAAACATGACAATAGCCCAGTACACGGTGAGGTTTACCGATCTATCGCGCTATTCGATGGACATGGAACGAGACTCATTATTCAGGGCCCGAACCTTCGAGCATGGTATCCAGAGAGAGATCATAGCTTCAGTTCTTTCTCATGGAATTCGGACACAGACAGGGGTGTTGGAGTGAGCCCTCTTAGTGGAGAGTTTCCTTGCTAAGCAGTCTCCAGCAGCAGGACCCACCACTAGACGGCATGCGGCATAGTCTTCTACATCGGGCAGTAGATAGATGACGCAGGGGCCCAAGAGGAATAGACCTACAGGTGTTTGACTGCATAATACAGGATCGATTGTGCAAGGAACCAGGGGTGGACAACGATATACTATGAGCGGACGGTGTTACTCCTACGGTGGGGTTGGTCACATCGCTCGTGACTGTCTGACCTGTACGGATGACCAGCTGATGAATGAAGGGCCTCCCAGGCATAGGCATAGGTTCGATCGAGGTGGACTACATGGAGCTGTAGACTAGGGCAGGGGATCTGACTGTGTAGTTGGAGCTGGGAGACACATCGAGGTGTTTCCACCACCACCACCAGGAGGTCCACCCCGACCACAGGGAACATGTGGACATAGGAGAGCTCAGCTTTAGGCAGCTGAGGCCTACAATCATGGAGCTTTGGGAGCCGATCGATAAGAATAGAACTAGCTCCAAACCTGGAGATATTTGTTTTTTATGCTACTCACTTTGTTTATTTTTGTTTATAGATACTTTGTGTCTTTGTACTTTGAGCTGTAGTAATAAAAGTCACCTTTCTAGTGGTGTTTACCTTACTGTCCTCTATTTATGTTGTTACTAAGTGGTTCCAGTTTAAAAACCGTTGACTTGTCCCTCACATTGAGATACCTACTGGAGGAGACCGAGTGACCACACACTGATGCCGACAGTGTGACTCAACCCTTGGAGGCAAGAGTAACGGTTTCATCTCATGGTAGTAGCGTCGAGGACTTATGACATCATCCCTGGTATGGGTTAGTATCATCCATGTCGGGATTGACTGTATCAGGCGAAGAATGTGGTTAATCTAGGGAATGAGACCATATTTATTTTATCAGAATAGAAGAAATCTCACCAGCTCTTATAGGACCCGAAATGTCCAAGTTATCCAAGAGCGGATGAGGACAGATCAGAGCCGGCAAAAGTCTAGTGCTGGCAAGAGGCGGAGACCACTAGTGTTCGGGGATGGTGACCATGTTTCCCTACAGGTCTCACCTCGACGTGAGTTACAGAGTTGTGGCCGAGGCGACAAGTTATCTCTAAGGTTCATTGGACCTTTTTAGCTCCTCAACAGGGTAGGCGAGGTGGTATACCGCTTGACCCATCCACCTCAATTACACCAGGTGCACGACGACTTCCACGTATCTCAACTGACGAAATACGTGTTCGACCCTTCTCATATCATTTACCATGGGGAGCTGGACATAGATTATGGGGACACTTTTGCGGAGGTCCTAGTGGAGATCGAGGATCGACAGGAGTGGGTCCTATGAGGACGGTCGATTCCTCAGGTGCGCTTCCACTGGCAGTACGGGTAACTCCAGGTGAGAACATGGGAGCGGGAGGCTCACGTGCGTGCTCAGTACCACTTTTGTTTCCCTAGTTTGTGTTATAGCTTTAAGGGGACGTAAATCCATGAGGTGGGAGTAATGTAAAGACCTATAAAATTCAAGGAAATGTTTTTTTCTTAATTTTCTTTGGAATTTTACAAGAACGCGGTTTCTGACGGAACTTCTTTCTGAGGCCCGGTGTGTCAGAAATTTCTATCCGATGTTTAGATCGGGTACGTTCAGTGAATGAACGAGTGGGTTTTAATAACTTTTGAACTGGTGCTCGGAATCGAATTCTGAGGGCAACGATGGATTCGCAGTGCCTGTAATTTCTTAGGAACACCTATTCCGGAGTTGCGTTTTCACGAGGGGAGTTGTTAAATATTTGTGGAAGTTAAAATAAAATTTAAACTACAAATTTTATTTTTTCTTTCAAAGTGTTTAACCTTTGAGAGGAAGTTGGGTAACCACCCAACATCCCATGAGAGGTTATGAGGGTGGTGGGACCCACCCGAACCCCACCCCCCTCATATTCTCTAACCCCCTCAACTCACCATTAATTTTTGACAACTTATGATAATTAATTAGGAGAGATTAATTGGATTGTATTAATTCTCCTTTTGAATTTAAAACTTAAGTCATATTAATAAAATAAGTGAAGGACTTATTTTATGATGGTTGGGTTTTGTTGTGTTAAGACTTTGGGAGAAAAAGAAGTGGTCTTGAGGATTCTTCATTCTTCATCGAAGAACACGAAGAACGCACCGCCTCCAACGAAGAAAGACGACCTCCGATGGCGGACGACGACGAGAGACGCCTTCCTCGGAGATTAACTAACGACGTTCCTTCCATGACGCTTTCTTCCACGACAATCCTTTTCCTTCATGACAGTTAATTCTGCGACGAACTCTCGTTCGATGACAACGTTGAGGTACAGGTTAATTTAATCATTGGTTCATGTTTACTTCCGTCATTTTCTTCTTTTAAAATTCAGCCGCCTCTTATCGCAATAATAGGAGGAGGTCGGTCCGCATAATCACGACCGACTCTCCTCCCCCTTGGTTGTTGGATTTTGTTGTGGCACGTGTAAGGCGGCGCGGTGCCGTTCCACCGCGTGGAAACTTCGAGTTTGGAAGAATAAGTGTGGCGCCGCCACGCCACGCTGTTGAATTGAGTAAGATCACGGCGCCGTCACGCCGCGCTGAAGAACCCCGAAGGCACCGTGGCCGGAGCGGGTGGAGTAGAGGAGCCGGCGGACGATTCTGGGCCGCATGCATCAGAGCAGGGGGGACCGGCCTTGATGGTCCCGTGGCGGCAGAAGCCAGCCGATCAGAGTGGGCCGGCTGGACAGGGGAAGAACCGGGGGTTCAAAACCCTCGGCTGGCTGTACATGAGCATCCCCATAATGGGGGCATCGGTTACACACAGGGGGCAGCGCCCCCCCCCCCCCCATCCGCTTGGCCGATCGGCCGAGCCACCATGCTGGCGCCAGCGCGCCAGGCCGGCTACCCTGGTTGGTCCGCCAGACCGGGCCGCACCCATGTGAGCTGGACCCTGACCTGGGATGGGTCGCCCTAGTTCGGGCCAACCCAGGGGGTACCGGGTCGGGTCAAACCGAGCCCGAACCCCCTAATACCGGACCTTTTCTGTCTGTTGCCCATAACATGGGCTTCGGACCTCCGATCTATGCACCGTCTAATGTGATGTGATTCTTGGATCGAGACGGTCATTTTGGTATATTATAATCAAGGTTTCAGGGAGCTTTGAGTACGTCCGGGTTTGTTCGGATATGAAACGAACTGGGACCTCGGAGCGGAAAGGCTTATATCTCGAGCACCAGATGTCCGATTGACATGCCGTTGAGTTTGTTGGATTCCTTCTGATGAGACAGAACTTTTGGCATGCTTCGCATGAGTTTTGGATGCAATTGGAAAATGGCCCTGTGGATTGTACCTGAAATCCAACCTGGCCCCAGGAAAGTAATGGCTAATAACTTTTAGACCGAACGTATGTTTGACGTACCATAAGTGGAATTGGTGATCATGTTGAGAAACGGCCCCTATGAGCATAACCTACGAGAGTTCAGGGTACAGATGAGATTTGGCCGGGTTGGTTCGCACATGAAACCAACTCGGCCCCTCAGAGGAAAAGGCTAATAACACATAGACCGGGCGTCCGACTGATGCGTCGTCTGTTACGTTGAGACCCATATGACAAGGCGTAACTTTGAGATAATTCTTCATGGAAATTTGTGATTGTTGGAGTATCGACCAGTAGCTCATGGAACAGACCCTCCCGGTGATGAGTTATCAGAGAACAGAGACCTAATAGCTAGCTAAGACCTGACGACTGTTGTTTCATCGACTCGGTGTGTTTCGGATAGCCCAATGGGGAGCTCTTGGTTGTAGCGGCAGACCCATGGCGGAGGAGCGCTTGGTAGTAACAGCAAACCCGCGGAACTCAACAGAAGGAGTACCTCTTGAGGAAATGAGGGGGAGTGCTTGGTTGTAGAGGCAGACCCAGAGCGGAGGAGCGCTTGGTAGTAGCAGCAGACCCGCGGTACTCAGCAGAATGAGTACCTATGGAACCTATGAGGGGGAGCACTTGGTTTTAGCGGCATACCCATGGTGAGAAGCGCTTGGTAGTAGCAGCATGCCCACAATACTCCACAGGTGGAGTACTACAGTGGTCCAAGAAGTACGGTGCACTTGGTTGTAGTGGCAGGCCCTCTAAACTCGATAGAGGAGGGGTTCGGCATGCCTGGTTGTAGTGGCAGGCCATCTGAACTCGACAGAGTAGGAGTTCGGCGCGCTTGGTTGTAGCGGCATGCCCACTATACTCGACGGAGGATAATTTCTCCAGAAGTCGTGGTTTCGACGTCATGATTTAAATCCCGGTTGAGATGTGCCTATGACCTTTGTGTTAACCTCATGATTGATATGGGTGACTTGATATCTTCGGTACATGTATCTGCATATACCAGGGTAGTGGAAATCCGTTGATTTCATAATCTTTGTGTTTACTCAAGATTGAGATGGGTTACTTGATAAATTAGGTATATGTATGGGAATATACCTAAGTATAGGTTTTCTGTTGATATCTTCTTTATGGTTATCCTTGTTGGATTTCGTGAGACCTTGTGGGTCTCGGGGTCCCTACTGATTATCCTTATAGTCACCCCTACACGGGAAATGCTCGCACCTCATTGATTTTGTTGCAGACGGCGGGCAGTGCTGATGGAGGCTAAGAGTTCAAGGTCCGGACGGTATCCGGAGGTGGAATTCATGATGTGACGACATTCTGAGGAGGTTGGCAGGAGAGAGCGTTGTGGAGGCTATCTATACCTACCCTTCAAGAAGGATCCGTGGTTGATGATCCAGGAGCTGCCCTCTATGTACCTACCTTTCAGGTAGGATCCGAGGAGGACGACCCAAAAGTTTCTTCCATTCTTCTAGCTGTTGTCTTTACTGTTGTACTTTCTTTCAGTTGTAGCTGTACTTTCGATTGGGTTTGTATTCTGGCCCATTTTCTTTTCAGCACTTTCTTTTTGTACTTATTGTTTTACTTCCTCTTGTACTCTGTGGTGTATTGTTAATTTTATAAAGGAAATGCCTTCCCAGTTATCGGGATTTATGCCTTTGGTGCTAGTTGCCAGCCCCAGGCCTATGGAAGGTGGGCTTGGGGTAGTCACAGCACGGGCCCCGATAACGGGCGTGACATAAAGGATGTTAGGATATCTTTTTGAATATAAAAGTAAGAAATGTATTTTATTTATATGCATTATGTTTTGTGTAACTAGTCGTTAAAGACACCAAATTTCATGATCCTTGGTACGTTTTATGATGTATAATAATGATTAAAATCATGTTATGAGCTTGGTACAAATCATTATTAAGGGGAATTAGAAATTTCCATAAGAATATTAGTTACTAAATAGATCGAGGATTTCCAAGATTGAAACATATTGAATCACATGTTATGATATACATCTCCTTTAATAGATTAATCTCTTATATTAAATGTTTCTTTTATGGTAAATAACTAAGTATTCAATCCCTCTATTTGTATGTTCCTTTTCATTGTTAATTGTGGGAAATAAAAGAACACATGCCAACTATCAATGTGATTCAGAATGTGATGATTTCCATAAAGATATGATAGACAAATTGGATAGAATGCTATAAAAATTAATGATAGTACTTTATAATTAGGATGAAGATACAAATTATTACATAAATCATACGGAACACCCTCCACATGCATGGAATTATCATGTTTCTATTTAATCCTTCATGAGGAAAAGGCCTCCCATGTTTACTGTTTCTTCGGATCCCCTCCTTTCAGAACAGCTTATTAACTGCATTAAAAAGATATTATATGTCTTCAACAAATCAGAAGAAGAGATTGTTGTACTGGAAGTCTATAATTTTGATGGAAAATATATTCAATAGTAGTCATTGATGAAGAATATAATTCCCTAAGAGGAAACTGATTCCACGGATTGAGTTGAATTTAAGAGAATATTTATCAAAAAATTCATTGCCCAAACCCTCTATCTCATGATTTAAAGATATTTCCATTGAATCAACCAGAAGCAATATGAGTCAATAGGGGCATATAGAGAAAACATTTCCATGCCAAAAAGTTATGCCTCTATATCTTTCATGAAATCCAAAAGCAAGGTGGATCACTTCATTAGATGACTAAATAAATGTCTAAAAAATCCATTAGAAACTCAAGACTTTGAAATATATGAGGTGATTGACTATTGTTCCCTTAAGGTTGAAATGGGGATCAGATACTCTCCAAGGTATCATGGGCCTATTGAAAAAATTTTAAAGTTGAATTTAATGTGGGTGTTTAGGAATTAAATTCTAGGATATAAATAAGCCTGATCATCCCACTTGTAATCATTGTTGAAAAAAATCATGGGAACTACCTAAAGGGAACCATTAATTATATAAAATATGGAATGTAGGGACATTTGGCTAAAAACATCCAATGAGATATGAGGAATCCCACTAATATATATTAATAAATTAATCTCTAGATAAACACTTATCCAGTGGTACATTGTTACAGTAGCAAGGAACAAGTGTATTGTGTGAACAATTGGCCGAAATCAAGGGTTTCCTAAGGAAATCAACAACAACATCCATGGAAACAACAAAGGTCTTATACCATCACTACTATTATGGTGGATCTGGACAATGATGTAGTGATTATTTTCTAGTTATTCCATAAATATAGCAATCATAATATTTGATTCCAGTTGTACACATTTTTTCATATCTAGCATGATTAGTAGAACAATTCATACACCACCTCAAAATATGAAGGATATGTTATATGTATTAATAGAGAGAGGGGGAATTATTGCATTCTTATTTTATAACTCCTCCCTATTTTACATTTGCAGACTCAACCTACATTGAAATCTAATAGTATGTTCATTAGTGGAGTGATATTCTATCGAGGGCATGGATTGGAAATATTTTTACAAATTCAAAATCAAATTTCACGAAAGGGGGAACCCTCTTAACATCCTGATGAATCCGCTAATTAATTTCAAGTTTAATGAGGATAATAAATCTCTATTAGAATAATTATATTACGTTTGGATATTAAATTATTATGATAAATCATGTCTTTTTCAAATGACTGACACAAAGGACAGAATAATTCTTAAAGACATGCCCAACCTAAGGGATTACATTAATGTATTCCCTAAAGAGTTTCTTAGTATTCTTCTCGATTGAGAGTTTGAGTTCACATTGATCATATTCTTGGTTATCTTCCTATATCAATGATCTCTTATAGAATAGACACTGTAGAGCTGGAGGAGCTGAATAAGCAGTTATAGAAGAATATGTATAAGGAATTTATATGCCTAAGTGCTTCACCATGGGGTTTTCCTGCCCTCTTTCTCTAGATGAATGATGGATCAATGTGCCTCAGCATTAATTATTACGTGCTAAATAAAATCACGATAATATAAAAGTACTCCCTTAATAAAATAGATGACATGTTCGATCTGCTTTTTGCAGACAATTATTTCCCAATATTGGATGTTTGGTTGGGATATTACCCAAAAATGGTAGGGAAGGATGATATTCCCATGACTGCCTTTAAACAATGTATTGACGCTATGAGTTCATAATGATGCCTTTTAGAATATCTTGTACTATAGAAGTATTCATGGGTTTAATGAATGGAGTATTTTGATATTACCTCAATAAAATTTTGTAATATTTATCAACGGTATTATAATATACTCCCAGATAAAAGTGGGATATAAGGAGAATTAGAAAATTATGTTAAAAACATTGCAAAGTGATAAGTTGTACATAATGTATATTAAATTTAATTTTTATATAGAGGAAGTATCATTCATGGGGAATGTTTTTAGTAGTAAAGGGATATTTGTGGACCCTTCCAAGACAAAGGGGATTGAATAGTGGACCATGCCCACAAATGTAAGGGAGATTCATAGAATTATGGGTCTAGTTGGGTACTATCAATTATTTGTGAAAACATTTTCAAGACAGTAAAACTCAATGACTAAGCTGACATGGAATTGAGAAATTTTTGTTAGTACACATGATTGTGAATACTATTTTAAGGAGTTGAAAAAGAGTAAAATAAATAAAATAGTGCGCAAACTCCCAAAAAGTGGATTCCAATTTTTATTGTATATTTAATCTTCAAATAAGGTATTAGATTGTGTGCTGATGAAAAATGACAAATTGATTTCCTATGCCTCACGGATGCTGAAAATCCATGAGGAAATTTATCCAAGACATCATCTAGAGTTGTAGACTGTGATCTTAGCATTATAAATAAGGTGAAATTAACTCTATGGGGAGAGTTGTGAGATATATTTTCTCAATAGAGTCCAAAATATATATTCACAGAAAAGGATCATAATATGCACCGAAAAGTATTTTAGATATCCTCATGGATTATGATCACTCAATAAACTACAATCTCAGTGAGGAAAACGAGGTGGCATATGCTCTACGTAGAATGGATTTTGTGTCTTTTTTGATGAAAAAAATTGAAAATTATCCGATCTTCTTAGATTTATAAATGATGGACATGGGATTAATTAAGGGGGAGACATAATAAATCCTTTCTAAAATGGTTTCTCAACCATCCCTCATGGTGAAAATTAATGATGTAAAAATCAAAGAAGTGGGAATTTAAAAGAGGGTGAAATCCATTATAAAAGGGACATCCTCTGCGCTTATGATTGGAAAGAAGGAGTTGTAAATTTGGTTCACAATTTTATGGACCACCATATATACTGAATTAATTTTTGAATGAAGTGAAATTCTTAACCCTCTCTATTCACATAGGAAGCAAAACAATGTATCGAAATCTCTGAGAGAAATTTTGGATGGACAATATGAAGAAGAAGATTGTTGAGTATACATCAAAGTGTCCGGTTTGTCAACAATTGAATGATGAAGGATATAAATTCAATAGTGATTATGAAACCACTACACATATCCAAATTGATTTGGGATGACCACATCATTGACTTTTTTAAAGGACATCCAAATAACTCCACCAGAAACAATGCAATATGTGTCACTGTGGATCGTCTTACAAAGACAACTCACTTTATCTTGATTCAAGATGAATTCTACTTAGATCAACTTGAATGGATATATATCAATGAATTGGTATGGATATATGGAGTACCACTATCAATTATATACAATAAATATTTGAGATTCACCCCGATGTTCTGGAAAAGTCACTATCATGATCTATGAAGTGAACTGAACCTTAGTATGTCCTATCATCCACAAACAGATGTCCAATGTGAATGAACAATTCAGACACTAGAAGATATGTAGAGAGCATGTTCTATGGAATTCAAATTAGGGTGAGATAAACATATTCCACTAGTCTAATTATCCTGCAAAAATAGGTTCAATTCAAGCATCTGAATGGCACCATATGGATACCATTATGGGAAAAGTATAAGAACACCAAATTGTTGGGATGATGTCAGAGTGATTAAGCTTCAAGGACGTGAAATGATCGAAGACACGGTTGAAAAGTGTAAGACCATTAAGTATCACATCAAGGTATCACAATGTTGACAAAATAGTTATGTAGAAAAATTTTTATGAGACCTTTTTTTCAAAGACAGAGACATGTTATTTCTATGAATATCTCTGTGGAAGAAGGAAATGATGTTTTGTATAAACGGAATTTTAAGTCATAGGTACATCATCTCCTTCTAGATTCTAGATTGTTTTTGGGAGGTGGCCTATTAACTAGTACATCCACCAACCATGTCCAATGAACACGATGTATTTAATTTATCCATCCAAAATAAGTACAGAGAAGACCCTACACATGTACTCTCTTCATAAGTTGTACAATTGGATAATGAGATTTCTTATGAGGATCATCTAGTGAAGATATTTTACTATATAGATAATTTTCTTTGTAAAAACTACTCACCTTATTAAAGTATCGGGTAGGATCCACAAGTCAGAAGAGGTGACATGGGAACTGGAGAAGTTAATGAATAAAAATTACCTACACCAGTATATGGATTAGAATATAAAATGAAATTTTGTGGGTGAAACTTCCTAAAGGGATAATAATATAATGACCCAATTTTTTATAAATGGAAATACCTTTCTTGTAATAATTTTATATAATAACATGAAATCATACAACAGTAAACTATTCAATTCTTTGTGAACATTAAAAATAATTTTGACACATATGTGTTTTGAATTTCGAAAATATGATAGACATGGTTGCACTCAGTGTGAATTTTGAGGTCAGATTAAACAAACCTAATTTTTGTAGAATAGTATTAAACCCTTTGGAATATTAATATGAACTTTATAAATAGTAAATAGTCCAAAAGAACAGTATCTACACACATGAATGTATAAATAAAATCTATGAATCATATAGGTGATAATTTCACCATAGTAAATGTATTGGTATTTTTTTATGTCAAAAACAATTAATTAAAATTAACATATCAAATTTAATGAAAAATAATTTTCCTAAAAGTATATCATAAATAAAAAATTTATGGCTTCTAGTTTTATGATAATTATATAATACCTTATAAAATTTTTAAGGGCATTAATAAATCAGTTATAGTTTTAAAATATATATTTTTCAAGTAAATTTTGATTTTAATTAAAAATTAAATTAAATATATTTTGAAAATAATTATTAAATAATGGATTTAATTTTTTGATTAAACAAGTTGTTAAATTCTTAGGGATGATTTTTTGGATTTGTCTATAATACATGAATTTTTTATGAATAGTGAAATATAGTAATTTACTGTATATATATATATATATTATAAACTAAATAGACTGTTCCTAGCATTAGGGATGATGAAAGAAACCATATTTCGAATTCACATTCACTTATTACGAATGTTTATGTTATGTTTCAAACATTTCATATGAGGAATGCATGGGACTTAGTAAGTGACGGGTGGAGCCCATTATAGCTCCTCGATGCATCGGTACGTCTCATGAGACAAACTAGTTTCCTGGAACAAGGCCTTGACAAAATCTTTTTTGTAGTCTTGGCACGAGGCCTTGACTATGTGGTTATGATAGTTTGGAATTATGAATTACATCATTATGAAAGTGGTTATTGATTTTTCGTGGGGTTATTCGACCAGTAGAATATCCATTTGAATAGGTAAATTCAATTATTTCATTTTATCTTTTCCATATTATGTTGATGTTCATGTTTAAAAGGATTTTGTTTTGGTTATACATTGCCTTAAATGTTTATTCTTATTTACGAATGTTTCCGCTATATTTTTATCCTTATTGAGAATCTAAGCTCACCCTTTGAATGTTTTATTATTCCTAGGGTGTGATGAAGTAATTTATGAATGACCTGCACAGATAGTATGAGGGGATATGAAGACAAGATGTTGTTGTAGTTTTTTACTTTATAACGTATTGTAAGACTTATGAATCTATCTAGTGTTTCCAAGACTACTAAACTAATTGATCTTTCGAGACTTGATCTTATATGATCATGCCAATGTTGTGTAATTATTCACCGACTCTAGGTAACTGGGGTTGGGGCGTTACATTTTCCCCTCCATTTATAAGGAATAAATGACAACACTTTTCGAGATGTGTTAATTTATCACATTCAATGACAATGGGTTATCAATTTGTTTAAACATCTTCAAATATAGTTGTGAAACCATTTTTTGGTTAAAACAGACTATTAACTATATATATTTTCTTATTTTATGTTACGGAATAATTTTTCAACAATTATGTAAATTAATAATTCAAAATAGTTTAATTATGAGAAATATGTCCAAATTAATCCAATAGTTTTTCAATAATGTTTTATATTACGATTCAACATAACTCTTAATAACCACATGAATTTTATAACCTTATAATATTTTGTATGTTCACTAATTTCTTATAGCTTCAAATATTGATAATGATTTTAATCCTGCATATTTATCTGAACTTAAATATAAGTGAAATGATCAATAAGCCCAATGAATAAAACGCTTCCAAGAAAGGTAATTGAAACTCTTAACTCTTTTAAATGGACGTATATGAACTTAATAACATTATAATAAATTATTAAAATATATTGGAGGTTCTAGTATTATTAATTAATAAATATATTTTGATTATTCATGTCATTAATTTCAGTTGGAGAACACTATCATACTTAAGGTATGGGATCATCTCTTTCTCACATTCATTCGACAGACTCCTCTATGTTATGTCCTTTTATGCATAATAACAAATGTTGGGTTATGATTTATGACCTTCCCTGTACTTCCTTGGTGATATATAATATATAATAATTCACTTTTCTCCCTCATTAAGTCCACTTATTTACACATGATACCGTGCTGACATTCTATAAGGGATTCTACCCAAAACACCGTCATACATTCAGGTTTCATAATGTTAATTTTTACCCCGGTGAAGTTTTATTTTTTAATGTAAAACATATAAATACTATTTATATGATCTTTACTGATGTTTAATGATCCATACCACATTCTAATTCAGCTATATTCATCATATGGAATGATTCCCTCCCTAAGACTTTTTGAAAATAAAAAACATTTTAAGGGATCGTTCTGAATTATTACCTATCATCATGTGCACTATTAAACCTGTTTTTAATCCACCATTGATTGTATAAAACCAAACATTCTGTTATGAACAACTTCTTTGTTCACTATTGGTTTTATGTAAAATATTATTCCCATTTTCTAAATGACCATTTATGTTTTCTATTATCCGCAATGAAATTATTCAATTCTAAAGATTCCCAAAAATAGTTATGGCCTTTTATTAGATAATGTTGACATCACTTATCATGTAATATTCCTATTGTACTCTATGATAGTCCATGAATTATCGAAATCATTTCCATTATGGAAACATTTATGATACATGAATTTGTTATGCCTTATGTCGTGATTATGATACCCAATTCTTTCTCTGGGTAACAATAATTTTTATGAATGGTTGATTATGTATGATTATTTTTGTGGAATAAATTTTATTTAAAATTTTAATATGGGTGCACACAGATAGATCTCCAATTCATTGGGAAAATTTTAGTCTCATGAGATGTCATGTGTATTGGTCTTGGTGGTCAGCCTTGACTCGTGCTACCTTGTACAATGATCATGTTTGTTAAAAATTACTCGTGCACATTTATTTTCAATGATCCTTGACTCATAATAATTTAAAGATTTATATTTTTTACCCATTAACTTTAATTCATGGTTATATGATCCCATGTTTATGTGTTATGATTCCAGGTGTTCCATGCCTTTTGTTTTCATTATCCAATTCCTTATAACCCATGGGTTAATGTATTATTAATACCCTTTATCCCTTAATAGGATTTTACTCATTATTTAGTTCTTGGGATCCCCATGGTACCCGTTGAAGATATAAGGGCTCCTAAGATTATAGGATATCATTACGATGAATAATTAAATAAGTGTTTTTTTCTTCCATGTTTTCAATTTTAAGTACATAGTACCCAAATACACTAGACTTCACGATCCTTGGATTGTTTTATAATGTATAAAAATGCATAAAACGTGTAATGTATTCTGTAAAATGATAGAGTCTGTATACATCAATTAATAATTTAGATCCCTATGGGTATCCACCAAATGACACATAATAACAATCTAATTATCCTATTATGAGTGGAATGGTATAAGGTAGGGTTATTTAACTAACCTAAAAGAATTAAGTATTCTATATATAAGTCATAGGATGAGGGATCCCACACACCCAGTCATAGAACATTTTGGAAATATATGATTCTATTATCATACCTCCCCATAGTTGTAAAACACCCCAAAATTACCCCTACACGTTTCTGAGAATAAAAATCATAAAGGATGAATAATATAAAAGTCAAACATACATGACATGGAACACATCCCATAAAATTTAATGGAGATACATACATCTCACATAAGGACTATTTAAAAATTAAATTTTTTTGGTTTTCTAGATAATACAACTAAAATCACCTGGACTACTTCATTATACCCTAAAACGATTGATGTTGAATATAATATATAATGGATAGTAGATCTTCTCAAATACCATTTTCAAAATATGAGGAAGTTAATTAACATATAGAGAAAAATCAATCAACATACTCTAATTCAAATACATCACCATTCTAGTGGAAATAAGACATCACCACCTTCAATATTTTCATGTTTTTCCTGAGTAATTATATGTTCAATAGTGTGTAAATGATTTCCCTTGAAAAAAACCAAATACGTTTTTTCTAGTAGTGGAATTCCACCGCATTAAATTTATACCATCTATCATGAAGGTAGAAAAAATTAGTTTATAAACCTCAAGAAGATCAATTTCTGTAGATATCCCATAAATACTCTACATACATTAATCTATTGTATATGAATTTAGTTTTTAATTGATGTTAGGAGTGTTTCAATATGATAACTCTTGAACAAATTACATTGTTCTAGATATAATAAAAATATAATAATGTTGTAAAGATATGGTTGATATGGGTAATGTCTGTAATGCATCTTTATACTGAAGAGGGACTACTAGTGGGGAACCTTCCAAATCTCCCTCTAATGAAGACATTAATACCATATGGGGGAATCAAAGATTATTAAAATACATATAAACCATCAATTCAAACAATAAATACAAATGGGATTAATTATAAAACATCTAAAAAATCAATTTCAAATTAACATTTAAAAAAAACACAAATCCCCCAATTTCCTATAGAAATAAAATAAAAAAAGAAATGAACATAAAAATTCATTAAATTAAAAAATTAAATTCATCCCAAAAAGTTTCAAATAAATAAAGTCATCCAAATTCAAAATTAATAAAAAATAAAAATCTAGAAGAAGAAATAACTATGAATTGTTTTGTAACACATTTTAGTAATACTATGTTCTAACCATGAAAATAATATTTGAATATAAATAGAGGGGAAGACATGGTTAAGTTACTTTTATTGAAAAAATTGATTATAATCATGTTCCTCTGAATTCATCCCAATATTTCTACTAACACTTGGATCTACACTAAATAAGTCATTAATATCACATAAAAAATAAATTCCAAATAATAAACATATAAATAACGTCATAAAAATAGAATTGATGTTGATAGCTTCATCCCAGATGATTGTGGTATCTAAAGTGTCATCTCAAATATTCCAATGGTGGTCAAGCTCTTACTCATGCCCAATCGCTCGAATTCAAATGATCCAACTATCAGTCTACTAGAAAGTAAAAAAAATATTATCTTTAATAATATATTCATACATAATAACCATGTATAAAATCTTATATTGTCATGTAGTGACCTATTCCCCCTTTTGGAACAATCTCACATACCAAATAATTCCATACTTGTTATAATTTTTCTAACATTTCATGATTGATAAAAACATATAGGTCATCAAACAGTACCAATTGTATTTTTTTTCTTCTAAAAAATGATTATATTTAAAATATATTCTACCAGGAGATTCAACACTCACATTACAAAACTTGGTATGGTGTATAATGAATGAAACTGTTAAAAATATAAAAAAAAACAAACAAAATCACAAAATGATTAAACATATCACAATAATGATATCAAATACAATAAAACAGTCAAACCCAACGTTTCTAGAATAACTATAATTTTTTAAAAAAAAACAGATATTCCCTGAGGCCTAGATATGTGAAATTTTTATTAAATCAACTTATATTATAATTTAAATTTATTAAGAGTCCATAGAGTGATATATGATCATCTAGGGATAACTAGGGTATTGGAGATTTAGTCATTTAGAATAGTAGACATAGTCCTATGGTAAGATAATGGTCAATGTTATCTAAGTGACTCAACCATGTGGGGTACTATAATGTATTTCACTGGTTTATATAGTCTATTAAACATATTTTCCTAAAGCTACACAATAGGGTTGGTTGTTTCAGTGTACTACTGGGGGATTTATTGGTTGTTGAAACGACGCTCCAATGTTCATGTCTAGAACCACTTAACTAGTCATGTTTCACCAATTATGAATGTGGTTTGGAATAATATGTGGCAAAACTGTGTGCTTTATAAATTTATGCTAAAATTAAACTTTGAAAATAATCAAATTTTCATTTCATTCGAAATTTTTAATACTCCTCTACACAAATAACCTCTCATCCACCAAAGAGCTCCATTACTCCCCAACCTAGGACTTGAATCAAATCCTTCACCCAGACATAATATCTTATTTCTCATATTATGAAAAAAGAATATTAGTAAGATCATCATCCATGTTTATTCAATATTTTATTCAACTCACTCAATGAAATGATGTTTAATAATTAGATAATAATAAATATATTATGGTAATTTTTCAATTTCCTTAATTTCCCCTATTTCATCCCGAATTAATGGACTAAAATAGAAAATGAGAGTATTATGATGCTATGGAAGGAGGTTTTTTTCCCTTTTTTCATAATGTCTTAATGTGTTGTTCAAGAATTGTTGCAACATATGTTGGACCTTCTATACATAGCCACCCTAATGTCATATTAACTAAATAATTTTTTTTTCTATTTACTATATTATCTCTAGAAATCCAAAAATATTTCATATAATATTTCCAAATCATCGTAATCGTCCCCATAGTATGCTCCATTCTTAAATAAATTTGATTCTTATATGATGAACAAGTTCATGACACAAATAATTGGAAGATGAATTTGCCTTTTTGAATAAAACATAGTGTAATTTTATCCAATGTAAAATGGTGTTCTATTAGTAGAAGATCTAAAAATTAATTTTTTTGTAGAATAACACTTATCAAATATATTTCCCCAACTAAGATTAATAAATTGTTAATATATAATGTGTAAATTACTATCCAGCACTATTTCACATGACATATGATGGGAGATATGGGCATTCACTAATGGAACTCATTAGACAGCCTTGTCATGAATTAAAATTTTATGTTTATAAATGAATTAGATCATTCCAAAACTGTTACATTTGTTGCTTATTGAACTCTATGTTTGTACTCACTGTGTGGATTCCTTGGTATTACCCATGAGTGATACCTAGTTCCCCTATATATTACCTTGTACACGCTAGTGGGAAATGATTCTTAAAAATCATTGAGCCATACAAGTATCCATATGTGATATACCATCAATTCTCTCATTAGATTATTCCTTCATACTATTTCATGAGTTAATCGTAGTTTCCTTATAGAAAACTCCTTTGGTGGGCTCCTAGGGGGATGATATCTTGTATCCCACATGGATTCATACCTGGGATTCATCTTTTGGGAGAATATTGTAACGACATATGGTAAAAATTATTTAAATTAACTATTATATCTTCAATGTAAATGAAAATATTTGATTTATTCTGGGAAATAATTCTATAATGGCATAATTATAAAACATTTCTATACCCATCATCAATTAGAATGATGAATTTCATTATATTAATATGTGGATTTATTTGGTATACAAATCATGTACAAGATAATAGTTTTTATCATTTTATATACAGATATATTTTCTATCATATATTTTTATATATATTGATATATATTATTTATTTACATATAGGAGAGAATATGTATAAGGATATTGTAATTGTGGCTGATTTCGAAATTATCATTCATATCCTCTATAAAAAACCTAGAATATAAGGTCACAGCCTTAAACCTTACTTAATATTGAATTAAATGAATAATTCACATTGAGGATCTTTTCAGGTTTAGAGTTTTAGAGAATTAGGTCATAAGTATTACATTTCAAAAGACTACATAGTAGAACCTTCTACTAAGTTTCCATAAAATAAAAAAACACTTAAAAAGAAACATGTCTAGTACCATGTTTTAGATAACATGTATTTCCATGATCACATCCTTGACCCAATTCATCTTTAATTCAAGTGGAAAACATTTCAAAAACATGGTATGAGCATAAAAAGCCTAGTAAAGGATACATAGAGAAGGAAAACTGTTAGTTTTTCAAAACAACAAGTAAACCATGAATAATTTAGCAATGTAATACTTTTCACCTTTATGAAGTAGTAAAAACTCTTCACTGACTAAAAGACCATTACATACCATTTTGTAACCAAATGATTACCATGAAACCCATATAAAGAACACATAGCATATAAAGGTAACTTGGGACATAAACATACTCAAATGGAATAACCATACAGTCGAATTCCACACATACTTAATGGAATAGCCATACGGCCGACTTCCATACCCAATGCATTGGAGGTTATAACATAACCACGCATCCTGGTATTCATAGCACCACCCGTCAGGTGGTTTATCACGTAACCACTCATCAAATGTCTAAGTACCATTACAAAATCATAACACATAAAACAATTACAATGGAAAGAAAACACTTCCACATTTCAAGCACAATATATCACTTAAATATATTGACATAACAAATCCATTATCAAAACCATTTTCAATACCAAAGAAGATTATATGGTATTTATTTACTTTAAAAAATATAACGTCTTGTTGAGGAATCCAAAGAACAAATAATACTCGTGGCGGTGAAAAGGTCATTGTCACCGCGTACGTTAAAAAGAAACATAATTTTGTCCTTTAGTAAAATGCTTCATATAGAAAAGATTCCTTTCGAATAAAAGTATAAGTCAAAGGGGTTTATACACCATATAGAAGAAAGTTGTGTATAAAAAAAATATGCCTCAATTGAAGGAGATTGAGACGAAGTCCCTTACAAATTTGGTATCCTTAGATTAAGGATAAATCAATTACATGGTTATGTGCAAAAAATATGAATACAACAAATATAAGTGGATATTAAGTATAAAACAATGAGATTTCATTCACACATAATCTTGGAAAAACAAAACCAATGACATATATATTTAACTCAATGAAACGAGATTGAGTTATGTTTTCCCATACAAGTTTGTCTAAATGACGTAAGAATTTATCAATGAGATAATTATCTGTAGAAATAGTATATCGACACAAAGTTTTGTAGAAATTACAACATAGAGATTCCACACATAATCTTGTCATAATAAAGTCATGAAGTAGAGGTTTAACCCAAAGTATTGAAAGTGGGATAAGAAGTTCCCTTACAGAAATCTGACAGCCTAACATCATCAATTTAGAATTAATAAAATATAATGATGAGAGATAAAAAGGGGTATCTCATCACTTGGACATACAATTTATAGAAATAAGGATATATAAGAACATATCCCATAATAATATGATTAAAATACCTATCAAAATAAGTCTTTTAAAATGATTAGGGTTAAAGGTTCCATTACCGAATTGGGTAACATCTGAAACGTACACCCCAAGAAAGAATAACTATACAACATTGATGTAAATACCCATAAACGAAATTATATTACATGAAGAGTAGAATAATGGGAAGTACATAAACCACTAAAAGGAAATGTTGGCAAATGCAGAATAATTCTCATGAGAATAAAAGTGAGATTAAAAATCCCTTAAGAAAACTCGGCAGCCTAACAGTGCCACATAAAACATCCAAAAATGGATTTATGATATCAAATATGGCCTCTAAAAATATTAATATAAAAAGTACATAATTATTAATATATAATAACATCCCCAAACATAATAAATACGAGCTTAAAAGAAATGACATAAAATGGAGTACTTAAAAAGAAAGAGAGAGGTAGGATCCCTTACCTCAAGTCCGACTTGTCTTGTTTGTTTCTATATATTCCTAAATAATAAACTTTGGTAAATTTATAATTTCTTAAGGACCTCTTTTAATTATTATTATTCATTTCATATCACATATTATAATTTTATAATAATTGGTTAATAATTTGAGTTCATATCAGACGTTTTTGTCAATGTTTGGTACATGAGTCAAAAATGAACTTGTTTGAAAATGATAGTCCATGTAGTTATAAGTAAATCATATACAGAATAGTATTAATGAATTAAATATCATTTATATCCAGTGCATATTCATTTTATATTACTCCATAACATTTGGAGATAAAAAGAAATGAAATGCATCGTTCATGGAGACGGTAGGCCGTACGTACGCATGAACGATACTTTCATTTCATTGTCATATTAATGGAATTAAAAATAATTTAAAGATATATATATTATAATTCCAGTATAATATATATGTTATATAGGTCACATATGTTCATTAATTTCATTCTTTATACATTCCATTTATTGCGTTAACGAGTCACATCACTTGAGGGGGCGGTAGTCCACACTTCCTCGTATGAAATTATCGCATTTTCACAACATGAAAATCATAATGAAATGTTTTAAATATAAAATTAATAAGCATATAGAAAACATAAATACCATATATATCATATATAATATATATTGACATCATAATGTCCACCATGAACGGTGTTAAGAGAAGATTGAACAATCATCATTTCGTGAGGCAGAAATTCGTTATCCACAAAAACAGTATGTTCTTTAACCATTAGACAAAGGTGTGTGTAAGTGTAGCTCTAATCCTTCACATAACAACATCCTAGTATATTTAAGATACTAGTGTTGTTATAAAAGAAAGGAATAAAAAGAGTTTATAGGGTTGTAGAAGAAAAATATAACAAAAAAACACAAGGGAAGACATTACCTGTAAATCGTGTAACTCTTTTTGATTTGATCTCAAAGGATTCCTTGGAATGGATTCTGCCCAAAGGTGAAGCTTCAATGATGAAGAGAGGGATGTGGAGAGATGAAATGGGCAGGGGTTCGCTGAGCCAATGGCTTGATAGGTGTGGGTATGATGGTATAGGTGGGGGCCTTTTATAAGAGGAGAGGAGGGGCACTCTTGGAAAGTTATAAACCTTTACTTTATTATAAAATTATTTTCGAATTTTAAAGATTCCAATGTTATATATTTCTAGGATATGGTGATAATAGTTCTAAATACACCCATACAATAGTTTTTTGACAAGTTTAGGCCTTATATTTTACATTATCTTTTCTTTTTATTTAAATCGTTAAATAATGAGGTAATCGCTGCATCATCATGGTGTCATAAATAATTTAATTTATTTAATGACTAAAAATTATAAAACAAATATATTGATGTAGGAAATCTTCTTATATCTCTAATGAATATTTTTAGTCAAAAATATGACTTGTATAACCCCATGTAAAAATTCTTTTAGTAAAACTACACATGTTTGTCACATTTTAATTTTAATGTTAAATAAAAAGTTATTAATGTCATTTTCCAAAAAAAAGTGGCTCCATGGGGTCTCCAAGTTTATCCATGGATTTTCATGGTCGTCCATGACTCATCCAATAAGTGTAAGACATGTTTCAAGGTCATTCATATTATTAAAACATTATTTTTTCCTTAATTTACACTAATTACCACTAATCGCGATTAAAAACATAACAGTTACTATTCACCAAAAAATTATTTTAATCCCAATGAACCACATTTTACATTCTAATGAAAACCGTGTATGTCGGATTTTTGAAAATAAAATCACAGATGTGGTATAGTTTCATTTAAATGAAAAATCAGTATTTAAACTACCACTAAGTGGTTTCACTATTCATCTAAAATTGAAGTTTTTTAGAAAAATAAAAAAAATTCACCGTAAGCATTATTTGATATTCCAAATTCAAAAATGATGTCTATTTTAAAAAATTAAAAACATATATGTTTCATTAATTAATTTAATAATTAAATCCCACTGTCAAAACAAATATCGTGTTTTTAAAAAACAATATCTATTAAAAGATTGACCGTAGTTTAAGTCCAATTTCTAAGAGAAACTAATTCCAATGACCACTATTGGATTAAATGGTAAAAATATAATCTAATTTCACTTTAAAAGCAATTCAAAAGATAATATAATCATATAAGTAAATTATATTAAAAAGATATTTTTAATTAAAATACAACATTTTTCACTATTCATTAAAAAATGAACATTATGGGAAAAATACCAAAAATTTACACAAAGTAAATATTGATGTACTGATTCTAAAGAAGAACTTTAATTTTTAAAATATAACACATAAAATTGTCAAAAAGTTGATTTAAAAGAGGTTCATCATCAAAAAGCGGTTAATCGACCTTTTAAAGAATATAAGAATGTTTACGCTTAAAATTGGATTCATTCGCATTTATAATCATCTAGCATTTATTGTAAAAAGTAAAAATATTTGACAAAAATATATCATCATTTTCTATTTAGTTTCATTCTTCCCCGCCATACAATGGCTAGGCATTAACTACCATTTAAAATAATATTGTTTTATTATTAGAGTGCATTGTAAGATATCAATGGAACTCGTTGTCGCGTATTGGGTACGTCATCAAGCATAGCGTTCCCTTTAAAGTAATATTAATATTTTTTTCGACAAATAGGGATAAATATAAAAATGTCATATTTTTATTTACCTAGGGTGTTACATCCTTCCCCCCTTTTGGGAATTGCGTCCTTGCAATTTTAAAATTGGCCTCAGAAACATCATTGAAAGTCCCACATCAGAACAAGAGTTGGTAAAACAATCACTTTAAAAGATAGAAAGGGAAGTACATAGTTCACTCGAGCTAACCCATATTAATATTCCATGTAGGAAAACATGGATATGGAAGAAAAATCAAAGGGTTGTTTTCTGAGGGAGAGTGATAGAAAACAAGTTTAAGAGAAAGTTAACCACAAGAAAATATCAAAATTGTGGTGGGTTAAACGGTATTCGATTCCACAGTAGGAAAAGTTAATGGAAAACATTTCTTTATTTTATTTTTCATTGAGGAATTTATTTTTGATCTTATGAAAACATACTTACTTGTCATGTTGACTTTCAACTTTTACTATATTTCTTACAAAAAATCAAAATTTCCCAAAATGATGAGTATTTAGGGAGAATTGTTAACATTAAGCATACTATAATCAACTTCTAGAGAATCACCTAATCCACAAAAGAGAACTATATACATCCCATGTCTTTAGACTTTAACCAAAACCAAAACCAAAACCAAAAAGGTTAGTACAATATCAGATAATCAAAAAAAGGATAACCCTTTATAAAAATAAAATATATTCTTTATCTCCCAAATTTTTCCAACAAAACCCAAAGTTCAATGAAGAACATAATTAAACCAAACTAAGATTGAAACCCAAATATTTTAAGGATTTAATCACATAATCTTCCAAGTTAAATCGTATCATTTATCTCCAAACAACATCAGTTTCTCTTAAAGTCTCGTATTGAAAAGTACTTAACCTAATCTCATAACCTCCATAATAGGTTAATAATATCCATAGATAACCCAAAATAAACTTACTCTTAATTCATAAAATCATCTAACGAAAAAGAATTAGTCAAACTAACCAGGGACTTCACATAGTCCAGTGGTAGGCGATAAATACCAGTCGCACTTTGGTTATGGGTTCAATTCCCACTGCATCATCCGACGCGATGGGTTGTCACATGGTTTGCGTGTTGTCCTTTTTCCAAACTATATAATTCTCAAATTATTCCCCAAAAAGAGATAAAATCATCAAAAATAACCATAACATAATTTAACCTCAATTTTATCCCATGCCTTTCACATTCCATCGTAACATATAGTAACCCATAATTACCTCAAAAGTAAGGATCTTATAAACCCAAATGGTTCTTTATAACTATGCCAACAAAAGAACAGATAACTATTCCTTGAATAAAATTTTCATATATCAAACATCAGGGTTACACATACTATATGAAGTATTCTAATGTAACCCCATCACCAAAAGAGACTTAATACTCTAAAGAATTTCACCATAACTCTTGAAGCCCATATATGTTGACTTCTTACTCATTCAATATTCTTCATGATCCATTAACCATTCCTTTCCAACATATTCTGAAATACTTCTTTCCTACGAAAAAAATCATGAATCATATCCTAAGATTCCAAAATAGGAAAACAAATGTTATGAAATAATCCATACCTTTGATTGGTCATTGTCAGTTTCATCATCCTCAATCAGAATGTAATTAGGTATTGGTAAATGAATATTTGTACGATCTTAGTGATCCCATTCAGGAAACTTCTTCATAGGACATGTGTTTACATAATTACCATTCCCACCACATTTAAAACATTCAATTGATCCCACAGAAAGAACTACATTCCCTTTCCTCTAGTCAACTGGATGCTTCCTTTTTCCATGGAAGGTTCATGCTTTATGACCTTCATTTCCACATCTATAGCATATTTCTGTCCCTTTGAAACATTTTCCTAGGTGTTTCTTTCAACATCTTTGACACATAGGTTTTTGAACACACTTACCTTTATTATTATTACATGTAGTTCTGTAGGGATTTGTTTCTCGTATATATGATGCCTTATAGAATTCACCAAGGTTTAGGTGGTAAATCATGACTCTAGATAGTTGGTTGATGATAAACACAAGAGTTCTTGTTGCAGCTCCCATATCATTCAGTTGCTCGCTCAGAAAACTGTCACAATTTCCTTCACATCCACTGTTACATTGGTGCCTTCTAGATCAATCCATTTACTAAAACCAAAAAGGTCATTGTGAGTATATCAACAAAACCATCATGTAATAATGGGGAAGATAAACACTAAGATATACTTACTCATTCAATTTATTTTAAACTAGGAATCTTTCTGAAATCCTAACCATTATGGTAATGTCACTTATGCATAGAGAATATCATAACCTCTAAAGTTATCTAAACCGACCTCTCATACCAACTATATGGCCCCGACCTTAATCCTTACATTATATTGAATTAAATGAATAATTCACATTGATGATCTTTTCAGTTTTATAGTTTTAGAGAATTAGGTCATAACTATTACATCTCAAAAGATTACATAGTAAACACTTCTACTAAGATTCCATAAAATAAAATAAAACACTTAAAAAGAAGATGTCTAGTTCCATGTTTTAGATAGAATGTATTTCCTTGATGTCATCTTTGTCCCCATTCATCATTAAGTCCTGTGGAAAACATTTCAAAAACTTGGGATGAGCATAAAAAGCCATGTAAAGGATACACAAAGAAGGAAAACTGTTAGTTTTTCAAAACAACAAGTAACCCATGAATACTTTACCAAAGAAATACTTTTCACCTTTATGATGTAGTAAAAACCATTCACTAACTAAAAGACCAATAATTACCCTTTAGTAACCAAACAATTACCATAAAACCCATATAAAGAACACATAGCATATAAAGGTAACATGGGACATTAACATACTTAAATGGAATAACCATATGGTCGACTTCCACACATAGTTAATGGAATATCCATACGGACAACTTCCATACACAATGAATTGGAGGTTATACCATATCCAACAGTCCTAGTATTCACACCACCACCCATCATATGGTTTATCACGTAACCACCCGTCAAATGTCTAAGTACAATTATAAAATCATAACACAAAAATCAATTATAATGGAACAAAAACATTTCCACATTTCAAGAATAATATATCTCTTAAATATATTGACATAAAAAATCCATTATCAAAACCATTTTCAATACCAAAAATGATTATATGGTATTTATTTACTTTTAAAAATATAATGACTTTTTGAGGAAGCCAAAGATCAAATAACACTTGCGGCGGAAGAAAGGTCATTGTCACCGCGTATGTTGAAACGAAACATAATTTTTGTCATTTAGTAAAATGATTTTTATTGAAAATATTTCTTCCCAATAAAAGTAGATGTAAAAGGGTTTTATACACCGTATAAAATAATATTGTGTATAAAACAAAAAATGCCTCAATGGGAGGAGATTGAGATGAAGCCCCTTATAAAGTCGGTATCCTTAGATTAAGGATAAATCAATTACATGGTTATGTGTGAAAAATATTAATACACTAAATATAAGTGGATATTATGTGTAAAACATTCAGATTTCATTCCCACATAATCTAGGAAAAACAAAACCAATGACATAGATATTTAACTCAATGAAATGGTATTGAGTTATGATTTCCCAGACAGGTTCGTCTAAATGACATAAGAATTTATCAAAGAGATGATTATGTGTGGAAATACTATATCCACAAAAAGGATTGGGGAAATTAAAACATAGATATTCCACACATAATATTGGCATAATAAAATCAACATGTAGAGGTTTAACCCAAATAATTGAATGTTGGTTAAGAAGTTCCCTTACAGAAATCCTACAGCCTAACATCATCACTTTAGAATTCATAAAATGAGATGATGAGAGATAAAACGGCGTATCTCATCACTTTGACATAAAATTTATAGAAATAAGGATATATAAGAACAGATCACATCATAATAATATTAAAAGACCTAACAAAATATGTCTTTTAAAATGAGGAGGGTGAAAGGTACCCTTACCGAATTGGGTAACTTCCGAAACGTACACCCCATGAAAGAATGACTATACAACATTGATGTAAATACCCATAAACGAAATTATATTACATAAAGAGTATAATAATGGGGAGTACATAAACCACTCAAAGGAAATGGTGGAAAATGTAGAATAAATCTCACGGGAATAAATGTGAGATGAAAAATACCTAACGTAAACTCGGCAACCTAACGACGCCACTTAAAACATGAAAAAATGGACTTATGAGATATAATAGGGGCTCTCGAAATATAGACATAAAAATTACATATTTATGAATATAAAATAACATCCCCAAACATAATAATGATGAGATTAAAACAAATGACATAAAAGGGAGTACTTAAAAAGAAAGAGAGAGGTAAGATCCCTTACCTCAAGTCCAACATGTCTTGTTTGTTTCTTTATATTCCTGAATAATAAACATTGGTAAATTTATAGTTGCTTAAGGACCTATTTTAAAAATTATTATTCAGTTCATATCACTTATTATAATGTTATAATAATTTTTTAATAATGTGATTTCATATCAGACGTTTTTGTCGATGTTTGGTACATGATTCAAATATGAACTTGTTTGAAAATGATTGTCCATGTAGTTATAAGTAAATCATCTCCAAAATATTATTAATGATATAAATATCATATATATCCAGTACATATTCTTTTTATACTTCTCCATATCATTTGGAGATAAAAGGAAATTAAATGCACTGTTCATGGAGACGGTAGGTTGTACGTACGCATGAACGCTACTTTCATTTCATTGTCATATTAATGGAATTAAAAATAATTGAGATGTATATATATTATAATTACATTATAATATATATGTTATATAGGTCACATATTTTCATTAATTTCATTCTTTATACATTCCATGTATTGCATGAACGAGTCACATCACATGAGGGGGCGGTAGTCCACACTTCCTCGTATGAAATTATCGCATTTGCACAACATGAAAAGCATAGTGGAATGTTTTAAAAATAAAATTCAGAAGCATATAGAAATCATAACTACCATATATATCATATATAAAATATAGTGACATCAAATTGGCCACCATGAAAGGTGTTAAGAGAAGATTGAACAATCATCGTTTCGTGAGGCAGGAATTCACCATCCACAGAAACAGTATGTTCTTTAACAATTAGATGAATGTGTGTGTAAGTGTAGCTCTAATACATCACATAAAAAAATCCTTGTATATTTACTATACTTGTGTTGTTATAAAAGAAATGAATAAATTTAGTTTCGAGGGTTGGAGAAGCAAAATAAAACAAAAGAACACAAGGGAATACATTACCTTTAAATCGGGTAACTCTTTTTTATTTGATCTCAAAGGCTTCCGTGGAAATGATTCTTCCAAATGTTGAGTCTTCAATGATGAAGAGAGGGATTTGGAGGGATAAAATTGGTAGGGGTTTTCTGAGCCAATGGCTTGAGAGGTGTGGGTAAGGTGGTAGAGGTGAAGGCCTTTTATAAGAGGAGAGGAGGGGCACTCTTGGAAAGTTATAAACTTTTACTTTATTATAAAATGATTTTCAGATTATAAAGGTACCAAAATTATATATTTCTAGGGTAAGGTGATTAGAGTTAGAAATACACCGATACAATATTTTTTTGACAAGTGTAGGTCTTAGATTTTACATTATCTGTTCATTTTATTTTAATCGTTAAATAATGAGGTAATCGTTGTATCATCATGGTGTCATAAATAATTTAATATATTTAATGTCTAAAAAATATAAAAAATATATCATGATGTATGAAATATTTTTATATTTCTAATGAATATTTGTAGTCAAAAATATGTCTTGTATAACCCCATGTAAAAATTGTTTTTGTAAAACAACACATGTTTGGGACATTTTAATTTTAACTTTAAATAAAAAGTTATTAATTAAATTTTCCAACCAAAGTGGATCCATGGGGTCCCCAAGATGGCCAATTGATTATATTGGTCGGAAATGACTCATCCAATAATGGTAGGACATGTTTCAAGGTCATTCATATTATTAAAACACTATTTTTTCATTAATATACACTAATTACCTCTAATCGCGATTAAAAACACAAAAGTAACTATTTGCCATAATTTTTTTTATCCCATTGAACCACATTTTACATCCTAATGACAACAATGTATGTCAGATTTTTGAAAATAAAATCACAAAAGTGGTATAGTTTAATTTAAACGAAAAATCAGTTTTTAAACTACCACTTAGTGGTTTCACTATTCATCTAAAATTGATGTTTTTCAGAAAAATACCAAAAATTCTCCTTAAGAAATATTTGATATTCTGAATTCAAAAATGATGTATATTTTACAAAAATTCAAAACATATAAGTTTCATTAATTAATTTAATAATTAAATCTCGCTGTCAAAACAAATAGCGTGTTTTTAAGAAACAATATCTATTAAAAGATTGACACTAGTTTAAGTCCAATTTCAAAATGAAATTAATTCCAATGACCACTATTGGATTAAATGGTAAAAATATATTCTAATTTCACTTTAAAACTAATTCAAAAGATAATCTAATCATATAAATAAATTATATTAAAAATTGGTTTTGAATTAAAATAAAACATTTTTTACTATTCATTAAAAAATGAACTTTATCGGAAAAATACCAAAAATGTACACAAGGTAAATTTTGATGTCCCGAATCTAAAGAAGAATTTTATTTTGTCAAATATAACACATAAAATGTCAAAAATTGTATTTAAAAGAGGTTCTCCATCAAAAGGTGGTTAATCGACCTTTTAAAGTATATTAGAATGTTTATGCTCAAAATTTGATTCATTCGCATTTTTAATCCTCTAACATTTATTGTAAAAAGTAAAAATATTTGAAAAACATATACAGTAATTTTGTTGTTAGTTCGGTTCTTCCCCACCATTACAATGGCTAGGCATTAACTACCAGTTAAAATAATATTATTTTATTATTAGAGTGCAACGTAAGATTTCAAAGGAACTAGTTGTCGCGTATTGGGTAAGCCATAAAGCATAGCGTTCCCTTTAAAGTAATATTAATATTTTTTCCAAAAATTGGGATAAATATAAAAATTTCATATTCTTTATTTACCTGGGGTGTTATATAGAATGAAAAAATTTATTTTCTATTATATCATTAATTATTATTACATACACCATATTTATTTTATATTCATATAATGAATTGTTCTATTTATAATTTTTGGGGTCCTATAGAGTATATCTCACCCCAAACTACGACCACTTGTTGCCACACTAACAGTATTTACGTATATTGGAAGAGAAAAAAACTGATACTAGCATTGAATCCTAGATTATTTGCATTTTATATTGTCTGGTAGCATATGTATGAGATAATTTTTCAAAATCATCCCTAGATATATGTTTGTTTGTTATTACTTATTTATACTATATTGTATATTCATGTACCCATGTATTCCTTATATGAACACTTTTTCTATAGATTCATGAAATGAGAATCATTTTCAAAAAAATATTGATTATTATTAAATAGGTTTGTTTTTTATAGATGATTTATTAATGTTTTAATTGTTTTATTTTAAGATTCATATATTCAAAATAATCATTTTACCACTATACATCACTCTGATCATGATGGTACAATCTCCCAACTATATCCTCATAGACTGTATCTTATAGGTAGAATCCCCTTGTGCATGGGGAGGTGTTGATGATTCCAAATGGCCTGTTGTGTTTAGATAAATATGAGTGAACTATGTTTAGGATGTTCTATATTTTATCTGAGATACATTTTTTTATTTATTATTTTTTTGGATTAAATGAGAAGTGTAACACCCCAAGATTTCATAGTGTGTTATTTCTACAAAATAATTTAATAACTTGCACTACACGCAACACCGAGTTCAATTGCACCATGACTTACCAAAAAAAAGCCATTAAAAGAGGTCATGAATAGTATTAACTAAATTTTAAACTTTATAATTTTAGAATCCATATTATGAGTTTCTTAGTCATAATGCAAGAACAGATTCATTTTCAGTATTGCACTTTTATCAACTTTTGATAGTGAAACCTTTTTAAATAAAATATTTTAAACTATTTGACTAAATGGGGACATCAAAAAAAATTTAATATAGAACATCCCAAGCTTCCACGGTACGCTTTCCTTTGAATAATACAGTAGCGTGTGTTGTACGCAACTTCGAGTTCTAACACACACCACAACTAATTAAACTAGCCGTTGTGAATAGTAATACCTACTTTTTGAAATCATATATATTTTATATTTCAAAATGGACTTCATTTTTGGATTTGGAATATTGAATGTAGCCTAGGGTGAAATTTTGGTACTTTTCGGATAACTTTTATATTTTGATGAATAGTGAAAATTACTAAATTTTAATTAAAAACAACTTTTTTAATAAAAATAATTAATAGTGAAAAATTGTGAATTTGAGTGGTTTTAAACTATATTTAGAATATATTTTTACCATTTAATATAATGTTGGTCATTGGACATAATTTTACAATTAAACCGAACATAAACAAGTGTCAATCTTTTGATAGTTATTATCTCTTAAAAACACGCTTTTTGTTTTGACAGCGGGAATTAATTTTAAATTAATTTCTGCCACTTCTGTGTTTTGAATTTAGAAAAATGGATTCCATATTTGGAATCAGGATGTCCAAATTGTGTAAATAGGTAACTTTTATTTTTAGACATTTTGAATAATTACTGTGGTAAATATTTTATTTACCATGGTTAAGGATAAATCCGGTAAATAAGGGTTAAAAAATAATATTATAATAATACAAAATTACCCTAAAACGTGTCCTAACCTTATTGGTGGACACATACCCGACCATGAGCATCCTTGGGTCAATTTGGGGACCCCTTGGAGCCACTTGTATGTGGTAGGGACACTTTATATTAATAAAGTTAAAATAAAAATAAAAATGGCATAAGCTTACATCTTTTAGAAGAACAATTTTTACATAGGGTTATACATGTTGGATTTTCGATTATAAATATTCATTAGAAATCTAAAAAGATTTCCTACATAATTATATTTTATTTATAATTTTTAGACATCAAATAAATTAAATTATTAATGACACAATAATGATGCAATGTTTTCCTCATTAATAAATCATTTAAATAAATAAGATTATAATGATTAAAATATTATCTAAAACCTGTCCAATTCTTATTGGTTGATGTTATTTAGAATATTAGTCATCTTATCTTCGACCGCAATGATTTTTGGACCATTATAAACCGAATATAATTATATTATAAAGTAATACTTTCACTCTTTCCTAAAGAGCCCCTCCTCTCCCTTATAAAAGGAGACCACTTCTACTCATTCCTCACACCTCTCAAGCCACTTGGCTCGTCCAAACTCTGCCCAACTAAGCTCCCCACATCCCTATCCTCCTCCTTGAAGCTTCCCCTTAGGCAGAAATCATTTCCAGAAGTCCTTTGGTTCCAACCATATTGAGTTACCTAAATTAAAGGTAACGATTTCTCTTAAATTATTTTCATTTATTTTGCTTCTTCAACCCCCAAACTCTTTTTATTTCCTTTCTTTTGTAACAACACCAGTATCCTCAATATACTAGGATGTAGTTATAAGAAGGATTAAAATTACACATACACACAACTCCATCTAATGGATGATGAACATAATGTTTCTGTGGATGGAAAACTAACGCCTCACGAAACGATGATTGTTCAAATACATCTTACCGCCTCTCATGGTGGCCATTATGATGGCACTGTAATTAAATATGATATTAATGATATATATTTTATATATAAGCTTCTTTAATTCCATTTTATTTCATACCATTATTCGTTTCATGTTTTATATACATACGATAATTTCATTTGAGGAAGTGCGGACTACCGCCCCCTTAAAATGATATGACTCGTTCATACCACACATGGAACGTATAAAGGATGGTGTTAATGAACTTAAGTAACATGTATAAAATATTATATTATACTGGAATAGTAATATACCGATGTATCATTTGTATTCGATTCTTTTAAAATAAAAATTAAATGGAAGTAGCGTTCGTGCGTACGTACGGACTACTGTCTCCACGAACGCGATGAGATTCATTCTCCATAGTATCCATTGAAGTATAATTATCATTTGATGATTTAAAAATGAAGTTTAATGACTTGATACCATTCTGGATTTGAATAATATACAACTTATCCTTTACAAAAATGTCTTACGTAACAAAACATACAAAAGCAAACAAGTAAGTTCACACCCGAAACAGCGATAATACTAAGATATTATTATCAAATCAATATTAAAAGATCATATATGATATCATATTAATGTATATGATTCTTGTATAATTTAATAACAATTATTTCACCATTATACAGGAGGTTAACCTACCCCAACCAAGGAAAAGTACAAGGTAAGGGTTATTTCACAATCTCTTCATTATCCGAGGTTGTTTATACGTAATAATCTACTGGGATCTCTTTATCATCCACATCCATGTTTCATAAAAATGTATTTCGAAACATTTTTACTATTTACTAAAATATGAGTTAAAGTCATTTATACCCTTTTTGACTTTTAGAAGTTGTTTATAAAGGAATCTTTCCGTCATTTTCAAAACAAGGTCCTTTTTAACCTTTTCGACAGAATTGAGGTAAGAATGTTTTTTTTAACTTATACGGCAGGTGCGGTTATTTTACGCCGTTATAAAATCTTCAAAGCTTTCCTTAGAATCTTATAAGAATATTTTCAAAGAAAATGTTTTATTTTATATGGATCTTAAATGATTTCAAAATAAAAGGAGATATTTCTTTAAAAAGAATTTTGATTTCATCTATGTCAACATCCTTTGATGGATTTTAAGATTATTTGAAGTTGATTTATTATGATACAAAACTTATATATTGTATTGAAGGTTTTGTGATATTTTTGACTATGGATGTGCTATTTTTATACCATTCATAGTTTATGTTGAAATTATTGACATTTCGTATGCTAGTTTTAATACGAATGTTTATGTTATGTTTAAACCTTTTCATATGGGAATGCATTGGACTTAATAAGTGACGGGTGGAGCCCGCTGTAGCTCCTCGATGCATCGGTAGGTCTCATGAGACAAACTACTGTCTTGGCACAAGGCCTTGACAAAATCTTATTTGTAGTCTTGGCACGAGGCCTTGACTATGTGGTTATGATAGTCTGGCATTATGCATTCCAACATTATGAAAGTGGTTATTGATTTTTGCATGTGATTATTCGATTAGTAGAATATCCATGTGAATAAGTAAATGGAATTATTTCATTTTATTTATTCCATACCATGTTGAAAGTTCATGTTTGAAAGGCTTTTGTTTTAGTTATACATTGCCTTAAAAGTTTATTCTTATTTATGAAAGTTTCCGCTATATTGTTATCCTTACTGGGCATTTGAGCTCACCCCTTTTTATGTTTTATTTTCCCCAGGAAGTGAAGATGTAAGTTATGAATGACCTGCAGGGATATTATGAGGGGATTATAGTGTGGACTGTGGAAACATTATGTTGTTGTAGTAGTTTTTCATTTTATGATGTAATGTAAAACTTATGAATATATCTAGTGTTTCCAAGGCTACTAAACCAATCGGTCTTTCGAGATTTGATCTTTCTTGTGATCATGCCAATGTTATGTAATTAATGCACCGACTCTGGGTAACTGGGGTCGGGGCGTTACAGTTGGTATCAGAGGAAGTTTAGTACAATCCTTGGAAACTAGATTTAGATAAACTCTGATTAGAGCACGTAGACCTAAGATGAACATTGAGGATTAGTATAGAAGAACTTCCTAGAATTTTGGTATTGTAGAGATTTTGTGAGTTTTCCGAGCAATATATCCCTGTCTGGATACAAGCAGGTAGAGGCGGCTCTGGCACAAATGTACCTAGGGGTAAAACCCGAAAACACCGCTTTGAGCTAGACTCGAACGGGAACTGGTGCACGACAACGGGCCTTGCTGCACTCTTGGTTACGACACTCCCGGGGGATATGCTTAGGATAACTCTCATTTTCTTTACAAATCATTTTGAAGGGTTTATGAGTATATACTTCCTTAAAGAAAACATTCTTATGATTATGGATTATATCCATAAATAGTTCAATTTATGTTAAGTGTTTTATAAGAATGGGATTATGTATTTTGATTCATAAACTGATCTAGTTTATGCCATTGTTTAGAAATGGCTCCCATTAGAAGGAATGAGAACTCCGGAAATGCACATGATCCAAAGAGAAGGAAGGATCATATCTTTCATGGTCTTAAGCTAGAATTTATAAGAGAAATAGTCTCCCATGTATTATCATCATATGATGAAATAATATCATGTGTTGATAAGATAAGTAAATAGTTTACTGAGTCCTATGGCTTTGAAGGGAATCAAGAGAAGAAAAGGATGGAAGAGAGAAAGATGGATAAAGGGAAAAGGGAAAAGAAGAATTTTCCCATATGTGGTAACTGTGGAAAGAAACACCCTGGAACTTGCCTGAAAAGAATGGGAGTTTGTTATAAGTGTGGAGGAAAAGGCCACAAAGTACGTGACTGCAAGGGTAAGAAAATGGTTTCAAATGTACAATGCTTCATTTGCAAGGAGTTTGGACACTACGCGAACCTATGTCCCAGTCATCAGACTATGACGCAAATGATGCTATTGGATAATAATCATGTTATGATACTACCACAGATGAAGAGGAATGATTAGAGTTCTTATGTTGATTATGTCAATTGAGTGTTGTATCAATAATGTACTTGTTATAATAATTATGGAGTATATAAGGATTGTACTGCAGTACTATTTCATTAAGGACTTGAGATTGTGTGGAACAAAGAAAAGTGACTCAATAGCAGGATAAATTTTTGGAAAATATATGGTTGAGAGAATGATAAACCATAATATAGTTCTGATACCGAGGTAGTGATTTTAGAATAATACATGATTATTTTGGAAAAAATATATTGGATATTCTTGACTACCTTGGAACTGATTAATGATTTGTATATTCCATCATTGTTGGGGTTTAAAACATTTTTGGATTGATGAAGTATATCCAGCATTCTATATGGAATAAGGGAGCATGAATGTAATCAATAAGGAATATGGTAATACATGATGAAGGTATTCATATGCTATTACGTTGTAAAAAGGATCTATATTATGTTTACCTTCCTTATAAATGTTAGACTGTGAGTTTGGACAGAAGTATTTTGGATCGTTCTAGTTTGGATTATTTTGGATTGCCATAAAAGGACAACCCGGAGGTCGGGCGGCAACCCGTCGCGTCCGGCAAGGCTGCGAGACTTGAACCCGCAACCGAAGGGCGACAAGGGTGTATCACCTACCACTGGACCATGAGATGTCCTGGATTAAATAATGTAGTTTTTATTAAAAGATCATGTAGATGAATTATAAATTCGTTTATTTTGGAACCCTATATGAATAGTGTAAATAGAATTTTTTTACATTCTATTATATTTTAGAGTGAAAGATGAGTTTGTGGAAGAAATTTATTAATGGATAAAACTCTAATTATAAAGTAAGTATATCTCCTTATGATCTTAGCCAATCTCATAAATAAATTCCTCAATATTAAGAAAAGCAACTTTGAACAAAAATGTTTTCCTAGATGGTACCTTAAATCATCACTAATTTATGGCTTTGGGATTGTTGGCCTTTTTATAGCCATGTTCTCTACCACTCTCCATCAGATAATTGATGGTTAGATTTTTCATCCATATCCATATTTTACTACATGGAACCCTAGTATGTGTTATTTTCGGTAATCTTCATACTTTCGACTCTTTATTTTAAATAGAGGCCTCATTAATTCATTTTTCGATGTGGGATTTCAACTAGGATATTTTGAAACGTCAAAAATGTGTTATCCTAATACCCTATGTTTTGTTGAACCGATGGTATTTCAATTCATCATAGATTGATGAATTTAAGGACCTCAATTTTATACTTGTTTGTGATTGATGACCTCAATCACTACCTATAAATATTTACGTTTTCCTCCGATTATATGTCTCCAATTTTTACACCAATGTTCTCCTAATCGAGATCATAATTTTGTGGTGACCCTTTGATTTCTCTTTTCCTCATATTAAGACTAAATTTTAGTAACCCAATTTCCGATGTGGGTTTTCCCACAAATATATTTTCTACTTTCAACCTTTTATTTTCGAAGAACAATTTCAAATTGCGAGGACGCAATTTATTGAAGGAGGGGAGAATGTAACACCCCAAGATTTCATAGTGTGTTATTTCTTCAAAATAATTTAATAACTTGCACTACGCGCAACACCGAGTTCAATTGCACCATGACTTACCAAAAAAAAATCCATTAAAAGAGGTCATGAATAGTATTAACTAAATTTTAAACTTTATAATTTTAGAATCCATATTATGAGTTTCTTAGTCATAATGTAAGAACATATTCATTTTTAGTATTGCACTTTTATCAACTTTTGATAGTGAAACCTTTTTAAATAAAATATTTTAAACTTTTTGACTAAATGGGGACATCAAAAAAAATTTAAAATAGAACATCCCAAGCTTCCACGGTACGCTTTCCTTTGAATAATACAGTAGCGTGTGTTGTACGCAACTTCGAGTTCTAACACACACCACAACTAATTAAACTAGCCGTTGTGAATAGTAATACCTACTTTTTGAAATCATATATATTTTATATTTCAAAATGGACTTCATTTTTGGATTTGGAATATTGAAATTAGCCTAGGGTGAAATTTTGGTACTTTTCGGATAACTTTTATATTTTGATGAATAGTGAAAATTACTAAATTTTAATTAAAAACAACTTTTTTAATCAAAATAATTAATAGTGATAAATTGTGAATTTGAGTGGTTTTAAAGTATATTTAGAATATATTTTTACCATTTAATATAATGTTGGTCATTGGACATAATTTTACAATTAAACCGAAATAAACAAGTGTTAATCTTTTGATAGTTATTACCTCTTAAAAACACGCTTTTTATTTTGACAGCGGGAATTGATTTTAAATTAATTTCTGCCACTTCTGTGTTTTGAATTTATAAAAATGGATTCCATATTTGGAATCAGGATGTCCAAATTGTGTAAATAGGTAACTTTAATTTTTTGACATTTTGAATAATTACTGTGGTAAATATTTTATTTACCATGGTTAAGGGTAAATCCGGTAAATAAGGGTTAAAAAATAATATTATAATAATACAAAATTACCCTAAAACGTGTCCTAACCTTATTGGTGGACACATACCCGACCATGAGCATCCTTGGGTCAATTTGGGGACCCCTTGGAGCCACTTGTATGTGGTAGGGACACTTTATATTAATAAAGTTAAAATAAAAATAAAAATGGCATAAGCTTACATCTTTTAGAAGAACAATTTTTACATAGGGTTATACATGTTGGATTTTCGATTATAAATATTCATTAGAAAGATAAAAAGATTTCCTACATAATGATATTTTATTTATAATTTTTAGACATCAAATAATTTAAATTATTAATGACACAATAATGATGCAATGTTTACCTCATTAATAAATCATTTAAATAAAAAAGATTATAATGATTAAAATATTATCTAAAACCTGTCCAATTCTTATTGGTTGATGTTATTTAGAATATGAGTCATCTTATCTTCGACCTCAATGATTTTTGGACCATTATAAACCGAATATAATTATATTATAAAGTAATACTTTCACTCTTTCCTAAAGAGCCCCTCCTCTCCCTTATAAAAGGAGACCACTTCTACTCATTCCTCACACCTCTCAAGCCACTTGGCTCGTCCAAAATCTGCCCAAATAAGCTCCCCACATCCCTCTCCTCCTCCTTGAAGCTTCCCCTTAGGCAGAAAGCATTTCAAGAAGTCCTTTGGTTCCAACCAAAGTGAGTTACCTAAATTAAAGGTAACGATTTCTCTTAAATTATTTTCATTTATTTTGCTTCTTCAACCCCCAAACTCTTTTTATTTCATTTCTCTTGTAACAACACCAGTATCCTCAATATACTAGGATGTTGTTATAAGAATGATTAAAATTACACATACACACAACTCCATCTAATGGATGATGAACATAATGTTTCTGTGGATGGAAAACTAACGCCTCACGAAACGATGATTGTTCAAATACATCTTACCACCTCTCATGGAGGCCATTATGATGGCACTGTAATTAAATATGATATTAATGATATATATTTTATATATAAGCTTCTGTAATTCCATTTTATTTCATACCATTATTCGTTTCATGTTGTATATACATACGATAATTTCATTTGAGGAAGTGCGGACTACCGCCCTCTTAAAATGATATGACTCGTTCATACCACACAAGGAACGTATAAAGGATGGTGTTAATGAACATAAGTAACATGTATAAAATATTATATTATACTGGAATAGTAATATACCTATGTATCATTTGTATTCGATTCTTTTAAAATAAAAATTAAATGGAAGTAGCGTTCGTGCGTATGTACGGACTACTGTCTCCACGAACGCGATGAGATTCATTCTCCATCGTATCCATTCAAGTATAATTATCATTTGATGATTTAAAAATGATGTTTAAGGACTTGATACCATTCTGGATTTGAATAATATACAACTTATCCTTTACAAACATGTCTTACGTAACAAAACATACAAAAGCAAACAAGTAAGTTCACACCCGAAACAGCGATAATACTAAGATATTATTATCAAATCAATATTAAAAGATCATATATGATATCATATTAATGTATATGATTCTTGTATAATTTAATAACAATTATTTCACCATTATACAGGAGGTTAACCTACCCCAACCAAGGAAAAGTACAAGGTAAGGGTTATTTCACAATCTCTTCATTATCCGAGGTTGTTTATACGTAATAATCTACTGGGATCTCTTTATCATCCACATCCATGTTTCTTAAAAATGTATTTCGAAACATTTTTACTATTTACTAAAATATGAGTTAATGTCATTTATACCCTTTTTGACTTTTATAAGTGGTTTATAAAGGAATCTTTCCATCATTTTCAAAACAAGGTCCTTTTTAACCTTTTCGACAGAATTGAGGTAAGAATGTTTTTTTAACTTATACGGCGGGTGCGGTTATTTTACGCCGTTATAAAATCTTCAAAGCTTTCCTTACAAGATTATAAGAATATTTTCAAAGAAAATGTTTTATTTTATATGGTTCTTAAATGATTTCAAAATAAAAGGAGATAATTCTTTAAAAAGAATTTTGATTTCATCTATGTCAACATCCTTTGATGGATTTTAAGATTATTTGAAGTTGATTTATTATGATACAAAAATTCTATATTGTATTGAAGGTTTTGTGATATGTTTGACTATGGATGTGCTATTTTTATACCATTCATAGTTTATGGTAAAATTATTGACATTTCGTATGCTAGTTTTAATACGAATGTTTATGTTATGTTTAAACCTTTTCATATGGGAATGCATTGGACTTAATAAGTGACGGGTGGAGCCCACTATAGCTCCTCGATGCATCGGTAGGTCTCATGAGAAAAACTAGTGTCTTGGCACAAGGCCTTGACAAAATCTTATTTGAAGTCTTGGCACGAGGCCTTGACTATGTGGTTATGATAGTCTGGCATTATGCATTCCAACATTATGAAAGTGGTTATTGATTTTTGCATGTGATTATTCGATTAGTAGAATATCCATGTGAATAAGTAAATGGAATTATTTCATTTTATTTATGCCATACCATGTTGAAAGTTCATGTTTGAAAGGCTTTTGTTTTAATTATACATTGCCTTAAAAGTTTATTCTTATTTATGAAAGTTTCTGCTATATTGTTATCCTTACTGGGCATTTGAGCTCACCCCTTTTTTATGTTTTATTTTCCCCAGGAAGTGAAGATGTAAGTTATGAATGACCTACAGGGATATTATGAGGGGATTATAGTGTGGACTGTGGAAACATTATGTTGTTGTAGTAGTTTTTCATTTTATGATGTAATGTAAAACTTATGAATATATCTAGTGTTTCCAAGGCTACTAAACCAATCGGTCTTTCGAGATTTGATCTTTCTTGTGATCATGAAAATGTTATGTAATTAATGCACCGACTCTGGGTAACTGGGGTCGGGGCGTTACAAGAAGTGACTAGGAATTTTTTGGAGTTTTTTAATTAGACTGAACTTGGGAAGAGCTAACCCATGTACATGCACAAACCAAATTACATGAAATTGGAATTTATTTTATGGAATTTTCCTACGAATGTTTTATTAATTTCCTTATTGGGTGACACACATGATTTTTGGAATTATTTTTATTTTCAATATTATAGATTTTCTCTATCTATAGTCCTTGTATGGAAAGTTGGTATTGGTCATGCATCTAGGTAGTCATCACATGATTTGTATGGAATTAATATTCCATGTAATATTTATATTATATAATGCATTTTAGAAACATTTTACATGTTCCATGAGTGTTATAATGGAATTTCTATAATTTATTTATAAAGAGAGATTAATTAGATTAATTAATCTATCTATAGCAACAAAAATTATTATTTCTCATAGAAAATGGCGGTGACACCATAATTTACGAATTTTTCCATGTGTAAATCACTGATATATAGTCCTGTTAAATGAATCATTTGAAATTTTATATTTCATAAATGTAAATTATAATTTATAAAGAATATACATATATAAATTTGGTAATGTTATATATCTAATCATGTCATATTTTTATAAAGAGATACCTATGATGATTTCTCATAGGTAGTTACAAGATGTCCCCACTGAAACTAATAAATAGTAGCCATTTATAATATTATAATTGTATTTTAGGTATCTCATAAATTTAATTATATGATTATACATAAGAATTAGTAATATCATCAATGAATTAAAAATCTCAAAAAATTGTATCTTCTAGATGGGGATTCTAATTTTAGTATAAAGGGTGTTTTCCTCTGTAACGTACAATTGAATCACAATATATAAGGGCCTCTGTTATGTTATTTGAGTCCTCGACCATGACCTAACCGTAGTATTTGATTGTATTTAGGCTATCTTATGACCATTATGACCATACATAGCACCTAGAACAATATTTAAAGGTAGGGAGAGTAGTGTGATTCTCAAAAGGGAATTCCTCGTACATACCCTTTTAATTATATTGACTATCTGTTTATTATGAATTTTTATTTTAAGGAATTTATTCATAAATTATATACATATTACACTATGAATTACCAGGGTCGTGTTCCTTGAGGGTGGAATATATCATGATTTATATATGGTGTGCCTGAGACACTAGTATTGTCTCCTATGATCCACCCAAGGCACCACTAAGTATTCATTTTCTATGTGATAATGCCCAATTCCGAGTGAGACCCATATTATTTATATCTTCTTTACATTGATCCCTAGGACATACCCCTATTATTTCATAGTTTATGTTATAATTTCAGTAGTTTCATACTCCCATATTCATGGGGATGGAATGTCCTCATGCTGATGGGTCTTGCCTAGAGTCTATTTTGACAATCATCAAGGATTTTCGGGCACAAACTTGGTGGAATTTAAATGTCTTCAATTATATTATTTTTTGGATTCGTTAATATATTAGGGAGATGCAATCCACCAGTAAGATATCCAATAAGGCTAGTCTAGATGGACATCCAGAGAAAACTTTTATTATCACATTTTTTGTTGTGTGAGTTATTGACGACACAATGGAATTTATTCACATATAGTTGGTGTTGTGTATGTTATGAAGTATTCATATTATTTCTCCATACATCATCAAATTATCATGAAAAATAATGGTAATTAATGGATCTGAGTGACGTAGTTTTGGATTGTGCTTATGTATCCCATCTGACGACATGTGAATTTATTTTAATTGAACATCATTTTTAAGAGTGTAAAAATGTCCATCATCACATATCTGAACCTAAGTGAGGACTACTGTGTGGTTCATGGAAGTTAAACATATATATAGGGGTGAATAATCCAATTGAATGAAACATCACATTGCGTCTTCTCACAAGGGGAATTTCTAGTAAGATGATAGACTCTAACATTTAGCTGTTGTTTCACTAGTTTAGTAGTGATTAATTAAGTACCAATAATTTACAATGGAAATAATTTAGTGACAAAAATGAAGAATTATGTAGAACCTTTAAAATTATTTTTCATATAAATATCCTCCAATGAAATGTGATAATGAATCCCCCATGACTCAACATTCATGTGCAATGTCAGCTACTCCACATTGGGGCAAATAGATGGTCTTCCTCTAGCCGATATGGTGGAGTATTTAGCTATGGATAAGATTTCCAGTTATTAGTTTTTTGAATATAGTAGGGATGAATTTCCAAGGTTATATATTTTTTATCCTAATAACATTGATCAATCCATATATATGTAGTGCATCCTACTCTCGATTAGTAGAGTCTGGGGCCTTCTAGAGCAATTGGTGTTATAGTGGTAGAATATATGTTGATATATTCCTTTTTTACATAGGCACTTCACATTATTTAATATTTTCTGATGTTAGAGAAATTGTGGTCCTAGAGATAGTTATATTTAGAATATTAATGACTCTTGACATAGCATTGTGAATCCAATCAGTGAACATATGATGATGTAGGGAATTCCCCCTTGAGATATGTGGTAATCCGAATAATCTATCTCTTTTTCAATTGAGATGGTGTATTTTTTTCATCATACATTAAAAGAAATAGTTAATATATTATCATGATATATTTTTTATTAATATAACTATAGTTTTCTCTTTTAAATCACATTAGGGAGGTACTTATATTCACATGGTTGAATTGGATGTCCGCAATAGTCAAGCTTGATCGGAGTTCTCACATCTGTTGTTTTATTTTGATGTTTTCATTATTTAATTTGTAGTCACATATTTATATGTTGGATTTCATGGTTGAGTTTAATGAAATGTTTAATATTTTTCTGTTTAAGGTTTGTGGTGCATGGTTGTCTCATGGTAAGTTGAAATTTTGTGCCAACCAAGTGTAAAATGGGCTCCCTAGATAGTGGTATTGTCTTGTTCTCATGAAAACCACACAGACATGCAGGCTAACCATGCTCGTTGGTTATTGTCCATGACAAAGGCTCATGGATGAATAAACAGGCATTACCCCCTCTCAAAAAATCGTATATCAACTTTTACATATGGTTAGTAGTTCCACATGGTTGGTGCATTGGTTGAAAACCCATGAGTCCATAAAATTCAATCATCATAGAACATTAAAAATTTTGAAATTTCCTTTTTAAAAAATTTTATTTAATAACCCCAACCCCATTTTCTCACCCCATTCAGAAATTTCATCCCTATCCCATCTCTCCCTTCCTCCAACTCCGTTTGACTATAATACTATAGTGATTTTGGCCTTGCATCTTCATGAAATCAATGTCTATGTCTCTTATATTCTTATTTCTTCCTTCATCATAGTCTCTTTATCCTATATAATGGTTTCTCAATTGTCCAGTTGATTGGAATACCTAAAGACAGATAAAAATTGATTTCATTTTCTATATTAGGATTTTTATGGTTTTCCTTTTCATTTTTATTGTCTCCTCTTGATGTGTTTGTGGTTTCCACCTTATATTTTAATGATTCCAAATTAAAGGTAGGTTGTTTCATATATAAGAATATTTTATTATTTTATTATGTCAGAAATGGATTCTAAATGGTGTTTTTTGGATTTCTTGGGTGGTTTTAATCATTTCATCAAATGGATTGGGTGTTCGTTATGGTTGATTTATTATTTTAAAAATTAAGATTATTGATTTACATGGGTGTTCATAATGACATAAACATGTGTCTTTGTGTGTGTGTGTTGGATAATGTGACATATGGAAAAAATTAAGAATAATGGAATCCTATGTATCTAGGATGGAATAACTGGTCTCATTTTTTATGTGGTTTGATAAGGATGAGGCCCAGTTCACCATCTAGGATTGATGGTATAACACTAACTATACATATAATGATGATTATTAGACACCACAAAACCATGGGATTTGATTCAATACCGGTGTCATGTGCCAGGGGACACATTGTGTTTTTTTACAAATCTCCAAGGTATGTGGATCTTTGGTCCTCACTAATTTATGATTCTTAGTGATTTAATATGGTTGTAATGTGTTCCTATGACATTTTTCAAGCTCGCAGTCAGTTTTAATTAATTTTACTTTCAAATCATTTTTAATTTATTAAAATTCATTATTTTTTTTACAAATATCATTTTTATTTTTATTATAATGTTATTTATCGGAATCTATTATGGTGGTATCCAATTATGAAGTAGATCACACCATACATACATCCTCAGTTGTATGTTACTCATATCATTATTAATCCAGGTAAATTTATATTGTTTAGTGGTTGTGATAGTGAACCCCATTTTAATGGGTACACCAATTTCATGTGTTGGTGGTGGAGTCATTATGGTATTGACCCTCTTATTATATGGATATTTAGTTGTGTATTTTATTTTTCTTCTCATTTTGGTATTTTCGTTTTTTGTTAAATAGGTGTATGGATTTACTTGTGGAAGATGAATATTGTTTTTTTATGATTCCTGATTATTATGTGATAAGTATTTTTTTTGTAATGTTTAGGTTTGAATATTATAGAAGATATCATTCCGAAAATGTAACATTAGATGGCCATGAAATATTTTCCTGATCACGAGTATTGATAATTAGTTTTGGTCTATATTGCAGGCCTGCTTAGGATTACGATTGATGGAAGGCTAGCTTGGTTTGTGAAAAAATTGGTTTTATAGAAATATTATCCCTTTCATGTGGTGATGTTTTTTGGGAGTCTAGATATACTAGATCTAGGACTAAAGGGTCATGAAATCATTGTGCGAGTGGGGTATATATCCCACAAACTTCGTAACATGTTTTGAGACACCATGGACTATTATGGATATAGGTATACTTCTCCATGATGTGTGATATATATGCTGCACACTATGAATGGATACTGAGAGTGGCTGGGGTGGCATGACTTCTGATGATGACTGTTATGGTATTCGTTTTTATTTTGAAGGTTTTCCTAAATTCAATATCACTAATTTTTTTGGATGTTGTGTCAATGGTTTATTTCTATTTATCGATTATTGTAGAATTATACCTCCTCGATGACTTCTTGTGAATACACTTGAACATGCTGGAGATGTTCCTCTCTCACTAGTTGATAAATAACTAGTGGAAGTAGTGGGTTGGGATGTCTGAGCATCGGATCTAGGATTGGGATATGGTATTTCTCATATTTAGAAGCCTGTCATGGTATTAAAAAGAAAATGACTGAATATTTATTTAATAAAAATTATCCCTCATTCTTGGGTAGCATGGATCCCCATTAAGTGTTGAATTGTATTGGAAATAACAATTGAATTTTTTTGTTCCATGACCCTGAAGATTTTGTTAAAGTGTTGTATTCATCATTCCTATTAGCATTTCCTTGTTAGAGGTGGGGGACTTAGTGGTTTATGCATGGAATCTTGACATGATTTGATAGAAGAACATCTGGGTCATATTAAATTAGCATTATATCCCTAAAACTATGGTGTTTTCTAATAAATGTGATTTTCTAGAAACAACTAATAGGAGGATTCGACCATTATGGATTATGTAAACCTCTTAACTTTTTTGTTTTGTTTCACACCAACAGTCAATCCCATGTAGATACTAAAGCATCAACAGTTTGAGATGGGGTTGTGGCCTAACCTCAAGCCCCATGTACTCTAGTTTATGTTTCAGACATAAGCTACGGTGGCCAATCAAGCCATGATGATATAGATTCATTAGATTTGAAAATATTATTTTTTGGAGTAGGTTCAGTAGTAGGATTGGGTAGTAGAGGTTCATTAGCAAAATAATGAATGATGAATAGGAAATGTGTATAGGTGGTATCTAAGTCTATCCATCAATCCATATTCATTTTGAGATTTTTATGTTGGATTAGTCTTGTTCTATCTATGTGGATGGTTGGGTAATATTTGTTCAGCATGCCCACCCCCACCAAGACCATTGAACCAATGTTGATGTATACGTAACATTAAATAGTATTGAAAAGTTTCAATCTCATAATAGGGTGGTCTGGGTTATGAAATCACCAAGGAAGTAATATCCTACTTATAATCATCTAAGAAAACATGTTCTAATTTTAGTGGTCATAGAAATGGGGTTGGATTTATTTCATGACAAAAAAAAATTTTGTAAAAAAAAATTCATTAGTCATTATCATACATAGCTATTGATGCGGAACCATCATGGGAAAGATTAAATTCTAATGTAATCATATGGTGGAAGTGAAATTATTCCCTGTATGGTTCTTATTGAATCATCCATAGTGGTGGTTTTATTGGTCAGATGTTCTTTTATCGAATACATTTCAACGCATCTTATTGATCTATAGGGATTATTCACTGAGATCATGTGGTATGTGATACAGTTTTTGGAAACCATTGGAATGAAGACAGATCAATGTTTCAAATTTCCATCTTGCACTGTGAATTTTAGTTTTTGATATTTAAATGGACTTCCTTAGTCATTAAATGTACCTAATATACATTATTAATGGTATGAATTTGATAGTGTGTTACCTTGAACAAATTTATTATTATGTTCGGAATGTCATATTTGTGGATCCTGAGGGGATTACCTATGTATTTAATGGTTTATGTGATCTTTGGTCAGGAAGTTCTAAACCTCCACATTTGGATTTGGTATGTTTCACTAATATTGTCCCCTCAAACTTTTTGTAGGATGATGATAGATGTTCTGAGGGTGGATTACCACCTATGGTGGATGAGTTCCCAATGTTGTTTCTAGATGATTTATCATGTTTTACTAATAATATAGATTTGTGTTTTAAAATCTATTTTTCACCAGGAGCAATGAAAATATCTATTCCCTCATATCCTCTATCACCTATATAGTTGAATGAATTTGTGACAGAGTAAGAGTCTCTGGAAACAAAATGTATAATTTTCCCAAATATCTCTCCTTTCATTTCCCCTGTTCTATTTATGATGAAGGCTATGTGATCTCTTTAGTTATTAATTTATTAATAAATGATAATCAAGATAATTATCAAGAACAAATAAATATTAATTCTTATAGGTGAACTCTCTTACAATTTCATGGTTGTTGTTGGTTCTACAATATCTATTTGAAATATATGTATTAGAATGTTAATTATAAGGAGGAGGATGTCCTAAAGATAACATTATGAAGAAGGTACAACCACATTAAGTATTGGGGAATTCCATTCTATTTAAATAATTGTCCAATTGTCGAAATGGATCTTATGAACTATATGTTCCATTAATATATCAATTAATTTTTTATTGTTTTTTCAGACGACGTCCTAATGTACATAAGGTTTGAGGAAGAGAATGGCCAACACTTGAGGAACATGTTTGGAACACATAGAAATCACTGTATCTATTATAAGCTATCAAATTGTATATTCCATACTAGGGACATGATTTTTTTTACGATGAGATCATGGAACATGGGGTTTCGGTGGTTCCCCAGATGGTCAAAGCGGTGAAATCATGGAAGAAACTAAATATTGTATTCTGGATGATGATATTGTTAGTCCTACTAATACTATAGAAAGTCATATATGGATTTACAACATTTTACAACACCCATGAATGAACATTCTCATAAGGGTTATGGATCGAATGAAGACTAGAATGCCAAGAATGCTTTTATGATCCCATGGAATGTTTTTACATTGGCCCTCTTTGGATGTTTCTTGAATCTATAAAGGGATAAGTGGTATTTTGTGATGCATCAGTTATGTGTTTTTTGGGTTTGTTGATGTAAGATGACTACGATGAGGTTTTTGGTTCCCACCAAATCTCACCATTTTAATAGAATTATCCAACCCATGACCATGATTTAGATGTAGTGATGAATGAATTGAGGACATGGTTCCACTAACCTTTCTTGTAGATTTCTGTCGTCTACATGAACAATAAGAGTTTGGCCTACATTTTATACCAAGAAGTTTCTAAATCCTTGGAAACATAATTTGGTTGAGTACCTTTTGGGTTTTTATTGTGATATACTAAATATCCCAAGAAAATGATATATTCTATATGATGTATTAAGTTATAAAGTACCAGTTTGAGCACTAATAGAGTTTAGTGGTGAGGGGACATTGGTGGCACTTTTTTCCAGATGTATCAAGAAGGAAATGTTCATATTTGAGGTGCATTATTTTGCAGTTTTCAATTAATTCACTCACTTATAGATCTGATTTGGAATTATTATCATGTTTAAGATCACTTACAATGTACTATATGGTTTATAAATGGTGGGATGGTGACCAAATTGTGCTCCTATTATTTGGATGGAATTATATCATTTAAGGGAAAAACATTTGGTGTTGTTTTCCTTGAAGAAGGTGGTGATACATAATATTAACCCATCATTGTGGGGAACTCATCCAAGTACTTCCAATATGTTTTATTATGTCTCTCATTAATTCTGATAGTACAATATAAGACAAGATATATCTGAATTTGTATATAGATGTTTTTCATGTTATCAATTTAATGATGAGAAATTAAGGCCCTCTTATATTTAACATCCACATCACATTCCTAACTCTATATGGGATGAGGTAACCAAGGCCGTCATGGTGGAGTCACCAAATACATCATGGGGATGGAACATAATTTGGGTAGTCAATGATTGCCGAACCAAATCTCCATATTATATTCTTATCCAGAAATCTACTAAGGTGGAAGGCTACGTTTAGTTGTATGTTTACATGTGAAGGTGGTTTCCATGTGTACCCCCATAAATAAATTTAGATATGGGAACTTTTTACCTCTCATGAATTGGTAGGACGTTAGAGTGAAATGGGGTAACTGTTCAATCTTAGTATCACATACCACCCTTGAATGGATAGACATATTATGTGGCATAATTAGTTCATGGATGATTGAATGTGTCATGCACGTTGGATTTCTAAGGATCATTAGAACCCCATTGAATAGTATGGGATTATTATTAAAATAAATAATTTATATAATTGATTAAAATGGATCGATTTGTGGCACCTTTATCATCAGCCATGTTGGAATCCTCTATGAAAGAAAAAATATGGTAAACATTCTCTATTGGGATATATCATTATACATGAGACATCTAATAATTTCATATTGATCCTAAAGTCTATTTTTATACTGTAGAGTCTACATAAAACATATTCCATTTGGTGGAATCATGCCTTCAAATTTTAACAGTTTGATTTAGGAATTCTAATTGTGGATCATTGATTGTTCAAAATATTCTTGGTAATTAGTGGATGTTGATTATGATGTATTTTTGAACATTTGGGATCCCCAATATAATTTTCAATGTGGAATTATAGTTATAATTTTCCTCTCAGTTGACATAAATCCATGACGTATTCCAGGTCAAACATTTAAATATGTATATTCCAGATCCATCACAAATGGTAAATTAGTAATAGTTGGACATGGAATCGAATTTATATGTGACTGAGTGGCCAATAAAAACACTTTATATCCATGTAAATATGAATCAATATAAATTCATACCTTTATTTCAGATTATTTGATAGCATAGAAGTTATGATCCCATGACATGGGTGAGAGGATCATAGGATAAAAGATTTACCTTTTTTCTTCAATTATCTAGCTTTATGATGGCTTTCAAATTGTGTAAGGTTTTAATGGTAGGGATAGTTTTCAAAAACGTCATTTTATTTTAAAGTAATCATTAATTTTTTACAATTATAATTTTCTATTGGATTTATTATGTTTTTTTTGTTAAAAATTGACAATTTTTAGATAATTCATGTTGTGAACGGTTGGCTCGTGGTTAGTGGAATCCATCACCCACAGATAGTGGGATAGTCCAGGCCATATGGTCTAACATAAGATTATAGATTCCAACCATGGACCCATCTCAATGGCCCTGTCTGAGATTCATGGTCCACTGTGTCACTATACATGCTCCCACACAAAATAGTGTGGATACTTTTCCCATTGGATAGAGTTGTCCCATAGCTTTTGAATGGTTTGTAAAATCATGATTCCAAAACTTGTGGTCATCCTAGAACATTAAAAAATTTCAATTTTTCCCTTTTAACTCTTCAATTATAATATCATTCCCCATTTGTATCTATCAATTCTACCTCATCTACCCAATATGTGACTACCCTTTCACTAATTCTACCATATATATATATATATCAATCTTTTTTTTGATTTTTACCATGGATCATCATGTGACATACGAGGTAGCATATAATGTCCCATACTTTACATATATATCTTTCATCAACATTGAAGAATATTTGTTACATAACATAACATTAACCATTTTAGTACCCTATAGGATTTGTTTCTTTAGAAACATGGATTCATAAACAACTATCTCATAGAAAATCATCATTGTCTCCGGCTAATTTCATCATAACTGGACTAATGTTTTTGACATATATTACTTAATACCCTTCATCATGAACAGTGGAAAAGAAACATATGAATGTGTGATATCAAATTCTTAGTAAGTTTAAACAAGGTAAATATTGACCATATCATAATAATAATAACATAACATTTGAAAATATTCTCCATCATATAAAAGATCATAATATCATTTTTTTCTATACCCATTGGATCCCTTATTCTTGTTATGAGTCTCTACATATGGGTAGTTTCCGTTGGATTAATTTGTAGAACCATTAACATCCATCGGTTGTTTATCCAAAGGGTCCTGCATTCCAAAGTCTTGGGTTTGTTATGTTTGAACATACTATACATAAGAAAATTCATTTTTCAATAGGATGGGAGGTCAGACTCATCACAACCTATTAGGGGGAATTATTGCTTACTATAGGACTCTCTTATAGATTTCATATATTTTAATGAATCCTAATTAATTCACCATGTATAACATTGGGTTCCATTGGAAAATTAAATCAATTATTATCATCTTTAAAATATGGAATCATGTTTATGTATTGAAGGTTCTTTATTAATTGATATATCAATATGTATTCAATGTTCTCCCTCAATGGAATCCTCTCATATCATATTTAGATATTCTATTGAAAATCATTATGATAATATTAGTTTTTAATCCACCCAGTGGGACACTCTATAATTTATTTTCATCTAGGGAGAAGATACTTATTTTTGGTGTTTGGATCATACACATAAATGGGCTACCTACAAATCCATGTTAACAGAATCATAACCTCATATTTTTGTGCCTCTTAATGGAGGACATCATACCTTTTATGATCATATGATAAGGAAATAAATGTTCATTATAATATCATGTTGTAATAAAATCATTGTGGAAGGTTCTTAGTCAATGTTTGGTGTGGGACATATCCCTAAGAAGCCCTAGGAACATGGAAAAGATATTAGATTCCATGTTGGATTAGGCCATGTTGGGAATATGAACCAGGAAGAACATTTTTGATTTGATGTGTTGGGTATGAACTTTAGATAGGCTTCTTATGTATCCCATATGGATGGATATAAAATCCAACATAGTTTGGTACCGCTTAATGGGACACATCAATCATTTTAAGGTCATGTGATAAGGACATATCTGTATGGTTAACTATCATTTGGTAAGGAAAACAATGTGGAACGTGTTTAGTCAATGTATGGTGTGGGACATATGCCTTAGAATCCCAAGGAACATGGAAAAGGAAATGAGTGTCATCATTAGATTAGAACCTATGGTGAATATGGACTAGGAATAAAAGGGTCAATTTGATGTTTTGTGTTTAAACCTCAGTGATTCTTTCTATGTATCCCATTTGGATGGGAATCAAATCCCACATTGTTTAGTGAGTCTCATACGAGAGTTTACACCTTTAAGTGAAATGTGTTTAGGCTTAATTACTGAAAAGGATTCCTTGGTGATTTGGGGGTTTAATTTTTCACTTACTTCTAAGAAGGATTCCTATTTATGGATGAAATTTGATGGATCTCGGGAAATCTAAAGGCTTCTTAAGAATCCCAATTATAATTGGAATGCGAGTTATCGTATTTCACTCCCATATAGAGAATGTTTGGGAAAATGTTGCAATCCTCACAAATGTTTATGCCCATGTGACTTGTTATCGGTGTGAGAAACAAGACGATGTCAATGATTCAACAAAGCCACACACACTTTTCCTCCTTCAATGGAGGAAGATGTGGGGCCTATGAAGACAAGTGTAGATGAGGCCAAGGTGATTGTGGAAGAGGGTGTAGAGTGATGAAACTATTATTATGGGATGTAATTGGAGGTCATGCGACCTGAATCATAGAATATTAGAGACATACCTTAGTGGGAGTTCCCTAATGAATCCCGGTAGAGGAGAGAGGCATCTCATTTTCATCAATGGAAATGAAATTGCGACCCTCACTCTACTTACTGGGAACTGGAGGATGCAAATTATAGTGGTGAAAAGGGGAGGTCCTAAACCCTATCCTAATCATCCAAATCAAGAACTCCCAAACATTATTCATTGGAAAATGTTCCATGTTACTGTGGATATACAAACCCATATACACTCCATAAATCCTAAAACCATTATGAAACAGACGTGGGAAAACTCTGACTGCAGATATATAAACCCAAATAGGAGACACGCTATTGTGCCTCTCCCAATGGATTAATATGTGAGGAGGTATTTTTGGAGGATTATACATATTCAAATTCAGATAATGGATCCATGGAAAGAAGTTCCTTTCAATTAGAGGCTTTGAATAGGGTTTAATGGATGATGCGTAGGCCCTGTGCATAAATATGAAGCATATAAATGAAGCATTGGTAAACCATGTAGGTATGTTGTGTAGGTTTGTCACACATGTCCTATAAGTGACTAAAAAATGATAGAAATTGGATAACCAAGACAATTCAAGATTCAAAAATTACAGCACTTTCAATACATTTTTATCTCATCTATTTTTCACTTCTATTGGGTTTTTAGAGAGCAACCTGAGAAAAATTGAGGGATCTGGGTGAAATTGATACACACTGAGAGCATCAAGAGTTCTTTTAATTTGTATAATCATCAAAATTGGATCCAAAGGGTCCTCTTTATATTCAAGGATATGTGATGGTCGATGGAAATTCATTGTTGTAGGTCAGCCACATAGATCTTCTGCACAGCTCCTCTGCATATTAGTACATAAAGCATCTTGTCGTGTAGCGCTATAACATAGTTCTTTCTATGTAGGTATGTCACATAGGTCTATCATGCATATCCTCAAGAATTTTTTATTCCATTTACTCTTTTGATATTTTTCTTGAGACATTGAAATATCTCTGTGATGTTCTCATTATCTCAATGATTGACTAAGGAGTGTCAACAAAATCCCCCAATCAGGATTATTTCTACTAAGAAATATGGTCGGGTCCAGAGGTATGATTGTGGGAAAAGACTACGGAGTATTTTCAGACTCGTGTAGGTTTTCCACATTGCTAATTCATATAGGTATCCTACTTAGCTACATTGAAATGTTATTCTGCATATCTACTTCACATAGGCATGCAATGTAGGTGGATTATTTCTATAAATTGGTCTGTTCCTTTGGTATTTTCTTCACCCAGGATCTCATATTTATTTCTCCCATTGCGTAGATTGTTCATCTAGCCATGTCACATTATGTAATTGTGTAGGGTCCTTGATATTTTCTCACGGTGAAACCATTTGAGAGATAAGGCTAGGCATAAGGACTTCATTAATTAATATTCTCTAGGATCTTTGTCAATAAACCTACATAGATGACCTCATCGATGGACCAATGCATAGCATTTCAATTTCCAAAATTTTAAATTCCTTTAAATTGAAATTTGAATTCTCTTATATCAAAATTCCAACCAAATTGGGTGACATGGTACTTCTTATGTAGTAAATGGCTCACTTGATGACAACTAATAAGGATATTAAGGCTCGTCTAACACAGATAATGATGATTATTGGACCAGACTATTATGACATTGTCGACTACACTCTTCCTGGACTATTTAATGTATTAATTCCATATAAACAAGAATATCAAAAGGTACTTATTTTTCTCTATAAGGATGTGGGATTGTTCTAGGTGCCAACATCCTGCCTATAAAGATATATTTTCCAATGAATTGGTTTCTCAAATAATCCTATTTTCCATTGTATGAATATTACTACGATGGGTATACCAGATACTGAAGGAGCATTCCCTTTTGGATGCATCCTACACCATAGTGGTTGTACTCCGGATATGAATGATAAAATTGTAGATCCAGTGATACATTGTTATGATTCAACATTTCTTGATTCACAAATAGATCAATTTAATAGTTTGAATGAAGTATGTGATCATCGTTCTAGAGGATGAGTTTAACTTAAATGGATTTGGGTGTTTTGGAAATGTGGGACTTGTGTAGGACTCTGAAACGAGCTATGAGATGTTCATATTTATGAGGATTTTTGGATGGGGAAAACAAATTTTTTAAAAAATACTTCATTACTGAATTACATAGCCAATGGAGTCTACAAAAGAATGATTTCCAAAGGACGCACATTGAGATTGGCATCAGATTATTAGATTACTATCAAATATCAAGGGTTCCCATTCATAGTGATATGTATGATGAGTTCATTCCAACAACAACAACATGGGGTGATGTTACCAGTACACCACTATTTTCTCATGAATTATTCTAAATAGCCAAGAAATTTCCTAATTAGAATAAACATATTAATTCAAGAGTGTGGATGGAATCCATATAAGAACCAAAAACTAAAAAAGGTACCGCCTGCGGACGTGCTATTATTGGTCCTTCTATAGATAAAAGAGGCATTCCAGGAACATATTTTCCCACTTTGGATAGAGGTGTCTACAAGATCTGTGGCTATAATGGAAAATCTAATATTGATGAAAATGAATTCTTAGCTAGCTTCTATTCCATTTGGATATGTATTTACTTTATCCTAGTCCATGAGTCTTTTGGGGGTCTAAGGTGAGATACTTTTGTTATTGTTGGTAAATTGGATGATGGAATGTATATTTGGTTAAAAACTAATGTATTGGAATGAATTTATTATTCCTTGTGCATTATTGTAATGGGGAGGATCCATTTAGACATCAAGGGTTATTCCATGTGATGTGGGGTTGGATTGTGGTACAATTTTCCTCCTAATTTGTGTTAAATTTAGTTAGATCCACCAATTTTAATTTTAGCCCATTTATATAGAAATTTAATTATATTTAGCCTTTGAATTTGAGACCTAATGTAGTGCTGTGAAAGTTGAATGCATCAGGTGAATTTATTTTCATTCCTTTTGGTAACCCACAAACTGAAACCATTATTGATTATTGTATGGAAGAAAACTATCAGTGTAGGTCCAATATGATTGTATTCATGGACAACATAATTTCGACCGAGATTGATGTAAAAATTTTCTATGAGTATTACATCTATTATATGATTGATATCTATAATAAATTTCATCAAAAATCAAACACATTTTCTCCTAAGTCAGTTAGACAACAGAAACAACCAATGGTTACAAGATAATTTCGCAATTTGATGGCTTTAAAGATATCCAAATTATAAATTATAATACTTAAAGAAGAGGGATCAATTTGATTGGATTCCGTATATTACAAATGATGGGATCCTTCATTCCCTCTTGGGTATTTTAAAAAAAGAATATATCTGGTGGAAGCTACGATGATTTTTCGGCATAGAAATTATCAGAAGATTTCGAATGTCATAGATGATGTAGAGGCTTCATACGTTTCATAACATTCAAAAATAGATCACCGACGGTATACCAGGTTGAATAAGACTAGGGAGACCATACCTCCGACATAGAGGCCATCCAGAAACTTCCATTTGAATGATATTCCCATCCCATCTACTAATCATTCGAAATAATAAGGGATGCCTAAAGTGGCTCAATTGTCTGATGGTGTTGTGTATTCTCCGTAGAAAACTATATCAAAATTGAATTACGTGCGATCATTGGTTTTTAAATTGTGGGAGAGATTGATTCATGATATTTTTTGTTCATAAGAATTCCATGAAAAAGGCTTTCAAATACTGGATGTCAGTGTCATTAAAGAACCTTATGATTTTCATCTGGATAATAATCTAGATGAAATGTTGGATTATATTATAGAGCATGAGTCCTTTATATATGAAACTGATGAAAATTTTATAACCAATAAATGAGTATTAGATATGATGGAACATGGGATATTTAATGGGCTAATTATGCACCCAGTGGTGGAATAAGATATTTAAGTTAATACTGGGAATAAATTTTCCTTTTATTTTGTTACTATTTTTATTTTTCATTCACCATCATTAATATAATGATATTGAATTTTTTATCTTGAATTTAGAGAAGGAATCTCAGAATAGGTTCTCACTTCAACAAGGTATGCTCCCAATTGTTTTCTGATAGACATATTAATTGATCCTACCATGTCTCCAAAACATTATCCAGCAGAAACAATCAATATTGCTATAATGGAGACAGAAAATCCTCACCCCCTACCTTAGGTTTCTAATGACAAGAGGATTATTTTAATATCTCTACAATCATATGAAAACAAATTAATGAGAGAAATTATATTGGATTGAAGTGTACATCAAATAAGTAAGCGATTATAAAGTCCTCTAACATTATGAAATTCTCTACACACATGGGTAATCATGTACACCCTCTCAAAGGATATGCATCACTTTATTCACTATAGAGATTAAGAGATGATCCATTATGTATTGAGAAGGAAACCCCTGGAGAAGCATAGGTACATGTTGATCAATATGTTATATTAACGAATAAGACCTCAAAATTTCCAACTGCATTTAATCCTGATACTATTGAGATATTGAAAATTCATGGTAATTTCAAATAAATTTCTTTGTAATATTAATTTACTTACTAATATTATTTCCTTAAAAATATCTCAAATTAGTTTTCCTTTCCAATAGATCCCACAATAATCAATGTTTATTTTCCAATCACTCACAAATTAAGGAACAAGAATACGGGGCAAAATAAAGTAGATAATGTTGTTGACCCTAAAATGAAAAGATATGATGATGTTGTACCCATTGAAGAAATGATAGAACCAAATTTCAGAATATCCAATTAGATCATCAACAAAAATATTTTTGAAAACCATTAATCGTAAGTATACTATAATATTCCAATCCTCATACACTAAAATGATGAACTCCCTTTATCTGAACAATGATATTCTATGTTCCACCATGGATTTTGGGGACATTCATGAGGAATTTCAAGGATGTATGTTCTCATTCATGTATTTTCCACAAATACATTCTATTCTATTAATTTTTACTTCCCATAAATGTACAACTGATGACTCATTGTCTCCAATGAATTATGAAAAGTCTTTCAAAATATTGGGAATTCCACTCTATCCTTATTCTACGGATGTTGGGGAAATGCTTACTGAGGACCCCTTGTTTAGAGATGGTCCTGGTTTTTAAATCATGGAATCTGGGAAAACACAGAAAAAAGCCACTCCCCATGAAATAATTGTTCAATCAACTAAAACCGAGATTTATAGGGATGACAATAATCATGAATCCAACTTATCCATGGGTATATATTATAGATGGTGAAAACCATGATCTATTTCAACCATTATTCTGAAACAGAAAATGATCCTTGATTCACCATTTAGGGTTGTCTACTCTTATAACTATATCCGAATGTGAAAATTCATTTTTGGATCAGACATGAGTTGAAGGAGAAGCATCGAATGTTCTTAGAGAAATAGAGAAAGTAACCTCTTTATGTGATTTGTTTCTATAGTACATTCAACCACATGGTAGTGACTCAGATACCAATTTAGATATAAATTTTTCTCTTGTCATGTCACATAAAATAACCTGGAAATAAACAAGGAAGATAATTTTAGAGGTCACTTTGGATGATATTTTTTCAAATTTTGGAAAACTCCTGGTACTATTTTTCATATTTCGAATTGGTGGATTTATTTATCTCCCAATATACTAAGTAATGAAAGAGTCAATTTTCCGAAAAGATCAAGAACATAAGATGTAGAATGATCTTGATGTTGATAAAATACTTATTCTTGATCAGTGCTTCCAAGATGTAGTGGATGGGGCAGAGGCCAACCATAGAAAGAGATCAATCGAAATCAGACAACAGATTAACAGGGCGATGGAAGAGATGATACATAATTGATAAAAATTTATTTTTGTTCTTAAAAAAAACATTAATAATTGATTCAAATTTGGGACAAACCCAATTAGAATGGATAATAGAAATTTCAACTGCCAAATAAGCACATAGTCATGATGAGAAGTCTGAAGTTCCTCGACTATCTCAACTTCAACAAGCGAATAATAGGGCTAAGGAGGCAATTCAACAGATGAAGAGTTGTGTTTAGAGTTTAATTTAATAGACTATATAGAGGCTCTATTTTTTGGATGTCCCATTGATGTTATCATATCGATAAGTGAGCTTATGTCTCCAATCACATATCTCTCCATTATTTATTTCTATAATTACATTATCAAAGGTGATAATGATAATTTTTTTAAACATCAAACCTATATTTCTGATGATCATAATTACAATAACATGAATAAAGGATCTAAAAATTTTCTATTTTAGAAAATGGGTCTAAAGATCATATATAGGTTTTTTGTAGGGTTATATACACAAACCCTACAAACACTATATCTTTTCACTTATTATTACTCAATATTTCCTAAACCTTACAAATTTTAGATTTAGTGAGCTGGGACATGAAATTTCTCTGTAGTTCCCTTTGTAGGAATTCAATATGGTCACTTCCATTTCTATTGACATTGAGATTTTAGATTCATGCATGTTTGACTAGGAAGGCTAGTGTTTAGGGTCGAATAGCATTGACTATAAATTTTGAAATTTTATCCCAATCAAGGATCAGTGGCTAGAAATTATTCCATAAATATTTAAATAGATCCAAATTAAATCATGAATAATGTTTTAATGTTCACCAAATCTAAAACAAAAACACTAATAAAAGCGGAGGTCTTTTCCAAAAATGAAGTTATCGCAATTTTACAGACATGTTATGTGTGCCGTATTATGTAGGGATGACTATGGAATATGAACCATATCCAAATAGTGACATCATTTATGTAAAATTACTATTATTTATGAACATTTTAAGCAAGACCTCTAGGGGAACATACTGCACAGTCAGACAAAATAGTTCTCAAGAATTTATCATTTAATTTTTGAGAGATATGGAAAAATAAGATATGGGAGACTGAAGACCACAGTTGGACATTTTTACAACTAAATAGTTATTAAAAACTATTTTCAATTTATGCAAACATATTTTGTGAATGAGGATACCACTTCTACACAAATTTGTTGTGTGAAAAATAGGTGAATTTTTTCAGAATGGGGGCTTTATAATATCATACTATGGATTTTTTAGTCTTGCTGTGATGACATTATGATATGCAGTTTTATATTTTCTGTTGAGTACATTGGGTGGCTTTAATTTGAGGTCATTATTTTTGAAAAATGTTTCATGAGACTCCAAATTGTTGAAAATTTATTTTGAAACATACTACCATGTTCAATAATGGAATAGAAAAATTGTAAACTGTGAGTGGGGACGTTTTGGTCCAAATAATGATATGGGAAAAGGGATAACGGCATTATAGAATGTATTTTCTATGAATTAAGTTACCATGATTTGAAAATATAATTATGGAGGTTGTATAATATAGGGACAACTAGGGAATATGATAAATAACCAAATAGTGTAGTCTTATAAATAACATGCCCATTATGTTAGAAACTTGTGCATGGAAACATAGGGAAATGTAATAAATAGTTAGGTAAAAGAGCTCAAATAAATTTTAAATTCTATTACTAAAATCCTAAGAATGTTTATAGTGATTTAGATTTCCCAAAACACAGTGTTCGGTATATGGAGAATGGTACCTAAATACAGAAAGGGTATTTCATGTCATGGTTTTAAAAGAAGCAGTGGAATAGGATTTAAATGAAGGACTAGGCCAAACATTGGAATTATAGTGTCTATATATTTATATCATACGACTAGGTGTTGGGAAAAAATACATCACGTTATCATTGAATCATTTTTAGGTGATTTTGTTTGTTGACAAAATGGGGCTCCGTGTTGTGTTTGTTCACAATGTAGATCATGATGTATAATTTGTTTACAAAGGGGGATTCCATGGTGAATTGTTTGGATCAAGAGATGTTATTGGATATCCCTATTTGATTGAAGAACCTCAACAAATGAATTGATGATTTAGAGGTGGTATAAATAGAGATGATACAAGGTGGCACCGTTTTCTAGTGTTTGCCAAATTTTTGGGCTTGAAAATTAGAAACTGCAGAGATGGGTTTTTGGAAAATGGAGGTGAACGAAATATTTTCAGGGTGCATGAAAAATTAATTTGGTTGGTGAAATATTTGAGAAGTGCGCAAAAAATGATAGTGGTGTGTGAAATATTTGTGTGATGCGTGAAAAAGAAATGTGGTGCGCAAAATATTAGCATTTTGTGCGAAATAAATGATTGGAGTTTTTCGAGCAAGGGGTGTTTCGAGATCGGAAGATCAAAAATTAGAAAAGGCACGAGGTGTGAAAAATATAGGGGAAGTTCTTAAGAAACGATGTGGTGCAAAAGATGTGTTTTTCATGCTAGAAGTAAATTTCGCACTCAAGGAAGGTTTTTCCTACAGGGGAAAATTTTGCCTATAAATAAGAAGGGACAAAATTATTCAGAGCAGTTGAAGAGACAGAGATTATCCATGATCTAGTGCATGAATTTGGAATATGTAAGAGTTGTTTCCCATAATGAAATTCATGCGAATAAAATGAAGGTTGTGCGTAAAGCTCAGGTTGTGCGTAAAAGGGATATTGTGCATAATGTAAAAGCTGGGCGTAAAAGCAGTCTATTGTGCGTAAAAAAATTGGTTGCACATAAAAGAGGTGTTTCACGAAACTTTTCCTTTCCAAAAGGCAAGGTAATTACGCGCAAGGTGCAGTAAGGGCTTCTCATAAAAATTGGAGTTTCCCAATGCGCCTGGTGCAAAGTGAGATTCATCTGTTGGTGAAAGCTGGTCGTCAAAAGAGCATTTATCAATTGTTAAAGATGCAGATTTCATTAGTGATAATTATTGGACCTAGAAGTCCTTAAACGGTGTGTGGAACCTTTACAGAGAAGCGAAAAATGGAAGAGGAATAATATGATCATTTCTACCAAGAGTGAGCCAAATAGAGAGAGGAACATGGAGTGACCCTTGGGAAAGAAGTGAGCTAAACCTAATTATTTTTAAGGTATTGAGCCTAGGAATTGAAGTGATCTAGCCTAAACATTGTAAACTAGTAGTGATTATTAGAGTAATTTGTAAAACGGAAAATCGTTGTTGTATGCTCCATGGACATATCCTAGTGAGGGTGAACCAAGTAAAAATATTTATGTCTTGATACTAGCTTCCCCACATTGCATCCAAAGAATCATTATCAGATAAATTAGGAAATAACATGTTTAATGATAACAACATAAGATAAAACAATATGACCCTTATAATATAGGGGTCAAGATCCAGTGGGGTTGGAAGAATTTTGAAATGAAATATCAATACCCTGATTCACCCCCCTATGAGGGTATATAGTCCCCTTTTGGTCCAAACACTTGGACCACAATGGAAACATTAGATGATAAGTGTTCAAAGGATCCAATGTTATTTTATATTTATTTGAAAACATAGAGAATTGCGTAAACCATGGTATTCCAGACTATTATTTCAAGAGAATGTTAATTGGACAAATATAAATGGATGAATTTTTTATGGTACATATTAGGTTATATTTTCATCAATGATTAAATGGGGAAAAGATACATTATCCAATAAAAAGATGTTGTAATTTGTAAAACGAGTTATAGGGGATGTATTATGTTGGGTTGACTAGGGTATATACTGAAAAGCCAAATAGTGTCATCATTTGGATGACATTTCTGATAAGTACTAATCTTAAAATAGGCCACCTAGTGGCATGTACCACATAGTCAATCAAAATTGTTCTCAAATATTATAAACTATGACACCAAAAACCATAAGAAATATGATTATTATCTGAATATAATCAATTATAATTGGGTGAAATATGAATGGGGGTAATGCTCGATGCAGAAGATAAATATTTGAATCAATATTGGCCCTGAATTTGGAGTCCATTACATAGATCTAACTCAAATATAAAATAGGGACATATAATCATTCCATGGTGGGATCATCATGTATATAACCCCAAATGTATACTCCCACATATATTGTAAATTGTATGTGGATGAGATAAAAACATTTATCTTATGTTTGGGAATATGGATAACATCTAGTTTCCACTACGTATCTCAATGGGATGATAATAAAGCAATAATTAGTTCACTAGGTGATTTTAGTTGTAATGTCTTGCAGTAAAGACATTATGTTTTGTAGTTTAGATTCAACCATCAAGGAAATGATTTACTTCTAAAATGAAAAAAATAATATTATGGTTGAACTAGATAATGAAACCCATGTGTCACTTCATATATCACATGGATGAGAATCAATCCACACATAGTTTATTGAACATATACAATGTAGTTTTGATTATTAAATTGGGAAAAAATGGGAATTTTTTATTATTGGGCCCCTGATTGGAGATTTAGGAAAATCTATGTATCCCATTGAAATTTAGAATCAAGCCAAATATAGATCTTGAAATTATAATTTCCCACAAAAATTGAATTTGATTTTAGGGATGGGGGATTTTAACACATTCTGAAATAAATGTTAAACATAAGTCACAAAATAGTATGAAGATCAAACCACATATCTAGAAAGAGAAAATTATATAAATATATTTCATATATATGAGGATAAAAGGTAATAATAAATTTTGTGGTTGCGGACGGGCCCATGATTGGTGATTTAGGAATCCATATATATCTTTTTGGAATGGGAATAAATCTACACATATTTCATTAAATAGTTTCTCTATACATTTTTTATACAAAAATCAAGAGAAATGGAACTCATGTGACCCTAAAGAGTTGCAATGATGTTAGTGAAGCTTGCACATGGAATCTCTTAACGTCAAATAATGTATATTTTCACTATACAGTTTAATGTTGTTTAATTGGGAATTATTTTTCATATAGATTAATGTCATTTGAAAAGGGAAAATTTACTATGTATTTTATCTTCATGCAGCATGGACGTTTATGGTTGTTATGTAGTTTAATGTGTTATAATTAAGACTTTTTTCTGTTTAGTTTAGAGACATGCAGGGAGGACAAATGATGGAATGCAATATAATGTCATTTTTCAAGGACAAAGATACTATGAATTTTATCATCATGTATAATGGATTCATATGGTTGTTATGCAGTTTAATGAAATTTAACTAGGAAATTGTGTTGGGCTGTTTAGAGTCATGCAGTGAGGACAATGTTGATGCGTAATTACAGAAAGTATTTATTCAATAATATCTCATTGGTTAGAGCTGTAATATGTTCCCCATTCATAATATTTGGTAATAACCTCCATTAGAGTAGAACTCATGTAAAATTTAAGGCCCTACCCACTTTTCTCCATGTTTTGGAAGCTTCTTTCCTGGTATCATTAGATTCCAGTGGACTAATACCAATTCTCCTTGAAGAAATTAGTGGAGGAAAAAATTCTTTTTAAGAGATCAGGATATTCTATTCTAATAGACTTTCAATTGATGAATTGTATGAAATATATATACTTTTTATCATTCAATATAATGAAGATTTTCCCAATATTTTTATATATAGATAATAGATCATATATTGCACATTGGAGTGAAGCCAATTGAATTTCAATTAGAAAAATATCAACTCTTATATACACCAATGAATATAGAGATTCATAAGTGGATGTATGAGTAGTAGTCTAATAATCCCATAAATCATGAAAACCCTTACCAGACTAATATTTCTTATCATTATCCACCATTATGGAATATATATGATATTTTCTTAGTTAAATCCACAATCTATCCATTTGCATATACATTATAACAGGTTGAATGGTTGGATTTGATATTTTGATCCTAATATAACTTCTTCACATCAATATAATAGAAATTAGTCTCATTATCAGTCAATATAATATGTGGGATACCAAATATATTAATGACATTAGCTTCGACAAAGAAAATAATGCTATTGGCCACAAATTCTATGAGATGTATTGCCTCATCCAATTTAGAGAATAAATCAGTAGTATTATGAAAATTAATGAACTAATAAACCATAGCTAGAGGATAAGGTCCTACTACACCCAATCCTCATGTTGTAAATGGATAAAAGGATTTAGGTGTATGTAGAAACTCTGCGAGTTGATTAAAAATAATGGCATTCACATGATAAGGAAGAAATTTCATGTTAGAATCTCTGAAATCCTATATCCTTGAAGGCCAAAAGTACACAATACATTTTGATTTGATCATAAAGTATGTACCCAGATTGGCGAGTAGAACATTCTCTTACATGAACTTCTATCATGAATGATACAGTTTCTTATCCATCAATACACCTAGAGAGGATTCCAATATAGCCTTTTCTGTAAAGGATCTTATGGTGATCTGGAATATTATAATGAGTGAAGTTGTTCTATCATCATCGGATCTATTTTTTTACTCTATCTCATGAATGTACTATATTATGAAGGTATTACATGATAAGGGTAATAGATTCCATATTTTTACCATACGGCTAAAAAATATGTTTAATTTCATTAATTGACTCAATTACAGTTTTAATGATTTGTGAAACTACAAGAAGATGGGAAATAATGATGATTGTCTCATTCTGATTTTGATCTTCTAGGGATATGGCTGCATTAGGCAGTGCTTCAACGCACACATTTTGGGGTCACTAGAGATAAGACAATTTAGTCTCTAGTGGACATTCATCCATTAACCCTATATCATAATCATATAAATGGATAAACTCTTCTTTTTTGACTGTTTAATCCCCATTGATCTCTTTTATTACCAACACTGAATCACCATTAACTTTTATGTGGTTCACTTGTACATATAGTGGAAATTTTAGGCCTATAATGAGAGCATTATATTCTTTCCCATTTTAGGTACCACCTTCTGATAATAGAGAGGAATATCGATATACATCATTTTAATGGAAAATAAGTAAATTTCCTAACCCATATTTGTTGAATTTTGGGTCTTCCATTCTCTTTGCTGGTGCACTTCTAGAAGAACCATCAATGTAAATTTCCCATATTTTTGGATAATCTTGAATGTAAAATATTTTTTATTAGTATGAAAAGTATTTAATGATGTATCTTCATCCGATGGATCTTCAGTATGGAATTCTACCAAGGCATGGCCTTTTATTTTTTATGAAGAAAAACTTGATAAGAACTATTGCAAAATAACTACCCACCATGCCAAACCTCCTCTATGCACATGATGAATAATGATGAATTTGAGTGGGTTATTTCAAGATACCATGTAAACCACATGATTCTGCATGTAGTGCCTCAATTTGTTAACTGTGTTGATTAATCCCAGGTAGCACTACGTGATACATTAATATTGACTCTTCGTGTCAAGTATAGTTTGACTAAGATAGTAAAAGCTATTTTGTTTCCCAATAAAATTATTTTGGGAGATGAAGGCACCGAGGGATCACTATAATGTTTTCACCTAGTGAATATGTGGATTTCATTCAATTTGTGGCATTCATACCACTATTCTCAAGGGATATTACTTAATGGTATCATATTCCTCAAGATACTTTTTAGTCCATTGATATGTAACTCAATTATTCATTAATCTAGTGAAGGGTAAACACTTTCCGGTCAAATTGGTAATAATGTGTCGAATGTAGTAAATGTGTCCATGAAGACCTCTAAATTAATTAAAATTTCTAGGAGGTGGCATGCCATGGGTTGGTTTTGACTTTAAAGGATCCACTTAGATTCCACAACGATGCACAACAAATCTGAGGAAATTTTATTTGGTTACCCTGAAAGAACATTCCATTGGATTCACATTCAACATATGATGTCAAAGATTACTAAATATTCTATCCCATTCAGTCAAATGTTTAAATCATTGTTTGGATTTAACCACTAGATCATCCCCATAATATTCGACAGCTTTTTCCACAAAGCGTTTGATGATATAGTGCATGGCATGTTGAAATGTTGGAACTACATTATTTTAGACAAAGCCTATTTAAAAATAGAAAAACACACCTTGAGGGGATCTGAAGGATGAAAATCGTCATCCTTTGGGGTCATTCAGATTTAATTATACCCAAATTATCCATCCAGTATGGATAGAGATTCATAACTGATTGTTGCATCAATAAAATGTTTTTTGATCAGAACTGGAATTTCAAATTTCGGACAATGCTTGTTAAGATCACAAAAATAAATGAAAACTCTTTTTTCTCCATTTTTATTTTTTTCTAAGACAATATTGTCCATCCATTTGGGATATTTCCCCTCCTTGAAAATTATAGCTTTTATAAGCTTCTTGATATCAGCTTAAATTTTAAAGGGAGGAGTTGGGTGTGTTCATTTTGCTACGAGTTTAAATACTTGATTTTCTTCAGGAAAACCTAAATGATGATTGGCCACATTAGGATCGTGGATTAGATTTTATTATAGTTCAAGTAATATATATCTTGATGTAGCTTTAGAAATTATGTATACATATCATTCTCTTCTAATGTCATGGATTCACTAATTAAATTGATTTGTGGATCAAAATCTATACACAGATTTATTTTTTTGAGATCATCCACAGTGGTGGAGATTCCTTCCATAAATGGTGGAGCAGAATCCTTGATATTTCTTTATTATTCTATCTTACATGTCACATCTTCTTTTTCATAATGCTATGTTGATGATTAAAGAATACTTTTAGAGCTAGAGAATGAGTCATTATTTGTACATCCTGAAGGAGAGTTGACCTTTTCTAACCCTTCTAATGATGGAGGGTCTTCCTAGAGAATTGAAGACAATATAATGGGTTGGGAATCAACATCCATGTCTTCCTCTATTATTGAGATATCAAATTCTCTCTAGATTTGTGACGAAAATACTTTCTGATGTTCAGGGAATGAAATCAAAGTCATCCCAATTTATGTTTTCACCACTTCTTAGTAGTTCAACAATTGTACTAATGCCATCAGACTCGATTGTCACAATTGAAATTATGGATGTCACTGGAAGAACGATCAAATTAGGTTTTATCATTTAAATTTTATTGATATAAAATAGGTAATCTATACATAGATTTTTTAATGGGATTTCTGAGATATTTTTCAATCCATTCGGATAATTATTTCATTGTAAAAAAATTCCTACCGACCTCATACCATTTATGTGATAGATTTTTTATTCAATATACATATATTCAAACGTTTTGAAAAGATCCTAGTCCTAATAAAATTTACCATTTTTACCATAGAATAAATAGTTGATACATTGGTGATATGACAAAGCAATTGTTTCATGTTTATTTAGACAAGGCCTTCGAAGTATAACACTATAGAATGAATCCTAACGAACAACCATAAAATATGAATTACGTACTTCATTTACAAGCTATGTTTTGAGTGTATATTCTCATAGAATTTCATATTCCTTATTGTCAAAAAATAGCAACATCAATGTGAAATGAGATGAGTCAGATTCAGTGAGGCCCAATTGCTGATGTGTACAAATGGATATTAGGTAAACTCCTGATCCAATATTAATGAATGCTCATGTGATGTTTGTATCATTAACCGGACCAAATTGATACAGGGGATATATGTGTCCATATACAACATCATCATCATTTTCATCCTTATAATATATGACCATAGGACATTCTAAGGGATCATTATTAATATGGTAAACCATGGCCACAGAAACCTCAGCTTAAAACTCTAGAGGACGTGACAATGCATCAATAAGTTCATTTCTGAGATCTTTTTACAGATCTAGGGCATTTAAGATTGAAAAAAAAATTTACATGGGGTAACTTTTTCAAAACATCATACTTTTCATCAAGGAGTATATATTTTCTAGTATAGAGATGTAGTATTTTGGGTTTCATGGAAGTTGATGCTATTGATGTCGATGTACCTTGTGTTGAGGCAGAAGATAGAAATACAACTCCATATGGTAGATTACGTTGACTAGGTCTATCTACCTGCTGAGATAATAATGGTGTAACCCATAAACAATTCTCTAAGATAATCAAATCATGATAAATTTTTTCACATGTGGGAGAATATCCTAGTTATTACTGAGCCCGCTATAGGGATTTCCCACAATTTTCTACAATATAAATAGTCTGAGTAAGGGTAAAGTTAAAATAGTGAATTATATCATATCATTTTCTTCCCTTATATCCTCGACCATGGCTTCTAAATCTAGTTTCATAGTCATGTATAGATTATTTAGGCTCCTCATTAGCAGAATCATCAATTTCTTTGGATCTGTTAAGTGAATAATGTAAATGGAACCAAAAATCAATTCTACATTTGATGATGATTCTTTTTAACAGGTCTATTCTTCATGTTCTATTTGGTGGGGTGGTTCTCATGCTTTTGAGACAAATGGCGTGAATGTTTCCAATGTCATGGACATCTTTGGTCCTTAAATGAGCACATCCACATCTGAATAATCATAAACATTTTGATCACATCACTTCATGGAGGATTGAAAATCAAGGGACTAATCTTTTGAGGAAGATTATTTTCTCTATTGGAAGTTCCTGAACATGCAGTCGGGTGTTCAAAAATGTTTTTAGAATGGAATGAGTTAAATTGATCATTTTTCTTGAACATACAGTCATCCTACACTTGTGCGTTTTTTTGACACACTCCTATTCTGTTTCTTTCTCTAGATGAGCTTCTGTAACACATGCTATTTTGGTTCATGAATTTTTTGTTTAACTTTTCTAGAGTCTAAATGTTTTGTAGATATATTTATAAATGAATAAAAATGGATTCCCCAACATTTGATGAATGGGGAAATAATTTGGAAGAACCTCGTCTCCTTTTTGTTCGATTTCAACTCCCTTGGAAACTGAACAATATTTTTCTCCATATCTCAAAGGAACTAACCACAATCCAATTCATTCTAAAAATAATAAACACTGTTCCCAAATTCTTCAAACTATCTCCACCTTTTAACTTTTTAATCATCATGATGTGGAAAACTTTTTTGTTGACACATGGGAGGTGGATCCCTTCGATATTATGGTTGTTTTAATGTAGAATCATATAATGTTTCATGATTGAGTGTGATTTTAGTAGTTTCTTTTCACATATTTTCCTTCCTAGAGCTGAAGGGATTACGTGAGATTTAGATTTAGATTCCACAATGGAATACTTTAATTGTTGGGTGATTGGTTAAAGGGTTTGAAACCCTCTAGTGTATTTCTCATGTATTAGTGTTTTGTGTATCTCATCATGAAAATTTTCCAAAAATATTCACCACAACTCTTCTTGAAGAAGTGATAGATTTAAGGAATATGATAATCATTTCAATCGAGTAATGAAATCTCAAACTCTTTCATTATCCATTTTAGTGATGTTTTTACGATAAAAAAATATTGTATTCGGCAACGTTGAGCTGCATTCGAGAAGCAATTTATGATAGAGGCATTTCCATCCAATAATTGGTCGAGATGACAAACATGTATATCAGGAAAAGGTGGTACCCTATACTAATTTTACATTACATATATGCTATAAAACATCTTTTTGTTCAGCGGTCCCCATCATGGGATAACAATGACAACTAAAATGTGTTAAGTGGTTCTCTGGATCCCCCTAAAACATTAATGATAGAATATTTGGTATTTGCAATGATTAGTGGGGGAGGAATTGGATATACCCTTTCAGGTTAATCATTCATTTATGGTTGTACTACAGCACGCTGTTCTTATATACAATAAAATTGATTTGTTAATTCATCAATTTTATTCATAAGTGTTTTGTAAATATCTAGATGATTTTGGAAGAGAACTAGTACATAAACAGGATCTTGAACTGGTGCAATGATTGGGAAAACCAGTGGTGGTGGTACTGTTGGAAATTTTCATGGATAACCCATGGGGAAAGGACTATAAATATGTGTTAGATCATATCATGGTTGTTTACTCAATGGAGGTAATTTATTATCCACATTGGTAGTTACAAAAAATCGACTTTTATATGGTGTCGCTACAGGATGTGGAAGTGGAGGATCTTCTTGAGGAGCATGCTCAGCAAAAATGCATCTTCGATGTAACTCTTCATTGAGTCTTTTAACACCATATTCTATTCTTTCTGGGAAAATCATTATTCAAGATAAATTCATTACCATATCTAGTGAAAAAAAGTGACATAATATTACTTTTACCATTACATATTTTAGATTCTTTTGGAAGGGGTGGTATTTGGTTACTTGATGGAATACTCAGAATATAGGTTAGCATCTGATCTCGAGTATGCACACCTCCTTCATTTTTTTCACTGTGTACAATTTTATAGATAAGAACTTCATCCTACTTCTCCCATGAATTGGACCCATTTTCTGGTGGATCTTACATTATGGTATTAATGACATTTAATAAAGAATAAATAATTGATGGAATTATGTTAGTATTTTGGCATGATTTTATGCTTTTGTATAATCCCTAAGGCCTTTTTCTCCATTATGCTAAATTTAATGGAAATATTTGACAGACAGTATACTAAAGAGATTCTAATGATAGTTCATATGTGCATTCAATTTGTGTCTTAATCCCTAATCGGGAGAAAACATAATTTCATTGAGGAGAGAATTGTAGATGTCCCAAATCCCAAAGCCTTACAGGACAGGGATGTTCATGTTCTTCTACACCTGACCATCGAACATTGATTATTGAATTAAAAGGATGAGTTAATCAAGCCCCCATCCATGTAGATTTGTGCGACTCATGTACTGTTATGGACGATATTATCCAAGAATATTTAATGATTTTTGAAATTTTTTCCCAAATATTGGTTGGGTACATTATCTAAAAAACACTTAAATCAACTATTTCAGAAGACTGATGTGCTATTTATGTCATTTGCACAATTAGATGACTGAAATCCACTAAGGGGGACACCTGCATAATGTTCTAAGATACATGAGGAAAAAGTATCTCAACAACATGCTCTCTTTGGGATTGAAAATTATTAGAGATAATCGATGCCTGTCTTGAGAGTATCATTTATTACACACACAAACTATTAATTATATCCATCAATGGGGAATAAAATCACATGAGACCACCTTTGGAAGGAATATTTATTTTTGGAACAATGTGAAATAAAAGGCTTCAAGTGAACACCATCCTATAATAAGAACAATAGATGCAGAATCAATAAATAACATGTGTATCCACTTTAGTGCTTCAAGGAATGCATGTTGAAGGGTTCCCTTCTGCTTTTCTGCTATTGGATGTTGGGAAACTGTGAGAGATTCCAAGTTAATTCGGAAAATGAATCCATTCTATTACCTTTATATGAAATTGATATTAATCATATGGTAATACTATGCCTTTTAGATGATGAATATTTTTCTATATGTTTATGAGAATATCATCAAATCAATATTCTACAATCAATTTTGAACGATTTTATAGAGAGGTTCCAAAGTCCAGAACATGACATGTATTTCACCATTAGCCAGGTTTTTTAAAATACTCAACATATCATTATCTTATTTTTCTAGAGGTTTTCCACATGGTCTACCAAGAGTGGACACTTGTCGATTTTTTTACAAATACTAGGATCTGTTGTTTATTCCTCTTCTATATTAGAAGACATATGACCCAAAGGGGAATGGAGAATGGCAATAATTTTAGGAAGTCTTCTTGTTGATAATGTAATTCACATATTAGTGACAAGGAATCATACATGATTGAATATATTTTGGAATGTTCCATGAGATCATAGGTCATTCTCATTACTACATTGTCGAATATTGAAATATCCTGAAAATGATAAACACTACTGTAGAGAGAAATTTTGGAGACAATTCAATCATGGGGAGGATCACCATGGTGGATTATTGCAACGGATAAATCCTATTACTCCATGGTATTTTGGTCACATGGAGGGTTACCCTAGATCTCATTCAGAGACAGATTCTCTAGATTGGCCAATTTATCTTGAAGCAAGACTCCATGATGAGGATTCAAGTGGGGAACATCATAATTACATCTACTGATCGCATAATATGGTAATTAAAGAGTAAAATCCTGAATCAAAAAAGATAAATGACTAAGGGATTCAAGAACACAAGTATTAAGAGGAGCCATATTATAGATTATCTATTTATTTTTTCTATTTGTGTTTGACAAAACATTTTCTAATATTATAATTTACACGTAGTTAGGGACACATGATGGGAGTAGTGGCTATCATGGCTAGGTGTGTGTGACTACCTTAGAGTGGTCATCAAAATGGTACCATTATATATAATTAAAAATGGTATATGTTCAGGATCTGGGATCATATATGACATGGTGGAGTATGCCCCATATAGTCTTTAATGGGAAAAAAGGTCTGTATCTGCTCTGAGATGGCATGATGATGAGTAAACCTAGGCGTGGGGACATAATTATGTGGATTTTACCCCTGGAACTTATGATTTTTCTGTTATGATATTACGGAATATGTCACGACTCGTCCGTGGGGCCCGTGTCGTGACTACACCATGCCCGCCTTCCATAGACCAGGGGATGGTGATTAGCACGAAATTCATAAATCCTGATGAAAAGGGAAGGCATTCCCTATATATAGGTAAAAATACACAATATATTATGCAGGTGAAGAAAGCACTATGTAAAATTGAGTAAAAAGTAAGTGATGAAAAGTAAATGGGCCAGTATACAAACCCAACAGAAAGTACAGTACTACTGAAAAAATAATTTACAACAGTAGTAAAGTAAATCGATAACCACTGAGTTGTCCTCCGAATATCCTACCTAAATGGTGGGTACAGACGGTCTCCTCCACTCCCCGGGTTCGGTCATCTGCTCCGTGTACATCCCGTATAGTGATCCACCACCGGGTACCTTCCAGATCCACAATCCTCCACCTCAATCAGTGTTGTCCGTCATCTGCATCCAACACAACGTAATGCGGGCATAGCCCGTGCATGGGTGAGTATATGATACTCAGAAAGGACCACGAGACCCCCAAAGGTATCCTATTATCCATGAAGGATAAAACACAAAGGAATGATATAGACACGAATTATCAACCAACTCTACATAATAATATGCCCATATATATACCTAATTCATCAATCTCAGTTCGGCTCCAACATCTGAGCCCAAGAACAACCCAGTCCACAAAGGAAAGAATTCAATCATACCAATGATAATCATTGAATGACTAGACACAGCTCACACATGTATACTACATTAGATGATAGGTGGAGATGATTAGATGTATCCTCTGAATCATCTTCTCTACCGATCCTATTTAGGATCCATGTACAGAAGTCGTCTCTGCCGAACCCATGTAGGATCCAAGTACAGTAACCATTGCTGCTGAACCCACATAGGATCCAAGTACAATTGTCATCACTGCCGAACCCACGGAGGATCCATGTACAGTCGTCCTCGATGCCAAACCCACGTAGGATCCAAGCACAGTCGTCTTCGTCATCGAACCCACGGAGTATCCCGACACAGTAGTCGTCAGAGTCACATCCAGCTCTAGGGCTCTCGCACATAGTGTACTCGATTCCAGGACGGTCTTCTCCACGAGTAAAGGGGGTTCGATACATGAATAGTCACGAAGTCTAAAGATGATTTATCCCAAAGTTCCGTCTCGTCAAAAGGAACTCAACACGATAGACTGCACGTCAAACGGATGCACGATCTGAGAGGTATTGGCATTTTCGTTCCGGGGGCCCGGTTGGTAATATGCTCATTCCAAACCCGGCCATTTACCAAAGATTCCCAAAAATCCATTAGATTATTAGAAACGTGCTGCCTCATCAATAGGGTCCATGTGTCCTAGAAGGCGCATCAATCGGACGCATGGTCCTTACGTAATTCACGTTTAAGTGAATAACGGGCCAAACCGGAAGTGGCACAGCACAGCCTGGCGGGGTGCAACCCAGCCCGGCGGGGAGTGGCCCCTCTGGGCACGCGGCCCGGCTGGCTCGGCCGGCCGACCGAACCACTCAGCACAAAGGCTGAGTGGTCCGAGGGGGGTGCGACCCCTCGGATTTCCGAACGGGCGGCGCCAAGCGGCGCTACCCTTCCAAAACTGGCCGTCTAGGCCGGCCGGCTCTCTAGCGCAAGCGGCCCTCACGGTGGGATGCACCTCTAACGATGGGGCGCCCTCCTGGAGCAGCGGCTCCCCATTGCCCGTCGGGCCGACGAGCCGGTGGGTTATTCCACCGATGTGGCCCGTGAAGTGAGCCGCAGTTTCATCCTCACATCCGGCGCGATGAGGCCAGCTTCCTCCACCGCATTTCCGGCACGACGTGACAGTGGCGTGCTTCCTCAGCCTTCAGTTTCCAATTTCAAAAAAATAATAATAAAAAAGATCAAATCGAGGGTCCTTGAGCCTTGTTTGTTCATCCCGCACCCTCTGTGTAAAAAGATAGTAATTGGTTGGACAAACAAGATGTTCAACGACAAACGTGGGACAATTTGAATAAATTAAAATTGAAATTAAACCCTTACCTTGATAATTGATGTCGTACATCAGGCGTCGCGGAAGACGGCATCGCGATGTGAGGATTTGTAGACTTCATCGGAGTGCGTCTGAGGGGGAAGCATCATCTCCTCAATTTTCATAGAGATGAGAATGGATGGCACATTGTCATTCATCGTGGAACCTGCGTACTTCATTGAAGTGACACTGTTCTTCACCGAGAGAGTAGTTCTTTTCTTCTTCACACAAGAGTTCTCTCAAATCATACCCAACCCAACGTGTGCCAAAAATAATAATAGGCTCTACTATTATTTTATTAACACAGAAAATAAAATTTCAAAATTCAAACCACTCCATTAATTAATTGAAGCGGGTCATTTCCTTAATTATCATGTGTTGGTATGAATTAAAGATGGAGAGTGAGGGAGAAGAAGAGTCCACATTTAATAGGAGTTTACAAATTAAATAAGGTGGGTTAAGGAGTTTAGAGGGAGGTGAAAGGTTGGGTATCATTTGGGGCCCACATTAAAATTATCTAAACATGGGAAGTTGGGTCGGTATGGGCCTCACCCAAAACTTCCCAAGGGAGGAATTAACCTCCTTAGATATAAAATAAAATTCTTCCAAAAATTTTATTTACTTCTTAATTGTACCCAAAAAAAAATTCTCCTCCCACGAAAATGCGACTATGGTAATGGTACCCTTATGTAATTACAAGTGTTGTGAGTTCATCATAGCCCTCATATTTCAATTTCGGGATCCAATTCAAAAGATAGAAAAACCCTCTCATTCATTTCTTGAACATACCCGAGCTAAACTTCTAAAATTGATTCCGGGCACACCGGCCTCAGAATCAAGTGCCGTCAGAAGCCACATACATGTAAAATTTCAATGTATTTAGAAAAATATTTCCTTGAAATTTATGGTTATTTACATTTATCCCTCATTAGGGCTTTACGTCCCCAGAAAGATACAACATAAACTAGGGAAACAAATGGGGGTATTGTGCACGCATCTGAGCCTTCCGCTCCAATGTTCTCTCCTGGAGGTTCCTATGCTGCCAACGAATAAGAACATGAGGAATCGACCGTCCACGTAGGACCTGATCCTATCGATCCTCGATCTCCACCAGGACCTCAATGAATGTATCCTTGTCATCGATGTCCAGCTCCCCATGGTCGATGAAGTGGGTCAGGTTGGGCACGTATCTCCTCAGCTGAGATACGTGGAAGACGTCATGCACCCAGTGTAACTGAGGTGGAAGGGCCAGGTGGTAAGCCACCTCACCTACCCTGCTGAGGACCTAGAATGGTCTGATGAAGTGTAGAGATAACTTTTTAACCCATCCAAATATTCATAATCCTCATCAAGGTGAGACCCATAAGAAAACATGGTCTCCATCCTTGAACTCCAGTGGTCTCTGTCTCCTATCAGCATAGGACTTCTGTCTGATCTGTGTAGTCCTCATCCTATCCTGGATGATCTAAACCTTCTCTGTCATAGCCTGAACCATCTCTGGTCCTACGAGTGTTGACTCCCCAGGGTCAGTCTAGCATAGAGGTGATCTGCAAGGTCGGCTGTACAGTGCATCGTATGGTTCCATCCTGAGGTTGGAGTGGTAGATGTTATTGTACGCAAACTCCACCGAGGATAAGTGATCCCCCCAGCTGTGACCAAAGTCAAAGACACATGCACGGAGCATGTCCTCAAGAGTTTTAATGGTCCTCTCCGTCTGGCCATCCGTCTGAGGAAGCATGGCGGTGCTTAGGCGTAGATACGTCCCGAATGCCTCCTGCAACCCCTTCTAAATCCGGGAAGTAAAGCGAGCATCTTGATCAGAGACAATAGAAGATGGAACACCGTGAAGCCATACGATCTCTTGAACATAGAGGCATCTCAAACTCTCTACTGAACCCTTCTCTCTGATCAGTAAGAAGTGGGACAACATGGTGAGTCGGTCTACAATCACCTAGCTAAAATAGTGTCCTATGGATGTACGTTGAAGCCCCATCACGAAATCCATGGATATCCTGTCCCACATCCACTCCGAAAACTCTAAGGGATATACCAAGCCTACTGGTATGTGGTGATCCACCTTCACCTACTGGCAAGTGAGGCATCGTGAAATGAACTCTGCTACAGCCTTCTTCATACCCGACCCCCAATGCTGTCTTCTAAGGTCCTGGTACATCTTCACCACTCCTGGATGTAAAAATAGAGGGGATGTGTGAAAATCACTCAGCACTTCCTCCTATAGTGAAATGGGTACCATGGTATGTCCCCTGAAGATGATGACGTGCTCTCCTCCTTCAAAAAATCCATCTAGTGCCTGCCCTGTGTAAATCTGAGCACATCGCGTCTCACAGTCAAATTCCCCATGGTGAGACTCTCTGACTAGCTGATGTAGTGGAGGAGTGACTGTGAGGTACTGTATAAAGGCTTCCCCATATATATCCACGAAGGATATATGCAATGCGTCTAACTACTCAGTATCCTACCCAAGTTGTTTAATGCCTGATCTCTTATTGAGAGCATCAGCTACTACGTTCTCCTTCCCAGGAGAATAGACTATCTCAATGTCATAGTCCTAGAGGAACTTGAGCCATCGTTGTTGTCTCTGGTTTTGGTCCTTCTTGGAGAAAATGTACCTGAGACTCTGGTGGTCAAAGTAGACTGCAAAGAGCTCGCCCATCAAGTAGTTCTGCCACATCTTCATGGAGAAGACCACTGCTGCTAACTCCAGGTCATGGGTATCATCGTTTTGCTTGTGCTGACTCAACTATCGTGAACCATTGGCGATCAATTCCATCTCTTGAAGCAGGACACAACCGAGTTCATTCCCTGATGTGTCGCAGTAAACCACATACCAAACTCCCTCCTCCGGTATCCTCATGATGGGCGCACTGGTCAAACTCTGCCTTAGCTCCTAGAAGATCTGCTGGCATTTATATAACCACATGAAGGGTTTCTCCTTCTTCGTCAAAGATGAACGTGGAATTGCAACTCTATAGAAGTATGGCACAAATCTTTGATAATACCCAGCCAGACCAAGGAAACTGTGCACGACTGTCACGCTCTTGGGTGGTTCCGAAGAAAGTACTGCCTCAATCATCGCAGGATCCACTACAAATCCTGCCTTTGAGATGACATGCCCTAAGAAGTGAACCTCTAAAATCTAGAACTGGCAATTCGAGAGCTTACCATAAAGGTGGTGCTCTTAGAGTGTGTCCAGTACAACCTTTAAGTGGTAGGCGTTCTCCTCCTCAGTAGTCGAGTGAATTAGTATTTCATTGATGAAGACTACAACAAAACGATCGAGGTAATATTTGAAGATCCTATTCATGAGATTCATGAAAACTTCTAGTGTGTTGGTTTTGCTGAAGGGCATAACCAATAACTCATAGTGGTCATACCGACACCTGAAGGCCATCTTCTGCACATCCTCGTCTCGAACTCTTAGCTAATGATAGGCTGACCTGAGGTCTATCTTCGAGAACCATCGTGTTGCATTGTGCTGATAAAAGAGGTAGTCAATTCTCGGGAGTGGGTACTTATTCATTATGGTCACCTGATTCAGGCGACGGTAGTCAACACATAGACGTAAGCTCCCATCTTCCTTCCTGGAGAATAATGTCGGAGAATCCCAAGGTGAAACACAGGGTTGGATAAATCCCTTTCCATGCAAGTCCTCCAGCTGTACCCGCAGCTCATGAAGCTCGGAGGGAGCCATCTGATTTTCTGGAGTAGATATCAGTGTTTTCCCAGGGTACATGTAATTGTAGAAGTCTACCTCTCTGTGAGGAGGTAGTCCTGGAACATCCTCAAGAAAAACGTCCTCATACTGATCCACCACTACAGGAAAACTCGAACATCACACATGAACCACTCCTAGGATGAGACTAGCCAAATAATGAGTGATCGGTGGCCCTCTCCTCTACTAAAGTCCATCCTGAACTAAAAAGTCTCCCTTCTCCCCATTGAAGGTGAACCTGGTCCCATCTGTGCGGACACACCACACTTTTCTCATAATACAATCGATCTGGGCATGTACTATAGATAACAAATCCATACCCAAGAAGACGTTGTAATACCTCGACGCTGCAACAAGAAGATCCTAGCCGAAGCTCTCACCTCCTAGAGTAATCTCACACTGCCGGAACTAGTGTGTAATCGTCGAGTCTGCTCCTGTAGGAGTCTCTTGCCATAAGGATCGAGCCAATGGCTCCGTCAGAATCTCCGAGCATCGAACAAGGGAAGTGGAAAAAAATTAATGACTCACTATTGTGTCTATAAGAACTGCATCATGGGTGGAGTAGACACATATAGTAACATGAATCATCTCAGGTGCGCCATGGTCATAGGCCTCGAATTCCTGGAGATGAGCATGTCCCTGTCTACCCGCTCCATGTGGTCGGGGTGGTCCCCCTGGTGGTGGTGGTGGTAGACCCTCGAAGCGTCGTCCACCACACGCTGCTCGGCTAGGTCCTCTATCTCATCCACCTTCTCCATTTGGACCTCCATGGTCAAACCTCTTCCACTTCCTGGGTGATCCCTCCAAGGTTTGTTTCTCTTCAGCATGGCGGGCCAGGCATTCACGAGCCATGTGACCATGCCCGCTGCATGCCTAGCACTGCCTGCCTCTTGTATGACTGTCTATAATGCGTGTTCCCTAGACAACTGAACTGGAATCATCAGGTCTCCCACCTGATGGGCTGGTCCTCTTGGACCTCTGCGACATCAATCTACTTCCGGCTGCAAAAGACTCCAATACATGTCTCCCTACAGTGGGTCTCGCTGCTGGAGCCGACATTGCATGAAATCTCTCCACAAGAAGGGCTCACTCTAGTAATCCTTTTTGCATCATTAGGCTTTGGGAGATTATCGAAGCACTGATCTCATACCTCAGTCCCTGATCAGTGGAATGGGCCCGGAAGAATGGGTCCCATACCATGTTCGTGGAGTAGTGTGAGAGGTCAGTAAACCTCACTGAGTACGGGGCTACTGTCATGCTCACCTACCGCGGCTATAGTAACTCCCGGATGTGCACCACACAGAGAGTGGCTGGAACAAAATTTGAGTGGAAGGGGCTCTCGAAGTCTTCCCAAAGGCGAGATGACTCATCATGCACCTGGAGCATCAGGCTGCTCCATCTACCTGTTGTTGCATGTAAGAGACTCACGAAAAGGATCACAATAAAGACTCTTGGTGTTTCTACCATTCTAAAGACTCTGACAATAGCCTCCAGCCAATCCTTGGCCGACTTAGGGTTCGTCTCTCCATGGAACCTAGGTGGCCTCTATCACTGAAACTTGATCCATGCACTCAGGCAGCGTCCGTTCTCCATTGCTGGGGATGGTGGTATTAGTGGCCCAGTGAGTAGTGGTTCCGCTGGTGCCTCCGCTGTAATGGAGCCCTGCACTGAGGCCTCGTCACTGGGTGGGCTTCTATCCAGCACGTAACTAGGAACCCTAGCTGGCTGCCTTCATGGGGCCATCCTAAAAAGAAACAGGTGTGTCTCGGTCAGAAAGTATACCTGCTGTGCTGACACAATGTAATCACAAAGAAATTTTTTGAAACACACATGTAATCAGTTTTTCAAGCACTGAGTCAGAAATCAGAAGTCATGGTCCTGGTTTATTGATATGTTGTCCGCCGCATCAACACTGGACTCCCTAGACTGAAAACCACACACAAGATTCTTAACTCTACTTTTTCACAGAGAAGAAAATATTAGAAACCCGAGTTCTGTGGTAGAACCGACTCCTATGAGAAAAATATTTCACGACCCATCCTCAGGGACTCAAGTCGTGACTAACCCAAGCCCCTCTTCCATAGTCCTGTGGCATGTGACTAGCACCAAAGGAGTAAATCCAGATAAAAAGGGAAGGAATTGTCTTAATATAAGTAAACATACACAATAGAGTTTTCAAGTGAAGACAACACTAAGTAAAACTGAGTAAAGAAGTATGTGATGAAAAGTAAATGGCCTAGTATATAAACCCAACTAAAATTATAGTACAATTGAGAAACAAAGTACAAAATTTTTAATGTAAAGCGGAAAACAATGTGTCGTCCTCCGGATATCCCACCTGAAGGGTGGCTACAGACGGTCTCCTCATCTCCCCAGGTTCGGTCGTCTGCTTCGTTTACATCCTGTCTAGTGATCCAACTCCGGGTACCATCTATCTCTATAAGCCTCCACCTCGATCAGTTATTTCTATCATCTACATCCAACACAACGTAGTGCGGGCATAACTCATGCAGGGGTGAGTATACGATACTCAGTAGGGACCCTGAGACCCCCGATGGTCTCCCATAATCCACGATGGATAAACCAAAATGGAATGAAACAAACTCAAAGTATCAACCAACTCTACTTATGTATATGCCCATACATATAACTAATTAATCAATCTTAGTTCGGCTCCAACATCCGTGCCAAAGCACAACCCAGTACACACAGTAAAGAATTCAATCATACTAATGATAATGATTGAAAGACAAGACATGGCTCACACAGGTATATTGCTTTCGAAGAGGGGTGGATATGATTAGATGTAGCCTCTGAATCATCTCATCTACCGAACCCACGTAGGATCCAAGTATAGAAGTCGTCGCTGCCGAACCAACATAGGATCCAAGTAAAGTATCCATTGCTGCTGAACCCACATAGGCTCAAAGTATAGTCGTCATCTCCGCTGAACCCATGGACGATCCATGTACATTCGTCCTTGCTGCTGAACTCACGTAGGATCCAACTACAATCGTCTTCTTCATCGAACCCATGGAGGATCCTGACACGGTAGTCGTCGTAGTCACAACCTGCTCTAGGGTTCCTGCACATCGCGTACTCAATTCCAGGAGGGTCAGTTCCATGAGTAAAGGGGGTTCGATACATCATCTGTCAAAAAGTCCAGTGTTGATGTATCCATAAGTTCCATCTCGTCAAAAGGAACTCAACGCGACAGAAGGCACATCAAACAGATGCACGGTCTTAGAGATATTGGATTTTTCGTTCTGGAGGCCTGGTTGAAAATATGATCGTTCCAAACCTGACCCTTTACCAAAGATTCCCAAAACACAAAAACAGTATGGAAAAAGGACCTCCTCATCAAAAGGTTCCTTGTGCCGTAGACAGCTCAACAATCAGAAGTGTGGTCTTTAAATAATTCATTTTTAAGTGAATAACGGGCCCGGAGGGGTGCGCGGCCCAGCTGGCTCCACTGGTGGCTGAGCGGCTTGGCCCAAAGGGCGAACGGTCTGAGGGGGGCGCACCCCCCCCGACTATATGAATAGGTGGCACCAAGCAGAACACCCTACCAAAACAGGCCGGCTAGGCTAGTCAGCCCTCTGGCGCAAGCGGACCCCACAGCGGGCCGCAGATCTTCCGGCGGGGCGCCCTCTTGGAGCTGCAGATCTGCTTCGCCCAGCCGGCCGATAGGGTGACTGATTTTCTAGCGCGGCGCCTTGCTAGAGACGCGACTCCCCTTCACTCGCCCGGCCGATGGGCTGGCCGGTTTGTCCACCGAAGTGTCCCGTGAAGCGGGATGCGTTTTCTTTCGCATAGCCGACACGACGGCATAGGCTTCCTCCACCGTGTTTCCGGCAGGGCACGACGGCGTCGTGCTTCCTTAGCCTTCGGTTGCCGATTTCAAATAATAATAATAATAATGATCAAATAGAGGGTTGTCAGACCATGTTTGTTACTCTCACGCACTCCACGTAAAGTGATCGAAATAGTTCTAACAAACAAGATGTTCAATGACAAATGAGGCACGATATTAATCCATTAAAATTGTACTTAAACCCCTACCTCGATAATTGACGTTGTACGTCGGGCATCACGTAGGAGGGGGTCACAGGGTGAGGATTCAAACACATCGTCGGAGTGCTTCCGAGGAGGATGTGGTGACTTCTGACATGTCGTGAATAATAGAATGGATGGAGCGTCGTCGTTCTTTGTGGAACAAGTGTTCTTCATTGAAGAGATGTCGTTCTTCATCGAGAGAGGAGTTCTCTTCTACTCACATAAGAGTTCTCTCAAATCATCCTCAATCCAATGTGTGCCAATAAAAAATACTAAGCTCCACTATTATTTTATTAACATAAGAAAATATAATTTGAAAATTCAAACCACTACATTAATTCATTGAAGAGGGTCAATTCGATAATTATCATGTGGTGGCATGAATTAAAGAGGGAGAGTGAGGGAGAGGAAGAGTCCACATTTAAAAGGAGTTTAAAAATTAAATAAGGGAGGTTAAGGAGTTTAGAGGGATGTGAAAGGTTGGGGATCATGTTGGCCCCACCTTTCAATTATCCACACATGGGAATATGTGTAGGTGTGGGCCCCACCTACAACTTCCCATGTTAGGAATTAACCTAACTAGATATAAAATAAAATTGTTCCATAAATTTTAATTACTTCTCAATTAAACACATACAAACTTCTCCTCCCATGAAAACATGACTATTGTAAAGGACCCCTTGAGTAATTACCGACGTTGAGAGTTCATCGGTGCCCTCAGTTTTCAATTCCAAGTACTGGTTCAAAAAATAGATAAACCCGCTCATTTATTTACTAAATTTACCCGAGCTAAACTTCATAAATTTATTTAGGGCATATCGTGCCTCAGAATCATGTACCGTTAAAAGCCACATACTCGTAAAATTGAAAAGTATTTATGAAAAAACATTCCTTGATATTTATTGGTCTTTACAGAAATAATCAAGAAAAAATGACTCAATATGTGTTCTCTCTTTCACCATTGCTAAAATTTGCTTGGATAGTTCAGAAGATGGAACAAGAATATGTGTACATTCCCTATTTGAAGTATATGTATGTGCCAACTCGTGACCTTTCTTTACTATCAGTGGATACTGATAATAATCATGTATGGTTGTCGAGAGTTGAGAATGTGCCTGGTTTGTTTTCCGAGGTTTTCAACTAAATTCTCTGAGTTCTACCAAATGTAACATTTAGCAGAATTGGAGAGTGCAGGATGGTGCATATTTATGCTTAATATTTTACACTATAATTGATTGGGGGGATTCCTAGAATGAAATGAGAAGATCCAACTAAAAAGCTGATTATTTATAAGCAGCATTATGTGCCTACACATAGTACTCTAACCGATTGAAATGACGAAATAGGTTGGGCACTACTAGACGAGTCTGTTGCCCCGTGGAATTTGGTTGGTTCATTGCAACATGATTTTTCTGATGGTGATAATATGTGAGATACCGTAAAAAGGACCCTTGAATCCTTTATTAGATTCCATGAGTGACCTATTTTTCCATATCTCTAATGTAGGGGAGTTAATGTGCATTGAGTTCTAGAGATAAGGACCTGAAAAGGTTGATGGAAATTTTTGGCACCATCTCCTTCTTCACCATTGGTCTTCACTAATTGCATTATCAAGGGTTGTTGTTAACATAGTTAGAATGTATAAATTATCAAAAAATGAGTTAGTATCTTTTTGATTGTATTCCAATACAATTACATTTTAGACACCTCTATAATGATACTGATTTGGCGATGACATCATTCCGATGGCTGAGGTTCCAGCTTGAGTAGCAGCCAGTGCATTCACATGTACAATATGGAAGGATACATTTTGTTGAATGGTAGTTATGAGAAAACTTTAAAAAAATGAAATCCATAAAATAAACATCATTTATATGGATAAATGCATGATTTATTCTTTTATTGTGCATTCTTCTATAAATTGATAGGGGCCTCACAGATGGGTAACACTATCAACATGAAAAAGGATTCACATCTGGATAAACATTTTTTCTACGTCCCTCATAACATTTATTCAGGTTAGGAATCACTATAAACATGTTATTTCATTTGGATTTATTTATGTAACTTGAAACATCCATGTTTTCATTGTACAAATGGACCTTCTTTCCAAAGGCAGACATTCGTTGGGATCAAAAGTACGAAAATTAAAAACATGAATTGTCCAATAGGATAGGATGTATGACTCATTACACCCATGGGGGGGAGATATATTTCCTAATCTGGGACTCTATTATAGATTAGATATATTTTCCTGAATCCTTATCAATTTACTATAAATAACATAGGATTCCCGTGAAATTTTCTATCAATTATTAGCATGTTTAAAATTTTGAATCATCTATATGTATTCAAGGTTATTCTATATTGGAGATATCTGTATGTATCCACGTTTCTCCATCAATGGAATCCTCTCATATTTAATTTACAGATTCTTTTAACCATCATTATGATAATAATTGGGATTAATCCACTAATTGCTGCACTATGGAATTTTTATTGCCCAAGGAGACAATGAATTTTTTAATGTCGGGATTGTACCCATAAATGGGATACATATGTATCCTTGTGAAAAGAATAAGAACACACATAGTTTGGTGCTATATAGTGGGACACATCATTCGTTTCAAGGACATGTGATAATGATCTATTCTTACAATATAATTTCATGTGGTAACTTCATCTAAGAAGATATTGTTTATTCATAGTTTGTAGTGGGATATATGCCTAAGAAGCCCAAGGAATGTTGAAATGATATGAATTTCCATGTGGGATTTGACTCTATTGGAAATATGGACCAAGAAGAATATGGATGATTTCAAATGTTGGGCTTCAACCCCATAGAGGCTTCATACGTATCTCATTTTTATGGGAATCAAATCCCCCATAAATCGATGCTGATTAATGGGAAACATCATTCCTTTTAAGGTCTTATGATAAGGACCTATTTGTGTTGTTTAATGTCATGTGTAAAGGATATCTTAGTGGTATGTTCTTTATTAATGTTTTTTGGGGGTATTATACCTATACAGCCTAGTGAACATGGAAATGATATGAGTTTCTGACATGTACCGTCATTGAAGTCAGTCAAAGATTAAAATTTATATTCCTACTAACTACTATATTATGGAATGTAGGGTAGAACCCATAGGGAAGGTAAATTTAGACACTAATCGTCTACAAAACACTAGGAGGCTCCAATTTTGTCAGCAGCAGAGTGAATATTCTATTTTTCAATTTTAATTTTTTTTTATTTTTTTCTTTTAAAGGTAGTAGAGTGACTTAATAATGGAAAAAATGATTAAAAACTATAATAAAACTAGATATAGTTGTAAAATAAAAAATAATAGAGGTTTAGATCACTAATAAAATGGACATTCAATTTAAATTCTTTGCGAGTAAACTCTAGTCTACTAGTTTTGAAGGTGTTTAAATTAACTTATATTTTGTTGATGTGTACCACTATAATGAGTATGACTCACCTCCCTTTCTAGGAGTTAATTCACTCATGCCAACCAATTTAAGAGTTCTCCAATCGGAAATTAATCAAGCATGAATTATTTGAAAATAAACAACAAGACAAACCCACCATATGTCCTGAAGTATTTTGAATAATTTTTTTAAAAGTGTTTCCACAATAAATCTCTCCAACTGACTGTGAAATTTTTAGATTATGTTCTATTGGTACAAGAAATTAGATGAACTCGGTATTGATCTCACCGATCAATACTAAATATATTCAAATTATTATGTGAAATGAGAATTAAAAGTAACAAGTAAAACTTCAATTTATCCCTGAACTACTTACATAGCTGGTCATTATCACTGTTAACTCATTTAAGAATAAAATTATTTTACAAAGAGAATAACTAGAAAACATATGAAGTAAAATCCCTCTATGATCATGAACTGTTGCTGCTCCTGCCCATATCCAACTCCAAGAGGAGGTTCCAGAGTCACCCTCCAGTCTCCTCTACTCGGCACTGGCTCTCCATATGTGTTGAATGAATGAGAATATCATCTGTTACCTGAAGTACTACTTCTTTCTCTGCATTAATTACCAACTATCTTCTAGTACTCATCACCGAACATCTTCCACCGACTTTGAAAATCCTTCACAAATGCACCGCACAACATGCATTTTTTCACGACTGGCATGTCACGCTAGTTTTACTCACGTAACTAACTCCAGGAGAGTTAGTTGGAAACACATGGACATGTTTTTGACTCTTGAATGATCCTGCATAAGATAAAACTAAAATCAATTAAAATACAAAGGAAATAACAAATTTTAGTTTAAGAAATTAGTTTATTTAAAAGTCATTTTAAAAGAATTAATAAACATTGAAATAATGTTCTTCTGTATATTAGATTATTTCTACTATTAATTAAATTTAAATTACTTATAATGAAGTGAAATTTAATATTAAATAAAGAATATTTAATTATGAAAGGTAAATTATGATAACTTAGTTATTATGATACGATTGAATTTGTCATCAATAGAGTTATTATTATTCTGGAAAATAAAATGTCTTATTATTTATTAATTTTTATTCTAAATTTTGCAGAAGTTATATTTTATTAATTGGTTAACATTATTAATGTAAATTATAATCATTAGGTTTATTATTATTTTGAAAGTTTACCTTATTAACAATTTAAATTTAATAGTTTAGATTAACTTTATTTTATACTATCTATTATTATTTTATTTTATAAACAAAATTTGTTATTTAATAATTTGTAATACATAATATTAAATTATAATTAATAAACTTTTTAATAATATATTATAATTCAATTTTAGAAAAAAATTATAATTAATTAAATAAAATATTTATTTATGATTAAAAATTCTATTTAATAAAATATCTTATGTAAGTTATTTATATATCATATTTAATGTTTTTTTCTATTTTATTTTGAGTTTTTATTTTTATTTTGTTTTTAATTCATTAGTTTATTTATTTATTTTTAATTTCTTCCCCCCCAAATCTAGGCGTAAACATATGGGGAGTTCATTTTATTTGGTGCTGGAAACAGGCAATGGCGACCCCTCTCTTCCTCCTTTCAGCAATAGTGAGTTCGTCTGAGGTGTCTACAAGTAGTGGGAATTAGCTCGGTTTTCCGAAATTTGCAGTGACAAACATCCTTAGGTTTGAATACAGTGTAGCTGGGGTGTGGTGGCTCCAACAGGTGGTCCGACTTCATCTTTCTCAACCTCATCATGCAGTACCAGATCCTACTCCTCCTGAAACCATGACGCGACAAGCAATAGTTCGGCTCCAGAAAATTGCACTCCTTTCCTCCTTCCAGAAACAGACTCCAACAGAGGTGGAGAAAATTTATCCTGATACATGGCGGATATTCCCTCCCTCTACAGCGACTTGGATCCAAATATCGTTACGACATCAGTTCACCCTCAAAAATTATAAAATGTTGTTCTGGTTTCCAACTGAGTTGATTATATGTTTTAGATTTGAGTTTGTAGATTTGTTTCCTCATTTGGGTTTGGGTTGATTTTGAACCGATGGGAAGAAGAACTGGTGGATGAAATGGAATGTGGTGCATGATGTTATGGGGATTACAAGGGAGGCCTATGGATTGACATGAGAGAGTAATAGATTTTTTTATAGCTGGAAGTGTATCGGTGAGAAGAGAAAATCTAGCTATGAGGTGCCGGGGATGAAGTCTAATAGTGATGTGATTACTGATAGAAATAAAAAAGGACATTTTCAGTCTAAAAAGGGAAGGGTCACTGTTAGCATAAAAACAGTGGGAACTAGCATTTTCGGGGTCCTAGTTATGATAAGAGATGAGTTCACCGATAGATGAAAATTAAAATCTACGATATAGAAAATAATGTCACCGTCAGAAAAAAAGTTCACCGAAGAAGTTAAATAAAACATGTTACCATTATAAAATAAAATAAGAATCCCACCATTAGGGTGGGTACTTTTGGGTCGGGTCATCACTGATAGAAAACATGAGGTTATCGTTATACTTAAATGAGAGATAGCAGCAAGCTGCAAAAGGTCATCGTTAAAAAATAAAATAAAAGCTTACGGTTACACAATAATTTTAAAAAATAAAATGGTCACTGTTAGAACACCAACAGTGAACATAAAAAAATGAACTTAGAAATTAATACTTGAGTTATTTAAAACAACGATGAAAAATAATTAATTATAAGAAATCTAAACACTAATAATTAAAATATGATTTTTATTAAACATCAAAATACTAAAACCAAAACTTAGATTATTAATTAGATAACATATAAATTAAGAACTGGATATTATTAACTAAATTAACAAAATAATTAAATTAATAATTAATTATATATATAATTACAGGGAAGCAACAATTGAAAAAGAATACCAACGATGACCCATTTCGTTACCAATAGTTATAGTCTACCTCAAAAGTAGACTAAAACCAATATAAAATAAATGAATAATCAAATAAGATACCTGAAATTAAAAATTTAATATTTTAAAACTCTTAATTAATTAATTTTACAACTATTTGAAAACATAAAATTTAATGTGAAGTAATTTATTTAATAAAGACTACAATTATTTACATAATTAATTAGCAGCATGACCAAAAAAGTTATTTAACATTGACAACCTTTTCTAATGAAACTGAATTAGATGATAAAATATTAAAATATAGGAAATGTTAAATAATTATAATTTCAATGATTAAATAATTGTTTTAATAAAATGTTATTTTATTTAATGTCACATCGATTTTAATTAACCAAACTAAATAAGATATAATTAAATTATAAAAGTAATGTAAGATTAAAAATATTAATTTAATTACTAAAAATACATAATTAGTTATAAAAAATTATTAATTAACAAAATTAATTATAAAAATACAAAAGTACAATTATTTAGTATAATTTGATTAAGTAATTAATTTACACCTCTACAATAAAGTTAAAAGTTGTGGAAATTCTATTTAAAAATAGAGCCACAAAAAATTCCACCAAACATAAGCATTGTTTGTCATCAAACAATGTCATGTTTTATTTTCGTTTAAAAGCATTGAAATTTATTTACGATTATGATCACTCTGTAAAATGTCCGACACTACAAAACAATGGAAAAAAATAACATCATGCTTTAAAAAAAATAAATTACTCGTATAAATCTTTCCTATAACAAATACTAAAGGGTAATTAAGAATGACATGAGTCATCCATCAAAGAAGATTTCATGCCTCATATGTGATACAACAAAGTGAGTAACTTATATCTACGATATTGTCCAATGATCGAGAGTGATAAGTGGTAAAATATCAATGGAATTAATACCTTAACCAAGGAACTTTGTACTTTGTAATTTTCACATAGGTTCCAAAAAAATAATTTATTTCCGAATCACCTTATTGATACAACCTAAATGATTCCCATATAAACCAATTAACCCCTTCTTAATCTAGATTTTATCATTCCCATCACATTAATGAAATCATTTTTGACCCTAGAAAATTTATTTTATTTTTCCTAGGGCATGTATCATTGTGCTAAGCACTCTGCAATGCACTTATACAATGGGTATGGATGGATTAATGTTAATAGATACACAACCAACATCTAGGATCTCAGAGATTCACCATGGGATCTGAGATTCCTATAATACTCTAGTTTCAAAATATTTATACCAAAAATTATTTCTATTATCCCAATAAGATGAATAATGTTAATAATTAAAAGATGAATGAGGCCCCTAGAATCAGAACCAATCTTCTAGTTCCAATGATTATGATAATAATTCCATTAAAAGGGTTCCCATATCACTTTCAAGAGTAGTTACTAAACCATATTTCCATCAAATCACTAAGTAAGATCACTCAGCATTCATCCAATATCATTAATTTCATATTTAGAGTAGTTCTTAACTACCATCAATGTCCTTTCCCGAAGGTAAGACCCAATTGAGTACATTATAAAGCCTAAAATTTTACAAAAATTTCGAAATAAATTTAACAATTTTTTACAAATAGTTTTAACTGAAGTGAGAATTGATGGGCTTTCATTAAAAGACAGTTTATCAAAGTCAAAAATTTAGCCCTCCCCCACACATGAAACCCATCTTTGTCCCCAAAGTTGACTTCTAATGTAGAAAAGAACAATTGGACAATTATGGTTCAAAACTGATTTTCAATTTAGCATTTTTGTGACATGTATAAAGGTCACATTGAAGTTCAAAAATACAGTTTTCCACAAAACGTAACTTAATAGCAGGTTAATTAACAAGTATGTGCATTAATAATTATGTCCAGTGATATTGATTTTCAATATATCTCTAAAGTATCATATAATATGGGGGTGAACAATTAATTGTGTGTACGAATTTTAAAAAATTATGATTCAAATGGATGTTCAATATAGTAGAAAGATGAATGATAAACACCCTTTAGACTAATCATTTCTGATGAAAAAGTCAACTACTAACAAACATGTACCCCCCACACTTAATTTCATGTAGTGAATGGGTTTTAAGCAATGAATTTCAGGTCACAGCTACATGTACATGAAAATTTATAAATAAAAACTGAGCTTTGTAGTGGAAAAAAACATGGTCCAACGTATTTAAGTTAGTAGAATTTCTTTTAAAGCCCAAACAAATTGAAAATATTTTTTTATGAAGTACATGCATCTTATTTTTAAAACAGTTCAAATCATGCAATATAATTTTCAATACACATATAGAAGATTTTTCTAATACAATTATAATTCATTTTATTGAGAAGAATTTTTATTATAAAAAAATAGAAGAAAAAATAAATTCAGAAAGTTGAAGTACTTCCCTAACAAATTTCTTGAAAAAAAATGATCATGGGAATTCCACTACATTATTGGGACAAGCATCAGTAACCGTAGACAGAACCATAAAACAATGAACAAGTTTAATCTATTATTTCACAAAAACAGAGCACATAAATTGCACATTATTCAAGGTTAAAAAGAACACAGTTTAAAGAAAAAAGAACCATGAGTTTCCTCCCATGCAGTTCTAAGATTAAACTCCCCAGCCAGACTTTATTCAAGAATAGTTTTCAAGTATAGTGAAGGAAGCCAATCCCTTTAGTTTTCCCTCAAAATAATGTTTCACTCTCTACCCATTACCCAACATGGGTTTATTCTCTTAACCTACTATTTCAATAGCTCCATTCCTAAAACTCCCACAATAATAAATGGAAAATACCACTTCGTCTTTAGCTTTCTAGGAAAGAATTTATGTCTAGAATTAAAAATAAGGACCTTCTGTCCTGGTTTGGATTTTTTTTGAATGATATAATCTTGATTTATTTTAGTTCTCTCTTCATAAATCCTTTAATTATCATATCTCTCTCCCTTAATCTCATCTATTTCACTTAACTAATGTAATATACTCTCACCAGTACTCTTAAAGTCATTTTTTAGAGCCTTAACTTCCCAATAAGACTTTTGTTGCAACTCTATAGGTAAATTAAATCATTTCCCAAACAAAAACCTATAAGGATACATACCTATTGGGGTTTTGAAATCTGTTCTATAATCCCATAAAGCTTTATCCAATTTAAGAGAAAAGTATTTCCTATAGTTCTACATTATTTTCTCAAGAATTTGTTTTAGTTCCCTTTTTGAAATTTCCACCTATCCACTAGACTTTGGATGATAAGGAGTACCAGTTATATGAATAAAACCAAAATTTTCAATCAAATATTTAAAATTACAGTTGTTAAAATATGTTCCATTATCATTTATAAAAGCTCTTGGGACTCCAAATCTTATAAAGATGTTCTTTTTCACAAATTTTATTACAAAATTGTCTTGATTGTTGGGTAGTGCCACTGCCTCAACACATTTTGAAACATAGACTATAACAACAAGTATACACTACTTCCCATGAAATGATGGAAATGGACCTATAAAATCTAAACCCCATACACCAAAAATTTAAACTTCTATAATTCCTTTTTGGGGTAACTCTTGCTTCCACCCAACATTTCCAAGCCACTGAAATCTATCACAGTCAACCACAAATCTCCAAGAATTCTTAAAAAGAGTAACCCAATAGATTCCATATTGTAGGACTTTTTGATCTGTTCTCTCACCACCATGGTGAACTACCCAAGGTAAAGAATGTCAACTTACTAAGATAGGAAGCATCTATTACATAGGTATACATCTCCTAATAATACCATTAGGACATCTCCTAAACAAAAGGGGATCATCTCAGAGATAATATTTATGATCATAAATGAGTTTCTTTCTTTCTTTTATTGGACAGTTTTTTCAGAAAGAAAACTGCTGCAAGGAAGTTAGCAATATCCGAAAAACCAAGTAGATTTCCTGATAGAAATAGTGAGCATATTTTCATCAGGTAAGGATGTTTTAATTTCCCTAGAATTTTCATATTTAGATATAGTAAGGGGAATCTAATAAAGGGGGTCACTAACTAAATTTTCAGCTCCCTATTTATCATTAATCACTAAATCAAACTCTTATGACAACAGAATCCATATAATCAGACTGGGTTTAGTTTCTTTCATATACAGAAAGTACTATAAAAGTGAATGATCAATGAAAATTATGACATTAGAACCTAAGATATTCTCTCTAAACTTCCCAAGAGAAAAAACTAGCTAACAACTCTTTTTCAGTAGTGGTATAATTATTTTGGGAATCATCTAAATGTTTTCTAGCATAATACACCAAATGAAATTTCTTATCTTTCCTCTGTCCAAGGAAAACACCTACAACCATATCAATATCATCGTACATAATCTCAAAAGGTATTTTCTAATCAGGTTCAATAATGATAGTTGATTTACTGAGTTTATCTTTAAGAAGATTAAATGATTCCAAATAGTTTTCATCAAAATTGTATGTTGTATCCTTGACCAGCAAAGAACACATGAGCTTAGTTATTTTATAAAAATCTCATATTAATCTCTGGTAGAAACTGGCAAGCCCTGGGAAACTTCTAACACACTTGACCTTAACAGGAGGTGGCGATTTTAGAATAACATAAAGCTTTGCAGTGTAAACTTCTAGACCTATCTTCCAAACATTACGACAACGCACTATAACATTTGTATCCATGAATTGACATTTTTCCAAATTAATAACAAGGTTAGTTTCAATGAATCTTTCTAGTAATAATTCATGATTTACAAGAAAAGTATCAAAAGTACTACCCAAAATGGAAAAATCATCCATTAAAACATCAATGATTATTTCAATCATATCTGAAACGATAGCCATTATACACCTTATAAAGGTGACTGGAGCTCCAAAAAACACAAAGAGCATCCACCTGTAGGAAAATGATCCAAAGGGGCATGTGAAAGTGGTCTTTTTCTGGTCCTTTGTATCAACATGAATCTAGTTGTAACCATAATACCCATCTAGAAAATATTAAAACTCATTTCCAGCAAGCCTATCAAGCATTTAATCCAAATGGGTATTGGAAAATGGTCCTTCCTAGTGGTTGCATTCAACTTCCTATAATCCATAAAGACTCTCCATTTTGTGGCTTTCCAAACATGGACATCTTCATTATTTTCATTTTTAAAAGTAGTGAAAACTCCTTTCTTAGGAACAACCTGGACAAGGCTAACCCAAGAACTATCTAAAATTTGATAAATTATTCCAGTGTCTTGCAGTTTAATCACTTCTTGTCTCGCAACTTATTTCATGTTAGGATTTAATCTTCTTTGACATTGTACCCTAGGTTTATGGTCAAGAACCATAGGTATTTTATTCATAAAAAATGAGGGACTAATACACATGATATCAGTTATTATATAGCCTATGGAAGATTTAATCTTCTTCAACGCATTCAACAATATTATTTCATGATTTTCTATATGTTCATCAAAAATTATTACTGGAAAAGTTGCGTTCTAAGTCAAAAATGAATTATTAATATGATTATGGATTGGTTACAGTTCAAGAGTGGGTGGTTCTACACTAAAAGGAATAATCTTAGGCATAGGATATCCCAGATATTGAACATATCAATTTAAAGTCGTTTTTAAAGATGAATCATATTCAATTTCATGTTCAGATTCAGAAGTAACAGTTATTCTATCCAAAGTAGGTAGCACACTATCCAAATTTTGTAGATCCAATTTTTACATATTTATCAAAGAAGAATCATATAGTTATCTTATAAATTCTCTATAAATGACATCAAAGTGTTCAAAAAGGTTGGTGTTAACAAAAACATCCTCGAATTCACTCAAAAATCTCATATGTTTAGAAATAGAGGACACTTCTACAGTAGAAACTATACAGTTATCCAGTTCTAGAAAATTTTCTAGATTTGGTGTTTGAGCAGAATTTTCAATTTCTAAAAAAGATTCAATAGAATTTTAAGCTTCAATGTTATTTTCTTCATTAGTGGATTGATTTTCAAACATTCCAATATTTTCCATTGAGTTCTCATCTTCTAAGGACTCTACCCTCGAAATTTTTTGAGAAGAATTTGGTTCTTTAACATTTTTAAACACATTTAACTCATCTTTTTGTTCTAATATTTTAATCATATGTTTAACCTTAAGAATATAAATAACAGCACCACATGTGGCCAAGAAGGGCCTACCCAAGATGACGGCACCGATTGATCATATTTCATATCCAATACACGAATGTCTACAGGAAAAAACAGATTCCCAACCCTAACTAGCAATTCATCTACCCTACCCAGAACATTAGTAAATGATCTATCTGTTAAATGTAGTATGATTGTTGTGGGTTGATGGTCCTCTATCCTCAACTGCTGAAATAGTGAGTATCAGAGTAGATTAATACTAGAACCTAAATCACACAAAGAGTTGAGTTGATCAGAGTTTCTTAATGTGCATGGTATGAAAAAACTACCTTGGACTTTAAGTTTAGGTGGGATTTTCTTTTGATGTATAGTATTGCACTCTACAGTGAGGCTATATGTAGAAAATTCATCCAAGGTATGTTGGTTGAAACAATTTTTTAATGTTATATCAAATAATATGGGATTTTAATTAAACAATGAATGAATGGAATATTTCCTTGATGTTTAGAAAGGAGACCAAGGAACTGAAGAAGTTCATCCTGGGTGTTACTCTGAGGTTTCAGCATCTCATGAAAAGGGATGGGTGGGGAATTTTTTTTCAAAACAGTAGGTATATACATCACCTCCTCATTAAATTTTACTTTTCCTTTATTATTTAGATTTTTAGAAGAATATTCATCTTGAGTTTTAGGTGAAAATTTTTGATTTTGATCATATTTATAACATTCCTGTGAATTTAGAGTATGTGAACAAAGCAGATTTTTATTTCCCGATTGAAGAAGATTTTCATTTTGGACATCTTCAGTTTCATTTTCAGCAACAGTTTGAGTATTAAGTCCACTTCTAGTTACAACAGCCATGTAATTATCTATAGGGTTAATTTCAGTGGTATGTGGAAGTCTACCTTTCTCCCTAGTTGAAAAATCTCTAGAATGTTGACCTAGTTGTGTTTCCATTTTTAAAATTCTAACATCAGTTACCATTTCAACAGACTCATATTGATATTGATGTTTGGACTGCTGATTCATATTTAATTCTTCTTGAGAGATTATTTTTTTAATATTAGATCAACATTAGAAGACATGTGATTATCATTGTCTCCTTGTATATTTGAAGACTCACCCCTTTTTTGATTTTGTATGTTTGGTCTTGGTAGATTTGAGTAATTAGGGGCATTGGATTGTTTGATTATGCCTTGAACATTTCATGAATGATTAAGATGGTTCCTATAGCTTTGATTATAATTATTTGAAAAAGGTTCTTTTGTAAGAACCCGAACCATCTTTTCTGGTATGTTCTTCCTTTTTGTGGAATATTTTAGAGAAAATGAGTTTTTGGAAATTTTTTAAGTACATGCTATGTACTTTATAAGTTCACACTATGAACTTTGATGTCACTCGAGGCCGTGTGCTGGCCATGTGATGACCATGCACATAGCCATGTAGGGGTGATGTGGACGCTGCCTAATGCGGAGTACGGAAAAGGCGAGTACATGCCCTGTACTTAAAAATTACATGTCGTGTACTTTATTTTTTTCCAGTAAATAGACTAGGGTCGTGTCTTAACCAAAAAACTATCTTCTTCTAGGCCTTATTTGACAGGTAGATACCGTACAACAACGAATATTCTCCGAGCCCCTAAGCCTCTGTCAGTTATCTAAATCGACCGCTATTGATTTCATTGGAATCGTAGCGGTATGATCTTCCTTCTCCAATAGATTCGGTTTCCAATTATTCCTCTTTTCAATGTTATCGTGGGTTAAAAATTTTGTGCATTGTTAATAGATCTACGATGTTATGAAGAATTTCAAGCCACACGGTTCATGTATACTGAACTCATATCTTCAAGGTAGGTGGTTTGTGCCTTTCTGTTCGAAATATTGGAGTATTATGTGAATGTTCCACCAATACCCTTGAACAGGGTATTGCGTGATTACTATTTTACCCATGTTGTTTTCATGACTTTATTGTGTTCTTTTGTATAGGTAATTTGGTTATGTATAAAGAAAATTTCTATGAATGGATTTTTTTCCCATGCCTTGTTCTATTTTCGACCTTTATGTATTGTTCTGCCTTTGGCCATTATACCTTTTTTCCATGGCTAGTGACTGTAGGATGGAGTATTGTTTCCTAACATGCTTGTTATGTTGTAGTCTGGTTATCCAAGTAGCTCTGTAGGTTTACTTTGGCCATATAGAATTATTATACAATGAATTTCATGGGGGCGTGAGAACTTGGTGATTTAGACTATAAGGGGATAGACCAAGTGAGCTTCCTCGGAGAGTCTTGGATATTATAGACCACAGGCGGAGAGAAAAAGTGAGCATCCTCATAGAGTCATCATATTTATAGACTATTTGAGTGTAGACTGAGGTATCTTCCTCGTATAGTCTTAGTTTTGTTTGAATTTCCTTAATCCATTCTAGGCTGTAGGAGGAATTCACCGAGTGAGCTTCAACAAAGAGTCTGTGATCGACGTGTGGCTATAAGAGTAATTGTCCGAATGAGCTTCCTTAGAGAGTCTATAGCCATTGTGGCTATAAGGGGAATTTACCACGTGATCTTCCTCAGGGTGCCCCTGACTATAATAGATTATAAGGGGAATTGACTGAGAATACTTCCTGAGAGAGTATTATATTTCTAATGACCAAACTAGAGGGTTTAGGCTGAGTGTACTGCCCAGAGGGTAGTTTGTAATTTTTGGATAGGACCACAGGGGTTTGCTGTGAGTACATCCTAGAGATATTTTTGTTGTGGTTAGCTATTTGCTTCACTACTTCTTGTTAATCTGTGGATTGTTTACAGTTTTGTAACATACTGGTTACTGTTTACTTTTTACTGCTTACTGTACTATTACATTCCATATTCTCACTGACTATTAGGCATAGATCATCGGGTGGTTTCCTAATGGTATTTAGTCTCACACCATGTTTGGGTCATGCTTTTGGGACCAAATAGATTATATTGTTATAGGTATTGAAACGGGAAAACTCCCATTCACTTCAGGTACTTAATTGCATTGGAGCAGGAGAGCATATGACCAAGACAAGGCTTGAGATACTGAGGAGGTCCTTACCTTCTTTCTTTTGTACTTGGTTTAGTATTGTATTCAATTTTGTGACTTGTTTGGATACTTTCCTAGTCATACGTACCATGAATCATTTCATATATATGTTTGTGCTCTAGTTGCTTATTGTTTTAGTCTTCCACAATTTATTGTTGCTGGATATTAACTATTTCCACTATTGTATGTTTTCTTTACTTCCACTGTGTACTCTGCCAATGAGGGCATTGTTTACCCACCAACACACCCAAAGCCCTCACTGCTATTCAGCAGCCTCTGGCATTTGGGGAAATGTGCTTGAGGCCATGTGACCAACCGGGTATGGGGTGCCTCTAGGTGGCCCTTAGAAGAGGGACATTACAAAGTGGTATCAGAGAGAGGTTCTTTTCTCTTGATTTAATGTTTGGAGCCTATCACCAGGTATAGGATGGAATAGGTACTTGGTAATAAGTTTTTCCCATGAGTAGCTAACCTATGTACATGGAAACTCCAATCAACCTCATTTAATACAATTTTTTTAGGTTTTACAAAAAAGTTTATAGTTGATATGATTTCACCATTGGGTGATTCACATTACAGTTGTTGTTCTTGCGATTCTATTTCCGTCGCAACCTGATGAGATGAGGGTATTCCATTTCATGAATCATATATGCACATGTTAGAAATCACATGCCATTCATTCATGCAATGCCACCTTTGATTAATTGGTGATTTCATGTTGTTGCGATAGGCGTTGTGTAGATTATGCATGTTGTTGTGATAGATGCAATGATAGAATCTCTACTGTTTGATAGAGATTTATTTTGTACAGTACCATGTTTAATGGATGCCAATATTGGGTTATTGAGGTGTTGTGGGCCCTCATGGATTGGAATTTGGTGAATCATTGACTGGTCACCTTGTTATGACTTGTATACAATGCCATGATTTGATTCGAGGGGAGTATGAGCCCTCATGGAGCAGAATTTGGAAATTTAACTGTTGTTTTCTGTGTTTTTTTGGGCTTTAGAGCAGTTTCTGAGCTACTACCTGGAAAAACCCAGAATACACGGAATGTATTAATAAAGTACACACAGTGTAGTTTTTAAACTATGTCACTGACTGTGTGGGAAGAAGCACGATGTGGTGTAAAATCATCGGGAACAAGCCGTGTACGGTACGTACATGCCGTGTTGTAGTGACCACGTGCCTACCTGTGTGGCTAATGACACGGATGGATGAAACATCTACTATACATTCCATGTGCTATTATCACATGTCGTTCCATGTAGCATTAGTACCCAGCTGTTTCACGAACAACATGGCTTGTGGAAAACATTCAAGTACATGTTGTGTTCTAAGGGATAACGATGTGTAGAGTGAACCGTGTATCCGGCCTTGTAACTAACTACATGGGTCATTTAAACCTTTTCTAGTTCATGTTGTGTCCTTCGTGTACATGCCATGTAGTCTAGGTTTATGAGGACCATGTGGGTTAGCTATGTTAGGTTACTCGGGAAGGGGAATAGAGTTCAAGTACACGCCGTGTGTGGGGACAACACACCATGTGGTTGGGGCGTTACACAACCAGTTGTAGCAGAAGTAAACACCCATGTGAATGGGTTAAAAGAACTTGTCGTTTAGTGTTTATAAATTCTGTGTAGTCATGTTTCGTTAAACATGATTGTTTCTTTCTCATGTTCCCCTATTGTATTATTCTATTTTTAGTCTTTGATAATGCTAATCCTAGGTATCCTTTTTACCTTTAAGAGTTATTCCACTGAGATGTCTTTCGGTTGTACGTCAGCTTCCAGACGGTGATCAAACAATGGATAGGGCCGATTATGGACCTCTTGCAAATCCTCCTACTGTGTCGGCCTTGGGACCAGTTGTTATTCATGTTTTATTTGTCGATGCATAGTTTAGGGAAGACTTTCTGAGGATTGTGGAGACCCTCAAGGGATCGTCGCCTCCTACCCCATTGATGGAATTGTTGGTGTAGGTTTTCTAGTAGTAGAATCCCCCTAATTTTTAGGGGATGTAGGACCTCAGGCTGTAGAGTTGTGGCTAGAGGCCACACAGATAATTTTTGACCATTTGGAGATAACTACAGAGAAGAGGTTGAAGCTCACTATCTATATGCTCTGATACTCCGCCAAGAGGTGGTGGGAGGTGATCTCACATTCAGGGAACCAGCAGAGTATGACTTGGGATGAATTTCGGTGCATCGTCTATGATCACTTCTATCCAGAGACCATGAGATCCAATCGAGCTCGGGTGTATATAATTCTGGAGAAGGGTACTGTTTCTGTTATAGAGTAATCACCTCACATTAATGAGCTGTAGCATTTCACGCCTATCCATGGAGGATATGTGTTGTTCCTTTCATGGAAGTTTGAGGATGGTCTGTGGCACGAAATCCACTCACAAGTGAACATATTTAGGTTGATTTCGATATCATGAATCACCAACTATGAGCTGATCACAGAGTGCAATATGAAGTATTCTGTAGTAGTAGTCTAGGGCAGTCCGACCTCTAGAGCTAGTGTTCCACCTACCGATAGTAGGAAGAACCGCAGGGAGTCTTCTCGAGGACATCAGAGTAGGAGGAATGTATCTTTGGGTAGCATGGTAGTATGCTACCTATGCGGGAGGAGTGGGAATAAAAGGCCTTAGTGCCAGAGTGACCCGATAGACAGCTGATCTTGCATCAGGATGGGCCATATTCAGAATTTTTGTCAGATCTTCTCACCTACAGCTGGTAGTATAGATTTTTCTTACAACCCCGTTTTTAGGAGATAAAACACCAGTTTCTCACCAGTCTTGGATCTGGAGTTCTTCCGACCATGCGGGCCGAGGTGGAGGTCACGACCACGGTGGTCATTCACCATGTTACCAGTGACAGTAGAGTGGATCATCTCAGAGTGGTCATTCAAGGTCACATGACTATGGTACATTCTATAAATTTGTAGTAGAGTAGACCCATCATGATTAGGATCTCAAAGCTTCTACAGTTCATGGTACAATCATAGTAGCCTCAGTTTTATCTTAATCTCTTTTAGATACTGGTGTTACGCATATTTTTGTCTCTATTCATATTTTGCAGAGCCTTAGGCTCTGTATCATTTCCTATGATGACACCTTGATTATAGACACACCGTTCGGGACTAGAATGGTTCGTGTATGTTAGTGTAGAGAGTGCCCTCTTGAGGTTTCAGGCTATCACTTATTATGGGACCTCTATGTCCTAGATATGATGAGCTATGATGTAATTTTCAGAATGGACTGGTTATACCCCTTTCAGGCATTCGTCGAATGTTATCGCCATAGGGTGAGTTTCATATCACCAGAGGGGCAGATCTTTTCTTCATAGAGATGAGTGGGTTGTCCAGGCGAGTTCAGCGGGACTCGACCATCATGGGCTAGGAGGAGTTACACCCTAGATTTCTAGTCATTATCTGGACGACCAAGGGAAATCACAGATAGATTTCCTCTAATGGTGGATTGTTTTAGGGAAGTCTTTGCAGAGGACTATTCAGGTTGGGATCCATAGTATGAGGTATAAATTTCTATTTTGCTTGTTCCAGGAGCGACACAAGTGTGCATTACTCCTTATAGGATGGCTACACCTGAGTTACAGGAGCTCAAGAAGAAGTTGGAGGAGTTATATGCAAGGGGTTTCATCAGACCTAGTACATCTCCATGGGGTTCGTCTATCCTGTTCGTGAATAAGTCAAAAGGTACCCTCAGTATTGGTGTGGACTATCCGAAGTTAAACATGTTGATGATCAAGAACTGATATCCCTTGCTGAGGATCGACGATATCTTCGATCAACTTCAAGGATCCAGAGTTTTCTCTAAGTATGAATTGATATCCAGTTATCAGTTGTTGCGCGTTAGACCATCTGATATACCTATTATAGTTTTCCTGAGTAGGTATGGTTTATATGAGTATATGGTTATGTCATTCGGTCTCATGAACACACCTGCTGTTTTCATGTCACTGATGAACCAAGTGCTCCATCCATTCTTGGAATCCTTCATGGTGGTTTTTATAGACAATATCTTCTTGAACTCTCACACTCGACACAACCATGCTACCCATATTGAGATTGTTATGAGTATATTAATAGTGCAACATCTTTATGCTAAGATCTCGAAATTCCACTTTTGGATGGACCAGTTTCTCATCCTAGCTCATGTTATCTCAGAGGCAGGAGTATCAGTAGAACTAGAGAAAGTGTGACTAGTAGTTTCCTGGGAATATCCGATGATCATATTTGAGGTGAAGAGTTTTCTAGAACTGGATGGATACTACAGACATTTCATACAAGATATTTCTCACTTAGTAGAATCACTGTCAGGTCTGACCAAGAAAGGGGAGAAGTTCTTATGGTCAAATTCTTTTGATTCATCCTTTTAAGAACTAAATGGGAGGTTGATATCAGCCCTGATACAAGTCTTTCCAGAGCCGAGAAAGAGTAATACCATTTATTGTGAGGCTTTAGGTCTCAGGGTGGTAGTTGTAATTATGTAGGGAGATGGAGTTGTTGCATACGGGTCTCAGAAGTTGACGCCATATGAGAGAAACTACCCAACACACGATCTAGAGTTGGAAGCCATTGAACTTTCCTTACACTATCGAAGAAATTATCTTTTGGGAATGATTTTTGTCGATTTCACTGACCACAAAAAGTCTCAAGTACATATTCACTCAGTGTAATCTGAATCTGAAACAACGCAGGTGGGTAGGGTATCTTCAGTACTTCGACATTGAGGTTGCATATACACCTGGAAAGGGAAACATAGTGGCTAAAAAATTGAGCAGCAGAACTCAGATACACATAGTTCAGGTGGGTAGTAGTGAGTGGAAGCTTATGGCTCTATTCTCTGAGATGCATTTGGAGGTTCACGATAGATAGGGGCAGAATTTTCTATCTTCTGTAGCTATTAGATCTATACTTCATGATCATGTATGGATGAGGAAACTATCAGGCATAGAAGGACTAGTCATGTAGGAGAGTGGGTTAGGAGAAGAACCTCTTCCTGGATGGACAGTGGGTGAGGATGAGATCTTGTGTGTCTATGGATGTGTATGGGTGCCAATAGACATTTGTGAGAAATTGATGCGGGACTTTCATTCCTCAGTTTGGGTAGTTCATCCTAGTGTCAAAAAGATGTATCATTAACTACACCGCCAGTATTGGTGGCTAGGTACGTTGGGAGATTTTTCTAGTTTTGTCCTAAGGTGTTTCACTTGTCAACAGGTGAAAGTGGAGCATCAACAACTAGCAGGTCTTTTATAGTAGTTACCCATTCCAGAGTGGAAGTGGAATAATGTAGTGATGGACTTCGTGACTAGTTTTTTGAGGTCACCTAAATTGAATGATGCGATTTTGGTTTTCATCGACAAGCTTACGAAGGTTTCTAACTTCTTTCCAATCAAGGAGACCTTTAGTGTCGATGAGCTGGGATGGTTGTACATAAGATAGATTGTACGTCTATATGGAGTTACACCATCCATTGTTTCATGCAGGGATGCACGTTTTACTTCTCGGTTATGGTAGGGGCTTCAAAAGGATTTGGGCACAAAGGTACTTTTGAGTATAGATTACCATCCCAAGACAGATGGCCAATCTGAGCATATGATTCAGGTGCATGAGGATATGCTCTGATCTTGCATTCTGGTCTTTGGAGGTTCTTGGGATAATCATATCCCTCTTGTGGAGTATGCCAAAAACAATATTTTTCAAGAAACTATTCAGATGGAACCTTACGAGGCTTTGTACAGTAGGCCATGCAGATCACCCTTGTGTTGGCTGGAGGAAGGAGATGTGGTTTTTCTGGGACCTCGTCTTGTTCAGGACACCTCAGAGCAGATAGAGTTGATTTGGAAGAGGGTGTCTATGGAACATTGTCAACAGAATTTTTATACTGATCAGTGAAGATGACTGCTGGAGTTCATGTTCTAGGATCAAGTTTTCTTGCGTGTCACATCTGGGATGGGACACAAAAGGATTCAGAGATAGGGTTAGCTTTCACCAAGGTTCATCGGTCCGTTTCAGGTGTTGGAGAGAGTTGGGCCTGTTGCCTATTGATTGCAGTTACCTCAGAGGTACTGGGTTATGCATGACATCTTCCATGTTTCTTATCTATGACATTAATTTTCATACCCATATCATGTCTTCCAACCTGAGGAGGATGAGCCCGAGGCAGATGCATCATTTTAGGAGCATCCAATTAGTATTATCGATCATAGTGTGAAGGTTCTCCGTGGCCAGTCTGTTCCTCTGGTACGGGTGCCATGGAAGCACAGATGAGTACACGATGAGACATGGGAGAGGGAGGCCAATGTACGATAGTAGTGGCTAGAGATGTTCGAGGTTTCTTCTTCTACATATCAAAAAGGAAATTAGGGCACTATTTTATTTAAGGGTGGAAGTTTGTAAGAACCCATACATTCATTCTAGGTATGTTTTATAATTTTCTGGAGTTTATGAGAAAAGAGGATTTTCTGGAAATTTTTGAAGTACACATCATGTCCTTTATAAGTACACCCCATGTACTTTGATGCCGCTTGAGGCTGTGTGTTGGCCGTGTCATGAGCATGCTCATGACCATGTAGGGGTTATGTAGAGGCCGCTTAATGCGGAGTATAAAAAAGGTGAGTACACTCCATGTACATCAAAAGTACACGTCGTGTACTTTTGTTTCATTAAACACACTAGGGTAACATATTAAACTCATAACTGTCTTCTTCTAGGAGTTCATCGACCGGGAGAGACCGAATTACCATGAATCTTATCCGAGCCTTCGAGCCTCTGTCTGATCTCTGTATCGACCGTCATTGATTGCATTGGGATCGTAGTGGTATGCTCCTACTTCACCTTGAGCATAGTTTCCCTATTCCTGCTCTTTTCTAAGTTATTATGGGTTAATCATATTGAGAGTTTTTATAGATCTATGATGTCATAATGAGATTTAATCCTTGTGTTTTTAGTATATTGATCTCTTAGCATAATGGTAGGTGGTTGCTGCCTTTCAGTTCAAAATATTTGAGTATTATGTGCAAATTCAACTAATACCCTTGAACGGGGTATTTTCATGATTACTATTTTACCCGTTTTGTTTTTCTTTCCTTTCTTGTGTTCTTGTGTAAAGGTAATTGTGTTATGTTTGAGGATAATTTATATTCTTGAATTTTTTTCCCATGACTTTGTCTGTTGATGACCTTTTTTTCTTGTTCTGCCTTTAGCCGTTATACCTGTTTTCCATTTCTGGTGACTGTATGATGGAGTAATGTTCCATGACATGCTTGGTATGCTATACACTGGTTAGCCAAGTAGCTCTGTAGGTTTACTTTGGTCATATAGACTAATTATTCACTGACTTGCATGTGGCCGTGAGAACCAGGTGCTATATAATATAAGGGTATAGACTGTGTGAGCTTCCACAGAGAGTATTGGATGTTATATACCAAAGGAGGATAGAACGAATGAGATTCCATAGAGAGTCTTGAGCTATATAGAATATATGGGGGTAGACCGAGTGAGCTTCATCATAGAGTATTAGTTTAGTTTAAATTTCCTTAAACCATTCTAGGCTATACGAGGAATTGACTGAGCGAGCTTTCTCTGATATTCTGTGATCGACCTGAGGATATAAGAGGAATTGACCGACTGAGATTCCTCAGAGAGTCTCCAGACCATGGGGCATTAATGGTAATTAACCATGTGAACATTTTCAAAGAGTCCCTGACAACCACAGACTATAAGGGGAATTGTCTGATTGTGCTTCCTCAGATAGTTTTATATTTCGTATGACCAAACCAGAGGGGTTAGGCTGAGTGTACTGCCCAGAGTGTTGTTGGTACTCTTGGATAAGACAAGAGGGGTTGGATATGATTACTTCCCGGAGGGATTCCTATTATTGTGAGCTGTTTTCTTCACCCCTACTTGTTGATCTGTGGATTTGTAACTATTGTGTATCATCCAGGTTACTAGTTACTGTTTACTGCTTACTTTACTATTACCAGCCATATGCCCACTGACTATTAGGAACATATCTTTTTGTGGGTTCCTAATGGGATTTAGTCTCACACCATATTTGGTTCATGTTATTGTGCCAAAACAGATTATATTGTTTTAGGTATATACAAGGGCTATCACCCTTCGTCTTTAGGTTCTTCATTGCATTGGAGAAGGAGGGCGTGGGACCAAGCCGAGGCCTGAGATGCTGAGGAGTTTCTTCTCTATTTTATTTTGTACGTGGTTTAGTATTTTATCCAACATTGTAACTTGTTTGGCTGATTTCATGGACATATTTATCATGCATCATTTAATATATATGTGTTTCCTTCAGTTTCTTATTGTTTTAGACTTCCTTTCTTTATTGTTGTTTGATATTTACTGCTTCCACAATTGTATGTGTTGTTTAATTCCTCTATGTACTCTGCCAATGAGGGAATAGTTTCCCCACTAACACACCCATTGCCCTCGTTACTAGATGGAAGCCTCTGGAATTCTAGGAAATGCGCATGAGGCCGTGGGACCAACAGGGTCTGGGGAGCCTCTTGGTGGCTCCCAGAACCAGGACATTATATCTTCTTTAGAAGGCATTCTGGGACCATAGTTAACAACGATCGAATTTTCTTATTGTTGAGATGACATATCAAAATTAGGAAAAAAAATTTCAATATGCCCAAACATAACACACTGGACACAATGTTCCCTTATTGATTGGCTGGTATTTTGACATTCATGTTGATTAATAATTTGTTTAGAATTCTGGTTCATTAAAGATTTAAGCTGGATGGTGATTTCAGCAAGTAGAGCTTGAGTTTCATTCATTGAACTTTTTTTTGGGTTTAAATTTCTATTGACTCCTTTTCTTATTGAAATTTTATGTTGTGAATTTAGAGAAATATTATTAAAAATTTGTCTACATTCATCATCTATATTATCATTGTAATTACACCCAGCACCTTGACCAACTAGGTTCCGTCCATAGAAGGTTATCCCGTTATAGAATGTATCCATGAGAAGGTGAGATTTGAGTTCATGATGGGGACAAATACTAAGAAGATCCCTAAATATATCATAGTATTGATTAAATGATTCTCCATCCTCTTGATAAAAGCTAGTTATATTTGTTCTAAGTTCACCTTTATTTCTTTGAGGATAGAATTTCATAATGAATGAATTATAAACTTGATCCCAGTCTTCAAAAATGATCTCATCTAGACTTAGAAACCTATTCCTAGCATTCCCATTAAGGTAAAAGAGAAAGAATATCATTTTTAGTTCATTTTATGGGTGTCCTAGAAGAGGAAATTGCATCATAGTATTATAGAAGTCTATAATGGAGGCTAGAGAGTCCACATTAGAGAGCCCATTAAAGGAAGGCAGTAGAAAAATGTGTGACTATTTCAATTCATATTTTATAGCCATAGGACTTAATATGATAGATGATGGATTGCTTGAAACTTTTGGTAGATGGAACTCCCTTATACTAGGAATTTCATTTTCATCTAATAGCTCTAGTTGATTTTGGTATTTGTTAGGTGTAGGAACTCTATTATCTATATTTTCCATCTTAGTTTTGTTTTTCTTTCTTAGATCAGTGATATGTTTATCTAATTCATGGATCAGAGGAACTAATCTAGCACCATTAGTTCATGTTCTCAAAAAAAAAAAGAAAAAACATAAAATAATCAAAAGTAAAAATTTAGCAAGAAGTGTCACAGTTTTTATTTCAATTTTCAAAATTTCAAATTTTTCAAATTTTTTTTATATATGTGATTTTTTAGACTATTGTCTTGTGCCTTTCTCGACAATGGAACCAAAAATATGACATGAAATGTCATTGAAGTCGGTAAAAGTACAAAATTAATATTCATACTTACTACTATATATGTGTCAAGTAGGTTCAAACCCATTGGGAAGGTAAAATTTGGACACTAATCTTCTAAAAAACACTTATACGCTCCCCTGTTGTCAGCATCAGAGTGAATTTTCTATTTTTTAACTTTTTATATTTTATTATTATTATTCCTTTTATATGTAGTAGAGTGACTGAATAATGGAAAACTTTTTTAAAATCAATATTGAAGCTAGATACAGTTGTAAACAAATAAATTACAGAGGTTTTGAACACTGATAAAATGAACTATCTATTTAAATGATCGGGGAGTAATATCTATTCTACTAGATTTTAAGGTTTTTCAATTCACTTATAGGTTGTTTCGTAGAACCATTGTAAAGAGTATGACTCACCTCTCTCTCCATGAGTTATGACACATCGGCCATCCAATTTATGAGTTTTCCACTCTGAAATTAATCAGCCCTGAACGATTTGATAATTAACAACAAGAAAAACTCACCGTAATTCTTGAAATCATTGGAATCATTTTTATAAGTGTTTCAACAATCAATATCGCCAAATTAATGTGAAAATTTGAGATAATTTTCTAGTGGTAAAATAAATTAGACGAACTCAGTATTTATCTCACTGATCAATACTAAATAAATTCAAATGATTAAGTGAAATGTGAATTAATAGTAACTAGTAAAACATCAATTAATCCCCGAACTAGTGATGTAGATAGTCATTATATCTATTAACATGTTTACCAAGATCATTCTATTACAAAATATAATAATTAGAAAATAGAGGAAGTAAACTCTCACTGCTAGCATGAAGAGTTGTTGATCCTGCCCCCCTCCAGCTCCATGAAGCGGTTCCAGAGTCGCCATCTGGTCTCCTCTCCTCGGCACTGGATATCCGGATGTGTTTAACGAATGCGTGTCTCATCATTTACCCGAAATACTGCTGCTTTCTCTACATTATGTACCCACTGTCTTCTGCTAATCATCACCGAACATCTTCCACCAACTTTGAAAACCATTCAAAAATTCTCTGCACAATGTGTGTTTTTTCTCGATTGGCATGTCACACTAGTTTTCCTCACGTAACTAACTTCGGGCGATTTATTTGGAATCACATGGAAATATTTTTGAATCTTGAATAAACCTGTGTAAGAAAAACTATCAAAACAATTTAAACGCAAAAGAAATTATGAATTTCAGTTGATGAAATTAGTTTAATTCAATGTCTTTTTAAAATAAATAATAATCTTAGAAGTAATGTTCTTATGTAAATTATTTTATTGCTACTAATAATTAAATTATAATTACTAATAAAGAAATGATATTTATTATTAAATGGTTATTATTATATTATAAAAGGTAAATTATGATAATTTATGCATTATATTATGATCATATTTGTTAAAAATAGAGTTATTATTGTTATACAATACACGAGGTTTTATTAATTATTAATTTTTATTCTAAATTTTTCATAAGTTATATATTTTTTTATTTATTTAATAATATTAAATTAAATTATAAACATTAAGTTTTTTTATTTTGAATGTTTACCTTATTATCATTTTAAATGAACTAGTTTAGTTTAACATAAATTTCTACTTACTGTTAGTATTTTATATTATAATTAACATGTATTATTAAATAAAAATTAAAATGATAATATAAAATTATAATTAATTATATTTTTAATAATCCGTTTTAATTTGAATTTTGAAATAACTATCAATTAATTAAATAAAAAATTTATTTATGATTAAAAAATCTATTTACTAAAATATCTTATGTATGTTATTTATTTGTAATAGTTAATGTTTATTACTTTTTTAGTTTGAGTTTTTATTTTAATTTTGTTTTTAATTAATTAAATTTTTTATTATGTTTTTTAAGTTTCATTCCCTCCAAATATCAGCGCAAACCTAGGGGAGAAACTTCAATTTGGCTATTGAAATAGAAACGGTAGCCCTACTATTCCTCCTTCCTACAACGGAGAGCTCATTTGTGGTGTCCACAAGTAGCGGGAATTAGAATGGTCTTAAAAAATTTGGAGTGTCAGACCTCCTCTGGTTCGATTGTGGCATAGCTAGGGTGCGGCAGATCCAGCAGGTGTTCTCACTTCGTCTCTCTCAACCTCTTCACACATCATCGGGTCCTACACCTCAGGATATAGCGACATAGTGAGTAACAGTTCTGCTCCTAAAAATCGGTCTCGTTTCCTCATTCCAACAAATGACTCCAACAGAGGTGGTGACAATTTATCCTGATACACAGTGGACATTCCCTACCTCTACATCGAATCGGCTCTAACTCTCATGAGGACATCAGTTCACCCACAAAAATGATGAAATGATGATCTGGTTTCCATATGAGTTGATAAAGGGTTTTAGATTTGAGTTTGAAGATTTGTTTCCTCGTTTGAGTTTGGGGAGGTTGTGAACCGATGGGAAGTGGAATTTGTGGCTGAAATTGTATGTTGTGCATGAGGTTATGGGGATTATAAGGGAGGACAATGGTTTGACTGGAGATAGTGATAGCATTTTCGATAGATGGAAGATGATTGGTGAGAAGAAAAATTATAACTATGGAGTGCATGGGACGAAGTCTAAAACTCAGGTGAATACCGATATAAATAAAAAAAGTCACTTTCAGACTAAAAAAGGAAGGGTCGCTGTTAGCTTAAAAACAATGGGAACCAGCTGTGTAGGGTCACTGTTAAGATAAGAGGGGATTTCACAGATAGATAAAAATTCAAATCTACTAATATATAATAGAAGGTCAATGTTAGATCAAAATGTCACTATGGAAGTTAAATAAAACATGATTCTATTATAAAATAAAATAATAAACCCACTGTTAGGATGGGTACTTGTGAGTCGGGGGTCACCGATATAAAACATGAGGTTATTGTTATACTTAAATGAGAGCTACAAGCAAGTTGGATAAGGTCTCCATTAAAAAATACAATAAAATCATACCATTATGCAATAATAAAAAAATTATAAGGGCCACCATTAGAACACTAACGATGAACTAAAAAAACAAATTGAACATAAAAATTAAAACATAAGTTATTTTTAAAAAAATGGAATATAATTCACTACAATAAATCTTAACACCAATAATTAAAACATGATTTTTATTAAACATCAAATATTAAAACCAAAACTAAGATAATTAATTATATTACACATAAATTAGTAACTAGATATTTAATAACTAAATTGATAAAAAAATAAATTAATAAATAATTATATAGATAATTACATGGTAGCAACAATTGAAAAACTATAACAATGATGACCCATTATGTTACCGATAGTTATAGTCTACCTCATGGGTACACTAAAACAAATAGAAAATAAATAAATAATCAACCAACATACATAAAATTAAACAATTAATATTTTAGAACTCTTAATTAATTAATTGAACAACTATTTGAATAGATAAAATTAAAAGCAAACTACTTTATTTAATAAAAACTAAAATTCATTACATAATTAATTATCAGGGCGACTAAACAAGTTAATTAACATTGTTAACCTATTCTAATGAAACTAAAATAGATGATGAAATTTTAAAATAAAGGAAACGTTAATTAATTATAATTTCAATGTTTAAATAATTTTTTTAATAAAATGTTAGTTTATTAAAAGTAAAGATGATCTAAATTTACAAAACTAAATAGGACATAATTAAATTTGAAATGTAATGTAAGATTAAATTTTTTAATTTAGTGACTAAAAATAAATAATTAGTGATAATAATTTTTTAATTATAAAAATATATAATAAAAATAAAAAAGTGCAATTTTTTAGTATAAATTCATTAAATTATTAGTTAAATCATTAAAAATAAAGTAAAAAGGTGTGGAAAAACTATTTAAAAGTAGATCTGCATCAGTTTCCATGTGGTATTAGACCATATTGTGAATATGGCCTAGGAAGAATATGGATTATTTTAAATTTTGTGTTTAAACCTCAGAGAGGCTTCCTATGTACACAATTTGGATGGGAATTAAAGCCTACATTGGCCGATGTGTCTCATAGGTGAGTGTAGTCTTTGAGAGAGATGAGTTTGGGATGACATCCTGAAAAGGACGCCTTAGTGATATGGGGTTTTAATTTGGAGAATTCTCAATAGGAGGCTACCCATTTATGGATGAAATGAGTTGGAACTTAGGCCAAAGGAAGGTTTCCTACGTATCAAAATTCTTGTTAGAATTAGAGTTCTCGTAGTTCATTATCATCGAGATAATGTTTATTCAAATAATGTAATGATAAAAAATATATAAGATCATGTGAGTCAAGATCTATCTGAGAAATAAGAGGGTTTAAAAGATTTAACCATGGAACAAACAGTTATCCACCACTTCTGGCGGAAGAGGATGGGCCTATGGAGGAGTGGGTGGATGAGGTTGAGGAGACCATGAAAGAGGGTGCCGAGAGATTGAAATTTTAATGTGATATGACATTGAAGGTCATGTGACATGGATATAATAATATTAAGGACTTACTATGGTGGGTGTTCCCTAATGAATCCCAAGATAGGTGGGAGACTTCTAAATTTTTGGAATAGAAAAACAAGTGTGACCCTCAATATCCATTTTGGGAACCAGAGGCTCTGAGTTGTGGCGATGAAAATGAGAGGTCCTAGCCCAAACTCAAATCCTCCAAACTAGGAAATCTCCAACAGTATTTTTAGGCGAAATGTCTATGGGATTTCAGATATACAAACCCACATACACTCCATGAATCCCACCCCCATTATGAAATAGATGTGGGAAACCTCTAACTACAGATATACAAACCCAAATCGGAAACACAATGTTGTGCCTCTCCTAATGGATTAATATGTAAGGAGGTTTTGGTGGAGTCTTCAACATAGGCCATTGTATATAGTGTATCCAAGTAATGATATAACCTATCATGAGTGTCTTTTAAGAGTGTTTAGAGGATGATACATAGGCCTTGTGTGTAGCTATGCGACATAGCTATGCAGCATAGGTACACTGTGTAGGTATGTTGTGTAGGTGTGTCAGGAATGTCATATAAATGATTGAAAAAAATGATGAAAATTGGATAACCAAGCCTATGAATGCTTCAATCTGGTTAAGGATTTTGAAAAATTCTTATCCCTTCTAATTCTCCCTTCAATTTGGTTTCTAGAGAGCTACCTCAGATAATTTGAGGGATTTGGGAGATTGAGCTAAATAATGGGATCTCCAATAGATCATTCAAGATTTCCAGTCATCAAAATAGGACCCCAAGTGTCCAATTTATTGTAAAATATGTGGGTTTGTCTAAAGCAATTCATCGGTGTGGGTTGGCCGCAGAAATCATCCATGTAGGCCCTTCTTGTAGGAGTACAGAACTCATTAGGTCGCATAGATATATCCCATTGGTCTTCTACATAGGTTGTTAACATAGGAATATCACATAGGTCCTCTTCCATTATTTATGATTTTTAGTTCAATGAAATTTGTCTCGAGACTTTTAAATATCCAGGTGACATCTATATAGTCTATTTATCTGACTTAGTAGTGTCAGCCTTCATGTCATCAGATAAATCATAAAAGTGAAATATAATCCAAAAATTCATAACATGAGACATGAAATTTCATTTAATGCAGATGTATGGTGTGAAAATAATATCTTATTTGTTAATTCTCATTTACAAGAAAATCATAGCAGAAAATGTTCTTTTCTAAACTAGGATTACATTCTTTTCTATCCATGTATTATTGAACCATATTTACATTTAATTCTAGTCATGTCTATCTCATGTGATATAAATAATTACCCAATGCATTGGATGAAGATATAAAACCCACCAATCTCATAATGAAATCATTCAAATATGGGGAACAAAACATAATCCATTCACAATAGCAATAACCCAAGAAACAAAAAAATGGGTTTCTTAAACATCATTCCATCATAAAAAATCTATATATAATAATTTTATTTCATAAAAATAATTCAACCATAAACAAAATAAAATAAAATAAATAATATGGGTAGAAACCTAAACCGATTTCATCTTATTTGGAAAATTGTTTTAATAAATTACTTGATCTCAATTCCCTAGGAAAATATCCATTATTCATCAAAAATGATTTCCTTCCTCAAAATAAATTTTAGATGAAATCATTTTGTGTGAAAATAACCATGTAATAATATAGCATAATATTAAAGAAAATAATGCATTATGAAAGTGTAAAAATTGATTCATGTTGTACAATATATAAACATTCTTCATATACTTTTTGTAAAAATATCTAAAACTACCTCATACCGAAAAATTCAAATGATTTCATAATTAAATTTTGTAAAAAGACACCACTAGGTAAAATTAACATTAACAAATTATATAAGGGTATAATGAATATTTTGAATTAAATATTTTTGAACCATGTACATGGATGATAAATATATCCTGGTAAATACTTATGAATAAACAATATCTAATAATAATGAGATTTCAAAATTTTCTCATACCTAAAGCCTGATAAGATTAATATGTATCAAAACCTCTTTTATAATGATTTAAATAACTATAGTGATTTATTAAAAAATTATAATCATTTTTATGATAGGAGTTATGATCATATTTTCATCCATTTTTAGTAACATTTCATTTGTTACTAGTTATTCAGGTGTTAATTATTTTATGTTCTTAGGCATGTTTAGTGAGATAAGATCATATTACACTTTTAGGGTATAGTTATTTAATTTAATGAATGGAATTAGAATAATATATATCATATTTATTCTTTAAATTAATTTACATAATCATTCCTTAATGATGATTATGATGAAGAAATCACATGTCACTATGGAGAAGGTAAGTTGTATGTACGCAGTCGTGACAATATCATTCCAATAACTGTTAAATGGAATTGAAGTATATGGTGCATAGTATATCACAATAAATATTATTTTATATTAATCATATATATATTTATTATTTCCATCATTATTCAAATTCATGTAACGTGGTGGTGAAAACACATTACACCATGATGTGGAGATGGAAAGTTATACATACGCACGCATGGAGATTTGAATTTTTATAAGATTGGTTAAAGTTGGACTATGCTTGTTTTATAATCATAATAACCTATCAGTATATAAGTACTACTAGATTTATAACTTTATAATGAAAAAACTCATGTGGAGGAAGTAGAAGAAGATTGATATTTGAATGAATAGGTAATCGATATTACCACTTCTTCAATGTGCCTCCCCTAAAACACCTATTAGAGCACTACGGTTTGTATTTCAAGAATACCAGGACCTAAAATATGTTTCTAGTTAAGTTTAAAAGTTAAATTGGTATTGAATGGCCGATATTGAATGCTAAAAATTATGTGAAGAGTTTATGGAGGAAGTTTCATTTTATAATTGAGGTGAGGGGCACTTTTGGAAACCTCGAAACTATTAATTTTTAATAAAATAAAACCTCGTATAAAAACCTCCAAAATGTCCATATATCAAAGATGAGATGATATAGTGATGAAATATAATCAGAAAATAAATTTTAGACATGGTGTTATGTCCATATAAGCATTATCATTTTAATTAACACTTAGATTATCTATATAATTTTTAACTATGGTAAAAAATATTATAATATAAAAAAGGAGAAATATTTACTTATTTTATTTAAATTATACAATAAATAAATATAATAGAACATTTTAATGAATATGATAATTATTATATATTTTTTAAAATGTATTATTAATTTTAAATAATTTATGAAAAGAATATTTCGAAAAAATATCAATAGTTTCAATTTTGGAAATATTAATTTCATCAATTTTTAGAAATATATAAATTATAATTAAAACATGATCCGAATATTTTATTATATCCCTATGGGGTCTTCATAATCATTAAATTTCATTATACATGATAAATATCAAAAATTGTATTTATTAAAATATTTTTGATAATATTTATTTGATCTCTTCATTAATAAAATAATTACAACCTCAATTGTGTGTAATTATATAATATTATATTTTTTAATAAAAAATTCAAAATAAAATAATATGATGAATATAAATCCATTATTTTTCAAAATATTTCTTGGAGTCAAATTTATCTTCTTAAAAAGACAACATTACAAATTTGATACTCTTTTAAAACATTAATGTGGCAAATTTATCTTCACATTAAATAAAATAATATAAGTTTCATAATGACATTTATAAGCCTCCAAATGGTCAATAAGTAGACCCTCAGATGATTATGGATGAGATATATTCGACATGTTTGGTGATATCAGGTTTTGGACAATATGATTTTTATTAATATTTTAATAAAAATTGCTTTTTTAATTTCTCATTAATTAATTAATTTTTTTACGATCAATGTATAAGTATTTATTGTAATTACATACTTCTTAAAAATTACAAATATGTTTTCATGATAAATAAAAAAATTTATCATTAATTCTTTTTATAATCATATTTATCTTCTGTATAACTTTATATAAAAAAATTATATTTTTTAAAGGTTGAGAGAGACATATTTCACTTTTTTTAAATATTAAAAATTAAATGTCCTAATACAATCCCAGTAGGTTCCAATTGATACCATTTCGGCCAAGTATGTTTTAGGAAAAATTATAATCATTGAATTATATTAATACATTTTTAAGGTATTTTTATAATATTCTTTTTACCATTAATTACCAAATTCACTATTTAACCATGATAAAAAAGATTAATGAATTTACTGTTCATTTTCCACAAAAATAATATTATGAAATTTAAATAATTTGTGCTTAATGATTCCAAATATTGAATCCATTTTTCAAAATTCGAAAAATATAATTATTAATAATTAAATTAAAATTAATCCTGTTGTTTAAAGGATAAAACGATTTTTACAAGTTAAATTATTTCAAAATATTAAAAAGTTTTTACATCTAAATTTAATGAAAAATTAATTCTAGTGAACTAAATTACATAAAATGTTTAAAATGTTTTCTATTTATACTATGAAACAATTATATAATATATTTTTACCATATAAATTATTTAAATGAAAAAAATGATAATTTCAAATAAATTTTTTCATATTTTACTCTTCATCAATACATGAATTTTATTAGAAAAATTTTAAAAATTTATCAAATGTATATTTTTATATCGCAATTTAAAATAAATATTTTTTTTACATATGAATATGATCAATAATTAAAAATCATAAATTAAATTGGGTCCTCCATTCAAAGGTATGAAATTAATCATTCAAAAATAGGGGTTTAAACATCAATGTGGGTTTTATTCATAACCTATGACTAAAATATCAACTGGATACATTTAAAAAGTATTTTATTAAGTATATAACACATATATATCTCATTAATTTCATTACTAAAAGTAATTCACTCAAAAATAAATAAATAAATTTAATTTTTTCAGAAACAATTGATAGCCAATGATTTCATAATGCATTTTGGTTTGTGATTTATAATTAATCACACTATCCAAATAGCTATCCAATAGTGGTAATTTTATAAAAAGGGCTTCTCTCGGTTCATTTAAAATGAATATTTCATGAAAAGAAATCTACTAGAGATTAAAATTTATTTAAATAAGATATTTCATTACAACATCTAGGTGTTACATTCTCCAACATTAACCAGTATTTGTCTATCATAATTTGTCACATGAAAACAAATAGATGAGGATATATCCCCAGAATAATATCCTCATATTCCCACCTAGTTTTTTTAAAATTGTTGGTTCCTCCATAAAAGAGGAACCAAGTTAGTGGTCTTGTTTCTTATAACATTATCTCTATTATATAGATTCTATCTTAGTGGTTCTTCATAAGATATATCTTTCCCCAATGCTATGACTTTTGAGATTAGTACATGTCGAGGATCAGGTATGTATATTTTCAAGAGGAATTCGTGGAACACATCATGAACATGATTGTGATTCGATGGAAGGGATAATAAGTAATCTACATTCCCAATATGATCTAGAATATCAAAAGTACTAATAAACTGAGGGCTCAACTTCACATTCTTTCCAAATCTCATTATTCTTTCCAGGGAGATTTTCATAGGAATATTTTATCACCAACTTCAAACTCTAGGTCATTTTGTTGGTTTTCAACTAAATTTTTTTGTCATCTCTAAGATTCTCTTATGTGTTGATGAATATATCAGACCTTTTCTGCCATTTCACTAACCCCATTTTATCCAAATAGATTTCATTCCCCAACATCGTCCCAACAAGTTGGTGTTATGCACTTATTTCCATATAGGGATTCATAAAGAGACATCTAAATACAAGAGTGAAAGTTATTTATTGATGAATACCGACAATGGAAGATTTTGATAACAACCACATTTGAAATCCCAATAGAAATATGTCAATATGTCTTCTAGTTTTTGAATTTTCCTCTCAGAATGATCATCTATCATATGATAATAAGAAGTGTTAAAACATAACTCTTTTTGGAGAGAATGATGAATACTTCTCTAGAATATCGAGGCAATTCTTAGAGCCTGATAAGAAATAATGTAAAGTGGTACTCAATAAAATCTTACCACTTTCTTTACATATATCATTGAAATCTAATCATGGGAGAAATCTTATCTAATAGGAATGATGTGTGATGACTTCATATGATGATAGACTATAACCCATATTCCATTATGGGTATTATATTTGATGAAATTTCTGAAAATAAATTCCATAGTGATATTTATCCATTTCCATTCTAGTATGGGTAATTGAGGCAACATCTCCTTAGACTTCTATATCCCAGTATTCATTTTCTGAAAAACCAAACATCGAGAGACATATTCAACAACATTTCATTTCATGCCATTCCACACGATATACTATTTCGGGTCCCTATACATATTTGTTCCTCTATTGTAATTAGAGAATTAACAACTATGAGACTCATCTTATTAGACCTTATTAAATTCTAGTTTGGGAGGAATATAAACCATGTTCATAATCCTTATTATTTCATCACTATCTAGGTGTAATTCAAGAACATATCTCACCTTCTTTTGTTGCTTTACATATTTCTCATGTGCCTCTTTAATCGTCACTTTTATAGATGGTTGAACATTCATTTCAGAGACATAATATTTCCCCCTACCTTTAATATTTTATGATATAGCCTTTGAAAATCCATAAATATTGGATATTTTGTGATCCTCATAATGGATTGCCTAGTATGGTATTGTCGACTCAAGGAATCTTCCACCATGTTAACATTCCGATGGGGGTAATGTATTGAGTGGTCATAATATTTAATTAACTCAAACCATCTTCTTTGGTGCATATTCATCTTGTTTTTTTAATATATTCTTTAAACTTAATGATTAGTAAAATATCACACATTTCGTGATAAAGATAATGCATCCATATGACTAATGCAAATATTACAGGAACTAATTCAAGGTAGTGTGAGTAATGGTGCACTTGAGAATCTTTTTTTTAGATTTTTTAAATTTTATTTACATTACTCCATCCAAATTAAATTATCTTCATTCTTATTCAACAATGTGAGTTTTTTAGATAATCATGAAAAATAAATTAAAAAATGTGGATAATATCCCGCAAAATCATGAAAACACGTGATCAGGTTAATTTTTTTTGTCTCATAAAACACTCAACAATATTATTTTATGGATCAATACATATCACTTCTCTTTATATTATGTGACCCAAAAACGAATCATTTGGAATTCAAAACTCACACTTGGTAAATTTCTCATAAATCATATCCTTTCTCAAGGTCTTTTGTACAATTACCAAGTGGTCTTCATGTTCTTCCTTGTAGTTCGAATAGACATGAATATCATTCATAAAGACTACCACAATTTTATTAAGATAGTATCTAAAGAACCTATTCATTAGATCCACGATGATAACAGGGGAATTAATAAAACCAAAAGGGTTCAAAATAAATTCATAATGTCCGTACATAGTATGGAGTTCCAAATTTGGTATATCCTATTTTTTGACCCTTAATTAATGATATCCTAGATGAAAGTAAATCTTTGTGATGTATTAATCTCCGCATTGGTGGAAAAATAAGTCACCAATGCAGGGAAGAGGATATTTTTTCTTGATAGTGATATTGTTATATTTTTGATAATTAATGAAGAGTCTCAATGAAAATCCTTTATTCATAACAAATAGAACATGTTCTCCCCAAGGCGATGCACTAGGTATTATGAATACCATTTCACGATTATTTTGGAGTTTCTTCTGCAATTGTTGCAAGTTAATTGGGTAAATTTTATAAGGTTTCTTTGAAATAAAAAAATCACTTGGAATGGGTTATATTGTAAACTCAACTTCATGATTTTGTGGAAGACCAGAAAATTCCTCCTGAAAGAAATCATCAAAATCTTCTTCAATGGATGTAATTTTAATCGGGAATTTTTCACCAACCATTTGAGATTAATAACATCAATTTATAGGATTAAAATCCTAAAATATGAATGAAATTTTGACTGGAATGTTATATTCATTGTCAAATCTATAGATGATCATAGATTTATCTAGAATTTGAAATGTGATTTCCCTTCCATGTCAATTGATATGATCTCCATATAGAGAAAGACAATACATTCCATGAATAACATTAAATTCCATTATAGAAAGGATACAAAGATATGTAAGAAGTATTTTCCCAAAAACATCAACCGAAGATGAATTATTATCTTTTAACATGACTATTGTCCCATAAATAGTTGTAATAGTTAACTCAATATCAATTTGTTGAGGTAATATGGTGATACACTTATAAAATTCATTATAAATAAAAGAGTGGGAGGATTAATAATGAAATAAATCCTTTTCTACTTAACAATGGATGGTATGAATACCTAGAGCCACTTGATTTCTATACTACACTTCGCCATTTGATATTACATGTGACTTCCTTTTTCATTGTATTTATGATATTTTTAAGATCATTCATCATCAGTTAACCATGGATTAGAGTATTTATTGGAATAATGACCCATTTATGTTCACTTGTAGCATTGAATTGTACGAGTTTCATTATGTTTAGACTTCTCTTTATTCCCATCATTATGCATTTTCCCCATTAATTTGGAATTAAACTTCTCGTTGAACTTTATTTCCAAAAATAAAACATAAACTACTCACTTTTATGACAATACACTCTATGTTTCATTCCACACATTGAGAATAAGGTAAAATTCACATTATATTTTTTGTTTCCTTTATATTTTCCATTGAATTCCATTTTTATATTCATATCAAACCCATATGAATTTTGGGTTACTCGAATATCCATCTCAACATTTAGTGTACTTCAAAAAAATTCCTCATATATATTCCATTACCTTGTGGCTAATTCCCATCAGAGACATGGTTTTATGCCACTAAAGAATCGATTAATTAAAAACATAGGTTTAATAATACTTTCAAAGTCATACATTGTAAGTTATGTAAAATATTCTTCGTATATAACAACAAATTCTTAATCTGTTTTCTTATGTTCATGAAACTCATTAGTTATCATTCATTGAATAATATGAAGAATGTAATTATTGAAAACAATGTTCATGAAGTTGTCAAATTCCATGGAATAATTTTCATCTCTTTTACTCATATTCTTGATAATATCCCACCATTGATATGCTTCACCTTGAATACTATATATTACTGGGATGAATTTTTCATGTTCAGAACATTATGGAAGTAAAAATGTCTTCTCAACGGTACTGATATAGTATTCATCCACTAATGGACCAGAAGACCCGTTGAATGAAGGAGGATGTGGCCTCATGAAGGATTCAATAGAATGTTTCTCCCAAACATCCTTACTTGGAAGGAGAGAAATATTCATAACCGAAGAAAGTTGAGTGAGAAAAGATTCAAGAGATTTCATTCCAACTCCTATAACATTTTTTTCTCCATGGGGACAATCGTTTAATTTACCATCGCATTCATCATTAATGTGGTTACTTCGGGTTCTATCAATTCACTAAAACCAAGAATCATAGTGTGAGAAACACTAATGATAATTGCTAAACAACATAATTCAAGAATAAAATTTAAATTTAGGACACTTTATGTTATTCATACTTTTTTATGAAAATGTTTCAAACACTAAGATATGATTGTAACCTATACATAGACATATCCTTAGTGTTCTTAATAAGGTTATTTTATTATAGTTTCCAAAGATGAACTGTACATTTGACTTGATAAAAACTATAAAGGCCCATAATTTAAAAATAGATTTTACATGAAACATTGAAGAATATTTATTACATACCACATCAATAACCATGTGAGGAATCTATAGATTTAGTGTATTTATACACTGGAAAACATAAAAAAGCAGTTCATAAATCATTTAAATTGTCTTTAACTTATTTCATAATAGATAGGCTCCTTTTTGACATATTATACTTAATACCATTATTACTGACAATGGTAAATGAATCATATGAAATGGTGTGCCCAAATGATCAATGAATGTAGTCAAGGGAAGTATCAATCGTATCAAAATAGTAAGAATATAAAATTGGAAAAATGTATCCTTCTTTGAAATGATCCTAATATTATTTCATGGGATAAATCATAAATGAGAAATGTAATCCCAATAGTCGTAATAAAAGACATGAAATTTCAGGGAATAGACATGTAAGCATAAAAATTAATTTAATATTAGTCAAGGCACATTTATAATACCATCATAGCAGACAAATTCCATTTCTGATCAGGGATTAAATGTTGTTCCATCCCCATAGTATTGAACCATATTTACATTATGTTCTTATAATGTTTATATAATGAGATATAAATCATTACCCAATGCATTTGAGGGAGATAAATGTCCCACCCATCTCATAATTAAATAAATCATACATGTAATACAAAACATAAACCATTCACAATAACATAACCCATGATACAGAAAAAACGGTGTTCTTAAACATAATTCTAATATAACATAATCTATATAATATAAATAGATTTCATAAAATTAATTACATAATAAACACAACAAAATAAATGTAATAAGATTTATCGAAACATAAAACAATGTCATCTAATATGGAAATCAATTTAGATAAAACACTTGAGCTTATTTCCTGAGGAAAAAGGAATTTCTTCTTCAAAAACGTTTTCCTTACACTAAATACAACTACATTTTACAAGAAATAATTTAATGTGAAAATTTAATTTTAATCAAGTGTGGTAATATTTAAGAAAGTATTGGATTATGAAATCATAAAAATTTGTTAATGCCATACAAGTTAAAAAACATTCCTCTTGTAATTTTTCTAGAAAATTTTAAAAGTACCTCATACCAAAAAAGAAAATAGATTCCATTGATACCGTTATGTAAATTGTAAAAAATCGGTAAAATTGTATTAAAAAAAATAATAGAATGATATAAAGGATATTTTGAAATAAATTATTTGGAATCAAGGATTTGGATGAGAAATATACACTAGTAAATACTTATTAATAATCAAAATTAGATAATAATGAGATTGAAATACTATCCCTTACCTTAGGTCTGATATGATTTGTTTGAATATAATCATCATGTATAATAATTTAAATGATGATAATGATTTATTCCAAAAAAAATTCATTTTCATGATAATATTTAAGATCATATTTTCATCCTTTTGTTAGTAACATTTCACTTGTTAATCGTTATTTGTGTATTACCATCTTTATGTTCTTATACATGTTTTGTCGGATAAACATATATTCACATTTTCAAGTTATAGATTAATATTATAAAGAATGTTATTATTTCAAAATATATCATAATTATTCATTCAAGTAATTATATAATAATGTTTAAATGAATATTATATAGAACGAATCACATCGCGTTGTGGAGACGGAAAGTTGTACGTTCACTCGAGCGACGATATGTTTCCCATTATTGTTAATGGTATTATAGTGGATGTTATATAGTATATGATAATAAATATCATTTATATTAATAATATATATATATATTAATTACATCATTATACACATTCATGTATGGTGTGGTGAAAACAGATTACACCACGGTGTGGAGACGGTAAGTCAGATGTACTCAGTCGTGGTGATTTCATTTTTCATACGATGGGTAGAAGGTGGAAAATGTTGGTTTAAAAATAATAATCACCTATCATTATATATGTAATAATCTATTTATTACATTATAATGAAACAACTCGTGTTGTGGATGTAGAAGATGGAATATATTTTAATGAGTTAGTAATTGATATTACCTCTTCTTCGACACGCCTCCTCTGAAACTCCTCTTGTAGCGATAGTGTTGGCAATTTAAAAATACCATGAACATTAAAATTATTCTAGAATATTTTATATGTTAAATGTTTAGGTTATGGTTGCGATTTAAGGATTATAATGAATTTAAGAGTTGAGGGGAAGTGTCCTTTTTTAGTTGGGGTGATGGGCACTTTTGGAATCCTCCAAAAATATTAATTTATAACATCATCAAGGCAAATTTAAAATCAATAAAAATGTACCAATATCGAATATTAAATGATATAATTTTGTATTATCATCTATTGATAAATTGAAGGTATTTTTTTATGTCAATTTAAGAATTGTCATTTTAATTAACACTTAGTTATTCTATTTAATTTTTAACTAGGGAAAGATATATATTAATATCAAAAAGATTAAAATATTTACTTTTTTGTAGTCAATACGAACAGATATTAATACTTTGGAACATTCTATTAAATATCAGAATTATTGAATATTATTTAAAATGTTTTATGATTTTTAAATAATTTATGAGAACCTTATTTTGAAAAAAAATCAATAGTCTATATTTTGAAACTATTTATTAAAATTATTTTTTAATATATAAAAATAAGTAGTGAACCTCAAACCTAATTTTTTTATATCCAAATGGAGTCAAGGTATTCTGTAAAATTATGTTTTCCTTTAATGTATCCCATTTTATATTTATTAAAATATTTTTAATAAAATTTATTTGATCTCTTCATTAATAAAATAATTACTACATCAATTTTGTGTAATTATTTTATATACATATTTGATCATTAAAATTTAAAAATAAAATAATATTTTGAAGATAAATTAATTTTATTTTATAATAATACTTTTATTCTAATATATCTTCTTAAAAACCTTACATTAAAAATGCTATAATCTTTTAAAACAAAAATTTGAAAATTTTATTTTCACATTATATAAATGAATTTATGTGTCATAATCTCTTCTATAAGCCTCCATATGGTCAATAATTCAACCATTGGTAGCTTATGTTGTATATATACTCTTCTAATAAGGGGGGGGGGTCATGTGTTTTTTCATTTTTTGTTTTATGAATATTTTAATAAAAATTGATTTAATGGTTTCTCATCAATTACATAAATTTTCAATCATCCAAGTATATGTATTTAAGGAAATTATTTATTTCATAAAAATTACAAATAAATTAGCATAATAAAGAAAAAAATTTAGATTTATAAATAAATTTTTTAATTTAATTTATCATCAATCTAAATTTATATTAAAAATAATTTAATTTTTAATGATTGAGTGAGACATATTTAAGAATTCTTTAAATAACACAAATTAAATGTCTTAATATCATCTAAGTAGGTTCCAATGGATACAATTTCAGTTCAATTATATTTAAGAAAAAAGTATAATCATCCTACTATTTTAGGTAAACTATTTGGTTATTTTTATTGTAATTCTTTTATCATTAATTACATGATATATCCTTTTACCGAGTAAATAAAAGTTACTAAGGATACTATTAATATTTCCCAAAAAAAAAAACTATTTAAATGATTTTGGAATACTTATTCATAATATGGAATACATTTTTAAAATTTAAAATCACAGATGTTTCTTTAGATAATTTAATATTAATCATATTGTTGAAATGAGAAAATGGGTTTTAGAAATTAAAATACTGCAATATTTTGAAATGTTTTTATATCTGAATTTAATGTAAAATTATTCCTTTTAACCTATATTATATTAAATGGTAAAATATATATTTTATATATTTAGAGAATTTAATAATAAAACTAACTTTATAAATTATTTCAATGAACAAAATCAATTTTAAAATAAAATTTAGCATAGTTTTTATTAATAATCACAACATAAATGTTATAAGAAAAATATCAAAAAATCATCCAAAGTAAATTTTTATATCACTCTTCAAAATAAAATAATTATTTTCTCATGTGCAAATTATTAATGTGACAAAATAATAATTAAAAAGGGGATCCCCATAAAATGGTGAAAAATTTACCTTAAAAATAGGGTTTTATACATCTAAATGGGTTTTATTCACACCTTATGACTAAAATATCCATTCGATGAATATAAAAAATATTTTATTATGTATACAAAAAATATATATATATCATTAATTTCATTACCAAAATTAATTCACTCAAAAATAAAATTATCTAGTTATATTTTTCATAAATAATTGACAGCCAATGAATTCACAATTCATTTCCATAAGTTAATTATAACTATTCCCTCTAACCTAACAGCTAATATATACCAGTAATTTTATAATAAGGGAGTTTCACTTATCATTTAAACTCATTACTGTGTGAAAATAATGCAAATGAGGAATAAAAACTAGTTAATGAAAATATTTCATAATTACATCTTGGTGTTACAGAGCCTCCCTTATTTTTTCATCATTCATTATGGAACCTTTATTCTTATTTCTGGGGTTCTCCATTCTCTAGAATAATTGTTACCCTAATATATAAAGAAACATAAATCCTTTGGTTAGATACTGATGGTTATTGTTTACCTCTAATGTTTTAGGGCCTCATCATCATGTGATATTAATTTCAACCTTGTTTTATCAATTTCCCATGAGAAAGGTGCATTCATCATATTTTTTCATTATATGATGATTTTAGTTTGACATAGATGATTTATAAATTGGTTTTTAATATTTTCTTGGTTGGTGAGAATCATTTTATCAAATGGATTTTGTGTGCATATGGGTTTTAGGATGATTTCAAAAATGAAAACTGTTGATTACCATTTTTGTTACAAATAATGGAATTCTATTTGTATGTGTGAGAGAGGGAGAGGTTGTTCATTTCACATGGGGAACTGAATTGAGCCCATGTTAATCCTACGTATCAAGTTGGGTTTACTAGTTTTAGTATGATAGGATTCCTTGTAGGCATGAGTCATGTTTCCCCTTGCAAGATTGAGGCTACAACATAATGTAAAAATATAATGATGGTTTTTAGAGATCGTTACACATTAGGATGTGATTGTCCTCAAGTGGATCATGGATGAGAATGTTTTTGCTTTTGATATTACATATCAAATAAATACAAGAATCCTTGGACCCCATAATACCTAATGGAAAAGGGATTACCTATAATTTTCATGTGGATCTATGCTTTTTATCTATCTTCATTTCATCTTTACATTCAATTTTATTAGAAATATAGTTTCTATTAAAATTATTTTCATTAATTATCACAAAAACTACCCTTTTTAATTGTGTAGTAATATTATATAATTGAATTTTATTGGGTGGTTTTCTAATGGTAATTGACTCATACCAAACATAAACCCTTTGTAGTATATAGACCATTTCATATTTGATCCATATAATGTAATTTTTTATCCTATGTGGGGATGGTTATCCTAGTTCCTACTAGTTTCTCTCTTGTATGTTTTGGTCATCGTGGCATGATGCTAAGGACCCTCTTATGTAATAGAGGTTTATTTGTGATGTTGATTCCCCCACCCAATTGTTTTTTTGTGTACACTGATTATCTTTTGATATATGTCTCTTTATTGGTATTGATTAATGATTATGATGTGATGTGGTATTTTTTCAATATTTAATGGTTATATCATATCATATAAATCATTCAAAAATGTGAATTTTGATTCCCATGTAGTAGTTTCAATCCCGCGGGGATCATGAGAACTATTCAAGACATGCCGTATGCTGGGTAAAGTGTTAGATTGGACTGGATCCCAGTATGGTTCGTGAGATGATCATCGCGTTCTTGGATAAGATAGAGAACAAATTAATAGACTATTTATTTATAATTAGATAATGAATCATTTAGATTGAATTCCTGTAGTTGATTTTTTCTATGATGTATTCACTACTAATTTAGTTAGGATACCTCATGTAAGAGTGGTAGAGTTCTCTAACAAAATAATGTTAGGGTAAGAATTGATATCCATTCATTATTATATAATGGAATACACAAATCCTTGAGAGGTCAATAAGTAGTTTTAGTAGTTTGATAATTAGTTTATTATAAGACACATAAGTCACCATGGTGTTTTCTGACCCTTTTCATTAATAAAATAAATTTAATAGTCAGCCCCTATATGGACTACTGGTAGTTAAATCAATTTATTATTATGAACTAGTATCAAATGCCTTGTAAAAAAGTTCACTTTGATTATATTCATAGATCCTATCTATTCATGATGACCGATTTGATATCAAGACAGCACTAGGTGGATGTCAGATCATTAGAATAACATAAAAAAGTTATCTCTTATATATACGTAGTATAATTATTTGGTCATGTATTTCTGTATCATGAAAAATCCTATTGTCTTCATGGATATATTGAATTGGGTTTTCAACTTGAATAATGATTCAATTGATACACTCGTCATGGGTGAAATCTTGGTATATATTTGTACTCATCCAATCTGCTTGATATATTTCTTAATATAATGTGTTAGTTCCATCATTATTATGAAATCACCAAATTCAACATTGAGATGATTAACTTTAATTTCCGAGGTCACATAACCTCATAGCTTAAAGAGTCGATTGACTAGGATAACATGAGAGAAATTTTTACATAGTGTAAAGACCAGAACATTTTAAACATACATAATTTCATGAAGGTAGATTTCTATTATAGTAATTTTATTAAGAATGTTTCATACATAATTGTATGTCATACATAAATGATCTAAAATGTGGTCATGATACATATTTTTATGGTTGAATGGGAGACATTGTAGAGAAATTTGGTGATCTGAGATCTATATTGATCCTAATGTTTCTATATCTATGATGAATATATATACTTTATTATGATGTGTCATGTATTTATCTTGGAGTAGTCTTATTATAGGGAGACTGAGTCATGGAATACAAGTCTTGATAGTTTGGGCCATATGATCATGACTACTAGTAACCTGATATTGAGTTGGATGTTTTCAACCATGCCATGTGGTTTTTGAGGAACTATCTACTAGGATAGCAATTTGTGGTGTATATGGAACCCAATATCCTCATATACATGTTTACACATTGCGATATATAATAACCCTTATATTTCTATCACATTAATATATGATTTATTAAATTAAATTACACTTAATAAAAGATAAAATATCTATAGGTATAGAGTGTTTCAAAATTTGTTATATTAAATATTAATTTTAAATGAAAAACACCAAAATTACAAAAAAATCATTCATTTCATCTCACTTAAAACATGATGGGATAACCTGGTGTCATACATAATAAAGGGTTTGTCTATGAATAGTAGTAAATGAATAATCATGGAATAACATGAAGTGAATTATACATGTCAACAATAGACATGTAAATGTATAGTAAAATGGGTGAGAAAAATAAATATGAACAATAATACATTATATAACATGATAAAATAGGAAATGTAGAAACAAATCAAAACACTTCACGACAAAAATAGGTTATGACTAACTGCCAAGACATTATTATAGAAAAATGAAGATAATGGAATCAAGTTCACATTTTATCCCAACAAGTCATATCATGAGACTAAACATTACCCAATGGATTATAGGACTATATAATTCCAGGGGAACCCATCAGTTTCATTTAAATTATCATAAATAAGTGTGCCACATAGATCATACAAAATTTGTCCTCTAATTGTAATTATTTATTCCATGATCCGTGAGTGTGAAATAAATATATGTAATTTCTCTTTTTAATATGTATTGGTTTACTATGTTTATCATCCTTGATAGTAAATGGGAATTTTATTTATTACATAGTTACATGATAATATAAAATAATGGAGATATTACAACATCATAAATACGACACTAAAAATACTAAATACAGGTTCATGATATAAAAATGGGGTTATAATAATTTAGATGTAAAATGGGATGTAATATGGACATGGAAAGAGATACACAAACAGTATGAATTTGGAAGAGGAGTAATAAGAGAGTATGAAGACTTTATAAAATTCTAAAAAGGGAAATATAACTATCTAGAGTGTGTGAGCCCAAAATAATTAGAGGATCTTCATTAGAGATTAGGGGAACCTTGTAAGAACTATAGAGTGGGTAAGGATTATTAAAGATGTGATCCTTGTATTTTGAGTGAAGATAAGTGGGATCTTGGGTGTGTTTATATAGGAAATTGGTATGGGTTTCTTTTATATTTCTCCAACATTGGGTTTTGACTCAATAGAATAAATTAACAAAAAAACATCCCTTCCCATTGTTTTTCCGAAGGATTCACCCAAATTAGAGTTATTTTAATTATTTTATAACATATAGGGATATAACTTAAAAAACATAATCTTATTTCTTATATAGAGGTGAGTAAAAATATTAAATAAATGAAATTAAATTCATAAAATATATTAATGGGTTTTCAGAATTCAAAATGGATCTTTAAAATTAATAAACTAAAAAAAAAAATTTATTTTGAAAACATTTATTTTTTGTTGTATTCATTTTATTGTATTTATTATGTCACTTTTTGGTGGTTATGATGTCATAATACATTTCATATATCTATTTGGTTTTTATTTTTTACTCAAAAATTAAACTATCTCATAAAACTATGAAAAATTATTCATTTTATAATTTATTAATTTTGATTGAAAAATAATATCCCTTTTTTCAAATTAAAATTATAAATTTATTTATATTTGATTTTTAAAAAAATAATCAACATTTATTAAAAAATGCTAAATTTTCTACTACACAAATTTTGAACCCTTAAAAAATAAATTAACATAATTAAATTTTTATGATAATTTATATTTAACAAAAGTAATTAAATAATAATACATTATGATTTTTTATAGAAAAATTCTATAATACATCAAAAAAAATTCAATTTTAATATTTCCCAAATATAATTTTTTTTTATTATTTTATTAAATGAAAAATAATTTATAAATTAAATATATTAGGATGAAAATATATTTATTATTCTATAAAAAATGTTCTTACTCATATTGTTGGAATCATGATATGTACCCCTTTAATACACCTACAAACACCTAAAGAGTATGGTTCACAATGGTGAGATTTTCGTGGCGTGTCTTAGAGAACATGGATTGGGACATGATATCAATGAACATGATATTATCTCATAAATGGATTGACTAATGTTTATATTGATTTATATTATCATGGTCATGGTAAGTGAAAATACTATATATATTTTATCCCTCAAATGCTTCATTAAATTGGCACAATGGGGTATAATCATACTGGTTAAGGAAATCACTTCTTTTTCCTATGTCAATTGGATCTGATAACATCATATATTAATTATATTATTAGGATCACTGATCAAATTATATATTTTTAAGGTTAATGATTCATAATGGTCTATTAAATCTAATATGATGAAACTAAAGAGGTGAATCTGTTTTCTATAACTATATTAAATAATAATACAACGAATTAAATAAACAATGGAATTTTATTTATGATAGTTAAGGTTGTTTAAATCACCCACCATTAATAAATTTCACCCAAAACATTTACATTTACCATACTAAAATAGATGATGTAAAACATATTTCATCACAAAAAATAGTTCACAATTCACTTACTTTAACCTATGGTTCCTTCATAGTTCTTTGATAAGGTGAATTTACTTATTATGTATTTCATTATCCCTATGATATAAGATCTTCACTATATTCTAATGATAGGAATGATCATTATCATATTCAACCACATTTGTATTGAGTACATGTGGATTGTTTGGTATTTACATTCTTAATAAAGACACATGGTATACATCACATTCTTGAGATTGGTTATGAGGGGATGTAAGTTTGAAGTCCACCGCTCCCAGGTGATCAATGATCCCAAATTGGAAAATGTATCTTGAAATAAGATTCAACTATATCCCAATATTATTATTTCCCTCGATGGAGATGAGAGGTGGAATAAAATTTATCCATCATCTATCACTACATACCATCAAAGATTGTTAGCATGTGTATTCATTCGAATTAAAGTTTCCATGATGTGATACTAAATAGACATATAATTTTACACCATTTCATGAACAATTTTTATCCCTACCTATTAACCCAAAAATCATTCCATGATGATGGTGTTATTCACCATTCCCCATATAGGGATTCACAGGGAGACATTTTGATGCGTTAGTAGACACTATTACTGTACGATAATTTGACAATGGTATGATTTTGATCCCTTTATCCTTTGATGTCAATTGAGTTTCTTCTCAACATGTACACATGGTTATATATATAATTTACACAATTTCATTCATTTTTCAAGGGATTAAGGATTATGATGATAAACTATGTATTTAGATCATGTTAGATGATCTTGTATAAGAAAAGGGTAAATATTAGATCTCGATCTGTTTCAATCTATAGTGGGGTTCCATGCATCCTCACAACTTCAGAAATGTACATCCTTATAAGTTGATGCACTAAAAATACATCTCAAATAGCAATGATGTGTGAAGTATTTATATGATAATCCCCCCAAACTAGAAAGAATTATTTCCTATAGATTTATTCATAAGTACGGTAATGATGTACATGATGATGTTCTCCCATTTCAGAGTAACTATGAAAAATGGATTCAACAACCCCACTGATTGTTTTACATTCCACCTTCACTTGATGGCATATATGAAATATTGATTTATATTAGTGATCTCTTTCTTCATATTATCCCACAAATAGTATTCTTAGAGATCTTAATAAGTCAATTAACTTCTCTGTTCGATATAGAAGGTTGAGCTATGTTCATCATCCAACCGATCAATCTCTAACATACGATTTTATTTAAAAAAAGAATAGATCCAAATATCACAACTCCTTGTTAATTGAAATTTAACTTTGATGATTTCCTTTTCCTTATAGTTTCCACATTCTTGAAAATTCCAATATAATTTCATTGAAAATCTATCAAACTCACCAAAAGAGATGGTTGCACAATCATTTATTAAAGGATTTATGTTTTTCATTACACTATGATTACCATGTCTATAAATTTCAAATTTACGACCATATAATACCTCTCAACACTCATCCGGGATAGAAAATTCTAGATCTTTCCTACATAGTGTGTTTGACTGTGTATTTACAATCTCAAGATTATTGTGAATTGAAAATTCTTAGTTCTTAATCCACTCTATCCATCATTATTGGTACATATTTAATAATTTTTATGTGAATATATATTTTAGTCATTCATGATCAAAATATATTTCAATGTTCCCCACAATGAAAAAATGTTTCAATATTTTCAAAACAGAGGATCACTACAGCTAAATCCATATCATGTGTTGGCTAGTTCTATTAGTGAACACTAAATTCCCTTGATGAATATGATATGATGTTTCTATTATGTGATAAAAAACCAAATACCTTCTTTACTCAATCACTAAAATATTTAAAAAGTTCTCCACTAGAGGGTTGTGTGGGAATTGGTGCAATGATAATCATCATTTTCAACTCCTTGAAACTCTCTTCATATTCATTAATAAATGAAAATATGACTCTCTTCTGAGTTAGTTTGATAATGTGGTTTGAAAACCATGCCCATTTTACCACAAATCATCGATAATTACTACCTAATCTAAGGTAACTATATATATATGTCACATAATTTGGCCACATAAAATCATCAATTAGGGTTTTAAAGGGTCCATAGATATCCAATTAGGTTTTATGATGTTCGATAAAAAAATAAATCCTTAAACCAGAACTCAAATGTATAAAAAGTAGCATAAACGTATCCTTTCAAAAGGTCTTTTGAACTATTCCTATATACTCCTCATGCTCCTACATTAATTTGGAGTATATTTGAATATCATCAATTAAGACTACCAAAAATTTAATTTTGTAATATCTAAAGACTCTATTCATCATATATATAATGATATATTGAGAAATAGTGCATCCAAATAGAATAAATATGAACTCATAGTTCCCATACCATGTACAAAATTTTTTACTAGGGATATATTGCTTCATCTAGATTACATGATAATATATCGATTAAAGATCATCCATTGATATTTATTGTACTCCATGTTGTGGGTTGAAAGAATATTCAACCTATGGATGTGGATTTTTTTTAATTGTCATTAACATTTTAAGATCATCTTATTCTATGTAAAGGAAAATTAACCCATACATCTTCTTGATGAAGAGGACTGAATTTCCTTATGGTGAAGCACTTCACCATATTAAACATTTATCTAGATTCACTTATATATTTTTCATTAGCTCCTCATGTTCCATAATAGCAATTATATATAGTGTCTTGGATTATGGTAATAACTTATGTAATATATGGATTGAGAAACTAGACTCCTATTAATGTGATAGAACAAAAAATTATTAGGGAAAGAAATATGCATATTCCCTTTCAAATGGTCATTTATTCATGGATGATTTAATCCTTAAACTCAGTCCTTTATGTCTGATATTATTTCTTATAGTTAAATAATATTCATTCATGAGACTATTGGGCTAATTAAGATACATCCTCCTCCTTGAATATGTATACAATTAGAGGAATATTAGGTATATATAGAGTTATTTCCTTGTCGTATAAATATATCTTGTTTTTATATTGGGAAATCTAGACGATGCCTAAAATGACATCTCATTCCACGAATGTGAGGATAAAGTGTTTTTGTGGAAATTTTACCCCACAAAGTTTGAAATGGGAGGATTTATATACATAGGTTGAAATAATTTCCCCATTTACTATTTTTAATGAATATACTAATTCAACCCATTATGGTGTGTTTGGATTGTTCTACAAAACATTCGTGATGTTAAATAACTTCTAAAAAAATAATAAAAAAGTATGTTCCATGTTTATAAATAAATGAGTAATGTTTCTATCACTTATTCATTTAAATGGTCTAGCATAATAGTTGCAACAACTAAATCTCAACATTTATACCTTTCAGATTAATGGTTATCTCTGATAATCCTTTTCTTGGTGCATTTGTTTTAAATGTTTCCTAGTTACATACAGTTTAATCAATGGAATATACGACATGATTTAAATAGAGCATTCCGTTCCTATGTCGCATTAGTGGTGTTATCCTATCAGAAATCAGAAATTATGATTCATTCTTCCCCTCATCAGTAATTACCTCTTCCTCTAAATGAATATTTTGGGGTTCTTCATTTCAAACCTCTCACAAAGGGGGTGTTGAAATTTATTAGGAGTGTTATCTTTCTCTATGACAATGCAACATTTAAACTCCAACTTCCTCAACATATCCCCATGATTCCATGAGATTAAATTATCTCCATTTTGTCCTTCAGGGAATGTCGGGAATTTTACTCATAGCTATCCTGGTAGAAAATCATTAGAGATTTCAATAAAATCAGATTTATCCATCTATAGATGTGTTGAATTATTCATTCTGGGGTAACAAAAAATATAGTGGCATATCATGAAATCTTCTAATTTTTTCCTCACCCACTATGATTGATTTTTTTCTTTTTTTATTGATGAAAATGAAATCCATTTTTATTTGATATCATAGGGTGTGAGGGAAATATTTATCAATAAACAATTTTTTAATTCCTTCTACCCCATCAGTTTTATCTATTCCTCAAGATTCAAATTTTTGATCAATTTCAAAAACTGATCATCTTCTCCCTTCATATGATAATCATCATCTATAACCTTTTTCTAGGAAAATTTTATGATGGATATGATCTTCTAAATTTGTTTAACCATTTTTATGAGATTATTGGATTAGAAAAACCATTTAATGTAAATTCCCTCTTACAGATAAAGGACTTAATTGCAACTTATTCATTCCTAGGGGAATATGAATGCACCCCCTTATCTAAGTTTCTATTTCGAACCTGAGTTAGCTGAGATAGTATCATCACAATTTTTATATTTAATACTCTCATTAGGTTAATCATCTAATTGAGGAACTCTTCACATTGCACATCTCATTGATTTCTTACCTGATTCCACTTCTTTACATCAATTGGATAGAATAAAGGAAAATTTAGGGATGAGTATTTATAAAATATTAATAACATATATAGTAATTTATTTCAATTTAATGGATAACTTATAACCAACATTAATTACTTTATCTTCTAAATTTATATGCTTTAATTGATGTATTACATGATATAGTTCATAAAATATATAAATATGGGGTATTTTTTGTAACCTTATTAAGTTTTCATAATGATCTTGGGATTTTACACAAATCATATCCCATAAGACTATCAAAATCGTTTCACATTATGGCATATTTTCATGTCCCATTATTCACCGTGTCATGAATCAGCGGCTTGGTATTGGAGTGGCTCAGAGGCTTTAGCGAAACTCAGGTGTGACGTGATTGGGTTGTCTCCGGCGCGGTTCAGCATATATTTGGCGAGATATTTCAGTGTTTGTCATTTTTAGCTCTGGAGTGGCCTAGAGGGGGAGGGTATTTTTCTACAGGGGATTTAGTACCAATTAAATGTTTGAGTGCTCTGTGTTGGATTTAAATTTGGTTATTTATTTGGTGTGATTGGCCGCGTCACATGCTGGTATCCTTCCCTACTGGTCTCTCCCTACTGTATGTGGTTTGCTTGCTCTGGATTCTGATGAGGGTTTGTTCACAGTTCTGCTCTAAGAGGATCCATGCCCAGATATGCTGTTGTTGTTCAGTGTAGCCTGAGACCCTTCATAAGCTATGCTCCTTCGGTGTGTTGTTGGGTAATCCATTACTAGGTGACGATGACCCATCATTGTGCTTCTGGTACCATCTTTTGGTTGCATGTGCATATGCCATGTTAGTGGTATGTGGAAGGTTTCCATGCAATCATCGGTGGTGGAAGCATGGTGGATCAAGAAGGATTTTTGTGGTTGTGAAGGTATTTAATTTTGAAGTAGTAAGGCTGGTTAGTAGTGATGAATAAATAATGATGAATTTTTCAAATTGTGATATTGTGTATGTGTTTGTGTGGTTGGTTATGTTTCCAAAGGTGGGAAGGCTGTGCAACCAGACTTGACTACATAGAGTGAGCTCCATAGGAGGATCCAGAGCTGGAAATTCATCTTTGCAGGGATGTAAAAATTTGGTAATTCGATAGGGTATGGCGTTGTCCATCAGATCCTGCATGTTCTTTAACACAAGACACATGCTTGTCGTACAGTTTTGCAACATTGGAAATCTTGATCATGATCAAATGCTAGGGAGGGGCATCTCCGTGTTATCATTATGGTTTTAATTTTTTCATTCGGGAGTGATTTTCCTAAGTCTTTGAAGCCGTTTTGGGTTTCCAACTTATTCCCTTAAAATGGTGCTTTATCATATAATAATAATTTGAAGGCCATCAGGTCGTTGGAAGGATGGTTGGATGAATGGAGGATAAAGAGAATGAATCATTACTGTAGTCTATGTCACCAAATGATTGGGAGGTGATTCATGAGAGATTGGAGGAACCGTGGGAGGAATCTAGATAGGTGAGGGAAAATTATGGAAATTCTCCAAGGATTTAGAGTGATGATATGGAGGATCTTGAGTGGTATTATATTGGAAATGATGTGTAATTTTTTCAATATTCCCAAAAAATGGTTTTGGACTCTATATACTAAAATTACCAAAACCACCATTCTCTCAATGTTTTATACCCATGGTTTCATCCAAATGGGAGAGGGTTTAATTATATTTAAATTAAATCTTCATAAATTAATAAAATAATCGCCTTACTTATGTTTGGGTGTGTCATACTCTTAATGGATTGATTTTAAAATTTTAAAATATATTAATGGTTTTGGAGGATTGACAATCGATTTATGAAATTAATAAAAAAAACAAAAAATTGAAATTATTTAAAAGATAATACATATTTTTGATCGATTAATCCGTTTAAGAATTTAATAAATCGGTTTTGGGATAATATGATGTCATAGTACACACAGTATATTTATAGTGTATTGAATTTTGACAAAAAAAATTGTATATCTCATAAAATTAAGAAAATTAAACCATTGTACATTTCTTGAAGTTCTGATTCCAAATGTAATATTCATATTATCAAAATAATTTTTTAATTATTTTTAATTTTATTTGTAAAATAAGGATTGACATATATTAAAAAATCATGTTTTTTTATGATAACAGTTATCGTACCCTAAAAAAATTACATTTTTCTTCACAAAAATATATTATCATTAATATTAAATAAAAATTATTTTAAAATATATTTTTATTAAAATATTATTTATTTTAAATCCATTAATCCATAAAAATAAATACCTTAATTGAATTTTAATATTAATGAAAAAAATTGTGTTTAATTTTAGGAATATAATTTTTTTTATAATTTAAGAATAACATGTTGAAAATATATTCATTATTTTATAAAAAATGATATACATTATAATATTATGTGGGTATTGATATATATCAATTTAATTCACAGTTATATTCCTTTATATTATGGTTCAAGACACATATATTGTCATGAGGTGGTTTATCAAAAGTATTTTTTGTCGTGATCTCAATGATCTTGAACTTCTCAAATAAGCGGGTTCACGAAAGCTGAAATTATTGTATCTTGACATTTATGTGTTAAAGGTGAAATACCAGAGATTACAACCTCCTTTTATGTTCAAATAAATGGTCATCATGGGATATGATCATTATAGTTACTTCGTTTTTCTATGTCAATTGAATTTGTAAAAACAAAATATATTTTTAATCATATGATCATTGTTCATTTTATATATTATCAATGGTAAAGATTAATTATAGTCTTTTAAATCTAATATTTAAATACAAATAAGTAAATGTATTTTATATAAATATATTACATAATATTAAATTTATTAAATTAAATGATGATATTTATATATAAAAATTTGGGTCATTACATGACGTGAATATAAGGTAGTGAATATTTTTGGAATATGCACATACAATCAAATTTAAGATTACTTATACATGTAAGAATTTAAATGATATTACTAATGTTCTATATGGGAATAATAAGTCACATATAGTTTAGGAGGCCAATAATGTGTGGAATATGATGGCCAATTTTTCAATGATGTATTAATAGGTTCAATATTATCAGAGGAAACCCATTTAAGAAAACATTTTGTGAAATAATATCATATGTATTGATTAAGGATGATAAAAAAATTTGTATACCATTTTCTTACTCCAATGGGAGATAATTTTAGGTGATGATGAACCACAATGATGTATTGTTGATAGGGATTAGATCTTACATTTTCATAGATATTTCTGGGTTCCTATCGACAAAGGAGAAGAGTTGGTTTGGTAATCTCATGCCTCTATTTTGGTATTAAACCCAAAACTCCCAATGATATAACTTATTAAATGATTTTACTAAAATATTTAATGATTTTAAAATTAATTATATCTTCAATAGCAAACAATATATGCAACACTAAGAATAATCAAAAAAAATATTACAAATTAAATATGAAAGATAAAACCTATAAATTAAAATATGGGATATGAAAATGATGAAATTATAATTAAAAAATAAATAAATAATATAATCAATAAAAATATATTATATTATTTATTTTGAAAAATGGAATACAATTTTAGTTTAAAAATATATTTTTAGGAGTTATTTTCTCAAAAGAAATTGGAATTGATAGTATTATCTTTTCAAATAATATATATAATTTCAAAAAAGGTTATAAATTATATTTGTTAAATTTACTTTCTCAAATTAGAATTTTATTGTTAAAATATAATGAATTTTTATGATTTTATTAAAAACTTGATTTTTAATTAATAGTAATGAATACATATTCATTTTAAATTTTTTTAATTAAAAGAATTAAAAAATTAAAATAATATTCTTAATTATATTTATTACTCAAATACTTATTTTTGATTTGAAATAATAAAATTATACTTTTTAAATTACATTTATAATTTAATTTAGAAAAAAAATTATTTTATACATAAAAATGATTATTTATAAAAACAACCCATCATCATTTTTTAGTAATTATATTTTATTTATATTTACATGAATTAATTTTTTTTTTTAATTTTGAAAAATATAATTGGTAATTATTATTAAGAGGTCCAAAATTTTAAAATATTGTATTTTTTTAGTTGAAAGAAATGGAATCCGGTTTAATTTTTATTACTATAATAAAAGGGTCAACTAACTTACTACTAATTAACGAATAGTATATAAATAACTCTATAATTTCCATAACACTTGACTACATTTTATTATATTAATCCATTCTAAAAAAATGCATACAATTATTATCATCTTTTTTTCATGTCGGTTTGATTATAACCATTATTGATTTTTATTTAATTAAAATACCTAAAAGTAACTAATTTTTGTAACTATAATATTTTTAATAATTTTGTAATCATGTGATATGTTTGACTAAAATAATTTTTTTAAATAATAATTATTTATCTTAATCATTATTGTATTTATTTTTATTGAAGAAATAATAACCAGAAATTCAATCATAGCTCTAATATTGTTATTATTAAAATTATAGAAAAATATAATAAATGATATAAATAATATAAAAAATATAATTAATTAATAAAATTGAAAAAATACTTGAATTTTCAAAATTTACTTGTCATTTTATTGATTTATTAAAAAAAATAGTTTAATTTTACATTTAAATAGATGTAATTAATGTCAAATAAATGAATATATTTACAAAATTATATTAATGAAATTATATATTAAATAATTTTTAAATAAGTGATATAAAATTTATATATATAATATATTTATCCAAGTGTTAAGTATATGGTTTGAAATATCATACATTTTACATTAATGGTTCGTTTATCCATTTTCATGTACTATATTTTCCCTCAACCGATAAAAACAATGTTTTCATGCTTGGTTTAAAAACTGTACATGAGGGTTTAAAACCAAAATATATAGGTATAAAAATATCAAAAACTTTTATAAATTTTATTAAAATAGATTATATCAATATTCAGTCTTCCCATATTCAAATTAAATTGTTTTTTAGAAATAAATAGTTGATAATTAATCTATATTAAATTATTAATTTGAGATTTTCAAAGAGTTCCCCTACACTCTCTATAAAATGGAAACCAGTTATTTTTATCACATCACACATAAAAACCCATCTTGTTCAGATAATATCTTCTTAAATACCTAATTAAAATCAATCCCCATGTTATAGAGGCCTCATTGTTGGTACACAATCTATATCAGCTATCTTAAAGAGTTAAACAATGATTTTTTTCCCAGGAATAGGTTTATCATTAAATCAAGTGTTTTAGTATTTTTCTTTAATCATCCCTAAAAAATTATTCAACAATGAATAAATGATAATTTTCATATAGTCTATTTACTAGGATGTTATTATGATTATTTCATAACGTATATACATATCTTCCCCCATCCAATGAAAAACAAAGACATCATTCATTTTTACGGTGGACAACCACCATCCAAACAGATTTGATTCATTGTCTATCACCACTAAATATTAATGGTATCAATAATTTATTTAATATATATATATATTCATTATAATACTGACATATTTATCATTATATAAATTAATTATATTATATATTTTCTTACATTATCATCCATTAAATTGATAACAGAGTTCTTCTCTATGAGAGAATAACTCCTCATGAATCAATGTGAATGGATTTTAATGTAACGACATCATATAGATAGTATATATAAAAAAATTTAATTAAATTATATGATATATATGATATATTGATATTATATCTATGATGATCTATCTCCAATATTATAGCATAGTTAATATTTCATAACCATATATAATGGTTAGATTTAAATGAATAATTGATGTTAATGAATTATAATCATTTCATGATTATTATTGAGGAGTTGAATTAATAATGATATCATTGAAAATATTGGACCTATTGAAGTTATTTTGAAATTATGTACCTAATATCATAAAAATATCAAATGATAACATTATTTTTTATAAAATTGTAATATGGGAAAAATGGAATAATAAATATAAAAACATTTCTACAATTACTAACTAATTAAAATATGTTTTTCATTTAAAATATATCAAATTTGACTGATAATTTAGACTCATTATAAATGAACTTATTTTAAAAATAATATGAAAAGTTTTCCTTAAAATAATATTTATGACGTCAAATGTAATGTATTTTTTAGATATATATTATATGAACATAGTTTACAACAATCTCGAAGATAAAATGTTTTTGTGTCTCTTATATCAGTTTCTGTGATTCTTTTAAATGAAAATGGATTTTTTATAATAATAACATTTTTTAGACTTTCAAAAGTGAAATCATGTGGTTTTATTTATGGATATAGATATATTTTATATGATATTTTTTTAACATCATTTTAAACCAATTCAAAAGGATAATTTTTATTGAATGTTTTAAAATTTAATAATGTTTAAAAATAGTGTCACGAACAAAGTTGGAATTCCATCCTCTTTGAAACCCAAACTAGTTTATGAAATTTATCAAATGTAATTCATGATATACATGTACTAGGATATAGTTATTGGGCGCCAAAAATGTGATTTGGGATCAATATAACCAAATTATGCACAGTCAAAAATAACCAACAATAATAAACATTACATAACTGAATATACCTAACCAAACATTGTACAACAATTTTCACATTCTGGGTGCACAACATTATTTAATACACAATTGTAAAACATCAGGATGTGAACAATGACTGTCTCACAAAAGCCTCTATGAAATAAGAGTAACATCACCCTCAATCCACTAACACCAATGTCTATAGTATTATGAACAATAGAATATGAACCCAACTTCAAAACCATTATATTACCTACCTTCACTACAATGATATTTCTTGTGCATGATCCATTAGAGAGGATTCCATCACATTTTATAATAGTCTCAAGATATTATTAAAATATCAACAGTGGTCTAGGGGAAGATCAGTTTGAGTGTTACACATTCCATGGTCCTATGAAAATTGATCGTATCATATGTAGTTAGGCTTGTGATCGTAAATCTGGCATGATGAATCTAGGCCTTGGGAACATCTGAATAAACTGTAGAATTAGTTCTAGTTCTTCCACCTTGATACATGGGATTCCCTTTATGATCAAATTCCATTTCATATATCAAATAAATATTCACTTTTACATATACATTCCAAGCATCATAATAACATAAGGGTATAACCACATTCATTCAATGACACCATATTCCACTTTCACATGAAGACCAAACTCATTTGTAAACCCATTTGAGAAAACAAGGAAAATTTATTACATCCACTAAAGAATAAAATAAATGGGACACATTTGGAATCCAACATTTTTTCATCTGAAAACCCCCGTTAAAAAAATTTCACATCAAATTCATTTCTATAACATGCTTCATAAAAAAATACTCATTCATGGTTCACAAAATCGAAACCAATATGAACCATAACCCTTTTCATGATGAAAATATACTTTCATCAATGTTTCATTCATAAATATATTTAAATATATATTTCTCACCTTACACACAAGGCATATAATATATTCATGAAACCCCACAATAGTTCATATAATGATAAAACCGACATTCTATAGAAGATACATTTTCATAAATTCAAATATAAATCCTTTTCAAAAAACATGATTCATACCGCATAAAAAACCCATATATCACATATATAAAATTATAAATTAGAGATAAACTCATCCAATAATGAAATATCATGGAACCATCTTCCTTAAACTTGTAAACTAAGGGAAAATGATGGGAAATCAAAAACCCACAACCACAAGACCCTCACAATGAAATATTGAACATTTTTTCACGTGGTCATAAATGAAAATAGAAAAAACCCCATCATTCTGTCATTCAATAAGTAGTAAAATGGGAACTAAATAAATAATAGAAAAAACCCATATAATAGAGGTGTAATCATCAGAAAGAGGCACATAATGGAGAATCTTAGAGAAACCACATCAATTTCACCAAACAATTATGATCTGGGAATGAAATCTTGGAGGGAGGATTTTACTAGGGTGAATAATCTAGAGTGGGGAGGATTAGGGGAGTATATGGTTAAAATTGTATGGGATAATCATTAAATCCAATTTTTATTGACATGGATAGGTCACATGGTATTCATTCATGGTTATTCAACACTTTCTGGAACTGTGCACCGCTCACTATCCAAGAGGGACATGCTATATGGTTATGCTATTGTGTATGGAAAAAAATTCTCTAAGTATGATGTAGCCACTATCCAAAAGGATAGATTAATGTATAGTTTCATGGGAAAGGGGACAATATTTGGAAACTCAATCTCTAATTGTGTGACAGCTACTAACATGCCCAAATTTCACATTTAAAAAAACTTCATGAGAAACTATAGGAAAAAATTCATGAATAAAAGTAAAAAATATCGTAACTTGAAAAAATGGATGCGACAATTCTCCCCACAATGAGAATACTCTTTCCTCATAAAGTGGCATTTATTCTTGATCAAAGAAAAAAAAGGACACTCATTCTCCAAGCCTGAAATTCTCTCCAACTTATCATGAACATCATTTCAATTCATTAAGACAACTCGGTTGAAGGGAATATACTTCCCATAAAAAACATTCTACTGGGATTCTACATTTCAAACTAGCCTCTTGAATACTGAAAAATCAGGCTCCAAATGAAACTCTTCCTAATTTAATACATGGGATGGGTCCAGATTATATAATTATAGCTAATAGAAAGGAACATTTCATAGAACAGATTCATCTAACAAGAAAAATCTAACATGTGTTCCACAACACATATATGTTCAGTAATATCAACTTGTATAACATACCATGGAGTCATCTTCCCTATCTTTCAAACTAAATATGTCCCAAGTGACGTTTCCCTTGTAGAAACACTTAGTCCTCCATATATAAATCTAATGCTCAGTTCCTATAATTTGAACAAGGATTTAGTGACTCTGATCCATCAATAACGACATCCTTATCCACTTGGAATTTTGAAAAGTCAATAGTACCTCAACCTCACCCAACAACGGGGTCTCATCCACCATATCCCAAAATAAAAGAGACCAATATGACCTACCATAGAGCACCATAAAAGGAAAATTAATATTAATGAATGCTAACAACTGTCATATAAAATCTCAACCAATCGCCACTGGCTAGCAGAAAAAAAAATATAAAATCCAAAACACATGACATAAGGATTTAATTCAACATGTGATTTGCCCACTCCGTCTGACCATCCATTTGTGGATGGTATATCATGATCAATATAAAATATTACCCCAGTACCTTTTGAATTAATTCAAATTACTATGAGGTAAATTTGGGGTCCTAGAAAGAAACGAATTATTATAACACTCCATGAATCATTAGAAACACCTAAATATAAGATAGTACCATGTCATCAACCATGTGTGAATCCATAATTTTAATTAAATGAGTTGATTTTGATAGACAATCAATCACATCTCAGATTTAACTCCTCCACCATGTTGTATAAGGACAGTATACAATAATGTTGGTGGTGATAATTTCCTACATCCTGGTTGAAATGGGTAGATTCTGAAACAAAAGAGAGGTCCATTGGTGATCTTCCTTAATCTTCTGACATGTATAACACCATAATATGAATATAGCTACATCCTACCTCATACCCTGCCAACAGAACAAATTTCACACATCATAGTACATATTGGTTGCCATAGGATGAATGGACCCTTGTAATTGGTCAATTTCTTTTATCACCAACTTCCTCAATTACAAAGGCACCACAAAGCATCCACTAAAGGACCAAATGTAATCTCTAGAAAATAAATAATCACACATTGTCTCCCCAAAATTTATAAACTACAAAAAAATCTAAAAAAATTAATCACTCATATTTTATTGTCAAGCCAACTCCAAAAAAGAAGGTGGTAGCTAAAAACATGTCAGGAACACTCATCAACAATTCTCCTTGGACTGTAATTGAATCAGAGAAAAGATCCCCATCAAAGATTACTCATCATGGGATATCCTCAATGCCTTCACATTCACATTATTCCTATTGTAATCTTCAACAACATTACCTTTTCCTATGGAATACACGATATAATAATTAAAACCATGAATGTACTCATCCCAATGAGGATTCATTATGTTCTTATTATTCTGAGGGAAAATGTAGGCCGTGTCTTTTGGATTAGATTAAAATACAAACCTCTACCAAAAAATACAATAATGCCACTTATTTAACACATTCACCAATGTTGATAAATAATGTTCATGTGATGAGTAATTAATCTCAGGTAATTTGATATGGAGAGATCAATACACAATAATATTGTCATCCTGAATTATCACACCCCCATGACCCATAATAAAATCATACAGATAAACCAGGTAACCCATCCTAGGCTCCCGAACAATCTAAATAGGAGCTGTGTTGAACCGCTGTATATGGTCATCAAAGGAATATTGACCCGATCGAATCCATTAAAATATTACCCCTTTCATGGTAAGAGCTATCATGGATGATGCAGGCCAAGTGAAATCTCATAACAACCACATATAATAACATTTTAGGGCCACTATTCTCCGTATTTTGAACATGATATTCCTTTTTTCTCATGAAATTACTACACTTACCACCTAATGGACTATTAAAACCTATAGTTCAAAAATAAAAAAATCCTAAAAAATCACTTATCTGATCGATAATGTTATCTTAGATAATATCTCATAAAGGCGATGATCCTGAGTTGTCTCGTAACATGATCCACAGATGTCCCTCTTGGTCCTCCACTATCTCGGAGTAGACTAGGTTGTTATCCAAAAACCCCATAATAAAAGATTCAAGATACATATATAACACCATGATAATTGGTTCCGTGAATACTGCTCATGAATTCTACATCCTGAAAGGAAAGACCAATTATTTATACATGCATTGAAAGAATTTTTTTGGAACATCAAACTCTATAACTATTAATTTATGATGCACAGATCACCAATAAATCATTGTGAACCATAGTTCCCATTAATCTGTAAAATTATCCTTTTGAGGATTTTGGTTTTATTCCACATCCAATAATCAATGCATAACCAGAGAGAGCCATAAAACTTTTCATAAATAGAAACTTGGTGGGATAATCTGAGATTCTATATTGAATATATCCATATGATTCATAATATATCAAATATAACATTAAAAAACTAAACATGATTAAGACCATATGGTAATAGAAAAATTATATCAACAGTGTTCCCTGTACAGAATCAATAGTGAACTCCATGTCCACTTATAGAGTAAAACATAAAAAATACCCTTCAAAAAAATACAGGGAACTCGTCAATAATAGGAGGAAATCGAAGAACTAGAGAATAGTTATATTCCACCACAACAACTTATGTTGTAAAAAAAATGGATTCTATAATTCTTGAAGTAGAGGTCTAGATAGTCCCAAATGAGGATCTTTTTCACCCTGAAAAACATGGGTACTTTCATTAAGATCCCGAACATCAGTCTCCATCCATAACAATCATTGTGTGCCTAAAACTCACCAAAAAATCTATCCCTAGGGTCATTTCAAAGTGTCCCATCCCTAAAACCAAAAACTCCCTTTCCAACTTGATCACAAACATAGTGAGTTCATAATATGGAAACATAATACGCAGATCTGATTTCATACTAAATAGATTTAATAAATCGCATGTATATTGAATAAGATTAATTTGAAAAAATAAAATCTCAATAAAGAGAGAAGGTATAAATTAACTAAAGCACCATAATCAAAGAGAATAATTTCCAAAGGTGATGGAATAAGAATGGTGCCTCAATCTATTGTACGATATGTATCTATCTCTATTAGTGAAAAATCCACCGAATGGAGTTTCCTCATCTCTTACTATTTTAGAGAAGGACCATTGGCCTGATGCTCTACCCTATTTTTCTCATTAAAAATTTTGTTTCACCCCTATCACCAAGACATCCAAACCTAGAGACATCTATCATTGATGGTTCATACCCAAATTTCATAATTTTTGAATCCACATATCCAACTTCACAATAGTATGTGGTTCCTCATTCGAAAACCCCTACAAATATCCTGGAGTTCAACTTCAATAGTATGTCATGGGTACAAATAAACAGGCTGATAACTTGTTACATTCCACCCCACACTGATGTCACACAATACACCTAATACTTGATTCCTAGAATGAATATTGTTTTGATGGATGGTCAGAACTACCACCTCCCCTATTATCCATCACATCCCACAACCTTTAATTTTTAGTCGAACTACAGCTGCACAAAACTAAATATTCTCAAGGAAAATGAGTCTGGAACTTGCAATCTTTCTCAATAACCATATCATGATAGACCACCATGAAATAGGTTCATAACATGAATAATAATACCTGATATTTAATGGCCATATGAAACCCATTTTGAATATCTAAGCCCTTAGCTATGCATTAGAACTGATATTGGGTGCATACCAAACTAACTATATAATATTTTTTGGAATACTCCAACATGGAATAAATTCATTTATTGATATCCCAAAACATTGCGGACTTGAAAAAAATCCAAAACCAAACTATTATACTACTCATTGAAAATGAAATTGAATTTGTTTCATCTCATTTTCCTATACATTATTTCTTTCACCATAGTGTCCCACTACATTCGACTAGTACCATCCAATAATAATAATCCAAATTTTACACTTTCATTCATATACGTATTAAGAATGTTTGAATTTAATCTCTATCTTATCATGTGACTCCTTATCTTCTTCTGGTCTTGTGCAACCTTATATATAAAGAGGCATGTTCTTAACGAACATCTGGGCCTTGTCATTACCATGCCATATTTTGTCTTCTCTATCCAAAGTTGGACAAGACATCGCATGATGTTCCATTGCTTTGGAAACCTAAACCATAGATTTTATTAACCTACAATCAATAGGTGAGTGAGAAATCTCTATGGAATCTTTTTGTGGTTTCACATGATATCACTAAGGATAAATCATTCTACATCAAAGAACAATCCTAGGGAAAACCATTAATAGAATCATTTGAAAATTTATAAGAATAAAAACAAAAATAACCAACACATTCCCAAAATAATATTTATATAATATTTAAAAATAACAAAACAATGCACTCCACCAAACCCATCATGTTTCCATATATAGTTTACAACCTATTAATCTCACCAATAAGAGAAGAAAAACAAAATAACAACATCTCATGGTGACCCAAGATTTGTCATGAGGTGTACTGGCTAGTAACCTAACTCGCAACCAGAACCTGAAGGCCCAATAGTCCTAGAACTGACCTATCCAGAATATTTTCCAAATGTATCAACCCAAATAGTGTTTGACCTATGGTGATATATGTTTTTCACGAACCAAACATGGATTTCATCATACCCTTCAACTGACCTAGTTTATGTGATATTACAATGGAAATTGCTGATCATCATAGGCAGGAAACTATTTCCTGGGTATCAAAAATGTGATTTTGGAATTATTTTACCCATTTATATATAGTCAAGAAATAACCAAAAAATGTAAAACATCACATAAATGAATTGAAAAAAATGAGGTATAAGAAATAGAATATTTGTGGTACAAATTTTCAAACAAAACATAAAATGAATAATATGGGTTAGAAACAATGAAAATATCCCAAATTCCAATATGTAATAAGATTGATATCATCCTCAAGAGACCACCACCAATATTTAATGATGTGGAACTCCAGAATCATGATCCACCATCATCAAAATGATATATCTTTCCTCTACTCAGTTCATAAAAAACAAATTCTACAAACACTGAAATGTGTATATTGGGTGTAATAAAAATACATATAAGATTCCACCTAGATTAAATGATTTCATTATATAAAATTAGAATACAATCTAACAAAATCATTTTCTAAAAAATAGTTTAAAGAAAAAAACATTCTCAAAGAAAATATTATCGAGGGAAAAATTTTTCTTAATAATATATATTGAAAAAAATGTACATGTTTCCTATCATTTACCATTGTCTATAACAACACATCATATGAATGATGTCATAAAGGATCACCATGAATAAATCCCAAGGGGTAACTACCATTTGTGGGACCCTAATAACATCTAACCAATGTGATCAATATCCTCCAATTAAACTAATAATAATGTTTCCATGTATGTGCTATTACATGAGATCTAATCTCAATGTATAATCGAATATAGATAAAATATGTTACCAATAACAATCCCCCTGCATGATCCATTAGTGGGAAATTCATCCCAAGGACTAATGGTCTATGATTATATCAAATGTTTAATTATTGTTGAAATGGTACGACCTTCTAAATGAATATGGGCCTAAGACACTTTTGAATCTACTAGGATAATAGTTATAGGAATACCTCAAAGATAACTTGTATTCTCATAGTTCTCAAATTACATTTCAAATATCACATGACTCATCACATTTACATATTCATTGAATATATCACATTCACTTAAGGAAATCACCACTTTCACACAATGGTACAACATTCCACTTTCACACGAACTCAAACCCATTTAGAAACATATTTTTCAGAACATTAATAATTTATCAAATCCATTTGAAAATAAAACAAATGAAACATATTTGTAAACCGAAGCTTTTCATGGGAAAATACCCATTAAAAATCATTTTCATATTAAATCAATTTTTATAACATGATTCACAATTCTGAGGCACATTCATAGTGAATTACAAGGAATCCAATATTAAAAATGTCAAAATAAAATAAATAATTTAATTTCATCATCTATACATCATTAAATATATTGAAAAATTCATTTCACACTATCCACATTGGGCACATAACATATTAATGACTCCCCACAATAATTCAAAATTGAATTAAACTACTCCTCTTTAGAAACCCATTTTTATCACATGAGAACCTCGAAACACTTCAAAATACATGATCGAAACCTCATAAAAAATTGATTGAATTCATATAAATAAATAATAATGAAAGGTAATCACATAAAATAATGTAAAAGAATTTGAAAACCTACCACACACATGGAAACATCCTAAAATGATGAAAAACCACAACCACACCATTACGAGACCCAAAAATAGAATGATTGAATGTTAATCCTCAATATCATAATCGAAAAAAAATATCAGGTCTTCATTAGGAAGTTCTACTAACAAAAAAATCTGTAATAATGAAAGAGGGGAAGACCCCTAAGAATGGTGATGATCTCAAGGGATAATGTCACATACATTGATATTCATTGAGAAACCACACAAAATCCACCACAAAAAAAGATGATACAAGTATGTATGGAGGTTGAGTGGAGGATCCTATGATGAATAATACCAATTGGGAATGATTCGGTGAGATTAGTGTTAAAACCAGAGTGGGGAAATGGTGAACATCGAATTTTTAATGAATTGAAAAATTCACACAAATTTACAACACGATTTTCTGAACCATACATCAGCCTTATTCCCTACACTATTAAATTGTTTCATGCCACACCATTATGTATCACTATTTGTAAAACCAATTCAAAAATGGGAATTAGATAGAGTCTCGAATGACAAAATTACGCAGCATCCTAGGAATGGGGACATGGTTTCTATCACCAAGGTAATTTTTATTTTCTTATTGGACTATAGTTTAATCCTTATCATTTTCTTCAAATTAAATCCACATTTTCCTTTTACTATAGAATTATTTTTTTTGAAAATAATGTTTTAATAATTATATATATCAATATTTGAAAACATTTTCATATAGATGTTAATAGTGTTTTTAGGTTGAAATATTTAATGTTTTGTGAATATTATATAAACTATGTCATTATATATGTTCACATGTGGTTTTGTTAGAAACAAAATATGGGTGGGTTTAGGATAACCCTCCAATGATTTATTTATTTTTATATTATAATTTTTTTATGGTCCTTCAAAGTGTAAATGAAATTTTTACTACAAGTATAAATATGAGGGTCATTTCAAATATAACAATGAGGGTTGTTCAATGTGTAAACGTGATGGTTAAACCATATTTATTCATGATAGTTACTCCATGTAAATTTATGATATGAAAATGATTCATCAGACAATCAATGTGTTTTATTTATGATTTATATATGTTTAAATAGAAAACAATTAATATTTTCGAAAGGTAATATATGATTCTTATTTCCAAATTAATGTATATATTACATCATAATGGGGGAAGGTAAAACCATATGAAAAGATTTTCCTATGATTATAAGGTTATAAAAAGAAACATTTATGGGGTTTATTTTTTTAAACATTTTTTGAAAATATATTTTGAAATTATTTTTCATGATATATTAATATACGGAGTATGAAATTTTATATTTTAATTAAGAAGATTATTTTGAAAATGACATATATTTAAATCTATTCATGGACTAAAAATTAATTTAATATTTTGTCCCTCACTTAATTTTTTTTGATGATGCAACATTTTTTTAAATAACAAATCTTATATAAAGAATGTGAAAAGAAATATAAGAAGATAATTTGAATGATGTTATTATTTTAAATAAAAATATAACTTGTATTTTTTGTAATGTTTTTGTTTTCTTCAAATAATTGATAGTTTATTGAAGTGTCCACTTAGTTATATATGGATTATTTAGTATGGTTTATGAAATAATTATCTAAACTCTTAACATAATGTCCTAACATTTTAATAAATAGATAATAAATATTTTTATATGAATATTCATCACATTACCTAAACAAAAGCCTAAAGACACTAAAGGTGAAGTTTCACTGAAAACATGAAAACATAAATAACCTGTTCACAAGTTATCAAAATGTTCCCCTCTTTTTTCTGCATAACTATAACCCTATTTATGTATTATACTAAATAAATTTATTCATATTGTGATTCATGTGGTCATAAAGAAAGTATGATCTTAGATTCTTAGTAAGGGTATGAAACGTAGATATCAATCATTACATGAGAATAATGTCAAAAGAAATTGTTGAAAAAAATAGATGAAATTAAATACTTCATTTTTAAGATAATGTATTCAATTATGGAACAAATTATAGTTGTTAATAAGAAAATAATCTTAGTGGAAGATGATCCAAAATGGATTAACATTTGGATAAAACATGGAATTTTATCATACACATAGGCATTTAAAAATATATTCTTAATATTTAAATATCATTAAAATGGTTATGAATGTGAAATGGGTTCTCCCACCAGTCCATCGTAGTTTTAAAGGATCACTCTGAAGACTATAATAGTGGATGATTTCTTTTATTGAAATGTGATCGCTCCCGATTTCAATATTGTTTATCTCATGAGATATAATTATTTACAAAATCCATTAATGGGAGATATAGGTCCCACTAATCACATAATGAAATAAATAAATAAAATGTTATATGAGATTAAAAATCATTCATCATATCATAAACCATGAAATGGAATTGGTTTCAAAAACCTTTTATCATAGTGTATCCATTTGAAAAGAAACAAGTTTCATAAACATGAATTCATTACAATAATCATAAAACATACAAAATAATAATAAGGATGGCTTAATTTTATATTATTACATGTAAAAATTATATTATATCAATGGATTTTATATTATATGGAAATTTATTTTTAAAAGATAACTTCAAATATGTTTTTTGAAAAAAATTCTTTCCATTTTGAAATAATATTTTTAAAAGGTATGAAATTATAAAAGAATATCTTATATATTGAAAACATCCTTGTAATAATGTATAATAATATTAATATAACTATTGTGTTATGATGGTGTTCAAATATTTTACATCAGTATACGTTAAAAAACATTATTTACTTATAATTGTTAGAAAAATCACAGTGTACCTTATTTAGAAAATAACAAAAATATTTAGTTTAATATTTATAGAAAATGTCCAAGATAGGTAAAATTAATATTTAAAATTTTTATTAAATATAAAAAACCATTTTTAAAACATTTTTATAAATCATTTATATGAAATAAAAATATTTTCAGTATGAAAAATAAATAATAACAATCCTGAATATTGATGAGATCATGAAATAATATGTTACCAAAAGTCTCTCCTTTCATTATTCAAAATGAATCCTCTTATATAATACATATGGATATATAATATATATATATATATATATAATAGCCATTTTCTAATTTTTGAAATAATTTATTATATATTTTTACCATATTATAAACCTTTTATGCAATTTTTTATATTAAAATCATTATTCTGGGAAATAACTTCTTCATTTTCCTAGAATGTTTCAGTATGATAGTCTCGGTTCACATATGTTGATTATGGTCCCATTACAAAAATTTCATATATAATTTCATAAAAAGTATACATATAAATTATCTACCTAAATATAATCCTTTATAAAAATTATATATAGAATAATAAATTACACAGTTCATATAGAAAATAGGTTGTACATATGAATGATTGTTGTATCCATCTTTTGATCAATGGGATTGCTGAATGGAAAATATTATTTACAGCTTTTAGATTAAATATTGAATCATATATATTTATAAAATTCATTCTTATTAACATCAAAAAGTAAATAATTGAAAAATAACACATATTACATTAGGGAGATGGTAGTTTATATGTAAGCATGAGTGACATTATCGTTTCCCAAAAGGTAAGATGGTATGATGGTAGATATTATAATGTATTTGGATATGTAAAATTATTTCATTAATATAATTTACTACTAATAAAACCATTAAAATAATCATTCCCAAAATTTGGTGACCAATTAAGAATTGGGTTGCTACGTGGATATGGTAAGACGAATACCTGCATGAGTGATACATTGAAATAATATATGAGGTGAAGATTTTTAATAATGGGTATTTAATAATAATAATATCATCAATGAATATTAAGTTTACAAATATAAATATTTTATTGTTGCTACCACAGATTTTGAATAGTATAATATGATTATAAAATGAATGTGATCTGTTAGAGTGATTATCTATTTTATAGGAAAAATCTTATTGATTTCCTCTAATGGATTGTAGGTTTTTCTATTTGGGTAAATTATAACCACTAGAATACAAATATGGATATGGAGAATAGAATTTTTCAGAGTATGGTCTATATATAAGAATTCATGAATTAAAATGAAGTGATATAGGATGTTAAATTTAATAACAAAGGTGAGGGGCACAATTGATGTTTCTGAAAATGGTAAATAATATTAGAATGATTATAGATTAAAATCCATCAAAATGGCCTATAATTAAATAAGATTCGACATTAAAACCCATATTTTATACATATTTTCATCATTAAATATTTTTATTAATATTAAATATTTAAATAAATTATTAATATCAGAAAATTAAATTATTATTAACTTTGATATTATTCATTACGTTGACATTAAAAACATAAAATAACCATTCAAGATTAAAAAATCTATTTTATTATATAATGATATTTTTCAGGTTTTTCTATTTATTTTTATTATCACATTAAATATCACAAATTATATTTATTATTATTATTTTCAATATCATTTATATTATTATTTTAAAACTTAATTAATATTTATATCAACATTGTGCAAGAATATAGTAAAATATTTCATCCAAAAAATAAAAAAAATCCCATAAGGAAGATAACCCATTTTGATTTTTAAATATAATTTATATGTGATGAAATCCCCTAGAAACAACCCTATTAAAAAATATTACCCTTACTAAAAACAAGAGTGTGGCATGTTTGACTATTAATTAATAATATATTATGAAGGTAATAATCTTATCAAAGTTTCTTGAAGATGCCATTAATTTGACAATATAGTGATTATTTTTATGATATAATTATCAAAATTGATTTAGGAAATTGTTTTCATCAATTAATATTCTTTACCATCTTATTTTTAACATTGAATTACTACATTTAGTCTTTAATAAGGAAAAATTTACTATCTATACTATTCATATTTCAAAAAATAACAGGTTAATATTTATTAAATTTGGATATAAAAATTATGAATATGGAATCAATTTGACAAAATTAATATAATTAAATTAGGATAATTTAAATTACAATTATATAATAATCTCCAGTGAAAAATAGTTTTATGGAAGATTTATATTCTTAAATATAAAATTTTATAATACTAAATACAAGTATAAAATCCAATACAAAAATTATAATAAATTTATTTTAAATAAAATTTAAACAAAAATAAAATTCTACTAGTGTAAAAAATTGAGAGTACCACTACCACATCACATATGGAGGTTCCCATGCAAAATCCTCAAATTGGGGGTTTCCATACAAAACATTGACCAAGTGGATGTTCTAATTTTGTAAAAGAAATCTCTATAATTCTAAATTTCTATAGGATATTCATCATATTAAAAATAATTTTATGGTGGTATGACTTAATAGTTTAGAATATTTGGAGAATCAAGTATTTACATCATAATGAGAGATACCCAAAATACATGATAAAATATAGAAAGAGTCCGTAGAATTTCAAGTCGATAAGCCACCATCCTGAAATGTTCACCAATATTATTGGGACCATCAAATCAAGGTATTTTCTTTCTATTATTTCTAAATATAGCCACCCCTAACATTGATATAATCAACAGAATAACTTTTCACCCACTTTAATGTCATGATCATTCTAACAATTAGCATCATAAATTTTTGTCAACTATATGAATCTCTTATGTTCTACCGAATAGATCTAAATTTCAGTGTCATCTCCCTATATTGGTCATTTCCCAGTTTCATTAATTCTATAAATTCATTATATCATGTTTTATTTTGACAAATAGTACAGTAGAGGGCTTCATAGGAATCCATCTGAATGACAGTGTAAAATTTATTGTTATATAAAATTGTTTTGAAATGATTGTGTTGACCCAATACTCATTAGTGATTCATTGATAAGTAATTGAACATGTATAATAATATCTGAATAGACCTAATATAGTGAAAGGTATTTTTATGATTATATGAATTGCAATAACATACCTATTTATGTGGATCATGTGGACGAATTCTTGAAAACATCATGGTAAACCATGTATCTAGATCAATTATAATGAAACGTGGATCCAAATGACATATTACCACATCCTTAACATGTATTACCTTAATATGATCAAGGGATGAATATTCAATATTGGTAATGCATTGTTTCAAAAATATTTAGAGATTGAATATAACCCATATAATATTATGTTTGTTGGCAGTTTTGGGGAGTTTGATGAAAAAATACGAGGTGATGTTTTCCCATTTCTATTCAGGTATTATTATTGGATATAAAATTCCATTACACTTCTATCTCTCAGAATTTAAATTCTAATATAGCATGAACCAATAAAAATATTATATAATATCTATATCCATTCATTCCAACTATAAGTACTCATTTAGGTCACTATATATCATTTTACTTCTAGGATGAATACAGAATGAAAAACTACGAGCCACATCGTGTAGATCCTTCTTTCATATCTAGAATGTGTTCAAAACATTCCTTTTTCCTGAAACATAATATTGAATCATTATCATGGTTGAACTCAAAAACATTTCTCACATCCCATTTTAGCTATATATCTTCCTTATGAACCTCTTTAATCGTAACACAGATAAAATATTTACCATTTATTTGATCAAAATAATACTTATACCCTTCCATTAAGATTTCCTTACCCTTAGATTAAAATATATCAATGTTGGAACTTTTTTATCCTCATAGATAATATTTTTTAACCATTCACCTATAATATTCCTCGACATTATTCACTTTCCTTGGATGGTAATGTATTGATTTTTTATAGTATTTAATCCAACCCAATCATCATATATGGAATATGATCAGCTATTATTTATTGAAAAACTAAATATAAATTTTGTGATTAGTATATATTTCAGTCATTTCTCAAGAAAGATAAGTCTTCTATATAATTAATGAAACAATTTCCTCAGCGAAATAGAAATCTTGATTTTGTAATTTTTTCTCATGAATCATATATTTTTATGAGTTATCCAATACCACCATATCCTTTTTGATGAGAAAAAAATCCCAATCCATTATTTTATGCATCACTACATATTAAAAACCTTTTTCTACTAATATTGACAATAAGGACAAGTGAACTACTGGAACATATTTACAACTCCTTGAAATTCATTTTACATTCCTCTTTACATATGATCTAAACTAATTTCTAAGTTATATTGGTGATTTGTTATATAATTAAGAAAAATCATTCATAAAAAATTAGTAATATCAACTAAACCCAGGAAAACTATATATTTTCACTCATTGTTGATGGTCTAGGGAACATCTCAAAAACTTATGTCTTTGTACGATCCTCTAATATACCATATCATGAGAATACATAACCAAAAAATTGAATCATTTTAAATGGTAAATTTACACATGATAATTTTTTTCATAAATATTCTACATCTATTTTGTTTTCAACATAATCTGCATGTTATGTACATTTTATAAAATGAAATAATAAATTCTATGAACATGTTTAAAAAATAATACCACACAATGATCAATATATTCATTAAAGACTCTATTCAATAAGTCCATTAAGACTGATGGTTCAATTTCCTTGCCAAAATGTATCACTATAAACAAAGTGTATATGCTGTTTGGAATTCCATTTTTGCTATATTTCACTTCTTGACCCTAAATTGATGATATATTTAATTAAGGTAAATCTGGGAGAATTATTGAAATGTTAATAATTGACTAAATATGTCATCAATTTGGGGATGAGGATACATGTCCACTATAATAATATTTTAATGTTATAGACAATTAATACAAAGTCACAGTTATCTATATTTATTATTAAAAAATGAACCGCTTCTCCCCAAGGTGACACACATGGGAATATGAATCAAATACCGTGATTCTCTGGGATTTTCTTCATCTATTATTATAACACAATTTGGGTCATTGTATAATTATTTTTTTAATAATAGGCCTTTAACAATGTTAGTGTTCTACTAAAAAAAGTTATAATTTTGGGATACACCTTGAAATTTATCAACAAATAAAAACTAAATATCTCATATAATATGTGTATTATTAATTTTTTTGTCTTCCCAACCATCTAAGATAAATAACCTTCATATATCAGGATTAATACCAACAACATTGAAGAAATTTACATTTTACATTTATATTAATCCTTATATATATATAATTACATGTTAAATTTTAATAAAAATTTGATTTATATTGCACAAAAATTAATATTTCTAGTATATATAGAAATCCAATCCATACCATTAACCAGTTCAAATTCTACTAAAGTGATATTTTGAATATTTTCAATAATCACTTTCTGAAATAGGTCTATATGAGAATAACTAGAAAATTGAGATACAACATTTGTGACATTATAAGTCCTCCGAGCTACTCGGCATCTAATTATAGAGGTGATATGTTGATACCCTTGAAAATATATTTGGATATAAATGATTTGGTGGTTCCAAAAGAAAATAAGGAAATATCTATTCAAGTGTGCTTCATAATAATATATTTCACTGGGTAATTCTCATTATCCACTTCATAAGTTTTCATCAGGTGAGATTTCCCATTGTTGTTTGTCTTAAGAGGATTTTGATTATGATCATAAAAACCCAATAGATTCATCCATTAATTTGAATAATGACCATGCTCGTTGCATTATTATCACTGTATAATGGGTGGTTCATTTTGTGGATATTTTAATATGTTCATATCATTAGCTATCTTCTTCCCTTAACTATTGCATTTAATTTTTTGATTACCCTCTATTATACCCATGAAACTATTAGTAGTCCCCTTGATAACATTTTCCACTATGATTCATTCCACACAAAGAGCATACATTATTTCTCATCATATATTCCACCAAGTTTTTAAAACATCCTTTAGGTTCTATTTTTTATTTTTTCTAAAAACATTCATATTGATGGTTTATTCCAACATCTGACATCACCTTGAGAGAAAATTGATCAATTTCTTTAGAGGCACTATACACTCTTATTATTAATTCCTTTTAAAATTTTATTTTTTATCCATAAGAAAATCAATAAATTTTATATTTCTCATTTCATAATTAAATTGAAGGAAAAACTTTCATGCATTTTGAAATTTAATTTATATGTTATAATAGATTCATATACTTTTTTCATCATCTCCACAAACACATTCTCCATATTATTAGGTAGAATATGATTGATATAAATTCAGAGTAATATCCTATTATACATTTACAAATATAGAGATTAAAGTTTTTCGTATATAGCCATATTATTTAAAATATTCCACCCCCATTTTACTACAACATCCAGATAAGATATAGATACAAAAACAATTTCATGTCCTGATCATTGTAGAATAGAAAATGTTTTCTTAATCGGGATGACACATCACTCAGACATTAATGGATTAGAAGATCCACTAAAATATGTTGAATGATACCTGATAAATGATTTAATAATACAATTTACCCACCATTGATAAAATATAAATTCAATATGATTTAAATCCAATGAATGTTTTTTGAGCTTGTACAGAATATTTTTCATTCCATATCTCATAAAATTTGGCATCTCAGTAGGTCACCAGTTTCATTTTATATTTTATTCAGTATTAAAATTATTGTTTCAGGTTGAATCTATTAACTAAAAATATAATTTATATAGGATGAAACCATCATTACTATAAAAAACCACAACATAATAAAAAGTATTTTATTATACATCTACTTACCTATACCTTTTTTTATGACACATTATATAAGGCCCCAGCCTTAAACCTTACTTAATCTTGAGTTATTACAAGATACACATTGAGGATCTTTTCGGGTTTAGAGTTTTAGAGAATTAGATCACAAAACTTGCATTACATTCCACATATAAACAAAGTGGTTACATAAAGATAGTATTCTTCATTCCCATCAATGGAAACACATTTAAAATAAATCATGGATTATTTCTTGACACATCCTTGACTCTATCATCTTATCATGCACCTTTCCCTTGACCTGTGAAAAACATTTCAAAAACTTGGGATGAGCATAAAAACTCAGTATGGGTTATAAAAACATGGAAAGGAAACATGGGTACATACATACATAAGAGTGAAATCATACTTTACCCATAAAACATAATCACTTTAACATACCTCTTCAAATCATGAATAAATCATATAAATCATTAGACATAAAGGTAACTTGAGGCATTCATAACATTCTTACGTAGGGAGTAACCCTCTTTGTTACGTTTGGAATACCCATCAGAGTATAATCCCTAAAATCTCTTCGGAGAAACCTTAACGTTTCACTCCTTCGCATTACCCAATTCATTAGAGAGCTATAACGGGCTCACCCGCCCTTAGTTTATCACGGAACCACCCGTCTTGATAATAATGCCCAAGAACCATAACATAATCATATCGCATAAAACATGTATAAAGGAAACATAACTTTTCGACATTTCAATCACGATATATCAATACAACACATTTATATAATAAAAACATTATGAAAACCATTTTCAATACCAAAGTAAAACATGGTGTTTTTTTTCGTTTTAAAAAAAATATGGCTTGTAGAGGAAGCCGAAACTCAAATAACGGTCACGACGGCGGAGAAGTCGTTGTCGCCGCATAAGTATGACAAAAACATTCCCTTTTGTCGTTTAGTAAACGCTTCGTATAAAAAATATTCCTTTTGAATAAACGTAAAAGTCAAAGGGGTTTATACACCGTATAAAAAAAAGTTGTGTATAAAATAAAATATGCCTCAACGAAAGGAGATTGAGACGAAGTCCCATACCTCGTATCTGACTTGACCCGACCATTTTTAATCTCCTGAATAATAAACTTGAGTTAATCTCTACTTGCTTATCAATCTTTTTCAAGTTCATTATTCCTTTTCTACCATGTTATGTACATCATGTAATCAGTTAAGTTAATAATGTTCATTTTGTCGGTATTTGGTTCTTAAGTCAAAAATTGACTTCTTACACTTACATGTTGTTAATTTGGTCATAGGTTCATTATATACTGAATGATATTAATGATTTGGATAACATATATATCATATATATTCATCATATACATGTATTTATAATATTACATCACATTTAGAGGTAAGAAATGAAATGCACTGTTCATGGAGACGGTAAGCCGTACGTATGCATGAACGCTACTTCAATTTCTATTTCATATTTTCTGGAATGGAATCATAATGATATAAGAGTATATTATAATTCCAGTATAAAAACATATATAATATCATTAACTTTATCCTTTACACATCCCACATATGGTATTAACGAATCAAATCACTTTCAGGGGGCGGTAGTCCGCACATCCTAAAATGAAGATATCATGTTTACCCATAATGGAAACCATAAAGGTATGCCAAAAATGAAAAAAACAGAAGCTTAAGTAAAACATAAACATATTATATATCATATATAAAAATAGTTACATCATAATGGTCACCTTTTAAGGTGTTAAATGAGTGTTGAACAATCATCGTTTCGGGAGGCAGAATTTCGCCATCCACGGAAACCGTAAGTTCTTTAACCATTTGATGTAGTTGTGTGAGAGTGTAGCTCAAATAAATATTATAACAACATCCTTGTATATTGAAGATACTGGTGGTGTTACAAAATAAGTAAATAAAAAGAGTTTAGGGGGTTGGAGAAGCAAAATAAAACAAATGAACATGAGAGAATGAATTACCTTTAAAAGTGTAACTCCTTTTGATTTGAGCCTAAAGGCTTCCTTTGAAAGGATTCTGCCCAAAGGGAATCCTCTATGATTAGGAGAGGGATGTGGAGAGAGTAAATGGGCAGGGGTTGGCCGAGCCAAAGGCTTGAGGAGTGTGTGAAATGAGGTAGAGGTGGGGGCCTTTTATAAGAGGAGAGGAGGGGCACTTTTGGAAAGTAAAGAAATATTACTTTATTTGAAAATGTGTTTCGGTTTTAAAAGGTCCCACATTGATATAATTCGTGTATAAGGTGATAAGACTTCGAAATACACTCATCCAATAAGTTTTGTACATGTGTAGTTCATAGATTTTACATTATCTTTCCATTTTATTTAAATCGTCAAATAATGATGTCATCGCTGCATCATTATTATGTCATAAATAATATAATTTATTTAATGTCTAAAATCATAAAAAAAATACTATGATGTAGGAAATCTTTTTAGCTTTCCAATTTTAATTTATAATCAAATATCTGATCTTTATAACCCCATGTAAAATTTGTTTTCGTAAAACATATTATGTTTGTGTCATTTTTACTTTTACATTAAATAAAAAGTTATTTATGTCATTTCCCAACCAAAATGTCCCCATGGGGTCCCCAAGTTGACCCATGGCTTGTCTTGGTCGGCCATGACACAACCAATATGGTTGGGACATGTGTCTAGGTCATTTCTTATTATTAAGGCATTATTTATACCTTAAACTACACTAATTACCACTAATCGCGATTAAAAACTTAATAAGTTACTATTCACCAAAAAAATTATTTTAATCTCATTGAACCACATTTTACTTCTTAATGACAACCATGTATGTCGGATTTTCAAAATTCAATACACATTAGTGGTAAAATATCATTTAACTGAAAAATCAGTTTGCTTGATTACCACTTAGTGGTTTCACTATTCATTAAAAAATGAACATTGTCAGAAAATTACCAAAAATTCACACAAGGTAAATTTTGATGTCCCAATCATAAAGGATAAGTTTATTTTGAAAAACATAGTTTATAAAATTTTCAAAATATAGATTCAAAAATGTTTTTCCATCAAAAGGCAGTAAAACAATCTTTTAAGAATATTAGTGTATTCCATGCATAAGATTGTATTTATTTTCATTTTAAGCATCTATAACACTATCTTAATCATTAATAGACATAGATAAAAATATCTATTATTCATTACTTACTTGGGATGTTACATCCTTCCCCCCATTAGAAAATTGCGTCCCCACAATTTATTTACTTATCGAATAAATGGGGGTATTTATCCCTCATTGCATTTTCAGATTCCCATGTTGCCTCTTCAATCATGTGGTTTTTCCACAAAACCTTTACCTGCTTAATCACCTTATTCCGTAACACTTGCTCCCTGTGGTCAAGAATCTGGACCGGTTGTTCCTCATAAGATAGGTTCTCTTCTAGCTGAACTACCTCTGGACTCAAAACATGAGATGGATCTGGCATATACTTTCTCAACATCGGAACGTGAAAAACATTGTGTACCTGAGATAAACTCAGAGGTAAAGCAACTCGGTATGCAACTGATCCAACTCTCTCCAGAATTTCGTATGGTCCAATGAACCTTGGACTCAACTTTCCTTTCTTACCAAATCTCATCACACCTTTCCAAGGAGAAACCTTGAGAAAAACATGATCACCTACCTCGAAAGATAGGTCCTTCCTCCGGTAATCTGCATAACTCTTCTGCATGCTCTGAGCTGTTCTCATGTGTTTCTGAATCAGCTAAACTTTTTCCGTCATCTCTTCTACCAATTCTGGTCCCATCAACTTCCTTTCACCCACTTCATCCCAGAAAGATGGAGTTCGACACCGCTTCCCATATAATGCCTGAAATGGTGCCATCTGTATACTGGAATGAAAACTGTTATTATATGAAAACTCAACCAAAGAAAGATGTTGGTCCAAACTTCCCTGATAATCCATAGAACAAGCTCGTAGCATATCCTCCAATGTCTGAATTGTTCATTCTAACTATCCATCTGATTGAGGATGAAAAGTTGTACTAAAATTTAATTCAGTACCCAACGACTTTTGAAGGCCTTTCCAAAAGTTAGAAGTAAACCTGTGATCACGATCTGATACAATGGAGAGCGGAACTCCATGTAACCTGACTATCTCTTTAAGATACAAACGGGAAAGTTGATCAAGAGAGAAAGTATCTCGTATAGCAAGGAAATGAGCAGATTTGGTCAAGCAATCAACAATAACCCAGATTGCATTATTACCTCGAGATGTCATCGGTAATCCAACAACAAAGTCCATGGATATATTCTCCCATTTCCACTCTGGCACTGGTAAAGGCTGAAGCATCCCTTTCGGTAACTGCCTCTCTTCTTTAACCTGCTGACAAGTCCAACACTTCACAGTAAAATCAGCAATATCTATTTTCATTCCATCCCACCAGTAATACTCCCGCAGATCTCTATACATCTTAGTACTGCCCGGATGAACTGAAAACGGAGAACTATGAGCTTCACATAACAACTCTCTCTTCAACTGTGAATCACAAGGCACACACAATCTCTTCCCAAATCTCAAAACGCAATCATTATCAATGTTGAATTCAGGCAAATTACCTTTCTGAACCAGCTCTACCATTTTATGCAACTCACTGTCTTGCTTCTGTGCTTGCTTGATTCTATCTGATAGAGATGATCTCACTGATACCTGAAACAAAACAGAATGACTTCCTGCACCAAAACATCTATTAAGTCCATGAATACAGCAGGTTCATTGGTTAGCCCAAAAGGCATTACTACAAATTCATAATGGCCATATCTCGTACGGAACGCGGTCTTCGGAATATCTGCCTCCGTTACCTTCAGCTGATGGTACCCCGATCTCAAGTCAATCTTTGAAAAAAACTGAGCTCCCTGGAGCTGATCAAACAAATCATCGATATGAGGCAAAGAATATCTGTTCTTAACAGTGATATTATTCAAGGCTCTATAATCAATGCAAAGTCTCATAGAACCATCTTTCTTTTTAACAAATAAAACAGGAGCACCCCATGGTGATGTGCTAGGTCCAATGAATCCTTTCTCTAATAAATCTTGCAATTTCTCCTTCAACTGTAAAAGTTCAATTTGTGCCATTCGATAAGGGGGTTTTGAAATTGGATTAGCATCAGGAACTAAGTCAACAGTAAACTCAACTTCCCGATCTGGTATTATTCCAGGAAACTCATCAGGAAAAACATCAGGATACTCATTTACCACTAGCACATCATTAATCTGAATAGTTCCTTTATTTTCAACGACGTGTGCAAGGTAACATTCATTTCCATCTTTTACAAGTTTCTCGGCCTCTTGATATGTTATCAAAATTAAGGGTTCATTCTTGTAAACAAACTGAAAGTATTTCTGAAAAGAAACTTCTTTAGCTCTACAGTCAATCTTAGCATGGTAAATAGAGAGCCAATCCATACCCAGGATAACATCAAACTCCACTAGAGGTAGAATAATAAGGTTTGCAAGTAGGTTCTTTCCATAGATAAGGATAGGAAGATTCTTATAAATTCTTTTTGCCTCGACATTTCCCCCATGTGTTTTTACCAAATGTTCAGGAGTCATTTCTTGAGATGGTATTCCCATTTTACTAGAAAAGCTTTCAGAGATGAAAGAATGTGTAGACCCCGAATCAAACAACACACTGGCATAATCTGAAAAAACAAACAAATTACCTGATACAACTTCATTTGATGGCCCGACATCTGCTGAAGTAGTTGCAAAGGATTTCACCACCCCTTTCTGCTTGTAGTCTAACTGCTTCCCATCACTCAAGCTCCTTGTAGGACACTCGTTTGCATAGTGACCCATCTCATTGCACTTATAACATTTCACTAACTGTAAATCAAATTTGTTATTACCTTCACCTTGATCCTTTTCAGTGTAATCACGAGCCTTATGTCCCATCTTTCCACATCGGTAGCACTTCCCAGAATTCAGAAGACATTCCCCAGCATGCCTTTTGCCACATTTATCACAAACTGGAAACTTAGTTCTCTTACCAACAGACTTTTTTGAAGAATTCTTACCTTTCTCCTTCCACCTCGGTCTCTTCTTCTGCTGGTTGTTATAGAACACTTGGTCATCGGCAAACTCCATTTCCACCTTCTCAGCACATCGAAAAAGCTTTTCATAACTTTTAAACTCACGAGATGCTAATGCCCTTCGATATTTTGGCTTTAATCCTGAGTAAAAAACGATTGATTTTACTATCAAGGTCCCGGATAAAATTTGGAGCATACCTTTCCAATCGAGTGAACCTTTCTTCATAGGCAGCCACTGAGTCTTCCTCTTGCCTCAATTCCAAGAATTTCTTTTCCATCCTAAGTTGAACAGCCTTAGGAAAATACTTCTCAAGAAACATACCTTTGAATTCATCCCAGTCAAGAGCATCGATCTCATCAGCGTCCTAGATATTTTTAACCATAGACCACCACTGATCTGCTTCACCCTCCAAATGGTAAATAACAAGACTAACCTTTTGATTGTCTAAACACCCCAGGACATCAAAAATCTTCTACAGTGCTTTAATCCACCCTTCAGCAAGCACAGGGTCAGATGATCCTCTGAATGATGGTGGATTTTGCCTCATGAAATGTTCCACCACTGACATGTTCTTCTGCGGTTGTTCTGGCTGATCTCGTGCATGGATACCACCGCCATTTATCGCTTGAGTCAACTGCGCCATTACTGCAACAAACTGTTCAGTTCCAATTCCGACCATCTCAGGAAGGTGATTCGGATGGTTATTTCCTTTTGTATGCCTTCCTAGCACTGCTTCCCTGTTTCCTCTGCGGAAAACCATTCTGAACAAACATGTCTTAGATGAAGCAACATGGTAATCTTTAAATGCTATACCATTTAAAAAAAATATTTTTTGGATAATCAATTAATAGAATTCTAACTCCTAAAGTTACCTAAACCAACCTCTGATACCAACTATAAGGCCCAATCCTTAAACCTTACATAATCTTAAGTTATTACAAGATACACATTGAGGATCTTTTCGGGTTTAGAGTTTTAGAGAATTAGATCATAAAACTTGCATTACATTCCACATATAAACAAAGTGGTTACATAAATATAGTATTCTTCATTCCCATCAATGGAAACACATTTAAAATAAAACATGGATTATTTCTTGACACATCCTTGACTCTATCATCTTATCATGTACCTTTCCCTTGACCTGTGAAAAACATTTCAAAAACTTGGGATGAGCATAAAAACTCAGTATGGGTTATAAAAACATGGAAAGGAAACTTGGGTACATACATACATAAGAGTGAAATCATACTTTACCCATAAAACATAATCACTTTAACATACCTCATCAAATCATGAATAAATCATAGAAATCATAAGACATAAAAGTATCGTGAGGCATTCATAACATTCTTACGTAGAGAGTAACCCTCTTGGTTACGTTTGGAATACCCATCACAGTATATTCCCTAAAATCTCTTCGGAGAAACCTTAACGTTTCACTCATTCGCGTTACCCAATGCATTGGAGAGCTATAACGGGCTCACCCGCCCATAGTTTATCACTGAACCACCCGTTTTCATAATAATGCACAAGAACCATAACATAATCATATCACATAAAACATGCATAAAGGAAACATAACATTTCCACATTTCAATCACGATATATCAATACAACACATTGATATAATAAAAACATTATGAAAACCATTTTCAATACCAATGTAAAACATGGTGTTTTTTTTCGTTTTAAAAAAAATATGGCTTGTAGAGGAAGCCGAAACTCAAATAACGGTCACGACGGCGGAGAAATCATTGTCGCCGCATACGTACGACAAAAACATTCCCTTTTTTCGTTTAGTAAACGCTTCGTATAAAAAAGATTCATTTTGAATAAACGTAAAAGTCAAAGGGGTTTATACACCGTATAAAAGAAAGTTGTGTATAAAATAAAATATGCCTCAACGAAAGGAGATTGAGACGAAGTCCCATACCTCATATCTGACATGACCCGACCGTTCTTTAATCTCCTGAATAATAAACATGAGTTAATCTCTACTTGCTTATGAATCTTTTTCAAGTTCATTATTCCTTTTATACCATGTTATGAACATCATGTAATCAGTTAAGTTAATAATGTTCATTTTGTCGGTATTTGGTTCTTAAGTCAAAAATTGACTTCTTACACTTACATGTTGTTAATTTGGTCATAGGTTCGTTATATCCAGAATGATATTAATGATTTGGATAACATATATATCATATATATTAATCATATACATGTATTTATAATATTACATCACATTTAGAGGTAAGAAATGAAATGCACCGTTCATGGAGACGGTAAGCCGTACGTACGCATGAACGCTACTTCCATTTCTATTTCATATTTTCTGGAATTTAATCATGATGATATAAGAGTATATTATAATTCCAGTATAATAACATATATAATATCATTAACTTTATCCTTTACACATCCCACATATGGTATTAACGAATCAAATCACTTTCAGGGGGCGGTAGTCCGCACTTCCTAAAATGAAGATATCGTGTTTACCCATAATGGAAACCATAAAGGTAAGCCAAAAATGAAAAAAACAGAAGCTTAAGGAAAACATAAACATATTATATATCATATATAAAAATAGTGACATCATAATGGCCACCTTTGAAGGTGTTAAATGAGTGTTGAACAATCATCGTTTCGGGAGGCAGAATTTCGCCATCCACGGAAACCGTATGTTCTTTAACCATTTGATGTAGTTGTGTGAGAGTGTAGCTCAAATAAATATTATAAAAACATCCTTGTATATTGAAGATACTGGTTTTGTTACAAAATAAGTAAATAAAAAGAGTTTAGGGGTTGGAGAAGCAAAATAAAACAAATGAACATGAGAGAATGAATTACCATTAACAGTGTAACTCCTTTTCTTTTGAGCCTAAAGGCTTCCTTTGAAAGGATTCTGCCCAGAGGGAATCCTCTAGGATGAGGAGAGGGATGTGGAGAGAGTAAATGGGCAGTGGTTGGCCGAGCCAAAGGCCTGAGGAGTGTTTGAAATGAGGTAGACGTGGGGGCCTTTTATAAGAGGAGAGGAGGGGCACTTTTGGAAAGTAAAGAAATATTAATTTATTTGAAAATGTGTTTCGGTTTTAAAAGGTCCCACATTGATATAATTCGTGGATAAGGTGATAAGGCTTCTAAATACACTCATCCAATATGTTTTTTACATGTGTAGTTCATATATTTTACATTATCTTTCCATTTTATGTAAATCGTCAAATAACGATGTCATCGCTGCATCATAATTATGTCATAAATAATTTAATTTATTTAATGTCTAAAAATCATAAAAAATACTATTATGTAGGAAATCTTTTTAGATTTCCAAGGAATATTTATAATCAAATATCTGATCTTTATAACCCCATGTAAAAATTGTTTTCGTAAAACATATTATGTTTGTGTCATTTTTACTTTTACATTAAATAAAAAGTTATTTATGTCATTTCCCAACCAAAATGTCCCCATGGGGTCCCCAAGTTGACCCATGTATTTTCATGGTCTTCCATGACACAACCAATATGGTTGGGACATGTGTCTAGGTCATTTCATATTATTAAAGCATTATTTATACCTTAAACTACACTAATTACCACTATTCGCGATTAAAAACTTAATAAGTTACTATTCACCAAAAAATTATTTTAATCTCATTGAACAAAATTTTACTTCTTAATGACAACCATGTATGTAGGATTTCAAAATTCAATACACATTAGTGGTAAACTGTCATTTAACTGAAAAATCAGTTTGCTTGATTACCACTTAGTGGTTTCACTATTCATTAAAAAATGAACATTGTCAGAAAATTACCAAAAATTCACACAAGGTAAATTTTGATGTCCCAATCATAAAGGATAAGTTTATTTTGACAAACATAGTTTATAAAATTTTCAAAATATAGATTCAAAAATGGTTTGCCATCAAAAGGTAGTAAAACAATCTTTTAAGAATATTAGTGTATTCCATGCATAAGATTGTATTTATTTTCATTTTAAGCATCTGTAACACTATCTTAATCATTAATAGACATAGATAAAAATATCTATTATTCATTACTTACTTGGGATGTTACACATTAAGCTTAACCATTTTATTTCATGATTGTTTTTAAAACCTTATGATTTTATTATATACTAATACAAAACCTTAATGATTTTTAATAATTATTTCAAATTGATATCTAAATCCTTTAATAATACCAAGTATAAAAACAATGTTGTTCTTATATCAAAAATATGAATTTTAGATGAATATTCACCACATTAAATAGACTCAGTCAAGAGGATCATAAATGTACAACCATTAGAAACAATGAATTATTAAAAAAACATTTTCAAAATATAAAATCATTATCTTTAATTTTTTTACTCATAACTAGCACCCCTTTTGAAATATCATTCTTTGTACCATTCTTTATTTCATATTGAATGGAAACAGAAAAAAGTGGGGGATCATATGCCCAGTAAGGGTTATAAATGGAGATGAAAATTATAACATGATCAGAAAAGAATAAGAACAAGGAAAATATATTTTTAAAAAAATTATACCCAACATACCAAAGATCAGAATATTTATTCATGGAGTAAATCTTGGTAGTTAATTAGACATTAATCACTAATGGACAAGATCCATGAGGGAATAACATTATAATAAAACATGGAGTTTTGGAATACACATATGCAAAAAAAATTAACATAGTTGAAATGTCACATTCCAATAAATATTATAGAGTATTGGATCCACTCCCAAACCATCATATTAATGAAGGTTCATTCTTATGACTATTATTGTGACAAATTCACCATACTGAAGAGGGATCAATCTATATTTTAATACTATTTATCTCATGAGATATAAATAATTTACCCACTACATTAGAGGGAGATATAGCTACCATATGTCACATATAAAATATCATACATATGTGTCCCAAAATATCATAAATCATTGATTATATTAGAAATTATGAAAATAAATGGATTTTGTAAACCTTTCATCATAAAAATCCATGTAATAGAAAAATGTCTCATAAACATCTTTTCTATTAACCAAAAATATAAACCATAAAAAGAAATACTATATATGATATACTTTAATAAAATCCATGGAAATTTATATGGAACATCAGTGGATTTTATATTATATTGGAAATTATTTTTAATTATCACCTAAAAATAATTTTGTGGGAAACTATTATATCCCTTTTGAAATCATTTTTTACTTAACAAAATTATAATGGAAAATAAATTCTCTAAATATTAACTCGTAATCCCATTTATGTATCATAACATCATCTAGGATTTATGGTTTATTGAAACTCATATCATTCATTATATGTTAAAAAACATTTCTTCATTAGTTTTTTTTGAAAAATAAAAAAGTACAAGATTTAGAAAATGAAAAAAAATTGATTTAATTTTTTTTTTAAAATTTTAATGATGGGTAAAAATAAAATTAAAAAATTCAACGAAAATATAAAAAAACATTTTAAATCAATTTTATAAAACATGGACATGGAATATAAAAATCACGGAGTGTGCACATAAACAGAAAAAATCTTGAATATCGATGATATTATTAAATAAACCCTTACTACATGGAATGATGTTTTTATTCAAGTTGAATCCTATAATGTAAAAAAATTTCAATTATGACTATATTAATATTTATCAAAAAAAAATATAATTTTTTATAATATAATTTCAAAAATTTAATAATAATTTTTTATTAATATCATTGCTCTAGTGATTATTGCTTCATTTCCAAATAGGTTTTGATTTGACAGTTTCGATCCATAAAATTTGATTAAATTGTAATCAAATATAGAATTTTTATGATGGTAAAACAACATATATATTAATTATATAAATATTTATGATCATTAAAGTAATTTATATATATATGAACTAATTGCATCATTCATGTAGTTAGTAGGCCTTATGTATGTTTGAACATTGTATCTATTTTTGGACTGATGGAATGGAAGACAGGTAAATAATTATTAACAATTCCATATTTAGTATTATATCATATATATCAGAAATATTTAACAAATACATCTTTCTTTCCATAGATTTAAAATATAAATGAATATAAAATCACATAACATCATCCAAATGGTTTTCTATATTTACGTTTGAGGGAATTTATCATTTTTCATATGAAATGATTGTGAGATGTTTCAATAGATATAATCATTATAGAACTATAATTATGTCCAAAATATAATATATAAATGTTAATTCAGTCATATTACGCCTAAAAAATACATGGTTATGAAAATTATTCATATTTGTTCATTGAGACGGTAAGGCGTACACACACATAAGAAATAACTTCACTTCATTTTTTATGGGAAAGGGGAGTATAATGGTGTTTCCAAATTCGTAATAACATTTAATCATATTTATGATACTAGATTTGTTATTTTATAATCAATCACATAGTTATATATGAGATAAATAAGATTAGAAAACAAAATTGATTGGATACAGAGATTACGTCTTCTTCAAAAAGACTACATTGGCTCTCCAATAATGGGATCTTGGAATATTAATTTTGGATTAACAAAACATATAGAATGAATCAATAGATTCATAGAAGATAATGTGGTAGGGTATTGTTGATATCGATGTATAACAATGGTTAATTAATGAGAAATAAGAAGTTCCCCTTTTAATTGCGGTCAAGGGATCTTTTTTGAATTTTTCAAATGAACAAAATATATTAAGACTATTCATGATTTAAATGACTCAGAATTCAATTTAAATGGATATTTGATGACATTTTGATCATATAATAATCCCTTTATGCATTTATAATATTTTTATGATTTTTTAATACTTTATTAGTTTACTATTCAAATAAAATATCATCATTATCATGTATGATACTATTTCTTACAATGAGTAAAAAAATCCTGAAAAAATAAAATTAAAAAACTATTTTATTTTTCCCTAAATTCATTATATTGATCTATATAATCCATGTATTTAAATAAATATCTAAATGTATGTTACTTTTAATATTAGTAATATCATTTATTTGATGATTCCATTAATTATATAATATCAGTATCGTCGTTGTGAATGCATCAACGATAAACAATTCATCACTAAATATTTAAAATAAACATCAAATAAAAAAATATAACTTTGTATGTAAATTTTAATTTTTATAGTTTAAAAATCACATCGATAACACCATATAAAAAATATTACACATATTAAAAACAAGTGTGTCACATGTTTAACTTATCATTAAAAAAATGATAATGATTGTAATATTATACATCTGGCACATAAAATTTCATAGATTCGATCCTTGTTTGACTTTTGTCTATATATACATATATAATAATTTTATATAAATATTTATTTCATTTATTAGTTCTTATCTATTTATTTGTATCATTTAAAAACTGATTTTTCCTTTACCTTGGAAAAAAATTATTTTTTTTATAACTCATATTTCCAATAATAAATGGGTCCTAATTTCACAATTTTGACATCTAAATTGAACATATCAAATCCAAATTTCAAAATGAAAAAATATAAGTTACAAAAATGAATTCATAATTAAATAGAAAAAACATAATAAAAATTAGTTTCTTCAAGAAAATGAAATTTTTATATATATATTGTTTTCATAAAAACATATATATATATATAATCAATTTAAAAAAAAATATTAATTGAATTGTATTCAATCTAATGATACTAATAAGAAATTAATAATAAAAATCATATAGTTTTGTATTTGAAATACGTTAAAAAAATTTATTTTTCATAGAGTAAATTTTAAACTATTCATATCAAAGAAAATATTTTCTTAAAATTATCAAAAAATCAATAAAAGATAACTTTGCAAATAATAATTAAAAAATATAATTTAATTTCATCAAATAATTTTTCTATATTTTTATAATTTAATTATAACATTTTCCTATAAGAAACCCTATTTTCGGAGAAATTATATAATTGAAAAATCAATTAACCTTTCCTAAAATTGTGTGCTTATAATATGATGATTGTTTAATAAATTTACTTTTAGTATGAAATTTATATTTACATAATAAATCAGTTAAAACTATTACTACCCTCAAATTCAATGCCTAGGTAATAAGAGAGAAAAATTATGTTAATAATAATATTTAGTTTCTTAAAACATTTTCTTGCCTGCAACAAAAGATATCAAAGAGATAAAATTAGTCAAAGTGAAATATTTCATAAATATCAATGAGTGTTAAAAAAATAATTTAAAAAATGAATTAAATAAACATATTTTTATTCTAAAAATACTAGAATATGTAATTTTCAAGGATGATTCATTTTAGTTGGGGTCAGAATAGTGTTTAGAAAAAATTGAATATTAGAATGTTGGAATGTAATCCATTTTAATGATTTACGGATACCATCATGGATTTACAACTATATGCTTTATTATATGTTCAATGTATTAGAATTTTTTTAACTAATGGATTTATATGTGATTAATTGTACATTCAGATATTTTATTTTGTTGTGTAATAAACATAGGTATAAAGGGATTGATGGTTAAATTATTATATAATTTAAACTGTGTTTTCTATATATGAAATTTTTAAATATTAACATGAAATAATTGGTTTCATGTTGAAAAAATGTAATTTTATATAGATTAATGATTATTTCACAATATAGATAGATGTTGACATTTGAAAGAATTGTTATCCATTATTGATAATTTACTCATTAATATAAAGGGAGAAAGTGTATTTATAATATATTGAAACATTTTCATGCATACAAATAATATGAATGAAACTATTTCATCTATATAACACCATTAAATTTCTCAGAAATATATATGGATTTTTTAATCTATAATGTTCTATTTCAAATTATCTAATCATCCCCCATTAGAAAATAAGGATACAAATATATTATTAAAAATATCCTTCCTCGACATATGGACTTGGTGATAGATGATAAATGGATAATCGATAGTGTAAAATAAGACCATGATGTTTGGATTTAAGGTATGAATTATTTTGATATTATTTATGTAGAAAACATGATTTATTTGATATTTAGAAAAAATAATAACTATTTTTAAATAATTGATAAAGATGATAGAGAATGGTTAATAATTTATGGAAGACTTTTAATTTTGGATGTTTTATTAATACCATTTGGATATATTTATATTATTTTGACAATATTCAAAAAACATAATATTATTATATACAATGTTTAGTATTAAAAATTCTCAAAAAATATTGATACATTTGAAAAATGCTTCACTCAAAACGCGATAAATTTTCAGAGACATTTATTATGATTCGAAAAATGTATGACGGAAATGTAACCATTATGTTTAAGAAAGGAAAATGTTTATTCAAGGATGGATGTCTTTAAATTTTATGTTCATATGTTTGAAGGTATTATTATCCTTATGTATTATATAATATTTGATGATTAATTATTGTTTCTAATATATTCATATTGTTTCTAAATTCAATATTATAATTTAGTTTATATAGTTTTTGAATGGTTTTCCCATAGTCCTTGTGAGAACTATTCACATCTAAAATTTTTTATGCCTTTAAAACACAACAAAATGTAAAAAAAATTATAGGTACTAGAACTAATGATATGTGATTTCTTTGTTAGTATTTCCTTGTTTTTATAAATAAATGATTTGATATATAATGAGTATGAAGATATTCAGAACTGTATAACACTAATGTAAAAAATATAGTGGGATTTTATTTGAAGAATAAAGGGTGTATTATCTTTTTGAAACTTATAGGATTTTATTATGGATTTATAGTGAATATGTTTTCTATAGGAATATATATATTATAATATACTATTTTTCAGTTAATATTGAAAATTAATTTTTTACGTAAATGTTAAATTTCATTTGGATAATTAATTAAATAAAAAGTAAAATTATTATTTTAATTTTATTTCAATGTAAAATAAGTATTATTCAGGTATGTATAATTTAATTATGAACTTTTTATTCAAATTTAAACTATATTTTATTGTATTATTATTTTTATGTCGATAAATGCATTTCACTGAAAAAAATATTTTAAAATACATAACATATCTCTATTTTAATAAATTACAATAAATTCTAAAGAGATGTTATATAATATAAATTTTTAGATATTATATATATCTCTATGAATTGATATTAAAATAAATATAATTACTATTTATAATGTGGATGTGAAATCCACTTTCCCATAAAAATATGTATTTTTTGAAAAACTGCTTTCATCATGCCTTTGGGATTTTTTTTAATTGAATTCATATACCAGTGTGGATTGTTTTACAAAAATATTATTCCATATTTAGGATCATAATAATTAATATTATATAATATTATCAACATATGTTTTGTACGACATGAATATGAAATGTATTAAATATTAATTACCAAGGTAAAAATAGAATAAGATAATTTAGGGTTAAAATAAATTAAAAAGAAATATAACCAACATTAACATGTTATTTAAATTTAATTTTAATTTAAATTATCATTATATTTATTCCATAATGTTTTTTATCCATGATTGTAAATTATATTAATAGAAATTATATTTTGATATAATAAAACACAAATTATTTTGGGTAATAATAAATTTTAATTAAATAATTTATTTTAAGGAATTAAAGGATTTTTGAAATAAAAAACATTTCCAGTAAATATTATTATTAAATAAATATTATTAAAAGTAAATGATCTTATAATTTATATAAATCCAAATGTAATGTTTATAAGTGTTCAAATACTATTTTTGTGTAAAACATCATTTATTACTGAATAAATTACGATTCTATTTTAAATGTGAATTTTCATATATTTAAAAAATTATTTTGACAAAATGAATATATTTTTTGGAATTTAAATATCACAATTATCCATTGGTGAATTTTTCATATTTTTATGAGATAGTTTCATATACAGGTAACATTTAAATACCATGTAAATATATTTTGATTTTATGACATCATAAAGAACTAATATAGATTTAATAAATACTATAATGATTATAAAATACAAAACATTGGTTTTACTATTAATATAGTTTTATGTTATATTTATTTGATAAATTTTATAAATCATTTAATAATCCTTCATAACCATTAATATATATTATAAATTTAAATTTATTTCTTCATGATTAGGTCTCACCTCTACATTACAAAGGGTAATATGTTAATAACCTCAACACTAGGCCTTATAAAATAATGTAAACCAATCCCCTTTTCATTTAACCTGGTAAAAACTATGGGAATTTTTGTAGTTTTGTTTATTAGATTTTGTGGTACCAAAACCCATAATTTATAAATTATAATCAAATCCCCACCCATTAACATCAATAAATACACCCAATATCTTATTAAAAATCACTCGAAAACCATTTTGAACATATTTAATTTTTCCTCTATTCTCTATTTTCCTCCCATGGTTCCCCCGATCCCACAATTGTATCCTCTGAAGCATTCATTATCACACAAATATGGATTGAGACATTTCTTCCATCCGTTCAATTTAAGAACCATGTTTGAAAAAAGTAATTTATATTTCTATGGGTTATTATATCATTCAATAATATAACATATCTTAAAATACAAGAAATGTTATTTGAATGAGATACCATTTATCCAAAATCACTTAAATCCTTACCTAATCAGTTATTATACAGAAATTTTTAGGGTATTTATCTCTTCTCATTTCTATTCAACCAATTCTTTTATATTATAATTATTAACATAACCATTTATTGGTAATATTTTCCTAAAACCCCATTATCTTCAATTTTTGTTCTATATGAATATAACCCCATTCACACATAGTAATCATTTAGATGAATGATTATGTATATCCATTACAAAGCCGTAATTTAGTATGTGTTCATTTTTTATCCTCTTTAATAAATTTTATTTATTATCTTATGAATTCCATTTCTAATTCTAAATGTTGGGAAAAATAATTTTTCTCCATTAATTAGCATTTTAGGTAAAAATTATGATGAAACCCTTTCACTATCAACATCCCTTTTTATGAATTTTTAAGTGACACTATTTTGCTACTCAAAAATCACGAGGATTTTATATGTCAAAAAAATTATATTGTGAATACCGTACAAATTTTCTATAAATAGAATTCAACATTATAAATATATACATAATTTAAATAAAGAAATAAATTTCTAGATTCCACACTCATTAATATTGGAATAAAATATGATGATAAATTTGTCAACATTGTAATAAATATCTCACACTTAAGCTTGAGGAAAAAATAACGGTGATGGGTGTGACCAAGATTATGTAGTGCTAAAATGAATTGGGAAATAATTATTCTCAGGACATGTCTATTTGGGGTTGTGAGTCATCCTGATCCATTTTTTGGACTTTTCTATCCTGATTTCCTGGCAGGTATCCGTGAAATTATTTATGAAGTAGGTTTTTATGTCGTTTCCACAATTCCCATGTTCCCATTTTGTTATCATGATATAATATGTGTTCTTTTAAGTTTTATGAGTCTCACCCCAATTATTCAATATTTATATGACTATTTTTAGAAAAATATTACATTCTTCATGTTACTAAATGTTTATTACCTAATGATGCTTTATAGATCACCCTATTATTATTTTTGTTTCCATGTTATCTGAGGTAGTTTTATGTGTGATAATGTTAAGGATGTTTTTAACACAGATGAAATTTTTTTAGTTTTAAATTTTTATGTAATGTTTGAAATTCCCAATGACTCTAAACTTGTCAATATTATGGGACCTATTGAGATGAATATTTTGTAATAAATAATGCGTTAATTCTAAATAATGAGTATGGTTTTCATAGTTGGTATCAATGAAAAAGTTATTTTATTTTGGGATTATGATTAAAAAAACTGTACATAATGCATTATGTAAAATCCTAAGCCTAAAAAAACACAAATATATTTTAGTTATTATTGATTAAGAGGTTTATCATGAAAAAAATTACATGTGTGTATACTATAGGTGAAAATGGTTCGGACATAGATATACCAAGGTGAAACACACAATTAAGGTGCATTGGTCCTAGCTCAACATAAAATGGTATGCACCAATAGGCCTTTATATTAACATATTTTTAAAAACATTTGGGATATTATTTTGTAATGAGATAATCTCATTAAAACTATTATTATTTGGAATGGTTCTCATATGATTGTTGGTTAGGAAATAAATCATTGATAACTAAGAGTAAATCCTATAAATTCTATAGTGAAGGAAGTAAAGAAAATTTATACCTTAACAAATTAATGACGTTATATTCATGTTAATGAAATTGGGAATAATCATCCTTCATTTATTCTAATTAATTATAGACAATGAAAATAAATATATGTAACCAAGTAAACAACTAACCAGAAGGACAATGTGATGAATTTAAAAATGAGATTCCCAAACATTACGATGATAATGTATGACATGTTTTGATTATGTAAAACCATCGATAAAAAATCAAAATTATGAACTAGACCATTGTTGGACACAAAATGAAATTAATGATGACAAAGATATCATTTAAAGTAATTTCATTTGATAATGTTGAAATAGGTAGTAATACCGAATTTAAATTGTACAACAGGTGGGGAATAAGGGCCAATGGGAAATGTCAAAAGGTAATGGGTGATGTTTTAAGTGTGGGATGATGTGGAATAAGGTATCCAAATAATAGGGAAATTTTGATAATGTGATTATTGGAAATAATTATAATTCAAAATTTCTATATACATTTCGATGTTGTAAATTTGGAGAAGATGGAAATTTTCCATGCAAATGCTCTATTCCAAGTGATTAGAAGTATTATGAGTATAAAAAATCTCCAAAAATATGGGATAAAGTAATGTCCAAAGTAGATATGGATCACGTTGAATGGTGTATTGGTAACCTATACTCTATAGTTGTGTTTTTAAATATTTATTTCAATGAATTCTCTATTAGAAATTCACTATGTATCGTATGGACATCATGTCACCATCCAAAATGATATCACACCAAAATAAAACATAATTGAATATTTATAACATTTATATGTTTGTGGGATGGTTTTTATAAAGTATTATCTGTATTCCTTGAGTGTAATTTTATGTTATCATAGTTTTGTAATGTTTGTACACTTACAATGCCACTATAAATAAATGGGAGATGGAATTCACCATATTTAACATGAATCATATTATGCTTCTGTAAATGTATAGGTAAGAGTATGAATATTCATTAGAAATTGTATGTGTCTAAATATTTGGAGAGTATGTGAGGATATATACTATGAAAATTGTTCATTTCAAATGATTATGGTGTTTATATATTGTTATATTAAATTTATGGTGGAAAATTATTATATAAATTGAACATTGGAGATAAGAATTTATAAACATCTAAGTAATTATTCCATTATTGTTATCATATAACAACATGAAATTTATTTAGAATTGTACTGATAATATATAAGTGTTATTTAGTGAGAAATTGGTATTTTATAAAGAACATGATTGAGTTATTGATAACCTGTAATATGTGATCAATGATGGAAAAAATGTTATTATTCATAGGATGATATTTCTGAGGATAAATGTTTGTTTTTCAATCATTGATACATATTTTGAATATTTTAGTGGTGGAAATCAAGTATGATATTTTGGGAAACAAATTATAGGAAAATTATTTTTATTTTATTATTGATTATTGATATTTAAAGACAATTTTTTTAATTAATGTAGATATATCTATTGTGATGATTTGATAAGGATAATATTACATTTTTTGGAGTTTTACAATGAAGGGTATAACACAACCATTGGGGCTAAAAAATTATTTTATTATGTGTTTATTAATGTAATATATTGTTAAATATTTAATGAATTATCTATGTTAATACATTGGTATTGTTTTTGTATTTTTTAAATTAATGTATTAATATTAATTAAATTTCAATATCTTATTAATTTATTCTATAAATTTATTATATTGTAAATATAATAGGTATATGTTATTATTATTTAGTGGATTATATGATACTTGATATGTTTATTCCATTGCAATAGTCATAAAATTAATTTTTTATGATCTCGTTGTTTCGATAAAATTATTTATTGTAGTGCGATTTTATTAAATGATAAATTAATCTTTTCAAGAATGTATATTTATTTATTTTACTTATTCATAAGGAAGAATAATTATATAACACTATTAAAAGGATCTTCAAATGAATTTTTTTTCATATCATAATCCTAAACAATTAAATTATTGTCATTTTATCGATCATAGATTTATGGTTAGGTGTTAATTGAATTTATCTTTACTATCTTCTATGTCACTCTATATTTGTTTTTTCGTTTTTTTCTTTTCCATGACTATTTTATTTATATCCAACAAATTTTCTCATACTTCTACCCCCTGTTAAATGAGAACCATCACATATACCTTTCTCTCTTTTCTTGTGGATGTTTTAATCACTATTTTTATGACGTGGGACTCCAATATGGATATTTTCAAGTTTCAAAAAAATTAGTTATGATATTCCTGTTTAAATTATGAGGAACCAATTTATTAAAGGGTGGAAGAATATAAAACCCCGAGTTTTTAAAAGATAAAACAATATTAAATTTTTTTATGAAATACAGACAACAATTATTTATATATGACCTTTTCAACCATTACATTAGATCACATGATATCTGTAGTATTAAACAAATTATAATATATATATATTGATACCAAATATATTGGAAAAATAATTGAAAATATTCATTCAATTTTTGGTTGATACTTTTTTTCTTTGAAATATGTTTTCTTTAAAAATGTTTTTTATTTATCTTTTATTAATAAAATATTAAATTTATTTACTAGAAAATTTAGAAATATTACTTCCTAATAAGAAGCCCATTTTGACAAAAAATTATCAAAACTATCTTATTGTTATAATTTTGTAATTTTTCATTAATATAGAGATTTTAGTGAATATTAAAAAATACCATATTTATGAAACATTTACATTTATTTTAATATAATAAAAACATTTATAGTCAAATTATTATTTTATTTTGATATAAATGTAACATATTTTATATTTATATATAACTAATTCAATTAAGTACTATTTTTTCATCTTTATAGCATATTTTAGTAAATGATTATTTTTGGAATCAAAAACCAATTTTCTGAAAACTATTTTTAAAAAGGTAATGTATTTATATTTTAATTTATTATGATAACATATAATGATAAATAATAAAAATAAAATAATTATATTATTCATCTATATTTATTAATTAAAATTAATAGAAGTGTGATTATTATTTTAAAAGATGATGCGAAATCATATTTTCCCTTAAAAATTTATTTAAAAAAACAACTTTCATCAAGCTTGTGGGATTCATATTAAATTACTATATTATACCTCTCTAAATTTATTTTATAAAATTTATTAAATATTTGGAATCAATGTAATAATTATAATGTAATAAATTCAACTAAATTTTGGTTTAATATGAATTTCAAATAAAGTAAATATTAATTACAATAATAATAGTAAAAAGGAATAATTAAATGTAAAAAAAATTAATAATGAAAATAAACAACATAAACCTAATAGTAATATTTAAATTGAATTCATATGAATTTTATATTTATTCCATTTATTATTAAATTTATAAATGCTAAATTAATTAGTTTGATAAAAATTATATTTTGAAAAAAAAATAGTCATGTTTTGGGTAATATTCAAATTCAATTAAGGAATTTTTTTTATCAATTAATGGATTCAAATATATATAATTTCTATCATAATTTCTATTATTAAATTATGTTAAATAAATTTAAACCATGATATAATTTATATGAAGTGAAATGTAATGTTTATGAGGATACGAAAATAGTTATTGCCATAAAACCAAACATTCCTCTATAAATATTTATTCTATTATAAATGTTAAAAATCATTTATATAGAAAATTATTTTTATAATTTAAATATTATTTTAAGAATAATAATGAAAAAATTATCCAACTATTTATATTTCATTATTTTTTTAGACAATCAAATTTTTAGGTAAAAATTAAATACTATATAAATTTATATTGATTTTATGGCATTATAATGAGACAAATGTGATTTAATTAATAATATAATGTATATCCATGAAATATAATCTCTTCTCCTATAAAATAATTATAAATTTCTTTATTTGATTAATTTTTAAAATCCGTGTGAATCATCAAAAACCAATAAAAATATTTATTTTTTAACAAATTTTCATTAAGTGTATAACCCACCTCCAAATCATATGTATGAGAATTTAAAAATAATTACACATATTTTAACAATATAAAGCCACACATTATCTCATTAATCATCACTATAAATACATTAAACACATATGTGTTCAGACACAACTTATCTAGAGTCCATCCAAGGCTCACCCATGCTCTCAAAATCACCTCCAATGAATTATTAATCACAATATCATGGTAAGGAAGATTCTTCTTCTCCATTAACTTCTAGAATCATGATTTATATTATCCATATTAATTTAAATTTCTTATATATTAATTGAATTATAAAAATTCTTTATACATTCCTATTTATGGTATTTAAAAGAGATATTATACATCCTATCTCAATTTGATCCTTACCTATATTGTTACTATGTTAAAATTTACAAAGGGGTTTCTCTTTCCTCATTTACATTCTAGAACATCATTTTGGTTATTATTAATTGTTTAAATTTTTGTGTGTTTGTGTATGTTTTAATACAACCCATTCCATTTCTTTTGAATTCTAAATGATGATATACTTATTTCACTATAATTAATCCCTCCCACGAACCTTAATTTACAACCATTAACATTCCAAAATATATTAAGGGTTATTTATATATCCTATTAATATATTTTTATTCTTATTTAAAAAATGGAGGGAAAGGGCGAAACAATATCAGTTCTAAAAATAATTTTTAATGTAGATAGATATGATAATTAAATTAAAAAAGGGTAATTTTATTAGAGTCCATTAAATTGTAATGACTTTAGCAAAGGGATTTCACCTTCATGTCCATGTTATCATAGATTTGGTGTTCAATGTGGCTAGAATTCTTGTCTCATGTGTGAAAGAACTCATCTATATTAGAATTCCCCCCTTAAAAACAAATCTCATGAGGTTATTCAATGTTTTTTCATTTCTCTTCCTATGAGGTATTTAGTGGGATTGGATATATAGGAAACCCTTCATTAGAATTTAAATTAAGAGAAATATGTTTCCTTACCCTTTTTACTCTCATTCCACTTTGATTCCTTCTACATTAACCACCATATTATCTTGGTCTTATCTCTGATCATCATTTTACCTTTCAAATAGTCTAGTTCTATGAGATTATATTTTCATGTATTGATTGACATATGATATTTCCCATGCATCTAATGAGCGATCTGGTTTCCACTAGCTTCGGTAGGTGTGAATTTTCCTTCATCCCTTTAACCTATTTCAATTCGACAACAATAAACTCTTATTTATCCCGACATTTATTTCATGTCTTTTTTATTTCTTGGTATCTGCACCCCTGTCATATAAGTTCTATCCATGCGATCAAATGATATTTTACTAGATATTTCTAATTCATAATCTGCCTCTGATAATTCTTGATATCCTGTAATATTTTCATCTAGTAAATGTAACTGAATATTTAAACCATCCTGATGATCTTTCTAAACTCACTCATGGTATGGACCTTCCTCAACTAACCATTGAAAATGATTTCCCATAATTATGCAGGCGCCTATATTTTTTTATCTTCTCTACCACCTGAGAAGAGGGATAATTACTATGGACATTCACATCTAGTGTAATTACATCTGAGGATTTTATGTCATTACCAATGCACACAGAATTCATCCATTGATGTAAAATATTGAAACCTGCACCTCTAAAACTCATCAAGTGAACAACATCTTATTTAAAATACAGAAGGCCTATTTCAGGTGGGTGAAAAAATCCACCATATTGGATTGATAACATGTTCCCCTACATCACACTGGGTTGTTAGCTTCATATCTTAATCCGGAAAAGTCACAATTGGATTATCAACCCTCATAATAACATCCTTCAGTATGGATTCTTGATGTTCCTACCTAAGAGTGATTGCTTGAACCATTGCATGAAAATCAAAATTAATATATCCCCCTATAGTCATATTTGTTGGCATGAATAAATAACCATGATATTTAACAATATTTTGATTCCAAACCCCACCACTTGATATATAATAATCAGTCCATGATTCATAGACGTTTGAGTACATCATCCAAAATTCCTCTCGACTATAATCTTAAAAAATATATTAAAACCATTGAATCATAATCCTAAACAAAAATATGGGTGAAACAAGATGATTTAGTTAATCATTTCAACTATCGGAGAACATGTTGTGTTCAACGAGATTTCAGAGATCCGTCAAACTATTGGTTTTTTTTAATGGAAGTGGAGTTCTAGGAATCATTCCAAAATTGAAAAAGTCATAGCATCATGATTCAATGGAAAATAAAAGGACCAATAGAAGATATATAACATGAAACCATTTAATTACTGGGAACATTGGGTCATGTAGAAGCAAGATCCTCCACTATCATAACCTGTTCATGATTTTTCTTCTTTTAAGAATCATAAAAACCTCTCGATCATTTACACCACAATAGTTCATTACAAATCGATAAAACACTGATATTGATGTTCGATTCTCTCATAATCGTATCACTAATATAAGGTGGAAGATATTCATAACATAATAAAACTCAGATTGTGATATTGAGAACTTAGGAGAGAGAACATACAAATCATGGACCTTTGGGCCGAGTATAATCTCTAGCAACATCAGGAGAGAGTTAGGGAATAAGAAATGAAGGAATGGGTTCCTGTGATGTCAGGAATTTGGGATGGGACAACCTCTACCTCAAAATAAAAGAGGGAGCATGGGGAACCTCCCTTAGTTCCTAGGTAATCAACAAGAAGGTGACAATAGATAAGATAAGTGGCTATAAAAATTTCGCCGTTATTTTATTTCCCCATATTATTAATGATTCTATATTATTGTGCCCCTACCATTTCCAATTCAAAGAATTTCGATATTTCCTTCCATTTTCATTTTCCATTTAATTTCCAAATTATTAGATACCTTTTTCACTCTAATCATCCCATATTATGTTCTTTATGTTACATCATTATACAATCTAAATTGCAATGTGATTTTCCATACTTATATAATTGTGTATAAAATATCATTCCCATTTACTATCAAGGGTAATGACATTTATAGACATAAAATTATTTAAATTATGAAATACATGTATGTATTTGATATTATTTAATTATTTAATAAAATAATATTATAAAATAAATGTTGTTGAATGATCTATATGGTACCCTTAGGACTGATAAAGAAGTGAAATTGATGAGTTATCAAAAAATTATATTGGGATCCAATTCATTGGGTAATGATTCATCTCATGAGAGGTAATGTTGGAACATGGAGTTAACCTGATTTGTAAAGACTGAGGATATCCATGTAATTTTTTTTAATTATATGGTAATTTTATGATTCTTCTAAAATTGACGTTGTGTGACTCCAAGGCCCGGTGTTCCCATAATGAATTTCTGATATTTTTTGGCTATGTTCAGTAATCATGTATGTGGGGTTTTGTATCATTTTGATCTAGTGCTTGGAATTGAATATGAGGACACCATTGAACTCACAGTGCTGATATTTTCATAAGGTGACCTTCACCTCGACCACAATAGGTTGCAATTGAAAGTTATTTTTTGTGTTTTATGCTGAAATAAAAATAATATAAAAATCATGGTTTATTTTATTTTCAATGAATCCTCCAAATTTATTTTTTTGGTGGGGGGAACCACCAGGGTTGGGAAACATACCTTCTTGAATCATAAAGGTGGGGACCACATGTGGGTGGTCGAGCATTTAATTATGGGAATTAAATGACCGGTTACACAGAATATGTAACCACAATCCACATTCTTTAATAGGATTCATTACATTCGAATTAATGAATCAACTTAATCATTTTGTTTCCTCTAAATTAATAGTGTCCACATCAATGTAATTAATGTCCAACTCTTTTTAAATTATTAAAACATAATTTATTATATGGGTTATTTTCTTTGGTGGGATTCAAGAGATTTTTTTGAAAAATGGTAGAAGCATGGGATAATTGTGGAGAAACTTTTCCTCTCCAACGAAGAACGCTTCTCTAAAAAAGAACGAGGAATTGAACACGAGCCCGGATCAGAAGCATCTTGCGGAAGAAATGCGACATTCTCCAATTACTTTGACATCTTCCTCATGACATCCTCCAACAAATGACAAGGTAGGTTTTGTTGTTTGAATACCCCATACCATTTCTTGACGTTCTTTTTGAATGAAGAAATAATAAGCTAGTTGTTACAATTGTAACTCAGAGGGTATGTGCCAAATGAAAATGGCCCAACCTCCTTGGAATCATTTTTGGTTTTTGATGTGTTCTTTGTGATTGAGGAAGAATGTGAATGGTTCCATAGATTGTAACTATTGGGACTCAAGAGCCACAATTGGCCCCAAGGCTAACCGCGAAGACGGCGGTGGCTCAACCGCACCGCTGGAGAAAAACCACGGCCCGTCAGCTGCGGCAGAGCAAGAGCAATGAACATCACTCCAGCTAGCCTCATTAAGGGAATGGTGGCCCATGTATGCGCTGCCCAGTGGAGAATATTTGTGGCCTTGGGACATGGTAGTGAGGTGAGGCACGGGCGGTTCAACTCCGGTCACCGGTGATGGCGCGGTGAACGACCTCACCGCACGGGGAAAGTCGTCCATCCGCCCAACCAGAGATCTGAGTGGTCGCACGTATCAGACCACACTACGAGCCCATCCCAGCTATCTGGTTTGGACCCAGTGGGTCGGGTCGAACCTAGAGCTAGACCCCATTGGGGCCTACTGGGTCAGACCGGACACGGACCCATTTCGACTCTCTTCCCTCTTTCGGCCATATCATGAACTTTGGGCGTCCGTTTGATGAACCATTTGTAGCACCATCAAAATTGGATCAATATAGTCATGGTAGTATAACCCTCTTGAGTTTTTGATAATTTTGGGGTACATCCGGGTTGGATCAATCTTGAATCCAACCAGGCCTTCTTGACTAAAAGGCCAATAACATTCAGACTGGGTGTCCAATTGATGCACCATATTTATCATTGAGACACTAATCACATGGTGGTCATTTGGGAGACTTCTTCATGGGACATCCTGGAAGATAGAGTATCGACACATTTAGTTAGGAGAGGACCCTCTCAAAATCAAGCGATCTTAGTGTGGGAACCATGTAGCCATTTGTAACATGAGAATGGGATCCTATGTGGGTATATGCTTTAGGATCCCTTGTGGGTCTATGGTCAAGAGTATCATATGGATCCTCTCTTGGAATCCACATGATACTACTCTAGGATCCTACATGGGTATGATGTACTTGGATCCTATGTGGGTTTGATTTTGTACTAGGATCTTGTGTAGGTTTGATGATTTGCGATATTATATGGGTCTGAGGATTTAGGATACTATGTGGGTCTGCCTTTTAAAATAGTAAAATGATTTAGTAGTTACATCTAATCATATTTTCTACTGTACCTATGTTATACCTTGTGTGAGATGAGGCTTTACCATTTTGATATCCTTCTGTGCGGTGTACATGTGTGATACTTACCTTTGTGGTGATAAATTTGTGGTATTATATTGTGTGGAATACCTATGTGGTACTGACCTTAGTGGTGATACATTTAGGGTATTCTATTATGTGATGTACATGTGTGGTATTTACCTTCATGGTGATACGTGTGTGGTATTCTACAATGTGGAATACATATGTGGTACTTACCTTAAAGGTGATACCATTGTGGCATTCTTCTATGTGGTGTACCAATGTGGTACTTACATTGGTGGTAATCAGTCCTTCGTGGAACATTAGTACTTTGGCTAAAGATTTGGGCCGTATGTTTTTTCATTAATCAGATGGGTATACTTGATAAATTAGGTATATGTATCGACATATACCTATGTAGGGTTGAATGTTGTTTTCGGGATTTTTGGTTTATACTTTTTGGATTTTGTCACACCTTGAGGGTCTCAGAGTCCCTACAGAGTATCGTTATACTCACCCCTTAATGGTCTATGCCCACACCTTGTTGTGTTTGGTGTAGAAAATAGACATAGCTAACTGAGGATGATGGTACCAGGACTGGAGGTAGCTTGAAGGTGGACCATAGATGAGACGCACTACAGAGACGAATGTTCGAGAGTTATACCTACCATTCAGGTATGATCCTTGGAGGCTGTTCATCAGATATGTTCGGTTATCTAGTAATTTTCGGTTTTCTTGTAATTTCTAGTTGGTCTTGTATTCTATCCCCTTTTTACTTTTAGTACACACTCCTTTTTTACTATACATTTTAATTGTGTTCATATATTTTTTGTGCTTGGTAGTGCTTGATTAAAGGATATAAAGGCAATGACTTCCCTATATTAGGAAATACACCTTTCGATGCTTGTCACCATCCCTTGGACAAATAAGGCGGGTTTGGGGTAGTCACAACACATGCCCTGGGGGATGGGGTGGGACAATTTTCTATTAGAGGAGTTAGTTCTACCATTGAACTTTGGAATCAGATCATTTTAACAAAAATAGTGTTATATTTAGTGAGTGTGGGTATTATTCTAGGGAATCTAGTGTTGGATTAGTGGACAATGTATCCATACACCGGGACCCTGACTTCGGATTTCTGACACAGTGCATGTAAACACTAATTGTGTGTGTGTTTCGAAATGTTTTCATTGTGATCTGTTTGAGTCATCTCACCATGTATAACATGTTGACTGTGGCACACCAGTTCTTTTTTATGATGCCTCTATGTAGACATCCATCTAGGGTTCTAACTATAGTATGTGATGATATCCCACTGATCAATGAGGCCTCTCTGCGTGGCCCTCTTTCAGTAGAGGCATCAGCGGTATATGTACCTGTTAGGCCACCGAAGCCACCAACCCCAGCTGAAGAAGGTGCATCTGCTTGATTCAATTTCATGAGTTATTGTGCCAGAGGCCCCCGAGGTTTCAGTGAGAGACATACCCACAGGCAGTAGAGGATTGGCTGGAGGCCATGGTGAGAGTCATTTAACTGGTAGGGACACCAGATGATCTCATGGTGATATTTGTCTCCCGTCTTCTATAGGAAGCAATAGGAATGTGTTGTAGCCTGATGCTCTAGGCTCATGACGAGGTGACACTTCTCTATTCAGTCTTTGAGAGGCTGTTTCGGGCAGAGTTTGTCCCAGTGTCCCTTCACTAAATGCGCATATAGGGGATTCTTCATCTACAGTAGGGCATCATGACTGTGGATCAGTACATAGTGTGGTTCAACAACCTCTTATTCTACTCCACTGATATTGTGTGGGACCCATTCTTTAGGGACCAAACCGTCATGTAGGGACTCGGGTGGGAGATCAGGGATTTGATGATTTCTTTCAGCATTCCAACGCTAGTGGGGGTGTTAGAGAGAGCCATCTTAGTGGAGATTTTTCATGCTAAGTAGTCACCAACAGTGAGAACCCCCATCGAGAATCACGTAGTAGAGTCTTCTATAGCTGGAAGCGGATAGATATCATAGTGGTCCAAGAGGACCAGACTGACACATGGAAAACCACATGATTTAGGGTTGGTTGTGCGGGGCACAAGAGACAATGCTAGTCATGCAAGGTGCAGGCAGTGTTACACATGTTTCGGTCAAGGTCACATGGCTCGTGACTATCTGACCAGTTATTGGAATGATCTGAATACTGTCGAAGGACTACCCAGGTAGAGAAAGAGGATCGACTGAGGAGGTCCAAAAGCAGTAGGCGGATGTGGCAGAGGAGTTGGTCGTGTGGCGAGCGGTGGTATACTGTTCGAGATGTTACGGCCACCACCACCAGGTTGTCCACCTTGACCATAGGGAGATATTGGATAGGGGAGATATCATCTCCATGTAGCTGAGGCCTATAATCATGACGCTCCAGATATGATACGAGGTGCGATTTTTTTCTACTCCACCGTTGCTATTGTACTTATAGATGCATGTTCCATTCAATATTTTATTGCCACTTCCCTCATTCATAGATCTAAGATTCTGATTGAGTCGTTGGCTCGATCCTTATGTCTATAGAGTCTTAAAGGGGAGGATTCGATAATTACACACTAGTTCCAGCAGTGTGAGCTTACTCTAGGAGGTGAGAACTTCAGCCAGGATCTCCTTTTAGCAGCGTCGAGGCCTTACGATGTCATCATGGGTATGGACTAGTTATCTATAGTCCATGACTAGATAGTCTATTTTAGGGACAATGTGTGGTGAGTCTGCACTGATGGGACTTGGCTTACCTTCACCAGTGAGAAGGGATCCTTTGTAGTGTTGGATAGACTTACTCGGATGTGGGTGTAGTCGATCACTCATCATTTGGCTAGCCTTTCCCTCAGAGTAGTTGATGTGGAGAGTCTGAGTTATCCTGTAGTGGTGGAACAGTATGCGAATGTCTTCCCTAATGATGTTCTAAGTTGACCTCCATGGAGATAGGTGGACATTTACATTGACATTTACCCTAGTACGACACTGTTATCTACACCAACGTATCGTATAGCTCCCGAAAATCATTCTGTGTTGCGGGCAGAGTTCAAGGAATTTTAGGGGAAGGGGTTCATCCAGTCCAGTATTTCTCCTTAGGCGGCCCCGATTTTGTTTTCCAAGAAAGAATATGGGATTTTGAGACATTTTTTTTGAATAACGGCATCTGAACCATGTGACCAAAAAGAACATGTACCCACACCCAAGGATTGATGTCCTCTTTGATCAGCTGAAAGGATCATAATGGATCTCGAAGATAGGCCTCAGATCAGGCATTCATCAGCTCAGAGTATGGGAATAAGATTTGTAAAAGATGGGATTCAGATGTCAGTACGACCATTATGAGTTTTTTTTTCATTACTTTCGTCATGACCAATGCTCCAATTGTGTTCCTGGGACTAATGAAAATGATCATTCAACCATACCTAGATTCCTTTGTAGTAGTATTTATCGACGACATTTTGACCTACTCCACTACTGATGAGGAGCATGCCAATCATTTTGGGAGAGATATGGACAAAATCCGAGAGCACCAGCTTTGTGGTATGCACTAAAAGTGCCAGTTCTGGATCTGAGAGATTCAATTTTTGGGACATGACTTCTCAGAGGTAGGAGTAGCAGTGGATCCAACATTGATTGAGGCGGTACATGCATTGGAGCCACCCAAGAGTGGGATGGAGGTACGAATTTTCCTAGGTTTGGCTGGATACTACCTGAGTTTTGTGCCAGATTTCTCTAGAGATTCAACATCTTTATCAGCATTGATGATATAGGTGAAACCCTTCTTATTGATAGGGAGATGCTAGCAGCGTTTTCAGAAGCTTGGGAAGAGGCTAACTAGTGCCCCCCATCTGTAGGCTTCTGTAGGAGGGTGTTGTGTATGTATTCTACTACAATGCATCAGGGGCCAGACTCGGATGTGTCTTGATGCAGGAGAGATTAGTGATCTTGTATGGTTCTCAAATAGTGATAAGTCATGAGTAGAACTATGATACCCATGACCTAAAGATTGTAGTCGTGGTCATCGTCTTGAAGATGTGGCGACATTACTTTATGGGAGAGGAATTTACAGTTTACTCTGATCACAAGCATCTCAGATATACCTCCCTTAAAAGGACACGAAAATGAGGTAGAAGAATTTGTGTGAGTTCCTCTAGGACTATGTCTTTGAGCTATTCTATACTCATGGGAATGGGAATTTTTCACCAGATTCCCTCACCAAGAGATCTGTTATAAAACTTCTAGGTGAGGTGACAGAGTAGCTAACCGCTGTGTATATATCTGTTGTGGATCGAGATGGATCAACTTTAATTTAGTTTCTTATAGTCACTCCCCCACTTCTTCATAAAGTCATGGAGGATCAGCACGAGGATAGAAATTGTGAGGCTCGACGTGCTCGGATATCCACAGGACATGCAGTTGATAGATTTTCTGAAGGTGGGGAGCACATCATCCTTTTCAGAGGATGTAACATGGTACCCGTATCACTTTAGAAGGATGTATTGAAGGAATTCCACACATCCCATCTAGAGTTATATCTAGGTGTGGTGAAGATGTACCAGGACCACCGCCAACTGCTCTGGTGGCTGGGAATGATGAAAGCAGTAACAAAGTTTGTCTCTCGGTGCCTCACTTGTTAGAAAGTGAAGGCAGAACATCAGGTATCTATAGGAATGGATCAGCTATTAGGGGTCCCATAGTGGAAGTGGGAAGAGATATCTATGGACTTCATGACAAGACTTCCATGTACATCCAGTGGTCATGATTATATCTGGGGAATTGTCGACCGACACACCAAGACGGCCCACTTCCTTCTAATGAGAGAGTAGGGTTCATCAATGATCTTAGGACACCTCTATGTTTACGAGATTGTGTGTCCACAAAGAGTAACCCTGATGATTTTCTTTGATTGTGATTCATGTTTTACTTCCGGGATATACAAGGGGTTGCAGAAGGCTTTCTGGACCCAAATTCATTTGAGCACCCCCTTCCATCCTCAGACGGATGGCCAGACTGAGTAGACCATTAAAACCCTCGAGGACATGTTGTGTTCTTGTATCCTCGACTTTGTTCACAGCTAAGATGATTGCATTCCCTTGGTGTAGATCTCATACAACAACATCTATCACTCCACCATTTGTATGGAACCATTCGAGGTGTTGTACGACCGACTGTGCAGTTCGCCTATGTGATGGACTGACCCAAGGGAGTTAGCACTCATGGGACCAGATAATATAGGAGCTACCATGGAGAAGGTGCAGATCAACTAGAATCGGATGAAGAATACATATAATAGGCATAATTCTTATGGAGATAAATGATGGTAACTCTAGAGTTCATGGATGGTGACCACGTCTTTCTATGGGTCTCACCCCAACATGGTTTGTAGAGATTTGATCGGGGCAGCAAGTTATCTCTGAAGTTAATCGGACCCTTTGAGGTCCTCAGAATAGTTGGTGAAGTGGCTTACTGCTTACCTCTGCCCCCTCAGTTGCACTGGGTTCATGGAGTCTTCCACGTATCCTAGATGAGGAGATACGTGCATAACCATTCTCACATAATCAACCCCAGCGAGCTGGACATCGATTATGGGGAGACATTTGTGGAGGTTCCAGTATAGACTGAATATCGAGAGGATTGGGTCCTTCGTTAGAGTTCGATACCTTTGGTGTGTGTACATTGGCCACATAGGAACCTCCCGGAGAGAACATGGGAGTGGGTGGATTATATTTGAGCTATGTATCCTCACATGTTTTCCAAGTTGGTGTTTTGGATTTTGGGGATGAAAATCTCTGTGGTGGGGAGAATGTGATGACCCAGAAATTTGATGAAATTTTTTTATTAACTATATAGGAATTTAACGAATACACAAAAATTGACGGTGTGTGCTTTTGAGGACTAGTGTTCCCTGAATGAATTTCTAACTTTTTTTCAGGTATATTCAGTAAATGTGCAAGTGGGTTTCTGTAACTTTTTAACCAGCATTCGGAATTGAAATATGAGGTCACTGTTGAAGTCACTAAGACAATATTCTATTAAGGTGACCTTCACCTTGACCACTATAGGTCAAAGGTGAAATTTTTATGTCATTTTTTACGTGGAAATAAAAATAAAATAAATAACAAGTTTTATATTATTTTTAATGAAATCTCATAATTAGATTTTTTGGTTGTGGGAACCACCCTGGCTTGGAAACCTCCCTTTTTGAAACATAAAGGTGAGTACCACACAAGGGTAGTTTGGAATTTAATGTTGGGAATTAAATTCCTAGTTGCACAAAATGTTTATCCACATTCCACCATAATTATTATGATTCATTAATTATGAACTAATGAGTCAATGAAAACTTTTAGTTTTCTCTAAATTAATTATGACATCATCATGATAATTAATGGAAAACAATAATTAATTCATTATATCACAATTTAATATGTGGGATATTTGTTTTTGTTGGGATTCTGAAGAAGTATTTTAAAAAATGGAGAATCTTGGGATAATTGTGGAGAAACTCTTCCTCTCTAATGAAGAACTCCTCTCCAAAGAAGAATGAGGAACCGAACATGAGCCTAGATCAGAAGCACCTTGTGGAGGAAAAAACATCGAAATTATCCAATGACATTGACTTCTTCCTTGTGACAACATCCAATGAATGATAATGTAGGGTTTTTTGTTTGAATACCCCTTACCCTTCTTCACATTCTTCGTGAATCAAGAAATAATAAGTCATTTGCTATTGGTCTAATGTAGAGGGTATGGGCCCAACTAACATGGCCGACCATCCCAAAATATTTTGTGGGTTTTGATGTGTTCTTCATGATGGACGTGGATAGTGACTAGTGCCTCTAATAGGAACCAGTGGGACTCGAGAGGGGCAGGCGACACCATGGCCGGCTGCAATGATGGTGGCAGTGCAACCGCACTGCCGAAGAAGAAATACGGCTCCTAGGCCATGACGGAGAAAGGGCTGTGGCCAGAACTCCAACTAGCCACATGAAGGGGAAGGCGTCATGCGTCTACGCCGCCTGGTGGAGAAGATCCATTGACTTGTGCCGCAACGGTGAGGTGAGTCGTGGCCGTCTCGATGCTTGAAATAGGTGAAGGCGCGACGCATGACCACGCTGCTTGAGGAAGGCTAGAAATCCGACCTGCCGGGGTACCGAGCAGTCCATACTAGGGGACTGCATTGCGGCCCGCTGCGTCGTGGGTGGCCCCACCATGGGCCGCCACGCCACAGGCCGCCACACCACGGTCCGGGCCAGGCCGAACCCAGTTGGTCGGGCCGGGCCAGACCCAGCGGGCCGGGTCGACCCGAACAGGTTCAGGTGGCCCAGGACAGCTCCGACCAGACCCGGACCTACTTCATCCATTTTCTCTCTTTCTTTTGTATCTTGAGATCCGGGAGTCCTTTTGATTATCGACCAATGGTTTGAGGTTTGGACCATCCAAACCTTAAGTGAGCTTAGTGCGGGAACCCTATAGTTGGTTGTAGCATGAGAAAGGGATCTTATGTGGGTCTGTGATTTGGGATCCTTTATGGGTCTGTGTTCAAGAGTCTCACTTGGAAACACTATAGGAATCCACATGATAAGAGTGAAAAAGTTATTTTCTAAAAACAACATTATATTTTTTAATAGATTTCATAAAGTATATTTAAAATTTAGATATGATTAATTAATTAAATAATTAATATTCATATAAAATATTTTTATTATAGTTTTTTAAAACTATTTTATACTTGAGAATATAAAAAAATATACTTAAAAGGGATATTTTCAAAAGAAATATTTATTATAATTTTTTTCGAATTTTATTTCCAATAGAATTATACAACATCATGGTACTGAATATTGAAAAAATAGAATAAATTTTATAAATAGGATGTCCAAATATTTTAAATATTCCCTTATATTTTTAGTAATTATAATTAGTATGCTTTTTTTTTGATTCCTTGGAAAAATGGAAAATTGTCTAAATAAGGGTTAAAAATAAAATTACTTGTATCATAACATGACAATTAAGCAATCTTATTTTTTTGATGATTCCATTTCATCCATACACCTACCAAATTCATTAATAGTTACTTTTTCCACTTTTGTGGGATTATGGACTTTATAATATTTTATTTTATGAAATATAAAAAATGTCACATTCTTATTTTTAATCAATATAATATTTTTATAATTTGTAGTTAATTAAATGAAATTTCAATTCAGAAAAATAATTATAAATAAAAATAATATTTCTAATTTATTAAAATTTATTTTTTGTTTTTTGGTAAGAAATAATGAACATCAATTCTAACACCACACTCATGAAATAATTATTTAATTATTGGAGAAATATGATAATTGATATTTAATGTATTAAAAGAATGTTAATTTTAAAAAATTTATTTATTACATGAATTTTATATATTTACATGACTTTTTAGCGATGTAGTAAATTTTATTTTTGAAATATTACTTATTTTATTAATGTTACTATATTCAGTGTAATGAAATGTTCTGAAAATTTATATTAAGAATATTTATTATTAAATAAATTTTTATAATGATATAATATTCATATTAATATTATATTAAAAATTTATTAAAAACTTGTTTAAAATTTATAACATGTTAAATTAATGGTTTTATCAAATTTAGTAACTATCGTTGCTCTTATTGGGTAAAAAATCATGTTGTCATGATGATATTTAATATGGTAAATAATGGGTTAAAACCAAATGATAGGGAAGATGTAAGGTTAAAAGATTAACAATTTCAATTCAATGCGTTTATATTGAATCATAATAATCTTATTTTCAAACCAAATCAGTTTTGACCAATTTCATAAAGTAAATTAATATATATTAATTTTAATTTTTAAAATATTTCATAATTACCCCCTCTTATATAAGATAAAATGGAACAAATTATTATCATTTATTAACCTATAAAACCCTTTGTTATTTTCTAATAACTATCCATATACCTTCCAACCATCCCTTTCAATATTCTGTAAGCCTTTTGTTGGGAAGGAAAATAGATCACTATGGGATTTTAATGTTAAAAAATAAGGATTTGAAAAGAAGTTGTATAAATTTTCAATGGTTGTTATAGATTTATTTCTTCTTCCATATTTTTGAAATATTATTTGACTATAATAAAATTAGAAAAATAATATCCTTTATATTCATAGATTTCATCCTGTTAATGTGGCAACATATATTCATCTTCAATTCAATCAAATTGGAGATGAAGGGATTGTTCGTGTGTATGGAGGACTACCGCCCCACAAAATGATGGGATTCATTTTAATTCAACACCTCATATGGATGGTTGCAATGATTGATTTAATATATATATATATATATATATATTTATATATATATATATATATATATTATTTTCAAGAAATATTTTTCTAGATTTTAAAGAAATATATCATATTATTATTTACATTATCATCCACTTGAAATGATATGTTTGTTTGTCTGTATGATGGAAAAATGCATCGATTTGGGATTTGATTCATTTTAATTGTTACCACATCATATTGATGGTATATGTAATGTAGATAAATAAATAAATATTTATTAATGATTTCATTATAATTCTTTATATAGAAAATAGAGTTTTCCATTATTCCATTATGATCATCGAATTGAAGAATTGTTACTCATGTTTATGTACGTGAGACCATCCCCATGATTATAATTTATATACATTTCAATGAAAATATTTAATTTTAGTATTTATTAGAATAATTGAGGATATAAAAATGCTAAATATGACCTGATTAGTTTTTCATTTAAGGTTAAATAATGAACCATTTTCCGTGGTTGACCTACTAGAGTTAGTTCCATCATAAGTACTAAAAGTAATAAAAATTTACAAATAAAGAAATATTATACATAACATTGTAATAATATAAATAAAAGTATCAATAAACTTGATTATGATAAAAAAAAATATTAAAAAACTAATATAATGTTTTTATTTTGGTTGATGAAGAAATTATGTGATAATTTAGACTCCAGGTGATGTTTTTTTGCATAAATATTTATTTAATGTTGCCGATATAAATCTATTTTAAATTTCAAATGGAATTTATTTTATTAATTCATGCAAAATGAATTTAATTTCCCATCATCACAATTATAAAATTCTTTTATTTCCCCATTATATTTTTCAACGATTATTTGAATAAAAATAGTTTCATTAATATTTGTGCTATATTTTGAATTGGAAAAATGATTTCATATTGATGGTTTTAATGTTCATAGGTAAATTTTAAATAAACTTTTTTTATTACATTGTAATATTATTAATAAAAATTCAAATTGAATCATCTTATGATGTTTTTTGATTAATTAAAATTTAAAAATAAAAATATATTATTTTAAAATATATGGAGACTATGAATTATACATCTTTTGTAACTATTATTTAGAATTTAGATTACATTATAAGCCTCCATGTTTTCATAAAAACCCTCCATACCTTTAATTTTGGAAATTTAATTTTTGAAATTGGAATAAAAAAATTTATATATCAGAATTAAAAAATTCTTTCTTATGGATTTTATGAATGTTAATATTATAAATGATTTCATATATTTTTTATTCTTCCTTGACATTGATTATGACCACTAACGTGTAATTACAAACCAATGTTGGGTGGTTCTGTTATAGTTCTCAAATTCAATTGAAATTTCCGGGTTTTAAAGATGATGTGGATGGTTTTTCTATGTATAACTTTGAAAATTACTCCATGTATAATCATGATGGATATTTCAAGTATAACAATGAATGTTTTAAATTGTTTACTGTGATTTTTACTCTATTATAATATTTATTGTTTACTCAATGTTTATGTATGATATGAAAAGTATTTTTCAGGATTAATATATGATTTATTTATTATTTCAGTGAGATATTAAAGAAATTTCAAGTCTTGAAATGTTTTTTTATTGCAAATAATTTTATTCAAATATATATATAACATCATAATTATGGAATGAGTAACATTATGAAAAATGTTACATGTTATTATGATGTTGTCAAAGAAACCATTATGGTGTTTATTATTCCTTCATGATTCCACGTGAATTTTTTTATCAATTTCATTAGCCATAGTTGGTGATTTCTTGTGTAAAAAAAGTTATTTTAAATTGGAAATTTATTTTGAAAACAGAATATTTTTTAAAATATCCATGGAAAAATAAAATCATTGATTATTTTTATGACCGTTATATAAAATTTTGTGTTCGTCCCACATTTATAAAATGTTTTGAAAATTATATATTGATGGGTTTTGGAAAATAATATGTCTAATTCAAATTAATTATGATGGTTCATGGATAGTAAACAATTCTCTTTTTTAATGTTGTAGATTTGTGGAAAAATATAAATTGATTAGAAGTGTCCATATTTTTATATATATATTTTTATATAAGAGATATGGGCTAGTTTTCAAAATAAATAATCATAATAGATAGTCTAGAATGAAATAATTTGAAATTTAGTTTAATGAATATAGAAAATATAATTTTTCTTATCAGGTATTTATAACTTGTATTGGTGAAAGGGAATGAAGAGATAGATTTGCAGGTTTTATGACACAGTTTTCCCCCTATCAGTAGTTGATGTCAGAGCACTAGGGTCCTACTATACATTTACAACCACTATTAATTCTAATATGGAAATGGGAAGAAATTACTATAGATTTGTCTTAGGATTTATATGATCCCCAAGAGGGAGTTATGTGGTATATGTATTTATTAATAGGTTTACTAAGAATGAAAAATATATACCAATTAGGGAGACCTTTTCTGATGATGTTCATGGAAGGTTATATATTCAAATGATTTAAAAATGTCTTATTCTTCCCCTCACCATAGTACTTGGTATGAATACTTCATTCATGTCCCTATTCTAATTAGGTATATAGAAGTGACTTGGTATACAAGTTATTATGAGAAATACCATTCACATAAAAATGATTTGCAGTAAAACCATACTATTGAGGTATTGAAGGACTTGTTTTGGGAACATGTTCTAAATTTTAGTAGTTTATAGATGAAGATACTACCAGTCACTAAATTTATGCTTTCTACGGTTTATAGGTAGGTGATGCATAACTAAAGGGAAATAATTTCATATAGGAGAAATTCGAGTAGGCACATTATATTAAATGGAATAAAAAATTATATTATCCTAGTAATAAGTCTTCAAATAATCACCATTACATACATCTAGATATTTATGTAAGGGAATAGGTCATCATATAAATATTTATATGACTGAGGAATCGATAGTTCATTATTCATGGGATGCAAAAAACTAGGGTTATGTGATATATTTCTATTTTTGAAATAGATGTCCGGATATCCTATAAGTTTCAATATACTCACATGTACTTTGTCAGGTACAGTTTTTAAAGGTTTTATAGCTCCCCCATTACTATTCAAAACAATATCATATTTTTCATATTGATGATGTTGATGTTGATGTTGATTCTTTTTTTCTTTAACTCATCCCTATCAATGATATGTTCACAAATTACCAACGAATATGGTTAGTTATATTAGAAACATATTAGTAATAAATTTGTACTCCTTCTTTCAATTGTTTATCTAATTATATGAAATTATCTATCTATGAGTGCTAATATCCCCTATTTTAAGAGAAATTTTCTATTTAAAATATCAATCCAATTTCTATAATTGTAAATGGATTAAAATAGATGAAGAGTGTAATAAAAAAATTGTCATATCTATATTTCTTTTTCATTAATGTCTGGATGTTTTTATCATGTGACACTCTTCGATGCACAAGACATTCCATGATACCTCATAAAAATATCTAATTAAGTAAATACAATGATATTTACATCCATATACTATCCCTACAAACCCAAATATCAACATCAATGTATATACCCCTCATATAATGTCAACCCTTAGAGTGTAACCTTCTTATTGGAGGATGAGATATATGTGTTGAATGAGTTCATTCAACCAATCATGGTGTAAAGCGTGGGACATTTTTAATGAATCAAAATATAAATTGACCTAACAGAAAATTTTAAACCACGTGTATTAGAACTTACTCTTTTTATTTAAGAATATATTAACCTTTCCATATAAAATTATCAAATCGAGTTAAATGAATTTTTTAATGTTTATGGTGTCATCCCATCTCAAAATTATCCCACATGACATGCCAGGAGTGATAAATGTATTCTAAAATGGGGCACCATGGATGGTCTCATCATGTATTATCATTTTATATTTATAAATTAATTAGATTACATCTAATGGGTAACACTGGATCATTATAGAAATCAATGAATTTGATTACTTAGTTGATTACATGATTTTACTCATGAGTGATAATGAGATCCCTAGAGGAATACCTTGGATGGCCTCATTGGGAAATGGGGATGCCATGTATGATACTTGGTTCTCATGGATTTATTCCATGTATTGTCTTAGATGTTCAATCCATTTCGTCATGATGCTAGGGATATGTTTCTTCTTTATACATTAGGCCTTTTAAATAATCATATTGTGATGGGTACTTATAGTTCACCTACGTTGGCATATGGGTTCCATCATTACAAAATACAATATATTAGAATATAAAGATAATATGTTATATTATCTGATGTTTGTTTAATTTAAAATTAAATACACGGATTTAGTATATTCCATAAATTTATAATGACCTAATTATACATTTTTCCATGAATATTTTCCAGGAAAATTATGAAACACATTATATTTATATATGGATTCCTTCTATATACAAATCAGGTCATAGATTATATTATCTTTTAATATATATATATATACATATATTAATTACGCATATGTATCATATATGTAGATATATATTATATATATATATATATATATATATATATATTCTTATAGGTTAACATCTTTATAATGACAAACTTGCATAGGATAAAGAAGGTCGTATGTGTTGGGTTCTCTATAAGGAACCTGGTCCAGTGTATTTTGTTTTGTTTACTACCATACATTGATTATTACTATCGTTGTACTCATTTTATATTAATAAAATGGATAGATATATAAATTATTAGTGGTGTCATACTGAGTATATGTCTTTCCCTGTTTGGTCCACTAGTTAATACAACCTCAATAATTTTAGATGTTAGAAGGTACAATGGGGAGCTTCCAATTTTAGATTCAATATTTTCATACTAGTATGGATCACATGATAATAGGACTTATCATATAATCATGATGCAACAAAATAAATATTTTTCTATTTTTATAATTTTGTAATGTTGGATATATATTCTTGTACCACAATATTCATTTTAATCACCCTTTTTGTATTGAATCATGATATGGACATCATTGTGTATATGATATTGATTCTACTTATATATTTTCATTTTACCTAGAAAATTTATTAATGTGTTGATGGATGTACACTATGATTATTATTTTTTTACAGAAATCATTATAACATTATTAAACACTATAATCATGATGGTATTATGTACCAACTATTCCATAATAGATTATCAATACTACTTGGTAGCCTCTATTGTATGGGGAGGTATGCTTTAGGCTTCATGGCCGATTGGGGTTTGATACTAACGACTGTTATGGATATGCAATGTTATAGATTCTATATAAAGAGGAAATATAAGAAACCAAAAAATATCATCACATCAATCAGAATGAATTAAAAAATAATAAATTAAAAAAACACACAACAATTATATCTATGAGTAAGTATAATATCATAAAATATAAAAATAATCATCCCAAAATAAAAAATCTGACACAAACTAGACACATCTATTTAAAATAATAAGGGCATATATTGATGATATATGTGACCTATACGTCTTATTATGTAATAAAAATTGATTGATGTATACCATATGTACATAAAAATATGTTATTCAAGATCAAAAATAGATAACAAATTAAGGTTTTACATTTATTTTATGTATATGTAACATAAATATTTAATTCAAACATAATTTTTAATATATTATTAAACAATCAGTATTTATGAATAGGGAATTATTAATTTTTTTCATGTATGTGGATATTATATGAAGTAATAACCTTTATAAATATAATATAATGGAGAGAATAATATAAGATATCACATTGAAATTATATATTCATGGAATGGGATAAAATGAAATACAAAAATTGTTTTCATAGGAATGTAGGATATACATGAATAACCAATTACCTGGATATTAAACAATATAATTTCCATCAAATATATCAAAAAATACCCTAACAATTTTTATTTCCCTCATCGGCCTAATCGGGTGGCATATACCTCTTATAGATCAAAATATTCTATATTTCCACAAGCTAAATCATGACTCAAAATTTCAAAAACATGCATACATTGAAATCACATCTAGACACCCACAATATCCCATAAATCAATTAAGGTGTTATTCAAGAAATAATGTTAATAATTATATATATATATATATATATATATAATTCCATTATTAAATCAAGTAACACCGTCACCAATGACTTCTACATAACAAATAACACCAATTCCGTCAAAAATTTTCATAAAAGACAGAATCCCCTTTATCTATAATTATACCATATATTGAATCTAATATCTATTCACTATTATAATAATTAGAGCATGTTTCAAGATGATTTGGTCTTTTATAAAAAAATAATATTTTAGTAGTAGGTCTCATGATCCATTCAAAAAAACATATAAATAATGTTTTTTAAGCTGAAAGATCAACTAAAATTATTTTATCAAATAAAATGACCAAATAATGCATTTATACATTCTTTTATAAATTAACAATTTCCAAAATATGATTTCTGGATTGAATAAATGGGATAAACCCAACTCGTTTGATTAAACGGAATTATAATAACATTGGTTTCAAAAATTCTACTAGTAATATTACATATAATTTAGAAAAAAAAATTAACCATTCAATTAAACCAACAATAAATTATATTTCTACAATTTTTGAACTATGAAGGTAACCATATACATTGAATCAATTAGTTTTTCCAAATGTTTCTATTATTCCACCACAAAATATCTAAAGGTGAGATTAAATAACATAATGACAGGAAAATAAAAAAAATCAATTTTAGAAATCAACGTAAAGGATAGCATATGATTTATACACCGTGATAAGTCTTGAAGAAGAAAATAATTAAAATAATATGGATGGTTTAATATTTTTATAGAGTTTACCTGGAAAAATAGTCACAAAAATTTGAGAAATCGTTTGAATTTTCTATGGGTGATTTGAAAAAATGGGGGGTGGTGACTTTTGTACATGTTATCAAGTGGGAGATGGAGGAGTGAGATATCAGTTAAAAACATGAGTATGTGGCATGTAGAGAAGTATAACTTTTGATAACAACTAAATTATATATGTTTTAGCTATATTTTATTTCAAATTAAGTTTCTATCATGTGCCTCATACTATAAGAATCAAAACACCTTGAATGGGAAGGACACATAGTTAAATAAACCATGAACCAACCGTGACATTTGATCTTAAAAGATTCCAAATTTGTATAATTTTTTCAAAACATTTAAAAAAACCACATGAAAAATATTGATACTTCATTTAAAGTGAATATATCAACATATTTCACTTAATTTATCTTAATTATATATAAAATAAAATGGTACTAGTAAGTAAATAAATAAAAAATTAATAACGGATCAGTGACTAAAAGTGGTCTATTAATTATGAGTGCCTCCACACTCAACCTTCGTTTAGCAATGAGAAATTCACCTTGACAAGTTTTTTTATAAAAATGATGACACTATTTGGTCACACAATTCATTCCCCAAAGTAAGTTATTAAAATAAAAAGAAACAATACATGAACAAGGTTTATAGAGATTACACTAGTAGGGATTTATGGGAATACAATCTAAAGATTCCTTGAAAAAATCTAAAAAACTGTTGATTCAATTAATCACTAAACCAATTACACTATTACGGACTCTCAGGGAAAAATAATCTTGATCACCATTATTAAAAGCCTAATGAATGATTTCAAAGGACAATAACACCAGCATAATTTTCATATTTACTATTTTATTCACATGACACCTATGGTCCAGTATTTGAAGATGGTTGAGATTTCACTGGATGCCTTTCTAAAGAGAGAAATGTATTCTTGTATTCAACATGGTACTCAGAATGGATAAAGTCACCCATTAATTAATTTCAAAAGAATATTATTCACTGATGACCAATTGGGACACCAATTTAATCATAAATTCCTCTCTTTATTTTTTTCATTTCCCAAATATATATATATAATTTAAAAACAATATCCTCATAAAATTTTAAGATATTTGTTTCTTTCAGAAAGAACATAGCATCTTCTATCTTCACATTGAATCACGTCATATAGTATGGTGTTTATATTTGACAAAATGGATTCATATTATGACAATACCACTACATAGATGGTTCATACCTTCTATTGATAGTATATCAACTAGATAATTCAACACTGTACAATTAGATAATCATTTATTCATATGAAAATCATATATTCCCAAATGGTTCTCCATGAGACATATAAAAACATACCATTTTGAAACTCAAATGACAAATAACATCACACTATTTAATGTCACTAACACATTTCACCATCTTCCAATTGTCAGTCATCACGATTTCCTTAATAATTAATGATTCCAACAGCCTATTTAGAAACAAAAAATATAAATAATTCCGAGATTTATTATAATTATTTCTGGGTGATTAGTATAAAAACATCACCTTTTCAAATTTGAGGTCTAATTAATTTTAGGAAATCATTATTTATAAAAATATAATAATATTAAAACATCCATAATCAATATTGTAGTTTTTCACCAAGTTACAAATTTGTAATTGTTTTTTGTTACATGAAACCTCATTATTCCCAAAAAATAATGATTTCAAATATCATATTAATTCATGATACTCCCAATATGAAATGATAAATTTATTAAGTCATATTTATCAAAAGTATATTTCATCATCTAATTAATTGGTGGATAAAATAATTTATTTAGACACTATAACACCTTTTCTATATAGATTTGGATCTCATATAACATGTTTTACTAAAATTATTCTATTATCATCCATATCAATATATCAATATTTTTTTTAAATTACTATTTAACTATAAATATGGTTATGAAATAATTTGAGAAAAAAATCATTTTATTTCATAACATAGTATTCTTATTAACATGTTTACTAGATAAAAAAATCCAAAGATTATATTTAATAATCCTTTATGAAAGATCACAATGATAATTGGTAATATAGATAATTTATACTTAAATTTCCATTTTAGGATGATATGTATTGTATTATTCAATACTAGTCCACTCAAAACGTTTTATATTATAATTATCCATAGGACTATTCAAGTGGAAAATTAAAAATTATATATATGAATATAATGGTATTTTAGGTGACTATTAATTTATATAATGTTGACATAAAAATGTTTCATTGTAAAATTTTAGTAGTCAGAGGTGTCAGTGGAGGCCTCCAAATCATTATTGAGAAGAGGGTCCTAGTATTTGGATATCTATCTTGATTACGGATGGAACTGTGAAGTTGGGTGGTTGGTACTAGGTATCTTGTTAGTTAAATATTGATCCATTAGATCACAGTTTTCTAGTTTTTTATTAGTAAACCTATGGTGGGTACCAAAGGCTATCTGGTAACCTAGGAAGGATGAATCATTACAAAATAACATTAGTAATTAGTTTTCCTAAATTTAATAATATATAGAAATTTTAGTGAATAAATTTACAAGGTACGATCCACCTCATTCGCCCCCACACACGAAGAAGTAACCACTATACCCCCCAAAATTCAATTCACTTATACATGGTATCATTATCATATGTGGTCCAATTTTTGTTCCAACTATCATATCGAGTAACTTATGTTATGTAATAGTTCTATTTGTTACATATTATTTTAATCATTTATGTTTTTCAAGAGAAATTCCTCTAAAATTGTTATTTTGGGTGTTTCCACCAAGCATTATATTTCCTCTCCATTGAGAGAAATCAGGAGGTGAAACATGTTTAGTTTCAATATTTTAACACCAAATAGAAAGAGAATATATATTTGTATTGTTTATAATAGTTAAATAATATTTTCATTTGAGATATTAATAATAGATGTGTGACACACTTTAAAAAAATTAGGTTGAGGTTTCCATTTTTTATGGTAGGATTCACTGTGCTAGTTTATTATTGTTTGGATTGGTTTTTTGTGGAGAATTAGCATCTGTAAACATGAAATTTCATCATATGTACATAGATATAATGCCTAAAACATGTATCCTTGTATTATAGAGGCTACAAAATAGTTGCAAGGGTATATATGATACAGTGGGAAGACTGTAACCAATCATCAATGCTTAATAAAATAACAAATAAACAAAAAATCTGATAGGAATATAATACAATGGAACACATATATAGATATAAATAGTGCAATTGAATGAAATATGGAATAAGTAATATTGACATGAATGCTTTATCTTTAAATAGAAAATAAGACACCCCTGGATCCATCCACATATACAATGTAACCGAAACAGAAAATAAATATTTCATGACTAATTTTCCAACTTCATTTCATACCATACACTTGGTTCCTAAGACTATTTAGGTAAATGAACCCAATATTGACACACCCAATGAGGGGATCTTCTCAATTAAGCAACACTATGTCTCTACCTAATCCACTATACTACCTATTCTCCAAACTATAAAATGATCTATTGTCTACACAGACAACATTGTTTAGGAAAATGGGGGAAAATCTTTGTACGCCACATCCAATTAAACCTATATTATATATTCATGACATATAAATCTGTAGATGATATGAAAATACTAGATGATAAAAATAAATTCATCTGTAGAAATTATCAACAATAAATAGAAAGGTTAATAAAAAATATGATAAACACCCAACCATATTTTTCAGTCTGAAACCTTATTTAAATATATAATATTTAACAAGTGAAACATATCATTTATAATTATTAAATCATAATAGAAAAATATAAATTTCATAAAATAATGAACCATTTGAGAATCATTTATGTCCTATCGACTAATATATACTGACACATAAACAATTAGTCTATTAGTGACCTACACTATCTCCTACAATGTTATTTATAAATGCCACCCATCTAACACATATCATACATACAAACATCTACCATAACAAGGTTAAACAAAACATAATAATGAATTGTATTTAAAACTAATTAATGGATTACAAATTAGATATTTTTAAATCATTTGTGTAAGGTTATAGAAACATGAAAATTTCATTTGAAACAATATATAGAATATCACTGATCATAAATATTAGTAATTTCATTAATCATGGAATTTTATAATACATGAATCATAATGTAATCAAATAACATAAACTATGATAACAAAAAAGTTCCTCAAATAATATATTTTTGGCATACACAAAATCATAGAAAATCATTTCCACTTTATTTAAATGATAATTTCAAAAACAATCATAGTGGAATGTGATCCCTACACACAAAAAATTAGTATCCATGGTTCCCTCCTAGTATAATCATTGCAGATAGAGTACATTATTGAACTATATATTCTCCCACCTATAATATTATTTATCTCATTAGAATAATATTTAAATGATGCATTTTAAGGATATATATGTCCAACCAAACAAATAATGGAATCATTATTTACCTGTGAAATTTTTTTATTGTTATTACACCTTCAAATAAGTAAGTTTCATAAAAATTTTATCATAACAATACCTTTAGAAAATAAATGAATTCTTCATAATTTCATTATTTTGTCAAAACATAACCCATGCAAAAGGAAGAAGGTTGTAGAATAATATATTAATCTTAAAAAAACACTTTTGGAGAAATTAAAAAAATTATGTCCTTAGATCATATCCCTAGAAAATCCAATGTATCATCAATTCATTCATCTTAGATGGAATATTTTTTTGAAAGAAAAATCTCATAGAATGTTTCATGAGGGAAATATCCTTTTTTAAAAAAATTAACTTATTAAATTTATAAATTTATAATAAAATTTAGGAGAAATTTTCTTTTAAAATAATATTTATAAATTATAAAAATATCTATATTGATAAAAATGTTCTTAATGTTGGGAAATTTTATCTATCTCGTATACATGAAATCAAATAATAATTTCATATTTTGAGTAAACGAAAAAATATGTTTTTTGAAAATGACATAATTTGTAAATTTACAACACATTTGAAAAATAAAAAAATTGAAATTTATTATTTAAAATATGTGAATATAAAAACATTTTGAAAATTATTTTAGAATACTCGTATATAGTATAGAATTAGATTATAACAGGAGAGGGAAAGAATGTCATTTTTTATTAAACTCATTATTTGTATTCTGTACGATAGAAATAGAGTAAAAAAATGAAAAAAATGTGTTCTTCCAAATAAAATAGGTGATAATAAAATAAATCATTTTCTAGAGAGATTAGTCTTATGATTTTCTCAATTCATTCCTAATCATGAACAATCAAGAGAAAAATATATACTATATCATAAAACCCTTAACCCATTAGTAAAATTGAATCCTAATCCCCATAAAGAGGATAGAAGAGGGTTTCCTTCTATAAGATATATGAGTGGAAAACATTTAACTTTTGAAAATAAAAAGGTGTATCTATTTTTTTTACATTCCAAAAGGATAAAAAAAGGTTCATTGAAAACACATAGATGTGTTAAGGTCAAAATATGTCTATAAAATGGGGTTTGGACATGTTTTGGGACATTTCAAATTGTTATAGTGTCATGAAACATCCCTTGAGTCCCATGTCAGGACTACCCAAATCTCATATCCTAAAGGCCAGGGGCTAGATAATAGCACCTAAGGTACTATCCCATGAGTGGGATCCATTTTCATGAGAACCTATATGCTCGCACGCACACAGAACCACTTCTAAAATTTATCGAATGTAACGATTTTGATGCCAATAAACAAACACTATGTAAGTTTACAAGTTGTATGTCAAATTGGAATGAATATAAACCAAAAAAATTCAAATAGAAAATAGGAAAGTAAAAAAATATTTTTTTATGACACACGCAAGAAGAACATGCCTGAAGGGTAGGCAAGAAGTGGATATCTGATGTTATGGAAGTACGTCCTCCCTGTCGTATCTCCCTATGAATCAACTGGTTCGGGGCCACCGATGTCTCTATTGAAGATCTTGTAATATGCACCATACACAACACATTTAATAGAATCTCATGGAGGGGTGAGAAACAAAATAATAATCAGGGAACCCGAAACATAAGATAAATCCCACAAAAGAATGTATACAGAAAATACTATTAATTCACACTTATATCATCTAATGTATATAAAAAAACAAACTATTAGTTATACACTAAACACATTGGACAACTATGGTACTTTTCCCTAATGAGTATTGTGGGTCTACAGGGTCAAACATAACTGCTTCTCAATGTGGTCTTTCTAGACCACATAGATTTCCTTCCCAAATTGGCCATCATAGATGGTCCACACATGGCCACTTGTAGCTAATCTACATAGGGTTTCTTGTATCTTATCCACACATTGTCTCTTGTAGCTGCTTCTCATTTAGTTGATTCTTATCTATGTTGGTTGGGGAACTTAAACCTATTTGTCAATAGCATTTGGGTCTCAACCTGCCGCAATATTCCATCATGTAGTTTGCTTCATTCAGAGAGAATCAAATCCAAAATCCATTAATTATATTTAATCTTCAATTTTAGTCTCCTTAGAACACACCAAAAGAAATGACTCATCATGTGGGATAAAATTCCCATAAAGTATTTCCAATAAAAATTCAGTTCTTAATGATATGTGTGTTTTAGTAAATCGAGGGAATTTGTGTCCAGGCCTAGTACAACCTAGATAGATAAACATGACCAACCAATTCAAGCCGTCTCGCATGACCTGGCCTTGTTCGACCACCCTGAATAGAAAATGTTAGGTTCAAGTCTAGAATGGACAATGTTCTAGGCCCATTGGGCCTTTCAAGACCCCAACCATTTTCACCATGGTTCTGGGCCACTAGGTCTCCCACTGACCTGGTATCTTCTGGATCCGCGTCTAAATGATAGCCGACTTGTGTTCCTTCCCATGCCACCTAGTGGACCAGTTTCCACCCCAACCTGTCCTGGATGGTGATCTAGGTCTCCCCCAGCCTGGATGTGCGTTGGGTGCCTGTTTTGAAAGCAATGTGGTCCGCAGATGCTGGTTTCCACCTTGTCCTACATGCGGTCCCCACTGGACTGCGTGCCAGTGTGCCATGGCCCACACAATGTGGAACTCCCCACTTATGCGGCCAGGTGTCCACACCTGTATACTCTAGACACTGACTTAGGTGATAGCGTCCCCTAATATGTTGTTGTGTCCCAATTCATCTACGGTCTCCTCCTCTATGGGACATCAATGAGTGTCGCCAGCACTGGAATTCATGCAGCGCCTTCGGCGGACCACTGAGTCTACTCAGGTGGTCCATTACCTGATCCTTTTGTTCTTATGGCCTCCCTGGGGTTAAGTGTTTCCTAATACAGCCTCTATATTTATTTTTGTTCAATTCAGTGGCATGGTCCCCAATAACACTTGAACATCTGTAGACGGAGGAATCATGTCCTTGTTTATGTCGGCCTGATTCTTCTATGATAGAGTTTTTTTAAAAATAGGGATGGTTATGTTCAAGATTCGATCCAAAATCTAGTCCATATGAAAAAACTAGAGACAAACCACCATTTTTCACAAACAATAAACCCATGGATAAAACTATTTGAGGGTTGATTTTCATTCATTGTTTTATAAGGAAGAAGTCGGAAAATCATATAAAAAACTGAACCCCTGCCTAGAGAAACATCGATTAGAAGGACGGCTCATCACTGATGGAGATCCGGTAGTAGGGATTCATGATTCATAAGAAGTTGTTTGCATTCTTAATTTCTCAATCATGGATCTGTTCTCCAATGTGTCATCACTGATTTTATGATTCAATGTTTTTTGTTGTTAGATAGAATTAACTTGTTGTTTGTTAGAAAAATTAGAGATCTAAATCTGTTTCTCAAACCCATCAGCTCATTAAAAGAGAAACACATTGTTTTGTTTCTATTACTCTTAGTCATCGAGTCAGTATAATATTTAATTTATGGTAAAATGTTTATGTTATGCTTCAGTTAATGAGTCATTATACTATTTTTTATGGAATGAAACAGTCAGCTCAACGTTGCAATGCAGCGACAAGATTTTTTCTGAATAAAATATATTTTTATGTTCATTTTATTATTTTCTCTAAAATGCCTGAAAATTAAATTTTTTCCCTAGACCCACACTGGTCGAAGTTATGTCCATTCATAGGTAATTTTTCCATTCCAAACACAATGGTTCTATCAGATTCAATCTAGGAAAATGATTAAAAGATTCCAAAACTATGCACGTGCACCATTTTACTTCAATTAGAAAATTTTGAAAACTACCATTCACCCTCAACCCATGACGGATGAGGTTAATAACTGCCTAAGGGAAACACTCCCTCACAATCTCAATGATACATTATATATTTAAAATCCATGTGACCATTTATGAGTTGTATATTTTGAAAATAAAATAATTATTAATTAATTATTTTATTTACGGCCAAAAAAACTCAATAAGTTGGCCCACGCAGGCCAACATTAGTCCCTTTCTAGTAAAATCTAGAAGCTTTGAGTTAAATAGTGCCCTTAGATTTTTTATCCATGAGCTATTTTTTATGTTAGAAAATTTTTCCCAAGTGATTACATAGTAAACATAAGAAGTTAAAAAATACATTTCAGCCACATTATTCCATGGAATCATGTGACGTCTCCTAGCATGGCCTTCAAATAAAACCATTTAATTTAAAAACTATTACGTAATTATGGTGCTTTACATATCGTTTTTTTAAAAACTCATGGTGAACCCATATATACACTTACCAAGGTAAATATGTTTTAATATTTTTACAATTCGTCATTTTAAAAGGTCAACATAACATTATTAGATAATTTAAATTATTCAGATTGGAAATATGATATCTATTTTTTTTCCAATTTTAACTCATAAAAGTTTTATATTTTATTTTAATATTAATCCCTCACATGTGATGAGAATGTGGGTTTCTAAATAGAAAATGAAAGGGGTTTAAAAATATTTTATTTTAAATATAAATCTTTAATTTATTTTAATGAAATAAATTCTATTATAAAATTTATAGTTGATCATATTTTAAATTTAAGACTATATGAAAACAAAATGTTACATTATAAGCACATTAAAAAAAATTCAATAAAAAGTAGTATTTTTCAATATTGATTGAAAAATTATTTTTCTCTGAAAAACCATTCAAAGTCACCCTAATGTTATTTTGATATGGTGATATCATAAAATGTTCTATCTTATGAAATAAATATCATTAAAATTTCAAATTATAATTTTATTAATTTTTATAAAAAATATTTTTTTAGAAAATAGTATTTTCAAATCATATAATTACTTTACCAAAAATTAATTACAATTTTATCAATATTATTTATTTATATAAATCCATTACAAATAATATTTATTATGTGGTGATTATAATTCATGACTTTATGATTAGTGTTCATATAACATCAATCCTATATAAATATTAATATTAAATGTTTTTTGGGGTTCATTCAAACTCAATCATTTGTTTAATAAATCCAATCGGTGAAAATTTATTTATTCAATTTTTTCAATATTACAAAATTAATTACATTATAATTCCATAAAATTATGATAATCCAAAAAATTAATAAATCATATAAAAATTTGGAAATTTCTTCATCACCATTTCCTCATGTTCCAACATAGATTTTTCAAACTGATGGTTTCACCCCCGAAGCATTGACCACGTGGGTGGTCTTGTTTCAAGAAAATTTAACTATTAGAACCCAGAGATCCATCTATTGATTCTAATAAGAAATATATTTCTCCAATTGTATGTCCTCTAATTTTTGTATATGATATGGTTCAAGTATGTACATCCTAGAGAGAGATAAATGGTTAACATTATTATCTTGAGAGAGGCTTGGTGGAAGTGCAAACGAATAATATATTATCTAGATAATATCTATCCATCTAATGTACTGAATGCCTTCATTTTTATTTATTTTTTATAATCCACCTTTCAATGGGTTAGGTGGAACCCTTACAAGGCCCATAGGGGTAATTATTACATGTCCTGGAGGCCTTAGAGGAATTCATTTCTCATAGGCTTCAAACATTATATAAAACCAAAACTAACTACTTGGAACAACTCATACCCAACATCATTATCATGAATCATCTCTCCACCTACAAATACATATTCGGCTAGGATATCTGGTGCATGCACATGAGAGTCCTAATGGAAGGTGCCATATCTTCTTATTATCCAATCTGTGCAGCTTCTGTTGTGAAGATGTCTCCTTGCTCATCCTCCTTATAGAGCTTTTTCGATGTAGGTTGTCTGGTTTTCATCTACACTTAATGTGGCCCAAAGTCCTTTAGGTGGTTGGATGTCCTTATGGTCACGAAGTCATGGGTGTCCTGAAGGACTAAAAGAACTCAAGTACCAGTTTTATGGCCCGAAGGGCCAAACAGGGAAAAATTTCCGACTTCTATAGTGCCTCCTTCAGTTCAAGATACATCACCTGCTACAGTACTGCACATTTCTCGCTATAGTACCACTATAGTACTACAACAGTACCCCCTGCATATTATACCTCCACCTGTATTTGATCCTGGGTTTCCTCGTTGCACTTAAGAGTCATCATTTCCTTATTTTGTTAATATAATCATAGAGACACAATATCTCAATATGAAACCCCTAAATCATGCTGGTGATTATTGGCAAAATATTTCTACCATCTTTGAGATACCTTGATGTATTTTTGAATATCTCTAACTTTTTATTCCATTTAAAATGGTATTTCAGTTTCCAAAATTATTCCTTCTACAACTTCATTCTAACACATTGATTCTCTACACTTCTTCTCATTGAATTCATAATAAGGTTCCATCTGAATGCTCGTGTGAAATCTATTATTGTATGAAAAGTCAACTAGATTAAGGTGTTGAAACCATATGCCTTTAAAATCAACAAAAATAATGATTTGAACATTTAATATAGTGTTTTTATTTTTCTATCATGATTTCCATGTAATTTTGGATGATACGCAGTTTCTTAACACAAATCCGTATCTGGATATTTTTGAAACCAACACCATAAAATGAGTAAAACCTCAAATCTCGATCCAAAAATGATGAATCTACAACTCTATGAAGCTTTACCAAATCCATATTTTATATACATTAATTGTTACCATGATTGATATATTATCTGATATCTATGAAGTCAGATGACATTGTATAGTGACTGATATTAAAGTAGGATTTCAATAAGAAAAAATTAAAAAAATTAAAAATATTTTATATCAATATCAATAAAAAATTGAATTCAATGAACTAAATTTGATATATAAATTTTTAAGTGAAATAATATTACTCTTGAACACATTTTAAAAGAGAAACTACTCTAATAAATTCATTCATTGAAATGTTAGTTTATATTAAAAAAGTGTATTTATTACAAATCATTGAAAAAGTAATATTTTCATAAAAACCACAAAAAATATCCTTTAGAAAATTTTGACATACCAGTTTAAAAAATCTATTTTTTTAATAAATAATTTTCAAAATAGTATCCAAAATTATTTTTAAATTTTTTCCTCAAATAAAAAAATATCATCTTTTTGAAACATTATTCCTTTGCAAATATATTTTGACATTACGTAAAATTAGTTAATTTCTTATCAATATGATTTGATCATATAGAAACATTATACCTAATATTTAAAATTTTTGTTATTCCGAATCATAGATCAATGTTTAATTACCATGTAATAACACTCATGTTATTATATTAGTATTAATATTCATTCATATATCAGTAAAAAATGTGGTTACATGTAATTCTAGCTATAAAAGATATTTAATTTTTTCAAAAATATTAAAAATTTCTTGGGTGGTACACCCACAATGTGAACTAAACCAAATTATTTTTAACATGTGTCTCAACCAATCACACTAAATTAAGACCACCTATAAAATCCATACAAGAGATCCAATATGGGTAAACCTCAATAGGAATAAATATCGACTACAATCAAATAATAGTAGTAATCCACAGAACAACAACCTACTAAGAGGCTCTTGGAATCATGTGGAATGATAATAACTGGTGGAAGAAAACTGTAATAACATTGAGAGGGACTCTTCCAAATACCCAATACGAGAAAAGAAACTCAAATCAATAATATAATGATGGTGTTCAGTCAAACATAATTGTTCATGCTTAAAATCTATGATCAAAAACTCAAATTCCGTAGCCAAAAAAATAAATCTACAAGCCTAGAAAATGTTTTCACTCCTCTATTTCATCCATTATCTCCATAAACCTTTCTAAATATATCCATCAAATATACGGTAAAAGAAAATACATACACTTGGATGACGCCTAGTCCATGATATTCCAATGTCCACCTCCTCAAACTAGTCTGAAGAATGAAATACAATAACATGTTACCCAAATGACATTCAAGATGTGCGATGATCTAACTCTCAAAACCATCATCTATGTTTCATAAATTTATTTGTTGATCAAAACTCATATAAAAAATCATTGGGCCCACTCCACCCCCTATGAATCACTATCCACCAAACCACCACCAGATGATCTCATTAACCATCATAAGAGATCAACCAAGAATGTGGGTCCCATGGTACCTATGGTCATAGAATAATTGGACATTATACTAGTGGTTCCCATGTCACTCCAAATATCGCATTCCATTGCATTGAATGAAACCTCCAATGGATAAACAAACAAAAAATGTACATGAAAAAATTATTTGGTGTTCCTCTCTCCCATCCAAACTATTAGAAAAGGCTAGTTTATGATTTTGACCAATGAGACCTCAATATCCTTGAACTAATCCTCAAACAACACAATAAAATTGAAACAACAAAAATAATTTACTCTTAAGAGTGAATTCATGGTCATCTGCATGACCCCATCGAGTGATGGAAACCCTATAAATAGATCCATAGAAAAAGTTTAATCTCATCTTGTTCCCATCACAAGAAAACCTCATATAGTATCCCTATCATACAATCCATCCTCGGTGTCATGAACTGTCCCAATGAGGCCCATTCCCAGACTCACCAATCATCTCTACATTATGAAATGGGTGGGTGACTAGCGTTGTGTAGGTATATCATAAAATGGGTGGCCTTAACATAAATTAAATACACACACACATAACTCCAAACACATTCAGTGATGAAATGTAGAATAACTGAGAACCTATGAATGAAAAGATATATATATCACACAACCAGAGTATAAAAACATGTAACACAATGTCAAAGTGTCCAAACATAATCCCACCAAAAATATTCTAAAAAAACTCCTATAAAAAGTTAAATATGGTTACCATTGTTAAGATACTACAAGAACACACATTGGTCTTCCAGGCTGATTAATCATCTCTTAGTGCATTACCCTCTAATAATCCATCAAATGGTTGATCATCCCCACAAGACATTACACGTGCGAGGAAATCCCATATATGGGATAGTATAACAACACCAAGTAGGAAAACCCGAAAGAACGTATCATATCACAATAACTATATCAGTAAGATCTAAATTGGTATATACCTAAAACACATATAACATGAATATCAAGATATATACAATAGAGACACCCAACCACAAGGTAATGGAAAAAAATTTATACTATATAAGGTTTCATGTTGAAAGGTTACACTAATAACCCATTTGGGAAAACAAACACAATTAGTTTGATTGAACAAATGGTGTACATCTCAGATGATTTATTTTTTGGGTATCACCATTGGAAGAATACATTGAATGTATAAAGATATTGATACATAGATTATGATCGTTCAAATGTCCATGTGGTATAACAATACCCATTAGAACACCCCGAAACCCGAAAGGAATACAAAAAATAAAAAAAACCACAAATGAGCGATATAGTAAGCTCAACACAGTATATGTCTACAGAAAATATACCAATAATATCAATATAGACTCATACACGATCAACCATCGCCAAACCACCACTATGATCCAACTCGAAGATTCAACTATGCAAGTAATAAGGAGAACTTGATCCTAGGTCTGGAGAGAGATACAAAGTAATCGTTCTTAGAGAACACACTCCACAAGTACTTGAGAAATATGATGATCAGATGAGGATAACAACCAATAGCTATTGGGTGATTCCAATAACCTAGTCTGAACAAATCCACTACGCAGAGGATCAGTGGCTGGGTAAAGTTGGTCATGTTGATACCAAGAACTCTACCTAGGGTTCCAAGAATGAATAAAACAACCCGCAATATGTCTCACTGAGGGGATTCGCAAAAATTTATTCAGGAAGTCCTTCTAAAGGGATCATACTTTTGTACGTATGAAATAATAACAGAAACCTTCAGGAGAATGACCAAGGGGACAAACCCTAAGGAAAATAGTCCTTGTCAGAGAAGAAAACTAGCTCAAGCAATTTAAAATAGGTCACAAGGAATGTAGTGTAGTTATATGTCGTGTTCCTTGACCCCGGGTACTTCCCGTGTAATGTCCCATGTCATCCATCCAAGTTGTGTAAAACTCAACTACACAGCGTGTATAAGGATCACACACTGTGTTCCTTGACTCCGGGTACTACCCGTGTAAACGGCTAGTGTCATCTAGTCTTGTAGTATAAAAAGTCACCACACAGCTTGTAATTGGATTACAAAACATGTCCAAACACCTGGCTCGCTTTGTGTACGCTGGCCAAGTGCCCGTAGATGGTCTATGTCTGTGTTGCCATGCCCGTGTACCCGTACACGGGGTGTCCCGCGTATCTGGCCGTGTCTGGTCGGGGAAGGGTATACACGCCGTGTCCTTGGTCGTGTACCCAACCCATGTCTGCGTACTCTCGGTGTTCACCCTAGGTGATCCCTGATGAACACACGCCGTGTATCCCATACTATATGTCCTGTAGTCGGGATTTTCCAGAAACGTTGCCTTCCTCCTAGTGCCTCGACCGGATTTATGGATTCGCAATCTCTCGTCTGTTCATCCTGATGATTCAGGTCATGGTTCATCCCATCATATGAACACCGAATTGGGTGTTCTCGGTCCTTTGATCGGTTCATAGACCTCCAACGATCCATCCAATGAAAAACACCAAAAAACTCATAAAACTCGATCCACTCCGAACCGTCCACTGAAAATGTCGTCGCAACTCCAGACCATCCTCCGGAGGTTGGATCTACAATCTCGGATCGTTATTCTCTAGATCGAAGGTGAAATCGATCATTGTTATTTTCTCAAAAAGAATGCCTAGAAAGCACATGAATAACGTGTGTTTTTGGATATGAAAAGAACAAAAATCAATAGGGACGAACCTCGATCGATGTTAGTGTCGTTCTCGGTTCGTCATCGTTAATAGATTAAATGAAACCAAAAATAACATCACGAATCAAATCCTCAAAATCCCCGAAAAATCCCATCCTACAAATATGATCGATCCATGTGATAATCTGTTCATGGATTAGTCATCGATCATCGTAGGAATCAATAATAGGGTGAAGAAACCAAAATCAAACATCCTACCTGGATCTGCGAAGATCGTTGGTGAAGATTCAGTCATCGCATCATCGTCACCGGCGAAACCCTTCATGAACATCATCGGCGTGTTTGTAGGTTCTCTCCATAGATTTTACAAAGCCTCCCGAAGAAATTTAGGGTTATGAGATTTGTATCCCTAATCCCCTGCGAAATCTCTATTTATAAAATTTAAATGGTTTCACTGCACAAAAAATTTAATAAAATATTTTTATTAAATATTTTATTACAGTTACGTCCAAAAACTACATTTCACTACTGACTTACGCTAGCTGATGTTAGGACTCACATAAGTTTAAATCCCTATTCTGAACAAAATTGTGCCCACATATTTCTGATCTGAGAATTCATTCATGAGTTATTCTCTTTTTCAAGAAAACCACATGTGCGTGTAATCTAATTATTTAATTAAATTAAAACATTTGTTCCTGGCTCACCGAGCCTCAAAACCGCACGTCGTCTCAATTACAAGTCTCAAAAGAATTCCCAAATAATATTAAAATAACACATGGAACAAATCCAATATTTTAAAATCCACCAAGGGTCATATCTCATATTTTAACTTTTGGGTTCATTGTCACTGATACATTTGAAGTGCCATCAACATACAGTCCTCATCTGGTGGTACTGCAAGAACCATCTTCATTAACATAGTTTGTGGTATATGTGGTGAATAAATTGGTGTTAAAACTTCTTGAAATACACGATGTATCTATTCCAAATCAAAAATGGGACCGTACTCATTATATTTAAGTTGAATCCATGATGTCATTCATCATAGAGGAATTATGAAGGTAAGAATATTTTCTATGATTCATGATTATTTAATGAGATATGAGTCAAGAAGGGAAAGGAAACCATATCAAATTCTAATATTATTTATGTACTATTTTATCCAGAAACTGGTGTCTTCATGTTTTTAATTAAAAGGAATTTTTTCCGAGTCAATGTGAATGGAAACCTCATCCGATGCACTAATAATAGAGTCCACGAACTGAAAGCCTAAGTCTTAACACATATCATAATTTCCCCAAACCAATTTCACTATCTCTAAACCTAATTTATTATCAAATTATATAAAACAACTCTACCATGACCCATATAAATGCGGCTTATGACAAGAATCCCCAATCCCACCACCAATGCGTTAGTGTATGGAAACTTTCACCTAGTACGCATACCACTAATATGTAAGCCTTAGACAAATTTATATATATAGAAACAACAATCTCTAATCCAATAAAATTATGAAATATAAAACATCTGATAAACTATGAATAAATAACTCTAAATCCAACAACAACATTTTTAATACATGAAATTGAATTTATAGGGGGTCAAATACAATCTCACCAAAAAGAGTCTTAAAAAATTTTCCAACATGAATGTAAAGATGGAAAATCCTATTAATATACTAGAAGAAAATATATCGTTCTATCTAGATCACTAGGAAATACATGGTCCTAGTCCATATGGGACTCCATCAAATGGTCAATTGTCTTCCCAAAAAATGACCCGTGAGGGAAAAGCCTGTGTTGGGGTGAGTATAATAATACCTAGTGGGACTCCCTGAAACCAAAAATCATATCACAAAAAGGATAAAAACCATATCTACAATGGTTTATTTCTAAAATACATATAATATGAATATACAGATATACTTGACCAATAAACATAGAACGAAGGTAATGTAAAATCATTAATAAAAACCTAGTATTCCCATTTGAAATATACACATATCACTCATCTATGATAACATAATCCACACGTTAGATACTATTGTTATCGTCCATTAAATAGTTATTTAATTCCATATATATCCATCAGATGTATATGATTGATATATGAAGAGAAAGATACAATGATAAGGATTGAAATGAAGTCCAAGGAGTTTACCAACAACAAAATCTAGAGTGACCTGTTATGTAGAAGATCAGTTCTCATGTAGTGTTGGTCACAAAGATACTATGAAATCCCCCTGTAGATAGGAGATGATAGATGATATCACATTGGACCTCATTTAAGGATTCCAAGAACTATATCTAAAAATTATTGATGAAGGTATCACCATCCTATACTCCGAATGTGATTCAATAATAAGCCTCAGGTAAATGATATAGGGAATGAATCCTAATGATACATGTAAATGATATGGAGAACAAGGTATACATTACAAATTTGAAGGGGTTCAGGACATGTATTAATGTTACATGGTTTCTCCATTATGTACTAGGTTCTTTCGTATAAATAGTCCACACCAATTTAATTTTTAAATTATACATCATTACCAAGATCTTGTACTTTTGGACTTGCCCGAGTACATGGCATTGCATTTATAAAAATGGTCTATCCATGACTATGTGGGTGCACATAGAGTTACCATGATCATATTCTACGAGTCATTTCATTGTTCCATCTGTGGTACATGTCTTGTGATTGGATCACACCTAGTGTGAAAGGGTCACATGTCATGTGATACATAACATCATGAAAAAACCCTTTCCACCCTTGTGAAGTTCGTATATGGAATTTTTCTCCTTAGTACACATTGGTTGTTTCATAATTTTGAAAAAAAAATACAAATATGGATTCTGTGACTTATCTTAGTCCTCTGACCACTAATGTAGCAAGCCGGCCTACCAGAAAACACAAATCCATGGTCATCCATCATTTTGGTCATCTAACACATGGATCTGGACCATGAATTGATTAAAAAAGGCATCACACATCAAATCTTCATCTAACATTGAAGAATTAAATTTTTGTATCCAATATCATTGTAATTAGTTGGTTCGTTTATAATTTCACATTCCCCGTAACTCACCATGTCATGATATGATATATCAAATCATTTCACCCTAAAATTGGTGTGCAATTCATGATTATTCAGAATTTGTTGAAAAAATTTCAATGCGATTTTCCAATGACGAATGACTAAATTATGGGATAAAAATCATTCATTACCATGAGTAATGATACTACACAAACATTCATGTTTTCCATGATCTATTACCATTATTATGGAAAATGGAGACAAAAACAAACAAAAAATGAAGAAGATTCCCCAAAAATATCCTCATATATAACCCATCACAAATAAGGACAGATCTGTGAGTCAAATTATTTGTCGATAGAATAATGTACATCATAAAAAATGTAAGAGGTATATAATCCAATCAAACTAACCATTAAAAAAAATTTAAAATCAATCTCTGATGAAAAATGAATCTATGTTATCATATTTTTTGATTTTCTATAATTATATTACACACTGACAGTGGAACCTACATATCATTATACTTTATTGAAATATCTTTCTCCATGATCTCTAATGGATATTTTGGTTTTATAGGTTATATGATGAACCATAGAAATAATTTAGAAGAGAGTATTAAATCAAATGAAATTAGTTGAAGGACAATAAGAATAAATTAAACTATTTAGTTAAATTATTTTATTCATTTTATGATTGTTTTGAAATTTTGATTAATACCTCACACTGAGAATGGATATGTGACACATAGTGTAAATCCAACAGTTTAAACACAATGATTCCCTTGTATTTTTTGTCCAAATTATATTTTAAATGTTTCTCCACATTTTAGGAATACTATTTTTGTGTGTTACTTAATATATTAAATATATTTTATAAATTTATTTCATGTACAGCAGACCTTATAATTTCTTGTTTTCTCAGTGCTTGGTCTAAAAAAATCCCTTCAATATCCAATAATAACACACTGACACTACTATTCACTGTAATAAGTTATTTTCATTCACATAATGGAATCCATAATGGTTTTATAAGACTGATATCAACATTTCATGACATTCTCAGTGCTATATTTCGAACCTCATGGTGTCCTCCCGGACCAAAGCCACCAACAAAAGAAATCCTCAAACAACATATCTAAAACCTCAAGTGATTAGTATAGAACCTCATCCACAAAATCCTAAATAAATATGTATATGAATACTCAATCGCATACGTAATTTATCAAATATTATTAATATATTCAATAGAAAACATAATAGATCCACCAAGGAAAACTCATTCCAGTCATCTCATTAATAGCACGAGCCTCACATGGGTATCAAATCACATAGCCCAACCCACTAAAGGATGCAGAATTGAAACAAAAATTAATCCTTATATAAACACTCTATAAATATACAACTATATATACATGGCGTTTAACTTATTAAAATAATCAACCATTGTGATTTATAATGAATAAACCCAAAATAGACAACTCAAATAACCAATTCAGATATCAAAGCATGATAATAGTCGAATTGTCTAAAATGGGGAAATACACAATGTTTTCCTTTTTTACACAAATATATCCCCCAAATTTCAAACTACTATGTGTAACTTCCCATGAAAGTTTATAAGTGTCAAAAAATAATTATTCTGAACAATATAAGATATTTATATCCTTTTTATGATTATCACTAATACCAGATAATATGAATCAATGAATAAAATATTAAAATAGATAGCTTCATAAATTTTGGGAAAACCTTACACTGAAGAGTTATTTCACAATATATGAAATATATATTATGGGTCTGATAAATATCACAATGTGTAAGAAACAATCATGCATCCTTCGTGTATACAAAGGCTAATTTGAATCACATGTCAAACATGTGGGATTATGATATCTCACATGAGGTGCTAACATATTTTCATTCATTGGATGATGATGAAAGATATTGTTATGTGTTGGGGTGTTCATTCAATCATTAATAAAACACATATACATCCATCATATGGGAGTATAATATATAAAATGATGTGATAATATTTCATTGGATTATATATTTACTCATCGATTTTTAACAAATAAATATTTGTTGATCCAACCTACTCATTTGTCCAACACATTAATGACTTCTAATAAATTTGATATTTTTTATTAGAATAAAAAGATGACAGATTTTACTAAGTTTGTGTCATTAAAAAATAAACACATTAAATATTTTAATTCATGTTAGTTTAAAGGAAAAGATAAGAATGATATCTTATTTCATGCATGCATAACTATATATCATACTCCTAATATATCTAGGTGTCATCTATTGGATATAGTTTTATGGAAGATCACTATGCATCTACCGATTGAACATAAAGCAAATGAAAATGTACATTTCACCTTGTATTGAATCATCTAATATAATATGTTAAACTATATCCACAACCCCATTTTTATACAGTCCAAAATATTATTCTAATATATATATCATAAAAATCATGTAGTTTTATATTTTATACAATAAATTTAGAATAACAACAAACACACTTTTGGATAACTATAAAAAAATTAAGTGAATGTGTAAAAGTAAAAAATAACCCCCATGAAATAAACCACCATGGATTACCCCATCGTATATTATTCAGTTGAAAAAAAATCATTATTCCAATATGAGTTATTAAATAGAATCCAATTACAATATGAAAATATTAGTCAAACTATATATTATTCTTGGTGATCTACCCTAAAAAAATGTATATATATACCTATGTCCAATATTCTACATCGTTTGAAAACATGAATTTCCATATCATCAATTTTTCTAAGACATTATCTGAACATGGGACATCGAGTATGTCAATCACATATAGACAAATCATCTATTTTGGACACTCTATTTGTAGGATAATCATATCAATGAATACATAACATGTCATTCATCTTTATGGATGAGAACATAAAACATCCCCTATATATTTATATATATAATATCTAGGTGTTACTACATAGTCCAATGATATATCTAAATATATATTTTAATTGCGTACTCATCAGATTAGAAGAAAAATCTCAACTTAGTTAAGATCCAACCGACAACATGATCCGCAACATACTCATCCACCCAATATTATATTATTAAATATACATAATTAAATACAGTGGGTATCAATTTATAAATGTTATGATTCTAGGAATCTCACCAACCCAAGGTATTGGGATCTCAAATATGATCCATGCACACCATGTGTACCAAATTCATCTGAATTAATCTCTATGTGGTATAGATATTGTGTCATATAGAAGATTCAAAGAATCATTTTCCATATTTAGATCCACATGATAATATTTTTTATTGGTATTCTAGAATAATTCTACCCATAAAAATAATATTTTATCATAAAATATAATTTTACATGACACATAACAAATAGGGTTAAACTCAATGTCATACATTGAGAGGTAAATTATGATTTCAATTCATGTAGTTAATATCTACATAAAAATTTATGTAACAAATTAGAAATATTTATATAATAGATATTTAATTTAATATTAAAAAATATAATATTGTTAATCTCATTATGAAAATTTAATATATCCTTCACAATCACTTTTTAATCATATCAATTATATTAAACTACCAGATCAACATTACATTTTATATACATTATTGGTTATGTTAACATCTAACATAATAAGTAATTCCTATAGAATTTCAGTGTCAAAATAAAAAAATATTTCACACTAAACAAAAATACTAATAAAAATATTTAAAAAGTGTTTTCATGAATAAATTAGAGTCTTTGGAATCATTTTCCTGATAGTTAAAATACATAATCCTATTGAATCATCTCAAAATCAAAAAATGGAATGTTATTATTTTATGTCCCATTATATATATAGACCACTTTATATGTCTGTCATGAACATTATAACCCTATACCATCATATTTTTCATTGAAATATTATAATTACTTATATTAATGCTCATTAATATTCCCTAATGAACTTAGGATATTAGGTAAAATTTACATTAATCTTATATTGGTTTTATAAATTGTTTGACAAATGGAACTTCTATTATTGAAATATACTCCCACTAGTCTCTATGATAATTTAATATCTTTATAATATCATTATAAGATACATAAACAACTTTATTTATGAATTAACATTTATTTCCTTTTCCTATGATTATTAATCAAATAAACTATATAATATATGCTATTATATATGTTTGGTACATTTTTATTCAAAAATTACAATTAATTAAAATATTCATTTTCTATCACATTCCTTTATAATTTAATTTATATATCAATAATACCTATCATGAATAATATATAGTGTTTCAAAAAATATTTCTATTAAATATTGGATAATCCAATGATACATAATTTTTACACGTCATTTTTTTCAACCCTAGGTTTCATTGACCATGAATAAATAATTGATGAAAAGTTATTGATAATTTAAACTAATTTTATTGTATCATTTTGAATGGTTAAATACTTTTACATATCATAAAACGCATTAACACATAGAAATAATTTTCTTATTAATATATATTCCCAACACTCTGAGAATATCAAGAAATTATTATTTAAAATTTATATTATTGTATTAATATTTCCACATGTGATAAAATGATATATTATCCATCCAAAACAAAACATTTTTATTCTCTACAAAATGTATGTTAACAAAATAAACATGTCATAACCATGTCTATCAAAATCCCCAATAACACTTTATTACATAACATTTTATATAATGATATTCCCAATAGAAAAATGAGATAATGAATATCTTAGGACATGTTCATACAAGATTTCAACCTATATGTTTTCAATGTAGAAACTCTTTTGGATGATTACATAAAAACAACCTATAATATCCAAGTATTTATTTCTTTCATCATCTCACTGTATTTATATTTACAATTTATTAATAAATTTATACTTTATACCATATATCATCCAGTAATTTTAATTGATTACTATATCCAATTAAGAGTTAATAAAACATTTAATTAACAATGAATTATTCTTACAAATACAATTACTCCACATGATCTTTTCTGAAATCATAGATATTCATTAATAAATTTTCATAAATTAATATTCATCATAGATACATAAATTTTGATTTTTATTTTCAAGGATTAAATTAAATATTTATCTTAATAGTTATGATAATTATGTATTCTATAATGTAGTTTTTACATATGAGTAGCGTGCATTATAAACAGTTTCATATAGACTTTTATGAAATGGCCCCACTTAAAAATAATGATCCTCTATTTAAATTCATTATATCCATTAGTGATACATGATCAATATATCAATATATAATGTTTCCACTCAGGAATTCTTCTATTCAATTAATTATTTAAAGGTGGATTTATCCGAATCATATCATGTATAAATTCCAGATATTTTTGTTGATAACCCATTGTCCAAACCATCTTATTGACATGATCATCACTATTCCACTATTATCCTTTATAAGGGTTTCAAAGCTATGTGTAACCTAAAATAATAGCAAAAATATTACTAAATTAAACTAATCCATGTAAATGCTTATAGTGAAGAACCATCCCAATGATGATCCATTATAATCTATAACTTTCATTCCCTACACATGATAATCTAGGGGAAACAAGATATGTTATATGCTGCCTTTTTGGATGACCATGATTTTGGTATGTTCCATTTTAGATGAAATACCACAAATAGTATGTTAATTAAATTGTAATCAAACTATAATATCTTTGGTTATTTTATTTTATGTTTCTGAAATTATAAAAATTTTATTTGGGATATTATTCCTTCATGTAAAAATATCTGTTCCATCCATATGATCTGTAACACTTCACACAACCCACTTGTTTATGTTATTCAACAAAAAAATCAAAGATATTCATAAATATCAAAATTCACCATTAGGAATATAGATAAACCCCAAAAACGACTAAAATTATAATAACTTAAAAATAAAAAAATTAGTATGTCGAGAGTGATAGACTACTAACCCCATTCACTAGTCAATATAAGGCTTAATCCTCCAAGAACATAGGCAGTCTGACACCAATTACCTCTACCTCGGTATAGATTACTCCATATAGAATCAAATTATTGAAATCTCAAATACATATTATGCACAAAACATATTAAAAAACTAAATTCAATCTAATAATATAAATATTAAACTAATATAAATGTAAATGAGAAACTAAATTAATTATAGAGACAATCCTACAATTTAATTCAAGGAGAAATCCTAAAATATATTTAATAAAAAAATCATACCTAGTACTTTTATTTCATAATAAAATTAACAAACAGGAATATTTTTGTAATAAAAGATTTAGTAATTGAAAAATTCAAATATTTTAAGAGGGTATAATTTTTTTGACTAAATCATAAATAATGATAATTATAAACCCATTGATAATTTTAAATATTAAAATAATTCACATCCTATAATGTGTATAAAAACATTTTATTACTATTTAAAATTGAATAATATCAAATTTATCATTGCATAGAATATATTTTTAAAATTACTATGTTATATTAATTATAATCAATTTAGATTTCAATTTGTCTAATATAGACATTAGAAATAATCTAAGTATAATATAAATAATTTTAATTAAATCAATGATAACATCAATCATCAAAGAACATTTTATGTGGTATAAGTAATATTAGAATATGTGCCACGGCTAATTTGAAAAGTTCAATAAAATTATTTATTAACAATTCATATTTTAAATACAATCATTTTATATTTTTTTTCCTTATTTTACATTTTATAAAAAATTATAATTTTCTATTACCTATGATATCTAAATGATAATGGGATTTTATATATCATATGAATATTTATAAAATTGGTTTTCTGTATTTCAATTACTGTCATTTAAAATTTTGGAAAAATAAAATTTCTACAATAATTTACTTTTTTATTATAGAATACATATAATTAATAATTTTTTTAAAATCCACTATAATTTATATATTTTCTAAATAAATTTAAATAATGATTTTTGAATATTTTAATGAACAATGTAACTTTTTATGTAATTAAATAAAAAATAAAAAATAGCTTATGTTAACGCTAATGTTGAATCTATATTCTTTATTTGAGTAACATGCCTTTACCCTGATATAGATAGTCATCCTTATTGTAAATGGGCATTGAACTTTTTTAGTGTATACCATTCAAGGGTAGGGAGATCTTTCCCATATGTGAACATTGCACATAGTAGAAAATAAATGATTAACCACTTCACATAAAGGTGAAAATGTTAATACCATTACAGAATCTACAATGTGTAGGTAATACAATGGTTACCATTATGTTGCTACATTTTTTGTATGGGTAATATGCATGTAAACATTGTGTAGAAATATTAAAACATAATCTACCTTTATGGAATAACCTTCACTCATAGCTTTCCATTACACAATCCAATGGATTACAATTATGCGGAGCAATATGCGTTATTGTATACATATAAGAACTTCAAGAAGACCTCTTTTTTTATTGTTAATCAGTATTACCACTTATGAAAAACATAACATATAATGGTATTCTAACAGATACCATTACACGAAAACTCATGTATAAGTATGTCCTTAGTCACCCTTACAAATTTTAATGACCTAGTCGTAATATATTATTTATCATGAAGACACATGTCCATATAAATCTAACAACCTTAGTTATATTTACATATCCTTCGTACATATTATGTAATCCATATCAAATTTTAAAATTCTATCATATGAATATAATTCTATGTTTTTGTTTTTCATCTTTATTTCATGTAATGTATCATAAAATAGTCACATAATAAGAACTAATACAGCTATTATTATTCCTAAGAGACAAATAAAACTTATTTGACATATTATTTGAAATTTAAATCCCATGTGGGAGGATATCCATTGAATTTTAATATGGATCCTGTAATAAATTACTAAAATGAAGACCGGTGGAAAAACGTCATACCATACACTGATGAGTCGACCTATCAAAAAAACATAATTTCATGGGTTTGAAAAATGTGAAGAAGTTGTAAGATAATCTCTTTCTCGTGGTGTATCCATGGGTTAATTTAAATCAAATGTTATATATATGATATTCAACATTCTCCAATGATTCTCCAGTATCATCAAATAAATATGATGAAGAAGAAATTGAGCTTTGGGTATTGGGTACATTCACATGGAAGTATCAAAATACACATAATGTCATCAAATGATAGTCATATATATATATATAAGAGAACATTTGTCATGATTCTACATTTATTTATATGTTAAGAAAGGATTTAAGAAAAAAATGATTCATTTAACTCAATCATTCAATGATTTTATAACATTCAATTCATTACATCTTCTGTATGTACATAAATTAATTATGTATTTTTTGGAGAATGATCATTTTAAATAATAAAACACTTAAATTTTGGTTTCTCACTAGATTAAAATAAGTGTAATGGATGGACTCATATTTCACTCATGTATCTCAATATACCATATCATTGATATACCAATTTTCATATAATAGCTAAAACAATATGTTACATCTCTTTCACTCCATCTAACATGGTGTATAAATCCCAAAATAAATAGTGTTCTTTTATGGTACATGTTATTTATTCTAACATGGGTTCATTGTTATATTCGATTTCATGTACCCAAAACATTGTTGGGCCAAATATAGTTCAGGACCCTATTACATGTCACCAAATCAAGTTCACTTTGAGTTAGATAGATGGTTATATGGCTATTCCAGACTATATGTAATAATACTAGTCCTCTCCCTCAGGCACGCCAACACAAATAAATCCTCTACATTATATTCTATATATTACATTTTCCTTAACTATTACAAAAATGAATAACACAAAACATGTGTTCTTGTGACTAAACATCATTATCATTGGAATTATCAAACAGGAATACATCCTAAACATTCTAGAACACACAATTTCTCCTAATAGCATATTTGTGAACCCCCGTGGGCCCCCATCAATAACTATATTGATTTTAAAATAAATATTTTTCAAACTATGGGGATCTATGAAGAAATAATAAAATATATATGCATCAGGGAGTATAATTCCATATATTATATATCGGATCTACTGTATATTTCCTCCACTACCATGTCTAGATCCATGCTACTCCCAATGGCTTCTATCTCTACATATCTCTCACTTTCCCCTTTGAAAAATGAAACACCCAACTGGGGAACACAACAATATTTCTAGATAATGATGGAATTTAAGGAATATAAGAAAATAAATATGAAGGAAATGGAAAAAATAAAAATATAAGAAAATGGGGTCAAGGTCCATTCCTAACACACTCGACAGATCTATACATCACATTGGTAAAACCCCCATTCTAGCTCAACTGTATAGTCTAAATCTTAATCTGATACTCAATTCATAATATATCATTAAATGAATATACATGAATAATAAAAAAATTTGTTAGATAAATATAGAATAATTATCATTATATATAAGTCAAAATGGATCATATTACATCCAAACTCAAGTCCTAGGTTAAAAACCATATTCAGTAACTAGCAGATTCATTGGAAAAATTATTTGAGATAATATAAAATCATAATTTCTTATTTTATCTTGAAATACTATAAAAAAAATTAAAATTTCTCATAAATTTCATAACATGTAATGATAAGGGTTATCATAAACACCCCACCACTAAATGGTTATTTTATTTAGAAGCCTTAATACCAATATTTAGTCATTATTTCCCAAAATGATATAATGAAACATTTTAAATCATTACCTTCCAAAAAAAATATTTCCATGAACCCTCCCAACATGATAAATTTCCATTAATGAAAAATAAGATTATCCCCAGCACAATAGTGTCCCAATCATCCCCCTATAACTAAAATGAAAAAAATAATGATCCATGAATCCCCAAATTAAATTAATAGACATAGGAAAAACACTCTAATAAGTTCTCCAACATGATAAATGAAACAACCACTCATTTTATTATTATTAGAGAAAATATCCTCTACGATAAAAAATAGTAAAATTAGGATTATGTTATATACTGATCAATTTTCTGTCCTAAAATATTATGATTTAATTATACAACTCTTTAATCATCAACCTCAATATGTGCCCAAAAACTACAGAACATGGATTTACATAACACATGATTGAACAAAATTTTCTGACAAACCACCAATTAGAAAAGACAAAAATCCAACTATCACTATGAAAATGAAATATGAACATGGCCTAAAAGTTTATTTTTCATAATAATCCTTACCAACTGCCTCTCTTTTCCTCATTCCAAGGTATTTTCCCATGAATCACTCTTAGTTTATCACAATCACTTATGTCATGATACAAATAAAATTTGATGACATGATTAATTTCATCGACCATGCATCTAAAATATATGAAATAAAATAATAATAATACCCCTTGATATTAATCATCATAATAGGGTAATCTCCCATATACAATTTCTAACCACATGACTAACAGTCAAACGGGAATTGATGGAAAATAGTGATCACCTAACCATTCTCTCACTACACTATCCAAAGAAAATGGAAAATGAACATTTCAAAGTATCTAACTAAACATTCCTTATAACACCAACCATTTAACTGGGAGGACTCAATGCAATCCTACTTGAAAGCACATGTATTCTTCATGTGTAATGATCCATTGGAGAAAAAAGTCTCTATTAGGTCCCACTAAATAAATGATTTTCCAGGCATTCTCCAAAAATTAGTGGCAGCAAGCACAAATTCCCCTATTATAAGATATAATACAATACACATTGATTGAGCAACCCCATATTTTGATACTAGAGGATGAGAATTTAAGGAAGCCACTTCCTCATAATATTCAAGCCTAAATCAAATTTTACTTTTTCATCATTTCCCTTATTATGTAACCAACATGGAACATAGGTCCCACACATCAAATAATGATTTCCACGAGCCCTTGAATTATGGGAATAAATCTCCATCACTAGTGAAAATCTAAACACATGTTCTACATGTAATATCATAATATAAATATATATATATATGGTTTAGTTGACTATAAACCCCCTATACACCTTTTTGTGACCCAATATATAGGTTTTCATTGAATCTATATACAATTGAACATCTATCATTAAAGAAATCAGCACAAATATGTATATGAAATGGGAATCCGTCATCCTTATAATGATGAAAAAACTCTAGATGCATGTTAATATTCTTATTGATGAAAATCAAAATGAACCATAAATCCACAATCAGAAGCATAGTATATTCTTTGAAATCATACTATTATAATAGTTGACACTTAGAATAATAATTTCGTTCCATGAAAACATATTCTTACTATCTTAAAAGGTCATTGTGACACACTAATCCCCTATCCAACACATTTAATAAAGGATCCATAAAACACCTATCTACCATCATCCCAAATAAGAAGATAATACATTTTTTATACATTTTTTTAATTGATAGCCCCAGGTTTACTAGAATCATTAATCGATCAATTTTTTACAAGGAATCAATACTGAATCCTCATATTCTAGATGTTATAGACTTGTAGTGATGGTCTAAAATAATATGTCGGGAGAATATCCCCATTGGATAGAGTACAAATAAATTTTAAAAAACCAAATAATTCAAATAGATATACATCGTAGTATACAAAGATAAATAAATGGAAACAATAACGTACTATAATAAATGGACATTTCATACAAACTAGAATGGGAACCCAATAACATATCATATGGTCCCTCATTAGTTAGATAAAATATATTTAAAAAACTATAAATAAATACATTAGGCTTAACTAATGACTCTGAGTATGGAAATACATCATATCTATGAAAACATTGAGCTGCATTGATAATATCATGGGACTAAAATTGATCAATATAGCTCGACAAAGAAACATTGGTCCACTACTAAAAACTCAAAAAACATATTTTTGAACCTCGAATTATATATATTATCTACACACATACCAATATTCACATACAAGTGGTGAGAAATAAATCATCGTAGGATACCCCTAATGGTGAACATATAATGTACTATCATAATAATTGAATTCATTATTGGTAATCATATCATAGAAGACAAAAAATAATTGCATGAAAAAAAATTAAAAACAACACAATTTAAGGGGTTGGGGGAAATAATACAGCTAATTATGGGTTTTAGTATGAAACTTGGACTATATCTTCCATAACTCTATAACACAAAATTGAATTTGAAACATTTCTTTCCCCTCACCAAATAGAGTATGATGTATCTCCGAAATCACTGTTTGATATAGATGTCATGTAATAATGAAACTAGCATGAATCAAAATCCCCAGGGAATAAATATAGGTTTACAAATGTAAAAATTCATAAAATAATTTCGTGCATCAATAATACAATCCAAACATTTGATAGGAACATTAAAATGTCTATGAGGACATGGTTAAAACCTAATGATTAATTTGGAAAAACTGACTCCATCAAATAATGATATGGTGGCTAAGCCTACGAAATGGGTCCATTAAATTATTGATACCATAATGTCACAGTATTTAACACCATGTGATTTTGAAAAATACTTTTTACGAATTAATTTAATCATTTTGTAATTAATCATTTCACACAACAATGAATATAGATTTTTATAAGAAGGAATTAGATGAGGCTTGAAATAAATGAATCACCAATTTAATATTTCCATAAACCTAACACGTAGATAATAATGATGTACATAATACACACTACTTATTTTGTGTTTCACACTATATCTATTTCCTCTTAAATGTTGTGTTACACAAAAGGCTGAGTTTTACTGAAACATGAAAAAATATTAACATGATTATTAAAATATAATTATAGGTACCACCAAAGAGTTGAGAAGGAATATAATGATAATACAAATAAATATTTTATATATGATTTATTAATTTTTATGAAATAAATCATTTAGAAAACAATTAGCATAAGTGAATGTAAGAACTATTTAAAAACAAAGTAATTAGTTTTTTAGGAAAACTATTTTTTCACTGAAAAAACTCAATTTTAACTCAATAAATTAATGAAACAATGTTATATTAATTTTTTGAATATATTTTATATATTTTATATTCAATCAATGTTTTCTATACTCATCAAATACATTGTATTGGAATAATATCTGAATAAATCCAATGTTATGCATAAAAAGTTGTTTATTATAAAGAATAAATTTATATCCATTTAATAGAAAACCCATTTTAAATATAAATTTGGAATATTTTATAATTTTTATATGAAAGAACAAACTAACAGTTTTAAAAAAAATGAATATTTAAATTTTCGTTTTATTTTCTGAGAACCTTGTTATATTGATAAATAGTAAATATTATTGAATTTTATTTCAAAATTGAAATTTATTGAAATTTATTTATATATTTAAATATTTTATTTAATTTTATTTTTAATATAATAATATAACTTTTATGTAATTTAAAACAATTTATTTCATTTTAATTATCATCACATTAATAACGATATAAAAACATATCATTTTTTGATCTTTTCTACTTTAAAAGGACATATTGTGGTCATGTCTGTGGGATTATCCTAAAAATAATTCCCCCAAATTATTAATAAAAAGTTGAAAAAATAGATTTTATGTTTGTAATTTCTATAATTTATAATATATTATAACTTCTTCTTAGTGTTTCACCAATACTATTATAGAATTTAATTACAATTAGTTACAATAATGATCGTAAAAACAATATTACTTAATAAGGAACATTATTTTTAAGAGTAAAAATGAGCAAGAAAAATGTCCAAAATAAATTTCGTAAAAAATTTTCATCAAATTACCATCTTTGATCTAATGGTAAATATTATTTGGAGAAAATTATTTATGATAAACATATCAATACATTTTTGTATTTACTATAATTAAAACTCCTCCTCCTATTTAAAATAACAATCACCCCCCGTTACTTCATTGAACCTATGAAGACACATTTACACAGACAATAACAACCAATATATCCTTCATGAATCTATATATTCATCTTATAAGTCTCCCATTGGTAAAAAATCCATCCATGGAATCCATTTGACGCCAACTAAGAGGAGTTACCCAATGTAGAGGCAACATCCTTCTGAAAGAAACATTATTTTATTTTCATTCCCAATCCACTAAAATATTAATATTATAGGATTCTATATTAAAATATATATCATAAAGGTACTGACATATTTCAATTATATGGGTTTTAAATACATATAGATACAGTACCATCTAATTGGTAGCAAATTTAACATTCTTTTGTTAAGTGGACTACCACCTCACAAAAATATATTTTCCAATTTTTACATTAACTCATATAATATGTGGGTATTATGATGGTAATAAATTTTTCATAATATATATATTATATTCATTAAGCCTTTATGATTCTTTAATTATTATATAAAATATTCATTCAGTATTTCCAATTTCTATAATTGTGATTAATTCGTTTGTAGACATGTAGACTACCTCCTCCTCAACACAACGGGATTCGTTAACAATTAAATGGAATTTATAAAGGTTTTATTTAGTGTATTTATATGAAATATGTGAAATATTAATTCTACTTTACATATATTATATTTAAATATGACTTTTATTTTCTTTCATTTTGTATGTTAGTTAAACCGAAATAGCATTCATGTGTACGAAAAACCTACAATCACCCATGAAAGATTATTCCATTTTATAATTCAATATTTTATAGATTATTATAAATATATATACATAATATTTATTATATTTATAACATTATTGAAATTATAAAAATATTTAATTCGTGATCTAACTAAGAATATCATGAATAATAATACAAAACTTGTGGGAAAAACAAAGCTGTTATTACCCAATGCATAACATTAACATGAAATTGTTTATAAATGGGTAATATAAATTCATATATGGTATTATATATAATAATATAGTACATTTGTTTATTTTCAATAAAATAGATTTATTCTACATGAGGATTTAGTGAGAATAAGAGAAATTCAATATATAAGGTGATGGGATTTCAGGTATCACTTTTATTTATGTGAGAATGATGCTATATTCCCCATAAATTCCATTGTATTATGTATATACATACTATTAATGTATAAAATGTTTATTATATTTAAATTTTAGGTATTTAAATATTCATATGACAATATCTATTTCAGGAGGTTTTATTGTTTTTAAAATTTTCAAATCTGTAAGATAGTTTTGTCTAAATATTCATCCATTGGGATATGTGTTTTTTTACACATGAATTCCTTTATAAAGAATATATATTTCCACATTACAGGTTTCATTAGGAGTATTATTTTTCATGGATATCTTTTTCATCATTTAATTTCATTTTCCTATTAGGGGAGTATGATTCAATTTTACTATGTGATAACGGTTTATTGAAACAATCTCATCATTTATTGGGATTGTTTATGATTATGATTTAATTGATGAAATACTATGATACATAATTAAATTACATTCATGAATCTTCATATATTATTTATAGTAATGATACATTAAGGTATTAGTACAATTTTTACCCTTTGGTACAAAAAATATTTAAGAAAGTGTTTTTATAAATTCAGACATTACATATCTCCTCTGTTTAAATCATGTGGTCATTCAACAACATGATTTGAATATAATTTTCATAAAAATTCTATTCTATTATCAAATTATATTAAATAAAATTACCCACTTTTTTAATTTTATACAATATGGGTTTTAAAAAAATTAATATTCTTTTATTTTTTTGATCTAGGATATTTTCCAATCATTTTATTGTTGAAAAATTAATGTACATCATGTAAAAATTTAACCACCATTTTTACCATCCATAATTTGATGCTTCCATAAAATTTTTAATAGTTTAGATTTTAAGATAATTATTTGTCCTCTTAATTTTCATATTCATTGATCTTATTTTCATTTTCAATTAATTATTTTTAAAACATTTTATTTTTAAAAAAGTGTTGTAAAAGGCATTGAAATATTCTATTAGATGTTTTTAAAGGGTTATTTTGAATGTAATATATTTGAATTATTTCAAATATACTGTTTAGAGTTTACAATGTATTCTAATTAAAATATTTTTCCAGTTTTTTTCATTCTATCTTCATATGTTTTCATAGTAGTTTCAATGAATTTTTTCAGAATATAATATAAATAATCAAAGAAAATGTTTTCAAAATTATTTCGAGATTCATTTATATTTTTTCATATAAAAAAGTTTTCACAAAGTATTCAAACATGTTTTATATGTTTTCCATGAAAACATTTTCATCATATTTTTAAGCTTATTTTATATATATTCAACAAAAAAATATTTCCAATTATATTCATCCATAATTTGTAATATGTAATAGAAAATTATTTTAAAATTTTCTTCAATTCACTATTATATGTTTAAAGGTATATTTTTTAATAAAAGTTATATTTTTTTAATTTTAGAAATTATTTTTCTTAGATGAATGTATATTTTCATTTAAAAATGTTTTTAATGTTTATTTCAAAATTTTCTACTATTTAAAATGGCATTCATTGGTGTAACTAAAGAGTTTTTTGAGAAAAGATCCCAATGGTTCCATTAATATTTTTAATATGGCTGGTTTATGTTTTTATTACTGGATATTTATGTATCAGGATTTCCTTACAAGGGTTATATATTTATGAAACCTTTTTATCTTTCAATGGTTATATTATTTGAAACGCTTTTAGAATTCATAGTTTATGTTTTTATGAATCCCAATTCTTTTCATGGGTAATTTTATTAAATAATTATTAGATATACAATGAATTTTCTATAGGTTATGATATTATTACATTTTTTGGATATCCATTTCATTTCGTGGGTTATGATTTTTTGAATTTTTATGATCTAGTGGATGATGTATTTATTATTTCATAATGAGAAGGGAGTGACCAATAACTCACTACAATTCAATGAGTAAATAAATATTTATATATATATTTATCATGACAATGAAATGGTTGTAATAGATATTTAACTCAATCCATTGAATGATATTGTTCTCAAAGATGGTTTTGGGAGTATATCTTGTCTACAAACATAGACATGTGACTGAACCATTACTACCAAAATGTTTTTGGTACTGAACCCAAATTAAAAATACGAAATTTTTACCAATTTAGAGATTATCATGGAATTCATTTAATATTCTTATGAATCTGCCACAAATTGTATATTATAATCCAATTTTATGCTTTCATGTCTTATTATCCTGTTTCCCATAGGATTTATGTATTATTAACTACAATTAATTATTCTATTAGTCATTTATAATTCTTTTATACATGTTATGATATTCATGTTTTATTATCATGTTCTCATAACCGTATGATCATTTTATTCTTATCGGTGTATTTTTACGAACACCCCCCCATGTTCCCCCAATCAATGTTTTCCCAAAATACCAATCACCCATGAATGGTGTTTTTTAATTCTTCTTTCATTCAATAAGTTCACTAGATCCTCGAGGCTATATTATCTTTCATTAATCTCACTTTTAATGATTTTTCCCCCCCATAGACCACATTGATTGATTTTTCTCCAAATCTTATAGGCAGATAGAATGATATATTGGTTTGTTTTTAGATTTTAGGCATATATTGATCTAGGTCATGATTTAATGAGACCTTATCTCAGATTCGAATATGCACCATGCTTTCTTCTAGGTTTTCATTTTTTAACGACCCAAAATTTTATTAAGGGAAATTCATCATGAGCTTGTTAAATGTTATTTTATGTAAAATGGTTATATAAAATATGCACTTAGTTTGTTTTATGATCTTGGATATCAAAATAAAATTAATAATGGGTTTCATTGCTAATATATCGATTGAGCAGTGATCAAATTATTAGTATAAATATAGGGTTTTAACAAATCCAATTTACTCATAAAAAAGAATTGATAACCTTATCTAATAGAATTGATCCATATGAAGCCCATTCTATTGATCTTGGAAATGAAGTGGTTCCATTTGGCTTCACTCATGACCATTCTCAATCCTAACTTCGACATGTTATGCACCAACCAAACTACCTATGAGAGAAGTGGAAGTTTATGGAGATTATCACCCGAGCGATGTTGTCAGAGCCACCCCATGAGTGTGTCACCAACACACTCTTTACACATATTACTTATGTGGGTGTTATAAGGGGTAATGTAACAAGAAATTATCACTATGATTATTTGAATTATATTTTTATATAATAAATAATATAAATTAATTTTACTATTGTTACACTATAAATAATTTTTAATGCACAAATAGTATTTTTATTTAATAATTAAATAAGAAATCAATTTTTATGAATTAATAGATTTTTGAATTACATTATACTTTATTAAAATTTTACTAATAAATTTATTTTTATGAATTATAAATGATAATATAAAATTTATGAATACAATTTTAATTTTTATTATGTTTGGAATGTCATTTTTGTTAAAACTCGTGAATTCTCGATAAAATGTAAAATTTTTATTTTAAAATTCAAAATTCTAATATTTAGAAAAATATTTAGATAAAATGAATATTATTTTTGGAATCAAGATGTCGAAATTTTCCAAAATTGAATTTTTTATTATTTTCTGAGATAGTCAAATTTTTTGGGTAAAATTTAAATACGGTTTAAATATATATTGGGATTTATGAGATCATAATGACCCAATTGTGATGTAATAAATTACTATAAATTTGATGTTCGACCTATATATGTTTTATATTCAATGTAATGTGATTTAAATTTTTTTTATTAAATCTATGGTGCCTTAGTGGTCCGTCCAAGACATATAAAACATTTTCTCTTTTTAAATGGATTTCCATGAGAGTATTACCCACCTCAATGTATGGAAGCCTGGTAGTTTAATAACATAGGCCATTTTAGTGATAAAAGAATTTTTTTTCCCAACTAACCTTTGGAAAATACCATGGGAAAAACCCATCTGTTGGACTATGGTTTTGATTTGTTTAATGTGTGGTGGCCAAAAAATAAATAATAAATAACTCCCTCCATTTTCCTATATGAACCCACCCAAGCTCCCACTTCCTCTTCAATGAATGCCTTTAGAGCTCAACCAACCCCTAAACCCCACTCTCCAAAATCCTCCCATGGAACCACACGCTCCAAAGAATCCTCTCTCAAGCCTCCCCTAAGCCATTGGGATCACACTTCCATGTAAGGGATCCTCACTTTCCTTCCTTAATCACATTCACGTTTCGTTGTATTATTATGAACTATTATTTTCAATTAAAATTGATGGCGTATGATTTTTCACATCTGATATAAATCCCTCTTTTCATTTTAATTATAACATATCCCTTTTTATCTCATTAATGCCTTGAATTAACACCTATTACCACGATGAAATTCGATAAGGGATTTATTCCATTCTCAGTTTTGACTAAATTTCATTATATTGTTTTACACATATGTTTTCAATAAAATGTGTTGGGGTATGATTTCACACATCCTCTATACTACCCTCCTAATTATTTAATGCTCTGTGACCCCTTTGTCTCTCATTAATTCATCCCTTGTGCACTTATTACCATGCCGGAATTCCATATGGAACTTCTCTCTTCTCATTAATATTATAGAAAATTTATAAATTATGCATCTAAATTCCATTAAATATGTTGGATATTCTGTTCCATTACCCCTTACTATACATTTCATGTATAATGCTGATAGACCCATTTCTCTCTCAGCAACCCCTTTCAGGAACTACTATAAATTTATGCTATCGCCACGAACCTATAGCCACGATTTTATAGGTCTGTGGTTATAGGATATTAATATCCATGATTTTATAAATCATTAGTGTCAAAACACCATATTTTTTTGTGATTTGCATTGGGATCTCCTATCCACAATTCTAGGACCCTCCTCTCCTCTCTATCTACATCTCCCACCATGGAGCCCTCCCCCTGACGCTTCTAATAACCGCCATCTCACACTACCATTGACCTCTCTCACTACTACCGTACCCTCCGAACCATTGACCTCCCTCACATTGTTCATGGTGGCATCCTCATCATAATTTCCATCCTCTTCATTGCCACCCAATGTTGTCACCTTGCCGACACTACCCCAATATAGCCTCCCCACCTCCTCCTATGTCGCACCTCCGACATGGAAACCCCACCTATTGGGATCATACTCATCCTTGCCCAGTCAGACCTCCTGATTACCCACCAAAGGTATTTAGGGTTTTAACACCTCAAGTTAATAATTAGTAATGTTGTTATAACAAGATTATTTTGAGATATAATTTAACAAAAAAATCTAATTGTGATTGAATTTTGTTCTCATGGGAAATAAGCTAATGTGGTTGTTTCCCACATTTTATGTTACAGAAATATTCATCCATTGACCAAGGCATTCGAGAAGGAATAGAAATGGTTTTTTATGTTATCCCTGAATTCCAAGAGTATCGGTATAAAATTTTCAGTAGTGACATGGGATCATAGGATTTTTATAATATGTTGAATAATTCTTAGTTCCAATTTTAATGGATAGGAACTCTAGAGGACATATATGTGAAACTAGATGTTTCTAAATTCAATGGAGATGAATCGGAATGGATAAATACATTAGATCATAAAAAAGGAATTATGAGGTTTGATGTATCGAGTATCATTTCCTCTTTTAGGAGAGGATATCAAAGATTTAAAGAATAAGATCATGTTTTCTGAATTCAGGGAGCAATATCATTTTGGGAATCAATAATGGGGCCTGCCACCAAATTTTAACGGTATATTCAATTCATTCCATCCATCAATTAAAATTTATTAATAATGGAATTCTATTTTTTAAATGCTCTAATGTACACATTAAGGGTATTAGTAGATTCATTTTATCTGTATACATACTAGGATATATTCACGAAAGACTATGTTTACAATGTAGATACATCCATTTCAAAGGAAGGATCAGGGATATGGATGGAAACCAGGTAGGAATGAATTTTGGTTGTTGAGACTCAGTATGAGGGTGATAAAGTTAATTAAATGAGTAATATCTTAGGTCCATATTAGGAAGATAAATAAAGCATGGTCTATTTATCATGTATCATGAATGTGTGTGAATTCCCTTAGTATTAGTATGGACAAAATAGGATTCATGTATGTTTCAAGATCTTCTTTTCAATAAAGATTATTTAATTTGATAAGCCATCTTAGTTGAATGGGATTTTTGTACCATATTTTTTGTGGTATTCATAAAGTTATTAAATTTTCATTAATTTTGATTTACCTATCTTATATTTTTTATTGTATTATTTTTCTAGGTATAATGTCGGTTTGAAAGATAAATGTTTTTAATGGAAGAATCTTTGATGATATTTTTTGGCTATGATCTTCTATAGTGAGCATAATGTTATTTGAGGGACTAGACTTCTGTTTGTATGATTGATGATGGTATAAATAATACAATAATGGTGAGATTCATAATAGTCTTTATTTATTAAAATCTATATCAAGGGATAGTGATCATTATCGAGGATGTGAATTTTATGAACATGGATAGTAAATGGATAAATTTAGTTTCTCGATATGGATGTTGGATGAACCATATATGGTTCCATGACTGCACCAAAATTAATGATTTACCTATAGTGGTTTCTATAGTTAGTGTCATTGGTTAATTTTTAGGAGATTATATATGTAAATAGTCAATTTTGAGATTTTTTATTTCTACTATTTCATTCAAATCCATTTATTGTGTGATGTATCAATATTTTATATTGTAATGGGCCAGTGCTTGACAATTCTAGTGTGGAGTTTTAAAGGGAGCCTAAAAAGGGTACACTAAAGACTGTTGAGAGTGTGTTTTAAAGGTAAACTATGTAGTCCAAATTATTAATAATTCATGACATAGATTCCATAACAATAATAATTGTTGAATGAATAAAGGATAGAACCAATTATCGAATGATCCAAAATGGTTTATACAAGGAATATACTTCCAAGAAGAAGGAATACCATCCAAAAAAAGATTTTCTAATCATATTAGTAAATTGGTTTGAATAATCCTTGTAGATTGAGTATGAAAAAGTACAAAAATTCTCTACTTTATAAAATTGATAATCCTATATAAACTATGAATAAAGGTGAATTCCAGAAGAAGAACTCACTAAAAAATGAGGTTTCAATCTAAAATATTAAGAACTATATAGTCTTGACGAGTTTTAGGTATTTTTTATATTCATGGTATTTATTTTATATTTTAAGAACAATGTCTAATCCTTATTTCATGCTTTTAAGTGCTGATGGAAGTTTACATTATTCCCATATTTTGGTGATTTTTGATTTTTAAATAGGAAATTGAAGGTGATGTTTGAAAAATAAGGATCTTCATGATATTTATTATTATAATGTACATATTAATTTTAAAATTATTTTTTTATTGTTGGATTTGGATTCATCTATCATTAATAATGTATAGTTGAAACACTGATCATATATATATATATATGAAGTCATTATATCTCATTTCATTTCCAACTATTTTCTGATAGGTGGATTCTTATGATGTGGACGGTTTCATCCACCACTATCGAATAAATCGAGTTAAACATCGGATTTCAGTAATTTTTATTCTATTTATATTATATTTTTTCAAATTTAATAGTGGATTTTTGAATTTTTTGGTTCCTTATATTTTTCTGGTGTGTTTTGGATTTCATTGTGGTGTATTCATGTCAACGTTGATGAAGGATTACTTGTGTATTCATAGGAATACATTTAAATATATATGTTCCCCCTTTATATTTATTCACTCATGGTTGTATAAATATATATATATATATATATATATTGCAGATAGGTGTTGTTATACAAAGATATGAAAAATGTATAGATGTGTATGTGTAACAGGTATATGCAAGTATAATCATATACATGTAGACCCCCTTGTACATATTTGGCAACAAAAATATGTAAATGGGGGATATGTTTTCTTATATATATGTGAAGTTGCATATGTGTACAAACGAAAAAAAATAGATTCAATTTTTTATCACCAAAAGCAATGAGTCTTGAGGTTGAGGTAGGTTCCCTCTTCCTAAACCTTTAATTTGAATTCTATAATTTCTTGACTATTTTAAAATCTTATTTCTCATTTTATTTTAATGTTAAAAAATGGTTTTCTAATAACCACTAGGTTTTCAAGGAAGAATATGAATATAGCACTTGATCTTATTTATAGACCTTATTAAAAAAATGTTAACAAACGCTCAAAGTTTCTAGATACTACTAGAAGATATCAAAAAACCATACATTCATAATCTTTAGATAGATTAATTATACCATTAAACATCCCATTAATTTCACCATAAAATTTCACTACATAATTGACATGTCATAAATATATAAATGTGGTAATATGTGACATGTGTCTGAGTGTTTTTCTATGATTTTCATTGCATTATGTTTAAAAAGTGGAATGTGCTTTTGGTGGGTAAGGGGTGGGGGTGGGAAGGGGGTGGGAAGGGGTGTGTAGAGGTTAGGAGGCTGGGGTGTGAAGTGGGTAGGGGGGCCGAGAGTATTTTGTGCGCAGAGGGGTTGGGGTGGGGTGTGATGGTGATTTATATGGGGTGTAGTGGGGGTGCCTGGGTTTTATGGGGGTGGTAGGGGGAAGGGGTTGTGCATCAGAGGGGGAAGGGGGAAGGGGTTTCATGACATGTGTGGAAATGTTATTCCCAAATTTTAGGCATAAAAATGACATTGTGTAGGGGCAGTGGGCAGGGAGTTTGTTGGGGGATGGTGGAGTGGGGTTTGTTGGGGGTGTACAGTGGTGGTGTGCAGGGGGTGCATGGAGTGGGTAGAGGGGGTGTGTAGGGGGAGGTATAAGGTAGGGGTATTTGCACAGGAGGGGCATAGGGAGGGGATGTTTGAATGATAATTGTGAAAAGGAAATTCAGAAATTTTAGTCCTACAAATGACATTGTATCAGTATGACATAGTATAAAACAAATCTCTTTATGTGTTATAATTAAGTTTGTAAAGGTGAATTTCCAATCATCAGTCACACCCACTTATTTTTTGATAATATATTTTTGAGTCCCACATTAGACATTAGTGATGACATAAAATATTTCATCACTAAATCTGATACATTTACAAAATTTTATGTCCTTTTGTACTAACCAATACCGAAACCACTAGTTAATTAATAGTGATTGGTACCCCTCTCAGTAGGTTCATATTTCCCTATCACAGACTAACTTTTTACTAGTGGTGCGTTCCTCATTCACCACCCAATTAAAGTTGTAGTTTACAAGGCTTCTGAGATATGACCATGAGATTTATTTTCTTCTTCACTACACTCCTAGTATTTTTCTTGAGAAATTATTATTTTTTGCTTTTTTCAAAAGATATCACATACATATATCATGAAATAAAATAAATGATCATAAAAATTAAAATTAAATGCTTCATGGAAACTATTTTTTGGCATACCATTCTATCAACATTAGTTAGTTGATTGGGAGTTAATATGGGTCTAATAAATATAGGATAAGACCAATTCAATAAGTGGATATGGAAAAATATTGAAGTCAAATGTTCCAATGGAGACACATAAGTAGCCCAAACATACTATCAAATAGTATTAAAAAAACATTCAAATACCATTTATAATGATTTTTATGCATTTATTATATAGTCACCTACCCCCATCACAACTCTACCCCATAATATTCTTTAAATATACAACACAATCACATGGTCCCATCGTCACCAATCTCTCGAAATTACAACTTTTACTGAATGTGGAAAGACTAAATATTTCAAATAGAACTACCACACAGTCATATATTATTAATTTCTTTAAACAGTTCCATATTCCACATTATAAAATCACATAACCTGACCTCCTCCATTGATTTTTTTATCATATTTCGAAATTATGGTATTCCACATCACATTTAATTCCAATATAGTGGAGAAATGTACTCAAATGAGAATATGAATTTTTGGAGATGTTTTGTTTTTCATACCTATTACAACCTAAAGTTGGAAGTCTTGTTCTTAGTCAAAAATTTAAGAGGTTCTCTCAACTTATTATAATATACCTCTTCTTAAAATTCCTTCTAAAAGACTAACCAATTCCCCAATAATCCCCTATTTGGATTTCATCTCAAATTCCCCCTCAACATCTGAACCAGTACCACATCAAAATATGCACCTCTAGTATTGTTTTTTTGGGATAAACTAAAACAAAGATAAAATTCCTTCATGTATTGTATATGACATAGAGAAAAGGATTAGAAAAATTATGAGGTATGATATCAATGTACCATGTTTAAATAGTACATTTTCCTCATCAAGATTTGCATATACTTTCCAAAATATGTCAACTTATTGGAATTTGAAGTGATCATTCTAGAATTTTTCTCGTATCTTATTCTCAGAGTGTGATATCTCATAATCTAGTATATATATTTAAAATATGTATTCACCATATAATTTTTCAAAATATAATTCACAATTTAGAATAATCTATTTGGAATATCCTAGAGTTCTTACTGACTTAGTGGTGTTGAATAATTATTTCCCAATGATAAAAACCTAGACCAGACTATTCTAAATCACTTTCCTTAACAAAATTATGTTCAGAATCGATATTCATTTTCATGTATTTATTGTCGAAATCACAACTACAATGAAATGAATTTGTATCTGCATTCGTAGAGTAGTTACTACTGCACCCCATAACCTCCAAAGTATTCATATTAACCAATGAAATTTACTATTGGGCTCTAAATGCTTCGAGAACCAAAAGATTAAAATTTTATACATATTTACATTGATATTTAAATGATTTTGGAACCTACAAAAAAACAATAGTACAATGAAAATACCCTTGATCCAAATAATATAATTTATAAATATGATGAAACTCTTTTCATTGCATTGGTCTTGATCCAAAATACATTCCCTTTTACCGCATGTCATTTCATTATCAACACAAAACCATTTAAAAAAACATATTGTATCCTTGTTAGATTCAAGTCCCTCCCTGAATACTTCAACAACATGGAGATATTTATATACATATATATTTTCTGTATGTTTTCCCTCCAACCAAATAGGTTTTGTAAGCTCAGTTCTTGGTTATTGGACTGGAAACTCCACAGGAGCCTGTTGCAATGTCATACATTAAATGAAAGCCTTTTACACCATAAAACACATAGAAATAATCCCATATGTCCATGATTACATGATAAAAATAGCAGTAACCTACATTGATGTAGCTATAATCATCTACTCTTGCTTTCAATTTTTCATATCATAATGTATTGTTGAAGACAAAGGTTGATATTGTTGTCTAGTTAGTTCATCATGATAATGTTCTAGTTCCATAACCTCTTTGTACTGCATTCAAGACATCTTTTCAGGCTCTAAATTCCCCATAGGACCCATGTTTTAGGTTTCCATGGTAGTTTACAGTTTTTTTTATTAGTCATTGAATCTAATTATTCCACTAACACAACTCCAAATCATTTAAACTACACTACTTTTAAGTGAATCTAGGAATGCCCATTAATTTTTAGATCAAAAATGATTTAAAAACACAAGTAATTCCATGCATAATTAAGGGGGGTGCAGGTGCACATGTTTGTTCAAGGTGACAGGGGGTGAAATGGATGTTTAGGGTGGTAAATTAGGGATGTGTAGGGGGTGTTGGGGGGCATGGGCGTGCAGGGGTTGTAAGGGGAGTAAAATAGGGGTGTATAGGTGGATGTTTAGGGGGTTCATGGGGACAAGGGGGGTGAAAGGGGGTTGTGTAGTGGGTGAAATGGGGGATGTGCATGGGGTGCAATGGGGGATGTGCATGGGGGGTTCATGGGTGGCAGTGCATGGGGGGTTGTGGATGGGGGGCATGTGTGTGTATGGATAATGGGTGTGTAGGGGGTGTTCAAGGGGACATGGGGGTTCAAGGGGGGCTGAGTATGGTGTTAAAGGGGGGCTATGAGGGGGGCGTATAAGGGGTAATGTGTGTTCAGGGGGAGTGTTTGTCCAAAGGGACGGGGGCTACTGTCTAGGGGGTGTGTGTCCAGAGGTGGTGGGTGGTGGGGGGGCTATCCAGGGGGGTGTCTTTCTAGGGGGATGTCTGTCCAGGGGGGGATGCTGTCCAGTGTGGTGATTCTTCCCAAGGGTGATTTTTACAGGGTGTGGAGGTGTTATCCAATTGGGGTGGTGAAAGGGGGTGGGGTGTTGTCCAGTATAGGTGGAAGAAGGGGGGGTGTGCAGGGGTTGTGTGTGTAAGGGGACATGAATGTGCATGGGGGGTTGAAAGGGGAAATGAGGGGTAAGGGGGATGTGCAATGAGTGAGGGTTCTAGGGGGGATATGTAGTGGGGAATGGGTGTACATGGGGCTATCCACAAGGGGTGGATTAAGTGGAGTACAACAGGGGGTGCGTAGGTGTGCCGGGGGGGTGCATAGGGACAGGGGTTTAGGGGGTGTCCAGCAGGGGTGGTGCAAGTGGTGTACAGCAGGGGTTTGGAAGAGGATGTGAAGATTTCCAGGGGGTGTGCATGGGGACTGGGGGTGAAAAAGGGGTTGTGCAGGGGAGGTACACGGGGGTTGTGCGGGGGGGGGGGGGGGGGGGGTTATATCATTTTAAATACTCATCATAATGGATTTTGGAATTCCATTATTTGGCTCTATGATCGATTCTGCTTTTAGATCATTATTGCATTGGTCTGTAGGAGAGGGATGCATGCAATGTAGAGAACCAACAACAAAACTTAGCTGATTCAATTTATTTTCATCCATGACTTCCAACAGGAATGATGTGAATATAAAATTCTGAAAGTAATTATAATTTTATACCATTTTTTTCAAATAATTAGTAACCATTTTTGTGTATTGTTAAAATATACTTGGCATACCCCAAGCTTGTAGAATTGTTGATTTTTAGTTTACTGCTTAGTGTTATGTATTCTATCTTCAGGATATTACTTGGTATTATGGATAGATAGTTGATCCCCAATTATTCATTTTTGATTCCATTACAATTCTATTTTTTATAAAAAATAATTTATACATACTCTTAGTTTAATTTTTTTATTTTTCCTTTTTCTTCATGCCTTTTAAAAATATGCATGTATATGCAAGCATGGTGGTATCCCAGGGGTGGGGTCAAAGATGGTATAGTGGAGGGTATCAAAGGGTTTCCAGGGGTTGTGGGTGTCCAGGGGGGATGTCCAGGGTGTCCTAGGGGTGGGGGGTCCAGTGCAAGGTGTCCAGGGGGTTTTAGTTGAGGGTGTCTTGGGGGTGACTAGGGGGTGTCCAGGGGGTCCATTTGGGTCTATATGGTGTCCATGTGGTGTGTCCAAGGGGGTGTCCAAGGGGTACTGTCTAGGAAGGTTCATGGTGGGTTACTGCAAGGGGGGGTACTGCATAAAGAGTGAGGGGTTTCTGCAAGTGGGGTGGGGCTACTGCAAGGGGATGCTGGGGAGGATATCCAGGAAGGTGAGTAGTGGGATACTGTAATGGGGTGGGGGCTACTTCAAGAGGGGTGGGCTACTACAAGGGGGTGGGGGTGAAGGGGGTGGGTTTTTTATGAAATGGGAAGGGATTTATCCATAGTTTCAAATAGTTGTTATAGCCAATCTGTGGCATCATCTTCTACCCTGTTTGGAAACCATGGATAAATCCTGTTATCCTCTATTCAAACCATGGATATAGGCTTTTATTCATGGTTGAAACCGTGGATATATGGTTTAGCCATAGTTTTGTGCAATGGCTATTTGTAAAGGCCTATAGACACACCAATAAAAGCCTTAGATCATTGAACAGTGGCTATAACCTATAGCCATGGTTTTTGGTCTTATAACCATAGTTTCAAAACATTGATATCACCAAATTTTCTAGTATTGTGGATTTATATTTGATGTTGTTGTGCATTTGATGTTACGCAAAAATTTTCCATGGCAAAATTATATTTTATTTGAATTCCATTCCCATTTTACTATAAGTTTATTCACATTTTTGTATGTGTACTTGTTGGTAGAGAACATACATTAATGTATTCTACATCTCTTATTCATGGAATAAATTATGTTGTTTAATGAATCCATGTTATATGATCCATGTGGCACACTTATTCATTAAATGAAATAATTAAGAAGTGTGCTCCATAATAGAGCTCCAATGCATTGGGTAATGATTAATATCATTATATATCCACTAGAATGACCATTTACTCATTCTAATTCCAGTTCAATGAGGGTTTACTCATGCTCAATGTGAAATGATCCAAAGATCATGAATAAATCATGATAAATGTTGTTTCCACATTTCCTTGTTACGATAATCATGTTATATCATGATTTTTTGTTCATGTTTCTCTTATTCACTATTGATATTAATATTTCCTAACATATACTATATTCATCATATTTTTCTTTGTTTACTCTATTACTGGGATTTATAGCTCACACATTTTTTATGCATGTCCTCAGGTAATCCCATGCAAAGAAAAGTAATAATGAATGTTGTGGTCAAGTAAAATAAGTATTCAATAAAGATGGTGTGTTTTATTTTTTATGTCTTTATATAATGTTCGTAATTTCCCAAGACATAAGACTCCTCAATCCCCAGAGTTGTGTTAAGTGAATGTTTCTATAATATTTCATGATTATATGTTCAATTAAGATCATGGTTGTTATAGTTTTCATTAGAGTATAGGTTTTGTTTATTTGGGATTACGATTACAAAACCGTATTGAAATCCTTAGGTATAAGACTATGTAAAATAAAAAATCCTAAATTTTAGTGAGTATTCCGTAAGTGGTTTGTCAATAAAATACATATGTAGCTAGATATGAGCAGTTAGAGGGGGATTTTCATAGATGTATCTATGGGTAAAACCATAAAACACAAATTCATCCTAGACTCGAACTCGGACCATTGTACGAGAATGTTCCTTGAATCACTATTGGTTATGACACTCCTGAGGGATACGCTTCAGTATATTCATAAGCGTAGTATAAAAAATTATTATGCGAATTAAAAAAATTCCCATAAGAATATATGTTTGTAATTTGATCATGGATTACATAGAATGAAGTCTATAAATTCATAAGTTAATGAAATAAATGTAATTTATATGTTTTCCCTTTTGTCATTGGATTCCCATTTATGTGTTTAATATTTTATTATACTCATCAAAAAGACTATATTGGATAAATTATAACCAAAATAAAAAAGTGAAATGTAGGGTTATTGTGCATAGCGCCAGGAATTCTTTTATATCCCATAGGATTAATATAACAAACCCAACACCACCACAAGTTATGGATGTAAAGATATCAGTGAGAACAGTAATTGGTTAAATCATTCCATATCATGAATATAAATCATCCCCTATCATAATTTTTGTATTGAACATCCTTTTGAACCTCGTCATTATCCCTTCAGTGGAATTTGATGTAATTAATGGAATGGATAGGCATCACATTCATAGTGACAACCTAAAATCCCATGAGAGGGAAATCTCTCTCTTTATGGAAAATTGATCCCTGCTTATATATAAGTGCAAGGAGGAGGATTAATCTTCATTAGCACCATTATCTCAATAGTATACATCACACCCCTATGAGCATTCGTATCTAGCTAAGATTATTGATTCAAAGGAAGAAACCATTTGTGAAGACAAGCCTATTATGAGAGAATTCACTAAAGTGTTTCCTATGTAATTTACTAGTCTTCCTCGTAGATGAGATGTTTTATTATCATTTGATCATATACCTGGGGAATTTCTAATTTACAAGACTATATATAGATTCATTTTTTTGGATCATTTGGAGCTGAAGAAACAACATTAATAGAATCTATATTAAGGGTTTACATGCCCAAATTCTTCACTATACGGTGTACCATTCATCTTTGTCAAAAATAAGGATGTGTCATTGCTCCTATGCATTGATTATCATGGACTCAAAAAAATCACAATAAATAACAGTATCATCTGCCATGAATTGATGAATTTTTCCACCAACTATGTGGTGCCCAATACATCTACAAGGTGGATCAGTGGTTGGGATATTATCATGTAACAATGAAGGAGGATATCCCCAATTCTACATTTCTTACAATATATGGGCACTATGAATTAATACTAATGCATTTCTGACTCACTAATGCTCAATTTATCTCGATGGATTTGATGAATAGGGTATTTAAAGATTACCTAGACAATTTGTTGTATTATTTGTAGATGATATTATAATATACTCAAAAACCAAATAGGATAATGAGGACTATCTATGAACTATACTCGGGACCATGAGAAAGGAGAAGCTCTATGAAATGTATAGAATGTGTGAGTTCTTTTTTTAAGGATGTATCATTCATTGGACATATCATCACAAGAAATGGGATATCTATGGATCCAACCAAGGAAACTTCAATTGAGAGATGGATGATACTGGCTTCAACAACAAATATCCATAGCATCCTAGTGTTTTCTAGATATTATTGTCGATTTGAGAAAACATTCTAACAACTGTGAAACCTTCTTATAAATATAACACTAAAGGGAGTAAGGATTCCTTGGAGCGTCAAATGGTATGAGAGTTTAAACTAATTTAGAAGGAGGCATATGAATACACTCGTGCTTAGACAACCCACAAATGGAGAACTTTTTGTTGTATTTAGTGGTGCTTTGAAGAAGGTCTTGGGAAGTGTGTGGATAAAAAATGACAATGCCATTACCTAAGCTTCAAGGAAATTGAATGTTCATGAGAAACACTATCTAACACATGATATGGAGTTGGTTGTAGAATTCTTAACATTACAAAATTTTTGACATTACCACATTAGAGAGAAGTGTGAAATATACACGAATCTCAAAACCTCAATTAAATATTCACATAGAAATAGTTTAATTTTCACCAATGTAGATGGTTGGATCTGATCAATGACTATGACCTCTCAATCCATTACAACCCTCTGAAAGTGAACAAGGTAGTGGATGATTAAACTAAAAAGGACCTAGCAATTATATAATTGATGAAAAATGAAAAGGATCCAATCTTATTATATTTGATAAAGTAAGACATGGAATCTAAATGAAGGAAACATCATCAATCATTTTCAAAATGATTTGTTCAATATTACGATTTGGAAGGGTTAAGGGATGATCAAAAGTAAGATTTGAGAATTCAGAAGAATGTGGAAACTATAAAAAAGTGGAATTCCACAGATTTCAATGTTCATAAAAAAGTAATTGTGAGATTTTTTCCAGACTACATGTTCCATAAATTGTGCAGTTAAGGAATGAAATTTTGGATGAGCACATAGTTTGAATTTCTCCACTCACCTAGGAAACACAATGATAAATCGAGATCTCTGAGAGCATTATTGGTGGTACCACATGAAGAAGGAGATCATTGAGTATACATCAATTTGCCTCGTATATTAGCAAGTGAAGGCTGAGAGGCTGATGTCTAATGGGATGAGGAAACCATTAAACGTACCAACATGGAAATGGAAAAACATCTCAATAGTTTTTGTTACTAGACTTGTGAAGACATACAATGTAAACATTGCTATCTAGGCTAATTTTGATCTTCTTACATATACTACACACTTCATTGAAATTTGGGAGGATTTTTTATTGGAACAACTCACACAAAAAGATATCAGAGATGTCATAAGGATTCATGGAGTACCACTATCTATTATATTTAATCATGATTCAAGATTCACCTCTATGTTTTTGGAGAGTCATCAACATGATCTGTATACTGAGAAGAACATCAGTACGACTTAAAATCCCCCAACTGATGGGAAATATGAGCAGACTATCCAAACACTTGAGAACATTTTGAGAACAACCTCAATGGACATTTAAAGAGGATGAGATCAATATATTTTAGTAGTTGTGTTCTATTACAAAAATATTTTCCCCTCAAGCATCCAAATGTATATTTATGAAGCCCTATCTAAGAAGAGGTGCAGATCACTAGTATGATGGAATTGAGTTTGTGAGTGAAACCTCCTAGGTCTATAAATGGTTAATGAAATGGTGGAGAAGGTTAATACTATCATGTAGTACATTTAATATTCTCAGAGTTGACAAACGATCTATGTTGAAAATCGTCGACATGACCTATAGATTGATGTTAGAGACATGGTATTTTTCAGCATATCGCTATGGAATATAGTTGTGAGATTGGGGAAAAAGGGAAATCATAGTACAAGGTACATCCACCCTTTTGAGATCCTATATCGCATTGGAATAGTGGGAAATTATCTATCACACCCACATAACCTATCTCAAGTACCTGATGTATTCCATGTATAACTATTGAGGAAGTACATACATGACCCATCGCAAGTTCTCAATCCTGATGTGGTCCCATTGGAGAATAACCTCTCCTATTAAGAGAAGCCTATGACTATCATAGATAGTAGATAAAAAGTTATACGAAATAAGTCAATTCCCTTCATGAGGGTGTTCTGCAAAAACCGCATGTTTGAATAAGTAAAGTTGGAATTGGAGGAAGTGGTGAAGTAGAGTTACCCTCATATATTTTTGGGTGAAAAAATGAAACTTTGAGGGAGAAATTTCATAATGGGGGAATATTGTAAAGACCCAAACATTTATTAAATTAAAATTTTCTTGATCAAATTAAATGTATTATTATGTAAAATGGTTACATAACATATTAACTTATTTGGATTTATGATTTGGGATTTCATAATACCGTTATGTATTGATACTATTTCTAATATATCCATTGAGTAGTGATCACATGATTAATATAAATTTAGTACTTTACATAGTCCAATTTAATCTGAAACGTAGTGATGGCCACATCTGGTAAAATTGCACTATAAAAATCTCATTTTTCGGAGCATGGAATGGAGGTGGTGTCATTGGGATTATCCTTTGACAAATCCTAAGGTAATTTTAATCATGTTAAACTCTAATGTAACCACCTACGAGATATATTGAAGTTGATAGAGATAACCACTCACGTGATGTTATCCAATCCACCTAGAGAGTCTGTCAGAATTGCACAACTCACCCATAATTCTTATGCGGGTGTCATAAGGGGTTATGTAACAAGTACATAACACTATTATTATGTTCATAATTTTTTATATAATAATGAATATACATTCATTATATTATTGTTACTTTGTAAATAATTTATATAGCAGAAATAATATTTATAGTTATTATTTAATTAAGAAATCTATTTTGATGAATTAATATATTTTTGGATTAAATAATACTTTATTATAATATTATTAATAATTTTTTTATTAAATATAAATGATAATATAGTTTTTATGAATACAATTATAATTTTTATTTAGGTTTGAAAGATGTTTTTTTCAAAAGATGTGATTTTTCAATAAACTGGGGGTTTTATTTTAAAAGAAAAAATTCAAATATTTAGTAAATTACATAGAAAAAATAAATATTATTTTTGGAATCAGGATGTTGAAATAATCTAACAGTAAAATTTTCATTATTTTTTGAGACAGTCGAATTGTTGGGTAAAAACCTAAAAGGGTTTAAATATATTATAATTTTTAGGACATCATAATGACCCAATAGTAATGTAATAAAATACGATACATGGGTGTTCGGAAAATGGATGTTTTATATTTAAAGAGAAGTGATTTTAGATTTGTTTTATTAATTTTATGGTTCCATAGTGGACCCTCCAAAATTTATAATACATTTTATCTTTTTAAATTAATTTCCATGAAAGTGTGACTCACCTCTACATAAGATAGCCTAGTATTATAATAATTTCTTCCATTGGGAATATAAATTAATTTTTTCCAATAACCTTTGGAAAAACCCATGGAAAAACCATGGGATATATTTTTGTTTAATGTGTGGTCGCCAAAACCTAAATAATAACAAATTCCCTCCCCTTTCCTATATAAACCTAACAAATCTACCACTTTCTCTTTACTAAAAGCTGTTAGATCGCATAAAAACTCATCCCTCCTCTCTATATAATCATTAAAAGGAACCCCAAGATCCCAAGAATCCTTTATTATATGTCTACCAAGCCTTTGGTATTACAGTTCCAAGTAAGGGATCCTCACTTTCCTTCCTTATATATGTCCAAGTTTCCCAATTTTGTTATGACCTTTTATTTTAAATTAAAAATATTGGGGTATGATTTCTCAACTCCCATATAATGACCTACTTATGTTTTAATGATGAGAGATCTCTTTATTTCACCTTAATACCTTCCATGTACACCCGTTGTCCTGCCAAAATTCATTAACAGATTTAATACTTTCTCATTTTCATCAAAATCTATTTATATTGTTATACCATTCAATTTTCAATAAAAATTGCTGGGGTATGATTTTTCACCTCCACCATAGTACCTTATTTATTATTTTATGATGATATACCCCAATATCTTTCATTCCAACCTCTCATGTATATCCATTATGATGCTGAAATACCAAAACAAATTTAACCCTTCTCATTTACAATCAATAAATTATTTTAGATTATGAATCTAAATTCTGTTAAATATGATGGGATATTATATTCCATGACCCCCTTACTATAAATTTCATGTATAAATTCTGAGTTACCCATTTCATTCTCATCAACCCATTTTAGGATTTCTTTTAGACATGGTTATGCTGCCAATGTTATACCAAAATTTCGGATGCCAAATTTATCATTTAGGTGAATATCGTACCCATTTATATATCATGTTTACTCACCATTAGTCACATTTAACATTTTATTTATAACTTACATTTATGTATTACATATCTCTTATTCATGAAATAAATTAGGTTTTTAATAAATCAATGTTATATGATCCATGTGGGACAACTATGCAAGGAATGAAATGATTAAGAAGGGTGGGCTTGGATAGCACTTCCATTCATTGAGCAATGATTAAAATCATGACAAATAAAATTTAGTGAGGTTTTAATCATGATAATTAAAGTGAAATGAGGGTTTAATCATCAACCATGTGCAATGATCCTTGGATCATGATAAAATCATGATAAATGTTGTTTCCACATTTCAATGATATGATAATCATGATACATCCCGCCTTTATGTTCACATTTCTATTATGATCTATTGATATTCCTATTTCATAATATATACTATATTCTTCCTATTATTCCTTGTTTTACTCCTTCACTGGTATTTATAGCTCACCCTTTCTTATTCATCCCCTAATGTTATCCCACGTAATGCTTAGTACGAAATAATGTTGTCGTAATGTAAAATATTTTTTCAATAATGATGTCGTGTTTTATGTTGTTATGTTGTTATGTAATGTTACTAATTTCACATGATAATAGACATACTGATCCTCATAGTTTTCTAATGTTATTTTTTATTTAAAAAATCATGTTTATGTGAGAAATAAAGAGTATGTTTGTTATAATTTTCCCTCTTTTTGGATTTTTTCTTTTATTTAGGTCATGATCATTCATGAACTATGATTTGGATATCTCCTAAATAGTCTTAGCATAACCTGTAATAACTCAATGATTCTTTCTTTGATCATAAATATGCATTTCCACATTCTATATTTGGATCTTCATACCGATTTAGTTATTCATCTTGTTTCTCTAAGGATTGGTATTAAACTAATCATCTCCATGAACTGTTTGGATTTTATCTTCCTCACAATTTTATTATAATTTTGATGTTATCAAATGAGATGATACGTTTCATGGGGTTTATACTATAGGAATTTTATGCTTCTTGGTCATGTTATTAATATATTATACTGTGAAACTTTTTTCCATTCTCGAGGTGCGGGGGGGGGGGGGGGGGTTCAAACATCTTCAATTGATTATCAAACCATTGAGTTCATAGGGATGGATGATCTAAGAATATTGAATGATGTTATTATTTCTGTCACTTATGAGAGGATAAATAGGGTTCGTAGAAGTTGGGTCACCATACAGTCACCCTCTAGGATGTGGGACCGATTGATATATAGACACTAATTGTGGTAGTTTTTTCTCAGTTAGGGAGATATTTGTTAGTTTGATACAAATCATGGAAGTTTCAAGGAATATAATAGGAGGATGAATGGGTATGTATGGTTGAAAGAGTAATTTCAAGAAACTCACCCTCTTATGAAGATATTGGGGGATTTTAAGGCACTTCTCCTCAGGAGGGCACGCTATAGGAAAAAGGTGATAATGATTAATTAAGTATAAATAATTAGAATCATGCTTGGAAGGTTGTTTTAGTGGAACAAGGGGAATGGTTCTGATAAGTGGATAAAGAATTCCATATAAGGGCTGAAGAGGAACTTGGTGGTTCCAGAAATCCACACACTCTTGCAAGCATAGGTATAGCTGCTGTCTGTAGTAGGTGTTCTCATAAGAATTTTTTTTTGTGTAGGGAGGATTTTATTTTCCCCCTATTAAAAAGGTAATTATGTTGAGGTACATTATTAAGAGAATCATCTAATGAGTCTAAATTATAGTGGACTTGATACAAATTATCCTTAGTATCTGGGTCCTTAGAGGACAATAAAGTTGATAGTGTAAAATAATTCCTTCAATCCTCTTCCAAGAATGTATAAAACACTCTTAAATATTTATATTCATTTTTAGAGAATATTTAGATGCAATAGAGATATTACTAATATTAATATTTTAATATCACTCTTATAAAAAGGATTTATCGAAAAGGTAAAATCCCACAAATGTGTTTGACGACTTCCATTGGAAACCCATAGAGTAAATATATGGGGCCACTTTTTCATGTGTATTTATTTAATGGTGGGGAAATATAGAAACAATCAGGAGAACCAACTACCACTGATTTGGTGAATTCATATATGTGATATGTTGAATATAAAAACACCCAGGATCTCTTGATGCATTTTATTAAATAAAAGTTATTATTGTGTTTCTTGATCCTGATTTCAATAGAGGACACATAGATAATTTTTGAAAGGCCATTGTTAGTTGATTTAAATAGTAAACAATCCTCTTTGTTGAAAATTTGAATATTATTATGCTTTTTGGTTTCAACGATGGGAAATCATACATTGAAGTACTTTTTTAGAATGAGGAGAAACTAAAATTTAATTTCAGGGATATTATGAAAGGGATTCCATAAATGGAGCTTACCACCATAAAATGGATAAAATTTATGGGGATGAATTCTAACCATGTTATAATTTTCTAAAATGTCTTCATAATTTCTTATGAGGTATGATTTTTCTTTTCTCTAAACCTATTTGGATTACAACTATTCAATTAAAATGTATTCTGAAAAACATATAATTTATTTTTGGAATCTCTATTTATAATCATATGTTGTCATTTAAAGGTGTCATAAATTTGACATGCTATAATTGATATTTCATGATTATGTGAATTTTTTCTATGATAATTCTTTCTCACACAATTATTTCTGGTTTTCATCAACGGAGGGAACCAGAGGGATTTTGGTTAATGATGAATGTGATGGAAAATTTTCATATCAGAAGTTAAATAGGATTAAACTATAGTGAATGATGTTGAGATAATTAATAATAATTTTTCATAGATCATGATTAAAAATATGGACACGAAGAATCTCTTGGTCTCACTAAATAAGATAATGAGGCAGTTTGATTAAATTTTGATTGTTGGATACCATGGGGGAATTAATATTGAGTTTCATTTATGTCATGAATGTGAAAGAAAGGATATAGAAATGTATGTGAAAATGAAAACTGTATGGTTTAGGTAATGCATTGGATGTAAATACAATCCTTCCTATGATATTTTGAATTGTTAAATACTTTATATGGGTAATGAATGAGAATTATACAGTCCAATATCCTAAGAGGATTGTTATCGATGGTAATCCACAAGGTTTAATAATTAATGGGTATATTTCTACTAGTGATGATATAATATATGAAATGATATAGAAAAGTGGTATAATGTAAAATGATGGGGAATTGTTTTTTAATTTCTTAATGAAGAGGTAGAATAATCGAGGTCTTTTTGTTTTTCGATTCAATAATTAAGAATTGTAAAATATGGAATGATTTTTATATTTTTTATAGGTATTTAAATTAATATGACATGTAATTCTAGTGGTATAGAAATATGATTTTATGGAAGTATTATATTTTTAGGAAACAAATGATTAAGGGAATATAAACTCTTAATATGTTCCCAATGATGAGATATTGATTTTTCTATAAAAGATATATTAGATATAATTAAGAAATGATTACAGTACTGAGTACATGGGAACTAAATAATGTTTTGATTACAATGTTGTTTTTCATTCATGGACAGTGTTTAAAACATTTATGTATTTAATGAATATATTAAATAATAATTGGAATGAGGAAAAATATACGTTTTTATTATTGAATTATTGTAATTTATGTTATCACCATGTCTGAATAGAATTAAATGTAAGGATATTCACATATCTATTTTTTGAAAAATAACATTTAATTTATTATATATGGTTAATCAATTAAAATATTATTTAGGAAAATTGTTTCTAATCTTTCTAACATTAATATTTTGGAATGGATATAAGATTAAAAATTTATGTAATGGTTTATGGTAAAATTTATATACGGTTTTTTAAATTAAGGTATTATATCACCATATGCGGATTTATGGATACTGGAAAACATTAGTTATTATTTTTTTGTGAAAATTAATGTTATCTTTTAATTTCTATTCATAGATCTAATGATTTCTTATTTCTTCAGGAATGATAGATTCAACTTAATGTAATAAACTAGTAACTGAAATTGAAGATGATCAAGGAAAAAAGGGTATGGTTAATGTAATTATAACTTTTTTAAGAAAATTATTCAACATTACAAAATGTGGTCTTGGGAAAAAAGGATTTTATGTTATTGTCATTTTTATGATATCCAAGACCTTTTTGATGCATCTGGTGACTAAAAATTTGATATTATTAACTTTCATCAAACAATGTTATCTATCACTATCTATCAGAACATGATAGAAATATTTTTCTTTTTGTAAATGGCTTCGCATCACAATTTAATTATCTTATCGGGAATCCTAGTTATGAGTTACATTGGGTCGCCATTATATTTCCTCTATTCCATAATTAAAGGATGTTTTAGTACTCATATTTATGGTGTGGGTTTCTAGGAATGAATATTTCACATATTAATCCATTAATAACCCCATGAATTCTACAATGGAAGATTATTTTAAGGGTAATAGAATGGAAAAACATGTGATTTTGTGAAATAATTTTTTGGAATTAATTTAATTGTTCTGTCATTTTTCATTTATACTACACTAAATATAGATTTTTTTACAAATGCACTAGGTGTTGCATTACTTATCATAAACACCCTTTCGTTATTTCACTATAAGAAGCTAATGATGATCTTGTGGTACATAAAACACTATGTTGGGTTTGTATTAAATTAAATAATGAGTCCCTTCGATAGCTGGTATTACATGGAAGGGAGTGTTCTTTCAAACAATAATATAATATTAATAATATTATTAAAATAATATTTTATATACACCATATCCATTGAATGTGATATTACAAATTTTTATAATTATATTATAAAAATATATTTTAAAAAATGTATAAATTTAGTTATTCAGTTCATTGTTAGAAGAAGTAATTTTATGAACTATTTGAAAATAACAAAAAAAAATTTATGAAAACATATTTCTATGAATAATCACATTTTTGAATCAAAAAATTAAATAACTAACTTTTGATTAATTTTATGAACTCAATTTATAAAATAATTATTAATTTAACAATTTTTTAATCATATAATATTTATTATTTGTATAATATATGAATAAATACAATGTTATGAAATAAAATGTATTTTTTTAAAGATAATTTTCTCACTTTTTAATTAATAAACCATTTTAAATAATTTTGTTGAATAATTTATAATTTTAATTTCACAAAATTCAATTAATCTTTATAATTTAAATATCCAATTTTACCTTGACATTTTTTGGCATTTTTCTATGAACTTCAATATTTTGATGATTAATGAATAATACCAAAATTTTTAGTTCAAAATTGACTATTCATAAAATTTATTTTTATGGTCAAATGAATTTATTAAATTTGATTATAATTATAATTAGATATATTTTATTATATTTATTAAAATTTTGTACATGGGAATCAATTTCAAATTAAAGTTAGAGAAAAAAATATAGAAAATGTTTGACCAATTTTACATTCAAAACATATATTTTCGCCTCGTCTCTGAGATTAAATTCAAATTAATTAATTATAATAATGAGATTACAATTTTTAAAAATAAAGTCCATATTTTGAATTAAAATAATTTCTAACGTATAATATGTTAACCATTTTTGACAAAAAAATAATGGTGCGATTAATTAAAATTAATTACATGATTAAGGTGAAAACATGATTACATAATTTGTAAATATTAATTTTATGAGGTCAAATGAAATATAGACATGTAAAAAACTGTATCTAGGAATATTTAAACAATTTAACCTCTTGGATATAGAATTAACAATTGTTTTTTTCACATTCCATAATGGATACATGCCAATAGAGTTTACCATTTTATATTTACAATACTACCACTCCTCCACATCTATAAAAGATAACTCACCACCCCTAACATCACAACACCTATGAAGAGAAGTTGGATTTTCAAATACCTAACCAAATATCAACCCAAAACACCTATATTTTTACAAGAAACCTCATCTTTTTTCATAAATACATGTAAGTTATTCTTTTACTGAAAACCAACATGTGTTACCCAAATAATAGGAAACATCCTTCCTCCATCTCTATTATTATATTTTCATTCCCAACCCCTTAAATTATTCTTATTATGTTACTATGTAATTAATTTATTATTCAATATATACTTTTATGTTTTTTATATTGATTATTAGAATAACTAAACAAACCCCAATATAATAGGTAACAAACATACAGTTCTTGTTTTGGAAAAACTAATACCTCACGAACAATTGTTGTTCATTTTTTCAATTACAACATCTCATTGGTGGGGATCATGAAAAAATAAATTATTTTAATTTTATATATATGATATATATTATTTTTTAATTATTTAATAATTATTATATAAAACATATACTTCATGTTTTCCATTTATTTTAAATATGATAACTTTATTTTTGGATGTGTGGACAACTGCCTATTCAAAGAGATTTTATTTTTTAAAACCTTAGATAGAATTTAATGTGGATAGTTTTCTAAAAATATATATGATATATATGATATAATAATTATAATCCAATGATATTATATATATATATATCTCTCTCTACATATATTTAATTTAATTTTTTTCAATATGACAACAAAACAAGAAAAATCATTCATGCGTACGTACATCCTACGGTCTCAAAGAATGGTCTATTCGATTTCATAAATATATAATTTATAGATTATTAAAAAAATTATATAATTAATATATTTATTATTTATATCATGTTTTAAATGTATTTGAATAATTGAATCATGTTTTATGAATGTGGATCGATAATAATATGTCAAACCAAATCATAAAAAGAATATTTTACCAAAAATGTAAAATTAACATGGAATTGTTAATAAGAGCGTAATGTAAAACCATACAATGTATTAAATATAATAATATGGTAATTTTATGATGTTTTATAAAATTATATTTATTTTATATGATGATTTAATGTGTATAGTAAAATTCAAGGCATATTGTAAGTGTATTTTTAACTGACATTTATTTTTTAATGCTTATGATTTATTCAACATTCATTAAATTGTGTTTTGTATGTAATAACCACAAATATATTATTTGAATATTATAAATAAATTTATGATTATTTACATATCAATTTTATTATCTATATTTAATGGGGTTTTACCATTAAAAATTTACCAAATTAGAAATGTCATTTTCCCTCAATTTGCCGTATTTGAATGACATTTTTTGTTATACACCTATATTATTTTACAAGGTATATATAATAACATTCCAAATTTTATATCCAAAAAATAATTTTTTATTATATCTTTAGAGTCATATAAATTTATTTTTTGCATGTTGAATGTTATTCTATGCGACCATGTTTAAAGAGCTTTTTGCAAATATATCCTATTTTATCAAGATTGCTTATGACTAAAATTTCAGTAATGAAACATTATGACTCATTATTCAAGATCACTAATTTAATTTCCAATCCAAAATATATTCATGATATATTCATGTATTATTCTCATATTTCCACTCATTGTTAATTAATTTATCAATGATTGTGTTTTTAAGATGATTGAATTTACCTCTATCTTAAGTTAGAAATTTGTGTTCCCTCAATCCTCTACTTTCTGAAAATATTGTCAAACATGTCCTACCATTATCCTATAATAATTAAATGTTTTTTACCCATGATATAAAATTAATAATATTCTTTATAAATAAATAATCTTCCTGTCATTTTCTAATCGAGGGACCTTTTTAAATTTTATTACGGTTAAAAATGTAATGTTTGGATGGTATGGATTTATCCACCCACATGAAAATCATTACCTTTAATTTTCCTTTTAATGTTTATGTATCTCATTATTTATAAAATTTATTTTCCTAATATTTTTTAAATTCATTTTAAAATGTGATTTCAAAATTTAAATGTATTCTAAATAATCTGATTAAAACGTGTTTTAATTGATTTTCAATGATTCAACTATATGTTTTCACAAGATTATATTCAAAGAAAATGATTTTGTTTATTTTAATGAATAATTTATAGTTTTCAAAATATTTAAAATGAAAAATAATTTCAAACTGTTATCATGATTTATTTTATGTATTCAGATTATTCTTAATGAAATTTTTTTCAAACTGTTTTTAATATTATTTAATATGTACTCAAGGAAAAGTGATTAAAAATTATTTCAGGTATCTATTTATTTATTCTAATGAAATATGGTATTCAATTTTTTTAAATTTCTTATATGTATTCATGGAATAACATTTATGAAATAATTTTATGCATATTTTATTGATTTCAAGGAAAATGTTTCTAAAAATTCATTCATTATTCAATTATAATATTTCAATGAAAAATGTAATAACAATTTATTACAAAAACATTTATATATTTTCATTTTATTTTAATGAAATTTTTTTTTCTGATGGTTTTATTTTATAAAAAAATATTTTCCAATGAAAAAATATATATTCCTAAATAAATGTTCATAAATGTTATGTAAGAATTACTTTTCATCTAATTTGATATCCGTTGGTGTTACTCACTCCATAATGGGGATACAATTCTCAACGACAACATTCATATTTTTAATCTAAATGGTTTTTGTTTTGAATGCATGATGTTTATGAAACTAGATTCAATTTAATGTGTAATATCTTTAAGATACTCAATTATCGTTCACAGTTAATATGTATATCAAACTCATTAAAATGTAAATGGTTATATTCTTATGAAAAAAACTTCTTCCCACTGGATATGCATTGATGAAATGACTATGAAGAATGTATTTTTTCCATTGGTTATGATATTATAACATTTTTATTATTCCCATTTCATTTCATTCGGTATGATATGATTAATGTTAAAGATCTTGTGGAACATGTATATATCCTTTCATCATGAGATGTTTGTTACCTATATATACATTCCTATTATTAGTTAAATATTTATATCTCATGAGATATGAATTGATGGAATGGGGTTGACCTCAGTTCAATAATGGAATTTTATGCTAATATGGTCATCAGAGTAAAGCTTTGCTAATAATATGGATAGGGGAGTGAACCATAACTACCATGAATTTCTAGGGAGTGATCACGTACTATAAATATGAACTTGTAAGTGATTCCATGAATACTATAGAATCCATTTTATTTTCATATGTGTCTACTATAACTATAATTCATATATCATTATTTTAGTTATTACACAATTTTATCCCTTTTGATTTATGTGTTATGAACAGGAAATCATTATTTCATGACTCACATATATAGTGTTTTATTTGTAGTGTATTATCTTCAAATGTTGTTCTCATCTTATCATACCCTTAATGTCACATTATGATAATGTATATCTTTTTTTAACCGTTTTCGAACACTTGATCTCACCCCTTTATTTTGTTTCCATTCCCATATATTAAATATAGTTTTTAAGTTGATGTAATAATGGTTACAATATTTTTGGGAATCAATGATTATCATACACAATTTTAAAACATTTTTTCCATTTTTCCAAATACATTATACTATTATGGTCATCAGGTTTGTATTTTTTAAAATTTGAGGAATATTTATAAAAATGTTGTAATATACAAGTGGGTTAATTTTTTTCTCTATTAAATCTTAATCCTGAGTAACAAATATATAGTCATAGAGTAGGTATATACTCATATATTGGCCAATAGTCTCCCAAGAACCTTAAAATATTAGTAATCACATGGAGGAGCGAAAAAATTCACAAATCATTTCTAATGCCTAATATATGATATACCAAGGGTCTAATCACCAAAAAAACCACTGAACAAACTGCCAAAACATATAGGATAGAGGATGTATTGGACACATGCCAATCCAAATATTGATTTCATAATCTAATAAACTGAAACAAAAAATGTTACAAAACTATGAAATAAATATGAATTGGTCCTTAATGGTCTATTGGATCTCACTATCCACAAAATACGTACCATTCTCTCTCACAGAACCACAAAATGATCAACCAAGATTACGTCTCCCATGCTCCCTCTAGTCACAATGTAATTGGATGTCCCACATGGGTCTCCCCTACTATACTGGTTCTCTTCGGCTAAGCCTATCATAAAAACCTCAAACATAACTTATAAAATAGTTTGAATAGACTATCATAAAATGTATTTCTATAACACATCAATATATTGAGACCATATCGATGTAGAAACATCATATACAATCACACATTATCCTCCAACTAATTCAAAATCCATAAATCACAAATAATGGATTATAAAAAAATAAAATAACTAAAATATCATTTTTAATATTCGTCATAACAACCTAATGTAATGGAAAAACTATATTTATATCATAAATATTATAGAAAATTTATATTAAATAACATTTCATGAAACCCACGACTATAGTACCCAACATAACAACCATATGTTGGTATTGACAGTTCATAAGGGAATCTAAAATTGGTTCCACTGACACATATCAATATCTCTTCTATGGCTCGCAACCATACTTAACACCCTAAAATGTTATCCAACAAAATATAGTCTAATAGAATTGACTATAAAAAACCATATCTGAATACTCAAACGAGTGTTATAAAAAACTAAACTAGACCTTTCATATATTAATATTATAGTTAAATGGATGAATTTTCATATCATAATATATTTATCCATAATTGATTCGTACATCTATAATTCCTTTTTCAATAAAGAAACATAAAAAGAGTTTCACAAGTGATCATTATGATCATAGTATATGTTTTTAAATACTATAAACCATCTTTTAAATGTAATTTATATTTACTTTATTTTTATGTAGATGCAAAAAATTGAAAGGGTGATAGGTTATTCTAAATAAGGGTAAACATGGGAGATGTTAATGGTCACATGAAAATAACACTATAATAATTGTTTATTACATGGGAATAAATTTTGATATCTACATTCATCATATAATATATAATAATATTTAGTAATTCAATAAATAATTAAAATTAATAATAAGTGAATAATAAAATAATAAATTAACATGGCCCTTTTTTGCATATAATTTCCATAAGGCAAGAAATTGTGGCACATATATAAACATGTAAATTTTTTAGTATGTATAAATAAAAACTAGTTCACCAATTAATTTAGTGATATGAAATCATGGCCTCTTATAAACATATTGATGTGAAACTAGGTCCCAACATGTTCTTATGTACATCAATTGTAGGTGTATGCTTAAAATTATGTACATAAGAAAAAGGTCCATTCATAAAATTGTGAACATAAAATTAGGTTCATATATGACATATTTAACTCATTATTTATGCATTTTACCTAATTCATTTGTGGGAGATATAGTTTTCACACCATACATAATGAAATTCATAAACTAGTGTCACGTTAAATTATAAATCATTCAACATATCTGAACTTACAAAAAGAAATGAATTTAAATATCATTTTTAAAAAATATCTCAAGGAAAACGGAATGGTTTCCATCAATATATTTTCTAAATAAACATAAGTCTTCTCTATAAATAATTTGTATGGTGTCCATGGAATATATTCCAATTATTTTTTATGAATCATGAAATTATATAATAATATATAGATAATTATATTTTGGGATAACGTGGAACATTTTTTCTATAAATAAAATTAAGATGAATATCCCTTACCTCAATACAAACATGTGGTGTACACCACATATGTTTTGTATAGGTAAAAGTGAGATGAATACCCCTTACCTTTAGATCTGTTTTTTCTAAAGCACTATATCCTTCAGAATAAATAATTAAAATTTATAATAAATATATATTGGTTTCATTTTTATACCTATAATATCATATATGATCCATTTATAACATTTTGAGACACCTCTTCTCGAAAAGTCCTTATTAAAATCATTAAATTCATGTTGTAACTATTTCATTTATCATTAGTATATAAATTAGATTGTTATATTACATGTATTGTTATATTGGTTCCATAGTATCTATAATATTTAAAAAAACAAAATATATATTTTTCTCATTATATTCTTTTTATAGACATCCAGAAATGTTAGATACATTAATATGAGTTGCATCATCTATAATGATGGTAGGTCTTACATATGAATGAACATTGATTTCATTTTCTTATGGAAATAATTCTTGTTATTAAATTAGTAATTTACCCTTAAAAGACAATTATTACAATATATATATCATATATATTAATAAAAATGATCATCTCAAAACCATTGATGTATATTGTAAATGAATATTGAGTCACATTGCTGTATGGAGGTGGTAGTCCACATATATGCATTGACGACATTATTGCTTCCAGATCGATTATATAGTAAGTAGATAATAGTTATATGATAATTATATATGTATAATTTTATAATAAACATCACAATAAAATAATAATCATTTAATAATTCACATCTTGAAATATTGTGATGAAAACAGTATTGTATCACTTAATGTAGTTGGTAATACTTACACACATACGAGTGATATATTAGCCACATATTTAATGAGAATGGTTGTATATCATTATGTTTTAATAATTAAAAAAATGTAACTTATTTAAGATACCTAATTTATTAATTTTTTATAAAAACATATATTTAGTGGAGGATACGATGATTATAATAGAATGTGGTCTTTCATATTGATTACCTCTTCTTTGGAACAAATCCATTATATTCCTTATAAATGGATACTAGGATGGAATTTTGGGAATAACAAAACTATGAGATATTTATTTTTAATTTATAACTGATATTGGTAGATTTTGGTAAATATATGAGGCTAAATGTTGTGTAAATAAATGTGGTAGGAGTTACACATTTATAACTTATGAGAGTGGTGGTATTGAAATTTATCAATTTAGAAAATAATAATAAATTTATTAATAGGGTAAACCCCTAAAAGTTAATTTATATTAATAAATATGGCAATGTGTCGTAATAACAAATTCCAATATAATTTAGAGATGTTTTTTCTGTAATTTTTATACATATAATTTTGATTAACACTATGTAATCCCATTTGAATTGTAAATGTTGTAATAATTTTTCAACAATAATTGGATGAATAATTTTCATATAAGGTGTGAATTACAACAAAAAATGGAATAATCATGACATTTAATAACATATCATATCCCCCTAATATTATTTACATATATTTCTTATTTTTAGATAATTTAATGATATATTATTTTGATAAAATATAAATATTTTCAATTTTGAAACTAATCATGTCATTTGGGTAAAAAGATATAATAAAATTGTTTTAATATGAACTTAATCTTTTAACATAACAAATATAAGTATTATTAACCAATAATGATTTTTGGAACCCAATAATTTACTCAAATTATATCACTGTTAATTCATTCAACAAAATTTTATTTATTTTTTCATTAATTTAAAAAAATCATTTTGGAATCGTGTAAGCATATAAAGATATTATATAATACAGCAATGTTAAAAATTTATTATTTTCATGAATATAATTTTACTATTAACAAAATTAATTATGTTATTAATTTATTTCTAGTTTTTTCTATTTTTGAAATCCAAAAGTTTATTTGAAATTCGAAAAGTGGAATTTAGTCATTTTCGTTGATTTAAATAATAGATAAGTACTTTTCATGGACATGTGATCATTTAAAACAAAAATTAAATCCAAAATTTATAAGGAATAAATTTAATTCGCTTCCTATGATTTATGATGAACAATATGGCCTTATCACAATGTTTTTCCTAGATTATCTCGATTTATGCATTACTATTGGGATAAATTTTACCAATATTACTATTGATGTTAGTTTAAAATATGTGGGAAATATTTAACAAAACATAACCTCATCATTAATGTTTTTTATTATATTTTATCACGTTAAATAAATATAATATAATTTAATTTATTTTAAAAAAAATTCCAAATGAGACAAAATAGATTTTTTAGAAAAATAAATTTTAAATCACTGAACGTTGTTAATTATTGTCTCCTTCATAGTAAAGCATCAAATGGAAGAAAAAAATATTTCAATTAATAATATATAAATTTATTTAAATTCACTCACCAGTTGTAATTATAAATTTTATTATGACCAAAACAAATTTCCACCATAAAAAAGTTAATTAGTCAAAATCCATTATATATTTAAAAAACTACTTCAAATTCATTCAAAAAATTTAATTTAGTGAATATAATTAAATAATATAAACTATAATATATCTAATTTTACCATAAGTCTATTTTAATAAAATGTAATTTTGATATATTTTGATGTCAAAAAAATATATTATTCGACATCATATATATATATTTCACAATAAATACAATCTTTTAAGAAAGATGACATAAATTTTCCCTAATCTAATTTTGATATGCAGATTTCTTAAAATAGTTATTTTTATGAAATAATTCTTTATTTGATGTAAAACATTATAGTATTTTCACACAATAATAAATAAAAATAAATTTGAAGGAAATTTATTTTATAAGAATAATGTAACATTCAAACAATGATTGAAAATATTCTGAGATATATTTATACTAAGTCTTGTAAATTTATATATATCATTAATTAGTTAATTATATTTATACCCAACTTGTTAACTACAACGTTCTATATTCCATATATTAAAATATAAATAAAATATTTTTGTTCATTCAATCTCATTTTTTCATGTAGTGCAAGATGTTGAAGTAGTTAAATTGATTTATGTGATAAAATTTTAAAAATATCAGTTTTTTACATTCTCCATCTTTAACAAAATTTCATCCTCATAATTTTATCATGTTATTTATAGTCAATTATATGTTATTTGAAATTTCCATTGCTGTAAACGTAGATTGTGAAATAGGTTAATAAAACATATATAAAAATAGGGGGAAAGGAAGTACGATAGTAAAAAAAACACAATGTTTATAAATATGGTAACATTATTGGATTGTGAATACATAGGAATGGAATAGAAAAATAATTCTGAAATAGAAACATATTTTTGAGGAGAACATGATTTAAATAATACTGACTACCAGAAAATCATAAATTTTTTAAAGCTTAAATAAAAATTAATTCACAATAAGTCAATACTATTGGAATTTAGTATTTCATAATACCCATTACATAGTGTTATGTTATTTTATTTCCACCTATATTAATAAAATAACAAAATATAAATAATGGAAAATTAAAATTTCTTACCTTAGTCAATTTCCCAAAAAATATCACCAATTTCACTAATTGATGAGTATTCAAGATGAATTATTTTATTCTATAATCACAAATATCTATATAAAATAGAATAAAAATGAATATAATGATATTAATAAAATAATTATATATTAATTGTAAATTCTTTTTTTGAAAAATATAATTCTATAAATTGATACACCTTTAAATAATATATTTAACACCAAAATTTATGTGAAAAAAAAATATTTCACTATTATCACTTAAATAAATTACTTTAAATCCAAAATTATGTTGGTAACTTCAAAATTAATGAATGTTTTAACCTCATAGGCTATATTGTACCCTTCAACTTATATTTTATAAAAATTTCTTACATTAATCCATAATAATATATCATTGTAATTCATATTTTAAACATAGGATATGGATGCATTATTTAAAGAACTTGACTCTAGTAATCTCGGAGATGGTTCCTAATTTATTACAATAGAATATAATACATGGTATCCATAACTAACCATTGAATAGTTTAGTTATATTTGTAAATTATAAATAATATTGAGTCTTACCATATATTAAGAAACTCAAATAACAACATAGTTCATTTTTAATATAAAACTATTCAATCTAAAATATCCTTCCATATAATTCATATTACACATCTAGGGTTCCTAGGGAATGAAAAAAAATTAGGAATACATCAAATTCATTTTATGGGTTATGTTAAAAAATGAATAAATATTCAATAATAATAACGAATATGGAATCATAAATAATTGGAAAATTCCACTTCAATAAATGGAGAAGGAATATTCAATAATTAATGGTACCTAATTTATAATATATTCCATTTACATAAATAAACTATCAATGAAATTAAACCACATATAATAACATTGAAAACATATCATGAAAAATTATAATGTATATAATGAATAATATTACCAAATATTTGACGTCAAGTGTCCCATGAACATGACACCTTTACCATAAAGGCATTTCACAAGATGGTTTATAACATATTATGGGAATTATAATTAACAATAAATTATAAAACATTTGTTTACAAATTCATATGGTTTGGAATGTTCATTTTGTATAATGATATTATTAATTCATTAAGGGGATTTTATTATATAGCACTAAACTCATGTATTTCCTATCCAAATCATTAATTATGTATTGAATAATAAATTTAATTAATAAAAAAAATATGTCTTGTACAAAAATATATTTATTAAGTATATGATATATATTTATAAATATTTCACTTGATAATCATAAAACATTCAATGTAGTCACCATTTTTAACGATTTTATACGGTTTCCGAAATAAGAATATCCATTATTGATAATAATTGAATAAAGGGGAAATTTAATTTCCTTATAAAATATAATAAATCAGGTAAATTAAAATGACTCGATTAATGAATCAAAAATATGAACTTCAATACAATCCTTGGTAAAAATTGGTTTTAAATGATATATAGGATTATTAAGGATTAAATCCATACAATATATAAAAGTTGGACTAAGATTAAATAGTTTTTTTCATTAATGAATATAAAAAACCTCAAATACCTTGAAAAATATATATTGGATATATCATTTCAATTTTTAAAAATATTTTGACTATCTATTTCACTAAAAATAACTCTCAAAAAAATTTCTTCAAAATGAAACTCGTTAACATACAATGGAATCAACAAATGAAATAAATTTCAATAAATTAGATAATTATATTACCCCCTATAACTAAGGAAAAATTATTCCATATTATCTTTAAAATTATTAAGAATGATCCTTGTTTATAAAATAATATAATTATTAATTTCCTGTTTTTAGTAATAAAAAATATGAATTTTTTGGGAAAATTGACACCATTCTTTTGAATTTTTTTAAAAGATAAAAAAGGTTTAAAATAAATTTTATATATATTTAAATAATTTAATATTAATTTTTCAATATATTATTATAATATATGGTTATAGAAAAAATATATATTTCGGACTGAAGAGATAAATCCATTTAGATATTGTTAAACCATTATATCATTTATTTTTATTAACAATGAGGGGATAGTTAGTACTATCACATGAAAATATCAAGAATAAAAATAATTGAATAAAAATAAATGGTTTTATTAGGAAATGGGGAAATAATTATCTTCAACTAAAATTCATGAACATTTCATCTCGATTAGAATGAGATTTCGAAATAAATAGTTACAATTATTAAAATTTCAATGTGAGAATTAATCAATTAATCGATTATGTGTTTCAAATGTCAATAAAAATAATACGATTGGTTATACAATAAGTGTTATAAAATGAAATTATAGGCACAATCATATTATGAAATAATCAATGAAGATAATGATTAATCACATGAATTTGAAACTGTGTTATAAAATTGCATACCTCATCGTTACTTTAGGTTGAACGTGCATTAAATTAATTTTTAGTGGTTTTAAACATGTTATTAACATATTTTTTAAAAAAATATTAAAAATTATAAAATCATATGTTATCCTATAATAATATCTTAATACACATTAATTAATAATATTTTATTACTTTCATTATTTAGGGTGTTAATTGTGTTGTTTTCTCATGAGTGCTTCATCATAAATGATCATGTTATCATGAATAGTAAATAGATATATCAACTCTGAAATAATTATCATGAAATGATTATAATATTTTTTCATTAATTTTAATTTCATAACCTATCATGAATAATTTTTTGGAAAAATTGTGTACATTATGATAATGAATATAGTGTGTTGTACTTACACGTGAGTAACATTTTCCTTTTCCAATGATCCAAATGGATAGAAATTTTGTAATTTATAATAATTATATAATTATTATAATTCTATATAAAAAAATTATATACTTTTATAAATCATCCACATGTATTAGTGGTGATAATAGAGTACATATCCTAGAAAATGTGGAAGTATATATGTTCACAAACGATGTTATCATCACTATGTTAGTGGAAACTAATAGAATGATATGATATATATTATCATTATAGAATGATAATTATTTTTTAAATATCATAATAATTTATTTTAAATCACATATAATCATTAAAATTTTATCAGTCACATTCCATGTGAATATTTAGTGAAATATGAATCACATCCCTTCATGAGGATGTAGTTCCCCATACACACGAGCGATGTGGTGGTATCTCCTACAGAATGGAATGTAAAAGAAAATATATGATAAAAATAATCCATTTTTATAAATATGTTTAAAATAAAAGATATATTTATTATATCATTTATCATACCCATACTAGAGTTATGTTTATAGAGAAACCAACAATACTGGTTCATGAGGTGAAAGTCTACCGTATACAGAAACAATGATTTTACAACCCACTTAATCAAAGTGGATAATGTTTTAGTTCATTCCCATAAAATATCTTAAATATCTATAATATATTATTGTTATTATACTATAATAGTTTAGTAAAACACTAATTACTGGTAGAAATAAGTGAAATTATATTTCTCATTGAAAAAACTTCTTCATCATCAGGAATCCTCATTAGGATTGAACTAGGGCATTCCTAGGATGGATTGCTACCAAAAAAAAGTATTATATTATTAGGGGGAGGATTTTGGTAGATTATTTTTTATGTTCATATTCATCCAATTATGTGTTAATGTGTTAATATAATAGGAGTGGGGTAGAATTTTACAAGTGAGGTAGATGACACACATTGTATTTTTTTAAAAATAATTTATTTCTCCTCGGTTTCTAATAGGTGAAAATGTAGTCACCCACACAATTATCTAAATTTATTTGCTTAATGGACTATATATAGATACTTATAAGTCTTTATTCATGTTTATGAGTTATTTGTTCCCTTATTGTTTTACATCAATGCCCTTGTAACCCCATTTTGACCCTAAACATGTTAATTAATTATTGATGGATTCACTGTCCATTTTTCAAATAAATTATGTTGAACATGTAATAAATTTCACAATATTAAGATTCTAAATATTTAATCCATTTTATTAAATTCATTTCAAACAAGTGAAAATAATTAATTAATAATTAATCCTTTAGAAGAGATAAGAAAGTGAATTTTTAATGTGAGAATGTTCTAATGTTTAAAATGTTTTTATATCAAACATAAAAATGTAAAACAATTCAATGACAAAAAAATTTTATTTGAAAAAAAATTTATATAATCTTATATTAAAAAAATTCAAAAAATTATTTATTTTTACAAAAAAATATTATATGAGTAAACAGTTATAAATTAAATTTCAATATTTTTAACTATTCACAAAAAATGAAACTTCCCAAAAAAAGATAAAAAATTATTCATATAATAATTTTAAAAAATAAAATAAAATATTCCTTTTATTTTTTAATATTATAATTCTAAATGTGATAAAAATTAATTAAAAATTAATATCACAAAGAGTGAAAAAACTATATCTTATAAAAAATAAATTGGTTTTCTGAAAAACATTTCTTATAAATGAATGATTCATTATTCTTAATAAATTTTTATTTAAAAAAAATTACAATATATATATTCATAATTAATTTAGTCCTACTCATACACAATTATAAATTATAAATGATATCTATGATATTAAATAATATTATTAATATTATATGGTTGTTCGTTAAGACTCAATGATGCCAAAAAAAGAAGCTATTGGTGAAACTTTTTATTTTGTTCATCATAGATGTTCATGAAAATAAATTTTGTCAAAAATAAATATATTTTAATTATTATTGGTGTTATATTATCATATAATGTAGGTGTTGTGTCTCACATAATCTATTGAACAAAATTTTATTCTTTTAAAATTTTGGGCTATTTCATTTTGGGCATATTAAATAAAATCTATCCACACAATTTGAAAATGATTTTGGAAATAATTTATATAATATTTTAAATTTAACTACTTAAATACCCATATCTAATAAATGATATTTAAAACAATAAACAAAATTAGATAAAAATTGTTGTAGGACATCCATCATGAATAACCCATAACTAGGGTTCGATGAACAATAAAAATGGCAACAAGTGAATATATGAACATGGTGGAAAAGCAAAAATAATTATAGAGTGACTAGGTTCATTAATCCAAATATTTATAATGAACAATATAATGTTAATGACATCAAAACCACATATCAATGATAATTTTAATAAATAATCTAATTCATCAGATATGTATTTATTCGAATATGATTTTTTCCTTCAAGTTCCTTTTGTAAACAAAGATGAATTATTTAAAAAAATTGATTATATGAAAATATAATTACATGATATATTTCAAATTAATTATCACAATTTCATCGTTTGTTTTTTCTTCGATCAATTTCAAATTCATCAATTACACTAAAAAACAAATAACCAAAAATGATTTTTTAAACATGAATCATTTAAATTATATTTTAATGGATCGTGAGATAAATAATAGAAATACATGTCTTTAAATCTATAAACATGTATTTTCAAAAACCAATATGGTTATCATATGTTATCAAATATTCATCAATTTCTATATAGTGGCATGAGCTTGCACGAGAAGCCTAGCCAGACAGTTATGCAAAGGTGGAGTTCTACTACGAGGATGCAGATGCTGGGGAGGGGCAGTTCCTTGTCGATAGTCAGTTTGAAATCCCTAAGACATTTGGGTCATGTAGTCTCCTAAACCTATGAGCCATGTAATCTCTAATATTAAGGGCCGTGTAAGGGTTCCCCCTCATCCATTGAAAGGGGGTTATCAAAAAACAATAAAAATGAAGGCCTTCATCCCATTCAGGCAGGCTATATGGTGAATTAATACATTAATCACTAATTATACATTAAAATTTCAAATTAATCCATTTTTTGAATGATTAACCATGTGATTTAGAACATTAGAATGTATGTCACTAGATTTTATAAATGAACATCTCATTAATTAAAAAACATCAATTTTCTCATTATGGCTACATGTAAAGCAACTGAATTCCTTCATCTTTTGTTTTATTAAAATAGGTAAAAAATATGATTTACCTTAAGAAATTATTTAAAATAGAAATGATTTCTTATTCCATAAATAAATAATAAATTGTTGTATATATTGATTAACTCGAAACAAATTCAACCCCATCAATAATAATATAATTCAATTTTGTAGTTTACCAAAAATCATATCATTGTTAGTCAATACTATCTAATACTTATCAATAATATCTTTATACCACCATTATTATTGCAATATCGAGAACATTTTATGTTTTATCTGTCCCATAATCATGGGGTTTCCAATAAGGTCATCATTCTCATGAATAAATTCTCTTGGAAACATTCAATACATTATTTTAAATCCATTACAATCTAATATTATTGAAACTCCCTATGATTTTATGAGAAATATATATTTTTTGCAATGTATTATGTTATATGAAACACCGAAGGAATCATTCACTACACTGTCTTGACTTACGTTACACGCAAGAGCAACCATCTTCGATAGCATGCATTGTAGGCAATACCGAGTTTCACTAAACAATGATATATTATTATAATATTATAAAATAGTCGTTATGGATACTTTTAACTGAATTTTTAATTTTATAACATTATAATTCATCTTACACATTTTCAAGAATGAGATATTAATGCAAAATCAGTTTTTCGGATAAAAGATTTATTTTTCAAAAAATGTAGTTTACCACCTTTTGATAGACCACCCATTTTAAATATATTTTTGAAAAGTTTATATGTTTAATTTTAAAAAATTAACTTCTTATTTTGAATCAGGATATAAAAATTTATATTGGATAAATTTTTGATACTTTTCTGATAACAATATATTTTGATTAATAGTAAAAATACACTAAATTTTTCTTAAATAGAATTTTTTTCATCAAGATAATTTTTATTGTTAAATAATAAAATTTAATGATATTAATGTATAGATATAATATATTATTACCAATTAATATAATTTATTTCATTACCATTAATTTTAAATTTAATTCATAGGTAAAAACAATTCAATATTTGACAATGTTTTAACTCTTCAATCCCGTTTTCTTAATAGCGGGATAAATTTTAAATTAATTACGTAATCTTATGAGATAAGAATTTTGAAAATTGGATTCCATATTTGGAATCAATGGGTTCAAATTATGTTAATAGGTTACTTTTATTTTTTTGAAGTTATGAATAGTAACAACGGTAATTTTTATTTGCCACAATTAAAGGTAAATTTGGTAATTAAGTATAATTATAATATTATAAAATTACCATAACACCTACCAAAATTCTATTGGATGAATAAAAGTCGACCCATATCACCTAAAGGTCGAAATATATTCGTTTCATGGATTATTGACCATGAAAATGACATAATTATAATTAAAACCAAAGAAAGTTTCAACTTTTTATTCTCTTATATCTTATAAGTGTAATAATTTTAATTTAGTGATAATCTTCATAAAACATCGAAAATGAATAGTATCCAGAAAGATAATAAAATTATCTACAACATGTGAATTTATTTATAATTTTAGGAAATTAAATATTTATCATTAATGATGAAACAACAGTGATGTTGAAATCATTTTATTGATTAATTTATCAAATAAATAGTTTTAACAATATTAAAATAAATATTATATGAACTATATATTGTGATATACGAATTTTATAGATGAATATTACATTTTAGGTATCTAATAAATATATTTTTTCGAATATATCCTCTATGTGGATTTTATTTAAATTCAAATAAATGAATAGTGTCAAAATTAACACTGTTGTTATTTTATAAAAATAACATATTAAAAAATTATTTTAAAAACACAAAAATATTTTAAAATTATAAACTGAAATTCATATGATCTAAAATGTAATTATGTATCCAATTATCAACTATTCACAACACATAGGTAATTATTTATAACAATTTAATATTTATAATATTATTACCACAAATAAAATTAAATAGATTAAATAAGGGTAAATCAATTTGATAATGTTTAAAATAAATTCACAACGTGTCAATATTTTATTTTTTGTGAGATTACAACCCTATATAATCTCATATTATAATTGAGTTATTTTTGGAGGGTTTTATATGGCGTTTGAATTTATTATAAATTAATATTTCTTATGATTCCGAAGGTGCCCCTATCATCCTTTATAAATGGACACCTCCTCCCTCTCCTCTTCATAACATTTTGAACCTTCAATCATGGCCCAACCCTGTACATTTCTATTCTCAAATTCCCTAGAAACATTCTAGAGGTCCTTTCCTTATTCAGAGACCAACATTTGTGCCCTAAGAGGAGGTTTAAAAGAGGCGCGTCAAGGAAGAGCTAATATCCTTTACCGGTCCTTTCCAAATTATTTCTTAATCTACTTCTTCTTAATTATTTTTTTCATCATAAATTAATAAAATAAGTATCAAAAATATACTTATATGTTATTATAAATATAAAATAATACCATTTCACCTTCTATCCATCCAACAGAAAATGAAATCACTACGCGTGCATAAATACAGAATACAGTCTCCACGCCGTGGTGTAATATGTTTTTCCACCAACACCTTATATGGATGGGTATAATGGTGTAAATAATAAATATATATGATTATTATAACATGATACTAATTCATAGATATTCTATCATCCACTCCAATACCATTCGATGATTATGGGAACGATATTGTTGCTAGTGCGTACGTAGGACTTTCTATCTCCACAATGCGATGTGATTCGTTCTACATGATCTTAATTAAATCATGATTATATAAACGAATTGAATAAATAAATATGACATATAATATACTACAACTATTCGGTAAATGATGTATCTATAACCCAAAAAGAGGAATAAGAATTTATACGACAAAACACAGATAAGAATATATAGAAATGAACACCCGAATAACAAGTAACAATAAAATATTATTAATAAGAAGATAATAATATGACCAAATATGATATCATAACAATTATTATGAATCTAGAATAAGTCAATGAAATAGTTTAAAATTATTATAAAGAATTTTCGGAAACGTACAAAGCATATCAGACCTATGGTAAGGTAAAATCTCGCAATCTCATTTTTATCAGATATTGTTTATAATTCAAAATTTATTGGGGATTATTTATCATCCACATCCATGTTTCCTCAATATGTAATATACTTTATATCCTCCTACAATTATTAAATACAATTTTACCTTTTGTTGAATTTTTAGTAAAAGATATGAAAGGATTCTTTTGTGGTTTTCAGTATGATATACTTTTTTACTTTTCTGGCCAATGTACGAGAAGAATGCCTTTTTAACTTATACGAAATTAATGGATTTTTATGATTTCATAGAACATTATTTCAATAAAGAATCATTTACATGTTTTCAAGTTTACTTTCAATTATCTTCTTTTAGTATGACATGTTGAGAATATAAATATGTTTTTTTTGTACAGAGGAAATTTTCCTCATGAATGGTGTTCAAGTGCTTTATAAAAATTATATTCCATCTATAATAATATAGTGTTCTGTTTATATACCAATTATTAAATTGATTTTATTATGTTATTATGGAATTATTTCTATTAATTCCTTTTATTTTATATGGATTATGTTATGTTGGAATGATGTTTAACAATCCCATTTTATTACATGGGTTATGCTATGATGTATGATTTATGATTTTTGTGCCACACATAAGAATAGTCTCATTATGAGATGGGTGAGACCTTTAACTCCCTCCAATGCATTGGGTAATGATTTATAGGTCTTGAAATAGACATGGCTAGAACGAAAAGTTAATCTTGTTCAGTGATACAGGTCTGGAACGAGGATTGAACTTTTTTCAGTAATGGAATTTGTCCGCTATGAAGGTCTTGTCAATTGGTCTTGACTAATATGAAATTATTTTCTATGATTATCTATGAATTCCACAAAGATTCATGTTTTATGTTATGATTATTGGGATTACATTTCACTTCTATGATTTATCCCTTGTCATGAAATTATGATCTGTTTTATAGGTTTAGATTTTCAAAATGTTATGTTCTATAATTATGATGTGATTGATATTTCCATTGTTTACCCTTACTAAGAATTTGAGCTCACCCTTTTGTATGTTTTCTTTCCCCAAGTTAGGAATCACTGTTTTCAGTAGGATATGAAAAAAGAGTTTCTAGATATGATCAAATAAGCAGGAGACAATTTAGATTATTTATGAACGAGTTGTTTATGATTCCTAGTTTCTAAAAACACTATACCTGTATCGTCCAATCATGGTGTTGTTATATGTTGTAATATGTATGCTTCATTTCTGAAGTAATAACAATTTTTGTAATGTATGGGTCGTTATAGATGGTATCAAAGGAAAAGAATAGTCATCCTTTGGAAACTAGGATGTGAAACCGTTAGTAATAACCCTTAGGATGTGTCTAACCATATAACATAATATTAGGGTTTTAGAAATGGCCAAGAATAATATATGATAAGATCTAAAGTGTGAAATTGTATTCATGATTATGTGGTTTTCCTGTTATGATTACTATTTCTCACACTATGCTTCTTGGTTTTAGTCAATGGCCGGAACCCGAAGGAACCGTGTTAATGGTCAATGTGATAGGAAATCCAATGATTTTCCCCATGAGCAACCCAATGTTATGGTAGCTGTAATGAAAAACCTTTTATCAATGCTCACACAACTTTCTTAATATATGAATAATGCAAGACTTACAAATGAGCAATAGAAGGAGCAACATTATGTTGAATCATTCATGAGGTAGAATACACTGTTATTCATCAGGTATTTTGATCCATTAGTGGTTGAACAATGTATTAGTACTACTGAAAGTATATTTTTAGTTCTATAATGATCAAAACATGATAAAGTCATCATAGCAGTATATCATTTGGAAGGTGAAGCTGATCAATGGTGGAATCTTATCAAGAATATGAGGTAAAGATACAAAATTTAGTCCATGGAATGGGATGAGATCATGAACATATTTTTCAACAATTACATCACTCATATTCGTCAAACAATGATGGGGAAGTAGTTTCTTGAACTAAATAAAAAGGATGATGAATCTGTTGGTACCTACGAAGAAAATTTTACAAGACTTGCAAGGTACACTGTAACACCCCAAGATTTTATGAAAAATATTATTTTTTAATTTCATTAATGTCTTATGTTCTCGACATGTCTTTCATTACACGCAAGCGCGACCTTCCATGATAGCTTGTGTTGTACGCAATACCGAGTTTCGCTAAACAACGATATGCTATTAAAATATTATTAAAACTAGCTGTTATGAATAGTAATACCCAGTATTTGAATTTTTATATATTTTATTTTTGAAAATGGACTTCATTTTTATATTCGTAATATCGAAATTAGCGTAGGGTGAAATTTTGGTATTTTACTGAAAACTTTCAATTTTTGATGAATAGTGAGAACACTGGGTTACTATTTAAAAATAGACATTTTATTTAAATAATTATTTATTTTGTTTTAATTTATTTTAGGTCAAAATTGATACATATTACCTATATAAGTTCAATGTAATTTATTGGAGTAATTTTATGATAATTTTAGATCTATAAAAATTTCATTGAACTTTTCATCGTCTTTTACCCACCTCCAATGATAATTTTCAAATTTACATAAAACTTATTTTTACCAATTTTGTGAATGGAATTTCAAAACTCCAAGAGACACTGATGATGTCAGTAAGTAAAATGTGGTTCAATGAGATGAAAATAATTTTTGGTGAATAGTAACTTTTTACTTTTTTTTACTACGGTTAAATGTAAATAGGGTAATTAAGGGTACAAATGATATTATTATTACCCTAAAACATGTCCTAATTCTATTGGATAAGTGTAATTCGACCAAAAACAACCTTAGGAATAATATATAACCATTTAGGCCCACTTGGATTAGATTAGGACATTTGTTATTAATTTATTTAAAGAAGGGTTAAAATAGTTAAAATCAATGTTTAATAAGTAAATCATTTTTAATATAGGGTTTTACATAAGATAAATTCGATTATAAATATTAATTAGAAATATAAAATGATTTACTACTTTATGGTATTTTATTTGTAATTTTTAGACATTATATAATTTAATTTATTTATAATACAAAGATGATTCAGTAATTATCTTATTAATGAAATATTGACATAATTGATGTTATAAATACCCAAATAAATGTAATTTGAGACTTTTTATGAGTTCCACTAATTTTATAGGTTAATATTACATGTTATTATTGATTTAGTTAAAGTCTTTCGAAACATTCATTCTGTTATGATTTTCACAAAAATCAATTACTAAATTGTGTCAAAATTGACATAAAATAGTTTTTAAAACAAATATTATATTATAAATTTTTATTTTATTCCTAAAAATCTATGGTTCGGCAAAATTACATATATAAGGTTTTATATATTAGTAATAAACAACTTGGGGTTCTTTTGGCTTCTTATAGTATGTTTATTAACCTTATAGTGTAAGAACACAAAAAGACACGTTTAAAGTAAAATTATCTAACTTAAAGTTAAATCTAAATGATAAGGTTAAAATAGTAAAATAAACATTACCAAATTATATTTTATGAGAGGATGTCAAACCATCCCCACCTTAGATTATAAAAAAATCAATTTGGAGCTATTTAAAACTGAATATGGCTTTATAATAAAATATTATTTTTAGTTTTTCCAAAGGTGCCCCTCTCCTCCCTTATAAAAGGGCACCTCCTACCTCTCTTCCTCACACCACATTAAGCCTTCAAGCCCGGAAAAACCCTGAAAATTTCTTCTCTCCACTTCTCTAGAGACATCATAGAGGTCCTGGTCTTCTTCAATGACCAATTTTACTGCCCTAAAAGGAGGTCTCAAAGAAGCGCTTCAAAGAAGAGGTAATGTCCATTACCGATTCATTCAACATTATTTCTTCTTCCACTTATTATTCTTTAGTTGTTTCATTATGAAGTAATAACATCAGTATCAATATTATACTAATATGTTATTATAAGTATGAAACAACCCTATTTCACCATCTATTATTCCTATGGAAAACGAAATCACCGCGTGTGCGTACGTACGGAATATCGTCTCCACGCCATGGAGTAATCTATTTTCCACCACCACGTTACTTGGATGGGTATAATGGTGAAAATAATGAATATATATGATTATTGTAAAGTGATATTAATTCTGAAATAGTATACATACACTCCAATACAATTCCATGATCATGGGAATGATATCATCGCTCGTGCATACGTACGGAATACCGTCTCCACGATGTGATGCGACTCATTCTACATGATTTTCATTACATAATTATTACGTAAATAAATTCAGTGAGTGAATATGATATATATCACACTAATACCATTATGGAAATGAGGTATCTATAACCTAAAACAAGAATAATAATTTATTTGACAAAACACGCATAAGAACAAAAAGAAATAAACACCTGAATAATAAGTAACAATGAAATATTACTAATAAGAAGCTAAGAATATGACCATATATGATATCATAACAATTAGTATGATTCTATCATATGTCAATGACATTATTTAAATCATTATACAGGTGGTTCGGACACTTATGAAGCAAATCCGACCTAAGGTAAGGTAAATATCACAATCTCATTTTTATCTGAGATTGTTTATACTTTGGAATTTAGCGGGGTGTATTTTATCATCCACATCCATGTTTCCTCAATATTTAATATTATTTCCATCCACCTACAATTTTTTAAATCCAATTTTACCCTTAGGTTAGTTTTTAGTAAATGATATGAAAGGAATCTTTTGTCATTTTTTCGTACGAGGTACTTTTTGACTTTACTGACAAATGTATGAGAAGAATGTTTTTTTAACTTATACGGCATGAATGGATTTTTAAAACATTATTTCCAAGAAGCTTAATTTACATGTTTTCAAGTTTATTTTTAATCAACTTCATTTAGTTTAGAATTGCATGACATGTTAAGAAAGGAAAAGTGTTTTTGAAGTAGAAATGATATTTTCCTCAATAATGGAGTTCAAGTGTTTTATCAAAATTATTTTCCATCTAAGATAATAAAGGGTTCTGTTTCTATCCCTATTATTACATTGATTTGATTATGTTGTGATGGAATTATTTTTATTAATTCCTTTATATTATATGAATTGTTTTATGATGTCACGATGTTTAAGATTCCCATTTTTATTACATGGGTTATGCTATGATGTATGGTTTATGATTTTGTGGAACACATAATAATGGTATCATTATGAGATGGGTGGGACCTATATCCCCCTCCAATGCATTGGGTAAAGATTTTATATCTCATGAGATAGACATTGCGGGAACGGCAGGTTAAACCGGTTTAGTGAAACAGGACTGAAACGAAGATTGAACTCGGTTTAGAAATGAACTTTGTCCACTAAGATAGTCTTGGAAATGAGTATTGACTAATAAGAAATGATTCTCTATGATTATGTGTGTATTCCACAAAGATTCATGTTTTATGTTAGGATTAATACATTTCACTACCATGATTTATCCCATGTTATGAAATTTTGATCTCTTTTGTAGGGTAATATTTCCAAATTTTTATGTTTTAAAGAATATGATGTGATTGATATTTATTTTGTTTACCCATACTGAGCATTTGAGCTCACACTTTTATGTATTCTTTTCCCCAGGATATAAAGAATGGTTTTAGGTATGAAAAAAGGGAAGATCTTTATGGGAGATGTTGATGATCTTTCACCACTATTAGAATATTATATTCCGAGTTTCCAAAGGCACTAAACTATTACGGTCCTTATGTGTGTGTTTTTGTAATTTTCTAAGCATTCCGGAAAATTAATGTAATGTCCATGTACGTCAAGATTAGGGTCTCTACAATTGGTATTAGAGGAAAGGTTTAGTCAACCTTTGGAAACTAGGATGCATGAACTTTAGTGAGATCCATTGAGATGTTTCAATGGTATGTCTAGGGATGTCCCTAAGGTTAAGTATACGTTATAGTCCTAGAATTTCACTAAAATTCTTAGAATTAAACCTAAGATGTTTGATATTGATGGCACTCCCCCTTTATTATGTTGTTTTCCATAGCGTGATTTTTTCCTCTCACACTATTCTTTTTGGGTTTTAGATGATGGCTAGAACCTGAAGGAACCGTATTGATCAATGAAATGGATGATGCAATGATTGCCCTCCTGAACAAACCAACGTTATGGGATATGGATTGAAAAATATTATTGCTATACTTACACAAGCTATGAAACATTCTGGACTTTCAAATGAGCAGATAAGGGAACAATATTCTATTGAGTCCATCATGAGGAAACACCCACCTTCATTCAGTGGGTGTTCCGATCCACTTGTTGCTGAACAATTGATCAGTACCACTGAAAAGATATTTTCAGTTCATCAATGTTCTGAACATGATAAAGTCATCTTAGCAATATATCGTTTGGAAGGTGATGTTGATAAATGTTGGAATCTTATCATGAATACGAGGCCAAGAGATGAAATTGAGTCCATGGAATGGGATGAGTTAAAGAACATATTTTTTCAATAAGTAATTCCCCCATATTCTTCGAACTAATATGGAGAAAGACTTTCTTGAACTAAAGAAAAAGGATGATAAATCTGTTGTTATATACGAAGAGAATTTTACTAGGCTTGCAAGGTATGCATCTGGCTTTATCATCCAACCTGAAAGTAAAGTTGATCGATTCATCAGTGGCATAAAACCAAATCTTGGAAGGGAATTAGCTATAAGAACCTTCAGTAGATATGAAGTAATTGTGCGCTGTTCTATTAAGGTAGAAATGGATGTTGGTGTTACATATCCATCTCATGGTTTTGACAAGAAACGAAAGATAGGGTTCAAGGAGAAATCTCAGAATAACGGTGAAAAGAAGATAAATGTTTCATTATGCTCAATGTGTAGAAAGAAGCATGGCAGAAATTGTCTTAAAGGGACTAGAAAATGTTTTTAGTTTGTAAAAGAAGGTCATCGAGCAGCTGAGTGTCGAAGTAATGGAAAAAGGGTTGCTAATAGTGTGAATAATGAAAAGACTGCAGAGAACGCACCAACAACACTTCAATGCTTCAAGTGCAATGAAATGGGGAATTTTGCTAATCAATGCCCTAATCCAAGGGTTAATGATGATCGACCTGAGCAACCACATAAGGCAAAGGACCAAGGGATGTCACATGTGATCACTATTGGAGATGTTGAATATGAAAATGATGTGGTGGAATGATTAAGTGTTTATGTAACGGGATTCCAAAATAATGTTTAATATAGTATTGTGAAATATTGGAATATTTATGTATTGGTCTATTGTGGTTTTCAATAATTTTATGGTACCGGTAACTATGGAAAGTGATTGAGATATTATTGGTAAGAAGATGATATGCAAAAAATGAAGGGATAAGAAGATAATGAGAAGTTTGATTGTATTCAGGAGCTCATGATTGATATAAGGACTATGTTATATCATGGTTTGAGTATAATGAATTTTGAGGATTTTGGTTTGTGGAATGTGTAAACTTTTAACTGCATTCATGTTTTCACTATGGTACAATGGGTAAACATTCTTCAAGAGAATACATGACTACGGTATTCACATATCTTATGATATATGGGGGATAAATGATGGCAGTCACGTGATTGTTATGTGACATTTCAAGTAATCATTTTCTTTATACTATGAGCTTGGACCTAAGTATTTTAGATAAGCCTAAATATTGGAATGGATTATGTTGGACAAAAGTTAGTATTGTATAAGGATAGAATTTTATTCGATATTATTGATGGGATATTATAGTAATATAGATTTAGAAAAAGGACAACCTTCAGGACGGGCGACAACCCATCGCGTCAGACAAGGCTGTGGGAATCGAACCCACAACCGAAGTGCGATTGGCCTTTTTCGCTTACCACTGGCCTACAGGAATTTCCTGGTTAGTAGAAACTAGTTTTATTTTATTACGCGGTATGATATATGAAGTATAAGTTCATTCATGGAATCATATTTGATTAACCTCACCATAGATGGACTTATGTATATTTGATAAATTTTGATAACCTTTTATTTGAAACAGATGGAATGACCCATCATTCTATCACATGATCTATTAACACTTCATGAATAACAAATTCAACTTCATTTCTTTAAGATATGAAGTGGAAATTGCTCAAAGCACGAACAACAGTGAGATTGTACCAAAATAAAGTAAGTATTTATTCTAATTCAAATTCTTCAACTTTAGGGAAATGATCTTGAAAACCAAAAATGTTGTCCTAGTTCCCTTATATCCGATGAATCAGATGGTGCCCTAGATCATCACAAATTTATGGCTTTTTGATTGTTGTATTTTTCATAGCCATGTTCTATACCACTCTCCATCAGAACATGACGGTTAAATTTCTCTTCCATATCCATATGTTCACCTGGGTTCTCCTATGTGGAAACCTAGGGATTAGTTAATTTGGGTAACTGTTACGTTTCATACATTAGTTATTAAATCCGAGTTTTTAGTATTACTTTTTACGATGTGGGTTTCTATTAATGAAACATTCGAGTAGTAAACCATTTATAACCCCGAAAAATTTCGAGGGTGAAATTCATTTTAAGGGGGGTAGAATGTAACACCAGAAGATTTTATGAAAAATATTATTTTTTAATTTCATTAATGTTTTGTGTTCCGGATTTGGATTGCATTACATGCAAGTGTGACCTTCCACGATAGCTTGTGTCGTACGCAATACTGAGTTTCGCTAAACAAGGATATGCTATTAAAATATTATTAACACTAGCCATTAGGAATAGTAATACCCACTTTTTGAAATTTTATAAATTTTATTTTTGAAAATGGACTTCATTATTGGATTCAGAATATCGAAATTAGCCTAGGGTGAAATTTTGGTATTTTTCTGAAAACTTTCAATTTTTGATGAATAGTGAAAACACAAGGTTGCTATTTAAAACACGACTTTTTATTTAAATAATTATTTATTTTATTTAAATTTATTTTAGGTCAAAATTGATACATAATACATATAAAAGTTCAATTTAATTCATTGGAGTAATTTTATTATAATTTTAGATATATAAAAATATAATTGAACTTTTCACCGTCTTTTACCCACCTCTTAGGAGAATTTGAAAATTTATATAGAACATCCTTTTACCGCTTTTGTGAATGGAATTTAAAAACTCTGAGATACACCGTTGATGTTAGTTAGTAAAATTTGGTTCAATGAGATAACAAAAAATTTTGGTGAATAGTAATGTTTTAATTTTTTTTCCAACAGTAAAAAGTAAATATTGTAATTTAGGGTAAAAATGATAATATTATTAATCTAACACATGTCCTAATTCTATTGGATAAGTGTAATGCGACCAATAACAACCTTAGGAATAAAATATGACCATTTAGGACTACTTGGATTAGATTATGACATTTATTATTAATTTATTTAATGAAGGTTCAAATTAGTTAAAATCAAAGTTTAATAAGTAAATAATTTTTAATATAGGGTTATGCATAAGATAAATTCGAATATAAATATTAATTAGAAATATAAAAATATTTTATAAATAATGGTAATTTATTTGTAATATTTAGACATTGAATAATGTAATTTATTTATGACACAAAGAGGATGCAGTAATTATCTTATTAATGAAATATTGACATAATTGATGTTATAAATTTACAAATAAATGTAATTTGAGACTTTTTATTAATTCCACTAATTTTCTAGGTTAATATGACATGTTATTATTGATTTAATGAATGTTTTTAGAACTAATAATTCTGTTATGATTTTCACAAAAATCAATTACTAAATAGTGTCAAAATTGACATAAACTAGTTTTTAAAACAAATATTATATTATTAATTGTTATTTTATTCCTAAAAATCTAAGGCTCGGCCAAATGACTTAGATAAGGTTATATATATTAATAATAAAAAACATGGAGTTATTTTGGCTTCTTATAGAATGTTTATTATCCTGATAGTGTAAGAACACAAAAAGACACGGTAAAATTAAAATTATCTAACTTCATGTTAAATCCAAATGATAAGGTTAAAATAGTAAACTAAACATGTCAAAATTCTACTGGATGAGAGAATTTCGACCCATCCCCACCTTATCTTGGAAATAAATCAATTTGGAGCTATTTAAAACCGAATATGGCTTTATATTAAAATAATATTTTTAGTTTTTCCAAAGGTGCCGCTCTCCTCCCTTATAAAAGTGCATCTCCTCCCTCTCATCCTCACACCACTTTGAGCCTTCATGCTCTGCCAAACCCTGACAATTTCTTATTTCCACTTCCCTAGAGACATCCTAGAGGTCCTTCTCTTCTTCAAACACCAATTTTAGTTCCCTAAAAGGAGGTCTCAAAGAAGCGCTTCAAAGAAGAGGTAATGTCTGTTACCGATTTTTTCAACTTTATTTCTTCTTCCACTTCTTCTTCTTTAGTTGTTTCATTATGAAGTAAAAAAATCAGAGTCACTCATATACAGATATGTTATTATATGTATAAAACAACCATATTTCACCATCTATCCATCCTACGGAAAACGAAATCACCGCGCGTGCGTACTTACGGAATACCGTCTCCACGCCATAGTGTAATCTATTTTCCACCACCACCTTACTTGGATGGGTATAATGGTGTAAAGAATGAATATATATGATTATTCTAAATTTATATTGATTCTGAAGTAGTATACATACACTCCAATACAATTCCAGGATCATGGGAACGATATCATCGATCGTGCGTACGTACGGAATACCGTCTCCACGATGTGATGCGACTCGTTCAACATGATTTTCATTACATAATTATTACATAAATGAATTGAGTGAATGATTATGATATATATTACACTAATACCATATGTAAATGAGGTATCTATAAACTAAAATAAGAATAAGAATCTATTCGACAAAACACACATAAGAACAAAAAGCAATAAACACCCGAATAACAAGTAACAATGAAATATTACTAATAAGAAGCTAAGAATATGACCATATATGATATCATAACATTGATTATGATTGTGGAATAAGTCAATGACATTATTTAAATCATTATACAGGATTTTCGGACACTTACAAAGCAAATCGGACCTAAGGTAAGGGAAATATCGCAATCTCATTTTTATCCGAGATTGTTTATACTTTGGAATTTACTGGGGTGTATTTTATCATCCACATCCATGTTTCCTAAATATGCAATATTATTTCCATCCACCTACAATTGTTTGAATCCATTCTTACCCTTTGGTGAGTTTTTAGTAAAAGATATGAAAAGAATCTTTTGTCGTTTTTCGTACGAGGTAATTTTTGACTTTTCCGACAAAAGTACGAGAAGAATGTTTTTTTTCTTATACGGTATGAATGGATTCTTAAAAAATTATTTCCAAGAAGCTTCCATTACATGTTTTCAGGTTTATTTTTAATCAAATTCTTTTAGTTTAGAATTGTATGAAATTTTAAGAATGGAAAAGTGTTTTTGAAGTAGAAAGGATGTTTTCCTCAATAATGGAGTTCATGTGTTTTATCAAAATTATTTTCCATCTATGATAATAAAGGGTTCTGTTTCTATACCTATTATTACATTGATTTGATTATGTTGTGATGGAATTATTTTTATCAATTCCTTTATATTATATGAATTGTTTTATGATGTCACAATGTTTAAGATTCCCATTTTTATTACATGGGTTATGCTATGATGTATGGTTTATGATTTTGTGGCACACATAAGAATGGTATAATTATGATATGGGTGGGACCTATATCTCCCTCAAATGCATTGTGTAAATATTTTATATCTCATGAGATAGACATGGCTGGAACGGCAGGTTAAACCAGTTCAGTGAAATAGGACTAAAACGAGGAATGAACTCGGTTCAGAAATGGACTTTGTCCACTAAGATAGTCTTGGAAATGAGTATTGACTAATAAGAAATGATTATCTATGATTATGTGTGTATGCCACAAAGATTCATGTTTTATGTTATTATTATCACATTTCACTAACATGATTTATCCCATGTTATGAAATTATGATCTCTTTTGCAGGGTAAGATTTCCAAATTGTTATGTTCTTATGAATATGATGTGATTGATGATTATTTTGTTTACCTTTACTGAGCATTTGAGCTCACCCTTTTATGTTTTCTTTTACCCATGATATAAAGAAATGTTTTAGGTAAGAAAAAAAGGGAAGATCTTTATGGGAGATGTTGAAGATCTTTCACCACTATTAGAAGATTATATTCCGAGTTTTCAAAGACAATAAACTATTACAGTCCTTATGTGTGTGTTTTTGTAATGTACTATGCATTCCGAAAAAGTAATGTAATTTCCATGTACGTCAGTCTTAGGGTCTCTACATACACCTCTGGAATTATTACCCAACCTGAGAGTAAGATTGATTGATTCTTTAGTTGCTTAAAACCAAGTATATAAAGGGAAATATTTATAAGGGACTTCAATAGATACTAGAAAATTGTTCGATGTGCTCTTAAGGTTGATATTGAGATTGGAGTAACCAATCAGTCATATTGGTTTGATAAGAAGAGGAAAATTGAATTCAAAGGAAAATCTAAAGACCACACTGAAACGAAGATGAGTTTTCCCTTATGCTCAATGTGTGGAGATAATCATGGAGGGAATTGTCTTAAAGGTACATGTAAATGTTTTAAGCGTGGAAAAGAAATTTATTAGGAATTTGAATGCTGCATTGATGGGGAAAAGATGTCTAGTGTTGCAAACAAAGAAAAGGCCACACAAAATGCACCTCCAACACATCAATGTTACAAGTGCAAGGAAATAAGCCATTATGCCAACCAATGACCTAATCCAAGGGATGATGATGATGATCGACATCAACAATATCTTAAGGCCAATGAAAAAGGAAAGTCACATGCAATTTCTAATAGAGATGTGGAGTACGATAACGAAGTGGTGAAAGGCACACTTACTATCCACTCTAATGTTGAATTTTTTTTATTTGATTCAATATCCACCCACCATTTTATTTATATAGAATTATACAAGGGTAATTCCATATTACCTCAGAAATTAGATAATGAGTTAGTTGTGAAAACCCCTAATGGCACAATAGTTGCATAAAAAATTTACAATTCTCCTCTGATTGAAGTATGTAGGAATGTTCTTCATGTAAATCTTGTGATCCTTCCTATAGTGGGATTTTATTTGATTCTAGGCAGGGATTGGCTTTCTGCATATGGGTCTCATATCAATTTCAGAAGAAGTAAAGTCACATTTCAGATTCCTGAACAATCTATGATCATCTATCAAGGAAAGTATGAACATAACCTTCCAATGTAAATTTCATCCATCTTATGGGTCTTGATTCCAACAAATGAAGGTTATTTATCTATAACGGTTGGAGATAAAGTCACAATTTAGAATATTCCTAGTGTATGGTAGTTTGATGATGTCTTTCTAGAGGAATTTCCATGTCTTACACCAAATCGTGAAGTTTATTTTTCAATAGAACTCATACCGAGTGTTATTCCCATTTCAAAGACACCTTATACAATGGCCCCAATTGAGTTGTAGGAATTGAAGAAGCAACCCCAAGAGAATCCTGATAAGGGATTCAAATGCACTAGTGCATCACCTTGGGGAGCACCTATTCTATTTGTCAAGAAGAAATATGGATCAATGAGAATCTTAATTGATTATCGAGAACTTAACGACATCACTATCAAGATCAAATATCATATCCCATGCATTAATACCTTATTTGACCAACTACATGGAGTTTGATACTTTTCCAAGATTGATCTTCATTAATGGTATCATAAATTAAGTGTCAAAAGGGAGGATATACCAAAGATGACTTTCTGTACAAGTTATGGACCCTATGAACTTATAATGATGAAATTTGGTCTTACTGATACCCCTGCTATCTTTGTGGATCTAATGAATAGAGTCTTTAGAGACTATCATGATCAGTTTGTTATAGTCTTTATAGAATATATTCTTTCCTATTCAAAGCGAAAGGAAGAACACGAATATAACTTGAGAATTGTATTAAAGACCCTAAGAAAGGATAAGCTTTATGCCAAATTTAACATGATTGAATTTTGGCTTCAAAAAGTTTCATTTTTGGGTAACATAATCTCAAAAGAGGGGATATATGTGGATCCAAAAAAAACAAAGGTTATCAAAATATGGTCAAGACCAACAATAGTAACTGAGATCTGATGTTTTCATGGTTTGGATGGATATTATCGACATTTTGTGAAATATTTTTTATGATTATCTAAGCCACTCAGAAGGTTGACTCAAAAAGGAGTTAGGTTTGTTTGGACGGAGGAGTGTGAAGAGAATTTGGTGGAGTTAAAAAAGAATTTTATCCAGTGCACATGTGCTCACACTGCCCTGTAGTGGAGAAAGGATTGTGATCTATAGTGATACATCCAAGAATGGATTGGGTTGTGTTCTCATGCACAATGATATGGTGATAGATTATGCCTCATGAATGTTGAAAATCCATGAGAAATTTACCCAACTCATGATTTTGAATTAGTTGCGGTAAGATTTTCATTAAATATTTGGAGGCATTATCTTTATGGTTAAAGGTGTGATATTTATACTAATCATAAATGTTTAATGTATATTTTCACACAAAAGGAGCTGAATATGCACCAATGATGATGGTTGGAGTAGATTAGGGATTACAACTACTCAATTCATTATCTCACTGGGAAAGCAAACAAGGAGGAAGACACATTTAGTCGACAAGACCATGCTAGCTTATCCATTATTGGGATCACTAAAGATCAAATATTTAAGGATTTACAAAGGATGGATCATGGAATTACAATGGAAGAGGAAAATTCATTTCTTTCTCAAATGAATGTTCAACCATCTATACATATGAAGATTAAAGATGCACAAAAAGAAGATGTGGAGTTACAAAAGAAGGGGAGAAATGTTCCTAAATTCCACATTGATTTGATGAAATAATAAGGTTCTAGAATGGGGTTTGTGTTCCTCCCATCCTACAATTAATGTATAAAATATTGGATGATTCTCATTGTTCTTCATTCCCTATTCACCCTGGAAGCATGAAGATGTATAGGGACCCGAAAGAGTACTTCTGTTGGGATGGCAAGAAAAGAGATGTTGCTGAATACGTCTCTCAATGCTTGTTTTGTCACCAAGTTAATGCTGAGAGGGAGAAGTATAAGGGGATTATACAACCATTACCCATGCCAGAATTGAAATAGGAAAACATCACTGTGGGCTTTTTCGATGTACATCCTAAAACATCCAAAAGGAAATAATGCTATCTGGGTTATAGTTGATCATCCTACGAAGTCGGCGCACTTCATTGCTGTTAGAGATGATTTTTCTCTTGATCAGTGTGCCAGGATATATGAAAAAGAAGTGGTAAGATTGTATGGAGTACCACTATCCATTATATATGATCGGGATCTGAGGTTTACCATGATGTTTTGGAGAAGTCTTCATCATACTCTAGATACAGAGTTGAGTTTCAGCACTTCTTATCATCCTTAGACATATTTTCAGTCTGAGAGGAAAATTCAAACTCTAAAAGACAATCTGAGAGCTTTCTCTATGGATTTCAACAGTGGTTGGTGTCAACACCTACCTTTGGTATAATTTTCTTATAATAATAATTTTCACTCCAGTATTCAGATGCCTCCTTATGATTCTCTCTATGGAATGAAATGCAGAACTCAAACTTTCTGGGATGAAGTTGGGGAAAGAAAGATATTAGGACCTAATCTTGTTAATTAGATGGTAGAAAATGTCTGATCTATTCATCAACATATAAGAGAATCTCAGAGTCGACAATAATGTTACGACGACAACTGATGAAAAGACCTATAGTTTGAAGTTGGTGATAAAGTGTTCTTATGAAAATCTCCGTGGATGAGAGTAATGAGATTTGGAAAGAAGGGCAAGTTGATCCCTAGGTATATCGGTTCTTTTGAAATACTGGATCATGTTGGGATGGTAGCTTACTGATTGGAACTTCCACAAAATCTATCTCATGTTCCTAATGTGTTCCATGTATCTTCCATGAGAAAGTAAATACCTAATCCTTCACATGTACTAAACTTAGAAGTTTTTCCACTGGAGCAAGATATTTCTTATGAAGAACAACTGATAGAGATTTTGTATCACAACAAAACTTTTCTAAGAAACAAGACCACTCACTTGAATAATGTTTTATGGAGGAACCACCAATTAGAAGAATCTACATGGGAACTTGAGGATATGATGAGGGAGAGGTATCCTCATCCGTTTGTTACGAAATGATGAATTTTGAGGGGGAAATTCATTTTTAAGGGGGGTAGAATGTAACACCTTGAGAAATAATGAGAAACATATATTTATTGTAATGTCTTATCTTATAATCAACACCAAAGTAATCTATCACAAAATTTTCTTGGCTTGCGTTACACGCAAGCACAACCTTCCTCTATAGCTTGTGTTGTACTCAATACCGAGTTTCACTAAACAATGATATATTATTATAATATTATGAACTAGCTGTTATAAATTGTGTTAACTGAATTTTTAATTCCACTACATTATAATTCATTTTACACATCTTCTAGAATGAGATATTAAAATAATCAAATTTTCGGATAAAAGAAGTACTTTTAAAAAAATGCAGTTTTTCCACCTTTTGATGGAACACCGATTTAAAAAATTATTTTTTTCATTTTTATAAGTTAAATTTTTAAAAATAAACTTCTACTTTTCAATCAGGATAAAAAAATTTACATTGGATAAATTTTTAATACTTTTCTGATAACTTTCATATTTTGATGAATAGTAAAAATATGCTAATTTTTTTTAAATAACAACTTTTTTCATCAAGATAATTTAGAAGGTTAAATGATAAAATTTAATGGTTTTAAATTATAAATAGAATTTATTTTTACCATTTAATATAATATATTTCATTACCCTTATTTTTACAGTGAATTCATAGGAAAAAACATTTCAAATCTTAGACAATGTTTTAACGTTTAAAACATGTTTTCTTAACAATGGGATAAATTTTAGATTAATTACTACAACTTATGTGTTTTTAATTTTGATAAATGGATTCCATATTTGGATTCAATTTTTCAAAATTATGTTAATAGGTTACCTTTATTTTTTTTGACATTCTGAATAATAACTACGGTAATTTTTTTTACAATAGCTAAAGGTAAATAAGGTAATTAATGGTAAATACAATACTGTAAATTACACTAACACCTGCCAAAAATCCATTGGATGACTAAAAGTAGACCAATATCACCTAAGGGTAAGAATAGATTCATTTCATGGATTATTGACCATAACAATGACATAATTATAATTAAAACCAATGAAAGTGACAACATGTCTATCTCTTATATCTTAGAACTGTAATAATTTTAATTTAGAGATAATAATCTTAAAACATAAAAAATATATATTCTAAATAAATATAATAAAATTATCTACATAATGTGAATTTATTTATAATTTTTATGGATTTAATAAGTATCATTAAAGTTGAGTCAATAGTGATGCTGAAATCATTTTATTGATCGAAATATCAAATAAATTGTTTTAAAAATATTAAAATAAATATTATATGAACTATTTAATGTGATATAAAAATATTATATATTAATATGAAATTTTAGGAATCTATTAAATTTTTTGGTTCGAATATATCCTCTCTTTGTATTTTATTTAAATTCCAATAAATAAATAGTTTCCAAATTAACACTATTGTTATTTTATAAAAATAACATATTATAAAAGTGATTAAAAATCACAAAAATATTTATAAATTATAAATTTTAATTTACATGGTCTAAAGTTTCATTAAGTAACCAATTATCTACAATTCAAAACACATATGTAATTATTTATAACAATTTAAAATTTAGAACATTATTACCACAAATAAAATTAAATAGATTAAATAAGGATAAATGAATTTGATAAGGTTTGAAATGAATTTAAAACATGTGAAAATGCTATTAGTTTAAGTGATTACAACCATATCTCATCTCATACTATAATTGAGTAAATTCTGGAGGTTTTTATGTGGGGTTGGAATTTATTATAAATTAATATTTCTTATGTTTCTAAAGGAGCCCCTCTCCTCCGTTATAAAAGGACACCTCCTCCCTCTCCTATTAATTACATTTTGAGCCATCAAACTCGGCCAAACCCAATCCATTTCTCTTCTCCACTTCCCTAGAAACATATTAGAGGTTCTGGTCTTCTTAAAAAATAAACATTAGTTCCCTTTGAGGAGGTTTATTAGAGGTGTGTCAAAGAAAATGTAATATCTTTTATTGATCCTCTCCAAATTACTTCTTCTTATACTTCTTATTAGTTATTTGTTTCATCACAATTTAACAAAATAAGTATCACTAATATACAGATATGTTATTATAAATAGGAGACAACCCCATTTTACCTTATATCCATCCTACAGAAAATGAAATCAACGCGCATGCGTACGTACGGAATAACGTCTCCACGTCGTAGTGTAATATGTTTTTCCACCACCAACTTACATGGATGGGTATAATGGTGTAAATAATAGATATATATGATTATTATAACATGATACTAATTCTGATATATTCTCTCATCCACTCCAATACCATTCAATTATTATGGGAATGATATCGTCGCTCGTGCGTACGTACGGCCTCCTGTCTCCATGATGTGATGTGATTTGTTCTAAATGATCTAAATTAAAACATGATTATATAAAGAAATTAAATGAATAAATGTTATTTATATTATACTACTAACATTTTTTAAAGGATGTATCTATATCCTAAAACAAGGAATAAGAATTTATTTGACAAAACACGCATCGGAACATAACACAACAAACACAAGAATAACAAGTAGCAATGAAATATTACTAATAATAAGATAAGAATATGACAACATATGATATCATAAAAATGAGTATAATTCTGTAATAATTCAATGACATTATTTAAATAATTATACAAGAGCATTGGATACGTGAAAAGCATATTGGACTTAAGTTAAGGTAAAATCTCACAATCTCATTTTTATCCGATATTATTTATACTTCAGAATTAACTGGGACATATTTATCATCCCAATACCTATTTCCTAAATATATAATATTATTTCTATCCTCATACAATTTTATAAATAAAATTTTACCTATTGTTGAATTTTTAGTAAAAGATATTAATGGAATCTTTTTTCGTTTTGAGTACGAGATACTTTTTTAATTTTCCGTCTAAAGTATTAGAATATTGTTTTTTAACCTATTCGGTATGAATGGATTTTTATGATTTTAAAAAACATTATTTCAATAAAGCCTCCATTTCATGTTTTAAATATTATTTTCAATTAACTTCTTTTAGTATGACATGTTGAGAATTTAATGATGTTTTGGATTTAGAAAGGATATTTTCCTCAAGAATGGAGTTCAAGTGTTTTATCAAAATTATTTTACATCTAAAATAATATAAGGTTCTATTTATATCCCTATAATTAAATTTATTAGATTATGTAATGATGGAATTACTTTCATAAAGTCCTTTTATCATATATAGATTATGCTAGGATGTCATGATGTTTAAGGGTCCCATTTTTATTACATGGGTTATGCAAGGATGTATGATTTATGGTTTTTGTGGAACACATAAGAATTGTTTCATTATGAGATAGGTGGGACCAATATCTCCCTCCAATTCATTAGGAAAATATTTATATCTCATGATATAAACAATTCTGGAATGGAATGTTAATCTGGTTCAGTGATACATGACTCGAACGAGGAGTGATCTCAGTTCAGTAATGGACTTTGTCCATTATGATGGTCTTTACAATGATTCTTGACTAATATGAAATGATTTTATATGATTATGTGTGTATGCAACTATGTTTTATTTTTTATGTTTTGATTATTTGGATTAAATTTCACTACTATGATTTATACCATGTCATGATATTGTTATCTCTTTTGCAGGTTAAGATTTTCAAAATGTTATGTTCTTATGAATTTGACGTGACTGATATTTCCGTTGTTTACACATTATGGGCATTTGAGCTCACCATTTTGTATGTTTGCTTTTCCCCAGGCCAGTATGAAGCATATTAAGTAGGATATGCCAAAAAAGACTCTAGATATGAAGAAATAATTGGGAGACAATATAGATGACTTATGAACCAGTTGTTTATTTTTCCCAGTTTCTAAAGACACTATACATATACGGTCCTATCATGGTGTTGTTATATGTTGTAATAAGTATGCTTCAATTCTGAAGTAATAACAATGAAAGTAAATTATGGGTCTTTATAATTATTTTTTAATCTATATTATACGTTTTCTTATTCTTATAACCAAGATATAATTAATATGATACTAAATTCACATATTTCATGGATCCAAAAACATGCGCATTGATCATTTCTATTTCTATGGGTTAATATCATAAGCCTAACGATGATCTATTATATTATTTAGAGATATATTCCTTTGAACTTGTGGAATTAATTTCAATATATCTTCATATCTATACAGTCAAAACATTGATTATTAGAATAATTGTTTTCCACTATAATTCATGATCATAGTGTCCTTTTCTCCACATATGAAGCAGAAAACATTTAATTTTAATGATTTACTATGGTTTTTTCATTCAATGTGTATCAAATGTTAGAAAATAGTTCATTATCCTCATGCCTTCAACCGAAGTCTTCTTTATCATTATATTCTCCTATTTAGTTCAATTTAGGCTATAATAATTTGTGAATTTTTCCTCTATCTTATTATAACAAGATTCAGTGACTTAATTGGATAACAATACATATTATACTACTTACTGTTACCTTACTATCTTCAAACAATCAATTAATTGACCATTCATATCCCTTGGATTGAATTTATTATTCCGGTTCAAATATATTCTACTAGGAGTCATATCTAAACAATAGAATATACTATATTAGATCCTATCAATATGAAATATAATGTATAATCCCAAATTTTGGGAAAAAAAAATATAAATTGAGAAATGTTTTTATAGGTAATATCAAAATGCTAAACATGCATTCATTAGAGATATGTATATTTTCATATCCATTATAATTGGTTTTTTTGAAAATTTAAATTATCATATACATATCCATTGAGAGTGTCAAACTACATGTATGGCAAAGAAATTTTAATTTCTCCAAAAGATGATATATTTAATCCCAATGATCTATTTTTTGAGTTATTTACCCTAGAAACATCTATTATATAACCCCTCCAAATTATTAAGAAGAAATGTATGTGTTTCAAGGAAGAACCAGAGAATATCTACCTTAAAAAAACATTCCAGTGTTCATCATTACATATCATCATAGTCTTATCATAGTGTTATGTTCCCTAAACTATTTTCCCTAAGTTGTATCCCTAAGAATTCTCCTAAGTGTAATTTGATACCAACTATAGAAAAAATTATCCTAGATAACCGAGATCTGGTTCATGAATTTTTAGATTTGCATATGGTAAATCAAATTTCTTCATTATAGACCCAATAATTTAGTTTTCTTGGAAAACTATATACATACATGTGTTTTATATAACATTTGAATACAAAAATTACATCGTTTTTCTTTTTAATGAACTATTTTTATAGTATATTCATTCATAATAATCATTATAATGTCATGAGTTCTAAGGGTAAGGAATAAAAATAAAGGTGATCTCAAATGATCATTAAGGATTAAGTACTATTGATGTTGTTTTGAATCAATATGTATAATCAACATGGAAATGTAAATAACTAATCATATGAGCTATTTAAATGACTAGAAAATGAAAACTATTTTTTTATATGTAAATAACTAATAACACATTAAATTTGAATAAATAAACTATGATTGAAATTCACCAGTAGTTAATATCATAGTTAAAATATATTGGATAATCATAATAAGACAAATGAAGCATATTCCAAATTATTAGATGTCTTTTCTTTTAGGAACATGATACCTTCACCATCAAGACCATTTACAAAATGGTTTAAAACATACTTCTCTCAGGACCTATCATAATAAAATTTAAAACTACTAGTTACAAACATATTGGGGTTGGATACCAGAGTTAGCCTTATGAGACTACCAATTCATAAAGGATATTAAATCTAGTGGTCTGCAAACTATATAATTAGTTTCAAAATCCTTCAAAATATTTTGAAGAAATTTTTTTATTCATAAGAAATGTGAATTATCATTTAATATCTCTATTGAGTAAAGGATACATTCATATAAATATTTCCCCATTAAGTCCAATAAAGCTTATATTAATCTGAATTTGTAAAAATGGAAAATAGTTTACATAATTAACATATACATTGTAAATAAAATAAAATATTTTAAGAAATTTATATTCGATATTATTGTTAATAATTAAAGGCATTGTCAATGTCAATAAAAGTATAAAGGATTTGAATATCAATACTTTCCAAATTTATTATGATAATAAAACTACTTTAGTTATAATATAGAGTGTATTATTATATAATATACCAATTATAGTTAGAATAAAGGGTTTTTATCATTAATTAATATAAATACCACAAATAATATGTTGAAAATTTCTAGAATAAAATATTATTTACATTTTGAAATCCTTTTAAAAATATTTTCTTTTAATAATCACTTTAAAAAAATTCCCTTCAAAAATATTCACATAGATAATAAATGGACGTTTAAATGAAATGAATTTAATGGAAATGTATAATTCCATAAATTCCTTAAAATTAGAGACATTTGATTCATTTTTCACTATTAAATGGATAGTAAAGAGATTTTTTCTCAAAATTACAAGAATAATTCATTCACATTTTTTGTAACATCTAAATAGAAAGGGCTATGAGACTGATATTAGATTCCTTTGAAATAAAATTTAACAATATAATTGGGTAAACATTCCACTAATAAATCATTTCGTAATTAATAAAGACAATTTTGAATTTATATTTAGGAATCATGGATTTGGAAGGAAATTTATTTCTGACCAAAGATAGAAATGAATTTTGATTTTTATAAAACAATTTCTAAATAAATATTAGTAAAAAGAGGGGGTAAATGGTTTTATTAATTTAATTATTCCTAATGAATAATATTAGAAGAAATATATATCAGTTTATAGGTAATTGATCAAATAATTTCCCTCAACATAAAATCGTGATCAAACAATCACAATTAGAGTAAGATTGTGAAATAATTATTTAAAATTATTATAAATTTTTAGTGAAAATTAATCAATGAATAAATATATTGATTCAAAAAATATATTAATATAAAAAATCTAAAAATAAAAAATACGATAAAAATCATTATTAATATAATATTATATTGAAATAATCAGAAAAGTAAAATATAAAACTAATGTACAGAAATTGTGATAATAAATACTTTACATCACCCTTCAATATGTATGAACATGCCATTAACTACTCTATAATGGTTTTAAACATTATATTTACTTATAAAAGAACCATATTAATATTTATATTATCATATATGGTCAATCTGTTAGATCATATAACTTTTTAATTAAATCATTAATTATATTATTTGTTATCTGGTGTTCGCAACCCTATTTTCTGAGGCTTCATTCTTATGAACGATATAGTTTAGGTAAAAATTATCTGTTTATATCATATCAAAAATAAATAGAATATTTTTACATAAATTTTACTTTTAAAACCAATAACTATTTATGGTTATAAGAAATATTGTATGTTATGATCATAGAGATGGTAGACCATACATACATATGAGTAATGTTTCCAGTTTCAAATGATAATTATTTAAATAAGTTCAGTAATATGAAAAATAAAAATAATTCTCACTAAATAATATATAAAATATTATATAATTTTATTTATCATCCCTGTGGTTTAGTGATGAAATAGGAATCGCCATGCTTTGGGGAGGTGGTAGTCAACTCATTTACGAAGGATGTTATAATCTTTAAGTGATGTAAAATGAATGAGAAAAAGGAAATATATATATATATATATTATCATTCCATAATGAATAGTATGTCATTAAAATCATAATTATTTCATTAATGTCATATATATTCATTAACATTGATTTTATCACCATACAATGTAATGAGTTAGGGAAAGACAAATCACATCACATTATGAGGTAGCAGTTCACTACACAAACAAGTGATGTTATCATATATCCAATGGAATATATGATAAATAGATATATATATAATTATATGACATATTTTATCCATATTTAAATATATTTTAAAAATATCATATATATATTCATATATATTTATTATATCAATCATCATTCCCAAACATGAGTATTGTAAATGAAAAAACAAATGGAAATAGTTCATGAGGCGGTTGACCATTGAACAAAATAATCACGATTCCATAACTCATCTTATGGATGTTGATATGGATTTATTTCATTTGATTATTTTTTTAAAATCTGAGAATAATAGAGATACGAATTTTATAATATCAGAAAGGGATGACCAAATTTTATGGAGGGGCGTAAAAAGTAAAATAAGGAAGTTCATTGGAAAAAATTAACTCTTCTATTGGTATTATCCATATACATGCAGTAAAACAATCTTATATTACCATTATGCCTAAAATAAGGCCACAAGTATTAGGAGAATGAATTTGGGTAGTGATTTTGGTAGGTCTTATGCAATCCAAATCACATTTACCATCCATGATAAATGTATATATGTGGGGGGGATGGGTGAATTAATGATATCATTTTCTTTTAGTTTTTTTTTGAAAAAACCTCCTCATGTTTTAAAATATTTATGAAGGTGATTTTTAAAAAATCACACATCCATATGAACATAATTTTATAGAATTTATAATACTCATAGATGAATCAACGTCCTTGCTATGGTATGGAAACAATCAAATTCCATACAATTACTAGAAAATATTATTTTTATGTGGATACAAAAAATTTGGACATATCCTTACACATTTTTTTCAATATGATTAGTAAAAAGTTGAATATTCTTCTACTATTATAGATGATGTAGTACATGGATTTTTAACAACTTCATAACCATCACCATTTTGCTAAAGCATATCACTATGCTACCTTATTAAAATCTAAATTTAATACCCTTCAAAAAAATTCATCACAATCTTAAACAATAATGGGTATGAAATTATATGGAATTGTAATGATACAATGTCTAATATCGCTATCTAGTTCCCCAGTATCATTGCACAATCGGAAATAATTAATCATTTTGAATACTACTAAGATGATTATAATCTTTTTCTACCTCATTCTAGAAAACTCTGTTGAATATCCTAGTCTAATGACCCATTCTAAAATGATAATAATTAAATATGATATTACTTTTTCTTCATCGATATGAACCCCCTCCCCCCATGGAAGCTCAATATTGGAACCTATTCTCTTTAAATATTTATAACTGATCTCAATTAATTTTCATGTGAATAATGTTTATATTTTTTGAATGTATAATGTACACCATTCCTTTTATAGGTATACCCTAAATGATTTTGGGGAAAATATAAAAAGTTTCCATTCATAACCAAATGTCCTAAAACATGAATTTGACATTGATTTGAGCTCCATATTTTATGTATAGAGTGTTTTACTAATATTGTTTATTCTTCTATACGCATCTCTAATCATCTCACAACATCAGTTTTCTATATAAATTATGAAATTTCTTCAGTCTAATTCCGATTTTCATTCTGATTTAGTCATTAGGATGATTTAATATGGTTACATCATTCTCCCTGAACCACTTTCAAAAATATCATAACTTAATAAATCTCATTATGATCATAACATTTAGGCATAAAATATAGAAACCATTCTTATATAAACATATAATCTACATCAAAAGATTTCAGTGTATCATGTAAGAACATAAAAATCATAAAAAAAATTGAAAAAAACATTTTTAAAAATCTTCAATCCAACATAAAGACCACCATTCAAAATACATATAAAACTACATCAAAAAATTTCATCATTCATCATTTTTATAGTAATGAGATCTTGTTTTGACTAAATTTATTTATTTATTTTTCTATATCTGAAGGATCATTCTCTAATTCACTCTCATAGTTCACATTCAGTGCTAGTAAAATGAGTAAGAACCACATCATATCCCATGAAACATGAAAAAGTTTCTAACATATAAATGTTATCATTTTTGTCATTAGACAATTGAAAAACAATTCAGATGGGTGGGAATAGTTAACTCCATTATACATCTTCATCTGGTTCGTTATTCAAAAATATTATTACATGCAATAGTCACAAAAAATCTACCTCTTTATTTTCATTAGTCATAAAAATTATAAACAAAAAGAATTATTCCTCGGCTTGATCATTAGAACACTACATCTAATGAACCGTTATCAGGAGATGATACTTTTCTTTTTTGAATATTTTATGCACAAACTAACTTATTCCAATATTTGTATCATATTGATTAATATTCTGACTGAAAACCATCATTTAATTCTTATTTCAAACAAAATACCTACAATCATATAATTCTACGTCTAGAGATCACAAAATGATAAACAGTGGCCATAATACATTGAAATTATTTTTTTAGAAAATCTTTCTTTTAATCATGAATTTCTAATGACATTGAACACATTAGGATTTCCATAAAACCCATTGACTTTCATTAGAGAGTTATTATTAATTTACATCCATTTATGAAGGTTTATTCTTTAAAATAGCCCCTAAAATATATTGGTACCACTAGTTGTCCCCCTTTCCATCAAAAGGCTAGAAACACTATTTTACCAAACAACTAATGATTTCTGAGAACTCCAATATAAAAAATTATGTCATATTTATATTCGATAAATTTAGACTTTTATTGTATCTCTATTTACGATTGAAAAATTTATTTCAAAGCCCATGTTATTTTAATGAACAATTTCTCCCATAAAACCTTTTCACAACCCAATAGTCATTAAAGGGAAATTTCAACTAAAATTGTTGAGAATTTGCAATTCGATTTTTTCTAAATACATTTCAACCATCCATTTTTTATGATTAATTATAATCCTTTCCTACCATTCATATAATCGGAATCCCTTAATAAGTAATGTGATAACAATTTTTTACATCATATTTATCAATTGATAACAAATAAAACCAAAATAAAATAGGGTCCCAAAAATATTCTCTTTTGTTTTCATCCTCAATAATAATTTAAAACAACTTCTACATTCCCAAATATTATTATGTCCTCTAACCCTTATTGAAATTAAAATTATAATGGGCCACTTATAATATTTTTTCTTAATCGCATAATTGTTAGACTATTCTATCAGAAAATATAAATATCCAATGAGTTTCATAAAAATGACCCTATAATCAAATAAAAATTATTCCATATGGGAAGTCATAGATTAAAAAAATTGTATGATCCATAGTTTTAATTTTTTCCAACACACAACTTTAACATAATATATTATCATGATTGTTTCATTTTTTTCTAATAACGTTGGAAATATATGAATTTTTTTTACGATTAATGTAACATTCACCCATATCAAAAAATACATCCCCAATGCTCAAGTGTTAATGAACTAATTTCCCAGAAAATAATTTTTTTATCATAATTAATTATTTTTTAAGTAAAATTAATAGACTTATACAAATTCTTTTCCATTTAAACTCCTTCAATTCAATAAATGATAGTGAATGTGTATAAATATTTTGTGAATAAAAAGGAATCTCAATAGTCACTTAGAAGTAGTAATAAAACAAAGTTTTATCTCTCAATTTTTATTTTCTATTTTTTCAGGTATTATTTCAATAAATGATGTCTCTTACTTCTGCTAAACACATTAAAATTTTTGGACATGATTATTTTCAACTATAGATCATCTAATGATGCTGTAAATATATTTTCAACATTATTACCATTTTCATTATAATAATTTTGTAACAACAATTTCATTCGTTCATTTTGTAATGGAGAAATGGTCATACAACATTAGTTAGAATACGAGTCATTATTTCAACCCGTACATCTTATTTGAGTCATAAAAATGAAATAATTTGATTTCATCTATTAATCATTATTCAAAACTTCTTAATTCATTTCCATCCCCATGTGTCCTATAGAATTTTGGGTTTTATGAAACTTTTTAGCCATGTCAACTTATTCTGGAAAAAAACTATGAACACATTTTTATCAGTCTTAGTAAGATTGTTTTTAAAATCATTTTAGAAAAACATCTTAGAATTATTCTATTGAGAGAATTGAATTCCCCTCAAACAAAACCTTCTATAATCCATTGAACAATTTTAATGCTTTTGGATAAACCCAAAAGTATTATTGGTATACCCAAAACCCCAACAACACCAGTAGTATCCTTTGAAATCATATTTTCCCATGTATTAGGCATACTATTCAGAGTTGGGAACATTTTTCACAAAAACCATTATAAATTTACTATAATAATAGTGTTGAAACCTAATATTTTGGAAATCATCTTGATCCTTGATATTTAATTCATTATTATTTTCATCTATATCAAAACCATATTTATTATCATCTGTTTCACTAGACACTTAATTTTTAAAAGCATTTTATCTTCTAGGTTTATGGAAATTAGAATCATACCTGAATTTCATGGATTTATTATTATTAGGAAACATTCATCATTCATCTCATCCTATTATGGAATATTTTTATCCTTGTCAATTTTTATCCTTTAAGAACATTCACTGTCATTAGAGATGGTTTTCTGGAAATTAGTAATTATATTTTCATGTTTTTATAAGTTCTATATTTTATTCCATTGCATTAAATTTTACATCAATATGGTCCTTCTGATAAATTTCCATCTTAATAGATTTCATCAAAAAATAATCCACATTATATAAATAAACATTCTCTTCAGGATGAATGTTTTTAATTTTTATTATACATCATTCATTGGTCAATTTCTAGATTTAATTTTCATGTCCTTTAGTATTTGCCAGAAATTCTGTAAATTACACTTTCAATTGAAACCGTAACTCATTTTCTTCTTCTTCATAATAATATATTTCACTAGCAGAAAATACATCATCATTAACTACTACAATAAATGATATTTATTCCCTATGTTTATTTAAATTTTTATTTTCTATATCCCTCTCATAATTTTTAGAAAAAAAAATTATCCTTTTGGGTTTGAATAAAATATTATACCTCCCTTTGATGAAGGATTTTACAACATGTTTCTTCCAAGATATTCTTTTTATTTATTATTCATAACCTCTTTCATCTTCATTTTCAATACCCAGCCCAGCATAAGGCTCAATTAAAAAATTACCCCTTCTAGTCTCCATTGGAATGTGGTGGATATAAGCACAAAAGTCACAAAAAAATCTTGGAAACATTTAATTATATACATGTAGACAGAAAAATGACCATATCAATAATAAAGGGACGAGTGAATGAGTAAATGATTCAATATAACTATACTGTAAAATGTTTATGCATAGCCTCTTACGTGTAAAAAAGTAAAATAAGGTAAAATGAATTTTAATGGGGTAAAATAAAATCTTGAAAATTATTTCCTAACAAAAGAAAACAAGAAATGTAAACTACTGAGAGAGACTGGCCCCTAAATCCTAATATGTGACCACTATATGATGTTAAATGTTCCAAATATCCATAATTTCTTTTGAAGTCAAGGTCGACCTCTATGTGATCTACATTTGAAAAGGAACGTATGCAAAAAGACCATGTAGGGGTGAAAATATATCAACCAAAAAGGTCTCTCTAAAAGCTAAATGGGGATATTTAAGGGATAAAATCGGAAAAACAATAGTAGATTCATCATATATTCATAGATAATAGATCATCAAAAACCATGAGTGAATGTAACCTTTTCCATACACAAGATTCATGTCATGGATACTAGTTGAACTACACATAAATTATTATACACCTATATTAGCAGAGTAGTCTCTTCTAACCATGAGAAGATAAACATGGAAAACGCATGGAATGAGCATCACATTATCGCAACTCTTGGATGGAGAGTATCTGAATCCAAAAACAATGTATATGGAAGAATATATATTTCTATGTATAAATATTCTTTGATAAAATAACGCAAATTAAGAGACTAATTGGAATCCTCATCTCATTTATTTTGCTTTGTAGAGGAGTTAGAAATAGTTTTAAAAGTTTATCAATGATTCCCAATATATCTTTTATCTTCCTAGGTGTAATTGTGTATGATTAACCATTTTCACATCATTGTTCCACATAACCAATTGGGAAAAAACATCATTTATAGTACCTACACACTTATACATCATGTGGGATCCACTATGTATGAATTCATAGAGGACCCACACGCATGCTCATCGGTGGTTACACTCTAGTGTCACGAGCACACATACCCTATAACATAGTGGGTTCCATTAGGAGGGTAGATTACTCACACTGTAATGTCCCAAAATTTCTATATATATTTTTAATTATATAGAATTATTTCGAGATAGGGAAATATGACAGTGCATAATTCCTAGGCCTGGAGTTCCCAGAATGATCTATAGGAAAAGATTATGTTTAAAATAGCAATTGTGAGTGGTTTTCCTGAAAATATTTATTAACTCTTAAATGGATTCCCTAATCTAAAATCTGAGGGAGCCGTTGGTGGTTCTATCCTTGGTAGAACATAAGTTTAGAAGGAGCATGACTCTAGTGAAAAAACATTAAAATGGCATAACCATAAGTAAAATTATTAATTAATAATATTATATTTTTTCAAATGCTTATAACTCACGATCAATGAATCAGATTAAAATTACGATACCACTACTGAACTCTTGAGGTAATTATTTCCTTAGGTAGATCCTAACATTGGCTGGCGCGAGCCCACAATTGATGTTAGTTTTTGGCTGCAAATAATAAAAATAAGTAATAAAATTTTTATTTTTAAATTATATAACTCCTATACGAAAACTCTGATTGAATATATGAGAGTATAGTTGAGCTCGTGAGGTCGTGTTTCTCTAAGGCAGAGCCTAACCTCAAATGGAGTAGGTCGATGGTCACTGTTAATAATTTTTGAACTTTTATTATGTTACGATCATTAAACATGATGGTTGAAATTTCGATCTTTTTAAATGTTTTTGAGAATTGAAATATGAGGGCACCCTTGAACTCCCAGCATAAGGATTTTTTAATGTGAGGCTTCACATCGACAAAAATAGGTCCAGTGGAAAAGATAATTTTTGTAAATTTTGAGAAATAATAAAAAAAAATTGTTGTTTTATTTTATCCTACCACCTCATGAGAGGCAGTTGAAAACACCACAGAGGTAGTCAGAAATTTAATATAGGATATTATATGATCGTTAAAACATTGGTTGCATAACCACCCCTCATGGAACTAATGTGGCACATTAATTAAGTCAATTAATGAACATCATTAATTCCTCTATGTGTTACTAACCTTTTCCCCCTCTATTTAAATGGGTCTTGGGGTATTGTTTTCTGAAACAACTTCATCATCAGAATAACCTCTAGACAAGTGACGCAACACCCTCTCCTGATAGAGGTAGAATTACATGAGTCAATGAATGGGGATCGATGAATGCTGGTGACTTCATCAAACACAAAATCTTCTTCCACCACTGCTACGTCTCCAATGAATCTCGAGGTTGGGTTTGTCTTTTAAATAAAGAAATTACCACATTTTATCCCTTCGTTTTCAAGTTTTCACTTGGTCATTACATGGGATTTGAATGGTTATTATCATTATTTTAATGTGATGTATAAACTACCCCTACTTGTATAATGCTAACGCGGAGGGTGCAGGCCAAACGAATAAAGCATGGACCCTCGGCCGCATGTTTTGCAATGATTTATTTGGAGGAGGGTTGTTCCAACATTATGGAAGCTTGAAACCCAGAGACAAAAAACAATGGAATCATCCTCAATGGACTTTAGGTGCATATTTAAGCATGAATGGACCCCAAGAGATCACCTTTTTCCCCTAGAAGAAGCACTTTCATGACACCAGTGTTGAGGCATCGGCAACCAGCACCGACGGACGAGGGTGGCGGCCAATAACTGATGGTTGTGATGAAAGAGTGTCTCCATTCCATGCAGTGATGGTTGGACATGCAGTCTACAGTTGTACACTATGTAGGAAGTGGTTGTGTGCAATCACATGCCACACTGAATGGAGTCGTGACTCAATGCCACATAATTTCATAGGACCCGCTCCCTACAGTTCCCATGGGTGATGAGGTAGTGCCTCCTAGAGCTACTAATAAAGGATTCGAATGAATCCTTTGAGACATTAGGGACTAGCATAATGTGTGACCCAGCATGGGTCATGCAAGCTAGTGGGGAGATCCTGTAGTGGCCCCACCCCACCTGTGTGGGCCAAGACAGTCCGAGCCGGTCTGAGCTATACAGACCAGACTCGAACACCACTATGGATAAGATACACTTAAAAGATCATATCTTGAAAATTAGACATCCACTTGATGAACCATTTGTGGCACTGGGATCCATAGAGAAAAAATTACATTGGAGGTACTCCACTTGACATTCCAGGAAAGATGGGGTTTGGCCGGGTTGGATCATACTCGAATCCAACCGGGACCTTAGAAAAAAAATACATATGGCTTAAGACTGGGTGTCTGATTAACGCGTCTTTTGTTGCATTGGAACCATTATGATATGAAGGATCATAGAGTAACATCTATGGATAAATTTTTGGTAGTATTGGAATTAATGATAACAGCTAGAGCAGAACTGTGGGGTTTCTTGTAGTGAGAGTTAGGATGGATACTCCCCTGATGACTCAATGCATGGGTATTCATTACTCCTCTACTCTGGTAGAGACAAGACTCCCCATGTCATGAGTGTGGTTTCATTTCCCTCAGATTAAATTTTCTATCATTGGATTCCGTACACCCCTATTAGAATAGAATGTGGGTCCTGCATTCATAACTCACACAGAGTCCGGTACTCCAATACCAAGTAGGCTGAGGGACCTATATCTTAGGAAAAGGTACTTCACTGGTATCCTTGGGTGTGGTTCCTCCTTTTTATTACTATATTAGAGTCGGTACTCCACTTCTATTCCATGGTGCAGGTCTTCAAGCCTTGGGATGGTAATCCCCTATCGTACTAGGCTGAAGGTCCCCCAAATCGAACAATCTACCATAGATGTAATCCCTAACCGTGTAGGGTGCAAGCCCTCACATATAAAGTCGGTAATACCCTACTGTGCCAGGGTGTAGATCCTCTATCCTGGGGTAAGTACTCTCTGGACGTACTAGGACTTGGGTCTCCCAAAGAAAACAATCTAGTAGAGTGGAAATCCTCTACTGGGTAGGGTTTTAATCCTCACATATGGAGTAATACTCTCCCATCTCCGAGTAGAGACATGGAGCATGTCTTTTAGGGTAGTTGGAGCTCCACCCACTGTAGGACACAGTTTAGAGGACTGGGCCTCTCCACATGGTTTACCTTTGTCTTGCCTCGGGTAGAAGACTTTGACAGCAAGTGATCTAGTGACGGGCACTAGAGGTAGTTTTCGTAGAATGTTTCTGATGGTGCATGTCCTTTAAGACGTTCCATTATGAATAGTTTAGTTGTACCTCATGAAATACATCTCTCTAGCGGGTGCCAACAGGTATGGCCAGTTTGTAGAGTGTGTACTCCTAATTCTATAGTTTCACTTTTATCCTTCTTTGGAAATCATGGAAATGGGTTGAGGATGGGGCCTTATGATTCTTTGTTGAAGTGACGAGTATATATATTTTCTGTTGATTCTTTTTCTTGTAGGTTTTGATCAAGATCATGTTGGGTGGTTTTCCCTTGTATAATTATTAGTGACCTTTGGGATTTTTGGGGACCCTAATGGGTTTTGTTATTGTAGCAACCCAAACATTTGAATAATATTTGTTCAAAATTGTTTGTATTATTTGATTTTTTACTCAACAAAACTATATCTTTTAATTAATGAAGTGTTTATAATTATAATAATACCACATTCTTTTGACTATTATATGATTGTTGGTTAATATGACCATTGGAAAATAAATTCTTAACTATATTATTATTGTTTGAAAAAACAAGTGGTCATAGTTAATTACTACATATAGAATAGTTGATGACCTCATCCTGTAGACTTTATAAATACGAAGCCCATCTATCATAGCTTGGGAATGAGGTTGTGTCACTTGGACTTTCTCTGGATAAAGTCCATATAGAACTCTAACATGTAAAGCTTCAATTGAATCACATATGGTAGAATTTCAAGCTGGTAGAAATCACATATCTAGAATTTGTGTCTAAGCACCCAAAGATTCTATCACCACATAACATTAAACAATTATGCCTTATACAGGTGTTATAAGGGGCTATGTAACGAGACCTTAGTTATGTTGTCTAATCCATTGGTATAAATAAGATTTTTATTTCTTATTATATTAAATTTTCAAATTTTAAATGTCCGGATAAATGTACGATGATGCCCTATATTATTGATGAATTTCAGGAAAAGGGTATTTAAAAAAATGTATACTTTGAATATTAAATAATGTATACTGATTTTCAAAAAATGGTCTTCTACAGTTGTGACAAATATGAAATTTATAGTTATTAAGTACAACTAAATTTTTATTGGATAGTAATGTATGAATAGTAATATTACCCTTATGAATAGTAATGTGACCAATAGAATAGTATAATCACTTAAAAAGTAAAAATATAATTTAGGATTCTTGAATGTTGATGTTATATAATACCATATGTAATTAATTAATTCAAAAATTATTAGTTATGTATTAGTAGTTTTCCATGAAAAAAGTTTTATAAGTGAAAAATAAAAAATATCACAATTATAAAATAATTTAATAAAAATGGAGTTCTTTTTTAATTTAGAGCATCAATATTAGGATAGTGTGAATTTATGATATTTTTATAAAATGTTTAGTTTTTCAGTGAATAGTAAAAATATAGTTTTGAGATTCGGTGTGATTAATGACATCCTTAATGATGTATTAAGGATGTAATCATTCTGGTAGACTTTTTAATATTATGATATGTTATGAGGTTTCCCATGTGGCCAATACCATGGGAAAGCCTATAGTTTTTCAAATACCATCGATGAAGTGTCCCTTGGAAAATAATTATATATTCCTTCAATTATTCTATAAATATCAATACATTACCTCATTAAAATCATTCCAAAATCATCCTAAATGAATCTATTGTCTTCTAACAAATCAATGAGTCCTACCAAGGTGCCCTCAATCCCCCCATGGTCCCAACCTCTGTGATTTCGAAGTCACTCTTCAAGGTATGTGAACCTTTCACCATCTTCTTTTACATCTTGGCTTATTTTTGTTATCTTATCTAGTTTCCATTTCATTATGTTGTTTGAAGTTATTATACATATTTATTAATTTTCATTTCATGTCCAAATGATTAGATACCCTTTCCCCTCTCGTTAAATATTTTTCTAGTTTTTTATGTGACGTCGTTAGGATGCAAAATTTTCGTAAAAGAAATCACATCTTCTCTTTTCCTTCATGTTTCAATTTCATCTTTTATATAATTAGGATATCCATACCATGATATTATTTATTTTTATTTTGTAACCATACATTATTATGATTTATTTATGTGTGGGTGACCCTTGTCCCTTCAGTTTGCAACATTCTCTTAAACCATGATGTACAGTCGTTATGCTGCAGAATTCTCATCTCCAAATCTCTCTCTCTTTGTCTATAATATTTTTCTTATATTATTTATGTGAATACCCAAAAATACTTAGTTTCTAGGTGTATAAATAAAGACATTATATTATATTCTTGATTATGGAATTGGAAAAAATAAAACCCTTATTCCCTTTCCATGTTTTATAAATGACATAACGATCTTATTGTTAATCACTTTTTAAAATGTCATTATTTTGATATGAAAACAATTTATTTTATTTTATATGTGTTATTTATGGAATTTTTGATTATGATATATGTGTATCACATTAAAATAATGAAATATTAATGGTTTTCCCATATAGTGCTCATATGAACTAGGTAAATAATTTAATCTCTAGAGATGGCTTGTTTCATGATACATTGGTGAATAACCATGGTAATGTTTTTATGACACCTCAGGGTTTAAACATGGTGATATGTTCATGAATGTTTAAATTCAATGTTTTAAACACATATTAATGTTTTTAATCATGTTATTTTATCTATGATATTCATATATTTTTCTATTTCTAATGCCTTTAAGTTTTTCATCAAATTCTTTGTGAAATCTCAGGTAAACTGATTCCATTTCTTTCTTTTATGTGCCTTCTGCTCACCCATTCCTTTGATGTACGTCTTCAAGTTATGGGATGATGTTGTCGTATATACACTACTTGAAAAATACCCTATACCCACGGTTTGGAACCGTTGGTATAGGCCTCCATGCTGTTGGTATAGCCTATACCAACACTTTAGAGAACTGTTTCCATGTAAGCTATGGAGATAGGCCTATACCAATGGTTTTGAAAACCGTTGGTATATGTAATATTAAAATATATACCAACGGTTTCATAAACCCATTGGTATAGGTAATTAAAAAAAATAATTCGGTTTGTTTTGATCGTAGCACCTTCCGTTTGTTATTGAACGACCTAACCACTATCCTAACATACTTTTGGGAACAAAATTTCATTAAAATATATATGTATTATCATAAGAATTCTAAATTTTGATTTATTTAATGTACTATGTAAGAATATTCCATTAAAAATACATGTACCTATACCAATGGTTTTAGAAAAACCATTGTTATAGGGGTATATGGTCTCTATAATGGACCTATACCAACGGTTTTGGCCAAACTATTGGTATAGTTCCAAATTAGTGAACTATACCAAGGGTTTTCCCAAAACCGTTGGAATAGCTCCAAATTAGTGACCTATATAATTAGTCTTGAGAAAACTATTGGTAAAGGTCCATATAAGTAACATATACCCATATATTTGGCCAAACTATTGGTATAGTTCCAAATTAGTGAACTATACCAACAGTTTGCTCAAAACCGTTGGTATATATCATATATCCAGCAGTGATAGGATGAAATTTACAAGAGGCTTTTCAAAGATATTTAAAATAATTTTGTCTATTTTCATTTATTTTTTTCCTGATTTCCAAGACACTAGTCTTTAATGGACCTATGTTTTTAAAAATTAATGAAAAGTTATCAAAGAAAAAGGAAGGATTATATAGTTGGTATCAAAGTATTGTTGAGTTATTTATAGAAATTATTCTATGAAAACATTACAAAACAACCTATAGAAAATTTTAAATATAGGAAATCAGCATGGTATTTTGGTAAAATATTAAATAAATGGTTTCCAAAAAATAAATCCACGTCTAGATATAAACAAGCGGATATCGATTTGGAACAAGATTACATAAGTGTGAAAACTAGGATAAAGAGTTTCTGTGTTGACCCGAGGAATCCCGATACACGACAAAAGTCCTCGCTACTCTTTTGGTTTGACACTGCCAATATATATTTTTGTTCAATAACATGCTTTTTATGAATCATTATGAAGGATTTATAGATAAATGCAATTGTTTAAGCATGATTTTTTAAGACATAAACTCTTTTGTAGTTAAAATATTCTTAAATGAAATATTATTATAACTAAGGTTTTATTACTTTAGAAAATGGTGGGAAATTGGAGGAACAATGAAAAGGATGATTGTAATGCACAATTCACTAACGACCCACTGATTGAATCTGGAATGGAAAATATTATGAGGCTGTTGAAACAACTAACTCAAGTTATGGGAAATAACATGAATCAATCTGAGAGACAGATCTAATCACGAAGGGAACAAAATTTTGATGAGTACATAATTCATTAACGACCACCATCCATCAGTGGATCTATCGACCCCATGATTATAGAATAGTGGATCAGTACTATCGAGAAAACCATTTTTGTGCTCCTATGTTCGGAACAAGAGAAGGTCACCCTATCTATTTACCGCATTGACGGAGAAACTGATCAGTGGTGGGACCAAATAAAAAAACCAGGCCATCTGTGGAGGTTGTAGAAATGGAGTTATAAGTGTTCAGAGGGATCTTATTCAGTAAGTATTTCCCTCATTCCTTGAGAACAAGAATAGAGAAAGTGTTTCTCGATCTGAAGTAAAATTATAATGAATTTGTGGGAAGCTAGGAGATGAATGTCACAAGGATTTCACATTAAGCCTCTAGCATTTTCATAGATCCAAATGGTAAGGTTGATAGATTCTTCAGTGGTATAAGACCTCATTTTTAGAAGAAGCTTGCCAAACGGTACTATGATTGCTATTAATAGATCATGAGGAGTGCGATGGAAGTCGTACTACTATTTGGTGAGATGAAATTGTCACATAAATCCAATGACATGAAATGATCGATAGATCTAAGATTTTGGAGGAATTTTGATCACAGAAGAGGAGGAAAGATGGTGAAATGGACCACATATAATAAATTTGTGATAAAGAATTTGGGGAACTTCTTGCTCGGGAGTGGGAAGTGCTTCAAGTGTGGAAATGAGTTCCATTTCACACGAAACTATCATACTGAGGAGAAACCTCAACTCCCAAACACTGATAACAAAGTGATGATAGTGTAGGCCCTACCAGATTTCCAAGGCTATAATTGTAGACTACATGGGCACATTGGCAATCACTGTCCAAATCCAAGGGTAGTGGAGGGGAATCACCATCAGCCTTATCATCAGCCAAGGGAATAAGGTAATAATTTTGAAATCACTATGGCTGACATTGAATCACCATATGATGTGGGGGAATGAACTCTTATTGTTATCTCAATGAAATAATGTACACTGTTTGATTCTTGTTGTAGGAATTCCTTTATTTCCTCCATGTTTACAAAGAATATAGAATCAACCCCTAAATTTCAAAAAGTATTGTAATATTTCATGACTATTGGTGGGTTTATCCATTAATTAACAGTTTTTGTCAAATCTTAGATTTACATTTGTGGGAACAATCTAATTGCAAATCAAGTAGTCATTCTCATGCTGGAATTCGACAATATACTTTGGATGGGATGGATCTCAATGTATAAGGCTATGAAAAAATTCATAATAAAGGATATCTCAGTAGTCATGAGTGGAAAAATTACATTTATCTACGATGGAGAGATATATCAACCTAATCATTACATAGAGGAACCTCTTATATCCTTCTTTATAGAGTTAATCATTGATAAAGAAGAAGGAAATTAGAGTTTAAATGTAGAAAATGTCCCCACATTCTAGGAATACATTGATCTATTTCATGAGGAGTTACCCAGACGTCCCCCAAAAATAGAGGGAGTGTTCCCCATTGAACTCATACCTGGATCTCATCTCATATAAAAGACCCCATATAAGATGGAAAAAGTGGAGATAATGAAATTATTGAAACAACTCCATGATATTTTGGAGAAGTGGTTTATCCATCCATGTGTGTCTCTATGGGGAGCACATGTTCTATTTTAGAAGAAGAAGGATGGATCAATATGGATATGCATTGATTATAGAGAATTGAATGGGATCACAGTGAAGAAAAATACCCTCTCTGAAGAATTAATGACTTATTAGACTAACATCATGGGGCTCGATTCTTATCTATGATTGATCTATGATCTGGTTATCATCAATTTATGGTGAGGAAATAAGATACTCCAAAAACTACATTTCGATAAAGATATGGGAATTATGAGTTTTTTGTTATTCCCTTAATACTAACTAACACACCAGCTATTTTTATGGATTTGATTAATTGAGTCTTTAAGGAGTTCCTTGATATCATTGTGGTACTTGTTATTGATGTTATTCTGATTTATTTTAAATGTTGCGAGGAGAATGAGGATCATCTATGGGTTTTTCTACAAACTCTACAGAACTAGAGTAATTTCGAAAACTTCATCAAATGTGAATTTTGGTTACAACATGCTGCTTTGTTGGGCACATTAGTACCAATGAAGGAATCATAGTAGACCCTATAAGGCTAAAAGTTGTATTTGAGTGGCCTTAGCCTATAACAATAACTGAGATTGATAGCTTCCTTGGATTAGCGGGATATAATATGATGTTTATTAAAAAAATATCATGTCATTCTAATCCAATAACCAAGTTATCTCATAAAGGGGTCCGGTTCTTCTGGACAAAGAAATATTTGGGATGTTTCTAAGATCTAAATAAAAGATTGAATACTGCACCTATGTTAAATCTTCCCTCATGTAAAGATGGATTCGTTATTTTTAGTGATGAATATGAAAATGTTATTGGGTGACTCTGCATTCAAAATGAAAAATTCATTTCTTATACATCTCTATAGTTGAAGATTCATGAGCAGAACTATTCTATTCATGATCTAGATCTTGTTGCGGTCGTTTATGCTCTGAAGATATGGATGAAATATATTTATTGGGAGAAATGTGATATATATATTAACAATCAAAGATTGAAGAATATTTTCACACAAAATGAATTGAATATGAGGAAAAAGAGATGGTTGGAAAATCATAAAGGCTATGGTGGTTCAATTCAATATCATCTCAGAAGAGAAAACAAAGATGATGATGCATTACGTAGGAAATACATAGTGGTTCTTTTTTAATGAGGATTCAACGAGATCCTTTGATCAATGACCTAGTAAAGATGTACATGGGAATAATAAGGGATGGGACATCATCAACCATAACTGAGATGATTTATCAACCATTATTATAAGATAAGATCAAGAATCATCAGAAAGAAGATTCTTTGTTATAGATGATGTTTAATGCTATGAAGGATGGTATGTTCCATGAGTTCAATATTGATCATGATGGTGTAATGAAATTTCATACATGACTACATGTTCCTTCTATTCCAGAAATAAAGATAGATTTTATGGATTATGCTCATATTTCTACATTCTCAATACATCCTAGAACCATGAAAATGTATAGAGCCCTTCGTGACCATTATTGGTGGGATTATATGACAAGGGAGATTGCTGACTGCGCTTCAAGCTGTCTTGTATGTATGCATGTGAAGGCAGAGAGAAAACTTCCTAAATGGGCATTACAACCACTTACCATACCAACATTGAAGGTTAAAATATCACTATGGACATCATCACAGGTCTCCTGAGAACATCCATATGAAACAATGCTATATCGGATATTTTGGACCACCTCACCATGAATTCCTATTTTATCTCCATTCGGGAATTTATCTTGATCAACAGGCTTGGATTTAGGTAATGGATGTGGTAAGGAAACATTGAGTTCCACTATCTATCATATTTGATCGTGATCCAAGGTTCACGTCAAAATTTTAGGAGAATTCTTCCACATGCTCTGAGCACTGAATTGAATTTCAGTATGCCCTATCACCCCCAAACTAATAGTTAATCTAAAGGGATGATTCAAACACTCGAGTATATATTGAGAACTTTCTCTATAATATTTAACAGTGGATGAGATCAACATCTCCCTTAAGTTGAGTTCTCTTACAGCAACATATTCCACTAAATGATTCAAATGGAACCATATGATGCACTATATGATATGCGATGTATATCTTCTAGGTGTGGGAATTAATGTAGTGAGAGACAGCTTACTGGGCCCGATCTTGTGAAAGATATGCCAAACAAATTCCATGTCATCCAACAATACATTATGGTTTCTTAGTTTTGGAAAAATAGATATTCCCACAACCATCGAAGTGACTTGGAGTTTGTGGTTGGTGACAAAAAGATTCTTTAAATTTCATGATGAAATAGAGTCATGATGTTTGGGAAGAAAGTGAAGCTCAGCCCTAGGTACATTGTCCTCTATGAAATCCATGATCGCGTAGGAGCAGTGGCATATCAGCTTTCACTTCCTCCAAATGTAGCCTTGGTTCATGATATCTTCCACATATACCTCTTGTGGAAGAACACACCTAACCCTTCACATGTATTAAATCTATAGGTGGTACAACTGGAACCTAAAATCTTTTATGAGGATTAGACGGTGAAAATCAAGGATTATAGAGAAACTATTCTACACAACAAGACTACCCTCCTTGTTAATGTGTTCTAGAGGAAAAAAAAATCTGATGAAGCCATGTGGGAACTATAGGACTCTATGAAGCATAAGTACCTGCACCATTTCTCTTTTGAGTGTACGAGTTAAAATTTTGGAGATTATGTTTCATAAGGGGAAAAAATGTAATGACTGAATTTTTTGAATAAAATTAGATTTATAATTTTCTGTACTATTTAATTTATACTCTCCAAAACATTATCCATTATTTAATTAAGTGAGTATAATTAAAATAAAACCACTGGGTTTTGACTTTTATATGACTGTTGGTAAATATGATAGTGGGATACTAAATTCTAAAAGATAATATTATTACATACAATAACAAGTGATCAGGGATAATTAGTATGGAAGGATGATTTGATGTCCTCATCCAGAACACACGAGCCATACGAATCCCATTAGTTTGAGCTTGTTAAAGAGGATTCATCATTGAGAATTTCTTTAGAACAAGACCAATATGAACACCAATAAGTGAAGCTTGAACGTAATCACAATCTTGAAAAGCTCTAGATGAATGAAATCACCACTCAAGAAATGTTGTTCGAGCAACCCCAAGATTATATCACCATATCATATCTTCCACTTAGGTCCTATGTAGTTGTTATAAGGGGCTATGTAACGAGACCCTAGTTACGTTGTATAATACATTTTTATAAATAAAATTGTTATTTCTTATAATGTTAAATTTGTGAATATCAAATTTCTGTATAAATGTAGGATGATGGTCCTTATAATTGATGAATTTATGAAAAATGGTATTTTATAATATTTTGATGTATATATTAAATAATTAATGATGTAAAATTATTTTCAAATAATTTTCTTTTATAGTTGTGACCACTAAAAAATTTAGAGTATAATAAATTCAACATATTTTTTTGTGAATAGTAAAGGATGAGTAGTAATATTAAATTTATATATAATAATGCGACCAATGGAATAATAACCTCACTTAAGAATGTCTTAATATAATTTAGGCATCTTGATTTGTGAAGTGATATAATAGCATAAGTAAATAATTGTTTCATAAATTATTAGTTATGTATTTGTATTATTTTGGGTAAATATAGTTTTTTTACTTAACAATTATATATCTCATAAATTAAAAATTATTTTCCTAAAATGGAGAACATTTTTGAATTCAAAGAATCGATATTAGGGAAGGGTGAATTTATGAGATTTTTTTCGTTGAATAATATAAATTTAGATTTGTGTTTCGGCGTGATTAATGACATCCTTAATGAGGTAATAATGATTTAATCATTTTGGATGACTTTTGAATTGTTATATATGTAATGAGGTCTCCCATGTGCGCAATACCAAAGGCAAATACCATGGGAAAGTCAATGGTTTTCCAAATACCACCGATGTGGTCTCCCTAAGAAATTAATTAATATTTCCTCACTTTTTCTATAAATACCAATCCATCTCTTCATTCTATTCATTCCAAAATCATCCTCAATGAAGATCAGGACTTTTTAACTCCAAATGAGTCCTCTCAAGGTGTCCTCAATCCCCCCCAAGGTCCCAAAATTTGAGCATTACAAGTCACTCTTGGCGGCAAGGGAACCATTCACCCTAAACATTTAAGTCACGACTTCCATTATGTTATGTCTTCTAGTTTCCATTTCATAATGTGGGGTTAAGTAATTCTATATATTTATAACATTCCATTTCTTGTCAAAATTATGGGATACCCTTTCTACTCTAATTAACTATTTTCCTAGATTTCTAATTGACGCTGTTATGCTGCCAAATTATCCTAAAAGAAATCACATCTTCTCTTTTCATTCAAATGTCCTTTTATTGTGTTATATCAATCAGATATCCATGAAATGATCTTATTTCTTTTTATTCTATACTATTACATTATTATGAGTTACTTATGATTGTTTTACCCTTTTTCCCATCTCTTTTCAATATTTTCTAAAACCATGTTGTATAACCATTATGCAGTAGAATTTTCGTTTCAAAATTTATCTCTCTTTCTCTCTTGGAATTCTCTTATCTTATTTATGTGAATACCTAGACCTATATAGCTTATAGGGGTATTCATAAAGTCATTAAAATGAAATTCTTTATTATATTATTGACATACATAATACCCATTTTCCATTTCCATGGGTAAAAAATGAAATAATTATCATGTTTTAAACACTTTTTCAAAAGGCATGATTTTCATATAAAACCCATTTCATTTATTCTCTATGGGTTATTTATGAAATGTTTGATTATGATCTTTGTGGCTAAAATAATAATAAATACTTATTAAGGGTGTGCCCTGATAAAGCTCAAATGCATTTGGTTTATAATTTATTCTCTAGAGAAGACTAGTTTCACAATACCATTGTAAATAACCTTATTTAATTTTTATTACACCATGGGGATGAACCATTATGATATGTTCAAGAAAGGAAAAATTAAATTTAGTAGCCACATATTCATGTTTTTTCACATCTTATTTTATCTATTATTTTTCTCTTTTTTTCCTTGCTCTTGTCTTTATGTTTTTCATCAAGTTCTTATTGATATCACACGTAAACTAATTCCCTTTCATTCCTTACTAAGCCTTCTGGTCACACATTCTTTTGATGTATGTCTTCAGATTATGAAATGTTGTATTTTTACATAGGAGGATCTTTTCAAAAGGATCTTATAGTATATTTAAAAGAGTGCTTGTTGTTTTCATGTATTTTCTTCTTGATTTCAAAGAAAATAGACTTTAAAGGTCTTATTTTTGTAAAATGTAATGAAATGTTATGAAATAAAATGGTGGGAAGCATTAGTGATACTCTCCCTTGCACAGGCTTCGCCCGCACCTTGTTGTGCCTTGTAAATATGACGATCAACAGTGACTGAGACATGGGGAGTTGGGACATAATGTGGATGGAGGCATATAGTGTACGAGGAGATCCACGTGATGATTTGTATCTACCCTTTAGGTAGGATCCATGGGGAATGATCACAAGATATGTTTTCTAATTTCAGTTTTAGTTGTACCTATATTTATGGGCTTTTATCCCTCCAACATCTAATTTTTGTAACCACATTTACTATTGCAGTTTTACTTCGTGGTGGCATCTTTTTTTGTTCTTGTACTGTGTGATTTTACAGGTTTAATGAAAAATCCATCCTATTTTAGGGATACACCTTTTCGGTGCTTGTCACAAAAAGGATGGTGGGCTTAGGGTAGTCCTGGAACATTCCAGGGGGGACGAGTCATGACAATGTGGTATCATAGGAGTCGGTTCAACTGAAGAACATATAATTTGGACTTTCCAACAGAGTAATAGTGTTATGTGTTTTGAGTGCAGTTTTCTGTTCGGGGATTCCAGTGTTTTTCTAGCGACCGACGTATCCATACACCAGGACCCTGAATTCTGATTTCTGTCATGGTGCATGAAAACACTGATTGTTTTGGATTTTTTTTTGATCTATTTTGAGTCTGCTCACTAGGTATAAATTATTTTCCTGTGTTCATCATGATTCTCTTTCACGATGCCTCCCCACAGACGGTCGACCATGATACTAATGGGTAAGCTTGAAAATGGTCCATATTGTGATAAGGCTTCAGTAAATGGACTGTTTCCAGATATAGGTACCTTCAGGGAGTGTCCATGTGATACCACAACCCATAGATTAACAATTACTACATGATATACTAGTAGAGGACACTTTTAGTCATAGTTCCTTAAACGGGTTTCTATTATTGATACCCCTCATTTTCTGAGGTGAACTCAACTCGCAGGTGGATGATGAATTTCGTGAGGTGGAGAATATGTTTCCATCTATCCATGGAACCATTAGATCATATGGCGGTCCTAACAGAGATAATTCCGCGTGGCTCAATAGGGCGATTTCAGGGTTTAAATTACCCCTATCGTATGATGAGGCGATTTTTTTTCCACGGGCAGAGCCTAAGAACCCTACATAGAGAAGGGGGTCTCATTACATAAAAATAAAATGGTGAGTGTTCTCTAGAGATTCTACAGCATCGGCAAAATGACATGTCAGTAGCTGAGTATTCATTATGGCATACCGACCATTCCAGTTACTCGATGGATACAATACGACTACTGCTCCATGGCTGGACAATCGAGTGAGATGTGTTTAGGGACATCCTAGTTAGAAATATTACTTTATTAATTACAAATTATGTTTGGGTTCTAGAGAGAACCTTTATGGTTGAAAAATTATTTGGCTGAGTAGATACCACCAGTGAATGTTAGTGCTAGGAAAAGAGGAAACTAACATCATTCTTGGAATCATGGATGTGAAATTTTTTTCAGAAAGATAATGTTTTATAGATATGTGAATCTACCAAATATGAGATGTAGAATAGGGGATATGAGAGTAGTAAAAGGTGGTATACCTTTTGAAATTTGCAACCATCACACAAACGTGGTCCCCATCAGGCTCAAGGAGCTGGATGATAGGGGATGTGAGTACATATATGTGGTAAAGGAGTGTGACCCATAGGCTCTAGGAATTATTCGAGGTACGATAATTGTATACTACATGATATAAAACTAATATACATAGGCACTAATCATACCTTCATGCGACTAATTTTGTTCATGAACTAGAGTTTCCAATTTAACCGTTGAGTTGACCCTTATATCTAGAGACACCATTTATAGGAGAATCGAAAATAAAACTTATGCTAATAGTGTGATCTGACCCTTGAGGAAAGATTTTCTATTGGAACCTCTGGGTGGCCATGTCGTGGCCTTACGATGTTAGTTTGGGTTTGGAATGGACATCTATGGTTCATACTCAGATAGACTATTATGGGAAAACAGTTATGTTATATCTATAGCATTCGAATGGTGTTTTCGTTTGTTAAAAAAAATGGAAACCCAGGAAGTACAGGTTATACTAAAGCATTGGAGGTTGAAGCCAATCTCTCTTGAGATGACCAACATTAACCTCATGGCAGTAAGATTTTTGAGTATTCAGTTCACAAATGTACTATCAGAGTGCGGTAAAATCATTTCAAAAGTTATTTCTAGAATTACCACCCCGCTAAGAGAAAGAATTATTAAATGGCTTGTATCCAGTGACAACCCCAGTATCGTTAACTACATATTGGGTGCCTCCCATAGTGCTCCAGGAGCTCAGAGTTTAGAAGGGGGTGTAGTGGAAGATTCACTCAGTAGGAGGTATGGTTTACACCATCTAAGTGAGGCTACAAAGGAGCTAGCCATGTTACAGAAAACCTTAATTTATTGTGATGGAGTAGCTTACCTCCAGTATATAACTGTCATTCCCCCACCCCATCAGTGTGTTCGGGAGGCCCAACATGGGGACATAGACTGTAAGGCACGTCGTGCTCATATATCCACAGTACACGCTCCTAAATTTTTTTGATGGTGGGAGCATAAAATCCATTTCAAAGGATGCACCTTGGTACCATTGATTCTGTGAGAGTAGGTGTTAAGGTAGTTTCAAACATCCTATTTGGTGGTACATCTTACTATGGAGAAGAAGTACCAGGACCTCTGAAGTCATTACTATTGGCTGGAGATGAAGACTGGATAAAGCTAGTAGAGTTATTATTCTGATAGGATCCATAGATCATTGGATTTCGAGGAGGGATACCATATCATCATATGGGTCTCAACCCGATGGGGATAATAGAGATTTCACTAGGGCAGCAATATATCCCTGAGGTTTTTTAGACCTCTCTAGATTTTCAGTAGAGTGGGTGAGTTGGCGTACCATCTAGCTCTTCCAAGACATATACACTGGGTGTATAATTTTGTACATCAGTCACAACATAGAATATTCATGCATGATCCATAACATGTTATCAACTCGGGTGATTTAAACATTTACAATGGGAAGATAGTTTTTGCAGTTCCTAGTAGAGAGAGAGGATCGACGGGAGAAAGTCCTTAGTGGGCATTGGATCCCTGTGGTGCGAGTTCGGTTGCAGCACTAGAACCTCCAAGAGAAAAATATGATCGGGAGGCTCATATTTGTTTTCAGTAAATTAATTTTTTTCTTATTTTGCCTTTTAGGGATGTAAATCCAAATGGTGGAGAGAATGTAATGTACCGAAATTTTTGTTTTTTTTTTAATTATATGGAATGATTTTGATGCCATTAAATTTTAAGGTTCCTAATTCCGAGGCCTGGAGTTCCTGGAAGGATCCATAAAAAATATTAAGTTTAAAATAACACACGTGATTGTTTTTCCAGAAAAAAGGGGAACATATATTAAACATCCTACCAAATCCAAATTCTGAGGGCACTATTTCATTCAAGATAGCTGGATTACCCTAGGCAATAATTATGTTTAGTCGGCACGTACCCCTAGTGAGAAAACCAAAAAATGGAGTAACCATAAATAAAATTATTAAATAAAATTAGTAAAAAACATTATTTTATTTTTCAAATGATTATAAGTCTTGAACGGTGAATCAGATTAAAAATCTGAGACAAGTGCTGATCTCTTGATAGTATTACTTCATTAGTTAGATCGTACCTTTGGCAAGCGCAGACCCACAGTGGGTGTTAGTTTTTGGCTGCCAATTAATTAATTATGTAACAATAATTTTATTGTTAAATTCTAAAAATGCTAAACGGTATCATAGATTCAAAATTTAAGATTATCTATGAGATCATTAGGGTGTCTTTCCCTTTGGAAGAGCCTAGCCTCGACCAGTAAATGTCAAGGGTGATTGTTAATAATTTTTTATCTTTTTTGTGGTATGTTTAGTAAACATGCTGGTGAAAATGTATACCTTTTGAACCGGTTCTTGGAATTTTAATCCAAGGGAAATATTGAAATTGCATCACTGAGATTATCTTAGTGAAGGCATCACTTTGACCACAGTAAATCGGGTGACAAATTTAGTTTTTGCAACAATGAAGAATTAATAAAATAACAAACTTGTTATTTAAATTTATCCTACCCCATCTTGAGCAGTGGTGTATTGGACCACAAATGTTTTTATACATTTAATATGTGATATTAAATTTTTTGTTACACTTTGGTTGCGTAACCACCCTTTGTGCAATTAATGTGGTGCAATAATTACATCAATTAATGAACCTATTTAATTACTCGGTACATTATGCAACCTTTACCCCCTCTATTTAAATGGTGCTTGGGTTAGTATTTTTTGTAATTACTTCATTATGCACGGAACCTCTGGATAAGTGATGTGAAACCATCAAACGATAAATATTGAAGCTGAGGCAGCAACGAACTGAGATCAGCGAACACTAGTGGCATCATCAAATGCAGAATCAATTTCCACCAATTCTATGTCTCCAATGAATATCGATGATGGTATTGTCTTTTAATTCATGAAATTCCAATGTTTCTTTTCATCGTTATTGAATTTTTGGGTGGTCATTGCGATGGATTCAAATGTGGTTTATCACTTTTTTAATGTGATCTATAAATTATCCCAATTTTTTATAATGATAACGAAGAGTGGCGCAAATCAAAAATAACAATTCATGGACCCTCCCCATCTTGTTTTTCATTATGTTCTTCCTAGTAGGGTAATTAAAACTTGACAGAAAGATGAAACCTAGAGGGGAACAATGATGGAGGCATACATAGTGGACCATAGGTGCATCTGGAAGGAAGAATGGACCAACCCGGCTCAACCTGTTGCTTGCTGAAGAAGCACTGCCAGGGCATCGACATGGTGTCACTAGCTATCGGAACTGTAGGATGATGGAGGTGGCCAAAAACTACCAACCGCGAAGGAAGAGAGGTGCTTCTCAGTGTTGTAGAGGTCAGACAGACAGTTCGTAGCGACCGACCATGGGGGTGGAGGTGGCATGCCTTCGCTTGCCATATGAAAGGGAGTTGCGGCGATGCAGGGGAACTTCTCTTAGTGGGTCTCATGGGTGATGAGGGGTAGCCGCCTGGTGCCACAAATAATGGATCCCAGGGCTCCTTTGATCCATTCAGGAGCATCAGACCATGCCACCCCACATGGGTCACACCAGCCAGTAGGCTGATCCCCCTACGGCACAGCCTAGCCTGTTCGGGCTGGGCCGGTCTACCGCCCCACTTGTTGAGCCATCAATGGCCAAGCCCAACTAGGCCAAGAAGGGTTATACCTTGACTGGGTCAGGCTGGGTCGGTCAGACCAGACCCAGACCCCTCTCTATCCAAGATACGCTTAAATGCTTATATATTTCAAACCAGACATCAGTTAGAAAAACCATTTGCGGTTCTAGAATCCTTGGAGTGAAATGGTCCTTTAGAGATAATCCATGTCACTTTCAGAGTACTTAGGAGTTGGGCCGACTCATATACAACCGGGCCCTTGCCACTAAAATACCTATATCTTATAGACCGGGTGTCTGATTGACGAGTTGTCTGTTGTGTTGGAACCCATATGACATGGTAGATCATCGAGTTATTTTTTAGGAACATTGTGGAAGTTGTCGTATGGCCAATAACTAGAGTTGTAGAACCACAATGTTTCTTATAGATAGAATTACGATGGCTACTCCCTTGATGACTCAAGGCGCCGGTATTCCTCACTCCCCAACTCTGGTAGAGACGAGACTCCATACAAAATGAATAGGGGTTTGTTTCCATCAAATTTCTTTTTAAATCATTGTATTCAGTACTCCCATATTGGACTAGGGAGTGGGTTATCTGTACCTAAATCCTATAGAGTTAGGTACCCCCTATTGGGTAAGTTGTAAGTCCTCCCTGATAAGAGTAAGTACTCCCCAATTAACCCAGGTTGCGAGTCCTTCTTATGTAGTGATATAGTAGAGTCGGTACACCCCTTACATGCCAGGATGTGGGTCCTCTAGCCTGGTGTCAGTACTCCCCTAACGTACTGGTGTTCGGGTCCCCCACAGCGAAGAAAAAACCAGATTTGTACTCCCCTTCCTGGTAGCATGCGGGTCCTCACATATAGAGATGGTACTCCCCTACCTTGCTAGGATGCATGTCCTCTATCCTAGGTTATGTACTCCCCTAATGTATTAGGGAATGGGTACCCCTCATCAAAAAAACTACCATAGTTGTACTCCCCTACCAGGTACCATGAAGGTCCTCACACATTGATTAATAATCCTCTGTCTCCAAGTATCGATAGGCAGCAGGTCATTAAGGCGAGTTGTAGATCCCCTGAATATAGGACACATTGTCGAGTAGTGGGCCTCTTCAGATGGTTTTTCTTGATCTTCCCTCAGGCGCATGAATTTTAATATAGGAGATCTAGTGTCAGGAAGTAGAGGTAGTTCTAGAAGAATGTTTATGATGGATCACGTCCTTTCAAAAGTTCCATTAGGAATGGTTGAGTTTTACCTAATGGAGTAAATCTCTCAGATGGGTGACATCATGGAGGGCCAATTCAAGGAGTGTGTTCTCTTGATCCTTGAGTTATGTTTTGAGCCGTCTTTGGAAATCCTGGAAATGGGTTTAGGATATGGCCTTATGTTTCTTTGAAGATGATATGAGTATATTTGGATTGAAGGGAGTCCTTTTCTTTGTTCTTGGTTTCAATATCTTTTTTTTGGTTTTCCTTTTTAGAATTATAAGAGACTATTGAGGGATATCGATGTCCCTACTAGGTATTATTAGACTCACCCCAACACGATCATAGCCACACTTTATTGTGTCTTTTCCACATGATGGGAAACATAGACCTATGCTTAGTGAGCTAGGACATGATGTTGACGGAGGTGACCAGTGGGCATCGAGAGACAGGTAAAGAGATGTACCAAAACTTTAGGTACGATCCTTGGTATAATATCGCATGAGATGTTTTCTTTTTTCTGTTTTAGTTGTATCTTTTTGGTTGGTCTTGTCTTCCGACACCACTATACTATATTTACACACTGCTACTACTACATTTTTTACATCGTGGTCACATCTTTTTGTCTTCATGGACTGTTTGATTGTACCGGTTTAAAGGAAATGCCTTCCCGTTTTAGGGATACGACTTTCCGGTGCCTGTTTCCAGCCCTTGAACTATGGACGGAAGGCTTAATGTAATCATAGAATGGGACCAGGGGGATGGGTCTTGACACACACTAATGATAATGGAGGTTCCAATCTATTTAAAGAAGACTTTATCCATCATGTAATAGGGGGTTCCACTCGGAAGGTAGATGTAGAGAAAAAGTATCCATGCTGATGGGGGGTTCCATTTTATTGAGTGATGACTTGATCCATTGTGTAAAAAGGTCATTCCAGTCTAATCATCCAAGACCCATATAATATCATGTATGGGCTTCCATTCAATAAGAAACTGTATAGTACCCACTCTTATATTGTGTTGGGGGGGGGGGGGGGGGTTCTCTCCATTAAATGACTCAGGTGATCATGACTGACTAGTAAAATCATCAGGCATCACAACATATATGTTTCATTCCCAGAAGATTTTACATCATATCTTAAAATACATATTTTAGATAACCATCACATTATATGAGGGAAAACACTATGGATAGGATACCCACAAGATAAAAAATGAGTCCAAATGAAGGAGAAAGAGTTCCCTAAAGTTCTTAAAAAATTAAAAAAGGGGTACGTGGAATGGGAGAGAACCCACATGACATGTGGTCCCATTTGAAAACCTGGCCGTGTCCATGGATTCCGTATAAATCCTAACCAATGTAGAATTACACTTTGTGTAGGTGGACCAAAAGGCATGACTAGACTAAAACTGATTGGGCTCTGTCATACGATTCGTGCATGTGTACTTTACCCCTATCTATACACATGGTTATATGGTCATGTACCTGGAAATGTACTTCCTCATGGTATCATGTATATCTAATCCACCTAATGGGAATCCCACAAAATAGAGGCATACACAAATTGTAGGTGGCATACATGTAATTAAACATTTATGATTTCTTAAAATCATAGGAACAATACATATGGGGATAAATGTTGTGTATTCATAATTATACAAGGATTGTAATATAGTTTTTGATAGTTTTATCTTATAAAATTTAAATTCTTGAAATATTGTCTTCTCCTACTATTTTATCTCTATATTCTTCAGAAATTCAGGGATCTATCCCTGGACGTTGGATTTTGGACCTCTAGAGGCTGAAAAATCGAATGTGATTGAGTTTCAATCCATCTCGTATATTGATGCGCACCCCAAATATTATGTTATTGAGTAATAAGGATTTGATCATAATAATTTTCTCATAATCATTTTAACAATCACAGATATATTCTTTTTCATCGATATATGCCTCATTTTTTGATATTATTGGATTTATGGTGTCTGATATATCATTATACAACCCAAAAAATGACAAACTAGGATCACTAGATTCAACCGATGATGATAAAATAAAATGATAGGAGGAAGCACATTAATATAGTCTAAACGCCCATTAAACAAACATTATTAGCCAAGAATTAGTAATGTAAATTTTTGGAGAGAAATAATTCATATAAACATTTTAATATTGTGCGTTGGATCATGCACAGTCCATACCTAGCATGGATCGAGAACATTGATCGATCTTCTTGACAAATATAATAAAAATTGTATAAAATCAATATTTTACTAGTCTTACCTATAGATTGGATAATTTTAAATCTACGATATTTCTCACCAAGGATCAAAGGATGTTGTTGCATTCACTTTATCCCAATGGTATCTAATCTAGTGCTTCTTCGTCGTCTAAGGTGATTCTTCGGTGAAGTATGAGGGAGGAGATAGGGAATTATCCTATGGTTTTTGTGATCAACTCAATAGAATTTTCTTTTGATGTATTCTTATAGAACATTCAATTGCCTAAAAAATGAGTCAATTAATTAATATAATAATTAATTGACCCAATTAGCATATTGGCAATGTGAGATGAACCCAAATGGCCCATCATGACCTATTTAAGGTCCTTCCTTGGGTAAACACATCATTTAGGACTCAACTATGGTCTTAGATTTCTTTTATGATCATCCTTTTAAGATTTATCCAATTTTTGTTAATGACCCGATGTTTTTAAAATATATAATATAATTAATATTTTTGCAAAACAATTCAAGGTACACCTATCCATAGAATAGCACAAAATCTAAAATCCTAGATTTTAAAATATATATAAATATTAATATTTCTAATATGGAAAAAACATGTCTCTAAATAATTCAAACCTCTAATATTTTCATCCATAAAAAATAAAATCTATCAAAAAAACTCACCATAATAAACTCTCACTTATCTCTCTAACTCCTAGGAACACTCCTTAACATTGCAAAAATTCCAAATTACATAGACCAAGGGGATGGTCTATGCACATAGGGTCCCCAAATTCCGATCATCGATTTCCACATTGTTCCCCACATTTGTGTTTCTATCCATGATTTCTAGCTCGCCCCAAAATATGATGTGCATGGGGACATTAACCTATCTCCAATGCTTTTACACCTGTAAAATGTAGTGCACCTAATCCATATATTAGGGTTGAGAGAGGTGTTATGAAACCTCCCCAACCATCTACAAGATGTTGAATAGCTCAATTAACCAAGGTGATAACCTATCTTCCCAGCCAAACCATTGAAATTATCATCGCTAGGATACTCTAGGGAAAATGGTGTCTCCCCGACTATAATCCAAAGACATATGATGATGATATATCTAATATTTCATCCTACACTGGATTGTACTCATCATCATAAATGATTCCTTGAAGGACCCCAGAACACCGTGAGAGGGGAGGGGTGAATTAGGGTGTCAATATTTTATTTTAAACTGATAGATCACATTCCCATGTTGGTAGGAAACTATTAAACAATATTGATGAGATTATTTATAAAAAAAATCACATTCAATGCAATGACACATTAATTTTACTTAGTTCACCACTATGGTCTATGTTTAATGAGGAGACATCAACATGATGTAATTTATACCAAATTATAATAATCCTTACTAGTTGTTGAGTATTAATGTTTCGCATTGTCACAATATACTAGGATAACATCCTTTGCATGTTTTTAGGTATAGCACATTGCGTCCCTCAGATGACTTCAATTGAGTCCCCATTTATCTAAACATTGGAAAAAAACATGAACTCAGTTTATAGACATTAGGGTTGCTTCAATAGATCGGAATTAAATAATGAATCCTAAACAATAGATAGGGGCTTTAACAATGTCCTATTTCCCCTTTGGATGTAGTCTACCCTTCTACATACTGTTTGTTCACAGACATGACCTCTTAGAACTTGACTTATTCCTCCACATATAGGCAAGTCTCTATATCATCTCTGTAAACCGTCCTCAAAAAATTATGCCGTTGTACTGCATCCAAAAATCAACTTCTGTGAACCGGCCCTTCTCGATTTACCAGAAGTTATCTATCTACTGCCTTGCTATGTGTACTATCATATTTGTTTTATTTTTTCATGATATCCATGGACCATGTTCCTCCTACAAGAATTGTCTCTTCTATGTGTACCTATTTTCAATAAATCCACTTCAAACATCACAAACATATCTAGATATCTTATCATAACCTTATTTTTGTGGACGTCTTATCATTATCCTCTCTATATGTCACTGAAATCACCCCTAGTTTATTAATCTCAGTTTTATGCTCAAATGAATGGATTATTTATCCTTATGTAGGAAAATATACCCTATAATTTTCTAAACATATATTTACCAAATCTTCTATAAAACACAACCATTACTACATAATGTGAATCTACAGAGAATTATATCTTCAATGAGGCCTACATGCTTGCATTGACTCTATACGACGACACAAATCACTAACTCATTCCCCCAAAAGACACAACATCTTGTGAACTATTTTCCATCCACAAACTAATGACCGTCCTCCAAACATCCATTTCTCAGTGAACCATTACTTCTACATGGTTTATATATAGTTTTTATATTTCATGAACCATTCATGCTATATAGTCCATAGTTCACCATTGGATGTACCATATTTCATTATCAAAATTTTGTTTCTTGAAATAACCTTTTTTATACTACCTTTTCAGAAATTTTTTTTTTTGAAAAACAAACTCTTTATTATTTGCCAAATTTTTTTGAAAACACTAGGAAAATGTGTAACCATAAACCACTACTATAGCCTATACTGTAAGATCACATGACTTGATAACCCCTTGATAAATCCAAATTCCATTGAAAAAAAAATTCAAACAAATAACATCCTTGGTTCCAAAAATCCCCCCCTTTGGGTTTATTGGCATTCTGTAGATAAATTCAATGTAACACTAACCAAAATAATAAAATTGACTAACAAATCAACCAAATATCTATGTCTATGTCATGACCCATCCTCGGGGCCCGTGCCGTGACTACCCCAAGCCCGCCTTCCATAGGCCAGGGGCTGGCGACTAGCACCAAAGGCGTAAATCCTGATAAACAGGGAAGGCATTGCCATTGTAATGTAAACAACCACCACAGAGTAAGCAAGCGGAAAGATTAAACACTATGTAAAACTAAAACAAGCTGTGCTAGAATTAAATGGGGACGGAAATACAAGCCCAACTGTGACGTACAACTGAATGGAAAAACAGCAACTGAAAAGAAAAGCCGCAACGTCGAGCCGTCCTCTGGAAGTCCCACCTGAAGGGTGGGTACAGATAGCCTCCACAGCTCATCGGTCCCGTCGTCCGCTCCGAGTACACCCTGCCTAGTGGTCCTCCACTGAGGATCTCTGCACAGTCGATGTCATCGCAGTCGCAGTCGCAGCCAGCACTAGGGTTCCCACACACAGCAAGCTCGTTCGGGAGGGTCCGCTCCACGAGCCGAGAGGCTGATACATCAACTAAAACATAGTCCGAAGTTGATGTATCCAAAAGTTTCATATCGTCAACAGGAACTCAACGTCACAGACGGCGCGTCAATCGGACGCCCGGTCTGAGAGTTATTGGCTTTTTCGTCCTAGGGGCCCGGTTGGTTTTTAAGGAAAAACCATCCCGACCGTACTCCACCTACGTCCAAACCTCGGGCAGAGTATGCCAAAAGATCCGTCTCACTAAGGGGAACTCATCCAAGTCGACGACACGTCAATTCGACATCTGGAGCTCAAGATATGAGTGTTTCTGCTCTGAGGGCCCGGTTGGTTTCATATACGAACCAACCCGGCTGAACACAAAGTATTTCGAAACCTTGACTGTGATATACTGAAACGACCATCTCGATCCAAGGATCATGTTTCCGCTGACAGCACGTCAATCGGAGGTCCATACCCATGATATGGGCGTTTGAACCAACTCAGTATGAAAATAGGGGGTCTGGCCCGGCCCGGCCCGACCCAGTACCCCCTGGGTCGGCTGAACCGGGTCGACCCGGCCCTGACGGCGACATGGCCCGATGACCCGGCCCGGCCCGAATGCCCGGCCCGGCCGGAGGCGCGGCCAGCGTGCCGCGCGAGCGCACCCACGGGAGGGGCGTTGCCCCTCCTTTATGAAAAACGGTAGGCCCCTTTAATGGGCTGCGCCAGGTGTGAAACTCGGGGGGTGTAACCCCCCGGATTTTTCCCTGTAATGGTCGGTCAGCATAGGGCCGACCGGTTTCTCTCCGTGGGACCCCGCGGTCCCGTGCCTACCGGCGCCAGCGGCCGGAGTTCCGGCTGCCTTCTTCGAAATTCTCCGGTGGGTGGTTTTTTCCCGGCCGCTACTTCCCGGATGGATGAAAATTCATCTGGCGCGGCGTGACGACGCCGCGTCCTTCCGTCGCGGCCCAACTCCGGCCACGACCTCGTTCTTACCCTCGACGCAGTGCGACGGCGTCGCGTTTCTTCATCATGGCCCGCATCGTTCACGTCTCCTTTCGCTCAAGCGCGGTGCAACGATGCATTACCGTCATTTCTAATCAAAACGAAGAATTGCAAAGGGGGGAGGGGTATCAGCCCTGTTTGTGCAGACTGGTCCCCTCCCGTTATATCGATAGCAGTTGGCTGAAATGTAAAATGTTTAACTTTAACAATTTTTAATTTAAATAAAAATTGGAACATGACCATCAGATTTATCTTTCATATACGAAGGAAAGAATCACCAACTTAAAAAGATTCAAACCCCTACCTCGGTTCAGGAACGGTGCACGTCAATCGAGCCGCGGAAGACGAGCGTCGTGGAGGTCGGGCATTGCGGGAAATGAACGTCGATTCCGTTGTCGTCGAGGTGCGTCCGAAGAGGAAACGTCATTGGAAGAAGACGTCGCGTTCTTCGGCAGATATGTTCTTCGTTCAAGAACGGTGTTCTTCGCGTTCTTCATTGAGGTTGAAGAAGAATAAGACTTCAATCTTCCCAAACCTCTCAATGCGGCAAAAACGCTAACAATAATAAAATAAGACCAACTCTTAATTTTATTAACACAACTTAACCATTTGAAATTCAATAGTTTGAAAATAAGTAACTCACCTTATTAATTATAACAAGTTGTCAAAAAAAATACTGAAAGTGAGTAAATGGGGAGTTAGGAAGGTGAGGGGTTAAGAGGAGTTAAGGGATTTAAAAAGGTGGGGGGCTCTTGTGGGCCCCACCCTTTCAATTATCCACACATAGGAAGTTGGATGGATGTGGGCCCCACCACCAACTTCCCATGGGATTAATTAACCACCTTGATAAGAAATAAAATTGATCCAACAATTTTATTTACTTTTTAATTAAACCCCATTAGTTAACTTCTTCAACCGCACAAACGCAACTTCGGTAAAGGTTCCCTTAAGCAATTACCGGCGTTGCGATTTCATTGGTGCCATTGGATTTCAATTCCGAGCTCCAGTTCAAAAGTTAGAAAATCCCGCCCGTTCGTTCACTAAACGTACCCGAGCCAAGCTTCGGAAATTGATTCCGGGCACACCGGGCCTCAGAATCAGGTGTCGTCAGAAACCACGTTTTTGTAAAATTCCAAATAAAATTAAGAAAATATTTCCCTTGAATTTTATGGGTCTTTACATTACTCCCACCTCAGGGATTTACGTCCCCATAAAGATAGATCAAAACTAGGGAAACAAATGAGGGTACTGAGCACGTATATGAAACTCTCGCACCCAAGTGCTCTCCTGGAGGTTCCCGTGATTCCATCTGATGCGCACCAGAGGAATCAACCGTCCATGTAGGACCTACTCCTTTCGATCCTCAATCTCAACTGGAACCTCCGTAAAAGTCGCCACATCGTCAATATCAAGCTCTCCATGGTCAATGATATGCGTCGGGTCGTGCACGTATCTCCTCAGCTGAGACACGTGGAAGACGTCGTGCACCCGGTGCAACTGAGGTGGTAGATCCAGACGATAAGCCACCTCTCCAATCTTGCTGAGCACCTAGAAGGGAACAATGAGGTGCGGAGATAACATTCCGCCTCGGCCAAATCTCTGTAATCCAGGTCGAGGTGAGACACACAAGAAGACATGGTCTCCATCCTCGAACTCTAGTGGCCTCCGCCTCCTGTCAGCGTATGACTTTTGTCGGCTCCGAGCTATCCTCATCCACTTTAGGATGACCTGGACCTTCTCTCTCGTGGCCTGGACCATCTCCGGCCCCACAAGTGCTGCTAAGATTTCTTTTTTTCCAATAAGAGAAATCTGGTTTCATCCCCTGGATGAACCACTTCCTTTTCCTAATACAGTCAATCCCAACATGGATCTTACTAATCCGTACCAAGGATGCCGTCGTAAGGCCTCGACGCTACTACCAAGAGATCCAACCTTTACTCTCGCCGCCGAGGGTTGAGTCACACTGTCGGCATCAGTGTGTGGTAACTGGATCTCCTCCAGTAGATGTATCACAAGTGAGGGTCAAGTCAATAGTCTAAACTGGAACCTCTTAGTAACAACACAAAAGAGGAAATGAATGAAAACATCACAAAGGTAAGCGTCTTTTACTATTGAAGCTCATAATACAAAGACACTACACAACAACAACAAGGAACTAGAATTAAAAAGGACATATCCACTAGTTCCGCTCATGTACATCTGCTCCCAGAGCTCCATGATCGAAGGCCTCAACTGCCTGAAGCTGATCTCTTGCATGTCCACCAACTCCCTGCGGTCGGGGTGGACCTTCTGGTGGTGGCAGTGGCAACACCTGGAAGTGTCGCCCACCAACTGCTACTCGGCCAGCTCCTCTTCCTCGTCCGCCTGCACCCTGCGGACCACCGTGGCCGAACCTCTGTCTGGGAGGTCCCTCTACCACCTGCTGCTCATCTGTAAGACGAGTGGTGCAGTCTCGAGCCATGTGACCCCGCCCGCTGCATGCGTAGCAATGCCTACCCCTCGTGTAGATGGCTCTCCTTCGTGTGCCCTGCACAACTGAATCGTCATCCTGTGACTGCCCATATAATGGTCTGGCCCATTTGGACCTCTGCGTCACCTGTCTACTGCCAGCTACAAAAGACCTTGCTACGGGCCGTCCTGCGGAGGCCCCTGTCACTGTAGCCTGCTCGGTGAGAAAACTCTCCACTAGAAGGGCTCTCTCCAACACCTCTGCCTGTGTCGAAATGTTAAGGGAGATCATCGAAGCCCTGATCTCGTGCCTCAGTCCCTGCTCGAAGGTCCGGGCCCGGATGAACGGGTCCCATACCATATCTGTAGAGTAGCGCGAGAGATCATTAAATCTCACCGAGTACTGGGCCACTGTCATGCTGCCCTTCAGTAGTTGTAGCAGCTCTAGGATGCGCACCGCACGGAGGGTGGTTGGGATGAACTTGGAGCGGAAGATACTCTCAAAGTCTGTCCAGAGGAGAGATGTCTCTTCGTGCACCTGGAGCATCAAACACCACCATCTGCCTGCTGCCAGGTGCAGGAGGCTCGCTGCGAGGATCATCATGAGGTTTGATGGTGTCCTCACTAGCCTGAATACTCGTATGACCGCCTACAGCCAGTCCTCGGCTGCCTGGGGGTCCGTCTCCCCATGAAACCTAGGTGGTCGCTGGCGCCAGAACTCATGCAGAGATCCAAGGTGACGTGCATAGTCAGTGGTCATGGCGGAATGCATCGGTTGCTCGGCGGGTAAAGGTACCACCGGTGCCTCTGCGGACAAGGAGCCCTGCACCGAGGCCTCGTCGCTCGGTGGGCTGTCATCACGCTCCACTCTTGGAACACTAGCTGGCTGCCGTCGTGGGGCCATCCTAAAATGAAACAGGTGCGCCACAGTTAGAACAGTATACCTGGTGAGCTGACACAAGTAATCACAAAGAGAACTTGAACACACATGCAATCAATGTTTTCGTGCATTAAGTTGGAAATCAGATGTCAGGGTCCTGGTGTACGGATACGTCGGCCGCCGCACCAACACTGGACTCCCTGGACTGATAACCACACCGAATACGATAAACACTATTGCTTCACATAGAAGAAAGATCAGAGTCTGCGGTAGAACCAAACTCCTCTGATACCAATTTGTCATGACCCGTCCTCGGGGGTCGTGCCGTGACTACCCCAAGCCCGCCTTCCATAGGCCTGGGGCTGGCGACTTGAACCAAATGCGTAAATCCTGATAAACAGGGAAGGCATTGCCTTTGTAAAGTAAACAACCACCACAGAGTAAGCGAGCAGAAAGAGTAAACACTAAGTAAAACTGAAACAAGCTGTGCTAGAAGTAAAAGGGGCCGGAAATACAAGCCCAACTGTAAAGTACATCAAAAGGGAAAAACATCAACTGAAAAGAAAATTCGCAACGTCGATCCATCCTCTGGAAGTCCCACCGGAAGGGTGGGTACAGATAGCCTCCACATTTCCTCGGTCTCGTCGTCCGCTCCGAGTACACCCCGCCCAGTGGTCCACCTCCAGGTACTGTCCTTCTCCGCAAACCTCGACCACGATCAGTGTTGTCCATCGTCTGCAACCAACACAACGTAGTGCGAGCATAGCCTGTGCTGGGGTGAGTATAAGCTACTCAGTAGGGACCCCTAGATCCCCGAAGGTCTCCCAAAATCCACAAAGGATAAACCACAAAGGAATGATACAATCACGAAGTAACATCTGACACTGCTTAGGTATCTGCCCATACATATACCTAAGTCATAAATTCCAATACTCTCCAACCTCCAAGCCCATGTACAACCCAGTCCACACAGGAAAGTATACGTATTCCACACTGGAAAGCACAACGTAATCCACATAGAATAGCACAACTCAATCCACAAAGGAAGAAAAACAGTTACAGCTCACACAGGTTATACATCATCGAAAAGGTGAAAGAGATGATCAGACATAGATACTGAATCATCTAAGCTAGGACCCACATAGGATACAAGACCAGCTGTCTTCATTGATTCACCTATGCTGGGAGCCACATAGGATATAAGACCAGCACTGAATCATCATAGCTGGGAACCACATAAGAAACAAGACCAGCACATGTGGGACCCACATAGGATACAAGACCAGTTATCTTCATTGATTCATTTATGTTGGGACCCACATAGGATACAAGACCAGCACTGAATCATCAAAGCTGGGACCCACATATGATACAAGACCATCACATGATTGGACCCACACAGGATCAGTAGCACTGATCCACATAGGATCGCAGAGTTCTGTAGTCGTCGCCGTCAAATCCACTGAGGATCTCTGCACAGTCGCTGTTGTCGTAGTCGCAGTCGCAGCCAACACTAGGGTTCCCGCACACAGCATGCTCGTTCGGGAGGGTCCACTCCATGAGCCAAGAGGCTGATACATCAACTGACACATAGTCCGAAGTTGATGTATCGAAATGTTCTGTATCATCAACAGGAACTCAACGTCGCAGACGGCGCGTCAATCGGACACCCGATCTGAGAGTTATTGGATTTTTCGTCCCAGGGGCCCGATTGGTTTTTAAGCCAAAACCAACCCGACCGTACTCCACCTGTGTCCAAACATCGGGCAGAGTATTCCAAAAGATCCGTCTCACTAAGGGGAACTCAACCAAGTCGACGACACGTCAATCAGACGCCCGGAGCTCATTATATGAGTGTTTCTGCTCCGAGAGCCCGGTTGGTTTCGTATATGAACCAACCCGGCCGAACTCGAAGTATTTCAAAACCTTTACTTCAATATACCGAAAATACCTTCCCGATCCAAGGATCGTGTTGCTGCTGACGGTGCATCAATCGGAGGTCTGTAGCCCACGATATGGGCGTTTGAACCAACTCAGTCCGAAAATAGGGGGTCTGGGCCCAGCCCGGCCCGACCGAGTACCCCCCAGGTCGGCCGAACCGGGTCGACCCGGCCCGACCCGGAAGCCCGGCCCGGCCGGCGGCGCGGCCAGGGCGGCCAGCGTGCCGCACAAGCACGCCCAAGGGATGGATTTTTCCCTTCCTTTATGAAAAACGGCGCCCCCCTTTAAGGGGCCACGCCAGGTGTGCAACCCAGGGGGTGTAACCCCCCAGCTTTTCCCTGTAACGACCGGCCAACGCAGGCCCGCCGGTTTCTCTCCGTCGGACCCCGTGGTCCCGCACCTTCTGGCGCCGGTGGCCGGAGTTCCGGAGGCCTTCTTCAAAATTCTCCGGTGGGAGGTTTTTTCCAGCCGCTACTTCTAGGATGGCTGCAAATTCATCCGACGCGGCGTGACGACACCACGTCCTTCCGCCGCGGCCCGACACCGGCCACGGCCTCATTCGTACCCTCGACGCAGCGCGACGGCGTCGCGTTTCTTCGTCGTGGCCCGCATCGTTCAAGTCTCCTTTCGCTCAAGCGCAGTGCAACGATGCATTACCGTCTTCGCTAATCAAAATGAAGAATAGAAAAGGGGGAGGGGTATAGGCCATGTTTGTGCGGACTGATCCCCTCCCGTTATATCGATAGTAGTTGGGCGAAACGTAAAAAGTTTAACCTTCACAATTTTTAATTTAAATAAACATTGGAACATGGACGTCAGATTTATCTTTCCTATACGAAGGAAAGAATCACCAACTTAAAAAGATTCAAACCCCTACCTCGGTTCAAGAACGGTGCACTTCAATCGAGCCGCGGAAGACGAGCGTCGCGGAGGTCAAGAATCGCAGGAAACGAACATCGATTCCATTGTCGTCGAGGTGCGTTCGAAGAGGAAATGTCGTTGGAAGAAGATGTCACATTCTTCGACGGAGATGTTCTTCATTGAAGAACGGTGTTCTTCGCGTTCTTCATTGAGGTTGAATAAGAAGAAAACTTCACGCTTCCCAAACCTCTCAATGCGGCAAAAACTTTAACAATAATACTATAAGACCAAGTCTTAATTTTATTAACACAAGTTAACCATTTAAAATTCAAGAGTTTGAAAATAAGTACCTCACCTTATTAATTATAACAAGTTGTCAAAAAAATTAATGAAAGTGAGTTAATGGGGAGTTAGGAAGGTGAGGGGTTAAGAGGAGTTAAGGGATTTGAAAAGGTTGGGGGCTCGTGTGGGCCCCACACTTTCAATTATCGAAACATGGGATGTTGGGTGGATGTGGGCCCCACCACCAACTTCCCATGGGAGAAATTAACCACCTTGATAAGAAATAAAATTGATCCAACAATTTTATTTACTTTTTAATTAAACCCCATTAATTATCTTCTCCACCCGCACAAATGCAACTACGGTAATGGTTCCCTTAAGCGATTTCTGGCGTTGCTATTTCATCGGTGCCATCAGATTTGAATTCTGAGCTCTGGTAAAAAAGTTAGAAAATCCCGCTCGTTCGTTCACTGAACGTACCAGAGCCAAACTTTGGAAATTGATTCTGGGCACACCGGGCCTCGGAATCAGGTGCCTTCAGAAACCATGTTCTTGTAAAATTCCAAATAAAATTCATAAAAAATTTCCCTTGATTTTTACGGGTCTTTGCAGTCTACCTGAGCAATACTCAATTTACAAAACATGTGGCGATACATGAGTTTGGTACCTTTGATACTAAATACTGAATTCTTTCCCCCATTCTCATTTTTTCACTATTCTCATTCTACAATATTAAAACTCATCGAATTTTAACTATTGCCATAAGAAGAAGTTCCATTATTCTCCTTTATCTCCCCATTATTTGTACTATTAAATTTAATAATCTCCCACAATAGAAAGATACCCTTAAAATCGAATTTTTACTAATACATCATAAATGAAACTCCCGTAGATTTTATCTACCCCACAATCCTACAAGAGTTTCACAAACAGATTAAAATAGTTAATAGAATGTGTTATCGGGAAACCATCGTTACCACCTCATGAACTAGGAGGCCATTCAACAATGAGGTTCAACTGATGTGTCTTGAACACCATTGATGAAAATTTCCCGGTCTGTATGGAAACCACTTGTTCAATACATCAAACATATTTTATTTCAATCAAGCCTTATTCAACATTTTCAATTATGATGTGATATATAATTTCATTGTGTTGCATACTTGAATGATAAACACGAGTCTTCATAATATTGATTGTGCCCTTGTTGTCACGTTGAATCATCATTGGTTGTTTCACATCGTCACCAATATCATCATGTTGTTGATTCATCTATATTAGCTATGTTCAAGCCTTTGTAGTGGGTATATAGATAGCTTAATCAACAATAAGAGAAGTATATTCATGTTTCTAACTCAAAAAAACCTCACATTTCTTTCATATAAATAATGCTCCACCAGTTTTTTACTCTCTATCAGTAACATATCTAGCCCAGTCAACATCATCATATTATGATTGATTACTATCTCTTCCTAGAGTAATCTATAATCCATAATTGTGTGTACCTTTAATGAACCTTATGATTATTTTCAGTGACTATATATGTGTTTAATTATTAATAATTTGAATTAAAGGTACTAATCATGTTGCAAGCTCTATATATGACCATGTCAAAGTTATGTTTAATAATATTCTAATGATTCCATTATACATTGTGTGATCAACTGATGTATCATGTTCTTGATTTCCCAGTTTTCACCCAACCTCAATCAGACTGGACATTGTTTTTGAATCATGCATATTGAATTTATTTAGAAACTATCTAGTATAAATTTCCTCATAAATTAATGTGTATTACTTCATTGGAATCACCAGCAGACCCATAAAGTATGTGATGTCAATAAACATATAAATTTCATATTTTGATTTCATGTGACTGGAAAAATATTCCATTGATACATGGATGCTTCCACCATATATTATATCATCTACATACACACAGAACATGAAATTATTTTTCTCGGATTTCATTACAAGTAAATTGTGATCCAATCCTCCTCTATTAATATCGTGCTTCCTTAGAAAATAATTTAGCTATGAGTACCATGCCTGTGATTCCATATTTTGTAAATATAGAGCCTTATTTAATCTAAAACACATCATTTCATCATTAAAAAGAAGAAATCTTACTAGTTGTTCAATATTTACATCTTCATCAAAAACACCATTTACAAAATCTATCTTGACATACATTTAATACACATAGTGTCGAGTTTATTTTCCATGGAATGAAATAGTCTGATTGACTCGAGTCTTGCCACAAGTGAAAATTACTCTTCAATATCAACACCATAAATCTTTGAATATCCATTATACACTAGTCATTCCTTATTTATAATAACATTTCCATTCTGGTTAAATTTTATTTTGAAATTCCACTCTCGGACAATCATATTATGGATTTTGGGTCTCCTAACTAGAACCATTATTCTGTTCTTGTCGATCTAATCTAGATATTTATTCGTGGTATTAATCCATGATTCATCGTTTTAGTATCATAAAATGAGGATGCTACAAAAACTAATACAAAATGATATTGTGCAATTATTATCCATTCTCTTTTTCTACAAAGGAGATGTCCAATCCACAATGGTGTTGGATTTATCTATTTCCACTTTTTAATTTCTCTAATTATTTTCTGTTGAATTTTCTCCATCCATGGATTTCTATTCTGATTATTCTTCTGATTCATCATCATGATGTGTCTCTTCATGGTTTTTCATTCATTTATCTACTTATATTTAGGGACATATTCCATGCTCAAATTCGTCTTCATCTTCTATCACATCAACAAGATGTATTTAAGGGTCCATTAATGGGTTTTTTTCAATTTCCTTAAAAATATTACATTCCATAATTTTTCAAATATGTTTATTAAAAAAATTCGTCAGTTTTTATATTCACTAAATATTAGAGGAATATTACTTCATCCACATCATCACAATACATTCCACGATTTCCTTATTTTTTCATATTAAAAATATACATCTAAAAAACATTAATGAGGTCTTCCTTCATCGTCATGACCCATAGAGTTTCTTGGTTTTCACCATATGAGGCCCTAAGAGATTTTTAATATAAAATGCAACTTCAACAACCTATTTCACATAATGGAAAGAGATACGATTCTCTGTCCACGTAGTACTGTCCATATAGTTCAAATGTATATTCATGTGCTCAGCAACTCCATTTTACTATGGAGTCATCATAACAACCTCCACATGGTGTATCCCATGTTTCTCTAGTTTTTTTCTCATTCATGGATTTATATTATCCTCTATTTTCATACAACAAAATGAAGATTGTCTATCAAGAATCATTCTCATCTATTCATCTATAAGTTATTATGTTTTCTTGGATTTTCCATTTCCTACATATTACCATCACACAAGACATTATAATATAATCACGATAGAAAAAAATGATGTATCTTTCTCCCTATGATCCATTAATATTTAACAGACAACATACATCTGTATGATTTAGATTTAGGATAATGGAACACATTTCTTATTTGGAATATATGTACATCACACCCACATTCCCTGCATGCATGTATCACAATTATTCTCTAATTCACACTTCCTATTTTAGATATTCATGAAATTTTTTTAAATATCTTTTCCATCTATTTCGGATTGATGTTACCCAACCTCTAGTGCAACATATTTTTCTATTCATCCTTTTTCAGGTAATAAATTTTCTCTTTACTATCAACCTGATATAAGTTTCATTTGATTCTGCATCCGATCATTAGATAATTTCTTGTCCATCCATTTTTTGTGCACCCATTATTATAGAATTTCATCATAAGTTAATAGTCACAAATTTAACTCACGCTCAATTTTTTTGACAAATCTCGTCCACATAATGAACCATAGTAAACTTCATCTCACTGTTGTCCAGTCCAGTACATCAACATCCTTTATTCATCAAAGAACTATCATTACCAAATAATTCATTTCCATAGACCATTTTCATAATAATTTATAATAGGCTTTCCTTTTCCTGTCCAATTTGAGGAGCATCCACTATCATGAATCCAAGTAATTCTATTTTTGGTAGCTTTGGGAGCCACCACTACAAGGTTGTATTTTTCAATTTTCTTGTTTTCCATCAATGAAATATTACATTTGGTAATAGATGAAGATTGAAATTCAATTATGTCACTCATTTGAGTAGGTTATTTCTTATTAATTTTCTTTGACTAGTGATGATAACCTGTTTGTAAGAGAAACACCATCTAGATGTTGAGATTTGAATTATTTCTGAGTTCTGAATGAAATGTTATTTCCATTCCACATCCTGCAATTAATAGTTTTATGTCCAACATTACAATAATGGAAAAAATATCCATAGAATATATTTCCTCTATAATAATTAGGATATGAATTTTTTTTCAATTTTTGGGCTTCCAAGCACTTCCCCATTCAAATAGTTTATATCCTCTTCATAGTATGTGATGGAATGGATCAGGTAGCAAAACAATTAGAATTTAATAAGTTTAAATATCTCATCAGCTATAATCATCCTCATGTAAACTTATTTTGGATTCTATTTTGACTAAATATCATCATGGTGAATTGAAAAATGGTTTTCAATTCCCCTTACGGTCTATTTTTTTGACATTTATTTTTAGGAATACAGGATTTGTTATGATAAATATGACTTGAAGATTGCCTATATTTTTCCTCAGTTGACTCCCATCATTCGATATTTTCACATCATAAACAATTCCTACATTTCCCTTTCCTAGGGGTCACTGATCATTTAGATCAATTTTATCTATATTAGAACCACACTTAACCATCTCTAGCAGTTATTCCTTTGAGAATATTTCATACTGAATTTTCTTTTTTCATTTACATTGGGCTTGATTAACATTACACATCACTCCTTAGAGTAGAAACATTTTCTAAATATCCATTAATAGTTTCGGACTTCTACAACAGTATCTATGTATGGTCATTAATGAACATACATGTTCTTCATTCTGAGCATATGATCAACTATATCTTTTGATCATTCAAGAAATAAATTTAATTATCCTTATCTGCTTCCTCATGTCGATAAATTTTAGCTTCCATTATATCAACATTTTCTAATGATTATTCTAAAATATAATTCCACTTTTTACATCACTTTTATTGATTTTCAAGATTACCAAAAGTTTTCTTATGCTGAAACTCAGGATAGAAATCAATCGTCAATTGATTATATTTTTCTATATCACTCAACGATTATTATTTTCAACGATATCCATCATTGATGCATGGGTTACATATTTAAATTCTGGTTCATCTTCCTGAAAAGATTTAATTTAATCATCAACTTCGTCAAAGATAAAAACCATTATGTATTGTTTCTTACCATACCTGTCATTTATATTTTTAAAAAACATATTTATAGCATCTTAAAGCCTCTAGTTTCACTTTCATTGTCATCCGAAATTATTGTGCGTTGAGAGGAAATGTACCCAACCCTACCACAATAAAAACAAGGCGTAGAAAACATTCCTTCATATTTATATTTTCCCATCTTGAATTTCATTAACATTTGTGGATGAATTTATTTTTCCACATTATAATCATCAATACTATCTTCTGAAATTATAAGTTCATCCATGGGAATAAATTCAATTTCATTTTTTATATGAGTCATTGAATCAGATTGTTTAACACTAATCCCATATACCTTGTGGATACTATGAATATAATACTATGAATGTTTGGAAGGATCCCATTGTTCAAGGGCTGGAACCTTTCCATCGTAAAGTGGAGGAATTATTCTCAATATTTCTCTTACAATATCAATTTCATATATTTATTCAGCAGGTCCTCAAATTTCTCCAAAACCATTATCAATTAAATCGAAAAAGGTATCTTCATTTTTTCTAGGATGCATCATCATATCATCAAACCAATTTTGGAAAATTTTTAGTTTCGTCTCATTCACATTGCTTTCACCTTAATTAATATTCTTCATTTTTACACACCAAAATATTGTTGAAATAAAATTCATCACCTTTAGATATATATGATGAGAATGAGCTTTAGTGAGGGAATTATTTTCTTTGTAATATACATCAATCAATTTCCTATCATTATTAGCCATATACATCCTAATCGGATTGGTGAACTATCTTCCTTGAGCTTTGGAAAACAATAGATACTATCCATGAGATGATAGATGATATCTCATCTTATTTATCCATATCTAAAAGTATCTTTTTCAATGAGGGGCACTCCTTGGACAATTACTAATGAGTGGAAGATTTAACACCATCATTCATAACACTCTGATACCATATGATGTTCTAGGGAATACCCTCAAAGGTGATGGGAGAAATAGGGTGTCTACATTTTCATTTAAACCGATGGATCCTGTTCCCATGTTGGTAGGAACCTGTTAAAACTATCTCATGGGAAAATGTAAAAAATAAACAATCACAGAAATGTAGACAGAAATTTATTTTACATGGTACACCACTAAGGGAAATGTCCAAGGAGAATATGCCAACAGGTTTTCATTCAAACCAAAGTCCACTAATATTCACTATTATTGGATTAAAAAATATTTAGCACAATCATACTATGTTCGGCGCAAGTAATTTAGAATGTTTTAGGGATATCACACTAAGTCCCTTGGATCACTTCTATTGAATAACTCTTGTTCATTGCATTGGGAATAATATGAATTTATTTTATCGATCTGATTCATGATTCAATGTATTGGAATTAAATCATGCATCCTAAACTATAGACAAATGATCTATTGATGTCTTATTTCCCCGGTCGATGTAAACTACCTTTCTGTGTACTGTTTGTTTTCCAAATACTCCTCCCAGAATGATTCTTCTTCCTCTGCATATTATGCTACTCCACATAGGACCTCTGTGAACTGTCCTTGACAAACCACATTCATTTACTACATCCATAAATTTTTATCCACAAACATCAAATGTTTTGTCTACTAGAAGTGCTCCTCGTACTACAATACAACATAAATAGTGTTTAGTGGCGGTTTTGTGGCGGCGGTTCACAAAACCGCCGCGAAACCCAATCTATTTTGAAAATCCGCGACGCTTTCCCCGCCCCTATCGCGTACCCCTCTTCCCCAATCCCCCTCACAAACCCTCCCCTCTTCCCCGATCCCCCTCCCACTACCTCCGGCGACACCCGCGCCCTCCGGCGACCCCCGCGGCCCCCGAGCCCCCCGGCGAACCCTGCACCCCCCCCCCTCGACCGCCGGTGACCCCCGTGCCCCCGCGCCCCTCACGCCCTCCGGCGACCGCCACACCCCCCGCAGCCTCCGGAAACCCCCGCACCATAATTTCAGTCCTCCCACCATAATTTTCAGGTTTATTTATATATAATTTTTATTTTTTCCACATTTTAATTAGGGATATTGTGATTTTTATATTCCAAATATCGTTGTAGTGTGTTTTGGTCTTCATTTTGGCAGTTTTGAGCTGTCATCATCAAAGGATTACATGTGTATTCATAATTAAGAATCTATATATAAGTTCTCCATTTATATATATTCAACCTTGAAAGTATTAATATATATCATGGGGCTATATGTGCTTATATGTGTATATGAAAATGAATATGTGTATCATTGAAAAGGGGTATATGAATGTATAGTCAAATATGTATAGATCCCTTATACATATTTATACACCATAATATGTATATATAGACTAGGTATCATTACATATAAGTTAAAGTGAATATGTGTGCATTTGAAAATATTAAAATTTGAGATTCCATCATCTATTTTAGCATGGCTTGAGTTTTAGGTAGTTTCCATATTCATGTTACCATTATTTGAATTCCATGATAGCATGGATGTTTTTTAAACTATTATTCATTATTTTATCAATTGAATATTGTATATCTTTTTATATATATTATTTTTTTTATTTCTCGGAATGTATCTCCAAATGTGGTTGATAGAAATTATCCTAAACATTTAAAATGTGTTTTAAGGTGTAAAGCATGATTTCAAAGTGAGTTTTCTATCGTGTGATTTTTTGTTCAGAGATAATTTTTTGAAAAAATGGTAAGATGGTGTCAAGCGTTTTGAGTAATGTGTTGTGAAGAGGATCGGGCCGATGGGGAATATATTAGATATTCCATGATGGTATGACTTTATGTGAATTATTTCTTTATGTTTCATTTTAGGTGATGTTTCCTAGACTTCTCTATAGAGTCCATGTGGCTGAATTTTGGTTGGAGGCCGAATCATCCTTTAAGAGAATCTAGTTCATTTTATGGATCACAATGGGATGGTTTTGCAAGGTAGTATTATACCTTTTGTTCTAGTTTTATTACTACATAGTACCATTAAAGAAGAGACATGGGAGGGGAGATGAATATGTAGGCATAGTGGTACAATCTCTTTTTTAACAAAGCTTTTATTACTATATAGTACCATTAATGAAGTGACATGGGAGGGGAGATGAATATGTAGGCATAGTGGTTCAATCTCTTTTCTGACAAATCTTAGTGATACTTTGAAATTTGGCTCAAAGCTAAGACATTTCATGTTAGGGAGGGTATGATATTCTATGATTTTTTCAGGTACTCCTGGTTATAGTCATTTCATACCTGAAGATGCTCAGAGGGAGATGTCTGCTCTACGAAACACAGTTCACCAGCAGGGGAATCAGATATCTGATTTGTAGTAAGAGTTGCTTGAAATACGTCAGCATATGAGCAGATATGCCCCCAGTGGTAGTGCATCGGGTAGTGGTGAGTAGGTAAATCACAAAAAAATCAAAATCATTTAGTTTGCAAATTTTTATTGGTTTTAATTTTTATTATAAATATGCAACAATATTTAATTTTCAATATAATGTTCTTACATGTGGCAGCAGGTGGTGGAGATGAAGGTGGAGAGGGTGACGATGCAGCATCAGATGATGAGTAGTAGTATTGTTGATGTGTTGAACAAGTATGATAACAGTTGGTTTGTATACGTAACATTTATGACACATAGTTTCCACCAAACATTTCCATGTCCTAACATTTTCTTGATTTCTCCTGTTTCCTTATGTATACAATCATTAAATACTTTTGGTGGAGGGTCAAATATTGTGATGGTCACAATGTATCCCCAATATTTGGGAGGATATGTGATCATATATTGAACAATGATTTCATAAAATTATATATAAATCATGGAGTCCAGTTAAATACATTATTAAGAATGATTGTACATGGATGAGGTTTTAGGACTCCCCATGATACCATAATTAATTGTTTAGAATGTAATTCCTATTTTATATCATCATTATTGGGAGGAATATGGAATCCATCCATTACCTAAACTCTCTTTAAAATGACTTTCAATCCCCTAATCGATGGAAATATGGAATTGAATTTCAATAAGTTGTGGGATTTTTTGGGAACATTAATTTTGACCTAGTTGCATTATGGGTGAATAAAACACCAATTTTGTTTTTGTTTTCCGATAAAAATATACATCATTCATCTGTTTTTGTGTATATATTCTATGATTTGTGTTGGATGTTGTATACTTTTACATTGTGATGTGTCTATGTAAGGGAATAAAAAAATATTTTTCTAGTGTGGTGTAATGCCAGACTTAAAATATCCTAATAGTTATAGAAAATATAAAAGAAGATCAGGATCATTTCAATACCACTGTATAATATCGATGTAGACCCATGTAGTTATATTTCAAAGATCATGTGTTCTTGAGGTTGTTTCCATGATGCTGTAGGCATATTTTGTGTGAGGGAGTGTGGATTCTCCTAGGTTGTTCTGGATTTTTAGGTTTTGGTGAACATTGGTGAGGTGTTATATCAGTTGGTGCTCTAACCACTGATAAAAATAATTCATAATATCATCCATGTATCCCAACATTACTGAAATAATCATGATTCATGGTTTTAAATGGTCAATTACCCATCATTTAAATGAAACCAAATTTGATGATACAAAAAAATGGAATTTTGACTAACATAACAACCCAATAACGTTTGGTAAATTAAATTTTGAATCTTAAATTAGGGGACTCCTTCTATATTATGTATTAACTGGTTTTTATCTTGTTTCATCAATCCTTAGATATGGTTTTAATTTTTTAGATCCACTATATGGGACATGGACTCCCCAAACATGCAATTCTAGGTATGTTCTTTACTACCATTCTTCATTTGATTGCACCGTGATGTGAAGTTTGATGTTGTTTTTAGTCCCCCTCCCTTATTCCTCCATTCTCTAAATGGGTTGTGTTACTGATCAAAGCATTACCTTGGTATATATAGGCTATTACATCTCCTTCTCATTTCCATTTTTTTATGTAGAAATAATTATAGTATATTCTATTAGGGTGTCCTTAATCTCTATTGATTTTACCATTTATTAAATTATCGTGGTTTTCTCCATGTGGGTGGGTAATTGAGATAAATCAAAGAAAAAATAACTAATTGATTTTGAAAAGGATTTTACGTGACCCGTGATTTCAAATATGGTTACTAGATATTTGGTTTTTCATTATTATTCCACAGTATCATTCTCTTCTTCCTTTTGATTCCTGAATGTATTATTTGTCTATTTAAAAAATCTTCTTTTGGATTGTTATTTTAACTCATCCTTCGAAAAATGAATAATAGGTATATTTTGATAAGAATCAATTACATTGAAAATTTTGATAATTATGAAAAAACAACCACATGAGATGATGAATTAATGTGAAATTGTCTTCATATATCTTGAAATATATTCTTGTGTACATTTGGTTGTCTGTTGTTAATATTTTTTTGTGTGGGATTTAAGGGTTTGAAGTATGATGGAACCAACAAGTTTGGTTTAACAATTTGTTTTTAATTGTGGACGTGTTATGGGTGAATTTGGTTCTCATAGTGAGATACATGTTTCTTGTTATGGTGTGGTTTTGTCTATGAGGGATGGTGTTTTTAATGTTGGTTTTTATTATGGTAAGAGATGTTATGGTCACTATTATGAGGATGTTGGTTTTTGTGTGTAGTGGTTTGTGGTAGTATTCTTTTAGTGATGGAATATGAAATGGTAATGATGTAATAATGTTGTAAGCTGTTGTACATTACAAATATGTGTGGATGTGATATTATGTGGGGCTGATGGGTGAGATGTGGCTGTGGTTTAGGAAAATTTAGGGCAGTGGTGGAGTAGATCCAACATAATTTTTTTTCCAGTTCAACATTTAGCAGCGGTTTTAACCACCGCTAATGCCAACCTGTGAGCATTTAGCGGCGGTTTTAACCGCCGCTAAATAACCGGGAATCATTTAGCGGCGGTTACAATCGCCGCGAATAAGATACCCATATAACCGCCGCTAAATGAAGAGAAACCGCCGCGGAATCAAAAAAACCGCCGCTAATAGATTGCCGACGCCAAACATAACGGCGGTTTTTGTAAACCGCCGCCACACGATATAGCGGCGGTTTAAACTGCCGCTAGGACCGGCATTTGTTGTAGTGCTACCTAGATTCACATACGATCCTACATTTTATGTCGACTTCAAGTTCTCTACAGACCATGTTCTTCTACCATGAACTGTCTCATATATGTGGACATTTCTTCCAATAAACTAAATCACAATTCACCAACTTCCCTAAATTTATAATCTAAACCTTCATCACGTGATGGTCATCTTGAGAACCACTCTAAAAATCAATAAAATAATATTGATTTTTGAAATTTCCGTCATGTGCTATAATTTAGGGATTGGTGCTCCATATATAAGAAAATTTCATAATCCTCTAAACCACAACTTCTATATGACACTATCATTACTAAGTAACATGAACCTCATTAACCATATCTGCTACGCCGTCCATGTGCCTCCATTATCTTTATGAACTGAAAGAAATTACATCCTCGTTTCCACAAATGAAACACTATACCGTGAACCGGTTTCCTTCCATGTACCATTGGAATTCCCGTGAACCACCTTCGCTCAGTGAACCATTTCCCATTCATGATTTATTTACTATTTAAAATTCGGTGATCTGTTCCAGAAATGTGGTTCAATGTTCACCATTCTACATACCATAATTATTTATCCATTAACGTTTTTTTGTAAATACCATTTTTTTAATGCCATTGAGGAAAACCATCCTTTTCCAAATGTAAACATTGGGAATTGAGGTGATTTTTTTCCAAAATCTGGGATAGTGTTCCACCTCAAACACCAAAATCTGCATGTACTATAAGATCACATGACTTTTAGACCCCTTGAACAATCCAATCTAGATTGAAAAATAACACAAACCATACTCCATTTCCAACACAGAAAATCCTTGGTTCCACCATTCATGGACCCTCTCCATCCTCACCTAAGACATCTCAGGTCCAACAAGAGATGACTCAATGATCCATTTCTACCATTAGCATGACCATCATGGTCCCTCATTTTGGGCCTCCAAATATATAATAATGATTGTAGAGTGGTTGCTATTGTTATAAGGAAACTCTACCTAGGGAAACTAATCCTCCAAACTCATGTATGATTCGAACAAGAATTACCTCATAATATCCTCTAGCACCTAGATATGCACTTTATATTCCAATTATTCTAGGGGAGTATGGTTGTATTCATCCTCATTAGGTTCATAAATTCCACCTATAGACTACTCTACAGTTATGACATAAACAATACATCATGATCGATGAAAATCATTGAGGGATCCCCATGAAATTGAATGATCTCCATTAATTAAAATTTCCGATAACACTCCACCAAACACTGCTCTATGATAGAAAAAATATGTTTGAACTTCTTAATTATGTCAAATACTACAATGATTGAATCATTTCTATTCATTGTGTGTGGAATTCCTATCACAAAGTCAATGGATATTTTACCCCATATATACTTCGTGTTATCAAGGGGATCTGAATAACCTTCCAAAATGAGGTTCACATCCTTCAATTTACAGAATGTTATGTAAAAGGAGATGAACTCCACTACACCATATCTCATTCCATACTACATAAAATGTAGTTGATGGTATCTATACATTCTTCATACACCATGATGTATATCCATGGGAATATTTTGTAACTCGTGTATCACCACTTTCCACACATTGATGGGAACCACGGTCCAGCCTTAGAAAAAGATGACATGATTACCATCATAATTATATACATATTATAAATACTACCTGTATATATGATCATGTACGAACTCAAAATTGGTGTCTCCTAGCTGGGAAAATCTCACACACTATAGAAATGGATGATTCAACACCATCTATTGTAGAATGATAGAACATTACTACTCTATAATGTTCAACTACAAGGAAGCCAACAACTCTTAATCCTATTTCACCAAGAGTTCTAATGAATTCTATCTATTTTAATATTAAATGACATTTCCCTTCACTATAGTATATATTGTCTTGATTTTTTATTCCTATCAGAATGGCAACTTGTTTTGTTCACATAGGATCAAGTGTCTTTGTGTGAAGATGTACCTGAGACACTGGTGACCTGAGTAAACCATAATGAGTTCCTATATAATATTGTTCCTTTACATCCTACTGGAATATAATAATTCTTCCATATCTTGTGTGTGAGGTGTGTAGTTCTGATCATGGGGTCTCAATTGCCCTAACCCATATGTTATATCTTCTTGTTTCTTCATCAACATGCAACCGAGCCTAGCTATTGAGGTAGCTCAATAAAGTACATATTCTACAGCCAAATTTGGTACTCTCAACATTGTATCAATCATACACCTTAGGCTAAACACCTCAAGGGAAATCTCGAACTACTCATACAAGGTAAATGGATACCCTTTCCACAATCGAGCACTCATGTAAGCTAAAATTTTGGAAAATTAATCCATAAAACTACTGAAGAACCCCTCCATTCCAATAAATCCCGGAACCTATGAAATTATTCTAAGGGAATCGCAGGAAATCATAAAATCAAACTATACGAGGCCCATATATAAACCATGATCATAATATACATTCCCCAAAAAGAAAACCTCTTGTATCTAGAATTGTAACATCAAGAGTTTCATATAATGTTGGTGCTCTCAATGAAAATATATAACCATCCTATATTCATCTAAATGATCCTACTATAATAAGGATTTTATTAGTATGTCATAATTGAGGATGAAAAAAATCTAGTTTTGGTATGGCTAGAAGACTAGGTCTATCAAAAACATAAAAATGGTTGAAAAAATCATTAGATGAAAGAGAATAAACAGGAACATATAGTCTCTGTAGTGACATTGGAATAATAAATTTTTAATAATAGCCTCATTAACCCTCAAATGGTAGTAGAAGAACCTATTATTGGTCTTTGAGAGCTATCTCATGACTTATAGATTGTCACAGAGGACCTTAATATATGTAAGGGGTATTTTTTCTTTATCACGTTCTAGTTTTGTTGACGATAATACAGTAAATATTTCAATATTACATCCTTCTTCTTGATGAAAAACACTAGATAATCCTAGGGGGACACATTAGTATTGATGGAAACCTTATCCAAATGGTCTTTTAACTAAAAAAGAAGCTCCTAGAGCTCATTAAGGGAAATACATTATGCCATAGAAGATATAGGATATTTCTTTTTATGCAATTTGATGAAAAATTATATCTTACACCATGTTGAAGTCATGGAATACCCATGAGGAAGATATCTTTATAAGAATACAAATAAAAAAATAATCCAGATGCCTGAATAGCCCACTGTGCCAAGGGATAAACTCACCAACAAAGGGATGATGGGATGCAAAATCGTACTCGTAGAACCCACTTTTCATGACATGTGATCTCTCTCACTATAAAAAATATATTCCTCCCACAATTTCAACGAATCAATATTTTTTGTAGTTAAACCCAATCTATTTTTAGTACATGGAAAACAAATCCATAACCAATATGACATCATATAGTTCAATTCTCAAGGAAAAAAGGTCCCACACAAACCACCCTCTATTAAGAGATAGCTCAGAAGGACATCAATTAAAAAATACAAAAGATGTGTTAATTGTAGGATGTTCAATGGAAAGGTGTTTTGAAAGTTCCTTAGATTGGAGATCAAGCTCCCACACAAGGAGAAGATAGATAAATTAAAGACTTCTAATTATTTAAACTAACAATTATACAAGAGTAAAAAACACATATATATCACCTCAAATCATCTTATGTGATTCAAGGTCATAATCCTCTAGTTTATACAGTTGTCTAACACCCTAAATATGAACTATCTGAGCCTAACATTTGATTCATGGTTCTGGGGGTAGAATTATCTCCTATAATCATGCCCAACCAATATATCTTCATGATCATTTGTCAGTCATTCCTCACGGGGGACAAAAATTTTCTCTCCAGCAAGTCCCTAATCATGGAGCTGTCTCAATTATGGTAGTTCATTAGCTATCTGCCTATGTTTATTAGCATGAATGGTTAGGAAGTATCATTCCACTGTACCTCACCCATCATTAGAAATGAACCACCCATATCTGTGGTATATGTGTCATCCAAACATCCCCTGACCACATTCCTAAGTCTGATCGAGGGTTGTCTCTTGCGTCAAGATCATGGAACCTGAAATATGATAGATAATATATCCACTATGTGATTCCTGTTTCTAGTTTAATCACTTTGGAATCTCTCAGACATAAATATATATGATTCTAATGCACACTCCATCACCCTATCATTGGTGGGGATGATCATGATCACAATGTTGTATCAGATCTCTCAGTAGTGTCCCTGATCAAACATCTATGCTCAAATGTATCCATATCGATCAAGAACAAGGAGTACATAATATGATATTTCATCCATGATTCACATTTATCCACTATCATTCATCCCTTATATAACTCAATAATCTCTTGAATCCAAAATATGTGCATGAAGGTGGGGTTTTAATCCTCAAAGAATAACAATTCGAATTTCCCCAATGATAGTGTCGAATAATAATAAATATTCACAACATGGCTCAACTTGTTTTCATTGGCTCCTTGGAAATGGATATATTACACATGAACAACCTAATCCATTGGGGATCGAACAATATTAATGATGTAAACCAATGAATCTATAAATCCCTCAACTGCCTGAGGATCTTGATCACTAAAAAACCATAGTGACCTCTAGAGGTAAAATACACACAGTTTGATTAGAATATATAAATATTTAGCCTTTCATGATGTAAAAATTATTCAATTGATAGGTAGAGGTTCCACATATTTCCCACTTTGAGAAAGAATCTCGTGGGGTGAACCTAGAACTAGGCCTCATCATTCATCATATCATCTTCACAATCTGAAACTGGTATGTTGGATGGCTCTTGTCATAGACTCATCCTGTTATTTATCATGTTGTAGTATTTTCAAATGTGAATATATATATATATAATATCAATATATGAGTTTTTTATTTATTTACAGTCAAATAATAAATCACATATGATGGATCTACCATTTTTTACATGCACAAAACATTTTCATATTCTGAGTAAACAGTCATGCATTCAATGTCCTTGAGAATGGATATGTTTTCTGCAAAGAACATCACCAGAATTCATGCCCTCAAATCATCACATGAGACACATTGATGCTATTTCCCTAATCCCACCCAAATCCTTAGAATGTGGTCGTTCTAAAAAACATCCCAAGGATTTAAATTTCTCTGAAACCAATCTATCATGAATTGACCACAGACAGGTCTCAAGCCACAACTAAACCATGATTGCCTCCATCGGCAAGGGGTGTATAATAGCATTGATGGAAAAAGTAACTTGAGGATGAAATTTACTATTTAACTATATTCTCACAAAAAACAGTATAGATGAAAATTTGAAGAGGGAAAGAGTAGTAGATGAAATTTGTAATGAATTTAAACAAAAGATTCATAACCACTATGTTGTATAGGTATACGAAATTGAACAATGGAATATAAAGGATATAATACATTCCTATCCAAAAATACATCCAAACCTGACAAAAATGGTAATGTATACTGATAATACATCCCTACAACTAAAGCAAAAGATATGACCAATATATGATATCCAATGTACCATGTTTATCTATGGTCCTTTGTTGTCAAGCTTGACTTGTATATCATCTGCATAAGACAAGACACATACGTGTAAATGTGTGAGTATGTAAAAATCCAGAATATCTCTTAAAATGCTAATGGGGATGAAATAAGAGATACAATATGAAAATAATGATAGTGTAAGTATGATAAAGTTTAAGAGAACAACTCAACCTAAAAAATATTGAATATAACATTGAACAAACACTAGGGGATCAACATGGTGAGTATATGAAAAACAAATCAATTTATATATACCTATAGTAGGAGAGGATTCTGATCCATCCATGATAAGCTAAACATGTAAAGCATAGGGAATAACCCACACATATTTGACTCTCACAATGGATGAGTATCTATATTCAAATGTGTGGATGCTGAGGAATATATATATATATATATATATATATTCACAGTCAAAATAATCACTTATATGAAAGTAAGGGGAATTTTTATATCATAGATCAACCGAAGAAAAATGTGTCCAATAATTCCAAATGTTCATAAAAAATTCCCATAATCTCTGGATTATGCCTAGATGTTACCATATAAGTGACACACTAACACCTTACAATGCCATACATTCAATTGGGAATAAACTCATACTAGTGGACCTAATCAATATTATGTTAGGGGTATCCAATCTCCAAGTATTTATAGAGGACCCACGCTTATGCTGATGGGGGGCACTCTAGTGTCATAAGGATCTTATCATTCTCTTATTGGTTTTCTTATTTGTAGGTATACAACCTGTACAAATGCTAATAGGGGTTCACCTCTAGTTGATAAGGACTCACACCTAGGTATGGTAGGGCTTCCACATAGAATGTAGTTGTAGTGGAATTGTAAAAATGTTTATGGGGGTTGTACTAAAGTAAATGTGGGAAACACCCAGTATTGATAGTGATTCCAAAAATATCATCAAGGGTCCATGACCTATCTGATATGGGGTTCCGCACAGTATAAAACATTACATGAGATTCTTCCATTTTGACGGGGGAGGGAGTTCCACAATATATGAAGCCCCTGGTTATCCATCGTTATCAGTGCCATCACTAGGTGTCACCTATGATTAGAAATGTACCAAAAAAATTCCCATCATCTCTAAAATTACACATATATTGAATCCAAAACATTATAAGTGAATGAAAAACACGAGAAATACTTCTATTGAGATAAAATATGAGTCTAAATGAAGAAGATATGGAACATTAAAGTTTCATGAAAAGGGTCCAATGGGTACAAGGTGTGTGACGGTACCCTAAACACGTGTGGTTACACTACATCGACTCGTTGTTTCCATTTCTAGAATGTTGATCTCAACATGTGTAGTAGTACACACTATGTTGGTGGACCACAGAATTTGTCCATACAAACAATGATCAGGTTGTGTAATATTGTTTTTGTTTTTTTACATGACCATATTTTCATGTGCTAAGGTACACAGCCATGTGAGCTCCTATTTACTTTTACATGGGATCCTATTTGTGTGATATACCAAATGGTTTTCCCATGATTGGAATGTGGTAAATGATATGTAGGAGGGATACACACCATTCCATCATAATTATTTCCAAATAACCTTCCCTATGCACTTAAGGGGCTATATGATGTATGTTTATACATTTACACTATGTATTTCCAAGTTTCAACTATTTCCTAACATCCAATTTTTGCACCTAAAATCAGATATTATCAATATATTTCATCCTATCATCTAATGAAAAATCATGTATATATCTTCATCTATTAAATTAAGTCCCTCCCATGGACAAAAAGATAAATTAGATTTTGTCTCATGCTATCTCATACCCCGGTACACACCCAGGATAATCCTTCATTGGGTAATCTAGTTTTCACAATCAAAAAAATATCACATGCTTGCAACAGTCCCCAATCTACGATTTATTCATCAATTAGTTCCTTGTTTGATGATATATCATGACACTTGGGGACAATCAAGCTCAGTTTCATATGAAAATTTAAACGGATATCATATGATCCATCAACTATTGATAAACAGGAATATTCGAGAGAAAATCCTCATAACAAATGTTAAGTAATCATTGTCATTAAATTCTTGACCGATGATCAAGAGTAGAAATATGGGTTTTGAAATAATTCAAATAACCAATTTAATACATTGAATATGAAAATTCTTAGGCAACAGAAGTTTCATATCCAAAAACAGGGATCAACCACATAACAAATTTAATTAATTTGTAATAAATTACCATTTGACGAGTCCTATCTAATTATTGAATTGTTCTTCCTAAAAAATGTACCCACAAATGATCTATGGATTTTTTCCCTCATATCAATTATTTATTTTCTGGAATTTGACTATCATCTGAGATGATTTACCAACATTGGAGTAACGGGGAGAAATATAATTATAATTGGGATTATGAGGACCACAATGAGTAATTTTAAATGGAATTAGTCATATAGAACATTTTATTTTGTCATAAATGACTTATTTAACAAATTTAATAATTAAGTAATCCATTTGACATAACTCCATTGAGATATGTATCCTAATTAACCTTGTCGATATATTTTAGGTTGTCCCATTAGTAAAAATAATATTCCAAACTCAATCATGATCTCAAATTTTCCCTGCATGTTTTTATTTAACAGTTATATAGTCTTATAAAAAAAATATTCATGTATACAATATGATATATAGTTAATATTTTTATAAAATTATTTTTGGTTTCCATGGTCCTTGTAATCACACTCTATCTAGTTCCTAACAATATAAATAGATAGAGAATTATATCAAATATGTACTATAAATAAATTTACATTTATATTAATCACCTTCCTCTTCATCACCACCATAAAGAAAATAAAAAATAATGTCCCCAATAACTCCACACCCAAAAATTTTAAGGGATGTTTCACTTTATATTTTCATGACCCTCGTTTCACTTTCATAGAAAACGGAAACAAATTTATTATGATTTTTACTAACATCAATTTTTTTTAGAATAATGAGAATATTTAAATTCATGAATCATCATGGAACTTTATTTATAGGAAACCTTGGGTGGAATTTCCAAAAAAAAATTACCTTCCTAATTTTCTCCCATATAAATTAATAAGTAATGCATTTTTTGGTCATATATAAATAGTTCTTTTTGGATAACTATCCCTTAAATATGAAACTTTTTCATCAAATATTACTATATGAATTCTCAATATATTTTGAACAACTGTGAAGTCTTCTAACATTTCACAACGAAATATAGTAGTTCTAAATATGTGACTCACCCTTATAAATAACTCAACAATACCTTAATCCTCACCTATTATAATATGATAAAACTTCATCCTCAACATTTTTAAATATCTTTATTATACATTTTTGTTTCATTCAAAAATTTTCTTCAAATATTCCAAGTTAACCAATCCATTTTCAACTATAATCAGTCAAAGAAACTCACTTTTTCATTGTGAGGAATAGAAAAAAAATTATTTCATCAATTATTATGAATATTATTCTTGTTTAGACATGTAAGATGGGAATTATCAACACCATGGAGAAAACCACATGTATAATCGTTCAAAACATAATACCAAAGAGTCATAAGATATGACCGCATTATATGTTTCATGATAAGATATTTCCATTCATTTACTATCAAAATTCATTTATTGTGGACACGAATAAAATTTCCCTTAACAACTTGTTCTTAAAAACATTAGAAATGTGTAAAAGATGTGAACATTCCCTCTAATACCACATGATCTTTACCATATAGGATCAATGTATCACTGATAGGGGTATGGGTGAATTAATTATACATTTAACTTTTTATTTTACATTCATTTGAAACCACATTCACCTCCTGTTAGAGATTTATCACCTTATTAAAAAGAAAATCACTCATCAATAACAAAAAATGTATTTAAATGGTTCACTACTCAAATAGATTATCTACATGCATGGTCTTGTATGGAATTAGTCCAATACCACACAATACACAAGAAAATAATCCATTTATATGGATTGAAACATGTATTATATACACTTATTCTTGTGTAGATCTAAGATTAATACAAAAATGCATTTAATTCTTCTATCACTAATAATTTAATACACATTTTTGTAAAAATTTAAGAAATCTATACGAGTTGGTGGAAAAAACGTTTCCATTATTACATATCATTAGTCGATATTGAAAACCATAAAAAATTATTCATGTTCTTACCCAACAGTAGATAAGAACTTTTCTTTAATTTTTAATGATACTATGTCTGACATCTTAGCCCGATTCCTCTATTCAATTTCCAATTCATGAAATATTATTAAATCAAAATAATACTGAAATAATGTGTAACTACTTTTAGTTTAGTTTAAAAATATTTTTGTATTCTCCCATACTGATTACATAGTACTATATTATAATTACTTAATATGATCTTTATCCTTCTTTTTATGTCGCAAAATATCTTTATGAATTCTCAATCCAAAATCCTCTTCTCCCTAAATCATATAACATATCTATATTTACCCATATATGAAAAATTTTCATATTCTTCATAATGTTAATTGTACTTCCATCAAAATAATGGTGAACCAGAAATGGATTACGCAGAAATCTATAAAATTTACCCACATAACAAAATTTACCCAAACAAGAATTTTAGATTTATTTTTTCTACATCACTGACTTCATTAATGCTTTTATACTCTTAAATATGCTTTTCAAAATGTCCTGAATATTCACATAACATTATAATACTTTTATAACATTACAATTATTTAGTTTCATTATTATTTTCATATATATATGTTTACTATAATGAAAGCTTATGGCCACTCCAATATTCCTAAACCACATGCTAATATATTTGATCTAAAGAACTATCATTAAAAGAACTACTTGTAATCATTAATAATTTAAACCATTATTTAATAAGTAATAAACAAATTCTAAAGATATAATCACTACATTGAAACACATTAATATCTTCAAAAACAGATTTGAAAAAAACATCTAAAAAACTCTTAAACCCACATAATGATCCCCCAAAAAATTATATTTAATCATATTAGAAACATTTCATATTGTCATCATTTTTCATAGTCCATTGAAATTTTTCTTGAAAATGATAAATATATTATCTTATATATGATCGTTCGTGCCCTGAATCACTCAGATAGATCTTCTCCATCACATTATGATAAGTTATAATAACATAATATCTGATGATACGTGAATAAAATTGAAAACATATCAGAGTTCATGTTTTGTTCATCATCCTATTGAAAATAAATTCAACCTTAATAAAATGTTTATATAAATCATTTATCATTATATAGTTGATCTCCCTCAGAATATCTTACTGTGATTAATTATATGATACTCTTCTTATTTTCATTTTCATTGGTCCCAAAAACCCAAAAATAAATACATTCATCCCATGATTTATTATTGTAACACCATGTTCCCTAAACCGATATCAAACCAAATTATATCCTTTTATGATTTTGATTTATCCCAACATATCTATCTAGATATATTTATCCTTTTTCTTATTGTTATTAATATGAACATGCATCATCATTTATTTCAAACAGAACACTATATCATTCATACATTTCTACATCTGCAGTTCTCATACTAATAAAATAATAATAGAAAATGTTTACGTTCTTTTTTCATAATCACCGACTAGTAATAATGAGTTCCTAATGACTTTGAGAATTTTAGGCCTAACAATGGATCATCTGACATACATTTGAAACTTATAATTTCATTTCACCCTTTCAGCACCATAATTCATTCCTATGACACTCAAACTAATTAGAATCACTTCTTCTCCCAATTTCCATCGTTGAGATAGTATCCCATGTTTCTTAAGAAAAATATTTTTTATGAGAACTAAAAGATAAAAAAATAATCTTCATATTTAAATAGGATTCATTCATACTCTATTCAATTTCTCGTTACAATCGAAACATTAATTCTAAAGAAATGGTTATTCTGGTGAACGTTTTCTCTCAGAAAACATTTTCACAACCTGATTGAATTTATGAAACCATTTTCATATGATCTCCTTGAGAATAATGAATATGATTATCCTGAATACACTTTAACATTTCATTATTTTTTTATTACTTCACCACATTTGATTCTTTTCATAATATAGTAATAGCATAAATAATAATTTTATTTCCTTTAACAATAACATAGTCATTATACTGATATATTGACAAAAAATACAACCAAATAACTTATTGGACAAAACAATAAAAATTTTATGATGTGATGATGAATAGAGGATTGGGGTGTCCATTTATAAGTGAGGGGGACGTCATGTTGGTATATTTTAAAATATTTATGTTATCCGTCTTTTTTCACATGAAAATGCCCAAATTTAGAGTAATCACAATAATAATATGTGTAATTTTGTAAATATTCCCAAAAACTAATTTTTCAAAAATTTTATATGGATTTTTTACTATTATCTTTTTTTAACCTCTCGATAAACCCATTGTGGCCTTTTAATAAATTTTTACATCGTTCAACACTAATTTTACAAACAAAATTATTAAATTATTAAATAATTTTTATAATTTATCACAATTATGTATTTTTTATTAAAAATTAAATTTTAATAAGTGTTAAAACATATGTAATATTCATTCCTACATGTATGACATGAAAGAGTTTTTTAAATGTGAAAATGACTAAAGGATTACAAATTTCATATCTCAAAATTCATTATGAAAATGATTCCAGCTACATAAATTATAAAAATTTATATAAAATTGATATAACTTATTATTAAATTCAATTGAAAATATAATTTAACCTTATAAATATTTTTAATAAAAAGTAAAAATTCAATATAAATATTATATTTTCCCTATTAATAAAAATATATATTTTTAAAAGATCCCAAAATTTTCCCTATGTAATATTAAATAACCAGATACCATAAATGATGTTAATTTGTTTATATATGTTTTATATAATATGAATAATATGATTTTAATATGAGTTTACAATTCTTTATTAAACCAACTTTTAGAAAAAAAATGTATTCAATTTTTTTACATATAGTTATTTTATTGATATGAAATATATCAAAAACAAAAAATTGAAAACTGTAAGTTTTATTTACATATATAATCCTATTTTAAACAACCTGTCTAATAACTAGGTGATTACTATCAAATTAAATAATATTATTATTATTTTATTATTTTTCTATAAAACATTGTCTTGTGTACAATGAACGATATCAAAGTAACTAATTATTTTATTTATTAAAAGCTTTGTTGGGAATAAATTTATGATAAAATAAATATATATTAATGTAATGTGGTGTTATATTTTATTTTAAGATATGTAATTTGTGTCACATAGGCTATTGATTAATTTTTTGTTATTATATAATTTCTAAGATTTAAACCACAACCCTATGGAACATCTTCAAATTATAGTTTTTCACCATGAAAAATCACATTATTATCATTTAATTTAGTAAAAATCAGTAATAAATCATCAACATAATTTTATATTTTCACATAAAATTTACTCCCTAATGTTAGCATAATCATATCAAAAAAGATATCATTGTTAATAAATTAATTGTTAACAATCAGGATTATCTATATTCCACAATCGATAAGACTCCAAATAATTTCAAATATAATTATTTACCAACCCTAATGAGTTATTTTTAACTGAATTGAGAATTATTCCAATTACCTAGAAAAATATTAAATTCCATTCCAAATTCAATAGATTAAAACATAAAAAAGATTTATTAATTTCATAAAACTTATTAGATAATTTAAAAATATAATCCCATGATATATTCTACTATATTTATCTTATACATACATGAATAAATATATAATTCCTAAATGATAAGAATTCATACCTATTAACCATGTTCACAACTAGTTAATATTTTCCATAAAAAAATTGAAATAATCATCTAAATCATTTTTTATCAAATCGTAATTAAATTTCATGGATACCAATTCTATCAATTCCAAGAATCATTTTATGCAAATTAAAAATTATGAAATTGACATGGGACACATACTATGTTATACCATTCTTTAATAATATGGTGTCTTTAAATATTATTTCACTAGGAAATCACTTTTCTTAGTTACTAGTTCAATAAAAAATATGTTTATAATTTATTAAATAAATATATAAAGAACAATTCCAAGATGTTTTGGGAATTTATAACTGTAATATCATTATTATAAGATTAATACAATATAATTCTTGAATCTAAATACGTAAACATTTCAATCATCCAATATCCTTCTATGACATAATATATGGAATCATAATCTTATCATTTAATACATTATTCAAAATATATGAAATATGTATTATATTTTAATAACTATTAAATAAAATTTAATAAATATTTTTATTAGTAATACATTTAAATCACTCTGTGCCATTTATAATTTATTCATAGTCTATTCATCAATATGATAAAAAATGTTACTTTTAATACATTTGTTAATTATTCCTTGAGAATTCCCCCTTAGAAATATATTTACATATATCACATATATTCTACATTTAAAACATTAATTTAACAATGATACCATAAAGATTCAAATATTAATGTCCATCAGTTTACATAAGCATTTAATTTTTCATTATAAATTACATTATTTATGTCATTTATTTCCACACCCAATACACATTCTCATTAATATATAATGTTCATTTAACTAATTATTCCCACATTATAAGAAAACTAAAAACATAAAATACATTTCTCCTTGGGGTTTATTAAATTAAATCTCTCTCTATCTTATTTTGTGGTTTAGGAATTTTTATAATGTTGCGATTGTTAATCATTTAATAAGATTAGTAATGTTTCAATAACTACATACTTTCAAATTTTATTTATTATTTCAGTTGGTTTATTGGGAGGATAGTCATTCCATTGACAATAACATTCAATATTTTCATGATTATATTCGGTTCTATTTGTTGATGAAAACCAAAAATCACAATCTGAGTGGTAATAATAGTAGTGGGAAAACACATAATCATTAAAAATAATTAATATTTTGAATACATCATGTAACATTATTCTATTACAAGGTACATTTTTCCTATGTCATTCATGAACATTACCCATTCATAGGGAGTTTTCATATACATTACCATATCCCTAGGGATCTTATAATTATTTTATCATCCCAGTTTCCAATGGTTAATATGACCCTGTACTGACATCGACAATAGAAATCAAAATATATCATACAATGATAATAAATCGGAATATATTAATATTAATTACATAATTTAATGATCCATTCCAAAATAACATAGGTCTTGTTTCATTTTATACTTTCACACCTGAAAATATAGTACATAAATAATCAACATCATAACCCAATGTGTTCTTCATAATGGGTACCCTTCTTATAAATATAGTTTATAAAACATTACATAATAGCCTAGAGAATTTAAACATAAGAGGGAGAAAACAATTCCCATTAAATACAAATAAAGAAGATATTAGTTATCATGTAAGGATAACAAGATCATATGTGTGTGATAACATGATAATAATATTTTAAATAACACTTTAATTATTATATGATGTAATAATGGGTCATGAAATAAATTATGGATGATTATAAGACATTAAACATAATATAATAAAATATCATGACCGATGAGATCATACCATTTTCGAAAAGTAATGAATTATTAAATTCCCATATACTTATAACTTCTTGAAAATATATAAGTAGAAAAAATCTACCAACTTAGTAATTTAAATTAAATAAATCTGTAACATAAAAATACATACAATAAACTAGGTACATTTTTTATTTTTTGAAATAAAATACAGGTCGATGAATAAACTTATGTATATGAAAACTAAACAACGACAATAAATTTTGAACATCAAATAATTATTAGGCATTAATGATTTACATCATGATTTATCCATATTTACTCAATGCATTGAAGGTAGATATATTTGTCACCTATAAAATAATGATAATTATATATATGTTTTCAAAAATATTATAAAAAATTCATTATATCAAAAATAATTCAATGAAACATATTTAATTGGCATTTCGTAAATTTATAAACCACGGAATATGGAATATGATTCATCAAAATTTTAACATCACTAACATAAATCATCCCAAGAAAGAATAAATATGTTATAATTTAATTAAATTTTTAGTGAATCTTATATAATATTAAATTATGTCATCTTATATGGGAACTGAATTTATGAAAACCCTTCGAATAGTTTATGTGGAAATTAACCATTCAATGTTGAAATCAATTAAAAAAATTCAAATAAAAAAAAAATTATCATTGAATAGAACATTTTAGTAATATAATAGCTTCATTAAAGATAAAATATGTCATGGTTATGGGAAAATTTCTTTATGTCTTATTTTTCATAAAAATATTCTACACATTTATTGGTAATGCATTGACACAAATCATTTGTAATAAAAATATTATTCCCATCAAAAATATTTTTTAAAGTCTATAATGGCTAAAAAATTATTCAACAATATAGTAAGATATAAAACTCCATTTTTTATGAATCATGAATATGGAAAAAATTGTTTTTTTAGACCAAAGAGAGCACTGACTTCAATTTTACATAAAAATATACATTTATCTTTTCATCACAAAAGGATATGAAAATGAAGGAATATTTTTTATAAGTAACTATATTTGAATAGAAATATTGAGTTTATTGAGTTATATATTATAAATTTCATCATCTGAAATATAATCATAATAATTTCCTATAGAAAATGATATGAGACATAGAACAATTATCACTTTGGTAACATTTTAATCATAAGCCCCATGAAATATTTTTTCTTGAATTTATATTTAAATCCACCTATTTTTTGGAATTATAATAGTAAAATATATTTATGGAAATACATATACAACAAAAAATAAATAAGTTTCCTTTATGTTATATCTCCCAAATAAATAAATGTAAGAGGAAAATCATTTTTCTCTTGTAATTCTTAAACTGAAATCTCTCTAACCACTTTTATTAGAATTTAAATGTTTCATAAATCTTTAATAAATTATTTTTTATAATTTTTATATTATATATAAACCGATTATAATCTTTAAAAACTCACTTTATTAATAATTATTAATTTGAATCATGATTTTTTGGGGGAAAAATTTTTGTTTATCATGAGTATTGAAGTTAAATAGGTCATGTTCTTGTATATTTATCTCAGTTACCAAACAGATATAATATTAATAAAGAATATAAATTTTTTTAAAGACAAAAAAATTAGATATATAAAAAATGAAATTCATTATTCATGGAGATAGTAGGTTGTACGAATTAACAAACAATGTTTTCATTTTTTGATTGATGGAACAAAAGATACTTAAATTTTAATTCAACCGTAATTATAAAATTTATTTTATATAATATATATATATATCATATATATATATATATATTTATTTATAATTCAATTTAATGAAAATTACGATCAAAGTAGAATAAAATTGTAAAATTAATAAGATTGCTTGATGGTGATGGCAGTGAATTCGTATACCTGAACAATGTTATTGTTTTCCAATGTATAGGAAGGTAAATAGTTATAAATGATATTATAATTAAAGAAGTTTAATTATTTCATTAATATAATGTATAATCATCAATACTATCATAATACCAATTCCTATGTAATATTGGTGGAATGTAATTGTGTTTCTATAAAGAGATGGGAAGTCATATATACACATGAGTGATACATCCAATTCTCATTTGATAGTAAAATGGGTGATAAACTCAAGGTTAATTTTAAAAATATATTTATGCATATTTAGGATACTAAATTTTCTATTTTGGGATAAATAAAATAGATTTATAGGTTTTGAAGAATAGTTGAAAAGAATGTGATCAGTTAAGAAATTACTTCATCATTGGAATGAATACATTAGGTCTCCATTAATGTGATATATATTGGTATTTTGGAATAAAAAACCTATATGATTTGGATATGGAAATATTAATATTAATTTTTTATATGTTACTCTAAATAGATGTCAAAATTTATTATAAAGTTGCGATAAAGGAGGTGGCCTTTTATTATTAAGTTGAGGGGACATTTTGGAATTTCCTGAAGGAATAATTATAAACCATTTCTTCTCAAAAAATGTTCCTCAAATTGGATATTTATTCACATATTACTTATTATATGGCTTTTTAACTAATAAAAAACTTCTGTTTATACATTTTTTGGTGTATGTTTTTACCTTATATTTTTATTAGCCTATATGTTACCTATTTTTTATTTAACGATGGCATCAACTATTTGAAAATTAAATTGTTATATATTTTTAAAAATTATGATTAAATTAGACCATATAAGTACTATTTATAATATTTTATACCAAAAAACATCCATATTTAATTTGTTCATTATTTTTATGATTTTTAAATAATTTAATAAAATTTATATGAAAATATTATCATTTATATTGATTTCGAGCTGATTAATATAATTTAACATAAAATAAAATAATGTAAAATTATTAAATCAAATTTATTATTTGAAAACTACAATAATATATCTTAAATTCTTCTGAAATTATTGGATATTTTTAAATTAATCAAATAATATCATTTTTAATATTATAAAATCTTAAATGAAAAATTTTCCACTAATTGAATATGTAATATTTCTTTGATATTAAAGAATTTTAGGTGTTTATATTATAAATAATTTTTTTAACTAAATTACCATCTTGGATAAAATTTCATTGTTCTGAAAATTATTAGAATAATTTTTTAAAAATTCATTTTTCCATACGTGGACAAATAAAGGTTACTCAAAACCCAGAGAATGAAATTTTCGATCATTATTTAATTTTTATTATATATAAGAATGTTCCATTGATTATTGTCCATTAAAAAACCTAATTTAAATGATATAGTGTTAAGTTTAAAATTTAATTATTCCAATAAATGTTATGATGAAAAATAATTCCATTGCTACATTGTTTTTGAACAAGGTTAACCCGACATAAACATCGTCAAAGTGGTAAATTTTACAATAACTACTATTAATATTTCTCTAAAAGGGTCCCACGTACAAAATTGTAACATCCAAATTCCAAATAATATATATAATTTTTATAATAAAATAAAAATATTATACAAAAATAAATTTAAAAATATTCATGTCAAATTCAATGAAATCCTCTTTTAAGAAATTTTTGTATTTAATCATAAAAAGGTTTATATTTTTCCCATTTAATGGAAAATATTAAATGAATGATAAATTTTTATATTATATATTAATATTATATAAATAATATATTTCAAAAATATTGTTGAATTTAATTTATTTACTCAAAAGTATATTTCTGTCAATAAAATAGTTACTTCAAAGAAATGGAATTTTTTTAATGAAATTATTTTAAACTAAATTCAAAGATAAAATTATGTTCTATGAATATAATTGGATTTCATAAAATATAAGTGATATAAATCTACACTATAAATCTTTTAAAATGTTTAAATTTTTACCATATTCAAGCAATAATATTTTTTTCAATAACAAGGTTAGTAATTTTCAATAGAAAATCATGCGTTACCAAACAAATCCAACTAAATCAACATTTTTTATTATATGATTATTTAAAATATATTATATGAAATGAAAAAAATATTTTTCAAAAAATTGGAATTAAAATTTTATCCCAAACCAATAAAATTTACTTTCTGTGGGAATCTATTAATAAGAAAATTATATAAATTTTACAAAAACTAAATATATATTTCATAAGCATTAATAAATAAATATATATTGGGTACCATATTTTAATATATCTCATTAATTATATAATCCCTTTCATGACATACATTTTAATGGAGAGGTTATAATGATCATATAATAATATCTGAATAATATTTCATGGTTAATTTTAAAAATATTGTTGTGTGTAACATTTGTTATTAAAAAAATAAAATTATTTGAAGGGAAGATATTTTATAAAATATCAATTCACTAAATCTAGAGCCCTTACCACTCAAATATATATTAAATATGAATAAAACAATTATTTGAGACATTGTTGTTTCCCAAATATTTAATCTATACAACTGAACAAGAAAATGTATAGCCTTGGAATACTCAAGACAAACTGTTCACCACATTCTTTTCCTTCGATGTTTCCCATATTGTACATCCCTTCATGATGGAGTATTATGAATCTAAACATAATTAAAATCCTCTTAAAATGATTTCAAAATCAAAAAATCCATAATGTTGGACATTATATTCCAAAAGGATTCAACCTTCACAATTTATGATGGAAAAGACTTGGAATATACTATTCATGGGTCAGATTCTATCTCTGGGGATATAATATAAAAAAAATTCCAAAAATGGGAAAATACACTGAATATATGTATTGAACATAATAAATTCCGTAAAACTCCATCTTGTATTTGGTACCTCTTTCCAACTTGGTGTGTGTATCCCGAATTTAAAGATGTTCACATCTAGAAAATGGTTTGTAGTCCAACATTGGGCTCCTTAACATATAAGTTGCATTTTTTCCCATATTGGGCCTTACCAAATCTTTTATATGATCCATATCCATGCACCACATTGTGGATATAGCTGTGTTCACGAAATTGTCATTTCCCTTTAACATAGGGTGTCTATGAAAATTCACAGCCACATATCTTTCTACCCAAACATGGTCTGTCTACATGGACTATATAACTAGTATTCCATTCGTCCACATCTCGCTAGAAATAAGGAACAAATATTGTGTGTTCCAAATACGACACATTAAGTCCACATATTTAAATGTAACATAATATAGTGATAAGTAATTAATTTAATTTCATTTACCTTAATGTTCTTTTTAGGTATATTGTTTTAAACAATTAATTCATCATTCATGCATAACATCCCTCACATATATAATGTGGTTGTAACTAAAATAGAATCCATTTTTAATAAATATAAAACATTTAGAATAAAACTATATTTATTTTCATGATAACAATCATTATAACAATAATCATTATATCCTCATTTATCATACCCATCCTTATACCCTTTGAAAAACATTTTTAGAAATGATGTAGGCATAAAGAACTACTTCAGGGCTATAAAATAAGGTAACAAATAGTTTGTCCCTAATTAATTTAACCAGATATTTTTTTTTCATATAATCATACTTTTCACCCATGAAATATAATCCCATTACCTTACCTAATGAAATCATATGATTCTTATAATAATCCCTTTATATCATTAAACATAATGGTATCTTGTGGAATCAATATCATTCATATAATATAGCTTTCAAGGATATATTTAGTGTAACATTCATGTTTACATTTGGAATACCCGTAATTTTACATTATATTAAAATATTATAATAAAACCAACCAATGAGCTCAATATCATTTAAAATTTAATTGTAGATAAATCAAAAACATAGTATCCCCAATTTTATCTCGGAATCACCAAAACACATAAACGATTCTCAAGAACAATATCTATATCATAACACACAAAACAAGCATATTGGAAAAATAACATTTTTATGTTGAAATCACAAGATATAATTCACAATATAGAAATATTCAATCAATTATCAAAATCATTCTCTATATCTAAATACGTCAACATGGTATATGGTGTTAATATTTCAATTAAAATCATTATGTCATAGAGAGGAATCCAAATATCAAATTATGGCCATGCCGATATAACAATCGATGTCAGAATATTTATTAATAAACAATAATTATTTTCTAATAATGTAAAAGTATTAGAATATAAATATTTCTTTTTAAAACCATTTGATGATCATAAATGTCCTTGGGTTATATTATACACCTTATAAATGAATGTGGTGTATAACATTAAATTATGCCTCGATGAATGGAGACTGAGAAAAATACATTACCTCAAGATTAAATTATCATTTAAGTAACTTATCTTCAAAAATAATAAACATAGGTAATTTTATACTTTCATGATAACATTTTTCATTTGTATTCATCTTTTTATTTCATTTATTTCCATGTTATGATAATTACTTAATTATTTATATTCAAGATGGATATTTTTATGATATTGCAGACATGAGTCCAAAATGTCATTGGTACAATGAAAATAGTCAATGTGGATATGATTCCATAATCTAAAAAAGAATATTCATGAAATAATATACAATTATAGATCTAAATTATAATTTTAAATCAAAACATTTATATAATATTAAGAATAATGAAAAACCATATAACCATGCAGACAGTTGGAGATACTTACTTTTGAGTAACATTTCCATTTATCAAAGATCATTGAAAAAATTTAATTGTAAATTTATCTTATAATGATTATCATAAATTCATTTATATAATTTGAATCATTATTTTCATACTTCACTATATCCTACATGTGACGTGGTCAAGAAAAACAAATCACATCGTTATGCGGATGTGATAGTTAACAAGAACAACTAATAGATGTTATCATTTTTATGTAAATGGACGATAAGAAACTAATTGATAAATTATTATTTAACAATAATAAATATGTTATTAATATCATATATAAACATTAATTTCATTATTATAATGATTCATGTGATATTGTTTTGAGAAAAAAATTATTTCAGTTCGTGGAGGAGATAGTTCACACGTATGCTTGGATAACTAGTTATTTACCCATTTAATGAATATGATAATGATTTAGGAGATGATATTAACATATAAACATATTTGTATATTTTTTATACTAGAGTTTTTATCTCATCATTATTGGATATGATTTTCAGGAAGTGTAATAAGAGATAAAATAGAAATCCTTAAATAATATAGGAAATGATTCCTTCTAATAACCAATGTTGATTAACACCGCAACACATATAAGGAGGGTTTTATTCCTAGAATATGTACTCTAAAATTTGGGGAGTATTCTAGTAATGTTTTTTATAAGATTTTTATTGAACCAATTTTTTTTTGAATTTTATGGAATTTAGATGAATGGGTACCTCATATAGGAGATGGGAGATGTACCCTTAGAGTTTTTCAAACTAATAAATTATTATAGATTCATTTTCTATTCCAAATGTCTCCAATATAAATTATATAATTGTAGGATGATTTTAAATTGAAATAAATTCATCCAATTCAGATTATAAATGTTTTTTATATTTTCTAATCCTTATCTGTTTGTTTTGATCCTTCCTAATTTTAAAATTGACACTATGTAATTTACAATTTGAGAGTAAAAATAACAAAAAAATTCCAAATAAGATAAAATGAGTCATTAATGACATATTTAGACATAGCCACAATTTTTTTGAGATGTATATTTTTTTATAAAATTTTTATCATTTCATGAAATATTATTTTTTTCAAAATATCACAAATGCCAATTTTGGCATTATTCATTAATTGTATTTCTAAAAATCACATAAAGACTCCATTCCTTAAAAAAGCATCATTTACATATCCCTGACATGTAATAGTCATCCAAAATTTTCTATATTGATTTAAAAATTACAAATTAATTTTATTTTATTATTAAAAATATAATTTATTAAATTCTTTCTTTAATAATTCATTTATTTATCAATATTATGTCATAATTAAATTCTATTATTTAATGTTTACAAATTATAATTTATTTATCATTCTGTAGATAATAAATTTAACATAAAAAATAATAGTTATAGTAAACATTATCCTTTACGTAACCATATATTAAAACATATTTACTTATTTAAAATATGAGTATGAAATTTTTATCTTATCTTTAAATAAAATATAGTAAATGTCATTTTATTACACAATTGGTTTAAAAAGGTTATAATTTAATCTTAGTTTTTTTTTGTATAAACCCACTCAACCAATGAAATAGGTCAAGTGTTCTAGAAATTTAATAATATTAGAATATGATTTTTACATTTAATTACCTAATTTTCCCTTACCCATGGTAAAGAAAATATTAATGCCAATATTCACCAAAAAATAAAATTTATCATATTAAAACACAATATTAATACTGATTATAAAATATTATTCTACTTTTCAAAATTAAATTCATTGAAGTATCAATATTTACATTAAAATTAATATATTCTATGGATCGGGGAAATGAGTTTTTAAAGAAAAAACGGTCATTAATTCACAAAGAATGTATATCCAATTACATTATGAAATTCATTCCAATGACCAACATTTGATTAAATTATTAAAACCTTATTTAATTATAATTTATATTTAATTAATAGAAAAATAAATTTATTAAAATATAATTGATGAAAAATGTGTATTGAATAAAAATAAATTTTTTTTCACTATTTATTATTAAATAAATATTATAAGGAAAATATCAAAACATAAATAAAATTAAATTTTTATACTCTACTTCTAAAGAAAAAGTTATATTTTTAAAATAATAATTGTGTCAAAACTCCATTGTAATAATTTGTACCCCACTTGGGCCGTCAATGGGAGAAGGGATATAGTGATCCCCTAGTCCTACCTCAAGTAGGATATAGGTCGACAACTATCACCATGTGTATAATAAACTTGATTATAGGAGGAATTACCCACTAAACGTAACACATATTGAAGATAAAGATATGTTATACACCATCCAAAACCTTCTCAAACTAGAATATAAAAGAAACCCAAGTATAGAAACGTAATATAATATAATAACTACAAGAATTGGAAGGAAAACTACAAGTACCAAAAAAGGTGAAGTCACTACTGTCCATGAATCCTAAACAGCTTTTACAACACAGAATCTAGGAGTAACAAACATTATCTCTTAACGGCTTCAAATGACCTGAAAATTTGTTTATATATACACAGGGTAATTAAAATAGTATTCTTTGTAGGATCCTTCGTGGAACCTCTCGTGAAAAATTAATGAAATGATGCTTTAACATTGTGAACTAGAAGTGAAACTATGACATCACCTAAATAAGTATACTATGTTCCTAGACATACCATGGATACTCTCACGATATATCTCATACAATATAATATAATATAATAATTAATATCAAGAGTAACACACTACCACTTCCCCAATCGTTTTCTACATTTCTCCAAGTTCGCACGTTCAAATCATCTCTCTACAAAAGTATTTCCTAAAAATACCTATGGAAACCACCACAACAGTCACCTGATGTGTCAATATACACCTTGTTTATAACCCCACCACTCCCACATAACCAAAGTAACTAGGTTGTTTTAGCAGCCACCATAGCCTTTACAACTTTTTTCATACATAAGGTATTATTCCTCAAGTCATTATAGACCGTACAAATTGAAACTATTGTAGTCCATAAAAACATTATCTACATTATATGTGTATTAAATAACCATAATACATTATCGCTATCAATAATTATATATGCGTAAATATATCTTCTTTGCATATCAGAACATATACGTAAAAGGATAAAATAGTAGGGTTAAAGGGGGTAGTCATCCGTCCATCCTCCCAGCAAGATGTTGGGGAAAACACCCCCTTGGGGATCATAATCCCTAGGGTTTCAGTTTCACTAACTGACATGGTGTATTATCATATAGATATAGAAAATTTGCATGATTTAATATAGCTCACCCGCACTATATGGGAATAAACTAGTCTTGAAATCAACTACTACTAACATCTCTCATACTCCTGATTTCCACTACTAATACAAGATATTCTATGAGAACACAACCATATAAATAGGTACATTAGGTTACATTATCCATTTTTTCATTTTCACTTAATTTTTATTTATTCATTAATCAAAAATTAACAATTATATTTTCAACACTTAATTTCATTAGAATCACAACAACATATAATTCCCTCCAGGTATAACTGAACTGAGTCTACAGTTTCATAGAATTATAACCTTCGCATTGCATCCCAATAATCTCTAACCATAAGGGTTAAAAATTCAATCAATTATTTAACAACATTACCACTTTCCATATGTCCAGTTATTCTAGGAAAAAATTCTAGGCTACCAAACAGATGGTTCTCAAGATGTGGGTTGATGAACTACTCATCGACTCTTCACTGCATATAGAAGGAGCAAAAACCCATTAAACCATAAGAATAAAAACACAAAAAATACATTTAATAGCCCACACATCTTCGCCTATCATGGTATGAGGGTAAGAAAAAAAAATATGTCTCATGTAGTGATGAATGTAAAGAATATAAATAAAAAAATATTCAATAATCATCCAATGTAGCTACCAACCCCAGATATCCTATAGATGGTGTTATCTACTAAATAAATGGGCATGATTACAAGGAATCAATCCATAAATAACCTATTTGTTTAGTAATCTTGGGAAACCATATACATAAATCAGTATTATATTACAAATGGATACATAAATTACAATATTTTTTCATCTAAAAAATAAATAGCTTAAGGATAAATCTAATCCATCTAGTATTTTCTTTATTTCATTCATAGTATGCAACATAGATTCCTAGTGAATGAAACAAAATAATTGTGGGCTCAAATTCATAGTAAGGGAAAAATATATCATAGGTAATAATGAATCAATGATAATTGTCAATATGTAAAGGTATATAATAGAAAAAATATGTCATGTAATCAATATCAATGTGAAATTACATAAGCAACATGGAATGGTAATAAATGGAAACACATTAAATTAAAATAAATAGATAAGGAAAAATAAATATGGCAAGGTATGAGACTAAAACCCATGTCATTAATAAATGAAAAAAATGATATGTGTCCATAGATATATTGTCAAAAAATCTCATGGATCAATATTAATTGAAAGTAATATGAGGGAAATTTATTTCATTATGGACGTCATCTCACAAACCATCAAGACATTTCAAAATATAGATTAAGACTATTGGTTGAACCCCATTTGTGGCATTATTATTCTCATGAGAACATGTCAATGCATCATGTAGATTTATAATGACCGTGCTCCACCAATAATTTATAGTCCAAAGAATTACTCATTTTGAAGAATCAAAATAACTAACATTCCATATTACATAACCATATTGGATGATACATATAGATATATTAATAAATCCTAACTAATTAAATATCTATCAATGTTGGCACAAAATGTAAAATGGTATATGCTATCATAAATCACAATATCCATGAAATATAAAATCGATAGTAAGTGGAAAATCAATGTAAACATATTAAAGGAAATTGAATACTATAGGGTGACTAAAAAATAACTAAAGGATGTTAATTTCCATTCCATCCTTGTACAAATAAATAAGAAACCATCTATAGGAAAAATAAGGTTTGTATCAATAAAACTATCCCAAGTGGAGTAAAATAGTTGGCTGTTATTGATGATGAAATAAAAGATTAACTTTGAAGAATGTTTTTGAGGAAAATATCTTTTAATTTTGAAAAAACATTTGAAATTATTTTTATATAAAAAAACATTTTAAACATGAAAAGGAATATTCAATGAAATGACAGTGGATTAATCTATACATGTTGTACTAGGTAAAAATAATATTCATTTTTTATGGTAAAGAGGTAGAAAATTACTCAATAAGAATGAAAATAGAGGAATCCTTTGAAAAATTGGTAAAAGAAAAAAACGGTAAAAATTTCATTAACAAATCATCTTAAAAAAATGAAAAATCTTTTAAGAAAACATGGTTTTTAGAATAAAATATGTATTTTGGATAAAGAAAAAAATAATGTTATGTTTTCTAAAACACCATAGTATGAGTTGAATGTAATGCACTAAGCAATACAATATACAAAGGAGTGCTAAAAAGTAAAATGGGGGCTGGAAATACAAGCCCAACAGGAAAGTACGTGTACAACTGAAAAACATGTACAACTGATGAAAAGAAGATATTGGGTCATCCTCTCGAGATTCCTACCTGAATGGTAGGTACAAATAGCCTCTTTAGCACTCAACGACTATTAGCCTCTTCCCTTTACAGACTCGTCGTATGGTCCACCTCCGGGTACTGTCCAGTCCTGCTACTTTGATCCTCAGTCAGCGCTGCCTGCCATCTACCACCAACACAACAAGGTGTGGGCATAGCCCGTGCAGGTGTGAGTATAACGATACTAAGTAGGGACCCTGAGACCCTCAAAGTCTCACAAAACCATCATGGATATACCATAAGGTATGAAATCAACATATAAACCCACATTGGTATATTCCCATACATATACTTACGTTATCATGTAATCTATCTCAATCATGAGGTAAACACAAAAGATAATGACTTAACAAAAACCAGGATTTTAATCTAGGGGTTGTATCACGATACATCCCTAGTCACAATATCGAAACTTATACTGGTGGAAATATCCTCTTCTATCGAGTACAGTGGGTCTGCCGCACTCATAGTGAGGCGCTTTCTACTAACCTTGGATTGTTGAGATGCTCCTTCTATCGAGTGCGGTGGGTCTACCGTGCTCACACAGAGGCGCTCCCCACCAGGGGTCTGTCGCGCGAACACAGAGGCACTCCCTCTCATATCCTGCTGAGGTACACCACCTCTCGAGTATCGTGGGACTACCGTGCTCACACATAGGCTCTCCCCACTATTGGTCTTCCATGCTCACATAGAGGCGCTCCCCACAAGGCTACTCGAAACACACTGTATCGAATCGGTCTGAAATCGTCAGGTCTCAGCCAGCTACATTGTCTCTGCACTACACACAATAATTTCCAGGAGGATATTCTCCCTGAGCTACTGCTTGATGCTCCAACTATTCTGAATTTCCATGTATAATTATCTCAAAGGTCCGCAACATCATATGGGTCTCAACGCAACAGACGACACATCAATCGGATGCCCGGTCGGTGAGTTATTAGCCTTTTAGTCCCGGGGGCCCGGTTGGATTCATGCACAATGCAACCTAAAAGTATCTCATCATTACACTGTACTCTAGTGGGGTATACTCAACGGGACTATTTCATTTGAAGATAACCAGTGCTGCTGACGGTTCATCAAATGAACGTCCTGTGCAATGATAAGTCAAAAAAAAGGTAAAGGGTCGTGTTGGGCCTGTGTCTGGGCCGACATGGTTAGACCGACCTGGCCCAACCCAGTGTGGGGCAACCTAGTCTAGGAAGACCCGGTTAGACCTTTGGGTCTTGACTATCCCATTGGGTTGGCCAGCTTATTAGGTTACGCCCAAACCGCATGGCCTAGACCAACATGCCACGTGGGCAGTTCGGCCTGCACTCGTGGCAGGTTTGCCCCGGAGTGTCGCGAGGGTGCGGCCCCGCATGGGTCAGCCCGAAGGGTGCGACCGGGCCAGTTAGGCTAGGGCTCAGTGATGGGGTCGGGACACTGGCCTGGCCGGGAGGCTGTGAGGAGGCCGGGATACTGTCTCGGCATGGTGCCTGTGATGGGGGCTGGCTCGGGGAGGCGCGTGAAGGCCGACTGGTGGGCCTGTTCAGGGAGCCAAGCGAGTCACGCACGAAATCTGCCATGCAGGCCAGTATAGGGAGGTGCACGGGGTGCACACGGAGGATGGTAGGTGGGCCAGTGGTGTTCATCCGGGTAGGGCACGACAAAGCGGTGTTCGACTAGGAGCACCGAAGCGCCGCGGGGGCGGCACAGTTCGTGGAGGCCAAGGGTAGCATGGCCTTTTTCATCATCACCTTCATTGTTCCATCGCCTCATGCCATGTCAATGTTCATCATCAAAAAGATCGGCCTAGGGGTTGGTCCATGTTTCTTTTTCCCTAACCCTCCGCATTTAGGGTAGTATCAATTGTTTCATCAAAGAATAATAAAATGAACAACAATTTTTTTAGAACCATGGATTGATTCCTTTCCAATCCGAAGAAAAAAAGAAAAGGTAGATTACATAAAATAAACCCCCTATATTTTATTGTCCTTCATCTTTAGTTTTTGGAATCGCAGAAAGTAGATGAATAAGATAAACGTTCATTGCATACGCCATGCACTTTCCAAACCCGAGCTGCGTCGGCTCATTGACGACGATGCGGATGTCGGTCATCGAAGTTGTATCACGATGGCTGAATCATCAAATAAGTTGTCGAAGAAGGTCGGCGTTCTTCATTCCTCATTCTCCATTTGGAGATGGGCTTCTTCATTGGAAACTTTCTCCAAATAATCATCCTCTCAAAGCTACCACCAAAATTAATATTCCAAAAAAATAATAGATTGAAATATCCTTTTATTTTGTTGGCATGATATTCAAATTGGAATAATTAATTTGGTAGTCTCCCCTTAATTAATTCAAGGGGTTGGCTCCAGGAATTAATTAGGGGTGGTGAAGAGGCACTCCCTTATTATTGTGGGAGAGTTGAGAGGTTTTACTACCCTCCATAATTATGGAGGGTTAGGCCCTGTGTGTTCCCCACATTATAACCTTTCATTGGAGGTCATGTTCAGGTGGCCCCACCACTATAACCTCTTATGGGAGGTTATGGAGTGGTGGTCCCACCTCTATCTTTTAAGAGGAGGTTTTAACCACCAATTACCCACATGGAGGCTCAAAAAAATTAAAGTGAAGATCACTTTATTTTATTAAATTCCACAAAAACCCAAAAAAATTATCTTTTATTCTCGACTCACTACATTCGATGTGAAAGACTCTTTAAGAGAATATCGGCTACGTGAGTTCAACGGTGCCCTCATATTTCAATTTCGAGAATCAGTTCCAATGTTATAAAAACCCACTCATAGATTTGAGGAATTTACCCAAATAGAACATTAGAAATTGATCCCAGGCACACTGGGCCTTGGAAATATGCGCGGAAAAGTTTTACGGACTCGTAAAATGTCCATGTATTTAGGGAAAAAATCCACAAGAATTCTGGGTCATTTCATTTTCCCTACCTCAGGGATTTACGTCCCCATAAGCTACACATAGATCTAAGGGAACAAAATGGGGTATTGATCACGTATCTGATCCTCCCACTCCCATGTGCTCTCCTTGAGGTTCTCATGATGCAAGATAATGCACACTAGAATTATAGATCATCCACCTTGGACACACTCATTTCGATCATCAATCTCCACTAGAACCTCTGTAATAGTCACCCCATCGTCGACGTCCAGCTCCCCATGGTCGATGATGTGAGAAGGTTCATGCACATATCTCCTTAGTTGGGATACATGGAATACTTCGTGCACCTATTGAAACTATGGTGGAAGATCTAGGTGGTAAGCCAACTTCCCTACTCTACTGAGGACATGGAAATGTCCGATGAACCTCAGAGATAACTTTCTGCCTCATCCAAATCACAGTTGTCCTCATTGAGGTGAGACCCGTAGAAACACATGGTCTCCATCCTCAAACTCTAGAGGTCCTTGTCTCTTATCAGCATACAACTACTTTATCCTCTGTGAAGTCTTCATTTGCTCCTGGACGATCCTCACCTTTTCCGTTGTAGCTCGTACCATCTCTTGTCACATTAGTTATAACTACCCAGGGTTAGTCCAGCACATGGGTGATCTACAAAGTTATCTGTATAATGCCTCCAAAGGTTACATCCCAATGGAGGAGTGATTTATGTTGTCACATGAAAACCCCACCAAAGGTATGTGATCCTCCTAGCTGTGCAGAAGTAGGGGACACAAGCACACAACATGTCCTCGAAGGTCTGAATGGTCCGCTCAATTTGACAATCCGTCTAAGGATAGAAGGCGGTGCTCAAACGATGTTGCATTCTGAAAGCCTCATGAAACCACTTCAATAGCCAGGAAGTAAACTATGGGTCTCGATCAAATATAATAAGTTAAGGTACTCCATGTACCTGAATAATATTTTTCACACAGAGGCATCCTAGGATCCCTACTGAACCATGCTCTCTAATCAGTAAAATGTGGGCCAACTTGGTGAGTCACTCAATGATCACCCAAATCTAGTCGTGACCCCTAGATGTATGTTGAAGACCTATCATGTTGTCCAGGGATATCCTATACCACTTCTACTCTGGGACCTCTAAAGGCTGAAACAATCCACCTGGGACTTCATGATCTGCCTTCACATGCTGACAAGTAGGCATCAAGAGACAAACTCTACTACTACCTTCTTCATACCTGGCCACTAGTGTTGTCGTCAATGGTCCTGGTACATATTCGCCACTCATGGATGTACCACTAGAGGGGATTTGTGGAACTCCCTCAACACTTCTACTAAAGTTACACTAGTACCATATTGCATCCTCTTAAGAGGCTGACGAGCACCCAAATTCAGAAAATACCTCAAGTGACATACCTGTGGACATCTAAGCACATTGTGTCTCATAGTTAGCGTCACCATGTTGTGCCTCCCTAACTCACCGAAGCAGTTGGGGAGTGGCTATAAGAGACTGATAGAAAGCTACGCTATCCTTATCCACAAAGGATATCTTAAAAGTATCCAGTTGCTCCTTCGCCTTACCTATCAGCTGTATACCTGATCTTCTACTGAGTGCATCAACAATAACGCTCCCCTTCATAAGATTATATACTATCTCTAAGTCATAGTCCTAAGGAATCTCAAGAAAAAATCACTGTCTCCAGTTCAGGTCCATCTGAGAGAAGATATAACTGAGACTCTGGTGGTCAGAGTAGATGGTAAAACATTCGCCCATCAGATAGTGCAACAACATTTTCAAGGTGAATAACATTGTTGATTACTACAAGTCATGGGTTGCATAGTTCTACTCATACTGTCTCCACTATCGAGAACCATATGTGATCATTGCTTGCTCCAACATCATGACACACCCGAGCCCCATCCCTGATGCATCGCAGTAGACTACATACCCAACGCATTCATCCGGAATCCTCAAGATGGGTCACTAGTCAGCCTCTACCTCAGCTCTTGAATTCTCTATCGGCATCTCTCTGACCACATGAAGGGTTTCCCCTTCTTCTTCAAGGCTACTATAAGTACTTCAACTATAGATAAGTCTGTAATGAACCTTCGGTGGTAACCATCCAAATCTAGTAAACTTTTTACCTCTGTCTCACTCCTGGGTCGCTCCCAAGAATGTACTGCCTCAATATTTTCACGATCCACTACAACTCCATCCACCGAGATGACGTGTCCAAAAAAGTGAACCTCTCGTATCCTAAACTGGAACTTCAATATTTTTCATAAAGCTGGTGCCCTCGGAATGTTTCGAGTACTACCTGCAAATGGTAGGCATGATCATCCTCCGTAGTCGACTAGAGCAGAATGTCGAAGATAAAGACTACAAAAAACCAATCACGGTAAGGCAAGAATATCATGTTTATGAGGCCCATGAACACTACTGGAGTGTTGGGTACACCTAATGGCATAAAAAAGAACTCATAGTTGCTGGACCGACATCTGATGTTCATCTTCTGTACATCCTCATCTCAAACTCTGTGCTGCTGATATCCTGATCTGAGATCTATCTTTGAGAACCATTGTGCTCTCTTCAGCTGATCAAAGAGGCCACAAATCCTAGGGAGTGGGTACTTTTTCTTCACAACACCTGGATCAAGAGAAGGTTGTTGACACAAATCCTCAAGCTTCCATCCGCCTTCTTGGCGAACAGAATCAGGGCTGCCCAGGGAGAAACACTGGGCCGGATGAATCACATCCCCAGTAAGTCCTCCAGATATACCCGCAGGTATCAAAGCTCAGCGGGAGCCATCTGATATGCTTTTGTAGATATCAGTGTTGTCCTGGGGTACATGTCAATGTAAAATTCGACCTCCCTATGGGGATGTAGACCTGGGACAACATCAGGGAAAACAACTGTGTACTGGTCCACCACTACAGGATAAGTCCAACTCTCCATATCAACTGCTCCAAGTGTAGGACAACTCAACTGATGAGTGATCGGCTGCAACCTCCGAGTATGTTCTTCTTATGCTAAAAAGGCTCCCTTCTCGCTGGTGAAGTTGATCCAGGTCCCATTCATGAGGACACACCAAACTTTATGCCCAATACAATCGATCTGAACATGGACTTCAGATAACCAGTCCATACCCAAGATGAAGTCATAAGGCCTCGACACCACATTGATGAGATCCTAGTCGAAGCTCTCACCTCTTAGAGTATGGTCATACTATCGGAAACAGTGTGTAATCATCGATTCTACTCCCGTATGAGTATCTAGCCATAAGGATCAAGCCAACATTTCTGTCAGAATCTCTGATCTCAGAAAGATGGTAGTGGCAATGAAAGTATGACTAGAACCTATATCTATAAATACTGAAGAAAAGGTGGAGTATATACAGATCATACCTCGAATCATCTCTAGAGTGCCATGGTCATATGATTTTGCTTCCTGAAGTAGTGCTCTTTGATATCCACATGCTCCCTAAAGTCGGGGTGGACCTCATTGTGGTTGTGGTGGTAACACCAAAAAACTTCACCTTCCCCCAGCCCCTCGACCATATCCTCTGCCACATTCTCCTATTCCCTATGGACCAACTTGATTGAATAGTAGTCTCTACCTAGGAAGTCCTTCAGTTGTCTGCTGATCATCTGAACGATGGGTGAGATAGTCACAATCCATGTTACCATTCCCACCACATGAGTAAGACTGCCCACTCCTGGAATTTGTGACTCTACCCCTGGTGCCCCATACAACCGATCTTGAGTCATGTGGTCGTCCACCCATTGGTCTTGTCTTCATGGACCTCTACGACATCGGTCTACTGAAACCTATAGAATTTTACACTACATGTCGACTAGTGGTGGGTCTCACTACATGAGACTGCTCAGCAAAAAACCCTCCACTAAGAGGGATTGCTCCAACACCCCTTCCTGCATTTGGACACTGAGGGAAATTACTGAATATCTAATCTCTTGCTTGAGCCCCTTCTCGATGGTATGGGCCCTAATGAATGTGTCCCAAACCATATATGTGGAGTAGCGTGAGAGGTCGATGATCCTCGCTGAGTACTATGCCACTGTCATGTTTCCCTACAACCGATGAAGTAGCTCATGTATCTGTACCGCATGTAGGGTGGTTGGGAAAAACCTCACCCAAAATATCATCTTGAAGTTTTCCCAGAGTAGTGTCATCTCATCGTGCACCTCGAGCCTTAGGCTCCACCATCTGTCAACTGCTGCCTATAGAAGGCTAGCAGTAAGAATCACCATGAAGTATACTGGTTTCCCTAACAGTCAGAACACTCTCACCAAAACCTTCAACCAATCCTCAGCTGCCTGTGGGTCCATCTCTCCCCAAAACCTGGGTGGCCTCTAGTGCTGGAACTTGTGAAACAAGGTCAAGAACCATGTATCATCTGTCGGTGGGGATGGTGGAACCAGTGGCCCAATGGGAGGTAGTACGGCTGGTGCCTCTGCTGGTAAAGGGCTCTGCACTGAGGCCTCATTGTTCAGTGGTCTATCTGGTCGTACAACTCTTGGGGATCTTTCTGGTCGTCTGTGAGGAGGAATCCTGAATGAAAAATATGCAACACGGTCAATTATTATACCTGGTGAGAGGACCTGGTTAACCTGACGTAAAGAAGACTTTTGAAAACACACACGCAATTAGTGTTTTCATGCATTGAGTCGGAAATCTGAAGTTGGGGTCCTGGTTTATTGATACATTGGACACCGCACCAACACTAGACTCCCTGAACTGAGAACCACACTCAGTACCCATAATAGTATTTCTTCATAGAATAGAATGATCATAGTTCTAATATATGTGGTATAATCGAGTCCTCTGATACCAATTTTTCATCACCAATCCCCCAAGGCTCGTGTCGTGACTACCGAAAGCCCGCCTTCTATAGGCCCAGAGATGGAGACTAGTACCAAAGGTGTAAATCCCTAAAAATGGGAAGGCATTGCCTTTATAAAGTGTGAAAACACACAATAGAGTACAATATGGAAGTAAAAAACTATGAAAAACAGTATACAATGGAGTGATAAAAAATAAAAGGTTGCTGAAAATACAATCCCAACAGGAATGTAAAAGTACAACTGAAAAACATGTACATCTTAAGAAAAGAACATTAGCTACAGGGTCGATCTCCACGGATTCCTACCTAGAGGGTATGTACATATAGCCTCTCAGCACTCCACGTCTGTCAGTCTCCTCTGTCTACCGACTTGTCGTAAGGTCCACCTCCAGGTACAATCCAGTCCTGCAACTCTGATCCTCAGTTAGTGATGTTCGTCATCTGCAACCAACACAACGAGGTGCAGGCATAGCCCATGCAATGCTGAGTATAACGATACTCAGTAAGGACCCGAAGACCCTCAAGGTAACAGATAACTAACCAGGATATACCAAAATATGTTAAATCAACAGATAACCCCAAATAGGTATATTCTCATACATACACCTAAGTTAACAATTAATGCATCTAAATCATGAGCTAAATTCAAAATTTACTGAATCCGCTCAAACCAGAATTTTATTTCAGGGGTAGTATCATGTAACATCCCTAGTCACACTGTCGAAACCTCAGCTACTAGAGAAGTCCTCCAATATCGAGTACAGTGGGACTGCCACACTCACACAGAGGTGCTTTCTAGTAACCATGGACTGCTAAGGTAATCCTCCTATTGAGTACCATGGGTCTACCATGCTCACACAGAGGCGCTCTCCCCCGTGGGTCTGCCAAGCTCACATAGAGCCGCTCCCCTTCGTAGCCAGCTGAGGTTCTCCTTCTATCGATTACCATGGGTCTTCCATGCTCACACAGAGGCTCTCCCCACAATGGGTCTGCTATGGTCACACAGAGGTGCTCCTTACTAGGCTAGTTGAAAAACTCCGATTCGAATCGGTCAACAATCATCTGATCTTAGCCAACTACTAGGTCTATACTCTACGCACGCTCGTCTCTGAGAGTATCCACTCCACGAGCTACTGGTCTTTTTTCCAATTGTCTTAATTTCCCACATTGAAGTATCTCAAAGGTCTTCCACGTCATAGGGGTCTCAACGCAATAGACGACATGTCCATCAGATGCCCGACCTGTGTGTTATTAGCCTTTTAGTCCAAGGGGCCTGGTTAGATTAGTGCATGATCCAACCTGACCGTATCTCAAAATTTCCCCGAAATCTAATGGGGTATACTCAAAGGGACCATCGCGCTCAATAAAAACTAGTGTTTCTGCCATTTCGTCAAATGAACACCCAGTGTAAAAGATATGGCCAAAAGAAAGTAAATGGTCATGGTGGGTTGGGGTCCGGTTGGACCCGGCCCGACCCATTTTGGGGCGACCTGGTTTGGGATGACCTATTTAGACCAATTGGGTCTGGCCCGACGCATTCGGTGGGCCGACCTATTAGGATCGGACCAGCCTACTATGCCCTGCATAGCAGGCTGTGTGGGCAGTTCGAACCGTGCTCGGGGCCGGTTCGGCCCGGAACATCGTGAGGTCATGGCTTGGTGTGGCTCGGCATGGAGGGCATGGATGGGATAGTTCGCCCAGGGCACCGTCAGGGGTCTGGGACACTGTCTCGGCTGGGAGGCCGCGAGGAGGCTAGGAGACCAACTTGGTAAGGTTGCCGCCATGAGGGATAGCTCCATGAGGCGCGCGAGGCGCACAAAGGCCATCAGGAGGGCCTATTCAACGAGGTTTCTGGAGTTTTCACGGAAGCTGGAAGGCGGGCCGGTTTGAGAAGGTTCCCAGGGCATGCACGAAGGCCGACAGGTGGGCAAGTGGCATTCGGCCGGGCAGGACGTGACCAGGCAGTGTTCGGCCGGGAGCATCGGAGCGCCGCAGGGGCGACACAGTTCTCGGAGTCCACGAGTAGCACATCTTCATTCCATCGCCTCATTTCAATGCCAATTTTCATCATAAATAATATTGGAAGATGGGTCGGGCCATGTTGTATTGGCCCGCACCATCCGAATTTATGGTGGTATTAATTGGTTCATCAAAGAATAAGAAAGATGAACAACTATTGTGTTACAACCACGCATCGATTCCATTCTAATCCTAAGAAAAAATCAAAATGAAGGTTACAAAAAATAAACCCCCTACATTTTATCATCATTCGTCATTGGTTGACAAAGTCATGGAATTTAGATGAAGAATATCATTGTTCGTTAAGTCCACCATGCAGTCCCAAACCCGAGCTGTGTTAGCTCATTGACAATGATGCAGAAGTCGGTCATCAAAGACGTCTCACGACGGTTGAAGATTTGAATAATATTTCAATGAAGGTCGACATTCTTCTTTCTTCTTTCTCTGTTTGGAGATAGGATTGTTCATTGGGAGCTTTATAAAAATAATCCTCATCTCAAAACTACCACAAAAATGAATATTCCAATGAGATAATAGATTGAAATATCCTATTAATTTTTTGTCACAATATTTAAGTTCGACTAATTAATTATGTAGGCTCCCCTTAAATAATTCAAGGGGTTGAAACAAGGAATTAATTAGGGGAGGTGAAAAGGCTCCCCCTCATTAATTAGGGAGAGTTGAGCGGTTTTAATCTCCTCCAACAATATGGGGGATAATACCCTTGTGGCCCCAACATCGTAACCTCTCATGAGAGGTTATGTTCGAGTGGGCCCCACCACCATAACCATTCATGGGAGGTTAAGTTATGGTGGTCCCACATCCAACTTCCATGAGGTGGTTTTAGCCGCCAATCACCCACATAGAGGCTCAAATAAAATAAAGTGAAGGTACCTTTATTTTATTACTTTCCACAAATACCCAAAAGACTTATCTTTTATTCTCGACTCACTGTCATTGAAGTGAATGTATTCTTAAGCAAATACAATCATGGAAAGTTCAATGGTGCCCTCAGATTTCACTTCCGAGAACCAATTCAAATGTTATAAAAACCTGCTCGAACATTTACTAAACGTACCCTAACAAAAAATTAGAAAATGATTCCTGGCACACCGGGCTTCAGAATCATGTGCTGTAAACTTATGCAGACAAGTAAAATTGCCATGTATTTAGGAAACAAATTCCATGGGAATTCAGGGTCCTTACAATATCCCTTACCTTTTATTCCCTTTAAAGTTAGCTTCCATTAAATTCATATATAATAAACTTATGAAAATTTTACAATTTAATAATTACCTTATTCATGTATATAATTGAATTTATTTAACCAATTACCATTTATTGTACAACTACTCTAGCAATTAATTTTACATCGCGTTCTTTTGACCAAATTTGGTTTATGAGTCAAAACTTATATTGTTGGTCCACAATGGTCATAGGGTTCAATATATATCTTCTCCAAAATAATAACCCTGACATAATTGTAATATTTTTAGATAAATTTTTCTTTTAAAATCAATAATTATATAATGTTTTGAAAAAATAATCAATGTTACAATCATGGAGATGGTAGAAGGTACATGCACATTGGTAACATTCACATTTTTAAATGATCATTGTTCTAAATCGATATGTAAATAAAATCATTCCAGAATTATCATTATATAATTAATATCTTATTATTGTATCACATATACTTATATATAGAATTATATTGTGTAGAAGATATCACATCAAGTAGAGGAGGTGGTAGTCCACATGTTCACGAACGATGCTATCTCTTTTAAAGTGCATGAAGTTGTAATAAAGAAAATGATATATATATATATATATTTCCTGAATGCTAATTATTTCATGAATTTAATATATTAGTTTTTAATGTCGCAATATTTTAATTATAATCATCATTAATACAATTCATTTATCATGGGAACGAATCACATTGCTCTGAGGGGGTAGTAGTCCACACTTCCTCAATCTATGGTATCATATTGATGTAAAATTGAATGCACTAAATGTATGAATTATAAAATGGTTAAAGATGTATAAATACCTATTAAATATCATATATAACATATATAAACAATTTTTTCATCATATTGGCCACCATGAGAAGTGGTAATGGAATAATGAACAATCATCGTTTTGTGAGGCAGTAGTTCACCTTCAACAGAAACATTATTTTTGTAACCCATTAGATGCTGGTCTGTGTGAATTTGTTGGTAAAAAAATCATAATAAAAAAATAATAGTATAATTATTATATTGTTGTAGTTATAAATTATTTTTATATGGATATTTTAGGGGTTTTATAATGGGAATTAAACTAAATATATTGATAAAAATCCTAACTATTTAAACGGGTAACATCATTTGTATTAAACAGAAAGGCTTTGTTGGAAGGGTTTCTGCCAAACAGGAAACATATTGGTCAATTATATGAATTATGGGAGACCATTTGGGTAGTTAATGATGGAAAATTAGATTTTTTTTGGTGTGTGAGGAATGTGTAGAGGTGGTGGCCTTTTTAGTGTAGGCAAAGCACTCACTTGATATTTTTTAAAATATGTTAGGTGTGCGCATGTTATTACCAAATTAAGTAATAAAAAACCACCCAAAATAATTAAAGGAAGGTCCGTGGCCGAAATATTACAATCCAAATAGTGTTGGACAAGTGGATATGTCAATTGTTCCCATAAACATAGGGTTTTATTCCATCTTAATCCTAATAGCACCTTAATAACTTTAATTAATTTCAATCACATTAACATATCATTTTGTTCAAAAATTAAGTTCATATTATTATACCAAAAATATTTTATTTATTATAATATTATATATTGATTTTTAAAAATTCCTATCATAGATGCTAAAAAATTAAGATTCTTATGAATCTTGCAGACATAACATTTAACTTGTTTTAGATGCAAAATGTTCAATAGATTATTATGTTTTTATATTCAATTTAAAATTTTTATTTATTCAAATGATGAAAATTATATTAATAGATATCTAATTTATCTAATTTTACTTTACAAAAAAATTATATTATAATTTAACCTTAATATTTTTCTAAAGGAAAATTCAGATTTTAACTAAAACGTAGTATTTTTCACTATTCTATAAAAAAATACTGTTTTCAAAAAAAACGCCAAAAAATTCATCCATTGATAATTTTTATAGAATTGATAAAAAATACATGTTTATTTAACAAATAAAATTCATTAAAGTGTCAAAATTAATATATAAAATAGGGTTTCCATTAAAAGGTGCTTAAAAATGCTTGAATACAAATCTAGGATTTTTTTGTGAAATATTGGGTTTGATAATATCATATGATTACCAAATATATTGGATTAATATAAAAAATAATTTAAATAATATGTAATATATTTATTATATTAATATCAATCACTAATTGTAATTAATTTAATTTATCTGGAAAAAATATCATTGTTTGATAAAAATAGTTATATATAATAATATGACTTTAATATTCAAATTTTATTTGTTCATTTATAATTTATTTGTAACCATTTATTTAGTTGTACGAAATATATATTTCAATAATTTAGTTAATACTATTCATAAAAAATATTTTCTATATTATTTTATAAAATAATAATATTTTAATTATAGATTTATTCTCAGTAACTTTCATTGTTGCATAAAGTGAAAGTCATTATAGAATGTCGACTTTGTGTGTACCACAAGATATTTAGGATGATCGTTTATTTATATAATGTACGCTAACCCATTTTTGCATTCATTTTAATAAAACTCAGTGTTTCTTCCTTATTAAAATATTGAAAATATTTTAGATTGTAAATATATTATAATGTATACAGATATTATATTACATTACACTCTTGTTTTCATGTTTTATATATGTTATCAAATACAAGGTTATTAATTTATTTTTTGGGGGGTCACTTTCTCCCAACCTTATTTAAATTGCGTCCTATAGATTTAAAATTGATCTTTGTGATAGATTTTTTTGATAAATTCTATTTTCAAAATCCCATAACATGAGAATTTTTTATAAGTAATAATCTATTAAAAATATAATTGAAAGTAGAAAGGTCACATAGAATACCATGTAACTATATCTCCATGTAGGAGAACATAAATGGAATGTATAGATACACACATAGTGAAAAAGGGTAAATATTTATTTGGCGTGTTTGCTTTTTTCCTTCAGAAACATGATAAAAATTAATGGAAAGTTGAGAGCCTCAAAGAAAAAAATAATTGATGATTTAGAAATCCATCAGTTCAACCAAACTTTTGGTATTATGGAAAAACATTTATTTCATAGACATTTTCTAAATGTTTGGAAACTATTTTACTAACCAAGATTATAAAAAATTATTCTTAGTTGACAGGATTCAATATCATATCACCAATACTAAATTTTGGTTGTTCTTTGATCAAATTCTAATTCATCCCTTTACTCCCAAGAAATTAATTACCAAAAATTATTTTTTAATAGTTGAGGCACTATATTTTTTTTAAAAAAAATCAGTTTCCATTAAAATAGTGAAATGTCATACAATTTTCATTTTAAATATTTCCCATAATAAACATGGTTAATATATTAATTTCTAATTCTCAAAAATGTTACTACAAGTTTATCTTTAATATTTATACATTATGTTTATTAATGAAAAATCTGTAAATACAACAAGGACATTGAATAGTCTACTGGTTGGTGTGAATCCCTGATCATCCTTTTTTCATGGTTTCATGACCTATTCCCTCATCAGATTTTATTTTTTGTCAACCTTTTTTGAGTTTTCCCTTTTCCATGGCCATATTAATATAATATCTGAAACATATTTCATGCAAATCCTTGAAATATGTTTAGTCACTAAATTTCATTATAACAAAGGTTTAAAATACAACTTCAATATATTAATATTCAATCCACTTATTTCCACATAGATCTTTAAATGATCTAGAGTTTATCCTTTAATATAGGGTATTGAATTGGGTAATGTACATGTTACCCACAATAAAAAAAATGAAATATAAAATATTTCTAGTATTATTCTCATTTACTTCCCTATTACTCAACCTTTTCCCTTGCAAATATTTGTCTCTATGTCTGTAATTACCACTGATAATGCATTTACATGTTCCACTATGAAAATTTCCCTAGTGTCTCCATCCACACTTCTCACATGTTGAAATTCGAGAATTATTTTTTACCTGGACTCCACCACTCGAGCTCTTAATGTCCTCCATCCTTCTCTTAAATTTTGTTATCAGGAGTTGGTAATGGTATATATTGTTAATAATATTTCTTGAAAACTGATTTGGCATAAACTTGATATCATTCACTAGTGTAATCATATAATTTGGTTACTCATTTTCAACATCATTTTCTTCTTGTTCATTGTTAAAATGAATACCTTGGTTTTAGAAATTGACTACAACTAGAAAGAATAGTGTGAGAAACAATATTCATAGTGAGAAAAGTGTATAATTTTCTATAAGATATTTAAATCATGACTCATTATTTTTAAATATAATACTACTAACATGTAACCATTATTATTCATTATCAGGAATCATTCAAATTTTTTATAATTGTTTTTTAAAAAATATGGATTATGATAATAATATCCAATAGGAGTTTCAAACCGTGTGCATTGTACTTCCCATTATCGTGTACCAGGTTACCCCAATTCTGTCCCAGAACACCTTATCAGATTTGTTACTCCTAGGTACATCTGTACAAGAATAAAATCCACATCTAGTATCCATGAAATGTTTTTTTTCTATGAAGAACAACATATTCAATACTTTAACAATATTTTAGGGTTTTAATATACTGTAATCCAAAAACTCTACCTTAGGGTTGAGTTCTCTAAACTAATATTTCCTAAATCAAGTTCCCGTGTTTTATTTTAAACATCCCACATACCAACCATATTGATCCATCCCCATATTTCATAGATATTGTTCCTGCTAATAAATACGATGTAACCATTACAAAGAATAAATCCCCAAATGACATAACAATTTAGCTGTCTTGGTAGACTAGATACATAAATGTGCATTGCATTAAAATTGGATGCACTTATTATAACATATTTGTTTCTTTTAAACAAATACAAACATGGCGATCTCTATAATCCTTCTAGTTTATTATTTCATTTCTATCATAGTTCTCTTCTTGTATTCATTGGAAAATATAACTAATAAGGGTGAGAAAAATTATAAATAAGGGAATAATATATTGGAATCAATAATGGGTCAAAGAGAATTTTCAATATGGAAAGGTAATTAACTTAACACACATTCCATGTAATCCATTAACTTGATGAATGTATATATGAAATATGGAAAGGTAATAACTAGAAACACATTAAATTAAAATAACTAATGGAGGAAAAAATAAAAACGGTACGCTATGATGCAAAAACACACAACATTACTCAATGAACTGAAATTAAATACATCCATAGATATGTCAATGAAAAATATCATGGATGAATAACAATTGAATCCACAATGAGGGAATTTTTTTCCCTTTGGAATTCATGTATTAGGTAGATGAAAACCTATTACTATTATGAACATTCAAAATATGGCTTATAACAATGTGTATAAACCAATATGATAAATTATTCATCTCATGAGAACCTGTCGATGCATCGAGGAGCTGTATAACATCCAGGCTACACCTGTCATTGCGAACCCAAATCAATCCACAAATTGAATAATCAAAATAACTAATAAGAATTATAAAATAACTCAATTGGTTGAAAAATATTGATTGATAAATAATTCTCCAATTAATAAAATAACTATCACCATATGCACTGTAGGTAATGTTCTATATAGTTTATTCCATATTAATATCCATGAAACATGAAAAGGATAACAAGGGAAAATTTTTTGTTCATCGAGCAAAGGAGATTCAATATATTAAGGTGAATAACAAATATATCATGAAAGTGAATGTAAATAGTATAAATGGACAAATACATAATAAAAAATACATAGTAAAATTATGGATTGTATCAATAAAAAAACCTAATTGAGTAAAATAGAGGGTTGTTGTTGATGATGAAATAAAACAATATATTTTAAATATATTTATTAGGAAAATAATCATTTATTTTGTAAAAATATTAAAATATTTTTATTTTAAAATATCCTTTTATAAATGAAATTTAGGATTCAATGAAATCATAGAAATTGAATCTATACATATCGTAAGAGGTAAAAAGAATATTCTTTTTTTATATAAAAGGATAAAAAATCACCATTTAAATATAGACTATAAGATTATTTTGAAATATTTGTTAAAGAAAAAAAGGTTAAAAATATCCTTAATAAACATTATAGAAATTTTCTGATTTTTTTAATAAAAAATGGTTTCTAGAATATATATGATCTCTGACTAAAGAGATATATCAATTCAGGTTTTTGTAAAAACATTTTCCAAAAATATTCTGAGCTCCAAAGAGTGGAAAAAATGGAATTAATACTTGATAATAGTCATGAATAAATATATTATAATTAAAGGGCTTATTGAACAATGTTTATATAATATCCATGATGGGAAATTACATTAAATGATTAATTGGATTATTCTTGTGTAAAATAATCATTAAACATTCTGAAGAATCACTTATCAGTTCCAATTTTTTAAAAAAAGTAATATCATGAAATAATTATATTAAATGAAAATTTAAAATAAATGAAGGAAAATTTGTTAATGATAAATATATATCAAAATTTCCAATATTTACTCCACACTAAATAGGTATGTGGTTAATATCATAATTATCTAACAGATGGAAAAAGTGAGATTGAAATCCATACCAATGTTGAAACAAATGAATTGGAAACCCAAATGGTATTAATTCCTATATATATATATATTTATTTAATTACCAAAATGAAAATAATATTATTTATATTATATTTCAATGTGGTAGTATGTACACCAAATAATATAAATTAAGTGTACAATAATTAAGTATACCTTGTGCAATGAAAATGAGTCAAGAATCCCTTACCCTGTGTTTCCTTTTTGGTGAATGCCCTTATAATTATTTTATAATAAACTTATGTTAATTTTATAAATGATTTATAACCTTCATCATCTATATAATTTAATTTATTCCACTTATTACAGTGTTTTTTAAAACGAAAAAAAATAATTAAGATTTAATCGAGTGTTTTTGGCCAAATTCAGTTTATGTGTCAAAAAAAATATTGTCAGTCAAATATGGTCATAGGGTAAATTATATAACATAATAAAAATATTAAACATGAAATAATTATCATATTTATACGTCAATTATAATTTTATAGTCAATCATTAAACATGGTTATGAAAAATGAATCTGTGTCACAATCATGGAGACGATAGGCCGTACATACACATGAGTTGAATTCCTCTCTTAATTTGAACGTTGTGGAGAAAATATAAATAAATAAAATATTTCCATAATGATAATTATATAATAGATAACATATTATTATATCTGATATATTTATAGAGAGAATAATATTTTTGTAAAAGTAATCACATTGCATCGAGGAGGAGGTAGTCCACGTGACCATGAAAGACATTATCTCTTTTAAAGTGTGTGATAGGGTAATAAAGAAAATGATAATTATAAACATATATACCTACAGAGATATAAATAAGTCTTGAATATCAAGTAGATTTCATATATGTCTGATTTTTTTAATTATAACAATTATTTATACATTCCATGTATTTTGTGATCGAATCACATTGCTTTGAGAGGGTGGTAGTCCACACATCCTCAGATGATGTTATCGTATTAACATAAAATGGAATGTACAAAATGTATGTATTATAAAATTTTTAAATAATTATAGATACATAATACATATCATATATAAGATATATAAACCATTTTTATATCTTAATTTCCACTATGATAGGAAGTAATGGAAAATGAACAATCATCATTTCGGGAGGCATTAGTTCATTGTCCACAAAAATATAGTGTTTTTAACCATTAGATGTTGGAGTTTTCTTGTTCAGGTAAAAATAACATCATAACAACATCGTAGTATATTTAGGATACAAGTTTTTATACAATAATACAATAAAGATATTGTAGGGGTTGTATAATGGAAATGAGTCTAGAGAGATTGCGGAAATACATTACCTTTTAATTAGGTAACATGTTTTGGTTATAACCAAGTGGCTTTGTTGGAAGTAATTATGAACAAAGGGATGCTTCTAGTTCTTGGATAAGAATTATGGGAGACGTTTGAGGTAGGGGTTTTCCAATTTTAATCGGTTCGAGTAGTGCGTGTAATGGGAAGATGTTATGGGAGTTTATTAGGAAGGAAAACGACTCACATGGTATTTTTGAAAAGAAGTTATGTGTTCACATGATCTTAGCAAATAAACATCATACCAAACAACAAAAACTAATAAACTTATGTTTCATGGAGAAAATATTTCAATACAATGATTTTTAGAAAATTTTATAGGTTATTTGTGCCCTTAATCTTAGCATTTTAGTCCATTTTAAGCCTTATTAGATCTTAATCACTATAATTAATTTTAATTAATAACCCTTATAATTTCTGTCAAAAATTATGTTTATATAATAAGAAAAAAATATTATAATTATTAAAATGTTGAATGAAATATTTTAAATACTAAAATCACAAAATATGAAAAATTATGATTAATGTTAATCTCACAGCTAGACAAATTAAATAATTTAGTATAAAACTATTTAAAAGGTAGTTTCATCTATTTAATATAAATTTATATGGATTATAATGAATTAAATTATATTTATAGATGTATAATTTTTCCAATCTGACGTTAAAAAAAATATAATATAATTTATCATTAATTATTATGTAAAAGAAAACGCATTTTTTGACTAAAACACAATAGTTTTGACTACTCACTATAAGATGAATTTTATAAGAAAAATCACAGAAATTTATCTGAAGTTATTTCTGACATTATGAATTCCAAAATAATTATTATTTTATCAAATAAAATTCATAAAAGTGTCACAATTAATATGTAAAATATGTTCTCGATAAAAAGATAGTTAAAAATTCTTGAATAAAAATATTGGATTTTACGTGAAATATTGGGTTTCATAATATATTATGTTAAAAAAATATTGGATGGATATAGAAAATAATTTATTAAATATGTAACATATTTATTACATTATTATCACTCACTAATTATAATTAATTTAATCTATGAGGGTTAACCATCTTTATTAGAAATAATCATTTTCTATAAAAATATGCTTTTAATATACAATTTGTTAATATATTAATTTTTTATTTATTTGTAACTAATGATTTAGTTTTCTAAACCATATATTTTCATATATTAGTTAATAGTATTATTAATGGATAGTTTATATCTTATTATACTAAATAATATTATTTTAATTATAGAATTTTTATTCGTAAGACTCATATTATGTATAGAGAAATCCATAGGAGAATGTCCCTTTAGTGTGTTACGCAAGCTATAGATGAGGGCAGTTGTTGAGAATGATGTACACTAACCCACTGTCTCATTAATTGACTGTTAATTCAGTGTTTCATGCATTAAAATGTATATAATATATTTTAAATAGTGAATATATTATAATGTATACATATTTTATATTAAATTATGTGATTCATGTCATGTTTCATACATTCTATAGAACACAAGGTTCTTAATTATGTAATTTTGGAGCATCACATCCAACATTCACATCAATGAGTAAGGCAAGCATCAACTCATTCCATCATCTCTTGTGTCCTCCCTGACACCACATGTGTAAGCTGATAGATCTTTCCAGTCTATGAGTCAAATACTGGGAAGAAAACCAGGAATCCCTACCTCACATACCACAATAGAACTCCAGGATCACATCACATTTGGCCTCCCTACCCCAAATAACACAAGTCTCATATCTAGAGCACATCACAAGAAGCATGAAAAAGCATTGAAATGCGATCTCGACCTAAAATGAAAGGAATTTAGTATTCACACAATAAAATCTATCACATCTCCAAAGAATAATGTACATGGAATTTACAAGAAAGAGATCAACTCATGAACAACAAATTAATTTTCTTTTTATCATAAAATTTTCTCTTATTGCATCTAAAATTAACCAATTTATTTTTCATTGCTTCCAACTATGGGAAGCCTTAATAGAATGAAATCATAAGGTATAACAAATGAATTAAATAATTAATTTAATGTTCCTTTAATTCCATTAACAACAACCATGAACGTGATTTAGGTTCATTAACCATTTCAATTAAACCAGAATTTTTGATTCAACTTGAATAATATGAAATGATTACATCAACATCCAAATTTATTAAATGTTTCTCTTCTATTAATTTTACATTTAATTTATAAATTATATCCTAATTTATGTTCTTTAAAAAATTTCATCAATAAAAACATTCTAATCCCAAACATTCCCTGATATTACACTAATAAAAAAATCAATATGAAAATTGTTGTCATAGTATGAAGAAACGACATCACTACGTGACCAATGCCAATTGTTTAATCAAGATTTACGAATTATTATTTCAATTTCAATGAATTCAAAGGGGATAAATCATATTAAATCTATTATTTCATGTAATCCAATACAGATGCAATGAACTTCATTCCTTAAAAGGTCGTTGAATTTCATCGCAGAAGAAAAGATTAATGCAATAGATCCCAATCAACCCTCACGAAAGACCCTCATCCATCAATGGTTTCAGAGGAAACATTGTACTAGCCTCATACCATGAAAACCCCATTAGAATCAATGGAGACAATGTTCCGTCACATGGAAAATAGTATCATTCCGAAAAATTTTGAGGAACGGCTAAAACGGAGGTTTAACCTACCCTAGATCAAAGAAGGATAACTATGGATTGAATGAGGGCCTAAGAATCAATCCATGATGAAGGAATCACTATAACATTGATGAAAGGTTCTTCAGGTTTCCTAGTGTCTATAGTTTTGATGTATCCATATAATTTGACAATGTAGAGTGAAAAAAAAACCTAAATCTTTAAAATTGTGGGGAATTAATTGATTTTTAATCCCATTTCATATCATGTAATTCCTAAGGAATAGTTTCTTCTGAAAAAACCGTCACATTTAAAATTTATTTTATTTTTGAGACCCTAAAATATTACATGTTGTGAACCCCACATTCACATTGGGAAATAATTCTCCATAGATTGAAACCCACATTAATGTCATGAAAGCACACTTCTTAAGTCTATCAGAAGCCAAACACCTCCAAACTTCCTCTAATGCTATTCTATGATAAACAAGACATGGAAAAAAATAAATGGTCGATCCAGGAAGATCCAAGCCCTTACACCAGATTCCCTTCAAAACATTATCTTCCATGAAAATCTAAAACCAACCTAAAGAATATATGGAAAATTGGTCATCCAAACAAACACTATGTAAGATACCTCTTATTACATTCCTCACTACTATATCTCACTACATCATAAGAGAAACATGAACAATAAAATGAAACAACCACTAGTAGATTATAAACACTCTCGTGAGGGAGATACTTCTAAAAAGGCAGAAAGACACAATAAGAAACATGATAAAGGAATCTCTTAACTATATAGGGTCTACAACCATCATATGAACAACGTTATAATAGAATAGATAAACATCAAAAAACATGGTGTAGTGGGAGCATATATATAACACACGTTCCTAGGTACTATACCCAATTTTCCCATTCATCACAATGGATGATCCAAGGGGATAGAATTCCTGCAGAACACCTTATCTGGGTGTTCATGGTCTTCTATGGCCCCTCAATGAATTTTGAATCATCATCAACATCTATATCACCCCAATTGATGATGTGAGAGTCATTGTGAAGATAATAAAAGATCATAAACTTGTGGTAAAACATCATTTATTATGATCATATATTGGGGAAGTTCTACCCGATACAACACGACTCTAGCACAAGATAAAGCCTCAAAAGACACATTATACCGACAGATGGCTTACTCCCACAACCAAACTTTTACTGCCCTCTATGGGGAGTAATCTTTAGAAAGATGTGATCCCCAATTCTAAACTACAAAAGTCTACTACTTTATTCTATATCTGATTTCTAATGTTTATTCACTTGCTTCATCCATTCTCAAATCATCTAAACCATATCAGTTGTATTTTATACCTGTTAATTCCTAATAATTGTTGACTCTCTAACATGAATCAATCTCAACAATTAATGTAAGTGTTGACCATAAAATGGTTCGAATAATGCCATACCAGTGGTGTAGTGAAAACAATTGTTTTAGGAGAACTCTATAAAGGTCAAGTGTTTCTTTCAAGAACCTCAAAAATATAAGACACAAGAATGACTCATGTTCTCAAGAGTCGAATGGTCTTCTCTATCTGAATTTTCTTTTCGAAAAAACAATAATAGAAAAGGAATTGTTGGGAAAAAAGCATTCTAGAGAGATATCAACACACCATAGGTAAAATTATTATATTGATCAGAAATGATCATCCATGGGACTCCATGGATTCTCACCACCTCCCCCATATAATGCCTCAACAAACCCTCCACTAAGCTCAACTCGTTTATTTCTATATAGTGGGATGATTTCAAAAAATCATCAACTGCCACACATATATAATCATAGCCTCATTTAGATTCAAGAAAACTTGTATCAATGTCCATAGATCTATCCTCCCACATCTACTGAGGATAATCTAGAGAGTATAAAAATGAAAACATGAACATAATTTCCTACCATAACATTCTGGAAGACTAAACATCAACACACAAACTCTACAACGACATGGCTCAACCCAAGACACCAAAATAGACCATTCAAGGTTTGGTACATAATTATCAAACTAGGATGAACTGATATAGAAGAACTTTGGAAATCTCTGATAAAAACATAATGAATCTCTAAAGGAATGAAAATCCATAATAAAAACATCAGTTGTTGTTGTTCATCTTCAGACCAACCATCACAGGCCTGACCATAATCAACTTAGTCTATTAAGTCCTCCACCTCAGGATCCTCCATCATCAACTCTTCAACCTGCTGCACTAGATATTACAGCACTACCAAATAAAAAATGCATCCTCATCAGCTAACCACTCCCATATCTAGGTGAAAATCCAAATGTTATTCCATCACCATCTAAAAATCACCCAATTCATTCACCAATCCACTAAATGACTTTAACCTTATAAAATCTGCTACAACATTTACCATTCCATGTTAATATAGAATATCTAATTCTTAAACCTATATGATCTACATAAAATGATGTTGATACAAGTTTAGGTCACACTAAGATAAAATATACCTCATGATTTCTTGATCGGTAAAGACCACACACCCCTCTCCAATTATTTGATGTCTCCACAACATCAAGAATAACGCCATCGCTACATAATCAAGATCATAGGTGAAATAGTTATTATTAGGGGGTTTTAACAAGAGATAGCCATATGAATGATCGATCTCAACTACATTAGAATACAACCCAACCCAAGACTTGAATCATCATAGAAGCCTCAAACTAAACTCTTTCTGTTGGTAGAAAATGAATATAAGACCTAACCATCTTCTATATCTTATGATAAAAAGATGAATGGCATAGATCATTCCATAAGAGCCCATAATTTTTTTTGTGTTAGCACTATCTAAGGAGTCGCATTTCGAGAGAAATCAGCTATGAACCTACTTTAATAGAATGAAAGATAAAAGAAACCTATTACATATGACACTGTATTTGTGGATTCCCAAGAAAACATTTCATCTATCATCGATAAAAAAATACTCTATTATGTCACTTTTAATTTCTATATAAACGGACTTCTCTATCATAGAACTCACAATTTGGAAACTTCCCAGAAAACTTTTCATGTGGAAGAACTCCCAAAATGGCATGCAGATGCTCTACATGCTCCTACTCATTGGTGGGGTACACAACGATATCATTGATAAAAACTCCATGAAATTATTCTAGATGTCTTGGAACACATTTTTCATTTACCCCATGAATATAGATAGATAATTCCTCACAATGTATGACATTACAATGAACTCATAATTCTCAGGAAAAAATATAAATCAGTCCTCATAATATCCTCATCCTTTAGTTTCATATGATGATATTCGGACCAAAAATCAATTCAGAGAACAAAAATTCACCCTTATGTTGATCTAATAAATCATCAATCCATGTAATGGTATTGTGGTTCTTCACCATCACTTCCTTCAATCAATGATCATCAATACACAACTACAAAAAACCACCATCCATCTTCCCGAACAAAATTGGTTCACCCCAAGGTAAAAAAAATGGCAAAAAACCGCATTGTAGAAGAAAATCAATCTCTACAAGAATCTGTCACAACTCATAATATATCAAATATTATTGATACATTGATACAGGAAAAAATATTGGGTGTAATTAGATCTCAAAATGGATCTCCGAATAATGGGATAATGCTAGAAAATCTTCAGAAAACACATCTAAATACACATCTATGACCCTAGCAGTGCCCAATTGTAGAACATTGGAGAAACACCCCATCAGCTCATCCATTATGGTTTAAAATGACAGAACATGCCTCTGACCAATTCAAGGGTCTCTCTAAAATATAATCACTACTAGAATTCTATCAACATCGAAGAACACAACATATCCTAGAAATACATCCATGATAAACTTCACTGAATAAAACCAATCCATTTTGAGGACGAAATACCATGTTTGTATACATAAACATTGTAAATATCCTTGGGATTTTAACTTCCAAAAACATGCTCGTAGTCTTTGTATACTTCAAACAAGTTAGCTCAACCACCATCTAGAATATTCAATGCCATGGGAACTGTAAGTCTCTATACCTCAAGTCTGAAATCATGGAAAAGGGTGTGTGATATAAACGAGTGTATCACTCTGGAATCCAACTAAGAATTCACCCAAGTAGAAAATAAGAAATGTGTACCCTGAATGATGTTTGGCTCAACTAGAGCTATCAATGCTAAAGAATGAACTTGACCCTGACCTGATCCATGACCTCTATGACCATGGTAATGACCACTTCCATTATCACACTCGGATCCTTGAGGACTTGGAGTGTTTTGGGGATAACCTCTTCCTACCCCGTATTCTCTATGTGAATACAAAACTGGTGCCACCAAATGATTTTTACTCAATTGGAACTACCTCAATATGGGAAATTGAAGTGAAAGACATAGCATATTCTAATTCCTCAAAATGGTCGAGAATTCTCACCACTTTTTGTATTCATCATGAATTGTGTGACATGGCGCTAGATCTATGGATTAAATGTCTCCTCAACATTCCTCATGATTTCATCCTAATATGGAAACATGTCCGAAAAGTATCATTGAATGACCCTAAATTAGAATAGAAACACTAACACACTTGTTCTACCCATCCAAATTGTATTTAGCTGCTAGAAACAAGCATATGTCATGGTCAAAGACTGAAATTGTTCTCTAAACTAGTCTTGGAAATCCTCACATTAGAAAAAATACTCCTCATGATATCCAAGGAACAAGAAAAATCACTGCCTTACTTCCCCACATAGAATTGTCAAAGACAATGATAACCAGTTCTCCATCCAAACAATGATCAAAATAAAAACTATCTCCACAACCTCCAACCATTCTTCTTTGACTATATCTGAAATGGATCTGTCAAACCTCTGCAAACTCTTGCACTGAAACTCTTTTATTTTCATTCTCTATGTGTCATCATCATCAACATCTACCCTAAAACAATCAACTGATGAAACCAAGTAAAATTATTATTCATGAACCTGACGATGACATCTACATGGAGCTATACCTATAAATAGAAAAATAGGTAGAGCTCCTAAAATAATAATATGTGAGACTATAACCTTAATTAATTGTTTTCTTTTAATTCATATTTGAGTAAAATATCCCATGATATATTAATTAAAACATTGACCCAAAGATGAATGATGCATGATCCATTCCTAGTTCTCTACCTTACAACCAACATATCTTCATTTAGTAGACACTATAAGCATAATAGTCCATGAATAAGATCCCCTAGGGCCTTGAAAACCTTTTTCTCAGCTAGAATCTCGTGTTTAATGTCCTTTCTACCCATAGCTGAAAAAATTTCCTAACCAGCCCATTCAACCTCACCTATTCCTAAATTCAAACTCCATCATTTCCCTCAACCGGACCTCTAATACCACAATTACACTACTCACTCCTAAAAAAGTGTTCCCCTCCTAGGTTGAAAATGGGAGAAGAGAGATAATTCCCACCCTAGGATCATCCATAATTAGGCTCCGGGTTAGCGAACATCAATTAGGGTATAATTAATATTTAGTTCAGAGTCATTACCCAATTAATTAAATAGATAATGATAATAAGTTTAAGATAGAAACCAACCAACCATTTCTCATACGATAATATAAAACAAACCCATGCAATCATGTGTAATATCTTACAAAAACTACTATAACTGGATGTAAAATTTAATGTAGCAGTATAAAGTAAATATGGAAGTGACCATGTAGTGTAAATAGATCCTAAAACCCACAAGAAAGAAGTAATTATCCTGATCCTCAAACATCTAAAACTGACTTCAAAATAGTATATTTATATATCTACATTGAGGAAGTTGGAAATATAATCATTAACATCCTCCCCAATACCTCTCATGTAAAAGAATATAAATAATTATAATATAGAGTGAACTAGAAGGGAAACTATCTTTTCCTGTAAACATGTATACTAGGTTCCAAACCTCCCCATGGCTACTATCACCATGTATTGTATCTAATATAGTATAATATAACATATTATATCAATCGTCATCCTACACCTCTTACCAAATGTTTTCCCATTTTTCCCCAAGGTAGATCATTCTTAGAATCTCTATCAAAAATGTCTAGCCTATAGATAAATGGGTGAAGCACAATAACATACACCTCAAGCATCAACATGAACCTCGTGCATCACACCACCATATACACATAACCATGGTAACCAGTTAGTTCCTAGAGAAACCAAAACCTGTATAACATGCATCATATATCTATTATTATACCTCAATCCATTTCTTCCCATACATGTTGAACTAATAGTATCCATTAGAAAAATATATCTAGAAAAAATGTGTGTAAAATTACCATAAGACATTACATAAATCTACCAACATATATGGGTAAAACAAACCATTGTGCATATCAACACAACTATCTAACAAGAGAAGATATCTATGCCAAGGGGGTAGTCATTCATCCATCCTCCCATTGGGATGTTGGGGAAAACACCCCCCCCCCCCACACCAAGGCATTAAATCATCAGTTTGTCATTTTTCTTAACCAATAGGGTAGAGTAACATATAGTAACATAAAATTCACATGATATAATACAGATCCCAACCACAATTTTGGCATTACCTAGTCTTAGTTCAACAGTTGATAATGTCTCTTTTACTCCATGCTGCCATAGATAAGTCGGGATAAACAATAAGAACAGAACAATTTAAAGAGCCACATTATGTAACTATATCACTTTTTACTAGTTTGGTTTTAGATTAATTATTTCAATAATTAATAATTAACCATTATCATTTAAAAATTTCATTTAATTAGTGTCACTACGAAGTTCCATTCCCTCAAGACATAACCAAATTGAGTCCATGCTTTCTTAGAATTATAACCTCAACATTGCATCCTGAGAAGATCCAACATTATGGGTTAAACATTCATTCATTCATTTGACATCATTACCACTATACATATTTATTAGTATTCAAGGAAAATAAGTTATCCTACAAAATTAAAGGGGATAAATACGGTGTGTATATGAACTACTCATCCTGTATTTCCCAAATATAGATGGATCATAGACTCATCCACAACATGAAGCTAAACAAAGAAAGAACACGGAATACCGGATGTGTCTTCACCTCTCTTTGACGAACATTAATCAAACCTATTTACCTCATTATGTGGGGAATTAAATATAGATAAAAAACTACATATTCATCCACCATCTTACTTCCACATTAATGAGTAATTATAACTTCATCCTATTCCATCTTCTCTGGTATTTTCCTCAAAACTACATGAAAAAACTGGTGCATATCCGCACTCTATTCATCAACTGAAACACCCAAAACTGGGTCTCTCTACCCCATATACCACAACTTCCCTCCATGATCATCCATCCCAGGCTCACGTCACATTGGGGCCTCCCTTACCCACATACCACAAGTCTCATATACAGATCACATCACATGATTGAAGAACAATCATTGCAATGAGTTGTCAACCACAATGAATGGCATCCAACCTTCAAACAAAATAAGAACTAATGCCTCATTTTCATAAGGCACTAGGCCTTTACCGGATATCAGTCAACTCATTCAATTCAAAGGCATTAAAATTTTTCACAAAACGTATTATTATTCGATCATGATTTAATTGATTTATTATTCATTGGATTCGACTAAGAGAAACCTAAAAAAACAAGCTATAATAATCTATCAAATATTAATTTAACATTCCATTAATTAATTTATAAAAAATATTAAACATGCATTATGATCATTAATAAATTCAATTAAAAAAACATATCTAATGAAAATTTATTAACATCATATTATAACATCAAAGACATGATTGATTAAACATGCCTCTTTAAACCAATTTCCATCTAATTTATCAATTAATTTAGGATTTACATTTTTTACAAATTATTGTCAAGAAAAACATGATACCCCAAGAAATGCATAGATATCGAACTATCATTAAAATCAATGGGATCATGAATTCAAAATATAAATAAACTACATCTCTATGTGATTGATACCAACTCATTAATCGTGTTTATGTAAATATTAGGTTACTTTAATTGAGATTTGAGGGGATATATCATGCTAACTCTATAATTTCACAAAAATGTATAGAGAATCAACAAATATTTTACCTCGAACGATGGTTCGTATTCATCGCTCCTGAATGGATCAATATAAAAGATCATGAACACCTCCTCTGCAAGATCATCATCGATCTGATGATTCCAAAACACCAATACAACAAACAACAACAAATAGATCACCATTATAATCATTGGATATCATGTACTATCTCGGGAAAAAGAGAATCTGAGGAAAATTTTTGATAAACCACACAAACAGATATTGAACCCACCCCATGTAGAAGATGGATCACTATGGATCGAATGAGGGATCTAGGAATCATTCATTTCTCATGGAATACCTATAACATTAACTAAGGGGTAATTGGGTAACCTAATGTCGAGATAGAGTTCATGTAGTTGTTTGGTTTGACACACCAGAGTGGTTAGAAAACAAATAAAATATTACAACTGATGGGAATTATAGGATGTAAAATCCCATTTAACATCATGTAAATCAGCAGCGTTAGTTTCCTTTAAAGTAATTGTCGCTTTTCAAAATTATATTATTTTTTAACTACCAAATATTACTTTTTGTTAAACCCTCTATAACGTCATGAAATATCACTACATGGTGTAAAACCCACATTCACTTTGTGAAAGCTCCCTACTTCTATATCTCAACACTTGAACACATCTAGACTTCCTCTGAGCCTCCTACATGGACTTGAAGGTGAAGATTCATGGAATGGATCAATACATGTGGATCTGGGCCCTTAAATATTTTTAAAATCAAAAAAATTATATTTAAAAAAATGTTTTTAATGAATATGATGTGAAATACCACTTAATTAGTTTTGATCTTTTTGTTCATAAAATTTGATTTATTCCTACTTTATGCCTACATATTTTATTGGATAAAAGTAAGAACATTTAATAAACATGTGTACACATAATATAGTTATTTTTATTTATTCACACCAATAAAATGACTAGGTGATAACTAAAACATAAAATAATAATATTAATAATTATTTTTTTGAATAACATAGTCTTGTGTGTAGCATAATATTTCAATGAAACCCATTGTTCTGTGCAGGTATGATATCATACATAGCTTCCCTTTAATATAAAATTACTATATAATTAAATAAAATTAGTATATATGAAAATGACATATTACATAATTACATGGGGTGTTACAAACACAACACCCACATGCATTTTCATTTAACTCCAATTTTTTTATGTAAATCATTTCTAATAAATATAATTTAAATGATACCTTGCACAACATAGAACATTAATCTCTAAAAAATCAAAATATACAATTGATATTAGTATTTACCATTGGCATTTTGAAATAGCCATTAGACATTGTTGAATGTATATGAGTAACCAAATTTTGGATATAATATATTCCAGTTTTACATAATGAAATCATATTAGTAAAAATTTGCATAATTTTCTTGATATGTCTTTTTAGGTTTTGAAAATAATATTTTCCCAAGAAATTAATTTTTTTTTATTTTTTGAAAAAATAATAATTGTAATTTTTTAAACAATTCAAAAAATATATATTCTTAAATGAAATTAATATTTTTTTTCAAATGAAAAACATCATATTTGGTAAATTATAGTGATTTTTTTGATAAGTGTCATTTTTCATTGAATAGTGAAAATACTATTTTTAACCAAAAAGTGACTATTTATTTAAATAATTTATATGGTTAATTTTTTTAATCAAATTATTAATTAAATAGTACAATTATATTATATTTAATGAAATACAGGACCATGGAATCATTTTGTTACTTTATTTTCACTTAAATGCTATTAATCATTTGAAAATATTCTCTTTCTAAAATGGATTTCCCCCCATCAATATGTATAATTTTTAAATTTAATATCCCACGTAATTTCATGAATTTTATAAACAAATTTTCACATTTAAAATTAAAAATTTAATATTTCCACATAATAAAATGTGAAAACAAGACATATTAATTATATTTGTAAGGATAAAATGGTTTTTCAAGGGGTTAAACTATAATGATAGGAGGATAAGAGAGATAGATACAAGTCCAAAACCTATTGGTCGGCCATATTTCGACCTTATAACAACTATGTATAAATAATTCCAAATTTACTATCCAATGGAATGTGATAAATGTGGTAACAGATTATTTATATCAAAATATTCATTTGTGTCCTCTCCACCACATATAAAAGGTCACCCACACTCATTTACTATACACACATCAAAAACCATTTGGATCAATTAAGATCTACCAAATTTTATTAGAAAAAATCTCTCTTTTCGTCAAAGTGGAATTATTTTTATTAGGAAGGCCTCCTAAGATGTATTTAGTAATAAACCTAAATTGTCCATTTAAAGAAGTGGAAATATTCATAAACATGTGTTTTTGTTTTATTTATTTCTCATCCTCCATAAAATTTTATTAAATAACTATATTATAATAACATCAATATGATATATAAAATGATATATTTTTATGTTATTTAAGTTGCCTACATCCTTATCCTCTTCCCTTAAATGGGAAAAGATACTTTCAACCAAGGGTATTATAGAATATAGCCTCGTTAATCTACGCTATTCATTTAACCTCACCACCTCTCATAGAAAGATATAATTTAGAATTTATTGTTCATATATTATATTTATGACATTATTATTAATCTGGGATCATTATATCGGTAATACCTCCATACATTTTTTTGCAGATATATGATAATGTAACTCATGTGTGTAACAAACTATCGCCTCACGAAATGAGGGGATTCATTTATAACAAACACATTAAATTGAGGGTAATAAGAAAAATATAAAGATAATATGTGAAAAATATGACATAAAATGACTCTAGTGAATTAATATATTATTTAGAATCCATTTTTTCATTACATCATTAATATATAATCTTATTTTATGTTTTTGTATGACTTAACACCTCCATGAATGGTGGAAATTATTTTCAATATCTATCAATGTTGGATTACTAGAAATATATAGACATTAAACTAAATTATATTTTTATAAAGGTTAAATTTTTTTAGATTATGGAATTTTGATCTAATTATTAGAAACAAAAATACTCAACCAGAACAATTAATAGAAAAGGAGTTATTAACCGAAAGATTTTTTTAAAAAGAATTAAGGACAAATTTGTAACAAAGAGTTGTATGTAAATAGTATTTTGTATAATAAAATATTAATGGTATTATAATATAATTATAAAAATCATATATTTTTTAAAACTAGAGTTTCAAAAAATTTATTAAGAAATTTAAGACTTAATGTTATGGATTTTCAACTCAAATTTCCTTCTTTTCGATATAAGATATATTATGCACCTATCATCCATTGTGATGGGTATAAATATCCTTTGGAAATATTATATCATTAATGAACATATTTTAAGGATATTTTATGTTACATTTTATGTTAATATCTAATGGTACTTACTATATAAAATACACCAAAGTGTAAAAAAAATTTATGTTATAATCTCATCATTTATCATTATTGTTTATGAGAATGTTTCCAATGATAAATCTTTATATTCCTTGTATCATAAAACAAATGAATTTTATATTAATATGGTACTTTCATCAAATTAAATTCATTCATTCCCTTTTTCATTTTTATACACTCGTGGGATGTAAAATGTATTTTTTAAAGAAAAATATATTTTATTTATCAATATGATTGAAAATAGTATTTCGTCTATATAGTTATTTTTTAAAAAAATATGTTAAATATGTAATTAAAATTAATCTTATATAGATTATGTTCATTTGTACACTAGTATTATTTTCTAGTTAATAAGTTAAAATCAATCTTTTTTTGTATTAATGGAGGATGTGTTTTTCAAATTTTCAAAATATCTGACATGAAACTATTTTTAAGGTGTACATCATTAAAAATCTATATTATTAGGGAAAATGAATTTTATAGTCAATATACAACAAATTTAAATGGTTATTATGAGGTATGTTTTTTTAAAATATATGAAAAATATTTTTAATGTAGGGATGTTCTTTGAAAATGGATATCATATTTTCCTCAACAATGTATAAATGATTTTTATTGTCATTATATTCATCTATGATCTCCACCATTGGTGTTAAATTTGTATTTTTTGGGACATAAAATAGTTTTAAAATAATTATTAATTATTTAGATAGTTTACAAATAGGATGAAGTGATTTTAATTAATCCAATTTCAATATAGGGGTTATATTATGATATTACACTTTTGAAACAGATTTCATTTCATAGTTTATGATTTTTTTAATGTTTTATGCTCACATGGAATGGATTTTTTTATTTTAATTATGTGACTACTGGGAACAATATCTACCAACAATCGATGGGATAATGGTTGAAATATCATAAGATAACTACGAATGGAATGTGAGTAAACCATGGTTAGTAAGAGACATTGTACAATATTATTTTCATGAAATTGAACCATGAATAATATGATGGTGTAAGGGGAAAACCAATTATAAAATGATGAACTAGGAAACTATTATTGAATAATACTAAAATGATTTTATTTTATTGTGTGTATTCCACAATTAAATGAATTATTCCATTTTTATTCTCTCATGAATCATTTTCTTTTATTCTATTATGATTCATTTCTTATTAATAGGAAATATTATTCCCATTATACATCAATTTGATCTTTGATTTACAAGATTTAGTTTTCAAATATTATTATTATGTTCTCATTCCCTTCAGTTCATGTTATGTTTATGTATATCCCTTTTTTACCCAAACCGACAATCTGAGCTCACCCATTTACTTATTTTCATTCCCATGTTTATGATGTAATGTATTATGTAATACCTTTATATTAAGATCTATTCTCTGGAAGAACATTATGGTAGAATGTGTAGTATTATTATAAAAGAGTTTTTTATGATTTTTGGTACTAAAAGGCACAATATCATTATGATCCTCTGGCAAGTTTCAGTGAAATGTGTTTAATTTTCGGAAAAAAATATTATATATATGTTTCAATATTGTGTCTCAATATTGTTGGAATTGTAGAAAATGTTTAATCATCCTTTTGAAACTTGTATGAGACTACTTTTGTGATCACAACTTGAATAATATTATTTATTGGTTACCTACTTATGGTTTGGGTAAGGAATATGTTACAATTTTTACCGGTAAATACATCTCTTTTTGATAATACAAATAGCAATCATTCTATAATAAAAGTAACTTGGGTTAAAAACTCATAATAAAGTATGTGGGGATGGACTCCATCATTACCTATTATATAAGAATGATCCTTTCTTCCCACCCAGTTTGAGAGTCCTGGGGGATATGATATATTTAATATAAATTTTCATTATAAACAACAAAGTTTGTTTATAATATAATATGAACATGAATTTCCATGTTTTATAATTTTGTGAAATTTTCAAAAAAAATGTTTCTCGATTTAAAAATATAGATAATTATTTTTCATGAATACTTGTTTTATAATAATTTTTATTATTTAACACACATGGATTTTTTGTTTTTAAATATTTTTTTAATCCAAAGGAAAATGATTATGATTAATTCAATATATAGTGCAATAAATGTCCTCCATGGAATAATTGTTAAGGAAAATATAATGAAAAATATCATTGAAATTATCACATAATATTATCAATCATATAATAATGTTTACCTTACAATCGAGAAAATGGAGAACAATATTCTATTGAATCCATTATAGGAAAATAACAACCATATTTTATATGTTAAAAAAATTATCTAGTTTCTTTGAAATGGGTTAGTACTAGTTGTATAGTATTTCTCATTCTCTAATATTTAGAATGTGAAAAATTATTTTTGGCTATATATAATTTTGAAATATAATTGGATCATTATTTGACTTCCAACAACAATATTATGAAATAATTAGAAACTGAATCCATTAATTGTGATGAATTAGTTATATTATATTACATTATTTTCTTCCCACACATTATTCAGGTTAAAAATTAAAAGGAAATAATTGAAATAAAGTAGAATGATGATGAATTTTGCTATACAAATGATGAAAAAATTTAATGATTTTTCATGTACACTTCTTGGAATATTATACAACCTAATATTAAGGTCGATCAATTTATTTTTGGATAAACAAATATATATCTAGTGGTCAAAATTGTCACCATTGGCTATGGAGAAGTATAATTATGTTCTCCAAATAGGGAAATGTAGATAAAATTTACACATAAGTAACAAGTATTTGATATGAAAAGATATATTGGGATCAATGGGTACAGTAAGAACCAAGAAGGGAAGAATATTTGTATTCAATAATGATATATATGTGGAACTAAACATCTAGGAAAATAAATAATGGGGATTGTTAAATGATTTATGTGTGAAAGGGAACGTCATCCAACTATAGAATATATAAGGGATTTGAATAAGTAAAATAATGATATCTATAAAAATAAATCACCACAAATGGAGCCATAAATACTATTTTGTTTTAAATGCATGGTGTATGGCCAAATAGTACAATGTTACCAAATTCCATTGATAATTATGATGATCTTTCATAGTATCCTCTTATGATGATGGATTCCATATTTGAGCATATATCAAAATATGCATTTATATATAATGAATTTTATATGTGTATCAATATACCACAAGCAATGCCAGATATTGAAATATTAGTGAGAACCCATTATGGTATGACTATTACATATCAACTATATCATTAATCCCTATATATAGACTGTGGTAATGTGATTCTAGAAAATCATTTCGTTCAAACGTTGGTTTAATCTCATGTTATCATAAACATAAAATGAATTTCTATATATAAGTTTCACTTAATATTGGGTCGAAATTGTATATATTCTAATCCAACCTATGATCACCTATCAAGGCGATGCTAAATATGAACACGCAATAGAAACTAAAACCCCTTTTACTGGTTTGTATTTCAATTCAAAAGGGGTATTTTTGTTAGATGGATGTAGAGAAACTCAAAATTGATGATTTTCTTATCTTTGGGGATATTGTTGAAATATTTATAGATGAGTTTCATTTACTTGAACTAAATAGTATTGTTCATTTTTTAATACAACACATAACAAGTGCCACACATTTTGCAATGAATCCATATTGAATGTACTTGATTTTGTTTTATGATTTAAAGAAAAAACTCTAGGATAATCATTAAAAATGTTTCATTTATCCTTTTGTGTCCCCTTCTTTACAAAAATTATCTTTTTCAGATGATTAAATCGATATATGAGACATTGACTTGATTATTTGTAGTAGAACATGATCATAATCATGAAAATATATCATATATCCAATATTAATAACTATTTTTATAAAAAAAATATAGTGATTAATACACTACTATTATTGAACATCATTCCTAAATCTATTGCATTGGATACCATATTCATTTGAGGTAGTAGATATTTTAGTGGATTTGGTATTTTATAGTTGAGACCTCATCATTTATTTGTAGTTGTGATTCCTGTTGGATGTCTCATACCATAGGATTTCATTCTTCATTATTGGTTGTAATATGGGATTTTCAATATTCTAGAGGCCTTTTCATCATTGTGTTTTTATAATCCATGGTTTATTTTTAGAATCCTGAAGGTTTGAATTTTTTCATTTTTTTCATCCATAAAGAAAACTATTGTTTTATGTGGTAGTTTTTTCTCTAAATGGTTTCTTCTCTTTATATTCTCTTTCTCTATAGTTTCACCATTCTCCCCTAAGTTGGATTCATGTGGCGGTTTCCAAGGAGTCTTGGTAGGTGAGTTTGAGTGATCAATTCTTTCCTAGGAGGTCACAATTATTAGTGATGTTTGTTTTTCATTTATTCTATTATTAGATGATCTATTTTATAGTTTGTGGTAGATTCTTGGTATTTCTCTCCCACTTTCGAGAATAATGCCCCCCCATTTCCCCCTATATAATTAAATGGATCTCAATTTTCACCATTGGTGATGATGTTTTTCTCTAGTTGATTCTATTTTATAAGGTATGTGGATTATGATGATTGGTTGATTATGGATTAGAGTGGTAAATCAAGGAGCGTGGATTGAGGGGTAATGCGGTCCAGGGTGTTGACATGTCTATTTTTTAATGATGTGTCATTATTTTAAAATTGAAATTTGAATTATAATTTTGATGTATTTAGTAGATTTTTAATTTTGAATTGTTTTTTAAATTCCGTATCCAGTATTTTGAGGATCCCACTCAACTATAATTTGGTTTATTCAAATATTGAAAAATGTATTTAATGGAAAATTATTATTTATAAAAATTTAACGTAAGAACCTGAAGAAAACCTTGTTATTGTAGTAAATACCATGTGGAATTAAATAATAATATAGAAATCTAACTTAGTGTGAACATTTAATATAAAATTATTCATTTTTAGGCTATATAATATCAGGAGAGTGTATATCGTTGGATCCATTAATGATGCGTATTATTGAATATTGGCTGAGAACTAACATAGTGATAGATATTTGATGTATTATTGGATTATATTGATTCTATATATAAAATTTGGATACGTAATCATGACTATATAATCCAATAACTATGTTATATTTTAAGGGAGGCAAGTTCAATTAGATGGATGAATATGTGGAAATATTCATAGAAATGATGAGAATATTAGTCGGTTCCCATATTAATTCAATACCCTAATGTGGAAAATGTGGTTTTTAATCACATGTGACGATTCCCTGATTCCATTAGGATGATATCTTATGAAAAATGACTTAGTTATAGATTATACCTCATGAAAATTTATGCTTAATGAGAAACATTACCCAATTCATTTTATAGATTTATTTGTAATATTTTTTTCATTACTCATATTGAGGAGTTATATTTTCTTTTAAAATTTTAATATGAATACATATTAAAATAATTAAATTATATATTAAAAAATAAGGAGCTGAAAATTTTCCAATGGAGATGGTTATAACTGATTTATAATTATGATGGATCAACACACTACAACCCAAGGAAAGGGAACATGTTGGGGGATTCTATAAGTTGATAGGTTAATTAATACTTATTCTTCATGATGATCTCAAAAGATTCAAATTAAAAAAAAGAATATATATTAAATTATATTTCTCTTATATTAAATTTAATTTCATCTATATCTTTTGATATAAACAACTATGATATTAATTGAAAAATAATAATCATTCAAAATATTATATTTAAAATGTGAACATTATAACCAACAAATTATGGAAAAAATAAATAATGAAAGTTATCTGGTTTAGGAATTTATACAATAAATTAAATTTTCATATGTTGATTTGATAAGAAGTTATTATCTTTTTAATGTAAAATTAATGTTTTCGAAAAACCATTATTTTTTTCAAAAATTATGTTTCGCCCCACAATGAACATATAATATAAAATTAATTTTTAAATATTTTATTTAATATTATTTTAAATATGAATATAATTTTTTTAAACATCATGACAAAATTATCCTAAAGGTAATTTTTAATTATTTTCTTAACTGTTTTCTTTTTCAATGAATAGTAAAAAATTACAATTTAAAAATAATTATTTTGGATAAAATTATTTACAAAGTTACTTTTTTATTTTCCTGAAAATACAATTAGTTATGTTATTTATTTATATATCTAATATAGGTTATTAGGAAAAATATTATTTTTAATTTCAATATATAATGTATCCTTACATATGAAAATGTTTTGTTGTAGAAAATATTTTCTCTATATCCCTGAGTGTATAATTTGAAATTAACTTTTTCAATATTAGTTAAATAAATTTGAAAAAATGTAATTCTTATTGGGAATTATATTAATTTTTCTTATCCAAAAATTTTACATTATCTTATGAAAATAATGAATAGTTGAAATAGTTTAAATTAATTTCTGCGGTTGTCGTAAAGTTTTCTATGCATGTCGTTTAATTAGGAATATAATTGTTACAATGACCGAATACATGAATAAATATACTGTTATTTTAATATTTAGAGCTTATATCATCTAATTGAGTTTATTTGGTCATTTTTATCCATTTTACATGTGAAAAAATATTGGTATCAAATTTTCATTTTAGAAATCCCAAGTGATTCATCTTCCTTAATAATAAAACATAATGACCTTCCATCAATTCATCAAAACTATGTGGAAATTATTATCTCCAAAACCCCAACCTAATATCCCCAATAGAGACATAGTAAATTATTTGATCTAACCGTCATAAATAAAGGCTATCCCTAGGGTTCATAAGAGCATATTCAAAGATTGATTTTTTATGAGAATGAAATTGTCTTAATGGATCTCATTATTTTCCATCTTTAGTTTTTTATTTCAATTGTGTATTAAAAGATACAAAATAATAAAACCATTATATAAAATATATATTTTTTTTTATCATTTAACAATATGTATCCATGTCATCCTACATCAAATGGAAAATGAAATTTTTGACCACGTGTAGCATTCACTACCTCCTCATGAGGCAACTTAACATAGTTTCTATCAAAAGATCTCATACAATTCTGTAATAATTGATTTAATGTATATATATAATATTTATGATATAATTATTATTCCAAAATTTTACAATCACATATAAATTCTTACGTTTCATTTCATTTAAAAAATTTTGACACTACTTGTGTGTGTGTCAAAACACCACCTTACAAAGCGATGTGCTTTGTTTTTCAGTTATTCATTAAATTACTGGGAATAAGGATGAATTTCAAGAATATATGTGACATATATGACATGGAATTTACTATTATATATTAATATATCACGCAATTATTTTTTCCTTGTAACCCATCAATAAAATATCGCATCGCTCATGTATACATCCGCCATACCGTTTTCCAAAATTGATGTGATTAATATACATAAAAACATTCAATAATAGATTTAAAAATGTATATAATGAGTAAATATGTAAATTAATAAATTTAAATAATTATAGGTATGAGTTTTTAATATCATTGGCCTAATAACAAGATCATTTATGATAACCACACTTGATAATACAAGAAAATTAACACACGAAACAATGATAAAAATTATAGAGTAAAAAAATATAGTTAAATGTTATAAGAGGATAACATATGGCATCATAAATATGAATAATATTTATAGGGAATTTAATAAAATTCATAAAACCAATATACATGAAGTTATTGAAATGTTTACTAAAAGTAAGCACGAGGTATCACGTTTCATTGTAATTTCAATTTCATTGTGACTTGTAAGTTAATATACAATTATTAAATTTTATGAACTATATTTATATTCAATTTGAAATATTTAAAATGAATAAATAGTTATTCTATATTTTATTTCAGAAACCAATATTCTTTATTAACATATGTTCACCTATCATTTTCTGTTAAATTTTGAAATCACTAACTGTCAATTGAGAATACCACTTTTTTTATCACCTTTCGGTAGAAATTATAATTTTTTTAAATATGCATAATTTTTTAGGGTTGATATGACTATTGACTACACTACATGCCATTTGTACATATGTTGTTTAATATTTTTTTTATTTTATTATCTAGTAACATAATAATAAATTCATATACTTTAATCAATGCAGATATTTGATGACAAGGCGTACTTATTCAAGAATTAAATCGATCATTCGATAAATAATGAATGATTATGACATGACGTAATTATTTAGACATGAAATTATATATAATATTGAGGCATCGATAAGGATCATGAGAAAAATCTTTAATAATGCATTTAATGTGATTCTACCAATATTTTTTATTATTTTTCCAAATAGTATTAACGGTATAGTTTTCATGATGCCTGAGATCATAACATCACGACAATATCATTTTTTTCATAGAGAATGTAGTTATAATAGTTCTCCATTTGATATTTTAAATGTTTTTAACAACAAATGAAATCAATATTCATGTTACTGTTCTAATGGAATGAGTACAGATTTTTTTACATCTCCATAGTAATTACACAATATTAAATTATGATGTTTATCTTATTGATTAAATTGATTGGGTTCCTAGTAATTTACCAAGGCATATAGGTTATTCCATATTGAATCATAATATATTGCATTATTAAAAATTATTACTGATCATTTTCTATCAACTATATTTTGTTTCAATTTCATTGTAAAAAATGAATTCATTTAATGGTATCAAAGATACTGATTTATTTTTTTTCATATGGCTTCTCTATTTAACCATATTTTAATTTTAAAATCATGTATGTATTTGGATATCCAATAATAATAATCTATTAAATACATTGGGATTTTATCCCTTTATGTTATTCTAACATATTGAAATTAATCTTTGGGTTCATAGTACTGGGGTCAGGGTTGTTACATTTGGTATTAGAGCATGTTTAGTGGAATACATGTGAACTAGATTATATAAAATATTTTTTAGGGTAAGAAACATACTATATACATTTTAAATATGTATAAAAAAACAATATATTGTCTTGATAAGATAGAGGTTATGTAGATTTTTTCTAGCAATGTATCCATTACTAGAAACTATGTCAGGGAATTGTTCTAACATATGTTTACCTAGGGTAATAACTACGTGTCATGGGTGTCAGGATTGACTCAAGAGTTATTGGGTACATAACAATAGTACTTACTTCATAATGGGTTTGAATATCTACAGGGACATCCATACTATAATTCACATTTTTTTGTAGAAACCATTATGAAGTTTCTTGAAATATAATTATCCCTAACCAAACAATGTTTATGATTATGATATTTATAATGAATAAATTTTCAATTTATGTTATTTATTAATCCTTATTACAAAATATATATTACGAATCAAAATACATAATTTTATGAAAAAATTTAGAATATTAAATTATTTAGAAATGGTTCATAGAATGAATAAGGGTATTAAAGCACATGACTAATGTATAGATTTCCAAAATGAGTAAACCAAAGATTTAGGTATTGAAATAGAAATGATCATGGAAATATTTCGTACAACAAAATCCAGACATGAAAACTTTCCTCACTTGAAAAAACTGGTGCATATCCCCGAAAATACATGAAAAAACTGGTGCATATCCCTACTCTATTCCACAACTGAAACCCCCAAAACTGGGTCTCTCTAACCCAAATACCACAACATCCCTCCATTCTCAGCCATCCTAGGCTCACGTCACATCTGGGCCTCCCATCCCCACATACGACAAGTCCCATATACAGATCACACCAAAACATGATGGAAATATCATTCCAATGAGCCCTCAACCGAAATGAAAGGCATTCAACCTTCAAACACAAAAAGCACTAATGCCTCATTTTCATAAGGCACTAGTACTTTATATGATATCAGTCATCTCATTTAATTCAAAGGCATTAATTTTTTTCCCAAAACTTATTATTATTACATCATGAATTAATTTATTTATTATTCATTGGTTTTGACTATGAGAAACCTAAAAAACAAGCTATAATAATCTAATAAATATTAATTAAAAATTATAATAATTAATTTATCAAAAATATTTAATAGGATTCATGATAATTAATATATTCAATTAAAAAAACATATCTTATTTAAATTAATTAACATCATTTAATAGCATCAACAACACGATTTATTAAATATGCATATTTAAACTAATTTCCAACTAAATTATCAATTAATTTAGGATTTACATATTTTACAAATTATTTTCAAGAAAAATATGATATCCCACATAATGCATAGATATCGAACTATCATTAAAATCAAGTGGAGCATGTTATCAAAATATAAAGAAACAACATCTCTATGTGATTGATACCTACTCATTGATCCTGTTTATGTAAATATTAGGTTAATTTAATTGCTATTTTAGGGGATAAATCATGTTAACTCTACAATTTCAATAAAAATGAATAGAGAATCAACAAATCTCTTACCATGAAAAGTGGTTCGTATTCTCCTCTCATGGATGGATCAACACAATAGATCACGAACACCTCTTCTGAAAGATCATCATAGATATGAGGATTCCAAAACACCACTACAACAACCCACAACAAATAAATCCCCTTTATAATAATAGGAGATCATGTACTATCTCATGAAAAAGGGAATCTGAGGAAAAAATTTGATGAGCCACACAAACAGATATTGAACCAACCTCAAGTAGAAGATGGATCACTATGGATCGAAGGAGGGATCTAGGAATCATTCATTGATCAGGGAATACCTATAACATTAACAAAGGGGTCATTGAGTAACCTAAAGTTGAGATAGAGTTTATGCAGCTGTTTGGATTGACAAACTATAGTGGTGAGAAAACAAATAAAATATTACAACTGAGGGGAATTATATGATGTACAATCCCCTTTAACATCGTGTAAATCAGCAGTGTTAGTTTCCTTCGAAGTAATTGTCACTTTTCAAAATTAATTCATTTTTTTAACTACCAAATATTACTTTTTGTTATGACGTCTATAACATCATTAAATATCACTACATGGTGTGAAATCCACTTTCAGTCTGTGAAAGCTCTCTACTTCTATCTGTCAACACTCGAACACTTCCAGGCTTCCTTTGAGCCTCCTTCATCATCTTGAAGGTGAAGAATCATCGAATGGTTCAATACATGTGGATCTGGGACATTAAATATTTTTAAAATGACAAAAATTATATTTAAAAAAATGTTTTTATTTAATATGAAGTGAAATACAGCTTAAATGTTTTAGATCTATTTGTTCATAAAATTTTATTTATTTCTATTTTATTACTATATATTTTATTGGAAGAAAGTAAGAACATTTAATAAACACCTGTACACGTAATATAGTTATTTCTATTCATTCACACAAATACAATTACTTGGGGAAAACTACGACATAAAATAATAATATATGTAAATTTTTTATAACTATGTCTTGAGTGCAGCATAATATTTCAATGAAACTAATTTTTGTGTGTCAGGTATCCTATCATACATACCTTCCCTTTAATATAAAATTACTATATAATTCAATAATATTAGTTGATATGAAAATTAAATATTACATAATTACTTGGGGTGTTACAAACACAACCCCTAAATGCATTTTTATTTAACTACAAAATATTTAATGAAAAGAATTTCTGATAAATATAATTTAAATGATACGTTGAGCAACATAGAATATTAATCTCTAAGAAATCGAAATATACAATTTATATTAGTATTTAACATTGGAATTTTGAACTAGCCATTAGACATAGTTGAATGTATATGAGTAACAAAATTTTAGATATAATTTATTCTAGTTTTACATAATGAATTCATATTGTTAAAAAGTTGCACAATTTTTTGTATTTTGTCTTTTTAGGTTTTGAAAGTAATATTTTCCAAAACAAATATTTTTTATGAATTTTTAAAAAAATAATAATTGTACTTTTTAAAAAATTTCAAAAAACATATTTTCTTGAATGAAATTAATATTTTTAGTCAAATGAAAAACATCATATTTGGTAAATTTTAGTGATTTTTTTGATAAGTTTCATTTTTCAATGAATAGTGAAAAATACTATTTTTGACCAAAAATAGACTATTCATTTAAATAATTTATATGGTTAAATTGTTTAAACAAATGATTCATTAAATAGTCCTATTATATTATAATTAATGAAATTTAGGAAAATAGAATCATTTTATTTCTTTATTTTCACTAAAATGTTATTTAACATTTTAAAATGATCTCTTTGTAAAATGGATTTCCCCCATCAATATTTTTAATTTTTAAATTTAATATTCCATATATTTTAATGAATTTTATAAACAATGTTCCTCATTTATAATTATAAATTTAATATTTCCACATAATGGAATGTGAAAACAAGATACATTAATTATTATTTTAAGGATAAAATGGGTTTTCTTGGGGTTAAACTATAATGATAGGAGGATAAGAGAGATATAAACAATTCCAAAACCTATTTTTCGTCCATATTTCGACTTTATCCCAACTATGTATAAATAATTCCCAATTTACTATCCTATGGAATGTGATAAATGTGTTTACATATTATTCATATCAAAATATCCATGTCTGTCCGCTCCACCACATATAAAATGTCACCCACACTCATCTATTATCCACACATCAAAAACCATGTGGATCAATTAAGATCTACCAAAATCCGTTAGAAAAAATATGTTTTGTCATCAAAGTAAAATTAATTTTATTAGGAAGGCCTCCTATGATGTATTTAGGTATAATCCTAAATGGGACCATTAAGGAAGAGGTAATATTCATAAAGATGTGTTTTTGTTTTATTTATTTCCCATCATCCATATACTTTTATTTAATAACTATAATATAATAAGCTCAATATGATCTATGTAATGATATATTTTTATGTTAACTAAGTGTCCTACTTCTTTTTCATATTCCCATAAATGTGGAAAGAGACTTTCAACCACGGGTATGGTACACTATAGCCTCACTACTCAACGTTATTCATTTAACCTCACCACCTCTCATAGAAATATATAATGAAGAATTTATTGTTCACATATTATATTTATGACATTATTATTCTTCTAGGATCATTATATCGGTAATTCCTCCATACATTTTTTTTGCGGATATATGATAATGTAACTCATGTGTGTGACAAACTATCGCCTCACCATGTGAGGTGATTCAGTTATAACAATCACATTAAATTAAGGGTTATAATGAACAATATAAAGATTATATGGGAAATATATGACATAAAATGAATCTAGGGAGTCAATATATAATTTAGAATCCCTTTTTTCAATTCTTCATTAATATAGAAACTTATTTTATGTTTATGTATGACTTAACACAACCATGAATGGTGGAAATGATTTTTCTATATCTAAAAATATTGGATTACTAGAAATATATAGACATTAAAATAAATTATATTAATTTACAGGTTAAAATTTTAGAGATGATGTAATTTTGATCTAATTATAAGTAATAAAAATACTCAACCAAAACAATCTAGCGAAAAGTAGGAGTTATTACCCAAAACATGTTTTTTAAAAAGAAATAATGATAAAAATGTAATAAAGAGTGGCAAGTAAATATTATTTTTGATAATAAATTTTTTTATGGTATGGAAATAAAATTATAAAAAACATTTATTTTTTATACTAGAGTTTAAGAAATTTTATTATGATATTTAAGACTTAATGTTATGGATTTTCATCACGAATTTACTTCTTTGTGATATAAGATATATTATGCACCTATCATCCTTTCTGATGTGTATAAATATCCCTCTGAAATGTTATATCATTAATGAACATATTTGAATGATATTTTATGTTACATTTTATGTTGATATCTAATGGTACTTACTATATAAAAGACACCAAAGTGTTAAAAAAGTATGTTATAATCTCATTATTTATCAGGAACATTAACAATAATGTTTCCAATGATAAATCTTCATATTCCTTGTATCATAAAACAAATGCATTTTATATTCATATGGTATTTTCATCAAATTAAATTCATTCATTCCTGTTTTCAGTTTTATACACTCGTGGGATTTTAAATATATTTTTAAGGAAAAATATATTTTATTTATCTCTATGATTGAAAATAGTATTTCATCCATAAATTTACATAAAAAAAATACATTAAATATGTAATTAAAATTAGTCTTATATAGTTTATGTTAATTTGTAAACTACTATTAGTTTCTAGTTAATAAGTTAAATTTAATCTTTTTTTGTATTTATGGAGGATGTGTTTTTCAAATTTTCTAAATATCTGACATGAATCTATTTTTAAGGTGTACATCATTAAAAACTCTATTATTAGGGCAACTGAGTTTTACAGTCCTTTAGAAAAAATTTACATGGTTATTACGTGGTATGGTTTTTTTATAATATATGAAAAATATATTTAATCTGAGGATGTTCTTTGAAAATAGAATTCATATTTTCCTCAACAATGTTTAAATGATTTTTATTGTCATTATATTCATTAACAATCATAGCAATTGGTGTTGAATTTGTATATTTTGGGAGATAATATAGTGTTAAAATAATTATTATTTATGTGGATAGTTTATGATTATGGTAAATTGATTTTAATGAATACCATTTCTATCTAGGGGTTATATTATGATATAACACATTTGATACACGTTCCATTTTGTAGTTTATTATTTTTTAATGTATTATGCTCACATGGATTGGATTTTTTTATTTTAATTATGTGACTAATGGGAACAATATCTACCAACAATTGATTGGATAATGATTTAAATATCATAAGACAATTAAGAATGAAATATGGGTAAACCATGGTTAGTAAGAGACATTGTCCACTATTATTTTCATTTAATTGAACCGCAACTGATATGATGGTGTAGGGGGAAAAACAATTACAAAATGATGAAAATGGAAAATATTCTTGACTAATACTAAGATGATTTTATTTTATTTTGTGTATTCCACAATTAAATGCATTATTCCATTTTTATGCTCTTATGGATCATGTTCTTTAATTCTATTATGATTCATGTCTTATTAAAAAGAAATGTTTTTCCAATTATAAATCCATTTGATATTTGATTTACAAGATTTGGTTTTCAAATATTATGATCATGTTCTCATTCCCTTCAGTTCGTGTTTTGTTTTTGTATATCCCTTTTATACCCTAACCGACAATCTGAGCTCACCCATTTTCTTAATTCCATTCCCATGTTTATGATGCAATTTATTATGTAAGACCTTTCTATTAAGGTCTATTATATAGAAGAAAATTATGGGAGAATGTGTAGTATTATCATAAATTAGGTTTTTAAGTTTTTGGGCACTAAAAGGACCTATACCCTTAAGATACTTGTGCATGTTTATGTGTAATGTGTAGAATGTTTGGAAAAACTTATTATATCTATCATTAAAAATTGTGTCTCATTATAGTTGGAATCGTAGAAAATGTTTTGTTAGACTTTTGAAACTAGTATGAGAATACTTTTGTGATCACACATTGAATAATATTATGTATTGGTTTAAAAAATATGGCTTGGGTAAGGAATATGTTATGATTTTTACTGGTAAATACAACTCTTTTTGATACCACAAATAACAATCATTATATAATAAATGTAACACGGGTTAAAAACTCATAATAAGGTATGTGGAGATGGACTCCATCATTACCTAGTATATGAGAATGGGCCTTTCTTCCCACCCAGTTTGATAGTCCTAGGGGGATATGACATATTAAATTTAAATTTTCATTATCAATAACAAACGTTGATTAGAATATAATATGAACATGAATTTCCATGGTTTATAATTTTGTGAAATTTTCAAAAATAATGTTTCCTGATTTATATATCTAATTATTTATTTTTCATGAATACTTGTTTTCCGATAATTTTTATTATTTCACACACAAGGATTTTCTATTTTAGAAGATTTTTATAATCCAAAGGAACTATGATAATGATTATTTCGATAGACAATGAAGTAAATGTCCTCTAAGGAAAAATTATCATGAAAAATATAATGAAAAATCTCATTGCAATTATCACATAATATTATCAATAATATAATAATGTTTAACTTCCAATTGAGAAAATGTGGAGAAATATTATATTAAATCCTTCATAAGAAAACGACAACCATAATTTAGATGATAAAAATATTATCTAGTTTCTTTGAAATGGGTTAGTACTATTTTTACGGTATTTCCCCTTCTCCAATATTCAAAATGTGAAAAATTATTTTTGGCTATATATATTTTTGAAATATAATTGGATGATTATTTGACTTCCAACAAAAATATTATGAAATAATATGAAACTAAATCAATTAATTGGGATGAATTAGTTATATTATATTACATTATTTTCATGTCGCACTTTTTTCAGGAGAAAAATTAGAAGGAAATAATTGAAATAAAGTTGAATGATAATGAATTTTGTTATTCAAAGGATGAAAACGTTGAATGATTTTTGAGGTATACTTCTTGGATTATTGTACAACCTAATATTAAGGTCAATCAATTTATTTGTGGATAAAAAAATATATCTCTAGTGTTCAAAATGGTCATCATTGGATTAGGAGAATTATGTTTCGGTTATCCAAATGTGGAAATGTAGATAAAATTTACACATAAGTAACATGGAATTGATAAGAAAAGATATATTGAGATCCATGGGTACTGTAAGAACCAAGGAAGAAAGAATATGTGTATTCCATAATGTTATATAAGTGGCACTAAACATCAAGGAAACTAACTAATAGGGATTGTTAAATGATTTATGTGTGAAATGGAATGTCATCCAAATATATATTACATAAGGGATTAGAATAAGTAAAATAATGATATCCATAAAATGAAATCACCACAAAATGAACCATAAATACTCTTGTGTTTTAAATTCAAGGTGTAAGGCCATATAGTACAATGTTACCAAATTCCATTGATAATTATGATGATCATTCATTGTAACCTCTTATGATGATGGATTACATATTTGAGCATATATCTGAATATGTATTTATATATGATGAATTTTAAATTTGTATCAATATACCACAAACAAGGCCAGATATTGAATTATCAGTGAGAACCCATAATGGTATGACTATTACATCTCAGCTATATCATTAGTCCCTATATAAAGACTTTTGTAATGTGATTCCATAAAATCATTTCATTCACACATTGGTTTAATTTTATGTTATCATAAACATAAAATGAATTTCTGTGTATAATCTTCAATTAATATTCTTCTAAGGGAAGCCATTTTAGATATTATGAACCAACCTATGATCACTTATTAAGGCAATGATAAATATGAACATTCAATGGAAACTAAAATCCCTTTTATGGGTTTTTATTTCAATTCAAAAGGGGTATTTTTGTTAGATGGATGTGGAGAAACTCAAAATAAATGATTTTCCTATTTTTCGGGATATTGTTGACATATTTCTAGATATGTTTAATATACATGAACTAAATATTATAGTTTATTTTTTAAAACAAAACATAATAATTGCCACACATTTTTTAATGAATCCATATAAAATGGACTTGATTGAGTTTTATGAATTAAAGAAAATACTTTAGGATAATAATTAAAATGATTCATTTTTCCTTGTGTGTCCCATTTGATACAAAAATTCACATTTTCAAAATATTAAATGGATCTACGAGTCATTTACTTGATTATTTGTAGTATAACATGATCATAATCATGAAAATATATCCTATATCCTATATTAATTACGATTTTTATAAACAATATAGTGATTAATACATTACTATTATTGAACATCATTCCTAAATCTATTTCATTAGAAACAATATTTGTTTGAGGTAGTGGATATTATAGGGGATTTGGTATTTTTTGGTTGAGACTTCATCATTTTTTTGTAGTAGTGATTCTTATTTCTTCTCTCATACCACAGGATTTCATTCATCATTATTGGTTTAAATATGGGATTTTCTATATTCCAGAGGCCTTATGATCATTGTGTTTTTTCACCCATGGTTTATTTTTTGAATCTTGAATGATTGAATTTTTTCATTTTTTTCATCCATAAAGAAAACTAATGTTTTATGTGGTAGTTTTTTCTCTCAATGATTTCTTCTCTTTATATTCACTTTCCCTATAATTTCACCATTCTCCCCCAAGTTGGATTTCTGTGGTGGCTTCCAAGGAGCATTGTAGGTGAGTTGAGTGATCAATGAAGCTATATGAGTTCACAATTCATAGTGATGTTGGTTTCTCATTGATTCTTTTATTAGATGATCTATTTGCTAGTTTGGGGGAGATTCTTGGTATTTCTCTCCCTCTGTCGAGTATAACGCTCCAAAATTTCCCCTTATATAATTAAATGGTTCTCAATTTTCACCAATGGTTATGATGTTTTTCTCTAGTGGATTATATTTTCTATGTTATATGGATTATGATGATTGGTTGATTATGGATTAGAGTTGTAAATCAAGGATCTTGGATTCAGAAGTAACGCAGTCCAAGGTGCTGACATGTCTGTTTTTTAATGATGTCTCCTTATTTCATAATTGAAATTTGAATTATAATATTAATTTATTTAGTATATTTGTAATATTGAACTATTTTTTAAAGTTTTTATCCAGTATTTTGAGGATCCCACTCAACTATAATTTGGTTTATTCAAAAAATGAAAACTGTTTTTAATGGGATATTCTTATTTATAAAAAGTTAAGGAAAGAACCTGAAGAAAACCTGATAATTGTAGTAAATTCCATGAAGAATTAAATGATAATATGGAAAGGTAACTTAGTTTGAACATGTAATATTAAATGATTCATTTATAAGTTATATAATCTTAAGAGAGTGTATATCATTGGATCCATCAATGATGCATGTTATTGAATATTGGTTGAGAACTAACATAGCGACTAAGATTTGATGATTTATTGGATTGTATTGATTCTATATATAAAATATGGATACTTAATAATGACTATATAATCCAACAACTATGTTATCTTTTAAGGGAATAATGTTCAATTAGTTACATGATTATGTAGAAATGTTCCTGGAAATGATTAGAATATTAGTCGATTCCCATATTAATTCATTACCCTATTATGTAGATTGTTGTTTTTAATCACATGTGATGAATCACTGATGTCATTAGGATTCTCTCTTATGAATAATGACTTGGTTATAGATTATACCTCAAGGAAATTGATTCTTAATGAGAAAAATTACCCAATTCATTATATAAATTTATTTGTATTAATTTTTTCATTACACATATTGAGGAATTATATTTTCTTTGAAAATTTTGATATGTTTACATATTAAAATATTTAATTTATATATTTACAAATAATGAGCTGAAAATTTTCCAATGGAGATGGTTTTAAGGGATTTATAAATATGATGGATCAACAGACTATAACCCAAGAGAAGGGAACATGTTGGGGGATTCTTTAAGTTGATAGGTTAATGAATTTTTATGCTTCATCCGGATCTCAAAAGAGTCAATTTAAAAAAAATATTAATATATATTTTTCTTATATTTAATTTAATTTCATCTATATCATTCGATATAAACAACAACAATATTAATTGAAAAATAATACTCTGTCAAAATATTATAATTAAAATGTGAACATTATAACCACAAAAATATGGAAAAAATAAATAATGAAAGTTATCTGGTTTAGTCATTTATACAATAAATTCAATTTTCATATGTTGATTTCATAAGGAGTTATTATATTTTTAATGTAAAATAAATGTTTTTGAAAAAATATTTTTTTTCAAAAATGCAGTTTAGCCTCACATTGCACATATAATATAAAATTAATTTTTAAAAATTTTATTTAGTTTAATTTTCATTATGAATATAATTTTTTTAAGCATCATGAAATAATTATCCTAAAAGAAACTTTTTATAATTTTCATAAATTTTTTCTTTTTCAGTGAATATTAAAAAATTACTATTTTTTAAAAATTTTATTTTGGTTAAAATTATTTACAATGATATTTTTTTAAAATTATTGAAAATAATATTAGTTATGTTATTTAATTATATATCTAATATAGGTTATTAGGATAAATATTATTTTTAATTTCAATATATAATTTATCCTTACATATGAAAATGTTTCAATGGGGAAAATAGTTTCTCTACATCCCTGAGTGTATAATTTGAAATTAACTTATTCAATATTAGTTAACTAAATTTGAAAAAATGGACTTCTTATTATGAATTATATTAATTTTTCTTATCCAAAAATTTTACATTATATTATTAAAATAATTAATAGAGGAAATAATTTAAATTAATTTATGCGACTATCGTAATATTTTCATTGTATGTTGTTTAATTAAGAATATAATTGTTACAATGACCGAATACATGAATAAATATAATATTATTGTCAAATTTAGAAATTATATCATCTAATTGGGTTTATTTGGTCGTTTTTATCCCTTTGACATGTGAAAAATATGGGTATCATATTTTCATTTTAGAAATCCCAAGTGAGTCATCTTCCTTAATAATAAAAGGTAATGACCTCCCATCGATGCTTCAAAAATATGTGGAAATTATTTCTCCAAAACCCCAAACTAATATCCCCAATAAAAACATATTAAATTATTTGATATAATAGTCATCAATAAAGGCCATCCCTAGGGTTCTTAAGAGCATATACAAATAATTATTCTTTATGAGAAGGTAATTGTCTTAATGAATATCATTCATTTTCCATCTTTAGTTTTTTCATTCAATTGTGAATGAAAAGATACAACATAATAAAACCATTATATACAATATATTTATATGTTTCGTTTTCATTTAATAATATGTATCCATATCATCCTTCATCAAATGGAAAATGAAATTTTTGACCATTTGTACCATTCACTACTTCCTCATGAGCAGATTTAAAGTGGTTTCTATCAAAAGATCTCATGCATTTGTGTAATAATGGATTTAATGAAAATATATAATATTTATGATATAATTATTATTTAAAAATTTTACTAACACATAAAAGTTCTTACATTCTATTTCTTTTAAAATATTGTGACACTTCTTGTGTGTACGTCAAACATCCAACTTACAAAGCGATGTTCTTTGTTCTTCACATATTCGTTATATGACCGGAAATAAGGATGAATTTCATTAATATATGTGACATATATGACATGAAATTTAATATTATATAATAATATATAATGCAATTATTTTTCCCTTCTAACCCATCAAAAAAATATCAAATCCCTCATGTATACATTCACCATACCGTTTTCCCAAATTGACGGGATTAATATCCATAAAAAAATTCAATAATAGATTTAAAAATGTATATAATGAGTAAATATTTAAATTAAAAAATTTAAATCATTATATGTATGAGTTTTTAATATCTTAGGCATAATAACATGATAATTTATTATAAACACAATTGATAATACAATAAAATTAACACACGAAACAATGATAATAATTATAGAGTAAAAAAATGTGGTAAAAAGTTATAAGAGGATACTATGTGGTATCATAAATATGAATTATATTTATAGGGAATTTAATAAAATTCATACAACCAATATAAATGAGGTTATTGAAATTTTTACCAAAAGTAAGCACAAGGTAACATGTTTCATTACAATTTTTATTTCATTGTGACATGTTAGTTAATATATAACTATTAAATTATATGAACTTTATTTATATTCAATTTGACATATTTAAAATGAATAAATATTTATTCTATATATTATTACAAAAACCAATATTATTAATGAACCTATGGTCACATATCATTTCCTGTTAAATTTTGAAATCACTAACTGTCAATTTAGAATACCACTTTTTTGACCAATATTTGGTAGAAACTAAAATTTTATTAAATATGCATACTTTTTTAGGGTTGATATGACTATTGAATAAACTATATACCCTTTGAACAAATGTTGTTTAATTTTAAATTTATTTGATTATCTTGGAACATAATAATTAATACAAATACTTTAATCAATGTAGATATTTGATGATAAGGCATACTAATTCAGGAATTAAATCAATCATTCAATAAATAATGAATGATTATGCCATGAAGTAATTATTTAGACATGAAATTATATAAACTATTGAAGCATCGACAGGTATCATGAAATAAATCTATAATCATGCATTTAATGGGATTCTACCCATATTTTATTTTATTTTTCTAAATAGTATTAACGGTATAGGTTGCATGATGCCTGAGATCACGACTGCTAGACAAAATCATTTCTTTCATGGACAATGTAGTTATAATATTTATCCATTGGATTTTTTTAATTTTTATTAACAACACATGAAATCAATTTTAAAGTCATTTTTTAAATGGAATGAGTACATTTTTTTATATCTCCATAGTAATTAAACAATATCAAATAATGATATTCATCTTATTGATTAAATTGATTGTGTTCCTAGTAATTTACCGAGACATATTTATTATTCATTATTGAATCATAATATATTCCATTATTAAATATTCTTGCTGATCATTTTCTATCACCCGTATTTTGTTTCAATTTCATAGAAAACATGAATTCGTTTAATGATATTAAAGATACTAAATTATTTTTTTCATATGACTTCTGTATTTAACCATATTTTAATTTTAAAATAATGTATGTTTTTGGATATCAATTAATAATAATCTATTAAATACATTGGGATTTTATCCCTCTATGTTATTGTAACGTATGGAAATTAATCATTAGATCAAGAGTACCGGAGTCAGGGTTGTTACATTTGGTATTAGAGGATGTTTAGTGGAAAACATGTGAATTATATAATATAAAATATGGTTTAGGGTAAGAAACCTATTCTATACATTTTTAATATGTATAGAAGAACATCTTATTATTTTGATAAAATAGAGGTTATGTATTTTTTTTAGAAATGTATTTATTACAATAAACTATGTGAGGACATGGTTCTAACATATATTTACCTTGGGTAATAACTCTGTGTCATGGGTGTAAGGATTGACTCACAAGTTATTGGGTACAGAACAATGGGACATACTTCACAATGGGTATGAATATCTACGAGGACATTCATATGATAATTCTCATATTCTATAGAAAACATTATGAAGGTTTTTGAAATATACATATCCCTAATAAAACCATTTTTTTTATTATGATATTTAGAGTGAATAAATTTCCAATTTATGTTATTTATTCAACCTTATTAAGAAATATAGATTATGAATCAAAATACATAATTTTATGACAAAATTTAGAATATAAAATTATTTAGAAATGGTTCATAGAAAGAATAAGGGTATTAAAACACATGGCTAATGTAGATATTTCCAAAATAAGTAAATCAAAAAATCATGTATTGAAATAGAAATGATCATGGAAATATTATTACAATAAAATCCAGACATGAAAAGTTTCCTCACTTGAGTAGAGAAACATATTGATCTAGATAATGATTCTCCTACACTGTATCACATCATGTTTTAGATTCTCCCATAGTTTAGTTCTAATACTAAACCAATGGTAGTTAAAAAATATATTATGTTCCTTTAAATAAAAAATATATCATTGGTATTTAATGAGAAGGGAAATTTTATACAAGAGATATATTATCTCATATGATATATTGAAAAATAGTGGACATTTATTCAGAATACTAGGGTGGAAGATGAAATACAGAAAAGTGAATGGTGAACATTTAAGGATACATTCATTTAAAAATATATCCCATATTGAAAATGAACATATATGAATATAATGTTGCTTTTGTTAAAGAAAAATTAATTGAAATTTGATTTTGAGTATAAAGATGCCTCAACAATATTTGCCTTCATTTGTATATATTATAAAAAATATATAAAATATATGATTGGTCATTATTAAAAATCATAATCCATGTTTTTTAAGGGAGCTGATCTATAAAAAACATTCATCATTTGATGATATATTTTAATTTAACATAAAAAGATGAAGATATTTTCAAGATCATACATGTAATAAGGGAGTTTAAAAATTGTGATATTGATTAGGGATAGTGAAAAATGGATTGAATCAAAGATGTGCTTGATAATGAATTTGATTCCATATTATTAAAACATTATAATGAATCATCCATGAAAATTCATAATGGGATTTGTAGTTTGTCAACAGTGCAGTGATAAATTTCACATATATCCTGAGTGCACTGGAAGGAAAAAAATCAACGATGTCAAGTAATTTAACTTCAATGAAATTTGAAATTATTCATACTGAAATCCCTATCATTTTGGTAATCTAGAACTCAAAATTCCATGGGAAGATGGTGAAGAATATGTGATCACTACTATAGTGGTGGAAGAACCAAATAATTATGTTTTAGAAACTATAAAAAATATTTTAATTCAATTATTTATTTAATAATTAGTATTCACTCTATTTTTGGTTTTCAATATTTTCTTTGAAAATTAGTTACCTTCCAAGAACATTATGGTGGAAGTTTTCGTTCAAAAAACTAATATAAGAGTCACTACAAAAAGATATGTCAAGAAGATGTTGTTATGACATTGAAATTCCCAATTTGATGAATTTAAAATCATACATATGTTGGAAATTTATATAATACTTTTTATATACATGATTTCAAAATATGATTCCATAATTTATTTCAATGATAAATAAATTATGATTTGGATTAATGATGTTGAATTCCTTTTACATACAGTGTTCCTGAGTTATGTCAAGAACCTCCTTCATTAAACCATTGAATGAGATTCATAGAGGAGAAAAGAAAAAAATATGTGGATAGTGAAAGTAATTTTCAAACATACTATGTGTTGATTTTTTATGAATACATTAATGAATGTACTAAGAAACTATCAAGACATCAAATAGTGTAAAAAGTATGGTATCCCATTGATTTAATCACTAATGCGGAACCAATATCAATGTCACCCAATATAGTGTTCAGTACAGAATAAGTGGAAATTATGGAACATCAATAGGAGTAATCTTGTATGGGATTTATATCCCCTATTGTTCTATTATGGGAGTCAAATATTTTATTTGTTTTCTTTGAAAAAATTATCCACGAGGGCATGAAATATTATAGGGAAATCAATTATACTATTATAAAGAATTAATTTCTTATTCCTAAAAATGATGACACATTCGATCAACTTCATGGAGCTCAATATTTTCCAAATACTCAACATTATTCATATTATCATCAATTACAATTGTAGAAGGTAGACATTTCAAAAAAACATTCCATATAATTAATGTACAGTTCATGTTAATAGAAATTCCTTATAGATTTACTAATAAACCTTTAATAGTACTGTATCTATTGAATGAAATATGTAGGTATTAACTTCTCGATTTTCATATAGTGTTAATTTAAGATATCATTTTTTATACTAAATTATATGAGGATAATAGGAATAAGTTTTAAATTATTCATAATAATCTTAAACGAAAGTAGTTTTATGGGAAATTTTGAAAGTGGGATTTTGAACAATATGATGTTTCATTTTTTAATCATATTTTCTATAAGGATGGATTTTCCCATGATTCTATAAATAAAAATGCAGTCAAAGTATATCATAAACCATTAAACATATCTAAGGTTCATTTATTCATTGGCGTGTCTGGTTACCATAGATGATTCATTAATAATATTTCCAAGTTATTTAAACTAATAATAAATCTTACATTTAAAGTGATTAATTTTGAATGAACAATGGAATTTGAAGAATCTTATTATGAATTCAGTTTGAGATTATTGAATTCCCTATTTTTTATTCCACCATTAGGAAATGATACTCTATGATATATAGTGAATCATTTATGAGAGGAATATCATGTGTCCTTATAGAAAATATAAATTCATTGTATATGCATCAAGGATGTTTGAGACTCGTGAACAAAACTATCAAACCCAAGATATTGAGTTGGAAGATATATTCTTTTCGTAAAACATATAGAAAAATTATGTATATGATAAATGATTTCATATATTAATATTATATAAGAATATAAAATAAATATTTTTACAAAAGTCGTTCAACATGGGAAGAATTATATGGCTCATGCAACGAATGGATTTTGATTTTAGTGTACAATAAAACTCAGCGAAGGAAAATAAGGTATTTTATTAACTAAGAATAAAGGATATTGGATCTCTTTATAAAATGAAGCTTTAGAGGGATCCCACATTTGTGGATCTCATATGGATGGATATGAGAATTTTTATGGAATGGGAGACATAAATTATTTTTCAAACATATGAAACACATCAATTATTGGATAAGATAAAATGTTCTCAATATAAGGTTGTGAATTTTCAGAATAAAAATAAATCAATAAATGAGGGTAATTTACATGTCCTCATTTATATATATGGTGTTATTTCATTTGGGAAAGATATTTTTTGGCTCAATACCTGATCTAAAAAGGGAATTGAAAAATGTCTCATATAGCATTAATTTCTCTATACATCTGGGTAGCCAATATATGAAGATGAATTTTATGGATCATTTATAGTGGGATAATAAAAGGGAAATTTTTTATAATGTTTCAAGATTTTTTTTATCAACATGTGATGGATAATAGATATTATTCTAGTAGATTCATGAATCCTCTTCATAATCTGATATAGAATTTCGATAACATTTCTATAGACATTGTTATAGGACTACTAACAGCTTCTTGATAGAATAAAACAATATGTTCAATTATTGATCACATATCCAAATATGAACATTTCCTCTTCATAATAGTATAATTAACTATTTTAGGCATTAGAAGGATCTATATTAATGATGTTTTAACACCTCATGCTGCACCTATATTTAATTTGTATATTGTAGATCATGGTTATATAAAAAAAATTCATTCGACATAGAAAGTCATACAAAACAAAGACCCACTTTTGAATCTCCTACCATACACAAACTGATTGATAGTTTGAAACATCATTTAATAGAATAGATTATTTATTAATTTCACGATCAAATTATTTTCATTGTTTTTGGGATCCATTTATTGCATTTTATGAGTTTTATTAGAATAATTTTTTCAGTTGAATTATTCAAGTGGATTAATATGAATAAATATATATCATTATAAGTATTACTCAACTATTTTGAGATTATGTGATTGAAAGAAAAGAATTGGGCCTATATCTTTATAAGGAGACGACAATAATGGTAATGACCATTATGTATCAAATTATGGTATCTCATTGCCTGAAAAATGGTTAGACCAATAACCATATGAAGGATTTATAATTTCTAAATAGATATCAAGTGTTCAAAAAAGTATAAATATAGAAGAGTTAAATAAGATTTTGTATGAAATGAAATATGATACATATGTAAAATCAACACTTTGAAATTCTAGAAAGTATTTCTTTTGAGTCTTGTCGATTGTAAATTCCACAGAACCTCTCTAAACCTTATAATGTGTTCCGTATATCATTATTACCGAGGTAATTTCTAGACCCAATTCAGGAGCTAACCTATGATAATATATAGTTTGAACATGATCTATATTAATTATAAGAGCCAATAAATATTTATAATACAAGGTAGAATGAATCAGATAATTGAATGACTCATCTAGTTAAGGTACTATACAGAAATCACAAAATGGGAGAAGCAACAAGGAAACTTGAGTTTTTATAGTAGAAATACCCACCTTTTAATATTATCATATATATTAAATATAGATGAATTATTATTCCATTGGGGAATATTGTAAAACCCTAATACCTTTCAAATATATTCATTTTATAATAAATTAAATTTCTTCTATATATAGCAATATTCAAAAAAAATAGTGCAAATGAATCAAAAACTCTATCAAAATAATTTTACTTAAAGGTGATTAATAAATCCAAGCCATTATATTTTAATTAGATTATGAAAAATATAGGGTTTATAGATTTATAAAATAAAATAAATTTATTTTTATTTATTTGAATGATAATAAGAATCGTTTGAATGATGAAGAAATGTTTTCATAATTTTTTTGTTTTTCTATAAGGTGGTCATATCATAATAATAACAAATAATTTAAATGTAGTTATCAATAAATTAAGAAAATTAAATTTAAAGATTTATTTTTTTATTCGAAATCAGTATGTAAAAATTATTTTATACAATATTTTTTAATGATTTCTATGAAAATATAAATTTTTCAATGATTAGAAAAAATACAAATTCTTCTAGAAAACTACATTTTCATTTAAATTAATTAAATTATTAAATAATATATTAAATTTAATTTCAACTAGAAATTGATAAAATATATTATGATTTGATTAATTTATTTTAAATTGTTTAATTTTATGTTTATTTAATCAATAAAATCATTATCTACATATGAAATTGTTTCATTGTAAAATTCATTTTTTTCATCACATATTTGAGTTATATTGTAAATTATAACAATCCAATTATAAAAATTTAATTTGAAAGAATGTTTCTAGATTTGGAAGATTCATATTTAATATTGTATTTTGGGGTTACCGTAATATACTAATATAATTAATTTTTAATAAATTAAAAAAAATTAATGGTGTTAAGGTGAGAACAAATTTACAGTGGGTTAAACTAAAATGATAACGGTATAAATTACCCAAAACATGTCCAAATCATATTTTATCAATATATTTAACCCAGAAATTTTATTAACATTGAAAATAAGTGATTTGGGAGACATGTTTCCTATAAATAATTTAGGTATCACTTTTTATATTAAAAAAATTGAAGTGTTTTCCATCTCAATTATAAATTGGAACCCCATGTATTCACTTATTCACAGTAATAAAGTATATTGTAATAACCACACCTATATAAACTACTCAATGAAATACATTGATACATTATATATCAACTATTATACCCAGGATAACAAAATTGGGGACCATAATGGTAGATCAAAATGATGTTTCTCTAAGGGAGGGTAGGTGTATAAATGGAGATCCTTCATTTTTATTCTCCTTTTTCAAAATTAAATTATGTCATTAAACTTAGAATATAATAGCCATAATATCTTCATTATACTAAGAAGGTATTTTTTCTAGTCAATAAAATATATACATATCATCCTCCGTCAAATGGGAAATTAAATCATTGATCATGTGTATAGACTACTAAAACATCATGGAGTGATGTAACTCTATTTCCATCAACAAATCTCACATTTAAATATAATTATGTATTTAATGTGTGTGTATATACTAGTAATGATATTTTTATACATATTTTTTCAAAAACCGAATTTGGTCCCCATAAAATCTGACACCCGACTCAGTCTATGAAAATGATTGAAGGGAGTTCTCGATCACCAGAGTGTGGCAGAAGATCCTACGTATTAGAAAATGAAATTTGGGAATGATTTAACCGAGAATATAAACAATGAAAAAACAAACAAGTCCAATATAACAATTCTTTTTTAAAACAAAACTTCTTTAAAAACAATTAAGAATAGAATTGAACATTTTAAAATAATTCTAAATGAATATAACTAATGAAGATACCCAAAATCGACAGCCCAAGAACCTCCTCATGGAACGATGCATCACCTGCAATCCATATTCACAACACTACATCACAAAGGAGTGTGAAAAACCCGAACCATCAGCCCAAAAAGATGTACCCAAACTTACAACAAAAAAACCATGTCTACATAAACCCATGGGTGTATGTAGGTTGTGAACCAAATCCCATTAGGATACCACCCCTAAAGGATTACATGTGATAAAAAATAATATATGAAATACTTACAAAATTTCTTAAACATAAGAAGATATTATGAATTTTAAAGAGATATAACTTCAAATTAAAATAATTTCCAAGTGGGATACTTTTAAGAATAAAAAATTTTAAAAAAATGACCATGATACTGTATTTTAAAAAAAACAAACCATATTCCAATGGTAATCATAAAGTATCTAATGAACACAAAAAATGTGAAATAACCCCTATGAACTAGCTCGATGTGGGTCTCACGTACCACATATCTCAGTGAATGTAACCATTTAAATATCGGTTCTCGTTCCCACAATCTACTAGAAGAGATTATACCAATAACCTAGTATTCCCCCAACATCATCATCATAATCAATGTATAGTTAGTTTTTTCATCATCAAACTTCCTACATGAAATTGGGGCCAAACCCCACAAGATAACTAGTAAACTAGTACACGTCCATTTACCAATATACATGGGTTTCCCTCTTCTTCTCATACAAGTTCAAAAAGCCATAAAATATAATTTTCACATTTAAATTACACTTCCACAACACACCCCCACCAAACAGACCACACACATGCTACATAAAACTCCTTTCCAAAACAAAATTCACATTTCGAATCATACTCACACAAAACAGACCACAAACATGTTTCCCGACTTTCTTGCAATTTGATAAAACATTTATCCAATTTATAAAAAATTCTTAGAAAATTTTCATCTTAAATCACCGAATTACCTTTATAAAACCCATATTTGGTGAACACACTCACCAAAATAGTAAATGTACATCCTTCACTGACTTTTCTAACCTAACAAATTATTTATAATTTTCATAAAACAATCTCAAGAGGTATAACCATGTTTTTCACACAAAAACAATTTCAAACCCCTCTTTCTATGAAAAAATCACACGAATACCAATCCCTAAAATAATTTTCAGCCCTAGAAACGTTTATTAATCCACTCTCATGTGTTATAAAATTTCCTCGAATAATACCACAAATGATACACATGAAAAAACACATTTCCATAAATCAATTTCAATGAGTATAACAATGTTTTAAACCTAAACCCGATTGAGAAAACACCATTTGATGCCCAAAATACACTAAATAATCTCAAAATCAAAATTGGATTCCCCTTTCAACAACTAATAAATTATGTTTATATTTAATAAAACTACTACAATATATGTCACATGAGTTACATTTGAAAAATAAAAAACATCAAACAAGAATGTAACAGTAATACTAATTCTTTTCTAATGAAAGAAAAAATGATTTTCTCACTACATACAACATATTAGGAACATTAAAAAATAATAATTCGATAAATATAACTCATAAATAATTTCTTACACATGTAATAACCTTCCGAGAGTGTCGAAACCATCAAATCTATGTGTGAAGCATTAACCTCACCACCGACGCTCCACAAGAAAGGGAAAAGATACCTAAAAACTTAGGATTAGTCCATGAACCACAAATACAATCACTAGGTATGAACCCCAGATTATGTAAATTTTTTAACATCATTAAATGGTGAATTAAATGATATAGAAGGAGAAGAAATCAATGTGAGATTACTTACATGAATGATTTTGAAGTTTCCCCCATGAAATCTCCCTTTAGAATTGACTTCCAAGGGAGGGTGAGAGAACTTGGAGGCTTTTCAAGGAGGTAGTGAATAAAATCTTGAAAATGGGGTGGATTAGATTTTTTTCAAAGTCGGAAAAATATAAATTTTACAAATATTTTTATTGTCCTGGACATCGTGCATGGTTTGGCTGTCCAGTTTAGTAAATTGACCGTCAATACCATGAATAATGTTTTTTCCTCCAAAAAAGATAACTTTTGTGTCCAATTTCAGAGGGTTCCAAGGGAGAAATCTAGGTGTAATTATAGGTCAAGGATAGGGGAGTAAAATTCACATAAAAAAGAAATTCATTCACCCCAAAACTCTTCCAACTCATGGTTACAAACATCCTCAAAAACTTACCCAAAATTTGGTGAAACATGGAGTGCCAGAAATCCAACTCCAAACCACTTCTTCCTCATTTTATCCCTTCGAAAGAAGTGGAGTCCATGTACCATACAGTGCCCAAATGATTAAGGTCTTTGATTAATAACACAAGTGACTCCAAAATTTTAAAACCGTAACACCTGTAAACCAAGAGAAATCTATGAACCAAAAGTTGATTTGAAAAAAAATCATGAAATTGAAAATATTGGTATGAATATTATCCACCAAATAACTCCTTGAACCCCCAAAAGTCCATAGTAATGCCAGTGGAAAAAACCATCCTAACTAAAATTCCAAAATGAACCCCCTTTCCTTTTTTCTCCCCCAAAAACCAAAACACTACTAGTGATCAATTATGGAAGGAATAATCTCACAAACCAAAACGTACAAAACATTTCTAAAATATTCAAGTATAATAAAACATAAACAAAAAAACTCTGCAAACACTATCCAAACAAGACTCATGTTATTTTCCTGAATGAGCAACAACATCAAAAATGGTTACCACTACAATACTTTAATTAAACCGTTTTCCATTCCCTAATCCCAATGATTACCCAAGGAAGTTGTTGGAGTTTAGATAGATCTGAATGAAACTACCTACCTATGATCCATGACTATGGAAAATTATATTAACTAGTACATGGAGACACAAATGGTCTCCCTACCATGAGAGGAATCTTAAAATATCCCCAGACAAAGTCGAGACACTTACAAAGGGAGGCCCAAACTGGCTCCCTAGTACAATGGGTGGACTTTTATTATACCATTCCAAAATAATGCATATAAATCTCATAGTGGGTCTCCAATCCATAAGAACCAACCATCTTAACAGACCAGCATTGGCTAACATTGAAATACCACTATATTTAATTATTTGGGATTGCTGCACAGTTAGCTTGCACAGTTTGAGAAATTGTGCACTGACCAAGTGGATACTTCTATCTGCATGGTTTTCAAGGACATGCTTACTACTAACCATGCGCTCTACCAATATAGCCAAATTGTAAACCATTCGTTAAAAAGTCAATAGAATCCAAGGAGGTAAGCATTGTCATTGGGTGATCACATGGACAAGAAGTACTCCCACCTCTTTCCATTGAATTGGAACAAAAAAAGAAAGATGATGACACCAGATGTTTAAACTATTGAAATATTTTATATTGAGGATATAACATTGTACAATGGATTGAACGACCATGGGATTTCCCCTAAATAAGAACCATCATCACTCTAAGAGAAATTAATAGAGATTAAATGATTGAAGCATTTCTGGTCTTGTAGTTAGGCTTTGGAAATTCCTCAAATGAAACATCTCTTTTAGGTGACACATACACCTTATGCAATGTCCCTAAACATCACACAATTCAAGAGAGTTCCCATAAAAACCTATTTTGACCAGATTTCTCACACTGCTAGTTAAACGTGAACCCCTTCTTCGAAGAGACTACAAAGGACCCAAACGCCTTCTTAGACACCATCCACACTAACAACCACATACTACTTCCATCTTAGAACAATCAAGTAACTTAAGAAACTATGGTAACTGTCAACCCTCCCTAAGAACTCTCATGCTACAAGAGGATTTGAAGAATCAAGAAACGAAAAGGTGTAGACTCATTCTACAGAACACATAAAATGTATACTTCTATTGAGAAATTGGGTGATTTTCTAATGGAGAAACAATATAGGGTGCACATCAATCATGAATTAAACCATAGTGGGGGTGTACCATATCCAATGAGAGAACACAACCAAGACGGTCCATTGGTAATAACTTTCCGAAAACAAGATCCAAACACATTAAGGGGACCACCATAAAGGCATCCCAAAACATTTCTCTTGAGGGGACCACTAACCAGCCCTTCAACCTAATTTAATGAAGAAAAATAAACCAAAAACCCAATTCAAAGAAAATGGTTCTTGGACTCAAATCATCAAACAACAAAATATTTACAAAACAAATACGACACACCATCCCCAACTAGTCATAAATACATCAATAATCCCACTAAAATCACCTCAATGTTAATTAACAGTTCAGTAGTTAGTATATCCACCAATGGTACCCAATGGGTGTCACACATGCATGTTTTCATGCCACATCATGCACCCTCCACAAGTACATCCTGGCACGCATCCAGTCATGACTATAACTATACATCATCCCATTTAACCCCATGCATGTGATCTCACATAGAAAAACCAAAGGTTAAACAAAATATCCTACCACTTTTCAAAACCAAAATATTAAATCGGTAGAACCATTTTTTCAAGACCTCTATCAACCTTATGAAAACTGATTTATGACTTATGAAACATTTCGTAGGATCTAAAATTATTCAATAAATTCTCACTTTCAATCCATTTACATTAACTTCATAACATTTCATATTATTTAAAAACACTTCTAATTTCATGAAAAACTCAATTTCATATATCCATATAAAATGTGAACTCTACTCTTCTCATTATAAAAAAAGATTAAAAAATTTCATAAAAAATTTAAAATGATATATAGTTACAAAATAAAAATCCACTTCCAAACTCCCCACATGACTTCAAAAAAATTCCATCCAATTAATACACCATTAAATAGTTTAGAAAACTCTATTGGGATCACTTTTTCAAAACCATATTTAACATAATTCATAATTGCGAATGATTTTTAAACACACCATTTTACACATTCAAAAAAATTATGAATATTCTGTTCCCCTATTTCAAAAATCAAAACCATCCCATTTTATTAGATTAACATTTCATGAAACACCCCAAGCTTCCACGATACACTTCTCTTTAAATAATACAGTAGCATATGTTTACGCAAATTTGAGTTCCAACACACATCACAACCAATCAAACTATCTGCTATGAATTGTAATACCCACATTTAGAAATTTTATAAATTTTATCATTCAAAATGGAATCCATTTTTAGTTTCATAATATTTAAAATATCTCAGGGTTAATTTTTGGTATTTTTCTGAAAACATTCAGTTTTTGATGAATAATGAAAAAACACTGATTCGTAGTTTAAAACAGAATTTTCATTTAAATAATTATTTATTTTATTTAAATTTAATTAAAGTCAAAATAGATACATAATACCTATATAAGTTCTATAAAATTCATTAGAGTTAGTTTAGAATAATTTCAGATATATAATAATTTTATTGAACTTTTCACCATATTTTACCCACCTCCTAGGAGAATTTGAAAATTTGCATAAAACATATTTTTACTACTTCTGTGAGTGGAATTTAGAAAATCCGAGAGACACTGTTAATATTAAAGAGTTAAATATGGTTAAATGAGATGAAAATAATTTGTGGTAAATAGTAACTTTTTACTTTTATTTACCATAGTTAAAAGTAAATATGGTAATTAAGGGTAAAAATGATATTAATATTTCTCTAACACATGTCCTAATTCTATTGGAAAAATTTATCTCGACCAAAAACAACCTTAGGAATAAAATATTTTCAATTAGGACCACTTGTATTAGATTAGGACATTTATTATTATTTAATTAAAAGAAGATTTAAAAAAGATAAAATCATTGTTTAATAACTAATACATTTCTAATATAGGGTTATACATAAGATAAATTCGATTATAAATATTCATTAAAAAGATAAAAAGATTTACTACATAATAGTATTTTATTTATAATTTTTAGACACCAAATAACATAATTTATTTATGACACAATGCTGATGAAGTAATTACCTAATTAAATAAATATTAAAATAATTGATATTATAAATATAAAAATAAATTTAATTTCAGACATTTTATGAATTACACTAATTTTATAGTTTAATATGACAAATTAGGATTGGTTATATAAAACCTTTTCGATGTAATAATGCTGTTATGAAAATATCAAAAACAAAATACCCAATAGTGTCAAAATTGACATAAAAGACTTTTTAGACAGATATTATATTATTAATTTATATTCTATTCCTAAAAATCTAATGATCGGCCAAAGGACTTATATAATGATAGGTGTATAATTAATATATCACTTGGGGGTCTCTAGGAGGTATATAGTAAGTTTATTAACTATATATTATAAAAATAAAAAGAGACATGGTAAATGCCAAACAATTTAACTAAGAGTTAAATATAAATGATATGGTTATTATAGAGACCCAAACCTGTCTAAAATCTATTGGTTTAAAGGATTTATACCCACTCCCACCTTAACCTTTAAATAAGATACTTTGGTTCCATTAAAAAACGAATATGAATTTATTATAAAATAATATTTCTAGTTTTTCCAAAGGTTCCCCTAACCCCTCTTATAAAAGGGCACTCCCCCTTCCCTCTAATTTACACCATCAAAACTTTTGGATCAACCAAACCTTGCAAAAATATTCTCTCAAATTTAGTCCCTTCAACCTAGAGTCCTTATATTGATCATAAATCCATCCTAAGCCACCATTTGGATCAAATCGAAATGAAGAACCCGAAGAAGAGGTAATGTTTTCACAACCCTCTTTCAAGTTCCTTTCTTCTTCATCTTCTTAATTATTTTTTATTTCCATTATAAAATAATAAATCAAGTATCTTTTATATACTGTTATGTTATTATAAATATGGTACAACCATATTCATTATTCTATCCATCCTTTGAATGACATGTCATCGTACGTGCGTACGTACGACCTACCGTCTCCACGTTGTGGTGTAATTATTATTCAAAACATTATTATTTGGATGTGAATAATTATGACGTGTAATTCCTGTAAATAATAATTATAACATGATAATGATTCTTTATATATGATATAACATCCAATTACATATTATTTTAATTGCAAAAGAATGATATTATCACTCGTGCGTACGTACGGACTACCATCTCCACGAATGTGATGAGATTAATTCCCCATCGTATCCATACAAGTATAATTCTCATTTTATGATTTTAAATAATGTCTATGTACTTTATATCATTTTTTATATGAATAAGATAAAAAATATCCATAACAATCATGACTTATGTATCAAAACATATAAAATAAAACTTGTTAACACCTGAAATGACGATAATACTAAGATATTATTAAAAAAGAAATGTTAAAAGATCATATATGATATCATATTAATGTATATGATTCTTTCATAATTAAAAAAAATTATTTCACCATTATACAGGATTCTAACATACCCTCGACCAAGGAAAAAGTACAAAGTAATGGGTTTCTTATCTCACTTTTAATTCTGTGAGAATTTCATTATTCACCACATATTTATTGCATGTGGTGTGTGCACTGTCCATGATTTTATTCATTGTTTAATATACTTTAATTTATGGATATTTACATCATCATTGTATTATTCTTCATTCATGGTTTTATGTTTCATATGTTTCCAAATCAATAAGGGAATTTTAAATTTCAATTCCCACTCATTCGTCTTTACGAATACTTCATTGAGTAGTTTACTCCACGATTATGTATGGAATCACTATTAATTTAATTATGTCATAATTTCCACTCCCATTTCTGTTGATATAATTTTGATACACATAATCACTCCATTGATATATTCTCAAGTCATCGGTATGAACTTGATAAGAGTAATCTTTACTCAATCTCCATTTGTTGAGTTAAACATCCAATTCGTTGGTGTTGTTTTTACCAGAATATGTGTAAATATCCATTGATTTTTTTACACTGCATATACAATCATATTGAGTGTACTTATATTTGTCACACATAATTATGTCATTGATTTATCCTTAACCTAAGGATACAGACATTATGAGAGATTTCATCTCAATTTACATTCCATCGAGACTCCTTTGTTGTTATACACCAAATCAGTTTTATAGGGTGTATATAATGTACATTGACATATTATATCATGAATACCTTTATTTTAATGATATTAAAATGTTTTTATTACCTCAATTATTTGAATTCATGTGTCTCCCTTTTGGTTAGGAACTCAAAAGAAAATATTATTTTAAAACGTTTTAAAGATTTATTATTCTAAATCATTCTGATTAATGTCCATGTTTTAAAATGGTTATAAGGATTTATTTATATTGGCATTAATGTTTTCAAATAAAAATTCCATTTAAAAGTTTCAAAGTCATATGGAACACTTTGAATCAAAAATCTATTTTAAATGGATTCTTGAAAAATAGTGTGACTTTTATATGTTTTGAAGAAAAATGGGGATATTTCTATTAATAGTTTGATGATTATTTTAATCTATGTCAATATCCTTAATTATTATTGATTGAGGCTAATCTGATATAATAAAATAATCCATATTGTATCGAATGAGTTATGTTTGACTGTGGATGTGAAATTTTTATACGATTTTTGGTTTGTGGTTAAGGTATTGACATTTAGTATGCTAGTTTTAATACGAATATTTATGTTATGTTTTAAACTTTTCATACGAGGAATTCATTGGACTTAGTAAGTGAAAGGTGGAGCCTTATATAGCTCCTTGAAGTATCAGAAGGTCTCATGAGACAAACTAGTGTCTTGGCAAAAGGCCTTAACAAAATCTTATTTGTAGTCGTGGAACGATGCCTTTAGTATGTGGTTATGATAGTCTGGCAATATGCATTTCATCATTATGAAAGAGGTTATTGATATTTCTTGTGGTTATTCGACTTGTAGAATATCCATGTGAATAAGTAAATAGAATTATTTCATTTTTTATTTTCCATATTATGCTTAAGATCAAGTTTAAAAAGATTTTGTTTTAGTTACATATTTACATAAATGTTTATGCTTATTTATGATATTTTCATCTATATTGTTTTCCTTACTGAGCATCTGAGCTCACCCCTTTCCATGATTTATTTTTACTAGGGTGTAGAGAAGTAATTTATGAATGACCTGCAGGGACAGTATCAGGGGATATGAATACAAGATGTTGTTGTAGTTTATTTACTTTAGGATGTAATGTAAGACATATGAATATATCTACTGTTTCCATGACTACTAAACTAATCGGTCTTTCGAGACTTGATCTTTTGGGATCACGCCAATGTTACGTAATAATGCACCAACTCTGGGTAACTGGCGTCAGGGCGTTACATGTTCTTTCAAAGGATGTTTAGTACAAACATTGGAAACTAGATTTAGATAAACTATTATTAGACGACATAGCCCTATGATAGACATTGAGGATTAGTATAGAAGAACTTCCTAGAATATTGGAATTGTAAGGATTTTGTGAGTTTTTCGAGCAATACATCCATGTTTGGATACGAGCACGTAGAGGTGGCTCTGGCATAGATATACCTAAGGGTAAATCCCAAAAACACCGCATTGAGCTAGACTCAAATGGGAACTGGTGCACAATAAGGGGCCTTATTGCACTCTTGGTTACGACACTCCCAGAGGATATGCTTAGGATAATTTACATTTTATTTACTAACCAATTGGAAGTATTATAATATATGATGATAATAAATGACCTTGGATAATCATAAGGTGTTTTAAATTGATGGAGTCCAAGAAAGTCATAGTAAATTTGATAATGATGTACATGGTGGGAACAGTTGTGGAAATGAGCAACAAAATGGAATGTTGATATGCATAAAAGATATCATGTTCATGATAAATCAGTTTTCCAAAAATATGATCAACAACATATATTTTAACCAACTCCCAGACTCTACAAATAAGAGAAAGGTTATGAATGATACGAGCACCAGCAGAGGAGGCCATGGAGAATAGAATTCGAAATTTCCATCATGCATGAAATGTGGAAGGAAACATCAAAGAAAGTGCCTCAACGAAACAATAAAAAGATTTTCGTGCGGGAAAGAAGGACATAAAGTGAATAATTGCCGAGGAAAATTGTAGAGTACAATGGAAGAAAATAAAAATGTTCCCAAAAATCCATTTACAGCCATTTTCGTTAAATATAGGGGACCTAGCCATTACCCGAGTGAATGCCCTGTTCTGTAGGATATTTTCTGGTTCAAATAAGATGTTACGTGGAAATAAATGGTTGGAGAAATGTTTAAATGTATTAGTGCTCCTTGTTGATGGGATTACTGTGGAATAACTTTCTCTTGTATTTCTAACCCCATAGTTTTCCATGTGATAATGATATTTGAGGAAGACTTATCTTTTCCCTTATGAATATAGTTATAAATAACAATTTGGTTTTGTATGATCATTTGGTTTGAGGAAATTACATGTTATTATATTTTTGGATGAAAATGAAAATTATCAGATAACATTTATGGTTAATATTATATTATGGTTATTTTGAGGAATTTATCTCATTTTGTTTATGTTATAAAATATAGTTTTTGAAAAAGGACAACACGCAGACCGTGTGACAACCCGTCGTGTCAGACAAAGCTGTGGGAATTGAACCCACAACCAATGTGTGATTAGGATTTATCACCTACCACTGGACTATGTGATGTCCCTGGTTAGTGTGACTAATTATTTTTTGTTAAATGATTTTATTGATCAATAATAAGTTGATTTGGGTTCTTATGTCTTATCAAATGAATACCCTTAGTATAGTAAAATGATTTGGTGATTAGGTAATAAATGTTATTTTGGATGATGTTCGCTTTGTTGGGAAAACTATATGCCCAAGGAAACTATAATACTATAGGATTTCATTTGAGGAGTAATGGTGGATCTTTATCTACTTTTTTATTGTGGATTTATAGTGATTTTGGTTATTTATTGAAATGACTAACCTATAATAGAGAATATTTGATTAGGTTAATTACTTTTATGTATGTGACATTATGTGTATTTGATGTCATTTGGAGATACAATTTAATATGGAAGACTACATAACCAAATTCTTCTATGTCTTGGGTTTCAATATTAGTTTGGATTATATTGAAGGATTTTAAGGGCAATTTATTATTGAATGGTATTTATTTAACATTGGGGTATTGTTGGTATAATGGAATATCCTTTTGGGGGATCATTAGATCTTGTACTAACCATTTTGTTTTTGATTAATCTCTAATGACAATGTAAATACATAGTTTATCCTTCATGGATCATGTGATTCTATAGAAGTTAATTCCAGATCTTCTAGTGTGACCATGTCTTCTTGAATACTCATCGTTTAAAAAAATGTGCTAGTGGTGGAAATTTATTAAAGAATGAAACCCTACATAAAAAGAAATTATATCTCTTTATTTTCTTCATCAATCTCATAAATGAATTTCTCATATTTATGTAATGTAACATAAAAAAATGTTGTCTGTATACTTTTCCTACTGGGAAACTAATGACCGTTTGTCCCATCACAAGTTTGTGGCTTTCTTGTTGTTAACTTTCTCCAGATCATGTTTTATATACCCCTCCATCAGAACTTGACACTTAGTTTATCTTTCATATCCATGTTTTCCTACATGGAATCCTAGTATGATTTTTCTTGGGTGACCTTTGTACTCCTCTTTATTTAATTTAAGGTGATTGTTTTATTGAATCTTATTCCGATGTGGGACATTCCATTATATTCCCAAGACCAATTTTAAAAATTTCTAGGATGAAATTATTTGAATGAGGGGATAATGTAACACCCCAAGCTTCCACGGTAAGCTTCTCTTTGAATAATACAGTAGCATGTGTTGTACGCAACTTCAAGCTCTAACACACACCACAACCAATCAAACTAGTCGTTATGAATAGTAATACCCAAATTTTGAAATTTTATAATTTTTATCATTCAAAAAATACATCATTTTTCGATTCGGAATATCTAAATTAGCTTAGGGTGAATTTTTGGTATTTTTCTGAAAACATTCAATTTTTGATGAATAGTGAAACAACATTGATTCTTAGTTTAAAGCTTAATTTTTATTTAAATAATTATTTATTTATTTAAATTTAATTAAGGTAAAAATATATACATAATTCCTATATAAGTTCAATGTAATTCATTGGATTTTGTTTAGAGTAATTATAGATATATAAAACTTTTTTCGAACTTTTCACCATCTTTTACCCACCTCCTACTAGAATTTGGAAATTCACATAAAACATAATTTTACCAATTCTATGAGTGGAATTTAGAAACTACGAGAGACAAAATTAATATCATGGAGTAAAATTTGGTTCAATGAGATGAAAATAATTTTTGGTGAATATTAACTTTTTTACGTTTATTTACAGCAATTAAAAGTAAATAGGGTAATTAAGGGTAAAATGATATTAATATTACCCTAACACATGTACTAATTCTATTGGAAAAGTGTATCTCGACCATAAAAACCCATAGGAATACAATATTATCTTTTAGGTCCACTTGTATTAGATTAGAAAATTTATTATTATTTAATTCAAAGAATAGATAAAAGAGATAAAGTCAATGTTTAATGACTAAAATATTATTAATATTGGCTTATAAATAAGATAAATTCGATTATAAATATTAATTAGAAAGATAAAAATATTTCATACATAATGGTATTTTATTTATAATTTTTAGACATTAAATAATTTAATTTTTTATGACATAATTGTGATGCAGTAATTATCTAATTAATGAAATATTTAAATAATTGATATTATAAATATCAAAATAAATGTAATTTGAGAATTTTTATAAATTAAACTAATATTATAGGTTAATATGAAATATTAGGATTGGTTATATAAATTATTATCGTAGTAATAATGTTGTTATGAAATTATACAAAACAAAATACCCAATATTGTCAAAATTGACATAAAAGTGTTTTTAAAAAAATATTATATTATTAATTGATATTATATTTCTATAAATCTAAGGATCGGCCAAAGGAATTATATAATGATAGGTGTATAATTAATGTACCACTTGGGGGTCTCTTACAAGTATATAGTATGTTTAATAACTATATAATACAAAAATACCAAGAGACTTGGTAAATGTCAAACTATTTAAATAATAGATAAGTATAAATTATAATGTTAATATATTGACACAAACCTGTCTAAAAACTATTGGATGAAATTATTTTGAGTCATACCCACCTTAAAATTTAAATAATCCACTTTGGAGCCATTACAAACTGAATATGAATTTATTATAAAATAATATTTCTAGCTTTTCCAAAGGGGCCCCTCACCCCTCTTATAAAAGGGTACTCCCCCTTCTCTCTAATTTAAACATTCAAATCCTTTTGGCTCGACCAAACCTGGCCCAAATATTCTATAAAAATTCGTCACTTCAACATGGAGGCCTTAGATTGATCAGAAAGCCAACCTAAATAGCCCTTTTGATCAAATCAAACCGATGAACCCGAAGAAGAGGTGATGTTTTCACAACCCTGTTTCAAGTTCCTTTCTTCTTAAACTTCTTCTTTATTTGTTATTTCCATTCTAAAATAATGAATCCAGTATCTTTTATATACTTTTATGTTATTATAAATATGGTACAACCATATTTAGTATTCTATCCATCATTTGAATGACATGTCACCGTATGTGCGTACGTACGACTTACCGTATCCATATCGTGGAGTAATTATTATTCAATACATTATTATTTGGATGGGTATAATAATTAGATTTAATTCATGTAAATAATAATTATTACATTATAATGATTCTATATATATGATATAACATCCAATTATATATTATTTTAATATCAAAAGAATGATATTATCGCTCGTGCATATGTACGGACTACCGTCTCCACGAACGCGATGGGATTCATTCCCTATCGTATCCATTCATGTCTAATTCTCATTTCATGATTTAAAATAATTTTTAATGACTTGATATAATTCTGTATATGAATAAGATACAAACTATCCATAACAAACAAGACTTATGGAACAAAACTTAAAAATGAAAATGAGTAAGTTAACACCAGAAACGACGATAATACTAAGATATTATTTACAAAGTAATGTTAAAATATCATATATGATATCATATTAATGTATATGATTATTGTATAATAAAATAAAAATCATTTATCCATTTTAATGGATTAGAATCTACCCTCGACCAAGGAAAAATTATAAAGTAAAGGGTTTCTTATCTCACTTTTAATTCCGTGAGAATTCCATTGTTCACCACTTTTTTATTGCATGTGGTGTTTGTACTACCATGATTGTATTCATTGTGTAATATACATTTATTTATGGATATTTACATCATCATTGTATTATCATTCTTTCGTGGGTGTATTTTTCGTAAATTACCAAATCAATAATTGAATTTGAAATTACAATTTCCACTCATTCGGCTTTACGCATACTTCATTGATTATTTTACTCCAAGATTATGTATGGAATAATTGTTCCTATGATTCTATCATAATTTTCACTCCCCATTATGTGGATATACTTTTGATACACATAACCACTCCATTGATAAATTCTCAAGGCATCGGTATGAGTTTGATAAGAGTAATCTTTACTCAATCTCCATTTGTTGAGTTAAACATCCAATTCATTAGTGTTTTTTTACAAGAATATGTGTGAATGTACTTTGATTGGTTTACACTAAATATCCAATCATATTGAGTGTATTTATATTTTTCACACATAATTATGTCGTTGATTTATCCTTAACCTAAGGATATATGTGAATGAACTGTGATTATTTTACACTAAATATACACATTTATTTGGTGTATTTATATTTTTCACTTATAATTTTTTCGTTTATTCATCCTTTATCTAATTATACGATAATTGTAAGGGATTTGGTCCCAATTTAAAATCCAGTGAGGCTTATTTGTTGTTATGAACCAATTAACATTTTCGGTGAATATATTTCCCTTTGGAAAATTATACCATTTATATCTTTATTCTGAGAATATTATAATTATTATTTTATGTTATTCATTTTACATATTTGTTGATGTGTTTTTAAATTGGTAATGGACTAGTTTACAAAAACTCCATTAAAATGTTTAACAAATTTATTCTTCTAAAACCTTCTATTTCTTGTCGACATTTTAAAAATGGGTTTTTATGAATTTATTTATTTTGAAATGAATGTTTTATAATTTTAGTAGTTTCATTTTGGTATAATATACTTTTATTTAGACTTATTTTTATTAAATATTTTTTATTTTTTTAATTGAATTTAATATTTCAATATCATGAAATTTTTTCTTGTGATTGAAAATGAAATGTTATAAGTGAAATAATGATATTAATATTATTTTTTGTATCATGATTATCTAAGGGTCCAATGACATTTAATGGGAGGTTATGTGATAGATCGAATATGGTTCGTTACATTATAAACAAAATATGGTAGTATCCATTATAAAACAAGGACAAGTGGTTGCGTTATAAACTCTAATGCATTGGGCATGGATGTCGGCTGTATGGTTCTTCCATTTAGTAATATGTTTTGATCTCGATGGTTTAGTTATTTCATTTATGTATTTTTATGTCCCAAGTTTACTTTATATGTTATATGTCATTTTCTATGGGAAAATTGATAATAATTTTGTTAAAAAATTGGTTAGAAATGAGCTTATATTTAGTGATTTGTGTTTGCTACTTCAAGAAGGTGAAAGGTATTACATTATGATAATGTCTTCATCATTTACATGTTTTCATAAGACTAAAATTTTTAATTCATTTTTTATCCTTTACTGAAATTTTTATTCTCATCCCATGTTTGGAATTTTTTTCACATGACAAATTGGAGAAAAGAGTCATGTATTTGATCATGGAAATGTTGGGTCGTTATAATAATAAAGGTTACCATGTTTCTATAAAATAGTTTTTGTTTTATGAAAAAAATGGATAGTGAGTAGAAGTGTATACATGTAATATTAATGTTGTTATGTATGGGTAATTACATAATTATTTAAATCTATAAACCTGAAATGATCCTCTATGTGAATTAAATTCATTTTATTTTCGTATCTAAAGATTAAGTAATGTTTATAGATGGGGCCTTGTAGATCAACATTCTGAAAATAGCATATGACATCACATTGCATAATATCTTCAACACAGACCATATAAACTATTAATGTTTCAGTTTTAATGTTGAATATAAAAAATATAGTGAATAAATACCACCACAAATGTATTGTAGTAATCTATATAGAATTTATTAATTATTTCCATGATGATTTACCTGTCATTTTTATATCGTAATAAAATATTTTTTAACTCATAGTGTGTATATATTATGTAATTTTTTTCATTTAAAAGTATTTTATAATAGATTTTAGATAATGATATCTTCATAAATGGTCTATGTTTTTGATATATTTGGATCCTTATTGTTAGAAAAAAAATTCAACAACCCATGGTAGTAGATACTATTTAGTTTTAATGATCTTATTAGTCATAAATAGTAGATAAATAGTCACACATAAACATCCATATTATTTAAAATGATAACATTTCCATCAAAAGGTGATTCACTAGGGAGTATGATCCCTTTCTTATAATTTCATTATAGATTCTTTTTCAACTATGCTAGTTCTATCGTAACTATCAAATTCAAATTCTTATATATTTTTATGTCTCTATATACGAGATTAGTTTATAACTCTATCCCACAGTACATAAGATGCATATATAATCCATTTATGGTTACATAAATTTATTCTCATATAATTCATGTTAACTGTGTAATGATTTTTTATATTATAGTAGTCATTTTATAAAAATATTGTTTTTCATGGGTATTAATACCTCTATATTAGAAGGATTTCTTATAGTGGATTATTTCTATTCAATGCATTTATATAGAAAAATGTGGTCATTTAGGGAATTTAATTTGATCTGAGTTATATATAATTATATTTAATCCTTTCACACTACATAAAATAAAAATTAAATGATTAAAATATTCATTGGATGAAACATTTAATGTAATATTAATAGTGATTTTTACAACTCTAATGTTGACATGATTGCACAACTATGGGGTTTCATAAATATTTCAACACTATGGTATTGAGGAGGAGATTCAATGGTTCTAGAAAACCATCATCATATAACAGTATACATAAAAACTGAATCATATAAAATATGTGTAATTATTATATGATTTTTATGTGTATATTAAGATATATAATTTAATTATTGGCCTTAGCAGGGTGATGGTGTATTATCTCCCATTATGTATTATTTTTAATGGTATCTAACATTTAATTCCATGCGGTACCCTTGGTTTGGTTCAATGGATAATAAAATTCTAATATCATTTTTTGTTGAAGCATCTAACCATATGTGTTGAATTGGGTACTACCTTCTATTCCACAATATTATTGGTTTTCTTATTATTTTATATTTAATATTCATGATCCTTATGTAATTATCTTGATCATTTGAATCATTTACTCATTCTTTTGAAACTATGAAAATAATATAACTATTATTCTACAATTATTTTTAATAACTAGGGGAGTCCCTTGCTAGCCTTGTGAAATTCACATCATATATTGAAATAATATCAATATAATTATCCTTAAGTTCAAAAATTTATCTCTCTATATTGGAATAAATATTTCAATGAAATAATATATTAATATATACATACAATATTCATCTCATTTCATTTCATTAACATTATACTTTAGATTTGTATTCAAAATCAATATCAACAATTTATTATATTCTCTTTTTATGTTGTATATAACAAAGGATAAACTCTCCATAGAACAATAAATCATTTAATATTTACTTTCATTTATGTTAACCCTTTATATACCACTATTATATCAAAATATTCAATAAAAATTGGTAGTTTTCAATTATTGAAGGATTTTACGGATAATATACAAATCTTTCTTGAAATATGATATTTATCATGGTTTGGGTCCTTAATCACATGTTTGGATATGTGGTTATGTATAACCATGAGTTATGAAACTCCTCCTATAATTGAATTTGAAAATTCATCATTACAACCATTTCATGTCCATCAAATGGGTTTTTGGTTTTGTATCTCCTTGTACCCACTATGTTGTAAAATAAAAAATGTCATAAAATACCCTATACAGGTAATAAATGGAGAAGTAATTTATCCAAAAATTTAAAAAGATATGTATTAATCCCATAGGGTAAATTTCTATTTATCATATATCAACATTTAGTAACCTAATTCCTAAATGAATAATACCATGATTTGATACTAAATATAGAAACCCATATCTCTCTTACAAGATCATTATAAAATTTAAAATAAATTCAAAACGTAACAAAAATAAATTCCAATGTTTTAAGGAAAGGTGTCTTCAAAAATAGTTTTATATATAATTATTATTTTAAAAATTTAAAATATTGTTATAATATTTCAATATAGTCACTTTAATATATTTCACAATCTAATTAAGAAAAATATCACAGGGACATTAATTAAATAATTATTGGGCTAAAATCTAAAATGGAGAGAAATAATAATGATTTTAAATTATTCTTGGATTAATATAAAACATTGGTGGGAATCATCATAATCATCATTATATCCTAAGAAAAATTTAATCATCAAATTCAACCAATAATAATTTATAAAATTTATTCTATAATTCCACAATACTGTGCATCTAGACCCATTCCCAAAATATAAATCAATGCATGTTGTTTTTTATACCAACTGAGAATAATAAAATTTTAACTTCCATGATGAAAATGAGAAAAAACCATTAACACAGATATATCATAGTGATTTTTTTTATTAATGTTTTAGTTATTTAAGAATTATGTAACATATGAAGAGTTCCATTCCACTATGTGTACTTTATTCCTCAAAAAACGTTCATATGATTGTACTCCAATTTTCAATTGAGATACTTTTTATTCACATAGGGAATGTTACTATTGTCATTGGTATAATTACAAAACAAACTTAATCCCAATGAAAATATTTTATGAATTAGGAATTATAAAAATACTGCATAGTAAGGGATATAAAAATTGAGGAAACATGATAATACATTACTTTATGAAAAATCAAAATATAGGTTTTCGGTTAATTAATTTTTCCTTGAGAACAAAATAATAATTTACGCACTATTGTGAATGAAATTATCCAATTGGTTTTCATAAATGTTATGTATTACGTCATAATTTAAATAATAATAATTCATGAGGAGTTCAGAAATATAACATGAAAATTATTCTTTGAAAATTAAGCATTCACCACTTGGATAACATAAAATATTTATTTAAATAATATTATAATTAATTTATAGTATAAAATCAATTGATTGTCATAAAAACTCATAAAATATATAAAATATATATTTGACGAAAATAATATAAAAACCCATTGATAATAATAAATAAATTTTTTATGATTGAATGAATTAAAATGATTGAACTACTATTCAATAAAGGCCACATCCAGATATATCAACCATAAATAAGAATATAAAAATCTTGATACCAAATCTACTTTGTCTATAGATTCCAATCGATTAATCATGTTTCAATCCAACATTGGGATTATAATTCCCAAATCTTGACATTAGTGGATATTTAAATTTTTTCAGAATAAAAAACATTACAAAAATACACACATATATAATATTATTGTAGTTCAATTGGAATCATGGTACATATAATCCTAGTCCAGTGAATGATCATTAATGTTTCCACAATTATATAACCCTTTATAATTCATACCTAAATCATTTCTTTATAACATATTGAAATAAAACATAATAAAAAGGTGATCTTAAATGATCAGTAAGGTTAAACATTGGAGATATGCAATTATTAACTTGAGAATAAGCTTTTCAGAACATGATATTGAAAATAGAATATCATATCCTACAATTATAAAATAAAAAATAGGAAACCTGGAATAAATATTTGATGTTTCTAGGAAATGAATCATTAAAAAAATATCATAATTGATGAAATGATAACAAAGTCATAAGATGTGAAATTGTTTCACAAACATAAACTAGTATGTTTTTAAACATTTATAAAAAGAAACAAGCTCTCTAAATATTTTATTGACATGAAATCAATCCATTTAATATTAATATGGACATGAAACCATAATCTACGCATAAAAATAGGGACAAAAAAACCAGGTACATAGATGGAATTGTGAACATAAAATAAGTTTCATGCCTAACATATATACCTAATAAGTTATCCATCTTTAAACCATTAATTGTAGGGAGATATAGAACCCAACTGTCACATAATGAAATCCATACATATGTGTGCAACAAAAACATATCTTAATCATCATATAAAAATACACGGTATGAAATATGTTTTTTGAACATCATTTTATCATAATATAACTAATGTAAAACAAATGAGTTTCTTAAATATAATTACACCATAAAAAAAACCATTATTTATAATAAATGGAATGGTGTAATTGAATTATATATCCATATTAAAAAATATAAATATAAAATAACATTATTTTATATCGAAAATTTTTTTGAGTGGTAACTTGAAAATAATTTTTGTGGAAAATATCATTCCTTCATTGAAATTGTTTTCTTTTCGTAAAATATCAATCAATTTTAAAATAAAAAACATAAATTGAAAAAAATATTTATAATATTTTAATGTATGATTCAAGAATAAAAATCATTATGAAATCGTAATATTTCATTCATGATATCCAATATAAAGGAAGATGTTCTTCCAAGATTAGGGATGGAAAAGTCAAAAAAGTGCCTTATAAGGAAAAATATAAAATATTCCTTTCAAACTAGTTATTAAAAAAATTAAAATGGTAAAAATAACCTTATAAAATTTTATAATAATGATAAGAATATTTTTTAATTCATTATAATGTAACATGGATGTCAAAAATAAATATTCTCCATTAAATACTTATATATAAACAATCTCAGAAAACAATGAGAATGAAAAATTATAACTTTAATTATAATGGAATTCCTTTTTATATATCATAAAATAAAGTATAACGTATTAATTAATATATTAAACATATTTATGAACCATATATATATTTATGATATAATATGTTATAATATTATCACTTTCTTAATAACATTTCTTTATTACACTTCTTTGGGTTGTGAACAACTTCTTTTTCTTATGTATGCTCTATCATGTATGTTCTAATTCAAACACATAGAGTATAGTTATATTATTTACATTATAATATTATTTTAATATATATAATATTATTTACTATGTGCATTTATAAATTCATTCTTTAATGGCTATCATGGATAGTTAATCACATTGAGTCAAAGAGATAATATTTCTTATGTACACAAAAGAGAAGATATCATTCACTTAATTATGAAAGGGTATGGAAGTTAATGGTGGATTTATTTTTATAAAATAAATATATTATTATATGAATCATTTTTATTTATTATTTCAAACAACATACACATCATTGGAAGGTGGAGATGAAATATTGACTACCCTATAATGTTGAGACGATAGGTTGTACATACGCACATGTAGGAATTTCGTTTTTCATAGGATGGAAAAATAGAGCATTACAATAGTTAAATAACCAAAATAAAATCTCATCATATAGTTGATATTGAATTTATTAAATTATAATAGAAAAATAAAGTAAGAAGAACCAGTATAAAAAATGATCATGTGAGAGTCTTTAAATGTTATTACCACATATGTTTGAGAGCTGCCTCTACATATCTGCTTAGGGACACTAGAGTTGGTTTGTTGAGAAGCCCAAAAACACTATAATGTGAATAGGTATGTAGATAATGGAGTTTTCTGGGGAATTTCTAAGAATGAATTTTCAATTAGTTGTGATGAAATGCAAGTGGAGGTTCCCTTTTATAATTTAGGTGTGGGGTGATTATGGAATCATAAAAAATACTAATTTATAATTTAATAAAAAAAACATCAAAAACCTCTAAGATATTATATTTTAGAAAATTATATGATATATTTTTTAATTCTCATTGTCCAATAAATTTTACACAATTGTTTGAAGAACATAAACCATATCATTTTAACCAACGCTTAATTAATCTATTAATATTTTCACTTAGGTACAGAATTTGACAATAATAAAAGAGTTTATTTTTAAAATATTTTGTGTACATTAAACCATAAATAATAAATATATAGTATTTCAGAACATATAATAATTATTTGTTAAAAATCATATCTTTTTATGTTTTATTAAATATTTTAATAAATCATTATTTTGATAAACAATCAATAATGTAAATTTGGATTCCATTCAATTCATTGTTTAGAAAAATATTAAGATAAGAAGTATACATAAAAAAATATTTTATTATATTTTTAATTTGTAATGAGAATATTAAAGGGTTATTGGATATGTAAAATATCTCAAATTATATTTATTTTAATATTTATAAAAAAATTATTTCATATTTTTATAAATTAAATAATTATTACATATGTTTTTCTATTTATCTAATAAACATATTTTGAATGAAAATTAAAAATAATATACCATGTTGAATATAAGTCATATATATTTCATAAAAACAGTTAGTTAGATATACCATCTGGTAAATCCTATATAAATAATTATATATTTATTAAAACATGAATGTGATAACTATAAAATTACAATAGATAAAATAATATAAGTGTCACTATATTTTCTATGAGGGTCCAAATGATATATAATTATACCCTTTGATGATTATGGTTGATATATACTCTACCAAAAGGAGTTGAAAAATTATTTTTGTGTTTCAGTGGTGGAAAAAATTTTAATTTCAATTATTATGTTGAATAATGAATTAGATAATCTAAGAATCATCATTGTATAACACTCTATGTAAATTATTTATTTCATAAAAATTATAGAAAAACATGAAAACTTTAAATTATAAAAATTATCTGTAAAATTATTATTTATATTTGAAATGAGCTTCTATATATATTTATATTTAAAATAATAAATTTATTAAAATTTTAGTAAGACATATTTATCATTAATTTAATTAATATATTTTATGTGATTTATTCTCAACCATGTTTCATATATAGAATTCCATTTAGACCCAAGGATGATTTATTTTGAATAAAATCTATCCAATGATATTAGGACACATTTTAGGGTAATTCTATAATATGAATTTTAACCATAGTTATTTGGTTTACAATTTTAATGTATAAATAATAAATTCATAAGCTAGTATTAGTAATTCCAAAAAAATAAATGAATTATTTTTACATAAAATTGACACACTTATTTTAAATATGGAATCCATTTTCCAAAACACAATACATAGAAGTAACATTAAATAATTTAAAATTTATCTTGTTGTCCTGAATGAGAAAATGAGTCTTAGAAGATAAAACAAGAAAAATATTGAACATTGTTCACATATAAATTCAATGTAAAAATATTTCCAATTTCATAATTTATATTTAATGAAAAAAATATAATATTACTTTAATACCAATTAAATATATAATTTATCACTATAAATATATTTGAAGAAAAATTAATTTTCAATTAAAATGCTTTAATTTGATTATTATTCCTCAAATCATGAAACTTATTTGGGAAATATGAAAAAATAATCCAAAGAAAATTTCCATTCACCATTTCAATTAAATAATTTATATATAAAATATAATATAAATTTTTTTCAAAATAATGATTTAAAATGGGTTCTCAAATGAGGAGATGAAAAAATTAATTTTTTGAAAAATACTTTTTTTATCTGAAAATTTGAATTTGTTCTTATATCACGTATAGAAAAAATATAAGATGAACATTTAACAGTAAATTGAATATATAACATATATATATCACTAAAAATCCATATAGAGTGGTTTTATTTCGTTATAAAGACTCTTAATTAAATTTAAATTGTTTAAAAACATTTTCTTTTTTTAAATGGGGTCTATTTTTTTAATTTACTTATCAACATTTATTTAAATATATATATGTTTCTAATGAATATTTCCATAATATAGTTAATAATATTACTTCTAATAATTATAATGGAAAACTAATAATGAAGGTTAAAATGTAGAAAATATTTCATATTAAAAAATATGAAATATTTCATAAACATTTGTGAATTTATTTATTTTAATATTCACTATTATAATTGTTATATAGTAATGAACAACAGGTCGTATATCTTCAAGGATGTGGAAGGTCACTTGTACGCACGAGAAACATTATCATCCCATAAAAGTATTGGGTGGTTATAAGGTATAAATTATTTTTTCATTATATAATCACAAATACCAATAAAAGATATATATGTCCATTAAAATTATCTTTATTATATTATACATTTGTTTTAATGGAACATTATGTGCTTGACCAAAGATTTTATAATTTCATCTATAGTTGGGGGGATTGTTGTTAGCAAATTAAACTAAAATGAAAATTGAAATAATCTTATGTAAAACTGATTGAACTTAATATTGATCTAATGATAAATGCATTGTAATAGTATTAAGATATTATCTGATGGAAAAAAAATTATTTTTCACTATGAATCCTGTAAAATAGATATATGAAATATTGATTAAATATATCTTTATAACCTATATTCATAGAGGAAAAGATAAATTTCAAAAACAAGTAACCAAAAATAATATAGCAGTAATAATGAATTAAAATCGTAAAAATTATTTTACACTTTTATTTAAGAGTTACGACAGTTCGTAGTCCTAGCTAATGTTGTCTACATTTTTTGTACATATTATAAGGAATTATTTTCCTTACTTGGAAATCCCACCATCATATATGAGAATATTATCTCTATCTTCCAAACCATAGGAATCCATGAATATAATATTATTGTTCACCTATATTTTTCATTACCATATAAGGTATTGATATGATTATTACTGTTAATCTTTCTAACCATTGATGCCCAAGATCCAGTGGACCCGTATCCCCTCTCTCTACCTATCCCTAGAATCACTTCATAATTACCACGATCTGACACATTATTAAAAATGGAATAGTTCTTATGTAATTACAATCCACATAATGATTACCTAGAACATACTCTGTAATGTATTAAATGGACTTGGATTGAGATTTTAACATCTTGTGAACATTAGATTACATGATATGAAAATGAATTGGCTCCCAACTCTTCAAAAGACCCCATTTTTTTATAAATCTCCTAATGGTATTATTTTAATGTTAGTTACAACATAATAAAAGCATTCTCACCTTATTAGAACGAAATGATCTTGAAAAAGAAATTTCCATATAAGAATGAATTTTAATTCATTTTTATAATAATGTTTATTTTAGAAGAATTATAATTCTATATTTTAATCTATCTGATTAAAAAAATCTATATACTGTGAATATGAATTTTGGATTGTCAAATTGACTTCCTTGTTATTTTTCAATTAAAGAAACTGAATAAGGGTCGGTCTATTAAATCGATAACAATTTTATTTAGATGTTCATAACTTTATTAATATAATAGAAAAAAAATTATTATAACCATTGATCGGAAAAAAAATCTCTCTTATTTGTAGTAAAAAAATTATGATTGGTGGGATTGAATAATAAATGTATATATAATTTATATATTAGAACTATTTATATGTTCAGTAATAATTTAATTTATTCTTATAAAATAGAATAAATCATTTAGGATATAAATGTTAGTAAACATAGTTTTATGATTGATTTTTTTAATTTATATAATTCATGGAATTTAAATTTAGAAGGTAAAACCATGGACTCAACATTATCCCCCATTTTAGAAATCAGAAAAAATAAATTATTTAATAAGAAAAATATCATTGAAAAAATTATAGCTCGTCATGATTTTAGAAATCTAAGGATATACTTTACATGATGACATTCCCTTAGTCTATTTATTCTATGTAATATGATGACAAGTATGATAGATACATTAAATTAACCCATTCAAGATAATATCATCTCTTAATGAAATATTTTTTAAATAATTTCTCAAAGATATCACCCATTGATATTTAAAACATCATCCCATGTAGTAAATATCCCCATTAAAGGTAAATTGTCACACAAAACATCTTCTGCGAATATATAAATTTTCACCAATTTTGATTTACTAATTGAATTTATAATATATATCACCTAAAAAGATTCAAGAAAATAGCATACGAAAAATTTATATATGAAAAAACAATTCATATAATAATTTAAATATATAACATACATATAATCAATATTATAAGACTAACATATATAATTAATTTTTTAAGATAGATAATCACATTTAAAATCAATTATAAAATGATTTAAAATATTACAACTATTTTTAATAAAAAAATATTCATTACTTCATCATTATTTTTATCACTATAGCAATCATTTTCATGAATTATTCATAATACATTATGGATTCTAATACTGAAAACTATAGACTCTTAATGTTATTTTATATTACTATATTCTTTCAAACATCTGACATTAATCATTCAACTTCATCAATAATTTTTCTTCTCTCCATTTACAAGGAGTAACTCATTGTCGCATGTTCTAAGCCTTCTTTTATATAACTCCCTTTTGGGAATTTTCTCATTCTAAAAAATGTAGTCCTCTTTAAGACAATAAGTCATATAATTGAATTAGTCAATACATTTAACTCATTATCAATAATTTGTTGATATATTTCCAAACTATATGGTCATTTCATGAGAAATATACTTTAAATATACGAATTTATCATCTTGATCCATGAGTACACTATCAACATGGTTTGACCACTTTACTATCTAATAGTATGATCATTCCTATTCATTGGCCTTTTCATTATGTTTTTTCAATTAATCCACACTGTTTACTATTGATTAAATCATAACATTAAGAGACAATGAATTTTTATTCTGTCTATTCAAAATCATTTTACTTGTTTCCCCTATGTTAAGAAGATATAGAATCAAATCACATAACCTCATCACAGTTTGTTATATGTAATTATTATCATTATTAGTAATAGTATCATATGAATTTGATCATCATGTAAATTTGTTTGGATATTATGTTATGTAATATCTAGAATCATGTTTTTATTTCTTCAAAAAAAATTCTTCACCTTTCTAGGAACAATTTTCTTCATCTAATACTTTTTTAATTTCAAATTCTTTTATGATTCATCATTTTATGATACTTTCATGTTATATTGATCATCTTATTCTACTATTTTTGAAGAGTAAATTTTATCCTATTTTGATGATAATCTTTATTATATTTATTATTTTCTGTTTGAATACTATTATAATTTTTATAGAAAAAGAGATCCAAATGATAATTACATTGATGTTTTCTTCTCCAATTTTTGTTCATTGGTCTATGTTTCATCATAATCTTTCACTTCTTATTTTTTCTCCTGTTATTTTTCATCATCCACATTTCCATTTAATTTTTAATCACCATATTTTTCTTACTTTTAATCATCATATACATCCTCAGGTATTTTTCCTACATTCCTTATAGTTATATGAGCACATTTTTCAATCTTCATAGGAACTGATTGTTTTCCTTCTAAACATCATTCTCAGCATTATCTCGGACCGATTCAATGAATTCTTAAAAAACATATTTCTATTAACCATTGTATTCATCTATTGGATGTACTAAATGTTCAACAAATGTTTCAACTAATTATATTATAGCATTTCAATGTGACTAATTGAAATAGTAAATTATTTTGGTAATAAGATCTAGTTGCAGCAGAGATAATGGAGAAACACGTAACAATAGATTTTATGAATCATTTTCCATATCCTTAATTAATCATTTTTCTACACGATCTTTTCAATGATTCTTATTCTACTTATATACCATTTATTCATATTTCAACTCATTAGTTTTTTATTTTTTCAACGATGAGGACTCAAAATTATCAATCCAAAATTCTAGATCCCCACATTTCTTCTTTTAATTTTCATTCATGAATTCATTTATTTTATTTTAAGTAATTCTAAATTCTATATAGTTCATTATTTAAAGAGAATATTCTTAAATTAATCATAAAAACCTATAACGTATTGGTTGTTTTTATATCTGATGAAGAACCATATACATTTTTGAGAGACATTTCCATCATTGATTCAAAACCAATCATCATCCTTGAAATTATTTCATATCCATTCGTGGAAATAATTTAAATCAATAAATTATGTTTTAAAAAATATTGAAAAATTATATAAAAGTCTAAATAAATTAATTTATAAGAGAATCAAACATTAAGATCTAGAAATTCATTAATTTTATCTTAATCTCTTACACCATAAAAAACACAAACATCACCAAGTTGATATTCCTCAAAGTCATCACTTGATCCATAAAAAATATATATAACATTTAGGATGTCCATGTGAACCATTCTAGATATTAAATTACTATGAATTCATAACATTATTACACTAGCATATGGTTTTATGTGTGAAACATTCCATACATTCTCATAGGATGTGAACAGTGATTCCCTAGCAATTGATTTTACAATAGATCCAAGTCAATATGATAATTTATGAGTTGGTTGATAAGAATCACACAAATAAATAACACCAACTAAATATTTTTTTATCAATTGTTATTTTTTTAGAAAACTATTTAAAATCCACTTTATACTTATCATCTTATGACAAAAATACAACTAAAGCATAAAATTCATTGTCAATTTTAGGGTATGGTAAGTCAAATTCCATATATGGGATTTCCATTAAAAAAATATAACATACAAGAAAAATAATGATATTTTCATGAAAGGATTCTTAATTTTTATACCATTATCTCTAAAAATGTAATTCAATGAAAACATCTACCTTTTTAAAATATTGAGTTTCTATCACACTATGAGTGGTACTGTTGGTCAAAAAATATGACATCATATATATCAATTAAAGGGTATCGGGATTCAGGAGCTAAACATCTAGAAATTAATGTGGTAAACATGGGGAATCAACTTTTTATAATTATGAAAAACAATGTTTTATTTTCCTGAAAAACATTTGTCCAAAATAATTGAAGAAATTTTTTAATTTCATGGTTGAAATTTAGTCATATAATGTTTCATATACTATATTGACCATTGAATGTTTTTTATGAAAAATATTTTTAGGGGTGAAATTAATTCTAACTAACAATATTTTATGTTTGAATACAAAAGAGTGATTAACAAATGAATATGTACAAAAAAATTATAAACTAATGTAATTAATTTGAAAAAAAATAAAATAATACTACCATTTGTGGTATAAAAGTTTCATTGGTATGAGTAAAAAAATTTTATTTATTTTTGTAAAGAAAAATGAACATAATAAACTATATTACTAGATTTTTTTTATAATATTTTATAAATAATGTTGGGAATGAAGACAAATAATTTTTAAATCATTTTTGGAAAAAAGTAATATTCTAGAATATTTTCAAAAAAATTTACATCAGAAAACATTCTAATAAATATTGAATTAAAAAATGTCTCTAGATAATCAAATATAATTTTTTTATAGATACTATTTTAAGAATATCTAACTCTGAAAAGATTATGAATTTATTTATTACAAAAAAAATTTCTGTAAATTAAAAAATTTATGAAAATAGAATATTATAGAAAAAAATATATGAAAAAAACATATGTATTCCCCATATGATAAGAGTTCATTAATGTAAAGATATTGTTATAAAATAAGTTTATATGAATGAATATTTATCATTGAGAGTTCCTAATATGTATCTAATATATTTCACTCTATCAAGTGTATGGGGTTTTGTAAATATAATGGCACATTTATCTTGTGTTATGATGGGTTTTAAACTTTTATCAACATTAATTGTTTGATAATAATGGAAAGGGTGTCTTTTATTGATTCTGTTTTAATTTTTTTGATTTGATAGGTTTATACATATATTAATTGAACTTGATTCACTACAAAAAATTCTAGAGTTAGTAAAACTCTTGTCGCATTCAGTGTGTGGCTTGACCCCAAAACACTTCCTGGTATAAACATACTGGTGGAATTTTTTCAAATTCATAAGTGGAAGTAGATATTGAGGGAATTTTGATAAAATAAAGTGAAACTAAATCTTCCCTTAATAAATGAAATGTTATGAAAGTACATTTTATAACAATTAGAATTCCACCATTATAAGAATTCAAAAAACATTTTAACTCGAAATCATTTAACGAAAAGTAAAATAAACTTAAATCCAATGTTCCAATGAGGAAATGGAAAAATCATTTAGAAAAATTTAAATTGGCCAATTTTTAATAGTCATTATATATAGATTAAAATAGAAATGAAAACATTAAATTTAGATTACTAGTTGTTATGTAATATAGACTTTCAATCAGACTTTTAATAGTAATTTGATCACATGGATTCCTAGGTCCATCAAGATCTAAATTACTTAAGTTTTTGATTGAAAAACTAAAACATTTAGTGTTTTTATACATGAATTTCATGAAAAATATTTTTTATACTTATGTTTAAATATAAAATTTTCTTCTTATGTTTGACAAATTTAAAACCCCGAAATGTCTGTTAACCCACTAATAATATGATTATCACTCACATATTTCATATGATTCTCTATGGAATCAATAAAACGAATTTGAGTTCATCTATAAATAATGTCATCAACACATTTTTGAACAATTATAATGTTTTTAATTAATTATCTTATAACAATGGTATAATCCATGACTCCATTAGAAAAATTGTTTTGTTACAATGAAAAATATAATAATAACATACAATCATATAGGCAATCACCTTATTCAATACACTAATTTTTATATTTTATAAACATGATCGGGATGTTTTGTATTATAAAAAAGTTACGTTTTCCCCTTCAACAACTTCTTGAACATATCCATTATAGAATGAACACATCACAATAAATTTTAAAAAGTTAAATATTTAATAAAATATATATAATCTACCAAAGAATTGGATTCATAAAAATCTATTACCTATTGATGATTTTAACTATTAACTGTAAGAATGAATTTATTTCTATCAATTTTAACATTTTCATCACATTTTTTCAGAAAAATCCATTTTTTAAAAATATATACTTTTTATTTGGTCGATCAACCAAAAACGATGCATTATTACCTAAAAAATAATTGACCTCACTTTGAACAGATTATATTCAATACTCATCACCTAACACCTCACTAGGATTCCTAATTTCAAATTGTCATAAAAAATCTATATGTTGACTTTTATTTCTCAAGGATTATTTATTTATAACTTGTTAATCTTTATCACAAATTATATAATCAATATTATGATTCCTAATGAACAACTGAATTCATGGAATTTTAATAATTTTTTCTTCAGTAATATGATGAAAATGTTCTTGATGTAAAACATTAGAAATATATTATTCGCCTATTCACTCATTAAAATTACATTATAACATACTGTTCCAATATTTTAGGAAATTTCATTTGGAGATGTATGATACGTCAGTTCAAAAATAATATGATAAATTTCATCAAACATAACAATCAATGTTCCCCAATAGTACATGTTTTTTTATTAATGTCAATATAAGCCTTACTAGTTGTGGAAAAACCTAAAAATATTCTGTCATTATATTTTGGAAAGAATATATCAAAATTATATTTGGTATTAAGAAAAATACATTTCATCTTACAAAATTTTCAAATGTTTTGGTTTTCATCATGTCCACAACTCAAAAGAATTTTTACGTAAAAACCGTCTTATTAAAACATGATTTATATTATAAAATGATGTAGTATTATCTTCAGTCCAAAATGTTATGAAAATGATTAATCATTAGGTATGGTTCAAGAAATCTACTGAAGAAAAATATTTATCATTCAAACTACCCCATTATATTGTGTAATTCTCGGTGTAGTTATTTTTAATACAATTACATTATTACTATAAAATGTAATGAAATCCTGACATATAGATTCTCCACCATGTTTTTAGGATTGATTATTAATAAGATGATATTCTCAAATTTAACGAATGATATAAAAGTTCTAAAACACATACATGGTTCACATTTTCTTTCTAGAAAAGTGATAATTTTTTATTTAGTTATGTAATGTCCCAAAATTTTCTATTTATTTTTTTAATTATTATATGAAATTAATTTTAATCTATTTTCTTAGATAGCGTGCGATTGCGAGGAACAGTGTTTATGAAATAAATGAGTGGAAAATGTTAAATATATTAAATTTCATGCATGGGTGTATTTAATGAAAAAAAGGGATAACATCTAAATAGGTTCTCAAATTAGAAGTCGAAGGGAACGATTGCATTTTCAGAATGACATTTCCTTTGATGATTATAAAATTGGCTATCGCATGTCATCTGTGAAAGTTAATTTTTTGACTATTTAAAGTATAAAATAAATTAATAATTTTTGTTATCATTTAATCATTTCATAGTGATGTAGCGATGATTATTTTAATAAAAAATTTATGATGGATATAGGGTTAGGATCATAACCCTTGAACACCCTTAGGTCTTTGGACAGATCCTATATAATTATCTCTATTATAATAGTGAGGAATGATGGATCAAAAATCGATGGGATCCATTATTGATGACTCCCACCAATAACGACGACATGGTGATCAAAAATCATAAACTAATAGTCTATCCCCGAGGTATGGAGTTATGATTTCAATTAATTCATTATCATTATTATAATCAATGATGAACAGGGATCAAAACCCAAACAGGTTGACCCGTAGTTTGATTGATCTTGCAGGATCTGTTGATTTTAGGATTTTTAATTGTGGATGATTTCCATTATTGTTAGTTTTATCAATTTGACCATTATTACAGTAAAATATTGATTCCCTAATGAAAAATGGATGACAATTGTTCATCGGGTTTATTCTATATGATTACCCCTATTCACGACATTTTCATACTTTATATGAAATGAATGGGTGATTTTTGTGCCAGGATTAAAATGCATTATATTATAATATCATTTTAATTTGGGGTTACTTATCATTAAACGTACCCTTGGAGGTATCATGTGATCTTATTTTCAAAAACCAAAATGATTTTCATCATCTCTAGTTTTGAAAATTTTTTACATGTCCACATTCCAATATCCTCATGTATTGAATAACGAATTTTCTAGAATGTTTTTTCTATGAAATACTTACATGGTATATAATTATTTATCAGAAATATTTTTCTCATTTTTCAATGTTTTATAAAATTATTGCAATAATGTTCATTTTATAAAATAAATTATTTACTGATGTTATTTTATATGATCACTAATCTTCATTCAAAATTCATTCAAAATAAATTCATTATCATTTTTGAAATGGTTCAATTTTCAATTCTATTATACATGACTGAAAACGTAAATGTTTTACTGCATGGTTTAGTTTCCACACCATCATTACTATTATTTTATTTGAATAACCCTTTATAAATTTTCAAGGATATATTTAATTAAATATTTACCAAATAAGTTTTCATTTTTAATTTTTCTAAAGATATATTCATTGTGAATATGGCATTTTCCTTATGAATGGAATAATGGTATTTTAATGGAATTTATATTCATAATACCAACTAATCCTGGATGTTACATATGCTCTATTTAGGATATTTTGTAATGAATAATTTTTTTCATTACCAATAGGGATTATGAGATTCTCATAGAACCAATTTCTATTCAACTGGTAAATCATGATATGAATGTACAGTGGTTATTGTCGTTTTAAAAAATATACACATTCATGTGTTATTATTATGTCATATTTAAAGTCATTTGTTAATAATATGTGTGAGACTGATATAGCTCATGATGAAATCTGATCCTAAGATAGTTCATGTTGAATGGTGAGCCCAATATAACTCTCTAATTAATTATTTAATGGTGTTGATAACTGAATAATTAAATTTTATGTTGAATGAAATTGTTATTCAACTTGAATGGTTCATATACAAGCTATATGAAGATAAATCTTCATGATACCAATACATTTTCCATCTGATTCCATTGATTTGTTAATGGTTTCATCAATTAATATTGATATCCCATGGATCATTATTAGTGATATTCATGAAACATCCCTTTGTTCAAATCCAAGTTATTCAAATGTCCTCAAATTTATGATAAATCTCACAATGGTCATTTTTTGAGTTGGTTTCAAAAGCCTTAGAAAGCTTACACATTGATAGCTAACATTGATCTGGATCAAGAATAGTTAAGAAAAATATTATTTGTAGTAATTTTCTCTCAAATAAATTAGACTATCAAATTTTTTTTAATATTTTTTATTCCATCCAATAAAAAAATATTCTCCAATTATAATATTTTGAAAGTATGATGTAATTTATTATTATTTTTAAATCTGATGAACTAAATAAGTGTTTTTATAACGTATTAATTCCAATATTATTCTCATTCTCAATAAATTTTTATGTTTGATAGACAATACATAACTCTGACCACTAGTCAGAATAAGAGCCTTTCTGTTTAGTCATATACAACATCAATCAGATGGATGACATAGAATAATAAAATAATATAATAATTATTTTTTGGAACTATTTTATTGAATAATAAATTTTATTTACCCTAACATAGTAAAACACATGGGATATAAAATGATAGTTAACAGAGATTTAGGAATATGTTTTTGATTAAAAAAACCAAAGGAATAGAAATTTAGAAAGTAAAACTTTCCGCAGAGTATAATGATTAATAATGTATAGAACCTGCTCTTCAGAACATAAATAAACAATGAAATATTAACATATAAATCTTATTTTTATTATATATCTATTAAAATAGTATTTATGATTAATATTAATTGAATTACTATATATTTATATATATATACTACTGAATACAAAGGTAATGATTAATTCCTAAGTAATATGAACTTAATTGTTTTGAAAATATATTTTATTTTTATAAAAATGTTATCATAAAAAAATATTTCTATATGTGGTTGAATATTTTAAGTAATTCCAAGAATATTTGGAATCATTATATGATAAATGAATATAGTTCTTGAAATTTTCATTCCAAAATATTATTATGATGAATTTTATAAAATTTTCTCTGAAAAATATTAATTTTAATCAGATTTGAAAATAAATATTTATATTGAGATCTATCATTTAATTTCTCGTACATTAAAATTATCATTTTATTTTTCATTGGTTTTAATATTTATTTAATTAATTTTTATTTTAAACTATAAAATAAAAGTAGTTGTAATCTGATTTAAAAAAAATTATAAAATGAATTTTTAAACTAAAATTTCATTTTTCTTGAACATCACTTTTCTATATATTTTTCATTATTAATTTTCAATTACATTGTCCTTTTCAATGAACTGAATTTTATAAAATGAATTACATATTTTGAATTATAAAAATAATTAATAGTTGGTATGATCAACTTAATTATTCTTCAATATGAATAGTAACCATAATAGTTTTCATTATAGTAGTTATGGTAAATGAGATAATTTGAGTTAAATTTAATTTTATATAGAATAAATTTCATTCAATCACTAGCCTTAATTTAATTTTATGATTTAAATTTTCCTTATTCCTTTAATATATGAAAATATAAATTTCCCAATTTATCATTTAAATAGGCCACTATAGTATTTTAATTAATTTATTACACCAAATATGTTACTCTCTAAATTTTAATATTATTAATTGATCACAAAAACATATTCAATATTCTAAATCATTTTTAATGATATCTTTATATCTAGGTGATATTTTTTTATTTTTTATCAATGTAATAATTAACTACATTCCTTCAGCAACTCCAAAATAGTGAATACGAAAGAAATAGGAAAAATGAATTGAATTAATTTAAAAACAAAAAATTTAATATTTCCGGGATGTGTTATAGTTTACAATGAAATCTATTACAATATTCTTATACTAAATTTCATAATAAATTAATAGTGTTAATAATGAGACTTGTAATAATTTATGTTGAATATTGTTTAATTATCTTATTTATATGTAATTAATTTTTTATTTGACAATTAGGATTATAAATGTTCAAAAATTATATCACTTTTCCATTTATGATACAATTATAACTTGATTAGTTAAATTATAAATCTTTAAAACATAATAATACAATAATGTGGTTAAGGTTAAAACTGATTAACAATTTTGTTAAAACAAATGGAATATTTTATAATTATATCTAGACCTTTATATATTATATTGGATGAATATATTAATTTAATATCCTAATTATAATATTAGAGTTTTGATTTTTATACCATTTTAACCATGTAATAAAAATAATTTATTTTAATATTTCATGAATTTTGAAAAATGCACCACCCATCATTATAAAAGGACACACAACCCTAGTCTTCTTTGCACTACATTGAGACTACTAGATCAAAAATACCTTTACCAGTTTTGTTATAATCATATCTAGACAATATATTTAGGTGATCATCTTCGATAAAATCTAATAAAATGGTCCTTATAAAGGGATCTTGAAGATATCTACTGAATAGGAAGAAATCATCCTACCAGACCTTTCTAAATTTATTTCATCTAATAGCCATTCTAATATTCATTACCATTATTATATAACAACATAATAATATCATATATACTAATGCGTCTATTTGAAAATGGTACAAAATATTTCCATAACATTTTCCTTATCTTGGGGAATGAGAAAATATCATTCACATGAACATGTGGACTACAATATCCACTGTGAGATGTTCGTCATTTTTCATCACCACCACACATAGTTATTGTAATACAGATTTAATTTATATATATGATATTTATGGAATATTTATCTCTAATTAATTATTATATTTAATCTATTTTTATAAGCATATATCCATTGAAAGAGGAAATTTTTTTTCTTCTATACATGTGGATTACACATCCACCAAGTGATGTCAATCATTTTTCATCATCGTCTCACATTGATGGTTTATATAAATCATTTAAATAGATATTATGATATATATAATATAATAATCATTTTGAGAATAAAAAGTAATACTCCTCATCTTCCTCTCTTGTTCAATAGAAAATAGAAATGTTATTCATGTATTTGTGAGACATACCACCACTACGAATGTGTGCTAAATTTATTTTTCATTACCATCATTCATAGTAAATATTATATGTACAATAAATGATCTAAAATGAAAAAAAAATCATGATTATTATTATAGATAGGATAAAATAATTATGGATTTTACCATGTTAAACATATCAATACATTTCTATAACTATGAATTGAGTGTCCTCATAAAATATGACATGAAATAAACAGATTAATTTAATTAATATATAATTGAGATAAATAAATAAAAATGATATGTTTTAATTTAACAAACCAAGACATGGTTAAAAATACTAAATAACTATGATATGATTGTAACAGCCCAAGAATTTATGAAAAATATTCTTTTTAATTTCATTAATGTCTTGTGTTGTACGCAACACAAAAAGGATCTTTCACAACACGCATCCTTGACTTGCCTTTCATTACAGGTAATCGCAACCTTCCTCGATAGCGTGTGTAGTATGTTATACTGAGTTTCACGAAAAAACAATATGCTATTAAAATATCATTAAAACTAGCCGTTATGAATAGTAATAACCACTTTTTAAATTTTAGAAAATTTAGCTCTCAAAATGGACTTTATTTTTGGATTCGGTGTATCGAATTTAGCCTAAGGTGAAATTTTGGTACTTTTCGGATAACTTTCATATTCTGATGAATAGTGAAAATTACTATATTATAATTAAGAACAAATTTTTTAATCGAAATAATTAATAGTGATAATTTATTAATTTTAGTGGTTTAAAAGTATATTTAGAATATATTTTTACAATTTAATACGATGTTGGTCATTGGAAGTAATTTTACATTTAAACCAGACATAATCAAGTGTCAATCTTTTGGTAGATATTGTTTCTTAAAAACACGCTATTTGTTTTAACAGCGGGATTTAATTATAAAATTAATTAATTCAACTTCTATGTTATGAATTTGGTAAAATATACTTCATTTTTGAATTCGGAATATGAAATATAGCTTAGGATGAAATTTTGGTATTTTTCTGAAAACTTTCAATTTTTGATGAATTGTGAAACCACTAAGTGGTAGGTTAAAAACTGAATTTTTCATAAAACTTAATTTTACCGCTTTTGTGAATGGAATTTCAAAAATCCGACAGACACGGTTGATATCAGTAAGTAAAATGTGGTTCAATGAGATAAAAATAATTTTTTGGTGAATAGTAACTTTTTATTTTTTTTACCGCGGTTAATAGTAAATAGGGTAACTAAGGGTAAATATGATATTAATATTACCCTAACACATGTCCTAATTCTATTGGACAAGTGTATCTCGACCAAAAACAACCTTAGGTGTAAAATATTATCATTTAGGCCCACTTGGATTAGATTAGGACATTTATTATTATTTAATTCAAAGAAGAGTTAAAAGAGTTAAAATCAAAGTTTATTTACTAAAACATTTTTAATATAGGGTTCTACATAAGATAAATTCGATTGTAAATATTCATTAGAAAGCTGAAAATATTTCCTACATAATGATATTTTATTTATAATTTTTAGACTTTAAATAAATTAATTTATTTATGACACAACGATGATGCAGTAATTACCCTTTTTAAGTAAATATTAACATAATTGATGTTATAAATGCTAAAATGAATGTAATTTGAGACTTTTTATGAATTCCACTACTTTTCTAGGTTACTATTATATATTATTGTTGATTTAATCAACTCGGTTTGAACATATAATTCTGTTATGACTTTCACAAAAATCATATATCAAATAGTGTCAAAATTGACACAAAATAGATTTTAAATAAAATATTATATTATTAATTGTTATTTTATTCCTAAAAATCTAAGGTTCGGCCAAATGACTTAGATAAGGATATATATATTAATAATAAACAATTTGTGGTTCGTTTGGCATGTTATTGTAAGTGTATTAACCATATAGTGAAAGAAAACAAAAAGACACGGTAAAAGTTAAATTATTTAACTTAGAGTTAAATCTAATTGATAAGGTTAAAATAATACCCTAAACTTGTCTAAATTCTATTGGTTGATAGTATTTCGACCCTTACCCACTTTAGCTTCGAAATAAGACCCTTTGGAACCATTATAGACCGATTTTGACTTTAATATATAATAATATTTTGAGATATTCCTAAGGTGCCCCTCTCCTCCCTTATAAAAGGGCACATCCTCCCCCTCCTCCTCACACCAAATTGAGCACTCAAGCTCGTACAACCCCTGCCATTTTCTCCTCTCCACTTCCCTACAATAATCCTATAGGTCCTGGTCTTCTTCAAAGACCAATCTTAGTTCCCTAGGTGGAGGATTCAAAGAGGCGTTCTAAAGAAGAGGTAATATCCATTACCGATCTTTTCAATTTCTTTCTTCTTCAACTTCTTCTTCTTTAGTTGTTTCATGATAAAATAATAACATAAGTATTACTTACATACTGATATGTTATTATAAATATGAAACAACCCTAATTCACCTTCTATCCATCCTACGGAAAAATGAAATCATCGCGCGTGCGTACGTACGGACTACCGTCTCCACGATGCGATGAGATTCATTCTCCACGTTAACCATTTAAGAATGATTAAAAAGTATATATAAGAAATAATAATGAAATATATGACATTATAAAGCTACTGGATTTATTTATATATGTATATGTATGTCATCTACTTACTTCCATTCAAGACAATAAGGAAAGTAAAACAGCGTCCATGCGTACGTACGGACTACCGTCTCCATGAACGGTGTTTTTCATTTCATTTATCTATCTTATATATATATATACTGAATATATATGATATATAAGTCATATTTTATATTCTGGAAGTAAGTAAATCATTATATAAGTAATAATAATGTCAAGAACAACAAGTCAAAACACCTACGATAAAATGAAACGATTTTACCCAAAACGCTTCTTTAACGTGGAATTTACAAAAGAACGGGTAATATAAAGTTATAAGTGAACCATATATGATATCATAACAGTGAATATGATTCTGTAATAATTCAATGACATTATTTAAATCATTATACAGGAGGTTCGGACACATACGAAGCAAATCGGACCTAAGGTAAGGGAAAATATCACAATCTCATTTTTATCCGAGATTGTTTTTACTTTGGAATTTACTGGGGTATATTTTATCATCCACATCCATGTTTCATAAATATGTAATATTATTTCCATCCACCTACAATTGTTTAAATCCATTTTTACCCTTCGGTGAGTTTTTAGTAAAAGAAATGAAAGGAATCTTTTGTCGTTTTTCGTACGAGGTACTTTTTGACTTTTCTGACAAAAGTACAAAGAATGTTTTTTTAGCTTATACAGCATGAATGGATTTTTAAAACATTATTTCCAAGAATCTTCCTTTACAAGTTTTCAAGTTTATTTTTAATCAACTTCTTTTATTTTAAAGTCGTATGACATGTTATGAAAGGAAAAAATGTTTTTGAAGTAGAAAGGATATATTCCTCAACAATGAAGTTCAAGTGTTTTATCAAAATTATTTTCCATCTAAGATAATAATGGGTTCTGTTTTTATCCCTATTATTACATTGATTTGATTATGTTGTGATGGAATTATTTTTATGAATTCCTTTCTCTTATATAAATTGTTTTACGATGTCATGTTGTTTAAGAATCCCATTTTTATTACATGGGTTATGCTATGATGTATGGTTTATGATTTTGTGGCACACATAAGAATGGTATCATTATGAGATGGGTGGGACCTATATCTCCCTCCAATGCATTGGGTAAAGATTTTATATCTCATGAGATAGACATGGCTGGAATGGTAGGTTATACCGGTTCAGTGAAACAGGACTGAAACGAGGGTTACTCGATTCAGAAAGGGACTTTGTCCACTAAGATAGTCTTGGCAATGAGTCTTGACTAACAAGAAATGATTCTCTATGATTATGTGTGAATTCCACAAAGTTTCATGTTTTAATTTATGATTATTGTGATTACATTTCACTACCATGATTTATCCCATGTTATGAAATTATGCTCTCTTTTGCAGGTTATGATTTCCAAAATGTTATGTTCTTATGAATACGATGTGATTGATATTTCTTTTGTTTACCCTTACTGAGCATTTGAGCTCACCCTTTTATGTTTTCTTTTCCCCAGGATATAAAGAACGATTTTAGGTAAAAAAAAGGGAAGATCTTTATGGGAGATGTTGAAGATCTTTCACCACGATTAGAAGATTTTATTCCGAGTTTCCAAAGACACTAAACTATTACGATCCTTGTGTGTGTGTTTTTGTTATGTACTAAGTATTCCGCAAAAGTAATGTAATGTCAATGTACGTCAGGTTTCGGGTCTCTACAGTTGGTATCAGAGGAAATGTTTAGTCAACCTTTGGAATCTAGGACGCGAAAACATTAGTAAGATCCCTAGATATATTTCTAAGGTATGTCTAGGGATGTCCCTAAGGTTAAGTATACGTATAGGTTATAGTACTAGAATTACGCTAACGATCATAGAATTTAACCTAAGATGTTAGATATTAAGGGTACTCCCCCTTTACTATGTTGTTTTCCTTAGCATTATTTTGCATCTCACACTATTTTTTTGGGTTTTAGAAAATGGCTGGAAACAAGATGATTCACGATAATGGAGGATATGATGGACAATGGAATGATATTCTTTATGAGCAACCAAATGAAATGGGATTTGGAAGTCCAAACATCATTATTATGCCGAATCAGCAATCTCATAATATGATCAATAAAGTAAAATTTGGTAAGTTTCCTGACTCGGCTAATAAGAGAAAGATGGAGTTTCATGATGATCATAGAGGAAAGAAAGTTCAATTTCCCCTATGTAAATCATGTGGGAAGAGGCATCAAGGAGAATGTTTCAAAGGAACTGGAAGATGCTTTGGGTGTGGAAAAGAAGGACACAAAGCAAGTAAATGCAAAGGAAAAGGTTCCGTTAACAACATGGATGAGGATAATGGTATTGCTACGACATCAACAATGGTTAAATGTTTTAAATGTGGAATGTGCGGGCATTATGCAAACCAATTCCCTAAGGGAAAGTCTCATGAAGATAATCAGTATGGTCGTACGGGAAGTATTTATATGGATGATGATGAAGAGACTACAAGTGATATGTGAGATGAAAGAATTGTTGAAGCTTGGTTAATGGTTTAAGAATGTAGTGAAATGATTACATGTTTATCATGTGTAATGTTGTATAAGAACTCTCATGGTACTATGGAATAAAGAGACATCTAAGGATTGTTACATTGTTTTCTTTCCTTGAGTTTTAAAAGTGTTTTATTAATGTTACCAGTATCCATGAAAGGTTATTCAGATATTTTTGGAATGTAGATGATATGCGCATAATGAAGGGATAAGGAGAAAATTAAATGTTTGATAGTATTCATGAGCTCATGATTGATATAAGGACTAAGTGATATCATGGTTTGAGTATATAGAATTTTGAGGATTTTGGTAGGTGGAAAGAGTTAACTTTTAATAGAATTAATGTTTTCAATACGGTTCAATGGGTATTTAAGAGAGTACAAGATTAAGGACTTTGAATGTTTGGAATGTGACCAACAAAACATATCTTATGATATATGGGGATCGACGATGGTTTTAAATCTCTGGTAATCGTTTTCACTATGTTATGAGAGTGGACTGCAGTATTATGGATAAGCCTAAAGATTGGAATGGATTATGTTGGACATAAGTTAGTATTGTTTAAGGATAAAAGTTTTTTTTCGATGGGATGTTATAGTAATAGAGTTTTAGAAAAAGGACAACCTGCATAATGGGCGACAGCCCATCACGTCGGACAAGGCTGTGGGAATCGAACCCACAACCGAAGTGTGACTGGCCTTTATCGCCTACCACTGACCTACAGGAAGTCCCTGTTTAGTAGAAACTAGTTTTATTATATTAAGCAGTATGATATGTGAAGTATAAGTTCATTTTAGGAACCATATATGATTAATCTCACTATAGATGGACTGATGTATTTTTTTGATAACTTTTCTAACCTTTTGTTTGAGACAGATGGAATGACCCATCATTCTATCACATGATCTGCTAACACATCATGAATGACAAATTCAACTTCATTTCTTTAAGAGATGAAGTGGAAATTGTCCAAAGAACGACAAACGGTGAGACTATACCAAAATCACGAAAGTATTTCTTCTAATTCCAATTTCATCAACTTTAGGGAAATGATCTTGAAAACCAAAAATGTTGTCCTAGTGATCTTATACCTGATGAATCGGATGGTACATTAGATCGTCACAAATTTATGGATTTGTGATTTTTGGTTTTTCCATAGCCATGTTCTCTACCACTCTCCATCAGAACATGATGGTTAGATTTTTCTTCCATATCCATATTTTCACCTATGTGGAAACCGAGTGATTAGTTTATTTGGGTAACCGTTACGTTTCATACTTTCGTTTTTAAAGATTGGTTTTGGTATTCCTTTTTACGATGTGGGTTTCTATTAAAGAAACTTTCGAATACTAAACCATTTATAACCCCGACGAATTTCGAGGGAGAAATTCATTTTAAGGGGGGTAGAATGTAACAGCCAAAGAATTTATGAAAAATATTCTTTTTAATTTCATTAATGTCTTGTGTTGTACGCAACACAAAAAGGATCTTGCACAACACGCATCCTTGACTTGCCTTGCATTACACGGAATCGCAACCTTCCTCGACAGCGTGTGTAGTACGTTATACTGAGTTTCACGAAACAACGATATGCTATTAAAATATTATTAAAACTAGCCGTTATGAATAGTAATAACCACTTTTAAAATTTTAGAAAATTTAGCTCTCAAAATGGACTTTATTTTTGGATTCGGTGTATCGAATTTAGCCTAAGGTGAAATTTTGGTACTTTTCGGATAACTTTCATATTCTGATGAATAGTGAAAATTACTAAATTATAATTAAAAACAACTTTTTTAATCGAAATAATTAATAGTGATAAATTATTAATTTTAGTGGTTTTAAAGTATATTTAGAATATATTTTTACAATTTAATACGATGTTGGTCATTGGAAGTAATTTTACATTTAAACCAGACATAATCAAGTGTCAATCTTTTGGTAGATATTGTTTCTTAAAAACACGCTATTTGTTTTAACAGCGAGATTTAATTATAAAATTAATTAATTCAAATTCTATGTTATGAATTTGGTAAAATAGACTTCATTTTTGAATTCGGAATATGAAATATAGCTTAGGATGAAATTTTGGTATTTTTCTGAAAACGTTCAATTTTTGATTAATAGTGAAACGACTAAGTGGTAGGTTAAAAACTGAATTTTTCATAAAACATAATTTTACCGCTTCTGTGAATGGAATTTCAAAAATCCGACAGACACGGTTGATATCAGTAAGTAAAATGTGGTTCAATGAGATAAAAATAATTTTTTGGTGAATAGTAACTTTTTATTTTTTTTTTACCGCGGTTAATAGTAAATAGGGTAACTAAGGGTAAATATGATATTAATATTACCCTAACACATGTCCTAATTCTATTGGACAAGTGTATCTCGACCAAAAACAACCTTAGGTGTAAAATATTATCATTTAGGCCCACTTGGATTAGATTAGGACATTTATTATTATTTAATTCAAAGAAGAGTTAAAAGAGTTAAAATCAAAGTTTATTTACTAAAACATTTTTAATATAGGGTTATACATAAGATAAATTCGATTGTAAATATTCATTAGAAAGATGAAAATATTTCCTAAATAATGATATTTTATTTATAATTTTTAGACTTTAAATAAATTAATTTATTTATGACACAACGATGATGCAGTAATTACCCTTTTTAAGGAAATATTAACATAATTGATGTTATAAATGCTCAAATGAATGTAATTTGAGACTTTTTATGAATTCCACTAATTTTCTAGGTTACTATGATATATTATTGTTGATTTAATCAACTCGGTTCGAACATATAATTCTGTTATGACTTTCACAAAAATCATATATCAAATAGTGTCAAAATTGACACAAAATAGTTTTTAAATGAAATATTATATTATTAATTGTTATTTTATTCCTAAAAATCTAAGGTTCGGCCAAATGACTTAGATAAGGATATATATATTAATAATAAACAATTTGGGGTTCGTTTGGCATGTTATAGTAAGTGTATTAACCATATAGTGAAAGAAAACAAAAAGACACGGTAAAAGTTAAATTATTTAACTTAGAGTTAAATCTAATTGATAAGGTTAAAATAATACCCTAAACTTGTCTAAATTCTATTGGTTGATAGGATTTCGACCCTTCCCCAATTTAGCTTCGAAATAAGACCCTTTGGAACCATTATAAACCGATTTTGACTTTAATATATAATAATATTTTGAGATATTCCTAAGGTGCCCCTCTCCTCCCTTATAAAAGGGCACCTCCTCCCCCTCCTCCTCACACCAAATTGAGCACTCAAGCTTGTCCAACCCCTACCATTTTCTCCTCTCCACTTCCCTACAATAATCCTATAGGTCCTGGTCTTCTTCAAAGACCAATCTTAGTTCCCTAAGTGGAGGATTCAAAGAGGCGTTCCAAAGAAGAGGTAATATCCATTACCGATCTTTTCAATTTCTTTCTTCTTCAACTTCTTCTTCATTAGTTGTTTCATGATAAAGTAATAACATCAGTATTTCTTAAATACTGATATGTTATTATAAATATGAAACAACCCTAATTCACCTTCTATCCATCCTACGGAAAAATGAAATCACCGCGCGTGCGTACGTACGGACTACCGTCTCCACGATGCGATGAGATTCATTCTCCATGTTAACCATTTAAGAATGATTAAAAAGTATATATAAGAAATAATAATGAAATATATGACATTATAAAGCTACTGGATTTATGTATATATGTATATGTATGTCATCTACTTACTTCCATTCAAGACAATAAGGAAAGGAAAACAGCGTTCATGCGTACGTACGGACTACCGTCTCCATGAACGGTGTTTTTCATTTCATTTATCTATCTTATATATATATATACTGAATATATATGATATATAAATCATATTTTATATTCTGGAAGTAATTAAATCATTATATAAGTAATAATAATGTCAAGAACAACAAGTCAAAACACCTATGATAAAATGAAACGATTTTACCCAAAACGCTTCTTTAACGTGGAATTTACAAAAGAACGGGTAATATAAAGTCATAAGTGAACCATATATGATATCATAACAGTGAATATGATTCTGTAATAAGTCAATGACATTATTTAAATCATTATACAGGAGGTTCGGACACATACGAAGCAAATTGGATCTAAGGTAAGGGAAAATATCACAATCTCATTTTTATCCGAGATTGTTTTTACTTTGGAATTTACTGGGGTATATTTTATCATCCACATCCATGTTTCATAAATATGTAATATTATTTCCATCCACCTAAAATTTTTTAAATCCATTTTTACCCTTCGGTGAGTTTTTAGTAAAAGAAATGAAAGGAATCTTTTGTCGTTTTTCGTACGAGGTACTTTTTGACTTTTCCGACAAAAGTACGAAGAATGTTTTTTTAGCTTATACAGCATGACTGGATTTTTAAAACATTATTTCCAAGAAGCTTCCTTTACAAGTTTTCAAGTTTATTTTTAATCAACTTCTTTTATTTTAAAGTCGTATGACATGTTATGAAAGGAAAAAATGTTTTTGAAGTAGAAAAGATATATTCCTCAACAATGAAGTTCAAGTGTTTTATCAAAATTATTTTCCATCTAAGATAATAATGGGTTCTGTTTTTATCCCTATTATTACATTGATTTGATTATGTTGTGATGGAATTATTTTTATGAATTCCTTTCTCTTATATAAATTGTTTTACGATGTCATGTTGTTTAAGAATCCCATTTTTATTACATGGGTTATGCTATGATGTATGGTTTATGATTTTGTGGCACACATAAGAATGGTATCATTATGAGATGGGTGGGACCTATATCTCCCTCCAATGCATTGGGTAAAGATTTTATATCTCATGAGATAGACATGGCTGGAATGGTAGGTTATACCGGTTCAGTGAAACAGGACTGAAACGAGGGTTACTCGATTCAGAAAGGGACTTTGTCCACTAAGATAGTCTTGGCAATGAGTCTTGACTAACAAGAAATGATTCTCTATGATTATGTGTGAATGCCACAAAGTTTCATGTTTTAAGTTATGATTATTGTGATTACATTTCACTACCATGATTTATCCCATGTTATGAAATTATGCTCTCTTTTGCAGGTTATGATTTCCAAAATGTTATGTTCTTATGAATACGATGTGATTGATATTTCTTTTGTTTACCCTTACTGAGCATTTGAGCTCACCCTTTTATGTTTTCTTTTCCCCAGGATATAAAGAACGGTTTTAGGTAAAAAAAGGGAAGATCTTTATGGGAGATGTTGAATATATTTCACCACGATTAGAAGATTTTATTCCGAGTTTCCAAAGACACTAAACAATTACGATCCTTGTGTGTGTGTTTTTGTTATGTACTAAGTATTCCGCAAAAGTAATGTAATGTCAATGTACGTCAGGTTTCGGGTCTCTATAATGATTATTTTACATGATTTAAATTAAATACATTTTATATATAGACTCAAGGAATTTTATTTCATCAAAATGTCCATCCATTGACTTATATAATAATGTTATGCGCATTATATATTTTTTATTGTCTACATAATTCTACATTTAAAATTTATATTATGAATACATTAATATTCATTGAATTATATGTTTCAATTCGTATTATTTCTTTAAAATAATTTTCAATTGAATTCTTCTATGTGGTTTGGGGTTTTTATCTCAATTTCCGTTCATTCTGTTACACATCAACCATAATGATTTTTCATGACATTATTTTGATGGAAATAATATTAAAATTTTATTTCTTATGTACACTTGTATAATGTTTATTTACACATGTGGATATAATAATTTCATGGATTCATTTTCAAATTAAATTTTATAAATTTTCCAATGGTTTTCATTGTCTCAATCTCATTTTCAAGATACTTATTTAATGTCATTCACCCTAATTTCATTAAATGGTGTACTTGCTACAAATTATTAACATTTTAAATATTTCATATTGTTATTAATTATATATACAGACTGGTATAATTTTATTTATTTCTATGAATTTATATTTATAAAGTTAATAATGATTAAATTGCATTCTTTAATAATCTCATGTTAATTTGGGATTATTTATAATTAAACGTACCATTGGAGGTATCATGTGATCCTATTTTCATAAACCACAATGATTTTCATCATCTCTAGTTTTGACAATGTTTTACATGTACACATTCCAATTTCCTTATCCATTGAATAATGAATTTTCAAGAATGTTATTTCTATGTAATACTTACATTTTATATAATTATTTATCAGAAATATTTTTCTCATTTTTCAATGTTTTATAAAATTATTGCAATAATGTTCATTTTAAAAAATAAATTATTTACTAATGTTATTTTATATGATCACTAATATTTATTCAAAATTCATTCAAAATAAATTCATTATCATTTTTGAAATGGTTCAATTTTCACTTCTATTATACATGATTGAAAACGTAGATTTGTTTACTACATGGTTTAGTTTCCACACCATCATTACCATTATTTTATTTGAATAACCCTTTATAAATTTTCAAGGATATATTTAATTAAAATATTTTCCAAATATGTTTTCATTTTTAATTTTTCTAATGATATATTCATTGTGGATATGGTATTTTCCTTATGAATGGAATAATGGTATTTCAATGGAATTTATATTTATAATCCCAACTAATCCTCGAAGTTACATATGCTCTTCTTGGGATATTTTGTAATGAATAATTTTTTTCATTACAATAGGGATTATGAGATTCTCATAGACCCAATTTCTATTCAACTGGTAAATCATGATATGAATGTACAATGGTTATTGTCATTTTGAAAAATATACACATTCATGTGTTATTATTATGTCATCTTTAAAGTAATTTTTCTATAATATGTGTGAGACTGATATAACACATGATGAAAGGTGATCCTAAGATAGTTCATGTTGATTGGTGAGCCCAATATAACTCACTAATTAATTATGTAATGGTGATGATAAATGAATAATTATATTTTAAGTTGAATGAAATGGTTATTCAACTTGAATGGTTCATTTAAATGTTATATGAAGATAATTCTTCATGATACCAATACATTTTCCATCTAATTTCATTGAGTTGTTAATGGTTTCATCAATTAAGATTGATATCACATGGATCATGATTATTGATTGTCATGACACATCCCTTGGATAATATTTATGCCACGTCTCTTGATTTATGATCCATGTTTTAATGGGTTGGTAGTTCTATATGTTATAGACATGGAAATTGATTAGTTCATCATCCCCTTATGATTATCTTATGCTAAATAATAACATTTAATTTTTTTTTAATTTTTATGTTTACCTTTAATGTTAATTTTAGCTTACCCTTCATAGTATTCCCAATTCCCCACGACATTAAAAAATATTTTTATAATTTTATGATAATAGAGGTTACTATAAGTTAGGATATTGACATTTATGAGAATTTTGATTATGTAATAGTTTTTTTGTAGGAGATTATAAATTTTCTGAAAAAACTATTAATTAATGTGGCTATTTTTTTTATAATTCATTCTATATATATATTGGATTTATATTCATTACATTATTAAAATTGTGTCACTTTTATCTATATCATGTAACAAAATGTAAATAAAAAAATTACCACTAGATCTCAGATTGCGGGTTTGGGGATATTGTAATTGGAAAAATATTATTGTTTTGACAAAATCATTGAGTAATATGTTTTCATGTGAGATCATATAAAGATTATTTGATATCATCAGTTTTTATTATTGTTAGGATTATAATACTTTTGAGGTAATTGAAACCCCATTTATTGTTTTTTGTGATGGGATTCAAGGATATTAATGATATTTCACATAAAAAGTTTTTTTAATGAGTTTTATATTACCCATAGTTTCATAATAAGGATTATATTCGATGATTGAACATATATTTTTCAGGATTCAAGATGATATCTATGATATAAAAATTTATATTGAATCATTTTTTAATTGTGACATCATTGATGTGATTTGGGGTATAAGGATATTTCTTTATATAGTTATTTGTGTTACACATTTAAAGATAGTGTGGACTTTTTGGAAGCTAGTCTATTATTTAATCATATGAAGGTTCATGATTTTTGTATTAAATATATCTTATATACATATAATTTGAAGTAAGATAAATTATTGTATAGGAAATTGATTAATGTTAAAAAACATTAACTGTCATTTTTGTTATTTTCATTATATTTATATTCAAGTTATAAAAGAAATTATAAAACTATAGGAAATTAATTAGGATACAAAAATATTGTCTTATTCCTATTATTTATGAGGATTTTATTTTATTCTTCACAACACATTTTTTTATGTTTTTTAGTAATTAAATTTATAATAATAATTACCTATCATCTAATCAATTTTTTCTATCATTATCCATCCCTTTTTCTATTTATTTGTACCTCTATTTCCGTATTTTCAATTTCAACTATATTTGTTATGTCAGAATAATGCTGGGATATAGTATAGGGAAGTGATTTCTGCATTTCAATTTTATTGAAATATTATAGATTTTATTATTATTTTAAATTTATGATGAAAAGATGTGTCATCTTTTACAAGGAATTTAAGAATATTATAAACAAGAAAGAGGAGAACATCAATTTTTTTAGCTTTTTGGTGGACAAAGATATAGTAGACCAATCCAAAAACACTATCTGTAAATGATTTTTTATTTTCAGAAGAAAGGTGATCTTATAACAAAAGCTTTAAAATAACATAGTGTGGGTAGTCAAAACCTTAGTATAATGACTTACAGAGCCTTAAAGTTCTTTTAAGGGATCCAGTTTCTCCAAATTTTAGTCTGAGAAGATGACACTCTACATCAACTGAGTTAGAGAAGATGAGACTCTAATAAATGAAAAGTGATTCATTTGATCTAATTCATTAGTTCATGTCCATAGTTTATAGAACCAACATATAGAATATGGAACTCATTCTTTAATATAAAAAAATACATGTAAGGATATATTTTAACAGATATTGGATGGGAATAATATTCAATAATAATAACAAAAAAACTAGAAAATGTCACATAGAAGTATGAGGTCGAAATATTTTTATCCTCAAAGTGTATCCTCATCATTAATAATTGTGTTTCTCAATCCTTGTAGAAGTTCTATTGAATTATTTGGAAAAATAGGTAGTTGTATTCCATTCTTATTTAAAATTAATATTATTTTCTGGTACATATATAACAATAAAATTTCATTTTTTTGAGTAGATCCAAAAATTTCCTTTGGTATATTAGAATCAATAAAATTTTAATCATTAAATATAATCATAAATTATATTATAATTTGGAATTTTTTACTCCATTGAATACAAGCCATTTAATTTTTTATAAACAAGAATTAAAACAATATTTACATTCGTCGAAATTATTTCATAAATCAAAAAAACTATAATTAAATAAAAAATATGTTAATGAATAGGTAAATTAAAGGCTATTTCATATAACAAAAAAACTAAATTTAAGGTTAAAAAAATAATTTTTAACAAAATATTAACGTTTATATACCATATGTGAGTTTCCTAAAATGTAGGTTTTCTTACAAACGTAAGATTTATTATCCATACATTCATTTTACTCAAACATAATGATCCATAAAAAAATAGTGCTTTATAATAATAAATTTCCAACAATATTGGTTAAATTATTCCTATATGTTGCTTCAAATGTTGAGTTCCTTCTTAATGTTACGCATTCCCACTTAGTGTGTGAATAGTGTTTCTAGACTACTTAAAAATACATTTTCAGAATACTAAAAAAATAATTCCTCTGGATAGATTTCATGAATATAATTCTAGAAAAATATTTCAATTAATACTAATTTCGTAAAATTATCTTAATCTTATTTTATTTTTAAAACAATAAAGGTTATATGTGAGGATCAAAATCATTTTGAAATCTACATTATTTTTTAGGAAATACATTCCAAAAATCAACTATTTTATATGATAAAAAACCGATAAATTAACATTAAAAATAAATTAATTGTAATCACAAATAATTTCATTGTATGAAAAAATGTTAATAGTTTCGAACTTACACAATACATCCAATCATTTTTTCAAAATAAAAACTGGTAACTGAATAAATGTTGATATGTTTACTGTATGTTCTATAAGTTTTTGTTATATGAAAATCTTTTTATATAAAAATGGATTAGAATATCTTATATTTAGCACATAACGAGAAATGAAGGTTATATTCTATTATATAAAAAAATGATACATATGTTAGCACATTAGAAATGATGGGTAATAATTATGAACAAATATAATTACAATCCAAAGAAAATTCAATAAAATAAATTTATCAATTCAGGTATAAAATTTAGGATAATATAGGTCTAAAACATATGAATAAATGAATGTTAAAGGGATGGTTTAGATGTGGATTCAAATTAAAATTAAAATCGATCAACACGAAGAGCTTCCTATAAATCATCTATCATTCCATTAATGTTTTTAATGTTTTTAGAAAAGTTACACAGAAAAAAACCATAAAATAATTACCAATATAAGAATAATAATCCAAATTCACTCTAATATATTCATGAATATTTTATATGACTGAAAAAACTAGGATAACATAGATTTAATGTAACTGAGTAGTGTCTTGGGTCCGGGTTCCCTCGATGATAGTTTCCTAAAAAAGATATCATTTGATTTCAAGATGAACATTGAGTTATGCACTATCAAATTGTACTGTTTTTATCAAATCATTGAAGCTAGTCATAATAATAGTTATTACTTCAATCATTCAGATTATATGAAGAGAAATTTTCTATGATGATGTAGATATTTTAGACTGATGTGGAATGATTCTTATAGAATCAAACAATCATCCAAATATCTTATTCAATCTCCATAATCAGGATTGGAAATATATTCTTCATGAAACATTCTAAATAGATAAAAAAATTCTATGAAAAGCATTGAAAGACCATATTTAAAAAGAAATTTCATGAAGAATATTCATATGTTTCTGAACAATTTAAAGTTAATATCTGGGATTAGTTTAACTTCATAAATTTTTTAAATAAATTTATGTAGCATCTAACAAAATTGAAATCATTAATTTTATTATCATAATAAGAATAATTGAACAAAATAACCTTCAATTTTACTTTTCAAATAATAAATATTTTTTGTGAGTTTGATATTGTCAAACTCTTTCAAGCAGGGATAATTATTTATCAATAATTTTTTCAATATAGTTAGAAAAATAATCCTCAATTACCATTGTGATCTCAAAATGCTCAAAGTATTTGTTTTACTTTGAAAACATCTATAATTGAAATTTATTGTTTCTAGACTAACCTTATAGTTATAAACATTAGTTATTGAGATTTCACCTTTATTTCATCATTTTTTCTGACTTTTTATTTAGAGAGATTTTATAGAATCTAATTTTCATATTTATTAATTGAATCATCATCTTCTTAGTTGACTTGTTGATTTTTTGGTGGGGAAACTTCACTAGATATAACAAATTATATTTATGTTTCTAAAATTATGGTTTCCCATACTATAGTTTCATCCATTATTCTAGGCCTTATGAAAAGGTAATCATCGATATGTTTTTCCATATTTAGTTCATGATAATGAGGGAAATATCTAGATGATTCTTTATTTGGTATCATGGTAGGTCTCTGTGGTATGCATACATAAACATAGTATAATAGTCAATTTTTCACTATATTTTTTCCTTAATCATTGTTTACTTTTGTATATTGTTTATAATATCTATTATAAACTTGTTTTTTATAAATACATACCAAACTAACTTGTGTTTTCGAAAATAATTTTTTTATTTCGATTAAGAAGGATGGAATAAATGTCGGATCCCAATACAATCTGAATCTTATAAGCCACCAGTTTTTTATGGGAAAAATTATGTTTATTGGAGAGATAAAATGGATATTTTTTTATCAATACTAGAGTTTAAAACATTTTTATTCATATTTTAGATTATAGGATACCATACAAGGAAGTCATAAAATTTATTAATTAAAAAAATAATGAATATTAGATTAAATATAAGGTACAAAATAATTTTCATTGTTATATGACCAGGTATATATATAGCGAAATATAATCATGGGAAACTGCTAATAGTATCAGGAAGAAACATGATGTTAAAAATTTTGGTACATCGAATATTATAAAAGAAAGAAGTTCCATTCATAGTGAAAACATTTGAGGTTTTGTTTTTCCATATAGGGAACCAACAGTTAATTTTCATCAATGACTCATGATTTTAATGAATAGTTTACCATCAATGGGATGAAAATTTCAGATGATGAAGTTATTGTAGAAAAGATTATTAATATCATGAATAATGAGTGGGAATAAAGGATAGTCATTATTGATGCTTCTTGGAAAGTAAAAATAGTTATTCAAGATGAGTTATATGGGACTCTATTTGAACATGATAAGAGATTGAAGAGGGATGTGGATAATATTTAGAGAACGAATGGGAGTGTTTCTTTTTGGATTACTTCAAATCATATGAAATCAATGACTCTAGAGATAGTGGTTTTTTAATAAAATTCTAAGAACATTTTTATTCAATTAGACTCCTGTGAATATGAATAGTAAATAAAGGAGCTAGAAAATAGTTATCTAAGAATGAAAAATTTTATTGTTTTGAAGGAAGTTAAATATATATACAAGAAGTATGAAAATAATGATAAGAAAGATACCAATGTCACATGTTATGAATGTAAGAAATCGGGACATAATAGACATGATTATCCAAATTTAAAAATTATGGACAATAAATATAAACATTCTATGAGGAATCAGAATTGACATTACAAGCCTAAAATAAAAAAAACATCTTCATATAAAATGATTATGGGTTGTCAAGTGGTGGAGAATCATCTGATGGTTCAGTAGATATTGAATCATCAAGAATGATAAAATGTTGGTCTAATCATTATAATACAAATTTAAATCTCATGATTAATGGATATGGTACACACTAAATAATCATTAAATAATATGTCATTAAATTCGAACTATCCTGATAATTCTAGATATACTTCGTCAGATAAAGTATATTCCCTAGAAAATGATTCTATACATTATTTTCAAGAAGTATCTAGGTTTTCCATGTTTCCTAAAAATGAAAATATTATGATTAATAAAAAAATGACATGGAAATATATAGAGTCACTATTTTAAGAGATGATTTATAAGGTCATTCTAATTATCTTCATCAAAATTATTTTAAAATTATTTATATTTTGATATTCCTTAAGGAAGTCATTTTTGAGAAGGAAAAACAATTTAATGATCATGAAAAAATTATTTCATAGATAAATGTTTTCAATAAAAAAATAAATTCTAAGTAAAAGGACTATGATGATAAGAATTTATTCATCAGACTAAAATATGAAATATTTTTCTTAATGAAACATTTGTCAAAATTTACAACTAATAATGAAAATTACGATAAAATTAATTCCAAATTCTCCCTTATAGGAATAATTATGTATTTTTATTATTCTCACTCAAAACCTGTTTTTATTAATATTTATTTTGTTCCTCAAAGTGATGATTTTTTCAATAAGTGCCAGTATGGTGGAAATTGGGAGAAAATGTGTTCTTTTAATAAAACTCAATACATATATTTTTATAAATCATATATTTCAAATAAAAAGTGGATACAAATTATTATACACTATAAAAATTCCATATCCAATAATTTTAGGATTTTTAATGTATGACTTTATAATTTTCCAGAAAATAAAATAAATTCCAAGAACAATACATGTTACATAGATATTGGATGTTCCCAACACATGACTGGTAATAAAACATCTTCTAAAAATTATTTAGACGCTAGTTTGATAAGTCACATTCAGAGGAAATGCTCAATGAGAAAATATTAGTATGGGAAACATTGTCTATTTGGGAAAATCCTTTATTTAAGATATCATATTAGATAATGATATTAAGAACAACCTCAAAAAGAAAATCTAATTATGTAATTAAAGTTATGTTGTGAATTTTAGGAATGATAAATATGCAGTACATAATTCAAAGGACGAGTTCATTCTTTCTGACCATCGACATTAGAATGATTATAAACATAACATACAAGACATTAGGTTTCAAGACTTACCTTTCCTTATTGAAATGGATGGGAAATAATGGTTATGTAATAGAATAATAGCACACTATTATATTAGGAACTAATGTAAAATATATATGAAAACGATTCATATTGATCTAACGGATCATATATTTGATTCTTTAAAAGTATGTGATCATTATCAATATGGCATTGAACATAAGTCCATCTATACAAAATTTAGTGAAGTCTCATGTTCTGATGCATTATGGTGGATTAATGGTGATTTTCTTCATGTTACATTATGGTCATTATGATATTTATTATACCAATTCCAGTGTTGTAATTTTAGGTTTTGGTTATTGTTTTAAACATTGAATATGATAATTTTTACCTTGTTTGGTTGTGGATATTAATTATTTTCATGATTACATTTTTTGGTTTTTATTATTACATATTTGGGTGAAATCCTTCCCAGAGCATGTTGTTGATAACTAGGAATTAGTTTCCATCCCATGTGGATTAGGAACACCCATAGGGCCATGCCACGAATCAGGTTAGTAGTCGAGATGGATAAAACCATTAGTTGGTTCCGAAATTAAATTATATAATAGAAAGGTTATAATATTTAGGTTAAAGATATTTTGTAAGGAGAATACATATACAAGAACTATGATATTCAGGACATGAGGTTATATTTGAGGGTGGAGTGTCTAGATAGTACACCTCATGATACGACATGAGTCCCCATGGGATATTGTAAATGATCTTATATCTCCTCTTGGTGAGATACAAAGGTTTCAGATAATATGTGTACACTGGATTGGGATGGGTTGGATTGGTTTTACATGCTATTGTGATAGATTTGGTAATGTCTTAATTTAATGAAATGTTTTATATATTTTTTTCTTGAATTTTTTTTTCATAATTTTGTACTTGATGGGTATTCCTTATTACTTTTGTGATGTAGAATGATTCCTCCTTAGGGAGCACTTATGAAGCCACAGGAAGAGGCTGGAGAGTGTTCAATCTAACCACTTGACTAGAGGTTAGTTGAAGATGTGTTTGGGATTATCTGAGCAATGGGAAAATGATCGGACAATGAAAGTTCTCAATTCAGAGAGGGAGAACAAGTATCGAGAATGGACAAGGATCAAGAGTTCATCATAACAATATTCCATCATTATGACATAACAATGAATAGTATAAAATATAACAATGGTTTGAAAAAATGTAGATATTATTAAGATTATTCACACTCATGCAATGATAGGAGTGAAATATGACTATTTTTTTGGATGATCCCTATCAGGAGTGGTTGGAATCAGTTATAAAAGATAGAAAACCAAAGAATTTGGGTCGAAATTACATCATGGTTTTTTTCAATGGGATCAATTTCATTCAAATTTTGGACTTCTGTATATTCTATGAGTTATTATATCACATATAATGAGATTGGTCCATGATGAAGTATGCTAAATACTTTGTAAAATTAGTTCATTACACACCTGATATCTTATCCATTGAGAAGATGAAGGCTCAAAATTTAGAGATGGGTTGGCAGAAAGATAATTGATCCCAAGTTTTCTAATTCGACCAAAAAACATATATTGAGTTGGTTTCTCATTCTATAATGGTATAAATTGATCGTGGATGAAATTATATTTTCTATGGGGGTGAACTAGCTATGGGAAATAGAAGTCCAGCTGTGAATAAGAGTAATCATGAAGAGAAAAGGAAGAAGGGAGGTGATAGTTCTGGACATCCATCATAGTATTCTTCATCTGTGGATGTTGATTTGAGTTATATCAAGTTCTATTAGTGTGAGAAGTAAGGTCATGTGTGATATAATTGTTCATCTATAACCACACAATTTCACCAATGCAGAGTTATGGGGAACTTGTAGTGATTTTTCCCAATGGTGCACTCATATCATAGTGGTTCATGCTTTGTGGCTTCTAATGGAATGGAATACCAGTCAGAAATATCTTGGATAATGGATTTTTGTTTTGGTGGTTATGGGGATACAGATAGATCATTATCCAGACAGTGTCATTTCATGACATAGATACAGGATATTGGTAGTTCACATGGCCAGTCTAATACGAGGCAACTCCATGTGCTAGATCGAGTTCCACTTCAATCAGATATAGGGCATCAAATTATTTATCCAACCTATAATCCCATTGCTACGTTATGCTATCAGTTACATTGACAATATTGTACGTAATTAATCCCCTAAAGACAAATTAGTTTTTGAGTCTTGTTATACCATATTCATAAATGAGTCTTGTATTATAAATGACTAAATTAATTAAAACCTAATTTTTTTCTTCTTTCTAAATTCTTAAATAATAACATTGATAATAAAGCTAATTCATGTATTAAATAACTACATATATTTCATAGTATGTTTCCTTGATTAAAGGGGAAATAAATATAATATGATTGAGATCAAATTCTTAGAAAAGCTAAAATATAATATAAGAAATAAATAATCCATGAGAATAATCAATATCGAATAGAAGATAAATGAACACACATGCCATGTAATCAACAAATTGAAGGAAATTTAATAATAAAATATTGAATGGTAATAAAAGGAACCACAATCCATTCTATAACCATATTATGAAAAATTAATATAGCATGGTAATAAATTGTCCCACATTCCGTCTATGTAACTGAAAATAATATTTATTCATAGATAAGTCGAAGTGAAATCACATGGATGAATTACGACTAAATTAAATATGAATGAAATTCCTGATTTATGGATTCCATGTTTCCCTAATACATGCAACAATTTCATGTCGAGACCATTCATTAGGCGGTTTACAAAATCATCAGAAAAACCCTTCTAAGGAAGCTAGCCAATTGACTAGTCCCATGAGACTATTGATTCTTAAAGGGGACATCTATAATCGAGACACACCTAGGTTTTAACAGTCTAATGAATTTCTTGTATTCATTAACAATGTTCCTAATAAAAATGTATCTGTATTCAATAGAAGATACATATTTATCAATAATTCCTATGTTAATTGAAGAACTATTAATTGAACTCCATAGGTAAAATGATATATAGTTTATGAAATAATAATATCAATTGGGAGAGAATATGGATATTAATTTTAATTTATAATGAAACATGATTTCAATAAAGTTATTTAAAACAAAATAAAGATAACAATAACCAAAGGAAGTGATATTTCATTTATAATCATTATTAATGTGTTTTAGGAACATAATTATTAATCATCCTAAAGAGCACCATATCAGATAAAACATTTAATTCAAAATCACCATTTGGGAATTTTTTTCATATAATGAAGAAAAATGATTTTTGATATTATTTATAAATGTGGAATTACATACACTATTCAAAAGAATTTCATGGTGTATATGGTGTATTCATTATGAATGGAAAAGTAAGATATGATTCCCTTACCTTATGATTCATTTAAGGTTAACGTCCATTAAAGTTTTTATAGTAAAACTATGTTACTTTTATTATTTCATGATAATATTTTTCATGTTTATCATTACATTTATTTCACATATTACCATTTTTTACTCAACAACATAAACAATTAATTTTTACATTGGGTGTTTTGACCAAATACAATTTATGTGTCAAAATCAACTTTGGTGGGTCAAATTTTTTCAACGGTGTAAATATTTAACTTATATAGAATTATAAAATTTAAATAAATATAATCTTAATACATCAATTGTTATTTTAAAATAATATTTTAAATATGTTTTTAAAAAATGAGCAAACATTACAACCATGGAGATAGTCGGTCATATGTATAGAGGATTAAGGTTCAAATTTTTCAATGATCATTATTGAAATAAGGTAAGTAGAATTTTATTTTAAAATAATTATCATAATATCATTAATACCATATTTTTTTAATATATAATTATATAAATAAATTACATAATATAAAATGAATCACATCATGTCGGTGAGGTGGTAGTCCACACATCCATAGCTGACATTATCACTTTTTAGTGTGTGAATGGATAACATATAAAGTCATTTATATATATCCCAAGAGGTTATTATTTTATTAATATCATATATATATGTTTTTTTGTATCATATTATCAATTATAATCATATTTTATGCATTCCATGGACCATGTGAACAAATCACATCACTTTGAGGGGAGATAGACCACACTTCCTCTAAAGAGTTATCATATTAACACAAAATTTAAAGTAGAAGGGATTTTGTTTTAAAATATTTAGAGAACATTAAATTTATAATATATACCAAATATAAAAAATAAAAATATTGAGTCTATAATAATTGAAAACTGTGAATGTTAGCAATTGTAAAATAAAAAATCATCATTTATTGAGGGAGTAATTTGCAATACACAGAAAAAATATGTTCATAACAAATTAGATGAATTATTGTTTATTTGTTGGTATTTATCTTAATTTATCATCTTAATATTATATTTATAATATTTTTTTAATATATGGACAAATAAATATGGCTATCTGTTTTGTATAATGGAAACAAAACTTAAAATATTCAGCTAAGAAGTTACATCTTAATCGGGTAACTTCTTTTGTTTTGAACCAAAAACTTCAATGGATTTATTTCATCCCATGTTGAGGCATGTAAGATAATGGGAGGGATTTTGGAAGACTAATTTGGAATGTGATGGATGAGCATATGTGTCCTAAGAGGTGTGAGAAAGGGGTATAGGTGGTGGCCCTTCATAGGGAATGAAAAATACTCACAAAGAATGTTTGATAACAAGTTATGTGTACACAAGTTCTTACCTCAAAAAGATAAAAAAACCCAAAAAAACTCAATAATTTAATGTTTATGATCAAATTATTAAAGTAAAAGTGTTTATGGAAATGTTTATAGGTAATTTTCATCCTTAAATATAATGTTTAGTCCTTCATTAAGCTTAATTATAACCAAATAATAATAAATACTTTTCAATACATTAACTAATAATATTGGTAAAAAATTAATTTTATATTATTAGACTCAGTTTATCGTCCTAATTATAATTCTTCAGGCCAGTTATTTATAATTAAAATCATAAACATTTAAAAATTAGTATTAATGCTAATTTGGAAGATAGACAGTTTAACTGGTATTAGTAGAAAATTGTTCAAAATTGTTGTTGTGTTTTTATATTCAATTTTAATGAAAAACTGATTATAGTAAAAAAAAATTCAAAATAGATTTATTATTTATCAACTGTGAAATTATAAAAAACTAATAAACAATTTATCATTAATATTTATTTAATCATAAAGATAGTTTTTAACTAAAATGTAGTATTTTTAACTATTCATCAAAAAGTGATGTTTCATAGAAAAATTTAAAAAATAATCTTAAGATAATATTTATATTTTTTTTAAATAATTATGTTTATTTTATCAAATTAAACTAATAATACTGTCAAAATTATTATCTTATATTTGTTCACCATCAAAAGGTTATACAATTTCCATTATAAAAATATATGTTTATCATGGTGAAATAGGGTTATTTCTTATCTTATAACTATAAAACCAAATGGATGAATATAAAAATATTTTATGGAATATATAACATATAATTTTCAATAAAATCATTAACTAATCATAAATAGTGATGTTTATTAATGTCAAACTCCATTGGAATCATAAAAATAATAATATTTTTTTTGTATCCAATTTGTTCTTATTTTCTATTCATATTAATTGATGACCAATAAATTCATTATATGTTTGTGTAAACCATAAATTTCAATATTAAGTTATTAATATACATAATAATGAATTTAAATGCTAGTTAATATCATATCATATTAAATAATAATATTTTAATAATACTTTTATATGGTTTAAACCTGGACTTTCATGTAATAGAATCTATCAAGGAAGGTATTCCATGCATTTAACAATATATATTGATAAATGATCTTCTTGAATGTTAAAAAAGTTATCGAGGATGGTTTCTCTTGCGTGTAATACATGATAACTCAGTGTTTCATACATTACATGTGATATCTTATGTTGAATCTATTTTAAATAGTAATTATATAATAGAGTATTGGTATATTTTATAACCATACAAATTTGGGGTTTCATTTCCTAAAATTTATTGTATAAAAAGATCTACTATACAATTTTAGGGTGATATATTCTCCAAGTCAAAATTAAATTGCATTCTTACAATTAAATATAGATCATAGTGATGGACTCTTTAATAATTCCCATGTTTGGTTAGTAAAAAAACTCTAGAAAAGAGAGAATGGTACATACATGTGTCACATGGACTTCTATGTATTTAGGTGTCAATGAATGATACCATTAGTGGAAATTAGGGAAAATAATTTGAGTAAAAGTAAATTTTTTTAAGGAAATTGAATGGGATCATCATTCATAAACATTTGAATGACTGATATAATGATGAGGGCCTCAGATCCATATATCAACGATGATTCAAGAGACCATATGTTCAATAAAAATTAATGAATTAGGGAAAATAATTATTTCCATGTCATTTTCGTATTATTGGTTAATTCTTCTACTAACCAAGAATAAAAGGAAATATTATTAATTGGTATATTTCAATTTCATGTGAAAAATATTATCTTTTTGTTATGTTTCGATCAAATAATAATTTATTATTTTACTCCCAGAAATTAATTACCAATAATGATTTTTTTCCTGATGAAAACAAAAAAAATATCCGAAGGATCATAAGGCCTTTAAAATAATGAAAATACCAACTATTTCATTATTTACTACCTTCTGAATACCATATATTTAATATATTAATCTCCAATTCTTTGTAATGATATTATTGATTCAAATTTATCATTTTTTCTTAAAATTAATTATCAAAAACCATTGAAAATTTAACAACTACATTTCATAGGTCTCTGGATTGTGAGAAACCCCAATGGTTCTTTAGTCATGGGTTCAAGACCCACAACCTTGTCATTTATCATTGCATATCAGATAACAGAAATGTTGTCCCCTTCCAAAATAAAATCAATATAATTTCCAAAGTAAATATTATAGACATCCTTTAAAATTAATCATTAAATAGTCACTAAAATAATGTTTTCAATTCATCCTCAATACATAAGTACATCATCAACTTATTTTCAGATATTTCCCTCTTTGTCCTAGAGTTTATCCTATATAAAACGGAAATAACAAGGGGAATATTTATGTTCCCCACACTTACGGAAAATAAATTTAATTGTATTCTTTGGATGATCTTTATTTCCCCCCATCGAACTATTCCAATTTCCGTAGTAATACATTTCTTTATATCCATATGCACAACACATAATGAATTAACATGTTGCATTGAGACACTATTGTTGGTGTCTCCTTCCACATGTCTCACATTTCATAAATCGATCTCTATCTTATGTATAATCCCCACTACTGGAGCTCCTAACAACCTCTATGGTTCTCATTTTTTGTGATCATGGGAGTTGGTAAAGTTATATATTTTTAATCATTTTAGATGGAAAATAGATATAACATAAACAATATATGCTTCAGTCTCATTAACACATCATTTGATTTCACATTTTCACCACATTTTCCTTCATGTTATACATTAACATGAATCCTTCATGTTGAAGTAATTAGCTAAAACTAGAAAGAATACTCTGATAAACATTAGTTATATTGGAGAAAATGGATAATTTTCTATAATACATCTAAATCATGAAACCATATTTTTAAATTCAAATCGCAGATGGTATGACCTAGAATATTGATTTTCAGTATCAATTCAAATTCATAATAATTGTTTGTAATGAAAATTTCAAATTTCTTATGTATATCCAACATGGGAGTCAAACTTGGTGTATAATAGGGCCCTTTATTGTATATCATGTTATGCTAAGACTAACCCAAAACACTATGTTAATGTTATTAATCCTATAAACATCTATGCCAGAGCTACATCCACATGTAGTATCAAGACGGAGATCTATTTCTAGTAAGAGCCATATAATATATAATTTACCAAAAATCAGTGGTGTCCTATAATTACCCTCAAAGTATACCTTGGTATTATTGTATCCAACCTATGTTTCCAATGTCTAGTTCCCATGGTTGTTAATAAAATTTATTTGATACCAACTATAGCAACAAGACCCAGAATCCAAGAGCCAGTTTCTGCATTCCTTTACAATGCAACGAGTAGAAGGAATCCAACCGCTATTAACCAATAAAGTTTTTATTCTAGTTAAACCAGTGAGATAAATTTCTCTTTAATTAGAAATGAATATAATATTTACAACATAGATTTTTTTCCTCTTTATAAAATCTAAATAAATAAATTGATGGGTAACTGTTGTCCATCTATTAATCCCATGGATATCATTCATTGTACTCATCATGGATTCCTAGGGAAATAAGAAAACTAAGGGTGAGCTCAAATTATTAATAAGTTTTAAATATAGTGGAAACAACAAAAAATAAAGGATAATAGTTAATATGAAATGGTAAATTTATTAACTCGCATTTCAAATAATGAATAAATTGAATGAAAGTGCATAACAAATATGAAATGTTAACAAGGGGAAATACCTGTAATTTAAGAACTACATAAGGAAAAATAAATATTTAAATTTATGAAAAGATATATATTCAATCTATGTAACAAAATATGAAATTCATCCATATATATTTTGATGAAAAATATCTTTGAATAATAATATCTAAAACAAAAATAATGTGATTTCTTGATTATTGGATACCATATTTCCCATGTACATGGTATCTTTACCATCAATACCATTCACAAGATGGTTTACAAAATTCTTGGTAAAACCCATATAAGGTGACTATCCAAATGACATGTCCCAAGTGACTATTGATGCATCGAGGGGCTATATATAACTGGGCACCACCAGTGTCATATCTGATTAAGGAATTTATCATATTCATGAACATTGTGACTTACCCAAATGTATCCATATTGAATAGATGATACAAATTTATCAATAATTCCCTAGTTAATGAAATAACTATATTGTGAACAACGATGGAAAATTGATATATAATTTACGCAATAATAATATACCTTATGTGATAATATGGATATTCATGTTATTTTATAATTAATATTTATTAAAATAATAAGATTATTTCCAAGAGAAAGTGAACAATCTCAAAATGAATTGATATTTTTAATATAATAATTAATGATATGTTTTAGGAAAATAATCATTAAATATCCCCTAATTTCTCAAACCACATGATACATTAAATTCAAAATTGCTATGAAGGAATGTTTTTCATACCCTGAATAAAATGGATTCATTATATAATAAATTAATGGGTCAATAGATACACTATAAAAACTAATTGTGTGGTGTCTATGGTATATTTCATATGAAATGAAATGTAAGGCGACAACACATTTTATTTTGTTTCCTTTTGAATGAACTTCCTTAACATCATGTATAATAAATATATGTTCCTTTTATACATTCTTGAGTAACTTCTTCATTTTTATTATTATTTTATTTCACTTATTACAATGTTGTATACAACAACTTAAACAATTATTTTGATGTCTATTGTTTACACTAAATTCGGTTTATGAGTCAAAAATAACATTTGTAGGTCAACTATGGTAAACGGTGTCAAAAAATTACATCTATAAAATAATAATAATGAAATAATTATCATTTTTGTGAATAATATTTACATTTAAAATAAATAATTAAATATGAATATGAAAAATTATCTAATGTTACAATCATAGAGATGGTAGGTCGTTCATAAAAATGAGTAACATTCTCATTTTTCAATGATTGTTAAGGAAATATAGTATATATAATTACATTGTTCCATAATGATAAAAACATCATGAATAACATATTATATATATATATATATAATTCTCATTATGTAAAAGGAATAACATCATGTCGAGGAGGCGGTAGTGACATGTCCTTGACCGACATTATAACTTTTTTATTATGTCAAAGTATAATAAAGAAAATGATATATATATATATATTCCAGAAATTTAATTCATTTATGAATATCATATATATATATATCTCATACGTTCAATTATAATAATCCATTATACATTTCATGTATCGAGCGAATGAATCACATCCCACTGATGGGGGCATTAGACGAGAAATCCTCAAACTTTGTTATTGTATTAACACAAAAAGGAAAGTATAGTTGTATGTGATGAAAAAAAATTAATGAGTCATGAATTATTAAAATGAATAATAATAATAATATATAATATTTATAATCAGTGATTCCATCAAAAATTCCTAAAATGATAGTATGAAATGGACAAATGAACATTCATCAGTTTGCAAGATAGTGGGTCACCATACAAAGAAATGGTATATTCATTTCCCTTTAGATGGAGGTGTCTGTGACATTAGGGATTAATAACAAGGTAAAAAATTCATAGTATATTTATAATAATGTTTTTATGTACACATAAAATAATAAGAGTATAGAGGTTGAATAATGGAAATGAAACTAAAAATCATCATAGAGGACGTTACCTATAAACTGGGATGCGTCATTTCATTGGAATAAAAAGGTTCCTTGTACATATTTTTGCAGCAGGGGTGGATTCTAGGATGAGGGGAGGGATGTTGGGAGACTACATGGAAATTGGATCGTTGATCCAATAATTTATGAATGGTGTGAGTAAGGGGGATAGCTATAGGCCATTTATAAAGAAGGAAACAGAATCACTTAGAATTTATGGAATCAAGTTAGGTGTATACATGTTCATAAGTAACAAAAATTATACCAAAACTGTCAAACTACAAAATTGAATGAAAATGGCCACATTATTTATAGAAAATTGTTATTTTAGAAGATTATTGGTCATTTAGAGGTTTAGATATAATATTTAGTTAGTTATTATGTTTAATTTCACCTTAATCACAATAATTAATTTTAATCACTTACACTAAATAATTTTTTCAAAAAATAATTTAAAAATATTACACTCAAAATTTCATATTGATTACAATGGTGTAGGTTTATTTTTTTAAATTAGAAGTGTATAACATAAAATATATTGATTAATGCTAATCGTTCAGTCATTAATATTAACATAGAAGAATCAGGTTCTGTTTAAGGCATGTGTGTAAGGCATGTGTCCCATAAAAACAAATATGGGACATAAATCTCCTATGATATGTGTTAACTCAAATTATATAAACTAAAACCACATTTATAATTAATTTATTTCTATATAAATCTAATATACAACCATATTCAATTACATAATACAATATATTATTTACTTATGACCCTCTATTACTTGTTTATTAACCATTCCTTGTTAGTATTATGTTTGATGTAAAATCTACATATTTTGACGTATTATTCTGGACCTTCTTACATAGATAATAATTTAATAATTTCTAGAATGTATAAAATGATATAACTTTCATATATAGTACGTATAAAAATATTTATAATATTAATAAACAATAGAAATGTTTAATGGATTACACCATTCATGGAGATGGTCTATCATATGTACACTTTAATTCTGTTTCCATTTATTTAACATTTGGAAAGAAATAAATTATATGAAATATATATATAAATATATATATTAAATCCTTAAAATTAAATACATTAAGTATAAGATATAAAAACATTTTTCTCATAATTACTATCAAATGTGAGATAAGGAAAAGGAAAAGATGAATAACATCATTTCTTGCAGTGGTAAATCTTCCAACATAAGAATGGATAACTTTACTCACAAACACTTACATAAATATTTATATTTCAGAATAAACTAGTTCTTTCTTGGAAGTTAGTATTTTTGGGATGCTCAATTTTGTATGTAATACAAACCATGTCGATGTTGAGTGTAGCACAAGATTAAAATAGTATGGAGTATAACATAATACATCAATGAAATTTAATTTATTCAAAAATATTGTTCATAAAACCGTAGGTCATCACATTCTACCAAATTAAAATTAATTTCTACATCAAAATTATTCACTCTCATAAAAAATGAGTATAATTTTTCCTCATAATATTCTAATGTTCCCATTAAGATTCCTCTAACTAGTTGTTTCTCCCGAAATAATTAACCATATGTGTTTCCATTTTTTTATAACTCTCTCAATACGATCCAGAATCGCCATTTTTTGTACCTCGTAATAAATATCCACCTCCATAGGTATGAAATTAGTGATTAGCACATGTTCTGGGTCCATTATGTACTTCCCCGAAAGATATACCTAGAACATGTCATGTACTTTATTTATATAGTGCAGAAGTTCCATATTATAGGCTACAATCTAGATACAATCAAAAATCTCAATGGGACCAATATATATAGGAATTAGTTTCCATTAATCTGAACCCTCATAAACTTCATCGATAGAATAATCCATGGAAAATCCGTCAGAATAAATTCAAAGAATATATCACGTCGACGGTTATTGGAATAACATATCTACCAACATTCTACTTCCTTGATAAGATACTGAATGGTTCTAACATTATTATCCATCTCTTTAGCAATCCGAAGTCCCAATAGCATTCATCCTCTAATATTATCACATCATGTGGGATCTCTTCATTTCTTCCCTTGTTTTTCTTCATAAAGAAACATCTAAATGATTGAGGAAAATTTATTGTTGTAAAAAATCTACTAGATGAAAGTGTTAATCCAAAAAACCGTTGAAATATTGAGAAAATGATCTCAAAATACAATATAGGGTATGAATTGTTATTTTAAAATAACCATACATATAAGGATGACATGTACTGATGAAAGTCATTTAGAAATCTAGAAATTATATAGTACTTTGATATATTTTTTATGTCACAACCAGTCCCAGTGGGGCCCATGCAGTGACTACCCAAGCCCGCCTCTCATAGGACAGGGGCTGGTGACTACCATCGAGTATGCATATTACTACATGGGATGCATTTCCTAAGAACCTGTACACATGCACACACTCCAATCCCCCAAATACTGAAATGTAAAAACAAATAGGGAACAAACAAAATTCATACAACAAAACCAAACCAACATAGTACGACGGAAAGTAAAGTACTGAAAAAATGGGCCAAAATAAAAACCCACCAAACCAAGAGTCTGAATACTGCATAGTCCATCCTATGAATGAAAAGAGGTAATAGGACTCATGATCGTAGCCATAAGAACACCTCGGCCTGTAGGAAACATAGAAATCTCAGATCTTTCCTAGTCCGTCCTAGAATCTGTCAAAGGGATGCTCAACTGCACAAGACACAACACGTGCAGGAAAAGCCTATGAAGGGGTGAGTATAACAATACTCGGAAGAGGGCCCTGAAAACCACAAATCAATACTCATAGTACACTTAAAGTCATAAATACACAGTATATGTCTACATAACATATAACAAGTAAAACATAGTCTTGATATACTTTATACCCAGACATGTAGTCTAAAGACATGCCGTACAACCGCATACCTTGTCTAGGGATTCTATTCGAAAATTCCATGAAGCAGTCATTCTGGGAGAACACACTCCACATGTCTGGATGATTTGATGACATCCGTTCGAGATGTACTGTTCAATGGAAAATGAAACGACAGGTAGATACACTCTTTACAAGAGACACACTCTTGATTTGGAAGGATCACGATAGATAGATACACTCATTATTGGAGACACGCTCCTGGGTGTGGAAAGATCATGATACACAGATAAGGATCATTTCCATGGCCATGGCATATACCACGACACATACAGATTCATAGGCTAGGTTGAGGATTGATTCACTGTAGAGTTTGTCATGTTGATGCATGACTATACCTAGGTTCAGGAATCGATAGAGGATTACACTCCGGGACTCTCAGAGGGATTCGTGACTCTATCACAGAATGTCCTGTGGAAGGGATCATACTACAATAAAAAGGAAATGATGCCTGAACTTCATGTGAATGAGAAGAAAGTGAAATATCCCAAACAAAACATGTCAAAGATGTGGTGGAAAAGACGACAAAACCTTTTTCCAAAAATTACATGGCATGTAGGGAAGTCACACGCCGTGTCTTCAGGCCCCAGGTACTTCATGTGTTCAATGGCCCGCATCGTACAATCGATAGTGTAGAGAATGTTAGTACATGGAATGTGGTAAGGAATACACGCCATGTCTGAGTAACTAGGTCGGCTCCCTGTATGCTGGACATGTTCCCATACATGACCTCAACCAAAGTATGACATCCCGTGTAGTCAGTACACGTGGTGACACGTGCTACTGGCCTCACCTAGCCGTGTGGTGTAGTTCACGGCCGTGTACTACACCCAGTGTCTGTGTACCCCCTGGATACACGATGAGCCCTGAGTGGCTGCCTCTTCCATGTTCCGTAGAGAGTACACACCATGTTCTGATGTCATGTAGTCCATCATGTGTCTGTGTACTTTCAATAGTACATGCCAAGCCTCGGGGAAGGAGCAACCTGTCGTGTGCCCGGGGACACACGTTGTGTGATACCCATCTAACACCCAAAACCCATGTTGTAACAACCGAATTCTTTTCAATGGAAATTCCCTTCTTATAATTATGCCATAAAATCACAGGAAAATGCAACATAATTAATTACTATGTTTTAAGTGACCTTTAATCATATGTTTGTCACTTCTGTGCTTTGAATATCGAAAATGCGATATACATGGTTGTTTTCAAGATGATTTTTGGAGTCTATTGAAACAAAAATAATTCTCAGCGAATAATAAGGTTCTCTTGTGAATAGTAACATACTCTTATGAATAATATAGTGACCCTTATGAATAGTAAATCATCCAATATAAGAGTAACCATTCCCATGAATATGTAAATAAAATTTAGACATCATAGAAATTGACAATTTTACCTTAGTAAATGTTTTGGTATTTTTTATGTCATAAATAATTAATTATAATTAATTAAATAATTTAAAAGAAAATTTATTTTCCTAAAATGTATTAATAAATTATTGAATAAATGTCTTATAGTTTTTAGATAATTTTATAAGACGCTATTTAATTTTTGAATGCACTATAAAATTAGTTTTAAATTTTTTTATATGCTTTTTAGGTAAATTATGATTTTAAAATAAATATTAAATTATTAATATTTAGAAAAATAATTTTTAAAAATTGGATTTTTTTTGGATTCTACACATTGATAAATGGATGGGGTGAATTTTTGGGATTTTTCTGAAATAACTGAATTTTTTATGAATAGTGAAATACTGTAATTTACAAAAATAAGCTAAATAAGCTAATTATAGAGTCATGTGTGATGTTATGCTGATTTAAGCCCACTTGGATCGAGATCAAATGATAATTTTAATATTCATAGTCATTCAGGACTCAATATTCCTTGTCTTATGGAAAATTAATAAACTAAGGAATTTTATATTAAGGAAACCCCTCTCCCCTCCACTATAAAAACCACCCTTCACACCCTCATCTCCTCACACCTCTCAAGCTCCAAACCCTCCATTAAATATGCCCAAAAATCATCACTATCCCCTCTCACACATCCAATAGCTTCTGATCTCATCATAAGACCAAGCATATCTTCCTTAAGGAGGATCTCATAAGGATGATTTAAGAGGTAATATCTCTCCCTCTTCTCCTTTAATTTCCTTTCAAGTTCATGTTAGTTTCTTGACCTCCCCCACCCATATTCATCCAAATAGTATTTTAGCTCCATTATAATACATATAATGTGATTATATTATGCTAATGGGATATTGTATCATCCAATCCCCTTTCCCTCTTCATTTTATTTTATTAAATAGAACGTTGTCCGTGAGGTGTTAGTTTATCACCTTCAAGTACGACATGTCTTCTTCATCCATTTCTACCTTTATATCGGGTCATGAAACCATTTTTATGGTTGAAACAGAATATTTTATATGTATTACGTCCTATTTAATGTTCTAGAACTAACTTATGGCCATATTGGAAATTGATAAATTAAAAAAAGTTCAATGTGATCTAAAAACCGCCCAAATTAACCCAAACAATATTCATTTAATTTTTATCTAATGATTCATCCACATGGTATATAATATTTCTCATTATAAGAACATTTTAAATTATTTAATTTCATTAATAACATTTAATATTAGTTCTGTATTTTTACCCATGTTCTACCAGAACATCAATTTATGAATACAAGTGTACCACTCAAGAGAACCATAAAAACAATCATTCCCAAATAATGTTTTTAAACTCAATAACTCATCCAAAGGAACATAAAATACCTTAATGATTCCTTAAAAAACAATATTAATGTACTCAAGGTTCTTGAGTTATAATTTATGAATATAATGACATTATATTGGACATTAATGTGAAGGAAGCATTCAGATACATGGTAAGGGGAAATTCTCAAACCCAACTTTCATCCTTCGGGTTCTCCCTCTTTCACTAAATTTGTGATATAGTTACTCCATAAAGAAAATTTATTCCTAATTATCTTACCTTTTCTGCAATAAACATGTTTTCTAATGATGTTTTTGTCAAAACTAATTTTTTCCAAAAGAACTCTTCCTTTAAGAACTCAACTTTTACCTCTCATTGATGGTTGATGGTTCTTGTATCATGTAGGTTGTTCACTCTTTCATTTGGGATCCCAATGATTATGTATGTATTCTTATGAGATGAAACCCATTCCTTACCAAGGGTTAGTTTTTTTCATTATTGATATATGGTCTATGTGTCAAGAATGATAATGATAGTATTATGAGGTGACGGGTGCACCCAGAATTATATAGCACAATATGAATATTTGAATGTGATGGGTTCACCCAGAATTTTATAGTGCAACAATGAATTTGTTGAAGTGATGAATCTAATGAGTAAATGTGAACTTATTTGTGAACAAGATTATTTTTTGGTTCACATGTATGTGTGTTTGTTTTCTAATAAGACATGATGTTTCATTTTTATGCATTTCCAAATTGTAAATCTTTTATTTATGCTTCTATCATGTTCATGATCTTTTGCAAATGTCATCATTATGCTCAAACCATGTTATATTCTTCTATCTACCATCTTAATGGGATTTTAGCACACCCCTTTTTATGTATATCCTCATGTGGCTACATGTAGTATGGGGAGGACAAGTGCCAATAAGAATATAGAGAAGAAGAAATTAAATAAATTTTTATGCTTGATGTTTTAATTATTATGTACGGTCCTAATTTTCCCAATACACTAATCCCTTGGATCCACAATTTGTAATAATATTATTTTTTTATCTTTAAAATTATTTAATATTAATTTAAAAAATGGACTGGATGCTATAGTTGGTATCAGAGGAAAGGTTTAGTAATTTTGGGAATTATGATTAGTAACCCTAGAGAAAACCTCTAGCATGAGACTAAGTACAAATATGCACACAAGAATATTTACAGAGGGATCGCATATGTTATGTTTTTTGTATAAATTGTTTAAATTAATATGTTATTCATGACTTGTTTACATCTGTTTTGATCTAACCCTTTCAATTTTAGAAAATGGTGGGAACCAGGAGAAATCAGGCCAACAACTCGTGTGAGGGCCAATGCAATGATTTCCCGAATGACATCCCCAATGTTTTAGGTGGGGGAGTTCAAAAAATCATGGATATGATTACCAAATTATCTCAGGATATGAACAATAACCATAATAATGGGTAAATTCTTTATTCACTAAATAGGGAGAAACTTTCTTTCAAATTTTTTATGCAGCAATCATTACGGACGTTTAGTGGATCTTCTGATCCACTGGTTGCAGAACAGTGGATCAACTCCATGGAGAAGATATTTTCTACGCTTCACTATTCTGAGACAAAGAAGGTGACTCTAGCCGTTTATCGTCTAGAATGAGAGGCCGATCAATGGTGGGATTTGATTAAGAACGCCATTCCAAGGGAGGAAATTTAAGAGATGTAATTGGAAGACTTTTAGATAATGTTTCTTAATAAGTACTTCCCATGAACTCTTCACATGAATATGGGGATATAATTCATAGAGATCCAGAGAAATTAATGTTAATCTATCACAAAATATGAATTGAATTTTACAAGGATTTCAAGGTATGATTTTTGTTTTTTTATCAACAATGATAAAATAATTGATAGATTCATTATTGGATTAAAACCACACCTTCGAAAGACTCTTGCAATTCAATACTTTAGGAGTTATGAAGAAGTTGTTCGATGTGACATCAATGTGGATATGGAGTTTGGAGAATGGTCCCATGGATATGGGGATAAGAAATGAAATATGGAGTTTCAAGTTGGAGGATCTAATGAAAAAAGTGGGAAGAAAACTCAATGAATGACAAGCCAATAATGATGGAATTTGCAACATGGGAACTACCTCAAAGGGGCGGGGATGTGCTTCAAGTGTGGGAAAGAAGGACACCATGATCAAGTGTGTATAAAAGGAACGAAAAGGAAGGATAATGTGGAAGAAGAAAAAAGAGAACCACTCATGGTTCAATGCTACAACGGTAGGGAGATAGGGCACTATGAATGTCTTTGAACTAAACCTAGAGTTCTCTATGGTAATCAACTTCAACAACCACCAAATCTAATTGAACAAGGGAAGGATTATGCCATTATTACTGCAGAGGTAGAGCATGATAATGATGTCATACAAGGTACACATCCTATTCAATCAAGAATGGAATAATTATTCATTTATTCCGGTTCGATTCATTCCATTATATCTTTAAAATTCTCTAGAACTATAGAATCGATGCCCGGAAACCAAGAAGTAGAGATATCTTTAAAAACACCAAGTGGTGCAATCATTGCACCCCAAGTGTTTGACTCTTCTCCTGTTGGAATATGTGGGATGATTGTTCTAGAAAATCTTGTAATACTTCCTTCAGTGTCATTCGACACTATAATGGGAATGGATTGGATTTTGTTATATAGAGGACATATCAACTATCAGTAAATGGAAATATCTTTTGATATTCCAAACCATCCCATGCTACTCTACAAATGCAAGGAAAATCATGAATCTCCTTGGAAAAATACTTCAATGGTTTGGGTTCTGATTGCCTATAAAGAAGCATACCTCACCCAAATGGTTGAGTTGAAGGAATGTGCCAACCATGAGGAAATGCCCATCATGATGGAATACGACGATGCATTTCCTGAAGAGTTACCCGAAATTCCCCTAGAGCATGAGGTAGAGTTCTAAATTGAACTCATACCTGGAGCTACTCCTATCTCGAAGTGTCCCTATATGATGTATCCTATCAAACTAGAGGAGTTAAAGAAGTAGCTGCAAGAGAATCTGGACAAAGGGTTCATACGCCCTAGTGCATCACCTTGTGGTGCACTAGTGCTCTTTGTGATGAAGAAGGATGGAACAATGCTGCTATGTATCGATTATCAAGAACTCAACAAGATCACCATAAAGAACAAGTATCTTCTTACAAGGATTGAAGACCTGTTCGATCAGTTAAGAGGTGCTCAATACATCTCAAAGATGGAACATTGTTCTGGATATCATCATGTAAATGTGAAGAAGGAAGATATTCAGAAGACTACCATCCATACAAGGTATGGGCACTATGTGTTTTTTGTGATGCCCTTTGAACTTACTAATTCCCCTGCAATATTAATGGATTTAATTAATATAATCTTTAGACATTACCTAGACAAATTGGTGATAGTTTTTGTTGATTATATTCTTATTTAAAACATGGGAAATGAGGAACATGAAGAACATCTAATACTTGTGTTGGAAAAATTAAAAAAAGATATGTTTTACGCCAATTTCAACAAGTGTGACTTTTGGATGAAACACATCACGTACTTGGGACATGTGATCACAAGTGCGGGAAATTCTATGGATCCTTCAAAAACAAAGGCGATTGAGGAATGTCCCAGGCCCTCTAGTGTCACAGAAATTCATAGTTTTCTTAGATTAGCTGGGTACTACCGACATTTTTTGAGAAACATCTCATGACGGTCAAGCCTATTAACTTAGTTATTAAGGAAAGGGGTAAAGTATGTATGGACGGAAGAATGTGAGGGAAGCTTTTGGGAGCTAAGGAGAAGGTTTCTCACTGCACCTAAACTCACACTACCGAAAACTGGAGAAAGTTTTGTGATATACATTGATGCATCAAAGAAATAATTGGGTTGAATGCTCATGAAAAATGAGAATGTGATAGCCTACGCATCACGACAGTTGAATATCCATGCGGAGAACTACCCAACTCATGATATAGAGTTAGAAGCCGTGATTTTTTCCAAGAAAATCCGGCGGCACTACCTTTATGTTGAGAAGTGTGACATATACACTGACCACAAGAGCCTAAATTATATTTTCAAACAAAAGCAGCTCAACATGCATCAAAGGAGATTGTTAGAGATAATCAAGGATTACGATTTCTTTATTCACTATCATCCTAGAAAGGTGAACAAGGTTGATAATGCACTATGCAGATAAGAACCCTCTACCGTATCCATGTTATGGAAGTAGAAATATCCTATCTTCATAGATATGAAATGGATGGATTTGGAAATAAAAAGGGAAAGGGATACATCCTACCTTGCCAAAATGATTGTGAAACCATCCTTCTAGGAGAATAAGTAGGATTCCCAAAGGGAGGATGTGGAATTACAAAAGAGGGTGAATGTGGTAAAGGAAGGGAAGCTGCAAGAGTTCCATAGCGATGATGATGGTGTGATTCGGTTTGGAACGTGGCTTTGTGTGCCTTCATCACCTGAGATAAAGGAGGATCTATTTGGAAATTCATGTATCTCAACTTTCTCTATCCATCCTGGGAGTACCACGATGTACTGTGATCTCCAAGAACACTTTTGGTGGGATAACATGATGTAGGAGATTGTGGAATATATATCAATTTTCATGGTATGTCATAAAGTTAAAGCTGAGCGACAAAAGTCCAAAGTTATGATGCATCCATCTCCTATAACCATGTGGAAATGGGAAAATGTTACTATGGACTTTGTCACGGGTCTCCCGAAAACGTCAAAGGGAAATAATGCAATACGGGTTTTGGTTGACTGACTCACTGTGACTTCCCATTTTATCGCTATTCGGGAAGATATATCGCTTGAACAACTCATAACGATATATGAGAAGGAAGTGGTGACATTGTAGGGTGTTCCACTCTAAATTGTCACTGACCGAGATCCAAGTTTCACATATATATTCTGGAGGATCCTTCAACATGCTTTGAGTACTGAATTAAATTTCAGCACGACCTATCACCCCCAAACTAATGGCCAATCTAAAAGGAATATTAATATTCTAGAAGATATGCTTAGATCATGCTCTCTAGAATTAAAAGGTCGATGGGATCAGCATCTCCCATTGGTTGAGTTCTCATATAACAATAGCATCCACTCGGATATTCAAATGGCTCCATATGAAGCTCTGTATGGAAAGTGATGTAGAACTCCAACCTTTTGTGATGAAGTGGGAGAAAGAAAGCTACTTCGACATGATCTTTTTCAAGAGATGATATAGATGGTTAATGTCATCTAGAAACACATCAAATCTACTCAAAGTCGGCAAAATATATATGATTAAAACCGTCGAAGGGACATGGAGTTTGATGTTGGAGATAAATTCATCCTTCGAATATCTCCCTAAAAGAGAGTCATGTGATTCGGGAAGAAAAGGAAGATAAGCCCATGCTGTATTGGCCACTTTGCGATCCTTGAACACATAAGAGTTGTGGCCAATCGCCCTGCACTCAACACTAGAAATGGAAAATTTCCCAACAGTTTTGAACCGTTGGGAATGCCTGCAAAACCGTTGGTATATCTTATACCAACGGTTCTGCAAACTGTTGGGAAGTAAGCCATTGGGAAAGATTTTCCAACTGTTTACACAGAACCATTGTGATATGTTAGAATGATGAACATATCCCAATGGTTTGGCACAACTATTGGGATAGTTTTTCCCAATGGTTTGTCTTGAACAGTTGGGAAAACCAACCATATGACTTCTTTTCCAACGGTTTATAAACTGTTGGGAATGGGTTTTTTCCATTAGTTCATAGAGAACCGTTGGTAAAAATAAAACTAAAAATTCTATGCCAACAGTTTGAAACCGTTGGAATAGCCTATGCTGTGAAAATTGCACATCATCCTGCAATTTTCACAGTAGGAACAGATCAGGGTGTTCATTCTCTCTCCTTTCCAATTCACTCTCATTTCAAATCATTTCCAATTATTGTACCTACGATAAAATAACACTTACAAATATAATTATTTTACCTTCAATAACCAGCTAACACCAACATATAGAGAAACATTTCATACACATTTAACATATAATACATCCTAGAACTATACACATCCATAATTAAATCATAATTCATAACGTAAGTTTAAAGATACATAATTAATTTAGAATTAAATTTAAAATTTAGATGAAAATTATATGTGGAATCTGGAATTAAATTTATAATTTGATCATTTTTTCGTATACCAGATGTTTTTTTCTTGAAATGATGTACATTTTAAAAAAATACATACACCTAGAGTGATACGGGCCACACCTTGCCTCAGATTGAGGTGAGGTTAACTCATACACGTCACAAATGACCTATGGATCATTGCCCTATAGTGTCAACATATTCCAAAAGAGTTTGGTCAGTTTTCCGTATGTCAGTTGTTGTTCTCACTTAAAATGAAGTGCTTTTCAAATAAAAGAGAGACACTTTGAATGGTGTCGGCCACAATGTGCCTCATATTGAGGCGGGGTTGACTCGTACACATCTCAAATGATCCATGGATCGTGGTGCTAAAGTATCAACACAATCAGAATATGTCTGGTTAGTCTTCCATATGTACTTAAAATGTTTTCCATTTTAAACATAAGAGAGACACTTTGGGTGGTCTTGGCCACACTGTGACTCGGATTGAGGCTCGGTTGACTCATACACGTCACATATGACCCATGGATCATTTTCCTAAAGTTTCAAAACATTCCAAATAAGTTGGGTCAGTTTTTCGTATGCCAGCTATTCTTTTCACTTATAATCATGTCCATTTTATACAAAAGTGACAATGTTAGAGTGGTACTGGCCTCACCACACCACAAATTTATACGGGGTTGACGTACACATCTCAAATGACCCATGGATCATTTTTCTAATGTATCAACACAATCCGAATTTGGATGGTCAGTTTTCCGTATGTTAGTTGTTGTTTACACTTAAAATGAAGTGCTTTTTAAATAAAAGAGATACACATTGAGTGGTGTCAGCCACACCGCGCCTCTGATTGAGACAGGGTTGACTCGTACATGTCACAAATTACCCATGGATCATTGTTCTAATGTATCAACACAATCAGAATCCGAGAGGTACGTTTTCCGTATGTAATTAAAATATTGTACATTTTAAACATAAGAGAGACACTTTGGGTGGTGTCGGCCACACCGAAAATTGGGTTGAGGCGTTGTTCACTCATACATGTCGCATATGACCCATGGATCATTTTACAAAATCAATAACACATTCGGAATGTGTTTGGTCAGTTTTTCGTATATTAGTTGTATTTTTCAGTTAAAATGATGTCTATTTTAAACAAAAGAGAGACACTATGAATGGTTCCGGCCACACCGCTCCACAGATTTAGGCGGGTTTGACTCGTACACGTCACATATGAACCATGGATCGTTGTTATATATTAACAACACAATAAGAATCCTTTTGCTCATTTTTCCCTATGCTAGTTGTTGTTTTCACTTAAAATGAAGTCCATTTTAAACAAAAGAGAGACACTTTAGTGTGGTCGGCCACACTGTGCCTCGGATTTAGGCGAAGTTAACTCGTACACGTCACATATGACCCAAGGATCATTCTTGAAATGTATAAATGGAAACAAAATTCTTCTGGTTAGTTTTCCATATGTACTTAAAATGTTGTCCATTTAAAAAAAAAGACACTAAGAGTGATCCTTGCCACACCGCGACTCATATTGAGCTCGGGTTGGCTCATACCCATCATATATGACACATGGATCGTTTTGATAACGTATCAAAAGAATCCGATATGTTTGGTCAGTTTTCTGTATGCCAGTTGTTCTTTTAACTAATAATCTTGTACATTTTAAACAAAAGAGACACAGTTAGAGTTGTACCGACCACACTGCACCTCGAATTTAGACGGGGTTGACTCGTACACTTCCCAAATGACCCATGGATCATTTTCCTAATGTATCAAAATAATAATAATGAATTTGGTCAGTTTTTCGTATTCCATTTGATGTTCTCACATAAAATGATATCCTTTTGAAACAAAAGAGACACACTTTGTGTGGTGCCGGACACACCGCACCTCAGATTGTGGTGGGGTTGACTTGTACACGTCACATATGACCAATGGATCGTTGTCCTAAAGAATCAACACATTCCAAATGCGTTTGATCAGTTTTTCGTATGTCAGTTGTTGTTTTCACTGAAAATGATGTCCATTTAAAAAAAGAGAGACACTATGAATGGTGTTGGCCACACCATGCCTCAGATTGAGGTGGGGTTGACTCGTACACGTCATATATTACCCATGGATCGTTTTTCTAAAGTATCAACACCATCAGAATCCTTTTTTCAGTTTTATATATGCTAGTTTTTGTTCTCACTTAAAATGAAGTTCATTTTAATTACAAGAGTCACATTGATTGGTGTTGGCCACACCGTGCCTCGGATTTAGGCGAGGTTGACTCATACACATCACATATGACCCATGGATCATTCTCCTAATGTTTCAATGGAAACCGAATGTGTTTGTTCGGTTTTTCATATGTACTAAAATGTTGTCCATTTTAAAAAAAAGAGAGACACTTAGAGTGATCCCAGCCACAACGCAACATGGATTGAGCCAGGGTTGGCTCGTACGTGTCACATATATCCCATGGAACATTTTGATAGAGTATCAATAGAATCTGAATCTGTTTTTTCGGTTTTTCGTATGCCAGTTGTTCTTTTCTCTTATAATCCTGTCCATTTTAAATAAAAGAGACATAGATAGAGTGGTACCGGCCACACCACTCCTCAAATTAAGACGGGGCAAACTTTTAAACCTCTCAAATGACCCAAAGATAATTTTACTAAAGTATAAACACAATCTGAATGCATTTGGTTGGTTTTCCATTTGTCAGTTGATGTTTTCACTTAAAATGGTATCCTTTTGAAATAAAAGAGAGACACTTTGAGTGGTGTCAGCCACACCGCGCCTCATATTGAGTTGTGGTTGACTCGTACACATCACATATGACCCATGTATCGTTTTCCAAAATCATCAACACATTCCAAATGCGTTTGGACATTTTTCGTATGTTAGTTGTTGTTTTCACTTAAAATGATGTCCATTTCATACAAAAGAGAGACATTATGACTAGTGTCAGCCACACCGTGCATCGAATTGATGCGGGGTTAACTCGTAAACGTCACATATGACCCATGGATCGTTTTTGTATAGTATCAACACAATCAAAATCCGTTTGGCCGGTTTTCTGTATGCTTGTTGTTGTTTTCACTTAAAATGAAGTCCATTTTAAACAAAAGAGAGACACTTTGTGTGGTGTCGGCCACACTGCGCCTCATATTGAGGTGAGGTTGACTCGTACACATCACATATGACCCATGGATCGTTATCCTAATTTTTTAACTGAAACAGAATGTGTTTGTTCGGTTTTCATTATGTACTTAAAATGTTGTCCATTTTAAACAAAAGAGAGACACTTAGAGTGATCCCGACCACACTGCGACTCGGATTGAGCCCGGGATGGATTTTACACATCAAATATGACCCATGGATCATTGTGATAACGTATCAACAGAATCCGAATGTGTTTGGTTGGTTTTCTCAATGCCAGTTGTTCTTTTCACTTATAATCCTGTCCATTTTAAACAAAAGAGACACAGTAAGAGTGGTACTGGCCACACCGCGCCTTGGATTTAGACGGGGTTGACTCGTACACGTCTCAAATTACACATGGATAATTTTCCTAAATTATCAACACAATCCGAATGTGTTTGGTCAATTTTCCGAATGCCATTTGATGTTTTCACTTAAAATGATATCCTTTTGAAATAAAAGAGAGACAATTTGAGAGGTGTCGGCCACACCACCCCTCAGATTGAGGTGGGGTTGACTTGTACTCATAACATATGACCCATGGATCATTTTCCTATAGCATGAACACATTATGAATGCATTTGGTAAGTTTTTCTAATTTCAGTTGTTGTTTTCACTTAAAATGATGTCCATTTTAAACAAAAGAGAGACACTATGAATGGTGTCGGCCACACTGCTCCTTGTATTGTGGCATGGTTGACTCATACAAGTCACATATGACTCATGGATCGTTTTTCTAAAGTATCAACATAATCAGAATCCATTTGGTTAGTTTTCCATATGCTAGTTGCTATTCTCACTTAAAATGAAGTCCATTTTAAACAAAAGAGAGACACATTGAGTGGTGTCGGCCACATTGTGCCTCTAATTGAGGCGAGGTTGACTCGTACACATCACATATGAACCATGGATCGTTCAACTAAAGTACCAATGGAAACTAAATGAATTTGGTCAGTTTTCGGTATGTACATTAAATCTTCTCCATTTTAATCCAAATAGAGATACTTAGAGTGATCCCGGCCACACCGCGACACAGATTGATCCCGAGTTCTCTAGTACACATCACATTTGACCCATGGATCATTGTGATAAATTATCTATAGAATCCGAATTTTTTTGATTGGTTTTCTATATGCAAGTTGATCTTTTCAGTTAAAATCTCGGCCACACCGCACCTCAAATTTAGACTAGATTGACTCATACACGTCACTTTGAGTGGTGTCGGCCACACCACGCCTCGGATTTAGGCCGCCTTTCTTTCCAAGAATCTTACGTAGGGGACTGAGTATCACCTGAGGCATGGTATTACCATCTTTCAAAATAGACATGTACTCGGTTTATCTTCAAGAGACCAATATCACTCGTGAGTAATAGAAACCATCCTGGTAGCCCTCACCTAGAAAATAAAGCATTCTTCCTAGAATTTCAATTCTAAATTCCTTGAGCATGAAGAGTCCATCCATGAGTCCTTAACATGTAAACCATGTCTTATCCTAAAAATTGAAAAGTAAACCAAATCAAACAAGGCATAATTCACATAACATGGAGATTGTACATCAAGGCCTTGAATCCAATTTAAAGCATATCATTACATGAATATGATGAGCTTTAGAAAATAAGATTTCCAAGTCATTCATATAATTCAAGACATACAAAAATGGAATAATCCTAAATAACATTGCATGATTGGAGAAATAAAAAAAGACATGTGAAATCAAGGAGGAGGGTGGGGGGTTGTCTGGGGGTCCATAGAGGATGGTGGGGGCTGTCTGTGGTCCATAGAGGAGGGTGGTGGTGATATCTAGGGGGTTGTTCAGTGGGGGGGGGGGTGTCCGAGGGGCTGTCTGGGGACCATGTAGGAGGGTGGGGGCAGTTTGGGGGGTTGTCCGGGGGATGTCCGGGGGGTTATCTGGGGTACAAGGAGGAGGGTGGGGAGCTGTACGGGGGGCTGTCCGAGGGGCTGTCTAGGGGCTGTCTAGGGGGATATCTGGGGACCACGGAGGAGGGTGGGGGATGTATGGCGGCAGTTCGGGGGGATGTCTAGGGTCCAAGGAGGAGGTTGGGGGCTGTCTGGGGGTGTTCGGAGTCCAAAGAGGAGGGTGGGGGCTGTCTGGGGGGATGCCCGGGGGGCTGTCCGGGGTCTAGGGAGGAGGGTGGGTGCTGTCTGGGGGAAGGGGGGCAGTCCATGGGGCTGTCCGGGGGGCTGTCCGGGGGCTGCCCTAGGGCAGTCAGGGGGTCTTTCCGGGGGGTGTCTGGGGGGCTATATAGGGACCAAGGAGGAGGGTGGGGGTGTTTAGGGAGCTACAAAGAGGTGTCCGGGGGGTGTCTGAGGGGCTGTCCAAGGTCCAAGTAGGAAGGTGGGGGGCTGTCCGGGGTCCAAGGAGGTGGGTGGGGGGCTATCTGAGGGGCTATCTGTGGAGTTCCCAATCACAAAAAACTCTACAAACATGCTCAATATACACCACAAAACACTAAAATACATCTACATCCATGAAAAACGAAAATATATAAAAATAACTCAACTCCAATACTATACTACAGGTCTAGATAAAACCAACAAATAGAATATATTGAACATCAAATCTCAGTAATATTATTCAAAAATGTAATTGATCAACATGTCCCACAAAACCATCACTATCATCATCATCATCATCACCATCATCCTTATGGTCATCATTGTCCTCATCATCATCCCCTCCCTCCTCAATGCCCTCCTCCTCACCCTCTCCCTCCGCATTTCCCTCCTCCTCTCCCTCCTCTTCCACATCAACCTCGTCGCTATCAACAACGCCAGGCTATACATCATCTTGACCACCACTAGAACTGCCACCTTATGCACCATATATAGAACGTATCGATTAAATTTATTCATAAAAAGCTGGGATGGCCTCTAGTGGATGTGTAGGATGTAGAACGTCAATAAATTTCATAAATGCATTGTTTTGTCTAGCAGATTATTCTACCGTCTCTATGTCCCTTTTTTTAGCCGGTTCTGCATGTGCCATAACTTTTTATAGCTCGGGGGCACTAAAACTCTAACCTGAGAAGGGCCAATACTTCATCGGGGCTATCCTAGGTCGGTATCGTACTCTGCCAGAATTCTCATCCCCCAACACCTAATTTAAGTGATCAGTTGGCCCAAAAATGTCTGGTTCTTGGGCATCGAGGGCCTCTAAAGAGGCCTGTTAAAAATATAAATATATTATTAAGTTACAAATTATATTTTTAAATATAAAATCATAAGATTAAAACATACATTCTATTGCTGAGTCGGTTCGTTGACGGAACTTCCATCCTTTTTCCATATACTCGAGAAAACAGTTTTTCTCGAGGCACACGTCCTTCAATATTAAGTTGTTGCCTCTAAAATGACATTGAAAACTAAAGTTATATGAAAAAATTATCAAATTATTAAATAATTATGGAAATAAAAGAACTGTATGTCATAATTAAAACTTATAAACAATTTTCATACCAGCTTCCTCCCATGATTTGGAATCGCAGTACGTCCCAATGTGGGGAGGTATTTTTTTACAGAATGTTTTTTTTATTTTTTCCAGATGATTCAAGAAAAAAATTCGATAATTAAAAGGATAGTATTAATGAAAACATTAGTGATATTATTTAAATACCTAAAATTTTAATTAATACCTTAAATTGAGTTATCGTCTAATGAGTAATCATCTTTCGATACTGCTCTATCGAACAATCATCCACAACTGGTGCCACCTCTAACATAGTTCCAACTCTGGAATGATAGAAAACTTACAAATCATGCTTTTAGGCTCTCCAAAGCTCACTTAATCTTTCAGATTTTCTGGTCGAGCACCCTCCCCATTGGGAAAATTAATTCCAATCTCACACCAAAATATTAATTCATATAAACACTAAAATAATTCATGGAATTAAATACAACAGATTTTTTCCCATATCTCTGCCCAAGTTCTATCCTTGACCTAATGTGGAAACTATCTCGGTGATAGTGTGCTTACGAGAATGATGTCACAGTATTTGGAATGCATCTCCAAAAAACTTCAACATTGCTTCCCTGTTTTCTCAAAAATTTGGTTGTCTTCATTGTAATCCACCATTACCTGTGTACAATGGTTCCACACTGCACGCATGCGTGTAAACCCCTGCCCCCGCCTCTTATTGGTATATGTATCTGTCATGAAATAAAAAAAATATTTTATCAAAACATGTTATAATGAAAATAAATACCGGTATAAAAAAATTTTCGGCTTCTATAAATATACCTCTAGCAGTCTGATCGTTGAGCGCTGCTAGATCCACATAAACTGATGGATCACCCTTTGGTGGAATTGTAGTCGAAGATGATGGAATTTTGAAGCTCGGAGGGATAGAAGTATAAGTAAAAGAAGATGGGATAGCTGTATAACTGGATTCTTGCTGGGGAGTGGGGATCATCACGGGATATGAAAAAGATGGTCCAGAAGAAGCAAAAGGTGGAGATAACATAGGAGTCCTATATATCTTGTGTGTCCCTAACGACACACCAGGATCATAATGTGGGAAGAATGACATGTCAGTGAGAGGGGCAGTGTCTTGTTGGGTACGTGGAGCTACTCGTCCACCTCTGGTACGAACCCTCCTCGTACCACCGGCCAGAGTACTAGGACCATTATTGGTCTCCTCATCAAATAATTGTCGACGTATAGGTGGATCCTACAAAACATTTTACAAAACAATTAATCACATGAAATTGTATATTATTTAAATATATATATTTGAATTAAAGTACTCACTTTAGGTAATAATGGTGGAACACCCATCTCCACCATTCAACGATTGTTCTATATCATTTTTTCCTTTATCTCTCTTCAATTGGTTGCATTTACTGCTTTTGAAAACAAATATATTATAAATTAGAAAATGGAAACTAATGTGTAACCCAAAACACAAAATATATGAGGGAATAGAGGGATTCATTTGTAATTTAGCTATCAATTGTTTGAGAAGATCATGAATGGATTAAATAAATCATACAAGTTGTAATGTTCACCAAGTTAGTAATATTGTTTGACTAGGTTTGAATTGAGTTCAATTCCAAATTAGAAAATGCCATTCAAATAAAAATAAAACCAATAATCATTGAAAATTCACATAATGGTCAGTTCACCTAAAACATATTTGTGATCAATACTAAATTTTTTTTAATATTACCAACCTTGACAACCCAAATCTAGGAAAACTAAAAGATTTGAGAACATGGATGAATGATTCTATATATTTTCAACCACAACATTAGGTTCAAAATCGGATTTAATAATTGATCTATTGGAGTCATCAAAAGAAATAAATGGACTGGTTCCAATGGAACTATGGAAAGTGTCAATTCCATCATCACCATCATCGAAAATATGTCATGGATGTACTTCAACTATGACACCAAATTCAGGTCGAAGTTGGACTTTGGCATAAAAAATTTTTTAGCAATTGATTCAAACACATATGGTTCTTCGGTAGCATGACTGCTAGTAATATTATTTAATATAAATCCACAATCATCAATAAATTCTCTCTATCTCATCATCAAATCAAACCAATGGCTTTTCATCATTGTGACTCGTCCATGGGAGTAATAATCTAATATTACTATTTTCTCAATGACTCCATAATAACCAACATTATCAAATCGCGGTCTACTATCTGATGTACTATCATGACAATCTGTTGTGGCAGTAACCATAACACTATCATGTTGTGTTGTCATTTTCTTTTCTCATTCAGTGACAATAAATTTGTACCCATTGATAAAAATTGATTTACAGTCACGAACCACGGTATTAGGACCAAAAGACAAAGCTCTTATTTCCTCAAGGATAGAGTCAGCAGAAAAACTCAATACCTGCCATATAAATGACTCTTAAACTTAATTAAATATTCATATAATTATTTTAAATATTAATATTTTTACCTTCAATTTTAACCAAGCAGAAAACTCATTTCTAGGAAAAGTCTCCCTCCTTATCAAAGATAAAGAATGATGATTTCTATTTATCATTGTTTTATGTTCCCTGTAGATAAAAAATATGAATAATTTTACCGATATATATGTAAGATATACATATTCAATTTATTTACCTGATATATTCATCGAACAAATCACATTTGAACAAAACTGTGCGATGTTCTATCTCCAGCACTTCATGGCTTAATGTCTTCAATGTATAAGATCCAGGAATTCCTCCTATTTGGGGAAGTGATGGAAAATTGGGTTCAATTTTATCATACTATTCATCTTCATTTCTCATTGGTCTTTTTATTCTTGTAGTATGATCAGATAAATACATTTAGCAGAAATCCATACTTTCTTGAGCCAAGTAACCGTTCATGATAGAAACTTCGAGATGATTCCTCTTTTGGACATAAGAATTTAATGTGTACATATTTCTTTAAGATGGATACATCCAATGAAAAGAAACAATTCCTCTGAGAATTATTTCAGTGGGAATATGGAATGTCACATGCATCATGCATGTGAAAAAAGATAGAGGAAATATTTTCACCAACTCACACAAAATTAATGGGGAATCTGTCAACATTTTGGGCTTGAAAGACTTGGATAACATCTTAACAAAAAGATCTCTAATCAAATGGCATAACCGAATAACAGTCACCCTTAAATTATTGGACAAAATATGACAGATTTCAATTGGAAGAAACTCATGCAGTAGAATGTGATAATCATGAGTCTTAAAAGGTTTTAGCTTCAACTCTCTTCTGTTGACCCGTTTAGATATGTTTCTTAAATAGCCATCAGTAACTATAATAGTCTCTAATACTTCGGGAAATAATTTTTATTCATAGGTGTCATCACATAAGAAGCACATGTAAGTTTCCATTTATTTTCACTGATACACACAGGATGCAATTCCGGTCTGATTCCCCAAACTACCAAGTCACGCCATGACCTTAAATCATCTTTTTTTCTTCCCCTTGACATTTAGAAGAACCGAAAGAAAAATTTCACAAATATTCTTTAAAATATGCTTTAATTCTAAGAAATAACGTTACAAATTGGTTGACTAATAAGGAAAATCAAAATAGATACTCCTCTTCCTCCAATTGTAATAGGTTTCAGTGGAAACATTATTTATCTTTCCATATTTCATTTGAACCTTCCCGAATGAAAAAATGAAATCATTAAATTCATTAAGCACATTAGTTCCAGACATATGCTGAGGTGGATCATCAGTCTCTATGGTGTCATCCAATATTTGAGGATTTATTCTCTATGGATTATCCTTTGGACAAAATCATCGATGTCCCATAAAACTGAAACTACAGTGATGTTTTAGTCTTCTGGATTGTTTATTCTTCATACAAACTTGACATGATAGTTTTCCCTTTCATGCTCCATCCAGACAACATTGCATAAGATGGAAAATCATTGATCGTCCACAAAATAATAGCAGGCATCTGAAATATGACTTTCAAACATGCATCATATGTGTGAACACCCACATACCAATGAAGGTTCAACTCTTTTATTAAAGGTTTCATGTATAAATCAATATCAGGATCAAGATCAGAATAACCAGATATGAGTATACTCAGGAAAGTGAAAAAAAAATTCATACACAACCATGGGGGATGATTGTAAATGTGTATAAAAACTGGCCATGTGTTGTGCGAAGTAAGCATCTATCCAAACAGATTAAAACTGTCGCATGAATGACCTATCCTCACATTACGCACGTCAGCGGCAAAATCAGGATGCCAAGCATTAAATCTCTACCCTGAAAATCCATCTGCAGGATAAACCAACTCATCATTAGTCTTCTTTCTCTCGGTATCATTCCATCTCATTATTTTTGAAATGTCATCAGATATAAAAAGATTCTGTAGTCTGGGGATAAATGGAAAGTTCCACATTACTTTCTATGGAACACGGGATGGTGTTCCATCAGATATTGACTTCCAGAGGGATGTTCCACATTTTATTCAATTATTTCGTTCAGCGGTTTCCTCCCACAAAAAACTGCAATCTTTCGGGGAAGCATGAATTTTGATTCTTGAAAATTCCAAGTTCCTCAACTAACATCCATTCCATATAGTGGTTTGAGGGAATATCTGCATCATCTAGAAGTAAATCCTTCAAAAGGGTTAGAATGTTATCAATTGTTGTATTAGAAATCCCAAACATAGTTTTCCCACGTAACAATCGGATTAGAAATTCCAAGATTCTCATTTTATTGCATTGTCAATATACTGGAGTCGTGGCAGAATCATTCAATCTTTTCACACTATCAATATATTCATTTTCACTAGATGCATCATCTATCCTCATATAGAAGTCTTCTTGAGTCAAAATCCTTTCTTTTTCATGATGAAAAATAAACTGAAACCGATCATCTAAAAAATTCTCCATTCCAGTCCTTTCATTCCGATCATCTCAAATTTGAGATTTCATTTTCTCCCCACTGTGAATCCACTCAAAGTGGTTTTCATGAAAACCATATTTGGTTATGTGGTAGCTGACTTCTTCATGGCTCAACCATGGTCTGCCAACTCCATTGGAACATGGGATGTGTATGCAACCACTATCTGAAGCATTTTGAAATGCAAAATCTATATAGCTCTCCAAATTGTTTTGAAAATAGCTTGATATCCAATCGGTTTCATACATCTAACTTCTCTCCATTCTGTGAAAAGAATTTATATAATTCATTTTGTAATAAAAAATTATATAGGATTGAACTTTAATTGAAAATACATTTATGTAAACAATAATGGAAGAAGATTCTAGTCAATGTAGTGAACTATTAAAATAATGTAAAGAACAAGTACTCAAAAATTAAATACAAATTTATTTATATTCATTTTCATTAGGTCTATAAGAGAAACATGAATTAGGTCCAATTATGTGTTATAGGCATCAAAAAGCATTCACTCATGTTCAATAACTCATTATTGGCACCTCTGTGGCCATACCTATCAATACCAAATTACTTCCCCATGTAAAACACACCCCATGGGTGAAAAAAATTTAGGCTTCTACAATAATAGTTTTTTCATGGATTGTAAAAAGATTTAATTTCATAAAGTATGGACAAAAACATTTATTTTTAAATTTTATATTAATAATTAAGTATGTTAATGATACAAACATTATTGAATTAAACTTGTGACTTATCTAGCAGTTTTATAGATGTATACACATGCCAACATGGCTAGTGAAAAGCACCCCACCAACATTAAAGTGAGTATTGGCCACGAAATACACATAATATTCAATGTAAAATGAGAACCATATTTAATTGACCGTAAAGTTATATTAGTACAGTCATCTTGGGGGAAATGGAATATATGATCCTGGTCAACCAATGAATTCAAATGCTCGTATTCTATATGTTTGACCCTATCTAAGGTAAGAAATCATATGAAGATGGGTATAAATCATTCAATTTCATACATTCTAGTGAAAATGAAGGCTTGAATTAATGACTTGAGTTCACTGATAAATGAGGGAAGAGGTTGCATAGGATGTGTAAACAGAATGATTAAATAAGGGTATAGGTTGCATACATTGTGCATGGTGTTGGAGTCTTAGCCGATGAAGAAACTTAAATAAATTCTAATTATAGGTATCAATAAGAAACATCATAATCCAATGAAACTCCAAATAAAACAGGAGTAAATACATCACACATTTCAATAATTCACTACTATGCATGGTTTATCCACATGTTTAGAAGTAATTATATATCTAAATCACGAACCACCTCTACAGCTCCCATTTTTCACCAATAAACATAAAGTAAATATCTCAAAATATCTTTAAAACAACTCATTAATAGGCTCAAAATTTAAATATAACCCTGAACCAAGCATGAAATCTCTTCCACAACACATTCTCACACACCGGTTATCTCATGTGTTTCTAAATACCAAACATTGTCACAAAACAAGTGTACTATAACAATTTACATTACCCAAGCCTTATTAAAAAAATATCTTTTTAATAAAACACTTTCATAAAGATTAAATCATTTCTAAAATATCTTTCGAAATCAATTTTAAATCACCAATGTGTGCATTTACCAATGATTTTATGAAACTGTTGGTAAAGGTCTCCTTGATGAACTGTTGGTATATGAGCGTTGTGAAAACCCAGATTTCTACTAGTGGATTCCACTAGATGAAGTATGAGTCCACTAATAAATAATAAATCTATATTTTCACATCTAACTATCTAAGTCACCCTGACTAGTCAAAAGAGGTGAGTAATATAATGAAGTAATGAGGATCACAATGAGGATCCTTATCAATATCAATCATATTATTCAGACCTCAAATCATATCTCAATCTCACCCCAATATCCATCGATTTGAATAATGTCATTTTCAACATCCATCAACTGTAATTACAAGAATTGAGCATATTAAATTAATGAATTTTTACAACTAAGGATCATCATAATGATCCAACTGAGTGGTAAACAAATTTCAATTCAATTCAAAACCCATTATTTAATTAAATATTTAGAAAGGTTATCTATACGAACTTCCTTCCAAAAACAAACATGTAATTCTAAACATTCCTTTAAAGAATAATTTTTTTCAAAACATCCCAAAAGAAGTAAACGATGTTTTACTATTAAAAATTCTCAATATTAATTCAAAACATGGGATTACACCCTATTTCTACATGAATAAAAATCTAATTTAATATTACCAAAGAAATCTAATTTAAAAAATATATAATTCCAAGAGGGTTCATTGTCATTTCACAAATTATGTCATTCAAAACTACTTAGAAAACATTAAATAGGTCAACTCATTTCATGAAAATCAATTTATTTCATTATTTGAATAAAAACATGAGAGAAAGACTCAATTTCACCAATTAATTCTTTAAATATTCTTTCAAAATAAATATAAACAGTCATGGAAATGAATAATTCATAAATACTTGATTTATGTCAAAAGTATAGTAATAAAATTCATGACTTGTTCAATTCAATGAGAATACGGTTAAATAATATTTTACAAGGAATTTCAAGGAAAATATTCATAGAAACATTGCTAAAAGTTAATAAACATATATAAATAAATTTCCAAGTAACAGTTAATTACAATAAGAAGAAAAATCATAAAATCACATACTTAGAAAATATAGAATCCAACCGCAATGAATTTTAGATGTTTCATCTTCGATGGAGGGTTAATGATTTAATTAATTAAGTTGAATGGAATGGAGAAATTCTAGGTTATGTCCAAACAGAAAAAAAAATATTCACATCAAAATAAATATTTGAAACTAAAATATTTGATGAATAACAATAAAAACAAGGTAGAACTGAAATATTTTATGTATGTAATGAATAAAATACCTGATTTGAGATTAATGGGACGGAGTTTTAGCGGTTCAGATGGGGAATGTCGAGAGAGGAGTGCTGCAAATATAGGTTTTATCTTGCGAATAGGAGAGAGGAGTGGTTGATCTATTTTTAGGGTAATTTTTTCCCAAATGTTTTTAAAAACCGTTGGGAATATAGGTCTTTTCCAATGGTTTACTTAAATAATTGGTAAAAAATCATTTCAAATCCCTTTACAAATGTTTTAGTAAAACTATTGTTAAAATCTTGTATAAATTCATCTATTCAAAGGGTTTACAGAAACAGTTAGTATAGATAGCCATTCCCAACAGTTTACATAAACTGTTGGGATGTAAATGTTGGTAATACAAGCATTTCCAGTAGTGACTTCCCTTGAATATGGCTAAATTTCATGATCTATTTCATGTATCATTATTGAAGAAGTACATACAAGACCACTCACATGTACTAAACTAAGAGGCGGTGCAGCTTGAAGATGATCCCCCTTATGAGGAGGAGACAGTAAAGATTCTGGATCGGACGTATAAGGTTCTACGCAACAAGAAACCCCATCTTGTAAAAGTGTTGTGGAGGAACCATAAGTTTGAGGAAGCAACTTGGGAACCAGAAGAGGCAATGAAGGAGAAACACCCTCACCTGTTTGGGTGATGTGAAATTTCGGGGGCGATATTTCTTAAGGGGGGAATAATGTGACAACCCAATGTTTTTCAATGGAAAATCCCTTCCTATAATTATGCCATAAAATCAAATGAAAACACAACATAATGAACTACTAAGTTTTACGTGACCTTTGAACAGAAGTTTGTTACTTCTGTGTTTTGAATTTCGAAAATTTGACATACACGGTTCTGTTCCATATGTTTTTTGGAGTCTATTGAAACAAAAATAATTTTCAGTGAATATTAACGTACCCTTATGAATAGTAACATACTCTTATGAATAGTATTATGACCATTATGAATATTAAATCATCCATAATAAGAGTAACCTTAACCATGAATAATTATATAAAATTTAGACATCTTATAAATTGACAATTTGACCTTAGTAAACATTTTGGTTTTTTGTAAGTCATAAATAATTAATTATAATTATTTTTTTAATTTAAAAGAGAAATTATTTTCATAAAATATATTATTATATTATTGAATCAATGTCTTATAGTTTTTAGATAATTTTATAAGACCCAAATTTATTTTTGAATGCACAATAAAATCAGTTTTCATTTATTAAAAACTATTTTTAGGAAAATTATGATTTTAATTAAATATTAAATTATTAATATTTATAAATTATTTTTGAAAAATGTACTTAATTTTTGGATTCTAAATGTAAAAAATGGTTGGGGTAAATTTTTGGGATTGTTCTGATATAATTAAATTTTTACTGAATAGTGAAATACTGTAATTTCAAAAAATAAGTTAAATAAGCTAATTATAGATTCATGTGTGATGTTATGCTGATGTAATAACACGTGTTTCAGGATCACATGATAGAATTACTATTCTTTGTCATTCTAGACTCACTATTCCTTATCTTAGGGGAAATTAATAAACTAATGAATTTTATATTAAGGAAACCCCTCTACCATCCACTATAAAAACCACCCTTCACACCCTCATTTCCTCACACCTCTCAAGCTCCAAGCCTTCTCTAAAATCTTCCCAAAAAAAATTTCCTTGCCCATCTCCCACATCCAAGAGCTTATAGTCTCATAAAAAGACCAAGTTTAGGTTCCTTAAAGAGGATCTCAATAGGAGGATTTAATAGGTAATTCTTCTCCCTCTTCTCCATTAATTTCCTTTCAAGTTCAAGTTCATTTCTTGATCTCTCCCCACCAATCGTCATCCAATTTTTATTTTAACTCCCATATTATACAAATAATGTAATATTATGATGATAATGGGATATTTTATCTTCCAACCCCTTTTCCCTCTTCAATTTATTTTATTAAAGAGAACGTTGTTCGTGAGGTGTTAATTTATCACCTTCAAGAAAAACATGGTTTCTTCTTCCATTTCTACCTTCAGATCTGGTCATGATACATTTTTTATGGTTGAACCAGAAAATTTTATATGTATTATTTCCTATTTAATGTTATGGAACTAACTTATGTCCATATTGCTATGTGATGAATTAAAACAAGTTCATTTTGATCCAAAAACCGCCCAAATTAACCCAAACAATATTCATTTAATTTTTATCTAATGATTCATCCACATGGAATATAATATATCTCATTATAATATCAATTTAAATTCTTTAATTTCATTAATAACATGTAATATTAGTTCTAGATTTTTACCCATGTTCTACCCAAACTCCATTTTCAGAATACAAGTGAACTACTCAAGAAAACCATAAATACAAACATTCATGAATAATGTTTTTAAACTCTATAACTCATAGAAAGGCATATTAAATCACTTAATGAAACCAAAATGAACAATATTAATGTAAAAAAGGTTCTTTAATTATAATTAATTAATATAATGTTATTATACATGACATTAATGCGAAGGAAGCATTCAAATTCAGGGTATGGGTAAATTCTCAAAACCGACATTCAGTATTCGGGTTCTCCCTCTTTCACTCCATTTTTGATATGGTTACTCCTCAAAGATAATTTATCCATCATTATATTACCTTTTATGGGATATACATGTTTCTAAATGAGGTTGTTATCAAATATAATGTTCTCCAAAAAAACACTTCTGTTATGAAATCAATTTTTACCTCTCATTCATGGTTGATGGTTCTTTTATCAAGAATGTTGTTCCGTCTTGCTTTTGGGAACCCTAATATTGTGAATGTATTCTTATGAGATGAAACCCATTCCTTAACATGTGTTATTTATCTTCACAATTGATATATTTTCTATGGGTAAATCATGATAATGATAATATAATGAGGTGAAGGGTGAGCCCAGAATTATATAGCGCACTATGAATGTTTGAATGTGACAGGTGCAGCCAGAATTATTCAGCACTCGAATGAATTGGGTAAAGTTATGAATCTCAGGATTAAATGTTAAATTAGGTGTGAATAATATGATGTATTGGTTCAAAATTATGTGTGGAAGTTAACCCCTAAGATCTGATGTTTTATTTTTGTGTATTTCTACATTTCAAGTCTATTATTTATGCTCCTCTCTTGTTCATAATCTTTTTCCAATGTCATGATTATTCTCAACCCATGCTATATTCTTCATATCTATCTTCTTACTAGGATTTTATCTCACCACTTTTTATGTATATCCTAAGGTGGATACATGTACTAAGGATAGGTCAAGTGCCAATAAAATTTAGAGAAGAAGAAATTAAATAAATTTTGATGCTTGATATTGTAATTATTATTTACGGTGCTAGTTTCCCCAAGACATAAAACCCATGGAAACATTATTTGTAATATTGTTATGTTTTTTATATTTAAAATTATTTAATATTAATGTATAAAAGGCTAGTATGATATACTAGCCGCCACCGTGTCGGTCTACACAATGTGTTCTTTGGAGATACACTCGGTGTATTCTAGAAAATTTCCAGAAACGTGATCCTCCGCCGTCACGCCTCTAGTGATGTCATGTTTGTCGATCTGGTCATCAGATCGCCATGGAACACCTGGGTTTTGGTCACCCTAACACCATGAAGCTGATTTCATTTTTTTCGAACCTCGCATAAGCTCCAAAAAAGTGCAACTATCCACCCATGTGAAGAATGCTCAAAGACCGTCCCTTCCAGTTCTAGTCTGATTCATCATCCGTTATCATCATCACACCTCCAAAATTTCATTTTGTTGTCGAATCTTCAATTTTGGATCGTTTCATTGAAAAATGGATGCTCAATGATCCATTGTTCCGATCCCGGTGAAGAACGCGAAGATCACACAAAAGAAAAAGGGGATGGAAAATCCAATGAACAAAATTGTGGAATGAACCTTCATCATCACTCATAATGGTGCAGATACACTCTAGTTAGAAGGATTAGATAGAGAATAATCAAACAATAGCAATTCAACATGGATAAAATTCCCCAAATTATCCCAATTAATCCCTCCCACAAGAACGTATAAATCTGTGGATCATCTTGTTCGTTGTTCATCCGCGTTAACCATTTAAATCCAAAGTGGGAAAAGGTATTTAAATAACAAATCCCTTCATCAAGAAGGGATTGATTTCTGACGAAGGGTTGCTCTGCCATAATCGTCGCGATTCATCAAATTCGTTGGTGCAACGATTCATAGTTTGGATCTATCGTCGTCATTGCCGAGAGTTTTCTCAAAATCTCTACAGATTCTCTAGAGTTTCTTCTAAATCCTTTCCAACGGGAAACATTCGATTATCCCAATAAAAAGGGAAATTGTTTTGGTCTTTAAAATAAAATACGATATTAATGAGTCCAACTTTCTGATTCTATGTCATTATGACGTGGAATATATTAAAGAAATAGATGCCTTGTCGCCGCACTACAGCTGATGTTTCCATATAAAATAAACCATTCCATTTATTTTACTTTATTTATCTAGAAACGTCTGAAAATTATGTATTTCCCCCAACCCACGCTAGTCAAGTTTAGACCCACTCTTAGGTATAGTCAATGTACCAAACACAACAGTGCCCTCATATTTTTAATCCTGGCATCCGTTTGGAAATTGCCACAACAGCGCACAAGTGTCGACTCACTTAACCTAAAAAAGTTCGAACCACCATTCCGAGGTCACTGGAACTCGAAATGATGTGATTTCTCTGTGCCTAGTCATTTAATAATTACATATAATTTTTAAAAATAATACCTGAGAAAATAGGTGACACTACATTCTTCCCACCTTGGGGCATTGCGTCCCCGAAAAGCCAAAACAAGACTTCTAAGAAAGATGTGGGTAATGGGCACAGATTTGAGCCTCCCACTCTCATGTGCTCTCCTAAGGATTATCATGCTACCACTGAATGCTAACCAAGGGAATTGATCAACCAAGAGGGATCCTATCTTACCAATCCCCGATCTCCACTAGGTACTCCGCTAAGGTCAACCCACTGTCAATGTCCAGCTCACACCAGTCGATGACATGAGATGGGTCATGAAAGTACCTAATCATCTACAAAACATGGAACAGATCATGTACCCGATATAACTTTGGTGGTAGATCTATGCGGTATGCCACCTCACTGACTCTACATAGTTTCTGGAAAGGTCCAATGAACCTCATAGATAGCTTTCTTCCCTGGCCAAATCTATGCTTCCCTCGACGTGGTGAGACCAGGAGAAAGATGTGGTCTCTCTCCTGAAACTCTAGGGGTCTCTATCGCCTGTTAGCATAAGAATTATTCTAGTTCTGTGCAGTTTCCATCCATTCCTAGATGATTTCCACCATCTCAGTGGTATCTCTCACTAACTCTGGACCCATGAGGGCTGACTCTCTGGGGTCGGTCCAGCTAAGCAGTGACCGGAGGGGTCTTCTATACAAATCCTCGAACGGTTCCATAACAATGGTGGAGGGGTAGTTGTTATTGTACACAGACTCCCCCAGTGGTAGGTGGTCCTCCCAACTATGACCAAAGACCAAGGTACATGCTTGTAACATATCCTCCAAAACCTGAATGGTCTTCTCTATCTAACAATTGGTCTGGCGATGGAATGTTGTGCTGAATTGTAGCTGAGTCCTAAAGGCCTCCATCAATCCCTTCTCCAACCAGGATGTAAACGAGAATATCGGTCTGAGACTATCATTTAAGGGATGCCATGAAGCCAAAATATATAATGTATGTAAAGGCATCACAAGCTCTCTAAATAACTATGCTCCCTGATAGATAGGAAGTGGGCCATCTCAGTGAGTTGTTCAATGATCACCCAGATGGAATCATTCCCCTTTGTCATCTATGTTAAACCTGTCACTAATTCCATCGATATTCCATCCCACTTCCACTCTATAACATCCAGGGGTGAGATAATCCCACTAGAACGTAGTGATTATCCTTCACCTACTGCCATGTGAGGCATCGGGAAAAGAACTTTGCTACTGCCTTCTTGATGCCTGACCACCAGAACTGTTGTCGAAGAGCCTGCTACATCATTGCCACTCCAGGATGTACAACCTAGGGGGGTGTATGAAACTCCCTTAGGACCTGCTCCTGAAATGCTACTAGAAAATAATTGCATCCTCTGAAAAGAAGTATGTGCTCTAATGTTGTAGAGACCCGTATCTTGACGTACATGGACATTACATTACATTTGCGGAATACTTAGTACATAACAAAAACACACACCAAAGGATCGTAATAGTTTAGTGTCTTTGGAAACTCGGAACGTAATCTTCTAATCGTGGTGAAAGTTCTTCAATATCTCCCATAAAGGTCATCCCTTTTTTTCTACCTAAAACCTTTCTTTATATCCTGGGGAAAAGAAAACATAAAAGGGTGAGCTCAAATGCTCAGTAAGGGTAAACAAAGGAAATATCAATCACATAATTTTCATAAGAACATAACATTTTTGGAAATCTTAACCTGCAAAAGAGAGCATAATTTCTTAACATGGGATAAATCATAGTAGTGAAATGAAATCATAACTTAAAACATTACTCATTGTGGCATACACACATAATCATAGAGAATCATTTCTTGTTAGTCAAGACTCATTACCAAGACTATCTTAGTGGACAAAGTCCCTTTCTGAATCGAGTAATCCCCGTTTCAGTCCTGTTTCACTGAACCGGTATAACCTACCATTCCAGCCATGTCTATCTCATGAGATATAAAATCTTTACCCAATGCATTGGAGGGAGATATAGGTCCCACCCATCTTATAATGAATCCTTTCTTATGTGTGCCACATAATCATAAACCATACATCATAGCGTAACCCATGTAATAAAAATGGGATTCTTAAACAACATGACATCATAAAACCATTCATATAAGATAAAGGAATTCATAAACATAATTCCATCACAACATAGTCAAATCAATGTAAAAATATGGATAGAAACAGAACCCTTTATTATCTTAGATGGAAAATAATTTTGATAAAACACTTGAATTGAATTCTTGAGGAAAATATCCTTTCTTCTTCAAAATCAATTTCTTTTCACAAAACATCATGCAATTTTAAAAGAAAGAGATTTTATTGAAAATAGTCATGACAACATTTATAGGAAGCTTCATGAAAATAAGGCTTTATAAAACAGTATAAATCTGTTCGTTCCGTATAAGTTAAAAAAAACATTCTTCGTACTTTTGTCGGAAAAGTCAAAAAGTACCTCCTACGACAAAAGATTCCTTTCATACATATTACTAAAAACTCACCGAAGGGTAAAAATGGATTTAAAAAAATTGTAGGTGGATGGAAATAATATTACATTTTGAAGAAACATGGATGTGGATGATAAAATACACCCCAGTAAATACTTACGAATAAACAATCTCAGATAAAAATGAGATTGTGATATTTCCCTTACCTTAGGTCCGATTAGCTTTGTACTTGTCCGAAGCTCCTGTATAATGGTTTAAATAATGTTATTGACTTATTCCAGAATCATACATATTGATATGATATCATATATGGTCATATTATTAGCTTCTTGTTAGTAATATTTCATTGTTACTTGTTACTCGGGTCTTTATAACTTTTTGTTCATATGCGTGTTTTGTCGAATAAATTCTTATTCTTATCTTTAGGTTATAGATAATTCATTTCCAGAATGGTATTAGTGTAGTATATACCATATTCATTCATTCAATTCATTTATATAATCATTATGAAATGAAGATTATGTAGAACGAGTCGCATCACATCGTGGAGACGGTATTCCGTACGTACGCACGAGTGATGATATCGTTCCTATGATCGTGGAATTGTATTGGAGTATATATATATTATTTCAGTATCAATATTACTTCATAATAATCATATGTAGTTACTCATTACACCATTATACCCATCCTTGTAAGGTGATGGTGGAAAATAGATTACACCACGGCGTGGAGACGGTATTCCGTACGTACGCACGCGCGGTGATTTCATTTTTCCGTAGGATGGATAGAAGGTGAATTAGGGTTGTTTCATATTTATAATAACATATCAGTATGTAAGTAATACTGATGTTATTACTTTATCATGAAACAACTAAAGAAGAAGAAGTTGAAGAAGAAAGAAATTGAAAAGATCGGTAATGGATATTACCTCTTCTTTGGAACGCCTCTTTGAATCCTCCACTTAAGGAACTAAGATTGGTCTTTGGAGAAGACCAGAACCTCTAGGATTATTCTAGGAAAGTGGAGAGGAGAAAATGTCAGGGGTTGGCCGAGCTTGAGTGCTCAAAATTGGTGTGAGGAGGAGGGGGAGGAGGTGCCCTTTTATAAGGGAGGAGAGGGGCACCTTAGGAATTCTTAAAAATATTAATTTATAATAAATCTAACCCCACTTAAAAACCTCCAAAAATGACTCATATTCGAAGATTAGATGAGATAGGGTTGTAATCTCATCAACCAATCAAATTTAGACATGTTTGGATATTATTTTAAACCTTATCAATTAGATTTAACTCTAAGTTAAATAATTTAACTTTTACCGTGTCTTTTTGTTTTCTTTCACTATATGGTTAATAAACTTACTATAACATGCCAAACGAACCCCAAATTGTTTATTATTAATATATATATCCTTATCTAAGTCATTTGGCCGAACCTTAGATTTTTAGGAATAAAATAACAATTAGTAATATAATATTTGATTTAAAAACTATTTTGTGTCAATTTTGACACTATTTGATATATGATTTTTGTGAAAGTCATAACAGAATTAAATGTTCGAACCAAGTTGATTAAATCAACATTAATATATCATAGTAACCTATAAAATTAGTGTAATTCATAAAAAATCTCAAATTACATTTAATTTGGTGCTTATAACATCAATTATGTCAATATTTCATTAAAAAGATAATTACTGCATCATCGTTGTGTCATAAATAAATTAACTTATTTGATGTCTAAAAATTACAAATAAAATACCATCATGTAGGAAATCTTTTTAGCTTTCTAATGAATATTTACAATCGAATTTATCTTATGTATAACCCCATATTAAAAATTATTTACTTATTAAACTTTGATTTTAACTATTTTAACCCTTCTTTAAATAAATTAATAATAAATGTTCTAATCTAATCCAAGTGGGCCTAAATGGTCATATTTTATTCCTAAGTTTGTTTTTGGTCGAAATACACTTGTCCAATAGAATTAGGACATGTGTTAGGGTAATAATAATATCATCTTTACCCTTAATTACCCTATTTACTTTTAACCGTGGTAAAAAAAAGTAAAAAGTTACTATTCACCAAAAATTATTTTCATCTCATTGAACCACATTTTAGTCCTTGATATTAACCGTGTCTGTCGGATTTTCTAAATTCCATTCACAGAAGCGGTATAATTATGTTTTATGCAAAATTCACTTTTTAACCTACCACTTAGTGGTTTCACTATTCATCAAAAATTGAAGGTTTTCAGAAAAATGCCAAAATTTCATCCTAAGCTATATTTCATATTCCGAATTCAAAAATGAAATCTATTTAACCAAATTCATAACATAGAAGTTGAATTAATTAATTTTATAATTAAATCCCGCTGTTAAAACAAATAGCGTGTTTTTAAGAAACAATATCTATCAAAAGATTGACACTTGATTATGTCTGGTTTAAATGTGAAATTACATTCAATGACCAAAATTGTATTAAATTGTAAAAATATATTCTAAATATACTTTAAAATCACTCAAATTAATAATTTATCATTATTAATTATTTCGATTAAAAAAGTTGTTTTTAATTAAAATTTAGTCATTTTCACTATTCATCAAAATATGAAAGTTATCCGAAAAGTACCAAAATTTCACCTTAGGCTAAATTCGATACTCCGAATCCAAAAATAAAGTTCATTTTGAAAAATAAGATTTACTGGATTTCAAAAAGTGGTTATTACTATTCATAACGGCTAGTTTTAATAATATTTTTATAGCATATCGTTGTTTAGTGAAACTCGGTATTGCGTACTACACACGCTATCGAGGAAGGTCGCGATTGTGTGTAATGCAAGTCAAGTCAAGGATGTGTGTTGTGCAAGCTCCTTTTGGTGTAGCGTACAACACAAAACATTAATAAAATTAAAAAGAATATTTCTTTATAAAATCTTCGGCTGTTACATTCTACCCCCCTTAAAATGAATTTCGCCCTCGAAATTCGTCGGGGTTATAAATGGTTTTCTATTCGAAAGTTTCCCACATCGTAAAAAGGAATACCAAAACTTGGCTTTAAAAACTAATGTATGAAATGTAACGATTACCCAAATAAACTAATTGTTGGGTTTCCACATAGGTAAAAATATGGATATGGAAGAAAAATCTAACCATCATGTTCTGATGGAGAGTGGTAGAGAACATGGCTATGGAAAAGCCAAAAATCACAAATCCATAAATTTGTGATGATATAAGGTACCATCTGATTCCTCAGGTATAAGATCACTAGGACAAAATTTTTGGTTTTCAAGATCATTTCCCTAAAGTTGAAAATTTGCTTAGAATAAATACTTACTTTATTTTGGTAAAATCTCACTTTTGTTCGTGCCTTGAACAATTTCTACTTCATCTCTTAAATAAATGAAGTTGAATTTGTTATTCGTGATGTGTTAGCAGATCATGTGATTGAATGACAGGTCATTCCATCTGTCTCAAACAAAAGGTTAGAAAAAGTTATTAAATATACATAAGTCATTCTATAGTGAGATTAATCACATATGGTTCCTAAAATGAACTTATACATCACATATCATACTGCTTAATATAATAAAACTAGTTTCTACTAAACAGGGACTTCCTGTAGGTCAGTGGTAGGCGATAATGGCCAGTCGCACTTCGGTTGTGGGTTCGATTCCCACAGCCTTGTCCGAAGCGATGGGCTGTCGCCCGTCCTGCAGGTTGTCCTTTTTATAAAACTATATTACTATAACATCCCATCAATAATATCGAAAAAAAACTTCTATCCTTAAACAATACTAACTTATGTCCAACATAATTCATTCCAATCATTAGGCTCATAATACTGCAGTCCATTCTCATAACATTGTGAAAACGATTACCAGAGATTTAATACCATCGTTGATCCCCATATATCATAAGATATATCTTGTTGGTCACATTCAAAACATTTAAAGGCCTTAATCTTGTACTCTCTTGAATACCCATTGAACCTTAGTGAAAACACGAATGCAGTTAAAAGTTAACACTTTTCACATACCGAAATCCTCAAAATTCTATATACTCAAACCATGATATCACTTAGTCCTTATATCAATCATGAGCTCATGAATACTGTCAAACATTTCATTTTCCCCTTATCCCTTCATTATGCGCATATCATCTTCATTCCAAAAATATCTGAATAACCTTTCATGGATACTGGTAACATTAATCAGACAACAATGTTACAATCCTTACATGTCTCTTTATTCCATAGTACCATGAGATTACTTATACAACATTACACATGATAAACATGTAATCATTCCACTACATTCTTAAACCATTGACCGAGCTTCAACAATTCTTTCATCTCACATATCATTTGTAGTCTCTTCATCATCATCCACATAAATACTACCCATATGACCATACTGATTCTCTTCATGAGTCTTTCCCTTAGGGCATTTGTTTGCATAATGCCCATACATTCCACATTTAAAACACTTAACCATTTTTTATGTCGTAGCAATACCATTATCCTCATCCATGGTGTTAACCGACCCTTTTCCTTTGCACTTACTTGCTTTGTGTCCTTCTTTTCCACACCCAAAGCATCTTCCAGTTCCCTTGAAACATTCTCCTTGATGCCTCTTCCCACATGATTTACATGGGGGAAATTGAACTTTCTTTCCTCTATGATCATCATGGAACTCCATCTTTCTCTTATTAGTCGAGTCAGGAAACTTACCAAATTTTACTTTATTGATCATGTTGTGAGATTGCTGATTTGGCATAATAATGATGTTTGGACATCCAAATCCCATTTCATTTGGTTTCTCATGAAGAATATCATTCCATTGTCCATCATATCCTCCATTATTGTGAATCATCTTGTTTCCAGCCATTTTCTAAAACCCAAACAGAATAGTGTTAGATGAAAAAATCGTAATAAAGGGGGAGTAACTTAAATATCTATCATCTTTGGTTTAATCTAATATCGTTACCATAGTTCTAGAACTATATCCTATACGTATACTTATCCTTAGGGGCATCCCTAGACATACCTTAGAAATATCTCTAGGGATCTCACTAACGTTTTCGCATCCTAGTTTCCAAAGGTTGACTAAACCTTTCCTCTGATACCAACTGTAGAGACCCGTATCTTGACGTACATGGACATTACATTACATTTGCGGAATACTTAGTACATAACAAAAACACACACCAAAGGATCGTAATATTTTAGTGTCTTTGGAAACTCGGAACGTAATCTTCTAATCGTGGTGAAAGTTGTTCAATATCTCCCATAAAGGTCATCCCTTTTTTTCTACCTAAAACCTTTCTTTATATCCTGGGGAAAAGAAAACATAAAAGGGTGAGCTCAAATGCTCAGTAAGGGTAAACAAAGGAAATATCAATCACATAATTTTCATAAGAACATAACATTTTTGGAAATCTTAACCTGCAAAAGAGAGCATAATTTCATAACATGGGATAAATCATAGTAGTGAAATGAAATCATAACTTAAAACATTACTCATTGTGGCATACACACATAATCATAGAGAATCATTTCTTGTTAGTCAAGACTCATTGCCAAGACTATCTTAGTGGACAAAGTCCCTTTCTGAATCGAGTAATCCCCGTTTCAGTCCTGTTTCACTGAACCGGTATAACCTACCATTCCAGCCATGTCTATCTCATGAGATATAAAATCTTTACCCAATGCATTGGAGGGAGATATAGGTCCCACCCATCTTATAATGAATCCTTTCTTATGTGTGCCACATAATCATAAACCATTCATCATAGCGTAACCCATGTAATAAAAATGGGATTCTTAAACAACATGACATCATAAAACCATTCATATAAGATAAAGGAATTCATAAACATAATTCCATCACAACATAGTCAAATCAATGTAAAAATATGGATAGAAACAGAACCCTTTATTATCTTAGATGGAAAATAATTTTGATAAAACACTTGAATTGAATTCTTGAGGAAAATATCCTTTCTTCTTCAAAATCAATTTCTTTTCACAAAACATCATGCAATTTTAAAAGAAAGAGATTTTATTGAAAATAGTCATGAAAACATTTATAGGAAGCTTCATGAAAATAAGGCTTTATAAAACAGTATAAATCTGTTCGTTCCGTATAAGTTAAAAAAAAACATTCTTCGTACTTTTGTCAGAAAAGTCAAAAAGTACCTCGTACGACAAAAGATTCCTTTCATACATATTACTAAAAACTCACCGAAGGGTAAAAATGGATTTAAAAAAATTGTAGGTGGATGGAAATAATATTACATTTTGATGAAACATGGATGTGGATGATAAAATACACCCCAGTAAATACTTACGAATAAACAATCTCAGATAAAAATGAGATTGTGATATTTCCCTTACCTTAGGTCCGATTAGCTTTGTACGTGTCCGAAGCTCCTGTATAATGGTTTAAATAATGTTATTGACTTATTCCAGAATCATACATATTGATATGATATCATATATGGTCATATTATTAGCTTCTTGTTAGTAATATTTCATTGTTACTTGTTACTCGGGTCTTTATAACTTTTTGTTCTTATGCGTGTTTTGTCGAATAAATTCTTATTCTTATCTTTAGGTTATAGATAATTCATTTCCAGAATGGTATTAGTGTAGTATATACCATATTCATTCATTCAATTCATTTATATAATCATTATGAAATGAAGATTATGTAGAACGAGTCGCATCACATCGTGGAGACGGTATTCCGTACGTACGCACGAGTGATGATATCGTTCCTATGATCGTGGAATTGTATTGGAGTATATATATATTATTTCAGTATCAATATTACTTCATAATAATCATATGTAGTTACTCATTACACCATTATACCCATCCTTGTAAGGTGATGGTGGAAAATAGATTACACCACGGCGTGGAGACGGTATTCCGTACGTACGCACGCGCGGTGATTTCATTTTTCCGTAGGATGGATAGAAGGTGAATTAGGGTTGTTTCATATTTATAATAACATATCAGTATGTAAGTAATACTGATGTTATTACTTTATCATGAAACAACTAAAGAAGAAGAAGTTGAAGAAGAAAGAAATTGAAAAGATCGGTAATGGATATTACCTCTTCTTTGGAACGCCTCTTTGAATCCTCCACTTAAGGAACTAAGATTGGTCTTTGGAGAAGACCAGAACCTCTAGGATTATTCTAGGAAAGTGGAGAGGAGAAAATGTCAGGGGTTGGCCGAGCTTGTGTGCTCAAAATTGGTGTGAGGAGGAGGGGGAGGAGGTGCCCTTTTATAAGGGAGGAGAGGGGCACCTTAGGAATTCTTAAAAATATTAATTTATAATAAATCTAACCCCACTTAAAAACCTCCAAAAATGACTCATATTAGAATATTAGATGAGATAGGGTTGTAAACTCATCAACCAATCAAATTTAGACATGTTTGGATATTATTTTAAACCTTATCAATTAGATTTAACTCTAAGTTAAATAATTTAACTTTTACCGTGTCTTTTTGTTTTCTTTCACTATATGGTTAATAAACTTACTATAACATGCCAAACGAACCCCAAATTGTTTATTATTAATATATATATCCTTATCTAAGTCATTTGGCCGAACCTTAGATTTTTAGGAATAAAATAACAATTAGAAATATAATATTTGATTTAAAAACTATTTTGTGTCAATTTTGACACTATTTGATATATGATTTTTGTGAAAGTCATAACAGAATTAAATGTTCGAACCAAGTTGATTAAATCAACATTAATATATCATAGTAACCTAGAAAATTAGTGTAATTCATAAAAAATCTCAAATTACATTTATTTTGGTGCTTATAACATCAATTATGTCAATATTTCATTAAAAAGATAATTACTGCATCATCGTTGTGTCATAAATAAATTAAATTATTTGATGTCTAAAAATTACAAATAAAATACCATCATGTAGGAAATCTCTTTAGCTTTCTAATGAATATTTACAATCGAATTTATCTTATGTATAACCCCATATTAAAAATTATTTACTTATTAAACTTTGATTTTAACTATTTTAACCCTTCTTTAAATAAATTAATAATAAATGTCCTAATCTAATCCAAGTGGGCCTAAATGGTCATATTTTATTCCTAAGTTTGTTTTTGGTCGAAATACACTTGTCCAATAGAATTAGGACATGTGTTAGGGTAATAATAATATCATCTTTACCCTTAATTACCCTATTTACTTTTAACCGTGGTAAAAATAAGTAAAAAGTTACTATTCACCAAAAATTATTTTCATCTCATTGAACCACATTTTAGTCCTTGATATTAACCGTGTCTGTCGGATTTTCTAAATTCCATTCACAGAAGCGGTAAAATTATGTTTTATGCAAAATTCAGTTTTTAACCTACCACTTAGTGGTTTCACTATTCATCAAAAATTGAAGGTTTTCAGAAAAATGCCAAAATTTCATCCTAAGCTATATTTCATATTCCGAATTCAAAAATGAAAACTATTTAACCAAATTCATAACATAGAAGTTGCATTAATTAATTTTATAATTAAATCCCGCTGTTAAAACAAATAGCGTGTTTTTAAGAAACAATATCTATCAAAAGATTGACACTTGATTATGTCTGGTTTAAATGTGAAATTACATTCAATGACCAAAATTGTATTAAATTGTAAAAATATATTCTAAATATACTTTAAAATCACTCAAATTAATAATTTATCATTATTAATTATTTCGATTAAAAAAGTTGTTTTTAATTAAAATTTAGTCATTTTCACTATTCATCAAAATATGAAAGTTATCCGAAAAGTACCAAAATTTCACCTTAGGCTAAATTCGATACTCCGAATCCAAAAATAAAGTTCATTTTGAAAAATAAGATTTACTGGATTTCAAAAAGTGGTTATTACTATTCATAACGGCTAGTTTTAATAATATTTTTATAGCATATCGTTGTTTAGTGAAACTCGGTATTGCGTACTACACACGCTATCGAGGAAGGTCGCGATTGTGTGTAATGCAAGTCAAGTCAAGGATGTGTGTTGTGCAAGCTCCTTTTGGTGTAGCGTACAACACAAAACATTAATAAAATTAAAAAGAATATTTCTTTATAAAATCTTGGGCTGTTACAAATGTTGTGAATATCCATCTGGGCCATGTCCTATAGAAAACTGATCATGTAAATCCATATAGTCGACTTCTCTTGGATGCGCCTCCCTGACCCGATGTTAGAGTGGTGGGGTGACAACCATCTATTGTAGTAAATATGTATCCTCTCTGTCCATGATGGATAACTGCAACGTGGCTAACTTCTATTTCTTCTCACTCAACAACTGTGAGCTCGACTTCTGCTAAAATCATCTTCCACCTTGTTTGTCACAACCATCCTCGGGGCCCATCCTGTGACTTCCATATGTACATATTCCATAGGCCTGGGGCTGGAGACTAGCACCAAAGGCATAATCCTGATTAATAAGGAAGGCATTGCCTTTTCACCAGGAACACACTCACAGTATGAACACAAGCAGTAGAGGTAAAAAATATTAAAATAGAAAAGTATGGTGTGCTAAAAGTAAGTGGGCCAGTATACAAATCCAACTGAACAACATGTACAAGTACATGTGAAAATGGAAAACAACTCCTAGATCGTCCGCACGAGAATCCTACAAGAAGGGTTCGTACAGAACTCAAGAAACTCGTCCCTACGGTACATCCCATCTAGTCCATCTCTGAGTAGTCTCCCACCAATCACCCTCAGCCTCGATCACTACCGTCCATCGTCTGCACAGAACAAAATGAGATGTGGGTGAAGCACGTGCAGGGGTGAGTATAAAAATACTCAGTAGGGGTCCCTGAGACCCCCGAAGGTCTCCGAGAATCCATAAAGGATAAATCTGTGTAGGCAGATAAAATCACGATGTATCAACCAACCCAAATTAGGTGTATGCCCATATATATACCTAAGTTACCACTCACAGTCCGGCTCCAACTCTCAAGCCCAAACACAACCCAGTCCACAATGGAAGTAATTCAATCGCATAGATAATAATGATTGAAATACAAGTGACATCTCATACATGTATTCATATTATGTAGAGTGATAGAGATGAATAGTTGTAGTCACTGATTCATCTACTTTGTCATACCCACACATGATACAGGACCAGCTATGCTGTCAGACCCACACAGGATACAACACCATCTATTCTAATGGACCCACACATGATATAGGAAAAGAAGTCAGAAATGTCAGACCCATGGAGGATCCTGGTGTAGTAGTCATCTTTGTCAAACCCAGAGAGCATTCCATTACAGAAGTAATCACTATCGAACCCACGGAGGATTCTGGTATAGTATCACCGCTGTAGAACCCAAGGAGGATTCCATTATCTCAGTCACAGCCTGCCCTAGGGTTCCAGTACATAGTACACTCGATTCTAGGAGGGTCTGCACCTCGAGCCATGTGTCGATACATGAACTATCATGAAGTCCAATGTTTATGCATCTCATAGTTCTGTCTCATCAAAATAAACTCAACACGATAGCTGGTGCATCAATCAGACCCTTGGTCTGAGAGTTATTGGAATTTCCATTCCAGGGTCCAGGTTGGATTTACTCTCTATCCAAATCCGGCCATTTTCCAAAATTGTCCAAAACACTCTAAAAGGATCCCAGAAGGACTGCCTTAAAGCGAGAGTCTCGGTGATGCCAATGATGCGCCAATAAGATTTGTTTTCTAGGACTTATTCTCATTTAAGCGAAGACCGACACGGCCCGTCAAGCCTAGTGGACTGGCAGGATGGCCCATATATGCGAAGACGGGTCCGGCCCATCAAGCCCAGTGCACTAGCGGGTCGGCCCATGTAGGCGAAGATGGGTCCGGCCTGTCAATCCCAGTGGGCGGGCGGGTCGGATCGACCCAATGGGGTGTAGCCCATATGCAAACTCAGCCCGGTGCAACAAAGTGGTTCTACCCACACATCCCCTAGAGGCATCTCGGTTATCTCGCACGACTAGAACGCGGCCATACGGTTCGCCCACCCAAGATGCACGAGGATGCGGGCCATGATCCTCCTCCACGAGGCGCCAGTGGGTGCTGCATTTCGTCAGCCCGGCCGGAAGGCGGCCGACCAGTTCTTCTAGCCGAGAAGCCTGCTGACACGGGCCGCTATCTCCCTCCACAAGGTTCTTGTGGGCTCCGAGGTCTTCCAGCGGGCCGGCCGGTCATCCCGTGGTCTGGATCCACGGTGGCCAGTTCAGCAGGCCACCTCCGCACCTCCACTGCATTGCGACAGCATCACTGTTCCCTTAACCTACATGTAGCGTGACGACACCACACTTTTTCATCCTCCACAGCCATCCCAGCTTCAGTTCCTCTTTCATCTTTTGTGGATCTTCTCCAGCATTGTGCGACGACACCACGCCCTTTCATTTCCGCCTCTGACGTCAACCACATAAGACTCAACAGAGGCAGTTCGTGCTGTGTTTGTTTGGCCCATGACCTCCGCATTAGGTGACATCAATTGGCCACCTTCAAACCAATGTAAACATATATGAACAAGGATATAATTCAGTCATTGAAATAAGCCAAATTTCCCCTACATCAATTCTACGTACGTTGTCGAAGTCGCGGAAAGAGGTCAGATGTCGATTTCCTTGACGTCGTGAAACGTCTGAGGATGAATCGTCTTCAACGTTCCTTGCAGGCGGCGCCATCACATGTGGCTTGGTCAAAGATTGTAGACGGTATCGTCGTTCTTTGGATATTAGAAGCATTCTTCATCGAGAGGATGATGTTCTTCCAACCAAATACTCCAACGATTATGCCAACCCAAAATAAAATAAGCTCATCCCTTATTTTAATGGTTGTAATGAGTCCAAAATAATTCATATTAATTATGTTGGTTCACTTAATTAAATTTTTGGTGTTGGATATAATTCCATGGGATTCAATTAACTAATTACAAGGGTGTGTTGGCATATTAATGGGATGTCCAATGACTTCCCCTATTAATGTGGAGCTCTGGGGGTTCAAAGGGGGGTGTAAGGGGGTTGAGCTCGTGTGGACCCCACCACATAATATCCTCCCATTGGAGGATATGTGTGGGTGGTCACCACCTCAAACATTCCTTTCGAGGATTAAACCACCTTTTAAATAAAAATATGTTACACATATTTTTATTAATTTTTTTAGAATCCCGAAATTAAAAAATCCATTCACGTTGAAACGCAACTGCGGTAAAGGTCTCCTAAAGCGAATATTGGTGATGCGAGTTCAACGGTTCCCTCATATTTTAATTCTGAGCAGCGGTTCAAAAGATATGAAATCAAGCATGTATGTTCACTGAACGTACCTAAACAAAACTTCAAAAATTGATTCTGGGCAGACTGGTCCTCGGAATTATGTTCCCTCAGAAACTACAGACTCGTAAAATTCCCATGTATTAAAAAAATGTCCACAAAATTTTTGAGTCTTTATATTCTCCCCACCCCATGGCTTTATATTACCATAAGCTACAATAAAAACAATGGAAAACAAATGAGGATATTGAGCACTCATCTGAGGCTCCTACTCCAGGTGCTCTCCTGGAGGTTCTCGTGCTGCCAGCGAATGCGCACCACAAAAATCGACCATCCACGCAGGACTCGCTCTGGTCGATCCTCAATCTCCACGAGAACCTCCGTGAAAGTCTCCCCATCATCGATGCCCAGGTCCCCATGGTCGATTATGTGGGTCGAGTCATCCACATATATCCCCAGCTGAGATACGTGGAAGATGTCGTGCACCCGGTGCAACTGAGGTTGAAGAGCGAAGCAATAAGCCACCTCACCTAATCTACTGAGGAGCTTGAATGGTCTGATGAATCGTGGAGATAACTTGCCTCCTCATCCAAATATCCATAAACCTCATCAAGGTGAGACCCATAGTATGATATGGTCACCATCCTCGAACTCCAGTGGTCTCCGTCTCCTATCAACATATGACCTCTGCTTGCTCTGGGGTGTCTTCATGCACTCCTGGATGATCTGCACCTTCTCCATCATAGCATGCACCATCTATGGTCCTAAAAGTGTTGACAACCCTAGGCCAGTCTAGCATAGAGGTGATCTTCTAGGTCATCCGTATAGTGCCTCGTAAGGTGCAATCTTAATGGTGGAGTGGTAACTATTTTTTACGCAAACTATACCATGATTAAGTGATCCTCCCATCCACGAACAATGTCGAGAATACATGCACAGATCATTTCCTCGAGTGTCTGGATGGTTCTCCAAGTCTGGCCATCCGTCTGAGGATGGAAGGCGGTGCTCAAGTGAAGCTGTATCCCAAAAGCCACCTATAACCCCTTCAAATTCAGGGAAGTTAAACAAGCATCTCGATCAGAGACGATCATCTATGGAACACCATGAAGTCATACGATCTCCTGTATGTAGAGGTGTCCCAAGCTCTCTACTGAGCCATGCTCACTGATTTGTATGAAGTGTGTCGACATGGTGAGTCGATTGACAATTACCATGATATAGTCGTGTCTGCTGGATGTAAGTGGAAGTCCCATCATGAAATCCATGGATATCCCATCCCACATCCACACTGGTACCACTAAGGGATGAACCAAAACTCTTGGAACCTGGTGATCTGCCTTCAATTGCTAACAAGTGAGGCATTGTGAGACAAACTCTGCTACAACCTTCTTCATACCTGACCGCCAGGGATGTCCTCTGAGGTCGTAATAAATCTTCGCCACTCTCTGATGTACTGCTAGAGGGGATATTCAGAACTCCCTCAACACCCCCTCCTATAGTGCAACTAGTACTATGGAACGTCCTCTAAAGAGGATGACGTGCTTCCCACCATATAAAAACCATCAGGTGCCTGATCGGAGGATATTTGAGCACGTCACGTCTCATAGTCAACGTCCCCACGTTGTGCCTCTCTGACTCGTTGAAGAAGTGTATGAGTGACTGTGAATGACTTGAGAAATGTTGCTCCATCTCTATCCATAATAGATAACTGCAACGCGTCTAGCTGCTTTGTCGACTCTCTAAGTTGTTGAATGCCTGATATCCTACTTAGATCATCTGCTACAATGTTCCCCTACACATGAGTGTAGACTATCTCGATGTCATTGTACTGGTGGAACTCGATCCATCGTCATTGTCTTAGGTTCATGTATTTCTACGAGAAGATGTACCCGAGACTCTGGTTGTCTGAGTAGACAGTAAAATGCTCGCCCATCAGATAGTGCCGCCACATATTCAATGAGAAGGACACTGCTACTAACTCCAGGTCATGGGTAGCATTGTTTTGCTCATGCTGTCTCAACTACCTTGAACCATACACGATCACTACTTTCTCCTACATCCAGACACACCTAAGCCCTGTAAAACCCTGAGATTTTATGAAAAATATTCTTTTAATTTTATTAATTTCATGTGTTGTATTCTACAACAAGATTACCTTGCGCTATACGCAGCACCGTATTAGCTTGTAGTATATGCAACACTATTCTTGGACTGTGTTACACACAATTTTGATAATAGTTATTCTACGCAACATTGAGTATATATATATATATATATTAAATGTATAAATGAAATATGGTTGGATTATGTTATACGAAACAACGAAGGATTCTTTCAAAACACGCAACCCTGACTTGGCTTGCATTACACGCAATCGCGACCTTCCTCGATAGCGGGTGTTGTACGCAATACCGTGTTCTAATAAACAATGATATATTATTATAATATTGTCATGAACTAGACGTTATGAATAGTATTAACTAAATTTTTAATTTTATAACATTATTATTCATCTTACACATTTTCTAGAACATGGTATAAGAACAAAATAAATTTTTTGGGTAAAATAAGTATTTTTCAAAAAATGCAGTTTTGCCGCCTTTTGATGGCGCACCCACTTTAAATCTAGTTTTTTACATGTTTATATGTTCAATTTGACAAAATAAGATTCTTATTTTGAATCAGGATGTAAAAATTTACATTAGATAACGTTTTTATATTTTCCCAGTAACTTTAATATTTTAATGAATAGTAAAAACACGCTATATTTTAATTAAAAACAAATTTTTTCATCATAATATCTTCTGTAGTTAAATTATAAAATTGAATGGTTTTAAAGTATAAATAGAATATATTTTTACCATTTAATATAATGAATGTCATTAGCATTTATTTTACCTTGAATTCGTAGGTTAAATCAATTCAATCTTTTGCAATGTTTTAAACAAAAACCCGTTTTTATTCGACAACGGGATTAATTTTAATTTAATTTCTGAAACTTCTATTTATTGAATTTTAAAAAATGGATTCCATATTTGGAATCAGTGGGTCCAAATTATGTTAATAGGATACTTTTTATTTTTGGGAATTATGAATAGTAACTACGGTAAATTTTATTTACCATAGTTAAAAGTAAATCGGGTAATTAAGGGTAAATATAATATTATAAAATTACCCTAACACATGCCAAAATTCTATTTGATGGATAAAAGTAAACCCATATCAACTAAGGGTCGGATTAGATTCATTTTATAGACTTTTTATCATTAAAATAATTTAATTATTATTAAAACCAAAGAAAGTGACAACATGTCACTCTCTTAAATATTATAAGTATAATAATTTTAAATTAGTGATAAACATCATAAAATTTAGAACATTAATAGTATACAGAAATCTAACAAAATTATCTACATCATGAGAATTTATTTAGAATTTTTTGGGATTAAATATTTATCATTAATTGTGACACAATAGTGATGCAGAAATTATTTATCTAGTGAAACATCAAGAATATAGTTTTTATTAAACTACTAGTGAGCATAAAAGGCACAAAACCCTGACCAAAACTTATTGGTCATGTAAATGGAAACTATAATCATCCAATGGTAGAATATTTGACTATTTGGAGTCTTATACAAGCTATTATGACACTTATATTATTTTACTTTAAATGATGCCAAAGTTGTCACCTTCATAATTTAATAAATATAACAATTTAAATATTGTGATTTTAAGATGATAAATTCTAGTAAAAGTATTATTGTGAAAGTTAATATATTTATCTTCATCATAGGATTTTATTTTAAATTTTTATACAACAAATAAGTATATTAAATAATTATACAAAAATGACGTAGTAATTATTTTATTAAGACATAAACCAAATAAATTGTTTTAAAAATAATAAAATAAATATTATATGAACTATTTAATTTGACACACTAATTTTATAGATACATATGACCTTTTATTAATATATTAAATATTATAGTTCGAAAATATCTTCTGTATATATTTTATTTAAATTCAAATAAATGAATAGTGTCAAAATTGACACTATTGTTATTTTACAAAAATAACATATTATAAAATTGTTTAAAAATCACAAAAATATTTAAAAATTATAAATTTATATTTATATGGTCTATAATGTTATAAAGTAAAAAAGTATGGAAAATTCACAACAAATAAGTAATTATTTGTTATAATTTAAAATTTAGAATTTTATTACCACAAATATACTTAAATAGATTAAATAAGGATAAATCCAAATGATAAGGTTTAAAATAAGATCCAAACATGTCTAAATTTGATTGGTTGATGATATTACAACCCTATATCATCTAATCTTCGAATATGAGTCATTTTTGGAGGTTTTTAATTGGGGTTAGATTTATTATAAATTAATATTTTTATGAATTCCTAAGGTGCCCCTCTCCTCCCTTATAAAAGGGCACCTCCTCCCCCTCCTCCTCACACCAATTTGAGCACTCAAGCTCAGCAAACCCCTGCCAAAATCCCTTCTCCACTTTCATAGAATAATCCTAGAGGTCCTGGTCTTCTTCAAAGACCAATCTTAGTTCCCTAAGTGAAGGATTCAAATAGGCGTTTCAAAGAAGAGGAGGTTTGGACACTTACAAAGCAAGTCGGACCTAAGGTAAGGGAAATATCACAATCTCATTTTTATCCGAGATTGTTTATATTTTGGCATTTAATGGGGTTTATTTTATCATCCACATCCATGTTTCCATAATATGTAATATTTATATCCTTATATAATAGTTTATATTCAATTTTACCCTTCGGTGAATTTTTAGTAAAGGATATGAAAGGAATCTTTTGTCGTTTTTTGTACGAGGTACTTTTTTGACTTTTCCGACAAAAGTATGAGATGAATGTTTTTTTTCTTTAACTTATACGACATGAATGGATTTTTAAAACATTATTTCCAAGAAGCATACTTTACATGTTTTCAAGATTATTTTTAATCAACTTCTTTTAGTTTATAATTGTATGACATGTTAAGAAAAGTAAAGTGTTTTTGAAGTAGAAAGGATATTTTCCTCAAGAATGGAGTTCAAGTATTTTCTCAAAAAAAATTTCCATCTAAGATAATAAATGGGTTCTGTTTTTATCCCTATTATTACATGGATTTGATTATGTTGTGATGGAAATATTTTTATGAATTGTTTTATGATGTCATGTTGTTTAAGAATCCCATTTTTATTACATGGGTTACGCTATGATGTATGGTTTATGATTATGTGGCAGACATAAGAAAGGATTCATTATAAAATGGGTGGGACCTATATGTCTCTCCAATGCATTGGGTAAAGATTTTATATCTAATGAGATAGACATGGCTGGAACGGTAGGTTATACCGGTTCAGTGAATCAGGACTGGAACGAGGGTGACTCGATTCAGAAAGGGACTTTGTCCACTAATATAGTCTTGGCAATGAGTCTTGACTAACAAGAAATGACTATCTATGATTATGTGTGTATTCCACAAAGTTTCATGTTTCAAGTTATGATTATTGGGATTACTTTTCACTTCTATGATTTCTCCCATGTTATGATATTATGAGCTCTTTTGTAGGTTAAGATTTCCAAAAGCTATGTTCTTATGTATATGATGTGATTGATATTTCTTTTTTTTACCCTTACTGAGCATTTGATCTCACCCTTTTATGTTTTCTTTTACCCAGGATATAAAGAAATGTTTTAGGTAAAAAAGGAAAGATCTTTATGGGAGATATTGAAGATCTTTCACCACGATTAGAAGATTACGTTCCGAGTTTCCAAGGACACTAAACTATTACGATCCTTGTGTGTGTTTTTTGTTATGTACTAAGTATTCCGCGAATGTAATGTAATGTCCATGTACGTCAGGCTTCGGGTCTCTATAGTTGGTATCAGAGGAAAGGTTTAGTCAACCTTTGGAAACTAGGATGTGAGAACGTTAGTGAGATCCCTACAGATATTTCTAAGGTATGTCTTGGGATGTCTCTAAGGTTAATTATACGTATAGGTTATAGTCCTAGAATTGCGCTAACGATCATAGAATTTAACCTAAGATGTTATATATTGAGGGTACTACCCCTTTATTATGTTGTTTTCCCTAGCATGATTTTTGCCTCTCACACTATTCTTTTTGGGTTTTAGAAAATGGCTGGAAAAAAGATGATTCACGATAATGGAGGATATGATGGACAATGGAATGATATTATTCATGAGCAACCAAATGAAATGGGATTTGGAAGTCCAAAGATAATTATTATGCCGAATCCGCAATCTCATAATATGATTAATAAATTAAAATTTGTTAAGTTTCCTGACTCGGCTAATAAGAGAAAGATGGAGTATCATGATGATCATAGAGGAAAGAAAGTTCAATTTCCCCTACGTAAACCATGTGGGAAGAGGCATCAAGGAGAATGTTTCAAAGGAACTGGAAGATGCTTTGGGTGTAGAAAAGTAGTACACAAATCCAGTAAGTGCAAAGGAAAAGGTTCAGTCAACACCAGGGATGAGGATAATGGTATTGCTATGACATCAACAATGGTTAAATGTTTTAAATGTGGAATGTACGGGCATTATGAAAACCAATGCCCTAAGGTAAAGTCTCATGAAGAGAATCAGTATGGTCATATGTGTAGTATTTATGTTGATGATGATGAAGAGACTACAAATGATATTTGAGATGAAAGAATAGTTGAAGCTCGGTCAATGGTTTAAGAATGTAGTCGAATGATTACATGTTTATCATGTGTAATATTGTATTAGTAATCTCATGGTACTATGGAATAAAGAGACATCTAAGGATTGTTACACTGTTGCCTTTCCTTGAGTTTTGAAAGTGTATGATTAATGTTACCAGTATCCATGAAAGGTTATTCAGATATTTTTGGAATGTAGATGATATGCGCATAATGAAGGGATAAGGAGAAAATTAAATGTTTGACAGTATTCATGAGCTCATGACTGATATAAGGAGAAGGTTATATCATGGTTTGAGTATATAGAATTTTGAGGATTTTGGTATGTGGAAAGAGTTAACTTTTAACAGCACTCATGTTTTCAATAATGTTCAAAGGGTATTCAAGAGAGTACATTATTAAGGCCTTTGAATGTTTGGAATGTGACCAACAAGATATATCTTATGATATATGGGGATAAACGATGGTATTAAATCTTTGAGAGTGGACTGCAGTATTATGGATAAGCCTAAAGATTGGAATGTATTGTGTTGGACATAAGTTAGTATTGTTTGTTTTTCGATATTATTGATGGGATGTTATAGTAATATAGTTTTAGAAAAAGGACAACTTGCAGGACGGGCGACAGCCCATTCCGTCGGACAAGGCTGTGGGAATCGAACCCACAACCGAAGTGCGACTGGCCATTATCGCCTACCACTGGCCTACAGAAAGTCCCTGGTTAGTATAAACTAGTTATATTTTATTAAGCGGTATGATATATGAAGTATAAGTTCATTTTTGGAACCATATACGATTAATCTAACCACAATATGGACTTATAACTTTTGCTGACCATTTTTATGAAAGAGATGGAATGACCCATCATTCTATCACATTATCTGCTAACACATCACGAATAACAAATTCAACTTCATTTCTTTAAGGGATGAAGTGGAAATTGTTCAATTCACGAACAACAGTAAGATTGTACCAAAATCAAGTAAGTATTTCTTCTAATTCAAATTTTTCAACTTTAGGGAAATTATATTGAAAACCAAAAATGTTGTCCTAGCGATCTTATATCTGATGAATCGGATGGTACCTTAGATCATCACAAATTTATGGCTTTGTGATTGCTAGCTTTTCCAAATCCATGTCCTCTACCACTCTCCATGAGAACATGACGGTTATATTTCTCTTCCATGTCCATATTTTCACCTATGTTCTCCTATGTGGATACCCAGTGATTAGTTAACTTGGGTAACCATTACGTTTTATACATTAGTTTTTAAAGATATGTTTTGGTAATCCTTTTTACGATGTGGGTTTCTATCAAAGAAACTTTCAAATAGTAAACCATTTATAACCCCGACGAATTTCGAGGGAGAAATTCATTTTATGGGGGGTAGAATGTAACACCCCGAGATTTTATGAAAAATATTCTTTTAATTTCATTAATGTCTTTTGTTGTATTCTACACCAAGATTACCTTGCGCTATACACAACACCGTATTCGCTTGCAGTATACGCAACACAATTCTTGGACCGTGTTACACACAATTTTGATAATAGTTATGCTACGCAACATTGAGTATATATATATATATATATTAAATGTATAAATGAAATATGGTTGGATTCTGTTATACGAAACAACGAAGGATTCTTTCACAACCCACAACCCTGACTTGGCTTACATTACACGCAATCGCGACCTTCCTCGATAGCGTGTGTTGTATGCAATACCGGGTTTTAATAAACAATGATATATTATTATAATATTGTCATGAACTAGCCGTTATGAATAGTATTAACTAAATTTTTAATTTTATAACATTATTATTCATCTTACACATTTTATAGAACATGGTATAAGAACAAAATAAATTTTTCGGGTAAAATAAGTATTATAAAAAAAATGCAGTTTTGCCGCCTTTTGATGGCGCACCCACTTTAAATCTCGTTTTTGACATGTTTATATGTTCAATTTGACAAAATAAAATTCTTATTTTGAATCAGGATGTAAAAATTTACATTAGATAACATTTTGATATTTTCCCGATAACTTTCATATTTTAATGAATAGTAAAAACACGCTATATTTTAATTAAAAACATCTTTTTTCATCGTAATATCTTATGTGGTTAAATTATAAAATTGAATGGTTTTAAAGTATAAATATAATATATTTTTACCATTTAATATAATTAATGTCATTAGTATTGATTTTACTTTGAATTCGTAGGTTAAATCAATTCAATATTTTGCAATGTTTTAAACAAAAACTCGTTTTTATTCGACAACGAGATTAATTTTAATTTAATTTCTGCAACTTCTGTGTATTGAATTTTAAAAAATGGATTCCATATTTGGAATCAGTGGGTCCAAATTATGTTAATAGGCTACTTTTTATTTTTGGGAATTATGAATAGTAACTACGGTAAATTTTATTTACCATAGTTAAAGGTAAATCGGGTAATTAAGGGTAAATATAATATTATAAAATTACCCTAATACATGCCAAAAATCTATTTGATGGCTAAAGGTAAACCCATATCAACTAAGGGTCGGATTAGATTCATTTTATGGACTTCTGACCATGAAAATAATTTAATTATTATTAAAACCAAAGAAAGTGACAACATGTCACTCTCTTAAATCTTATAAGTATAATAATTTTAAATTAGTGATAAACATCATAAAATTTCGAACATGAATAGTCTCCGGAAAGCTAGCAAAATTATCTACATCATGAAAATTTATTTAGAATTTTTTGGGATTAAATAATTATCATTAATTGTGACACAATAGTGATGCAGAAATTATTTATCTAGTGAAAAATCAAGAATATAGTTTTTATTAAACTAATAGTGACCATAAAAGGCACAAAACCCTGACCAAAACTTATTGGTCATGAAATTGGAAACTATAATAATCCAATGGTCGAATATTTGACCATTTGGGGTCTTATACAAGCTATTATGACTCTTATATTATTTTATTTAAAATGATGCCAAAGTGGTCACCTTCATAATTTAATAAATATAACAATTTAAATATTGTGATTTTAAGATGATAAATTATAGTAAAAGTATTATTGTGAAAGGTAATATATTTATCCTCATCATAGTATTTTATTTTAAATTTATATACAACAAATAAATATATTAAATAATTATACAGAAATGATGTAGTAATTATTTTATTAAGAGATAAACAAAATAAATGGTTTTAAAAATAATAAAATAAATATTATATGAACTATTTAATGTGATAAACTAATTTTATAGATACATATGACCTTTTATTAATATATTAATGCTTTTAGTTCGAACATATCTTCTGTATATATTTTATTTAAATTCAAATAAATGAATAGTGTCAAAATTGACACTATTGTTATTTTACAAAAATAACGTATTATAAAATTGTTTAAAAATCACAAAAATATTTAAAAATTATAAATTTATATTTATATGGTCTATAATGTTATAAAGTAAACAATTATGGAAAATTCACAACAAATAATTAATTATTTGTTATAATATAAAATTTAGAATTTTATTAACACAAATAAAATTAAATAGATTAAATAAGGATAATTCAAAATGATAAGGTTTAAAATAAGATCCAAACATGTCTAAATTTGATTGGTTGATAATATTAAAACCCTATATCATCTAATATTCGAATATGAGTAATTTTTTGAGGTTTTTATGTGGGGTTAGATTTATTATAAATTAATATTTTTAAGAATTCCTAAGGTGCCCCTCTCCTCCCTTATAAAAGGGCACCTCCTCCCCCTCCTCCTCACACCAATTTGAGCACTCAAGCTCGGCCATCCCCTACCAAAATCCCTTCTCCACTTTCATAGAATAATCCTAGAGGTCCTGGTCTTCTTCAATGACCAATCTTAGTTCCCTAAGTGAAGGATCCAAAGAGGCGTTTCAAAGAAGAGGAGGTTCGGACACTTACAAAGCAAGTCGGACCTAAGGTAAGGGAAATATCACAATCTCATTTTTATCTGAGATTGTTTATACTTTGGCATTTACTGGGGTGTATTTTATCATCCACATCCATGTTTCCACAATATGTAATATTTATATCCTTATATAATAGTTTATATTCAATTTTACCCTTCGGTGAATTTTTAGTAAAGGATATGAAAGGAATCTTTTGTCGTTTTTCGTACGAGGTACTTTTTTGACTTTTCCGTCAAAAGTACGAGATGAATGTTTTTTTTCTTTAACTTATACGACATGAATGTATTTTTAAAACATTATTTCCAAGAAGCATCCTTTACAAGTTTTCTTGTTTATTTTTAATCAACTTCTTTTAGTTTATAATTGTATGACATGTTATAAAAAAAAGTGTTTTTGAAGTAGAAAGGATATTTTCCTCAAGAAAGGAGTTCAAGTATTTTATCAAAATTATTTTCCATCTAAGATAATAAATGGGTTCTGTTTTTATCCCTATTATTACATGGATTTGATTATGTTGTGATGGAAATATTTTTATGAATTACTTTATCTTATATGAATTGTTTTATGATGTCATGTTGTTTAAGAATCCCATTTTTATTACATGGGTTACGCTATGATGTATGGTTTCTGATTATGTGGCACACATAAGAAAGGATTCATTATAATATGGGTGGGACCTATATCTCCCTCCAATGCATTGGGTAAAGATTTTATATCTCATGAGATAGACATGGCTAGAACGGTAGGTTATACTGGTTCAGTGAATCAGGACTGGAACGAGGGTGACTCAATTCAGAAAGGGACTTTGTCCACTAAGATAGTCTTGGCAATGTGTCTTGACTAACAAGAAATGATTATCTATGATTATGTGTGTATGCCACAAAGTTTCATTTTTGAAGTTATGATTATTGGGATTACTTTTCACTTCTATGATTTATCCCATGTTATGATATTATAAGCTCTTTTGCAGGTTAAGATTTCCAAAAGCTATGTTCTTATGTATATGATGTGATTGATATTTCTTTTGTTTACCCTTAATGAGCATTTGAGATCATCCTTTTATGTTTTTTTTCTCCAGGATATAAAGAAAGGTTTTAGGTAAAAAAAAGGGAAGATATTTATGGGAGATATTGAAGATCGTTCACCACGATTAGAAGATTACATTCCGAGTTTCCAAAGACACTAAACTATTACGATCCTTGTGTGTGTGTGTTTTGTTATGTACTATGTATTCCGCGAATGTAATGTAATGTCCATGTACGTCAGGCTTCGGGTCTCTACAAGCACAGTCCCTATTGCGTCCCATTAAACTACGTACCCAAAACCATCCTCTAGTATCCTCAAGATGGGTGCACTATTGAACCTCTGCATTAGCTCCTGAAATCTCTGTTGGCATCTATCTAACCACACGAAGGGTTTCACCTTCATCCTCAATACTGAAAGTGGTGCTACAACTCTGGAGAAGTCTGACACAAATCTTTAATAGTACCCAGCCAGTCCCAGAAATCTTCACACCACCGTCACACTCCTGGGTGGCTCCCAAGCTAGTACTGTCTCGATATTCACTGGATCCACTACAAGTCCTGCCTCCGAGATGATGTTTTCCAAGAAGTGAACCTCTCAAATCCAAAACTAGCTCTATGATATCTGACCATAAAGTTGGTGCCTTTAGAGTGTATCCAGAACAACCCAAAAATGGTAAGTGTTCTCCCCCTCAGAAGTCGAGTATATCTGTATGTCGTCGATGAAGACCAAGAAAAAGTGATCGAGGTAAGGATGGAGGATCCTGTTCATGAGACTCATGAACACTGCTGGTGCCTTGGTTATGCCAAATGGAATAACCAAGAACTCATAGGGGCCATAACGACAACTGAAGGCCATCATATGCACATTCTTATCTCAAACACTGAGCTAGTGATATCCTGAACTGAGATCTATCTTCGAGAACCATCGTGCTCACTGTAGTTAATCAAAGAGGTCGTTGATCATCATGTGTGGGTACTTGTTCATCATGGTCACCAAATTCAGGCGACGGTAGTCGACACACAGTCACAAGCTCCCATCTACCTTCTTGGCGAAAACATTCAGAGATGCCCAGGGTGAAACACTTGGTCGGATAAATCCCTTCCCCTGCAAGTCCTCCAGCTGTACCCACAACACACGAAGCTCGGCGGGAGCCATGCAATATGCTGGAGTAGATATCGGTTCATTCCTAGGGTATAGGTCAATGTAGAATTCTACCTCTCTACGAGGAGTTTGACCTCGAATGTTGTCATGGAAAAAATCCACATACTAATCTAACACAATAGGAAATCTCTATCTCCGCACAAAAACTGCTCTGAGGATGATAATTGCCAACTGATGTGTGATCGGCTTCCCCCTCCACAGTGTAAGTCCACCCTACACTACGAAGGCTCTATTCTCTCTATTGAAGGTGAACCTGGTCACATCCATGCAGATACACCACACTTTGGGCCTAATATAGTCAATATGAGCATGAACTGTGCACAACCAGCCCATACCCAGGATGACGTCGTAAGGCCTCGACGCCACTACAAGAAGATCACAGTTGAAGCACTCACATCCTAGAGTAAGCTCACACTGCCGGAACTAGTTCACAATTGACGAGTCTGATCCCATAGGAGTCGCTAGACATAAAGATCGAGCCAACTCCATCAGAATCTCCGAGCTCCGAATGAGGGTAGTGGAAATAAAAGAATAACCCAAACATGTGTCTCTAAGAAAATCTACACGGGTGGAGTAGACACCGATAGTACCTTGAAACATATCAGGTGCGTCGTGGTCATAGGCCTCCACTACCTGGAGAAGATCCCACCTCTGTCCGCCAGCTCCCTATGGTTGGGGTGGACCTCCTAGTGGTTGTGGTGGTAGAGCCTTGAAATGACATCCACCACCCGCTGCTTGGCCAGCTCCTCTGCCACGTCCGCCTTCTACCGGCGGACCACCATGGAAGAACCTATACCTTTTCTTGGGAGGTCCCTCTATTGAATGATACTCATCTACATGGTTATTCGAGTAGTCTCGAGCCATGTGGCCCTGCCATCTGCATGTGTATAATTTTCTGCTCCTCCTATAGCTAGCTCTGTCTCGTGTTCCCCACACATTTGAACCTGTATCTTGGGGTATCCCACCAGATGGCCAATTCCTCTTGAACCTTTGTAACATCTATATGCTTCAGAATATAGAATACTCCAATACATGTCTCCTTGTGTTGGGTCCCGCTGCTGGTGTATGCTCAGCAAGGATACTCTCCATGAGAAGGGCTTGCTCCAGCACCCCATCCTGTGTCGGGATGCTGAGGGGAATCGTCGAAGCCCTAATCTCATGCATGAGTCCATGCTCAATGGTCCTGACCCTAAAAAATAGGTCTCGTACAATATATGTGGAGTACCACGAGAGGTCGGTGAACCTTGCTAAGTACTGATCTACTGTCATGATTCCCTAATGTAGATGAAGTAACTCCTGAATCCGCACCGCACGAAGGGTGGATGGAACAAACTATGAGCGAAAGAGACTATCTATGTCTATCCAGAGTAATGATTCCACATCATGCAACTGGAGCATCAGGCACTACCATCTTCCTGCTACGACATGCTGGAGACTCACGGCAAGGATCACCATAAGGTCGGCTAATGTCCCTACCAATCTGAAAACTCTCACGCAGCCTCCAGCCAATCCTCAGCTGCATGTGGTCCTTCTCTCACTAGAACCTCGGTGGCCTCTAGAATTGGAACTCTTGAAACTCACTCAAGCTGCGTGCACACTCTACTGCTGGAGCTGGTGGTATCGGTGGCCCAGCCGGTAGTGGTACCGCTGGTACCCCCACTGTGATGGGGCCATGCACAGAGGCCTCGTCTCTCGGTGGGCTACCATCTCTTACGAGACTCGAAACCTTTGTAGGATACCTTCGTGGGGCCATCCTCAAATGAAACAGGTGTGAAATGGATAAAACAATATACATGTAGAGTTTCCACAATGTAATCATGAAGAAAATGTTTTCAAAGGAAACACATGCGCAATCAGTGTTTTCGTGCACTGAGTTGGAGATCAGAAGACAGAGTCGTAGTGTATGGATACGCCGACCGCCAAACCAACACCAGCTTCCCTAAACTGATAACCACACCCAAAAAACATAACATGTTTTCCGTTACAAGAATCTGGGTCAAATTTCTGCGGTAGAACCGACTCCTCTGGTACCAATTTGTCACAACCCTTCCTTGGGTCCCATGTTGTGACTACCCCAAGCCTGCCTTCCATAGGCTAGGGGCTGGAGACTAGCCCCAAAGGTGTAATACCAATTAATAGGGAAGACATTGCCTTTTAACCTGGAACACACAAACAGTCTGAACACAAGCAGTATAGGCAACAAGTACTAAAATAGAAACGTACGGTGTGCTAAAATTAAGTGGACCAGTATACATACCCAACTGAACAACAAGTACGAGTACAAGTAAAAAGGGAAAACACCTCCTCGATCATCCGCCCAGGAATCATACCAGAAGGATAGGTAAAGAACTCAATAAACACATCCCTACAGTACTTCATGTCTTGTCCATCTCTGAGATGTCTCCCATCCATTACCCTCAGCCTCGATCATTGTCCGTCGTCTGCACAGAACACAATAAGGTGCGGGTGAAGCCTATGTAGGGGTGAGTCTAACAATACACAGTAGGGGACCCCGAGACCCCCAATGGTCTCCTAGAATCCAAAAAGTATAAACAACAGTAGAAATATAAAATCAAGAAGTTTCATCAAACCCTACTAAGATATGTTCCAAAACATATACATAAGTTACCAGTCACAGTACTGCTCCAAAACCCAAGCCCAAACACAACCCATTCCACAAAAGAAGTAAGTCGATCATATCAATAATAATGATTGAAAGAGAAGAATCATCTCACATTGGTATCCATCTTATGTAGAGTGATATATATGATCAGATGTAGTCACTTATTAATCTAAGATGTCGGACCCACACAGGATACAAGACCAGCTAAACTGTCAAACCCACACATTATATAGTACCAGCTATTTTGTCGGACCCACACAGGATACAGGAATAGAAGTCAGAACTATTATACCCATGGAGAATCCTGGTACAATAGTCATCTTTGTCGAACCCATGGAGGATTCTGGTACCTAAGTATTCACTATCAAATCCACAAATGTTTCAGGTAATTTATCGTAGCTATCGAACCCACATAGGATTCGGTCATCTCAATTGCAGCAAGCCCAAGGGTTCTCACACATAGTACACTCAATTCCGGGATGGTTCGCTTCTCAAGCCCAGTTTCGATACATAAACTATAACGAAATCTTGAGTTGATGTATGTTGTAGTTCTCTCTCATCGCAATAATCTCAACACGGTATAAGGCTCGTCATTCGGATGCCCGGTCTTAGAGTTGCTGGCATTTCTGTTCTATGGGCTCGGTTCGATTTCTATTCGATCCAAATCCGGCTATTTTCCCAAATTGTTAGAAATTATATAAGATTATCCCAAAATTACTACCTCGTTGTGAGAGTACCAGTTCCACAAACGGTGCATTAATCAGATGTGTGGTATAGGAGTAATTCTCATTTAAGTTAAGACAAGCTCGACCTGTCAAACTTAGTGGGCTGGCGGATCGGACCATTTATTTGAAGACTGGTCCGGCCCGTCAAGCCCAGTGAGCTGGCGGGTCGGACCATTTTTATGAATACAGGTCCTTCCCGTCATGCCCAGTGGGTTGGCGGGTCAGCCCGACCTAGCTCGGCAGGTCCAACGAGGTGGGAGTCAGCCCGACCCAATGGGTCGCGACACACATGTGGACCCGGACCGTGCTGCGGGCTGGCCCGGTTCGCCCAGTGGAACCAAGCGAAGCTTGCGAGCACTGTGGTTCACCAACCCGGCAGGCATGCGGTGAGCCAGTTCGCCCAGCCCAGCGGCCCGTGGATGCGGGACACGGTCCTCCTCCACATGGCGCATGTGGGCACTGCAGTTCTTCAGCCCGACTGGCAGGTGGCCACCCGGTTCTTCCAGATGAGTGGCCCATAGACGCGGGTCGTGGTATCCCTCCAAGCACTGCCTACGGGCTCCATGGTCTTCAAGTGGGATGGTCGGTTGTCCGACGGTATGGCTCTGCGGCGGACAGTTCGGCTGGCTGCCTCTACACCACCACTGTGGCGCGACGGCGCTACATTCCTGCAGCCCTTCGCACGGCGAAACAATGCCATTCTTATTCACCGCTATGACCCTCCCAGCCGTGGTTCCTCTTTCTTCTTCCACAATTCTTCTTTGGTGTGGTGCGATGGCACCGCGCCCATTCGGCTCTGCCTCCTACGTCAACCTAATAAGACTCAACGGAGGGACGTTAGGATTTGTTTGTTCGGCCCACACCCTCCGCATTTGGTGATATCAATTGGCCACCATCGAACCAATGGAATATTCGATGAATGAGGATATAATTCATCTGTATAAATAATCTAAATTTCCCATACCTTGATTTGAAGTATGTTGTCGATGTCCTGAAAAGAGGGCGGATGTCAATTTTTTTGACGTCAGGAAATGTCCGAGGATGAAGCGTCGTCTACATTCCTCGCGGGTGGCTCCTTCCCTTGTGGCTTTGTCATAGATCGTAGATGGTATCGCAGTTCTTAGAAGAAGAAAAGCATTATTTGTCGAGAGGATGGAGTTCTTCCAACCCAAATCTCCAACGATTATGCCGACCCAAAATAAAATAATCTCATCCCTTATTTTAATGGTTGGAATGAGTTCAAAATAATTCAAATTAATTAAGTTGATTCAAATAATTAAATGTTTGGTGTTGGGAAAAATTCCATGGGATTCAATTAATTAATTAATAGGGTGTGTTGGCACATGAATGGGAAGTCCGTGAATTTCCGCAATTAATGTGGAGCACAAGGGGTTCAATGGGGGGTTTAAGGGGGTTGAGCTTGTGTGGACCCCACCACATAATATCCTACCACGGGAGGTTATGTGGGGGAGGGCCCCATCTCTAAATTTCCTTTGGATGAATAAATAAATTTTTAAATTAAAATATGTTACAAATATTTTTATTGAATTTTTTTAGAAACTCTAATTAAAAACATCCATTCACGTTGAAACGCAACTGCGTTAAAGGTATCCTTAAGAGAATATGGGCACTATGAGTTCAACAGTGCCCTCAGATTTCAATTCCAAGCATCAGTTGAAAAGATATAAAATCTCTCATGTATGTTTACTTAACGTACCTGTACAAAACATCAGAAATTGATTCCAGGCACACTCGGCTCAGAATTAAGTGTCGTAAGAAACTAATGGCTCGTAAAATTCTCATCTATTAAACAAAATTTCCATGCAATTTTAGGTCTTTACAATCTTGTTCCCCATCCCAGGAGTATAAATGATCTCAAAATCACAGTCTTAGAGAAACTCTACCCAATGCCTATTCCACATATTCAGATCCTTCATTGTGAAGATGTACATGAGGCTCTTGTGGTCAGAGTAAACGATAAACCACCCACCCATAAGGTATTTTGGACACATCTTCAATTCCAAGACTACTGTAGACAACTTGAGATCACGGGTAGCATAGTTCTTCTCATGTGGCATAAGATGGGGTGAACCATAATCAATCACTGCCTGCCTCTACTTTAGGACACATCAAAGCCCGGTCTCTGATGAGTCACAGAAAACTATGTACTCGACACCCAAATCCAGTAATCTCAAGATTGGGGTACTCGTCAAACTCTGTCTCAACTGCTTGAAAGCCTGTTACCACTTCTCGGCCCACATGATGGGTTTCCCCTTCGGGGTCAAGGCCATCATCAGTGCTGCTATTCAGGATAAATTTGGGATGAATATCAGGTAATAACCATCCAACCCAAGGAATTGTGGCACCTTGGTCACGCTCCAAGGTGGATCCCATGCTAAAAATTCCTCCACCATGGCTAGGTCCACAGCTAATCTATCTCCTGAGATGACATGTCCCAGAAATTGGACCTCCTAAATCCAAAACTTGCACTTTGAGAGCTTCAAAAAAATATTGTACTCTCGTAGTACGTCTATGACTATCCGCAGGTGTCTCACGTGATCTTACTCTAACACCGAGTACCCAAGGATGTCATCGATGAAGACCAAAATGAATTGGTCTAGGTATGGCTGGATGATCCGGTTCATCAGTCCCATGAACACTGCGGGGGGCGTTTGTTCCACCGAAAGGCATCACCAAGTACTCATAGTGACCGTAGTGGAATATGAATGTCATATTTGGTATATCCTATAACTGTACCTGTAATTGGTGATAACCTGATCAACGGTCAACCATCAAGAACCATTGTTCCCCTATTAATTGATGAAAGAGGTAATCTATTCTTGTCAGTGGATACTTGTCTTTAAAATCAATTGGTTCCGGCATCGGTAATCAACGCACAACCTCAAACAACAATATGGCTTTATGGAAAGGAAGATCGGGGCTGCCCAGGGGGAAACACTGGGTCTCAAGAAACTGTTTCTCTTCAAATCCTCCAACTGCACCCTTAGTTCGCGATGCTCTACAAGAGCCATCTGAAATGATGAAGAAGAAATCAGTGATATCCTTGTGTGTAAGTCGATGTAGGAGATGATCTCCCAGATTGGAGGTAGTCTTAGAACATCTTCGGGAAATATATCATCATACTCTGCCACTACTGCTGCGATCTGGGAGCTCCTATGTGTGAGCCCGTTCTGTGCTGCCTGGGTCTACTTTTCTCCAACAATGGAAAATCGCATCCCATCACTGCGGACATACCACACTCTTCACCTAAAATAGTCAATCTGGTCTTGAACTAAAGATAACCAAATCATACCGAGAATGATGTCGTAAGGCCTCGACGCTACCACCAAGAGGATCCAACCGAAACTCTCACCTACAAGTGTATGATGACACTATGTGAAAAGGTGTGTGATCTTTAGGTCCCCTCCAATAGGTTTCTCCATGCGTAATGATCGATTCAACGGTTTAATCAAAACCTCAAGGTTTCGCACAAGATATCTGGCTATGAAGGAATTACTGGAACCTATGTCTAAAAGTATGTAATCTAAGGTAGGGAAGGCAGAGATCGTACCTCATATAATCCCTAGAGCCCCTAGGTTGTACACCTCGATCACATGCATCTTTTGCCGCCCCTTTCCCCCAACTCCCTGAGCCGAGTGCGGAGATCCTAGGGTAGAGGTGTATGTAGATCAAAGCGTATGCCACCACCTGTAGCTATCCCAGATCTTCTTCCACCTTCTCCGCCTGATGGGTTTGTATGGTCCATTCTCTACCTCTACCTCAGTGATCCATCCACCGCTTCTCTGTCAGCAACTCGATGGTTCGGACAATCTCTAGCAAGATGTCCCCTACCATCGCACGTATAGCATCACTTCTCCCTAGGCTGACATGATCTAGCCTGAGATCCCTAGACTATCGACCCCATGTCCATGGTCACCCTCTGAAATCTCTCACGTATTGATCCTTGTTTCCGACGTCGGCTCCCTACTACTAAGGTCTCCACACATGTCTATCTGCAACTGACTATCATCTACTCTCTCTACTCAGCCAAGAAGATCTCGATCACCAAATCCCTCTTGAGCACTCCAGTATAAGTCGAAATTCATAGAGGCAGGAAACTAGATCGAATGTATCATTGTAGACCTCAATCAATGGTTCGAGCCCTAAATTACTAATCTGTGACCTTATCCATCGACTACCGGACATGGTTGGTAAAACTCGATGAATAGTAAACTACCATAAAACTACCCTGCTGGAGTTGAAGAATCTTCTGGATTTGTATGACTCTTAGAGCAATCAGATAGAACTCTCAGAAGAGTTTCTCGAACACTGTACATGAAAGAGTATCCTTGTCGTTAGTCTGTGTGGTCAGATTCCACCATCATCCCGCTGATCCCTGAAGAAGGCACGCCCCTAGGACCAACATCTGGTCTGCAGGTGTCCTTAATAGATGGAAAACTCTAGTCATCACATCAAGCTAGTCCTCAGCCGCATGAGGGTCAGGATCTCCTCAGAACCTGAGGGGTCTCTGTCTCTGGAACTCATGGAGTGTGCTCAGCCTGCGTTCTTTATTGGTCGGCACCACAGGTACCACCATCTTCTCCACTAGGGGGGGTAAAGTAGGTGCACCACTTAGCAGAAACTCTGGGGGAACTGGTCCATGTATCAAATCCTCATCACTGAGGGGGTCATCATTATGATCTTGCTGCTAAAACATAGCGGGTATGAATCACAGAGGCATCCTATAAGGAGAAAAATATGTACCATAAGAATATTAGTATAACTATCTCTATGGACATGAAAAAACCCCACTCATATATGTTGTGTGCATCTTTCTTTTATTTCCCCCGAAACTAGTGTTTTCATGTACAGAGTCCAAAAGAAGTTTATTAGTGTCCTGTTGTATGGATACATCTGCTACCCGCACAAACACTGCAGTCCCTGTCCTAAATGTCGAACTCAAAACACTCAACATTGTTTCCCCAACACATCCTCACAGACTCTTGGTCATAAGGTAAAACAGACCACCTATGAATCCACTCTCTCATGACACGTCCCAATAGGGCATGCCCGTGACTCCCCAAGCCCACCTCCAATAGGCCATTGACTTGTGACTAGCATCAAGTAGGCATATTAATACATGGGAGGCTTTTCAAAAGAACTTGTACACACACACACACTTCTCCAATACCACAAATGATAAAATGTAAAAACCACTATGGAACAAAAAGCATGAATATAACTAAAAATGACCTACAGAGTACAGATGGAAAGTAATGGACAAAAAGAAATTTGGCCCAAAATACAAGCCCACCAAAACAAGAGTATGAAAACTGCAAAGTCCATCCTTTGAATGAAAAGAAGTACTAGGACTGCTACTCGTAGCCGTAAGAACACCTCAGCCTATAGGGAACTCAGAAAGCCTGGTCATGTACCTGTCAACCCTAGACTCTGTCAAAAGTTAGATCGTCTGCACAATACACAACAGGTGCAAGAACAGCCCTTGAAGGGGTGAGTATAAAAATACTCATTAGAGGACCCCGAACACCACAGGGTAATACTCAAAGTAATGGTACAGTCAGACATACACAACATATGTCTACAGAACATATAACAAGTGAATCCAATTCTAGATATACACGAAACTTGGACCTGTAGTCTAGAGACAAGCCACACAACTCCATACACCATCTTGGGATTCCATTGAAAGAATCCAAGAAGCACTCGTTCCAGGAGAACACACTCCACGAGTCTAGTAGCTATGATGATGTCCGTCTGAGAAGTATTGTTCATTGGGAAACACAGTGAGAGGTAGATACTATAGTGACCCAACCTTTTTTACATTACTATTACATCATTTTAATGACAAAAAACATGATATAATTACACATATTGGATCCAATGGTTTAGTGTCTTGGGAATACTAGGACCATGCATAACAATTACAACATCAAGAATAAACATTTATTTAATTTATTCTTCTCAAGATTCTTATTGCCAGTTGTCCTCTCCTTATTACATGTAGCCACATGAGGATATACATCTAAAGGTGTGAGCTAGAAGCCTAGTCAAAGGATAAATAAGAACAATATAGAATGGGGTGAGCATAATAATAACATGTGATAATGATGATGAACATGATAGGAAGCATAAATATAAGACTTGAAATGTGGCTATGCATAAAAATGAAACATCATGTCTTAGTGTTTAAATTCCACGTATAATTGTTAACCAAGCTAGAATGTTGTTCACAAATCATTCCAAATTTACTCATGATATTCATCACTTTACCCAAAGCATTGAAGCGCTGTATAATTCCGGGTGCACCCGTCAAATTGAAACATTCATATTGAGCTATATAATTCCGGGCACACTAGTCACATTATAACATTATCATCATCATGCTTGCCACATAGAAAAAATTTCAAAAATTTACATAACTAACCCATGGAATGAAATGGGTTTCATCTCATAATAACACATTCATAATATTTGGGTTCCTAAAATAAAGAGGCAATAACATACATGTTAGAAGAATCATCCACTTTGAGTGTCAAGTAAATGGGGTGTTCATAAAAGAGGATTCCTTTTGGGAAACATTTTGTTTGACATAAAAACCAGTGAAAAACATTTATATCCCAGAAAAGTAAATACAATTTTGAAAAAATTATCTTTAAGGAGTAACCATATAAAAAATGGACTGAAAGAAGGAGATCCTGAAGGACGAAAATTGGGTTCGAGATTTCCCCTTACCTTGTATATGAATGCTTCCTTCTCTTTAATGTCCTGTATAATGACATTACATTAATTAATTGTAAATATAGAACCTTTTTAACATTAATATAGTTAAATATGGTTTCATTATGTGATTTTATGTGCCTTTTGATGAATTATATAGTATAAAAACACTGTTCGAGAATGTTTGTTTACATGGTTTTCTTGAGTGGTTCACTTGTATTCTTAAATTAATGTTCAGGTAGATCAGTAGTAAAAATCCAGAAATAATACTAAATGTTATTAATGATATTAAAGGAGTTTGAATAATCTTATAAGTAATCATATTATATCCATTTGGATGAATCATTAGACAAGAATTAAATGATGATTGTTTGGGATAATTTGAATAGTTTTTCGGTCATATTGAATTTGTTTTATTTTATCACTAGTAATATGGAAATAAGTTATTTCCATAACATTAAATAGGACATAATACATATAAATAATTCTGGTTCAACCATAAATATGGTTTCATTACCATATATGAAGGTAGAAATGGAAGAAGTAATCATGTTGTTCTTGAAGGTGATAAATTAACACCCCCTGAACAACGTTCTCTTTAATAAAATAAATGGAAGAGGGAAAGGGTGTTGGATGATATAATATCCCATTAGAATCATAAAATTACATTATATGTATAATAATAGAGTTAAAATACCATTTTGATGAGGATAGATGGTGAGATATCAATAAATGAACTTGAACTTCAAATGAGATTAAAGGAGAAGAGGGATAGAAATTACCTCTTAAATCCTCCGCTTGAGATCCCCCTTAAGGAAGCTAGGATTGGCCTTTTGATGAGACCAGAAGCTCTCAAATGTGGGAGAGAGGATAGGGAGGATGTTTTTTATGAGTTTATAGAATACTTGGATCTTTAGAGGTGTGAGGAAATGAGGGTGTGAAGTGTGGTTTTTATAGTGGAGGGGAGAGTGGTTTCCTTAATATAAAATTCATTAGTTTATTATATCGTCACAAGACTAGTAATAGTGAGTATTAAATGACCAAGAATATTAATTTTATCATGTGATCCCAAAAAAAGTGTGCTTACATCAGCAAAACATCACACATGACTCTATAATTAGATTATTTAGCTTAGTTTTTGTAAATTATAGTATTTTACTATTCATCAAAAAATTTATGTATTTCAGAAAAATCACAAAAATTTACCTCAACCATTTTTTGTTATGCAGAATCAAAAAAAGAAGTCTAGTTTTTCAAAAATAATTTTCTAAATATTATTAATATAATATTTAATTAAAATTATAATTTACTTAAAAAACAGTTTTTTAGATTAAAATTGATTTTATAGTTCTTTCAAAAATTACGTAGGGTCTTATAAAATTATCTAAAAACTATAAGACATTGATTTGATAAATAATGATGACATTTTAAGAAAATATTATTTATTTTAAATTAATTAATTATTTATGATTAATTATTTATGACTTACAAAATTCCAAAATGTTTACTAAGGACAAATTGTTACTTTCTAAGATGTCAAAATTTTATTTAATTATTCATGGGTAAGGATACTCTTATGTTTGATGAATTACTATTTATAATGGTCATATTACTATTCATAATGGTATGTTACTATTCATAGGGGTATGTTACAATTCCCCAAAAATTATTTTTCTTCCATTAGACTCTAAAAAAACATCTTGAACACAACCATGTATGTCAGATTTTAGAAATTACAAACACAGAAGTTACAAACTTATGTTTAAAGGTCACATATCACATAGTAGTTCTTATGTTGGGTTTTCATGTTATTTTATGACATAATTATAAGAAGGGAATTTCCATTGAAAACTGTGTGTCGTTACATTCTTCCCCCCATAAGAAATTTCACCCCCAAAATTTAACTTTATAAAAACAGGTGAGGGTGATTCTCCTTCATTGCCTCTTCTGGTTCCCATGTTACTTCCTCAATCTTATGGTTCATCCACAAAACTTTGAAAAGATGAGTTGTCTTGTTGAGTAGAACCATATCTATCCAATCCAAAATCATTACTGGCTCCTCTTCATAGGAGAGATCATCTTTCAGCTGCCCCACCTCTGAGATTAGTACACTTGAGTGGTCTGGTATGTACTTCCTAATTAGTGATACATGAAAAACATCATGAACTTGATCGATATTCGTTGGAAGTACAAGATGATAGGCCACAACTCCTATGTAGTCAAGGATCTCAAAGGGGCCAATATATCTTGGGCTTAGCTTCCCTTTCATCCCGAATCGCATGACTCTCTTCCATTGAGATATTTGAAGGAAGACATTATCTCCATCTTCGAACTTGAAGTCCTTTCGAGGGTTGTCAGCATAGCTCTTTTTCCCACTTCGATCAGATTTGATGTGTTTTTGGATGACTTTAACCTTCTCTGTCATCTCTAGAACATGTTCAGGTCCATGTAGCTTTCTTTCTCCAACTCCATTTCAATAGGTTGGAGTTCTACATCGCTTTCCATATATAGCTTTATATGGAGCTATCTGAATACTCGAGTGGAAGCTATTGTTCTATGAGAATTCAACCAATGGAAGATTTAGATCCCAACCAACTTTGAATTCAAGAGAGTAGACTCTTAACATATCGTCAAGATTATGAATAGTATTTTCAAGAATGCCATTAGTTTTGGTGTGATAGGTCGTGATGAAATTTAATTCAGTACTCAAAGCATGTTAAAGGCCCCTCCAGAATTTAGATGTGATCCTTGGATCACGGTCAGATTCAATTGATAGTGGAACACCATACAGCCTCACCAATTCCTTCATATATATCTTTTCTTGTTGTTCAAGCGATAGATAACCCCGAATAGCGATAAAATGGGAAGTCTTGGTGAGTCGGGCAACTACAACCCATATCGCATTATTTCCATTTGACGTCTTCGTGAGACCCATGACAGAGTCCATAGTAACATTTTCCCATTTCCACATGGGTATTGGCAGTGGATGCATCATACATTTGGACTTATGTCACTCATCTTTAACATTCTAACATACAAAGCACATTGATATATATTCTGAAATCTTTTTCTTCCTGTTATCCCAACAGAAGTGTTCCCGGAGATCACGGTATATCTTGGTACTCCCCAGATGGATAGGGAAAGTTGAGCTATGTTCATTGTCCAATATCTCCTACATTATCTTGGGTTATTATGGCACACAAATCCACTTTCCAAACCAAATCACACCATCAACGTTGATATGGAACTCTTGTAGCTTCTCATCCATTACTGCAATCACACTCTTTTGTATCTCCACATCATCCCATTGTGCTTCCGTAATCATCTCCTGGATGGATGGTTTCACAATCATTTGGGAAAGGTAGGATGTATCCCCTACCCTTATGATTTCCAATTCCATTCTTTTCATATCAAAGAAGATTGTGTCTTTTTCAATCCGCAACATGGATGGAGTAGCAGGTTCTTTTCTGCTTAGAGCACCAACTACCTTCTTCGCCATTCTGGGATGATAGTGAATAAAGAAATCATAATCCTTGATTAGCTCTAACCATCTCCTTTGAAGCATGTTGAGCTAATTTTGTGTGAATATATACTTTAGGATCCTGTGGTCTATGTATATGTCACACTTCTCACCATAGTTGTAGTGTAGCCAGATTTTCAAGGAAAACATCACGGCTACCAGCTCTAGATCATGCTTCGGGTTGTTCTGCTCATGGATTTTCAACTATCATGAAGCACAGGCTATCACATTTTCAATTTTCATGATTACACAACCCAAAAAATAATTTTATGAATCTCAATATATCACAAAACATTCTCCACTTTTCGTTAGTGTGAGTATAGGTGTAGTGATCAAACTTCACATTAGAACTATGAAGCTTCCCTCAAATTCTTCTATCCAGAAAAATATTACCCCATTCATTGTTAAAATAGTTATAGAGCATGAAAATTGTGAGAAGTTTCTCACAAAATGTCGGTATTACCCTACTAATCCAAGAAAACTACAGATTTCTATGACACTAGAGGGCCTGGCCCATTCCTCAATCGCCATTGTTTTTCAAGGATCCACATAAATTCGCTCACTTGTGATCAAATGTCCCAAGAACGTGACTTTATTCATCCAAACGTCACACTTTCTGAACTTGTTGTACAACTTCTCCATTCTTAATGTTTCCAACACAAGTCATAGTTGTTCTTCATGTTCCTCCTTGCTCGTGGATTAGATGAGAACATCATCGATAAACACTACCACAAATTTTTCTAGTTAATGTCTAAAGACTCTATTAATCAAATACATGATGATTTTAGGGGCATTTGTATGTCCAAAGGGAATAACCAAAAACTCATTGTGCCCAAACCTTGTTTAGACGGAAGTCTTCTGACTATCTCCCATCTTCACCTGTACCTGATCATATCCAGAACGAAGAACCACCTTTGAGAAGTATTGAGCTCCTCTTAACTGGTCAAACAAGTCATAAATCCATTGTAGATGAAACTTGTTCTTTATGGTGATCTTCTTGAGTTCCCGATAATGGATACACAACAGCATTGTTCCATCCTTCTTCTTCACAATGAGCACTGGAACACCCCAAGGTGATGCACATGGGCATATGAACCCTTTGTCCAGATGCTCCTGTAGCTACTTCTTTAACTCCTCTAGTTCGATTGGAGCCATCCTATGGGGACAAATCAATGTAGGAGTATCTCAAAGTATGAGTTCAATTGAGAACTCTACCTAACGATCCAGGGGAATTCTAGGTAACTCTTCATAAAATACATCATTGTATTCCCTCACGATGGGAATTTCCTCAAGGTTGGCGCTTTCCTTCAACTCAACCATTTTGGTGAGGTATACTTCCTAAAAAGGAATCAACACCCACACCATTGAAGTATTTTTCAAATGATATTCATGATCTTCCTTTTAGTTTTCGAGGTGCAAGGGATGGTTTTGAATATAAAAAGATATTTCCTTTTCCTAACAGTTGATATGTGCTCTATATAACGAGAACCAATCCATTCACAAAATAGCATCGAATTCCAAAAAAGAGAATTATTACGAGATTTGCAGGATGAATCATACCACATGCAGAAATAGGAGTGGAGTCAAAAAAATGGGTTTCAATGATTTAACCACTTGGTGTTTTTAATTATATCTCTAATTCACGGGTTCGGGGATTCGATTCTATAGTTCTATAAAACTTGAAAGATATAAAGGATTGCGTAGAACCAGAATCAAATAAGAATTTTTTCCATTATTGAATGAATAGGAAGTGTAACTTGTATGAATTCATTATCATGCCCCACCTCCACAGTAGTGATGGAATAATTCTTCCCTTGTTCCTTTGGATTTGGTGGCTACTAAATCTGATTACCCTCGAGAACATGAGTTTTAGTGGACTAGTTTTCATAGTTCCCTAGCTCCTACATTTGTAGCATTGAACCAAGAGTGGTTCTCTGCTCTCATCAGCAACATTTTCCTAACTTTTCGTGTCTTTTTGACAGTCTTGAGAATTGTGTCTATCTTTCCCACACTTGAAGCATTTCCCCATCCCTTTGAGTCAGTTCCCATGGTGCAACATCCCACATTTTTGGCATGTGGGTCGTTAATTTTTCATTACACCTTTGTCATTAGATCCACCATCTTGAAACACCATATTTCTTCTCTTATCATCATAGCCATGGCACCATTCTCCAAACTCTATCTCCACTTTGAGAGAACACTAAAAAACTTCTTGAAATCTCCAAAAGTCTTTAATTGCAAGATCCTTTCAATGGTGTGGATATAATCCACTAAAGAATCTATCCATTTTTCTATCATTGTTGATAAAAAAACCTAAAGCGTACCTTCCAAGACTTGTGAAATTATTTTCATAGGTTGTGACCGATTCTCCTTCTTTTTTCATGAGCACTGTGAATTCTCTCTCCATATTCATGCAAGGAGTTCAGGGGAATTACTTTTTAAGAAACATTATCTTAATGTATTCCCATTCCATCTCATCAATTTCCTCCCTTGGCTTGGTGTTCTTAATCAAAGCCCACCATTGATCGTCTTCTCCATAAAGAAGATAAATGGACAGTGTCAACTTCTCCATGTATGAACAGTGATGAATAGAAAAGATCTTCTCCATGGAGTTGACCCACTTTTCCACAACTAGTGGATCAAAAGATCCACCAAACGTCGGTGGTCGTTACCGCATAAAACAATCGATAGCCAGTTGCTCCCTCTATGGTGAAGGAGTACGTTTCCCACTATTATGGTTATTGTTCATAACCTATGATAATTGGGTAAGCATCGCCATGATTTTCTAAACTCCACCTCCCAAATAATTGAGGATGTCGTTCGGGAAATCGTTTCATTGGCCCTTGCACGAGTTGTTGGCCGGATTTCTCCTGGTTCCCACCATTTTCTAAAATAGAATAGTTTAAAAGAAAACATAAGTAAACAAGTGATGAATTACTTATTCATTTAAACTATTTATACCAAAATCATAACATATGGGATACATAATTAAATATTCTTGTTTTCATAATTGTACATAGTCTCATGCTATAGGTTCTCTCAAGGGTTCACTAATCCTAACTCCCAAATTAATCAAACATTTCCTCTAATAACAACTATAGTGACCCAACCTTTTTTTTACATAACTGTTACATAATTATAAAGATCAAAAAATAATATCATTAAAAATAGAGGATCAAAAGGTTTAGTGTCTTGGGAAAACTAGGATCACACATAACAATTAAAACATCACGGGTAAACATTTATTTAATTTCTTCTTCTCTAGAATCTTATTAGAAGTTGTCCTCTCCATTGTACATGTAGCCACCTGAGGATATAAATAAAAATGGGTGATCTAGAAGCCCAGTAGAAGGACAAATAAGAACAATATATCATGGGGTGAGCATAATCATAACATGGGAAAAAGATCATGAACATGAGAGAAAGCATAAATATAAGAATTAAAATGTGGCAATGCATAAAAATGACACATCATGTATTAGTGGTTAACTTCTGCACATAATTGTGATCCAAAATAGAATCTTCTTCACACATTATTTCACATTTACTCATGAGATTCATCACTTTACCCAATGCATTGGAGTTATTTATAATTCTAGGTGCGCCCGTCACATTGATATATTCGTATTTCCCTACATAATTTCGGGCGCACCCCTCACATCATAACATTATCATCATCATGTTTTCCGCATAGAACAAATTTCAAAAATGTACATAACTAACCAATGGAATGGAATGGGTTTCATCTCATAATAACACATTCATAATCTTTGGGTTCCCAAAAGAAAGTGGGAATAACATACATATTACAAGAACCGTCCACTTTGAGTGAGAAGTAAAAGGGGTGTTCTTAAAAGAGGAGTTCTTTTGGAAAACATTTTGTTTGACATAAAAAACTGTGACAAACATTTATATCCCATAAAAGTAATGAAAATTATGAATAAATGACTTTAAGGATTAACCATATCAAAAATGGAGAGAATGAGGGAGAACCCGAAGGAAGAAAATTGGGTTCGACATTCCCCCTTACAATGTATCTGCATGCTTCCTTCTCCTTAATATACTATATAATGACATTATATTCATTAATTAGAAATACAAAACATTGTGTACATTAATAGTGTTCATTATGGTTTAATTAGGTGATTTTATGTGCCTTCGGATGAGTTATATATTGTTCGAGGATGTTTGTTTTCATGGTTTTCTTGAGTGGTTCACTTGTATTCTTAAATTAATGTTCAGGTAGAACATGAGTAAACATCAAGAAATGATATTACATGTTATTAATGATATTACAGGGGCTTGAATGATCATATAATGATTCATATTATATCATTGTTGATGAATCATTAGATAATAAATAAATTATGATTGGTTGAGTTAATTTGAAGGGTTTTTTGATCATAATTGACTTGCTTTATTTTATCACTAGTTATATGGCCATAAGTTATTAAAAAACATTAAATAGGACATAATAAATATAAAAAATTCTGTTTCAACCATAAAAATGGTTTCATGACAATATCTGAAGGTAGAAATGGACGAAGAAAGCATGTCATTCTTGAATGTGATAAATTAACACCTCATGAACAACGTTCTCTTTAATAAAATGAAAGGAAGAGGGAAATGGTGATGGAAGATATAATATCACATTAGAATCATAAAATTACAGTATATGTATAATAATGGAGTTAAAATACAATTTGGATGAAGATAGTTGGGGATAGATCAAGAAATAAAATTTTACATGAAAGGAAATTAAAGGAGAAGAGGGAGAGAAATTACCTCTAAAATCCTCCTCTTGAGATCCTCCTTAAGGATTCTAGGCATGGTATTTTGATGAGACCAGTAGGTATTGAACATGGTAGTGGGGTTAGGGAGGATGTTTGGGCAGAGTTTAGAGAATGCTTGGAGCTTGAGTGGTGTGAGGAAATGAGGGTGTGAAGGGTGGATTTTATAGTGGAGGGGAGAGAGGTTTCTTAAATATAAAATTCATTATTTTATTATTTCATAACAAAAAAAGAAATAGTGAGTATTCCATGACCAAGAATAGTAATCTTATAATGTGATCCCCAACCAGGTGGGATTACATGAGCATAAAATCACATGTGACTGTATAATTAACTTATGCAGCTTATTTTTTTGTAAATTACGGTATTTCACTATTCAAAAAAAATTCAAGTATTTTAGAAAAATCCCCAAAATTTACCCCAACCATTTTTTGATGTGTAGAATCCACAAATGAAGTCCATTTTTCAAAAATAAATTTATAAATATTATTAATGTAATATATAATTAGAATCATAATTTACTTAAAAAAACAGTTTTGAAGATTAATATTGATTTTATAGTGCTTTCAAAAATTATTTAGGGTCTTATAAAATTATCTAAAAAATATAAGATAGTTATATGATAAATCATTAATACATTTTAAGAAAATAAATTTTCTTTCAAATTAATTATTTAATTATAATTAATTATTTATGAATTACAAAATTCCAAAATGTTTTCTAAGGTGAAATTGTCACTTTCTTACATGTATAAATTTTATTTAATTATTTATGGGTAAGGTTACTCTTATGTTGGAAGATATACTATTCATAAGGTTCATATTACATTTCATAAGGGTATGTTACCATTTATAACTGTAGGATACTATTCAAAAAAATTATTTCAGTTCCATTAGACACTAAAAAACATCTTCAACACAACTGTGTATGTCAGAGTTTCTAAATTCCAAACACATAAGTGACAAAAATATGATTAAAGGTCACTTATCACTTAGTAGTTCATTATGTTGAGTTTTAATGTTATTTTATGACATAATTATAAGAAGGTAATTTACATTCAGAACATTGGGTCGTTACACATACATTCATTACGGGAGACACACACCTGAGTGAGAAGGATCACTATTGATAGATACACTCATTACGGGAGACACACTCCTGAGTGTGGAAAGATCACGATACACAGATGAGGATCACTACCAGGGCCATATCGGAAACATGACTCATCCGGATTGACATTCTAGGTAAAGGATCAATGCCCAGTAGAGTTGGTCACATCAATGCCTCACTCAACCTCGGGGAACATGAAGAAGGGGCACAAACCCAAACAAAACATGTCCAATATGTGGTGGACAAGACAACAAAACCATTTTCTAAAAAGTACACGACATATAGGAAAGTCACCCGCTGTGTCATCAGACCCTGGGAACTGCTTGTGTTCAACGGCCTGTGTCATAAGGTCAGTCATGTAGTGAAAGTTAGTACACAGCGTGTGGTAGGGATTATACTCTGTGTCTCAGTAACTGGGGGTAGGCTCTGTGTATGCTGGTCATGTGCCTGTAAACGAATTCAACGCACGTACGCCTTCTCGTGTAGTCGGTACCCGAGGTGACTCACAATATTGGACTCACCTGGATTTTTGTTTTTGTAAACGGTCGTGTTCTACACCCAGTGTCTATGTACCCCCTTGATACACACCGAGCCGCACGTTGCCGCCTCTGCTATGCTCTATAGAGAGTACACGCCATGTTATGAAGCCGTGTAGTCCATCCCATGTCTGTGTACTTTCCAAAGTATATGCCGAGCCTCGGAGAAGCTGCAACATGCCGTGTGACCAGGGTCACAGTGCAGTGTGATACCTGTCTAATGCCTATAACCCTAGATGTAGGTGAGCTAGTGCACACGACTTGTTCTTCATAGATACACACCGTGTATTCTCAAAATTTCTATAAACACAATCCTCCACCATCGCACCTTCGGTGACATCCTGTTTGTTTACCCAGTCGTCAATCTTCATGGAACTCAAGGTTTTTGGTCTCCCCAACACCGCGAAGTAGACTCCATTGTTTTCAAACCTCTAATCGGCTCCGAAAACTTGTAACGGTCCACCCATGTGAAGAATGCACGAAGGAAGACCCTTCCCAATCCAGTCAGATTCGTCATTCTCTATTGTTTTTTCACCTCCGCAACGTCGTTGTGATGTCAAATATTCAATTTGGGATTGTTTCATCGCCCAAGAGATTCATAAAGATCTGTTGTTCCTTGCCCCATGATGAACATGAAGAACGCGTGAAAGAAAAATTGGGAAGAAAATCCAATGAACATAATCGAGGAACAAACTTTTCCCTAAATTCATTATGATGTTGATCTGCTCCTGTTAGTAGAATTAAACATAGTAGAATCAGAAAACAAAAATTCAACATGGATTAAATTCCCCGAATCATCCCAATACTACCCTTATGCAAGAACGTATGGATCTGCGGATCAACTTGTTCATGGTTGATCCGCAATCGACGTTTAAATCAAAAGCGGGGAATATAATTTAAATAAAAAACCCCTAGCTAAAGAAGGGATCAATCACTGAAGAAGGTCCGTGATGGCGTCGTCATCTAGATCCTTCAACTTCATTGGCGCAATGATTCGCAGCTTCGACCTATCATCGTCATCGCCGAGAGTTTTCTCCAAAGCTCCACGAATTCTCCAGAGTTACTCTAAATCCTTGCCAACGTGCAATATTCAATTGTCCCAATAAAAAGGGAAACATGTTTGGAATTAAAAATATTATGTGGTATTAATGTGTCCAGATTTCCGATTCTGAGTCATTATGACATGACATTTATTAAATAAACAGTTACCTCATCGCCACACTATAGAAGATGTTTCCATATAAAATAAATTGTGGCATTTATTTTATTTTATTTTACTGAAAACGAGCAAAAATTAAATTTTTCCCCTGAACCGCGCTAGTCATGGTTAGACCCGTTTTTAGGAACAGTCGTTGTCTCGGACGCAACAGTGCCCTTGTATTTTTAATATGAGCATCTTTTTTGGAAACTACCACAACTGTACACAAGTTCCAACTCACATAACCTAAAAAATATCGAACAACCATTCTGGGATCATTGGGCCTCAGAATGAAGTGTCGTCTCTACGCCAGGTCTCATAATATTTACATATAATATTTAAAAATAATATACACGAAAATCTGATACACTACATTTTAGATAAATCTTGTGTCCTGGTATGTTACAATAGAAAATGGTTCTCCATGAAACATTAAAAATTACTTAATATATAACTTGAAATTTTGATCAAGAGAGACTTCATCTCTGATAGTAATGAAGTATTCTTACATATTATGGAGATTCACTACCATCCATATAATATTAAACCCATTAGAGGATTTGGGTATTCAAATGAAAAAAAATCCAATTTGATGTTCCCCAATTTCCATTTTGGTATGGGTAATGGATGTAATGTACCCTTATATATTTTTCATATTTAACATGGTGGAATACCAAGAACCAATATACAAACTCTATGATATCTCTCTTCATATTATACCCCATAATATTTTCTCCATGTCCTTAAACATATGTGTATTTCTATGATGATTATATAATGAATATCTATAAGCTTACTCAAATAGATCCTTCTTTATATCCTAAAAGGATAGGACACATACACATTTCATAAACATTCTCATTCTATCCTGATCAATATAAAACTCCTATACATTTCAAAAATTCTTTTGTTGATCTACATCTTCTTTATATACCTCTTTAATATTTTCATGGATGGAGGGATGAACATTCAATTCAGCAAGATAATATTTTTCCACGTCCATCATTATTTCCACATCCATTCGTTGAAAATCAAAAAATAATGGATCTTTTGTAATATATATTATGGATAAGCTTACATGATCCTTTCGACTCAATGCATCTCCCAAATTATTTTCATTATAGTAGTGGTATTGTATTGAGTAGTGATAATCCTTTATCATATATAAATATCTCAACATGTTTATTTTCATTCCATATATGATCATATATATTTTAGACTGTTATGGTTGGAATATATATCCCACATTTTTCAATAGATATAATGTATTTATATTTTAAATGAAAATAATAACTCGGCTAACCCCAAACCATGGGTTGTGTAATTTTTACATGAAACACCAACTATCGTGATATTGTATATAAAAGCATGCAAATTTCTATGAGGACACATCAAAATATCTTCATAGATTAATCACTATATATTCAAAACCCTTCTCCATTATATGTTAATGTAAGCATATCTGGGAAGAACAATATACTTTTCAGTTCCTTGAAATTGTTCACATGTTTATCTATTAAGAGGGTCTTGGAACCATTACATATTGACATGGTTAATATATTACATATTATAGAGAAGTTATCCACAATACTTCTATAATACCATGATAACCAAAGAAACATGTGGATCTCAATCACCATGGTTGGTCTAGAAAATCATTCAATAGCCTCGATCATTGATTCATATACTAGTATACCATTTTTTTAGATTACATGACCCTAAAATGAAATATTCTGTAGTCAATATACTAACTTTATAATTTTTTCTTAAAATGTATCTTTATATTGGTTCATTATCAAAATTATCATGTGGTATTCTTTATTTTCATTGGTCATTGTGTATATTAGAATATAATCTATATACACAATGACTAAATGATCGCGGTAAACTCAAAATAATATCTTCAACATATCCGTAATGATATAATGGGATTTAATATGACCAAAATACATCCCTATATAATCACAATTATCAACCATGCATATAATATCATCTTGGGTATATCATCATTTTTCAACATAAATTGATGATATCATGAATTAAGGTCATTGTTAGAAAACTATTGATCTCCATGCATTGAATTAAAAGAATTATCAATATGTTTAAGGGGGTATATTTTCATGATTTTGATATTTTTCAACTACTGATAATCAATGAAGAATCACATTGATCTATCTTTTATTTTCTCAAAAAGAAACACTACACCCCAGGGTGACACACATGGTATAATGAATCCCTTATCAATTTTTTCTTCAAGTTTCTTCATTTATTCATGTTGGGCGGAAGAAAACAAGGAATGATGGCAAGAAGGGGGGTGAATTTCCTTTTAAAAAAATTGATAAACAAATTAAAATCAAAGTAAAAAATGCAGCGGAAATAAAGAAGGCAAAACACAAAACTTGATAACGGAGTTCGGCCAAAAACCCGGCCTACGTCTCCGCTCCCAACTCAACCGTTGAGAGATTCATACCGCTTGCTTTTCAATGGTTATAGCAAGAAACCCACTAGGCTTTGAGGTAGCACTAGGACCTATTACAGCTTGCTTTTGTGGTTTAGCAAGAACCCACTTGCTTTTAATGGTTTAGCAAGAACCCACTAGTCTTTTTACGGGTGAAGACTAGCTCACCGAGACACAAGCCTTTTAAAGGAAAAGCTTGAGAAAACCTCTTCACACCTTAGTGGTGGTGTGAGAACCCAAAGAAGGGGAGATGAGAAAAGAGTTGGGGTTTGTAGGCACAAACCCAATTTTAAAGCTTAAAAAGAGATAAACAATAAAACCCGTAATGGAGAAGCCTTGGGCTCCTTTGATTGATTGATGATGTTTGAGGGCCGCTTCCAAGCTTCTATGGAGGTGCTCTTGGATGTGGAAGTTGTTGGAGCACTTTGGGTTCCCTTGGAACAATCCGTCGGAGCTTCGCCAAAGATGTAAAAATGTGTCCGGTGGCTTGTGTAACGTTCCGGGGCTTCCTAGGCCTTTATTTATAGGCTAGGAACCTTCAAGTATCCGTTGGAGGGCTTTGGAGCCGTTGGAAAAGGCCTCGGAGCCGTTGGGAGGCTTTTGGAGTTGACTGGTCAAAGCCAACGGCTAGTTTGACCAGTGCTACCGGCTGGCCGGTGCAGGGCCACCGGCTGGCCGGTGCCTTGACAGTGGCTGAGAGTTCTGGTCCAGGCTCTACCGGTCGACCGGTGCCAGAGCCACCGGTCGACCGGTGGTGAGGCAGTAGCAAACCCTGTTCAGTCTGGGTGCCACCGGCTGGCCGGTGCTGAGGCCACCGGTTGGCCGGTGAGGAGGCAGTGGCTCAGCCTTGAGTGCAGGTGCCACCGGCTGGCCGGTGGTGTGCCACCGGCTGGCCGGTGGTCTGGATTTCAGTCCATTTGCCAGCTTTCTTTCTTGGCCCAATTCCTTGGCCACCTGATTTGATTCCTATCAACCAAAAACACTTGAAAGAGGATTAGATAAATATGAGGGTGATTGTGATCATGAAAATAAAACCTTGAGGGGTTCGAGAGGTACAACAATTCATGTAACTCAATTGGGGAAATTTAGTAAGGAGTCTTTGAAATTTTTGTAGAACCATGTATGAGTTAAATATAAAACTCTAATTCACATTTTCAGGGAAGAACGAGAAACTCTTCATAAAAGAAAATTAAATATTCAATTAAAATAACCATATCATTGATGTTTATTCCCCATCCATTTTATATAAATAGACCATATGAAAATGAATTCATACCCATACACTCTATTTAATCACCATTGAATGTTCATACTTATTATCACCTTGATATAATATCATAGGTTGGTTTAAAACATAAAATATAACATTCCACATAAGATAATTTATGTGGGATTCAAATACTGAAATCCAATCAAGGCCTAAGATGTCTTAAAATTATAATAGAGTATTTATTGAAATATTTTTAGGGAAACATTCCCAAAACATCAACCGGTGGGGGAACATTGGCTTGAGATGAAATCATCATATCATTTGGGATTTTTGCAACTAATTCCATAACAAATCATTTGGGTAGAATCATAACACCCATTGAAAATTATTTATATATGGGAGTGTGGGTAGATACTAAATAAAACAATAAATTATATGTTTTATATTGAATTAAATGTTTAAATTTCACCACATCATTATTGCACCACTGATCAGAAATAGTGATCTCATGATATTTCCCATTGTACCTGGAATAAGAGGTTTTTAAAGCTGATAATAATTACTAAACCATGGATTTAGAAAACGGTTTTCACTATACTCATTCATATTACACATGAATAAATAATGTATGGTAATTTTATTCAATTCATTTTTCACTCTATATGAATCATCATACATCTTATTACTATATGATATGCAGTCACTTTCTTGATGGGATTCTCTTCCACTCATAACTCATTTATTATACCCTATAAAATAAATTTATCCATTAATCATTACACACATAGAGAATAAATAAAGGTACATATAATTTTATCTAGTGATATCTTATTTTCCTTCAAAATCCATCAATATTTTCAGTTTAAATCAATGAGATTTATGTGAACCACCAACATCAATTTCATCCTCAATTTCACAATGATTTTTTTTTCATATTTGAAAAATTCACTTATGGTTAACACCCTTCTAATAGTAGTATTTAACTTACTAAAGAATCAATAACCATACTTTATAATTAGATGCAAATTCTAGAAGTGTTCCATCAAATTATTGTAGAAGAATCCTCATTGGTACTGACAGATTCATCATCCCTCTTCTAGAACTCAATGAACTTATACTATGTACTTGTTTGAAAGAACATGATGAATGTACATAATAAATAATAAGTCCTTCTACTCATCTCAATACATGGATTCAATATCAAATTATTTCATCATATTATTGATTAGATTACACCAATATCCACTTCTCCTTATAACTAATAAATAGCCAGAATATATATCACATGTTTCAAGCACCCATGAATAGGGAATATCAATTTAGTGGTACTTATACAATGTTCTATAACAACTTGATTAAAAGACCCAATTAATAAATGTGGAATCTACTTCTTGAAGAATTCAATAGAATGTTTTTAACTCCTTTTACCATTTATAAGTGTACTGTAGTCCATATAATGAGAAATTTTAGTGAGCATACCAACAAGATATTTCACTCTAGCTCCCATATAATTTGTTTCAATAGAGGAATTTTATTTCATTATCCATTTAAATTTCAATTAGCAATTATATCTTCATCTTCTGACCATTAGAAAAAACAATGAATAATATTCTATGAAATATTTTTTCCCATGAGGAACCATATAATCTTTAAAAAACAATATTATGATAACTAAATTATATCACCATATTTAATCTATGAATTTGTAGGATTATACTTAGAGACATACCTAAACATATCCTTAGAAATATCTCTTGGGATGTCACTAATGATATATCATCCATGTTTCTTGATGATAACTATTATTTTTCACTAATAACTACTATAGATACCATTACTATTCATATATTAAAATATCATCATTTGAACAGAATACATATTATATTATAAGAACTGATGCCCATTGATTTAATTAATTTAGTGTTTTTGGATACATTGAAACAGAAAACTATGATACATAATTGAGTTGTGTTATATCCCAATAACACATCAAGAATATAACACTATTTAGAAATATAATACAAAGTTCATATCATCATAACCTAGGGAAATGAAACATAAAAAAGGTTGATCTCAAATGATAAGTAGTTGTAAAAAGAAATATATATATGAAAATCACTAGCATAGGTGTATGTGAACAAGATATTGAAAATGGAAGACAATAACATACATATAAATTATCATTTAAAATAGTGATTGAATTAATAATGGATATTCAGGGAACATTAAACATGTGGTTATCAAGATCATAATCCATGAAATAATATCGTAAGAATATGACAATGAATTTTTTGTATACACAAACATATAGTATCAGTACATTTATGTCTAGGAGATTTGAAAAATCATTATAGGGAACTCTGTGGTGATTACACCTATTTTTAGGAACTCCCAACATTCCCCATTCATTGTCATTTCTTTGTAAGGGATCAGGCTGCCCCATCTTCCAATAAACGATCAGGTTTTTCCATATTCCATTGTGTATCTTGTCAATAAACTTGATACCCATCATTATCTAATGATAAATAACTATTTGCCTAATAAATTGGAGGTGCACATATGTTCCACCAGTCACATAATTTTAAACCATTCATATGTCTTCCATAATATAATAATTCATTAATCATTTCATAAACCATGGATTTAAAAGGTAATCATTAATATAATTTAATCATAACATATCCCATGAAAATAAAATGGGTATAATGATTATCATTCCATCATAAAAATAAACCATTATTATAAAGAATAATAATTTTATAATTGAATATAATAACCATTAAAACATAAGTAACATCATGTAATTTAACTTTTGAGGGAAACTAATTTTGACAGATCACGCGAAAAAATTATTGATGAAAATATCCATTATTCTTTGAATATTTTTTCTTTTCTTAAAATTACATTAAATTTAATATAAAATATAAATTGAAAATAAATTTATAATCTTGTATGGGATTCTTCAATTCATTTATGTTCCTAGATGGGAAAATATTCTATTCATTTTTTATAAATTAAAATATGCATTCCTTCCATAATTTTCCAAGAATACTCACAAAAAACAAGTTCACAAAAAGAAAAAAGGGTTCCACTAAAACCATGTATTAAAATGTAAAGAATAGTAAAAAATATCTTTAAAAATATAAGGGAGAATACTAAAACCCTATTTTTTAAACCATGGATATTGGTGATAAATATTCTCTAATGGACACTTAAAATGAGACAACCCCAAATATTGATGAAATTATGAAATAAATAATCCTCACTATATAATCAGAAGAATTAAATACCATATGAATAAAATAAAATTATATAGATATATAAATAAAAAATATTGTTCATAGTATTCATAAAATATATTCATGGTATTTTTATACAACACATAAATGAATCAACTATTCGATAAAGAATGTTTCAAATAGAAATAAATTTTGATATAAATCCCTTAGCTTATTTTATGACTTACTACTCATTCACTCAAACATCCATAAAAATAATAATAAGATTATTATTTATATATTTTATAACCATTTTAAGTTAAAACATAAAATATATGTTTTACTTTTGACGCTTTAGTACCTGTTTGTTAGCTATTCCATGTTTGTTTTATGTTTAAGGTAATATCATCTTATTTTGACTTATTTTTCTTGATCATCTTACAGAGATAGTGAATTTATCATTTCAAAAAATAAATAAAATGATATAAATAAAATATATATTCAGTATTTAAATGTCTACAATAATTTATAATCTATATAAATATGAATGTTATACACCATTCCTAAAGACGGTAGGATATTCTTATGTATGAATGTGGTTTTAGTTTAGTTAATGTTTGGAATGAAGGAAATTAAAATAAATATGAGAATATATTTATATATACTAACTAAATAGAAAAATCATATATATCGTATAATAATATATTTTCCATAAAATTTCCCAACTGTGAGTGGTGGTAAAGGAAAACATGAACAACATCATTTTGGGATGTGGAAGTTCACCATATAAAAGAACTGTAATTTTGTTACCCATTTGATTTAAGTGTGGGTGATTATCGGTAGAAAACATATATTTAAAAAATTTGAGTATAATTGTGATATATAATTTATTACAAAATAATGGAATAATTATATTTCATTGATAATATAATGAAATAAAACAAAAGAGCTTGTGAAAAGAAGTTACCTTTTCTTTGGGTAACTCCAGTTAGTTTTCACCAAACATATTTTGGTGCCGATTTAAAAAAATATTTATTCTTATAGGAATAATTATGGGATATTTTGGAGATATTCATGGGATTTAGATGAATATGTAGGTTATGAAGTGTAAATAGTATAGATGAAGATCATCTCTTTTATGAGAGAGGCGAGAGGGACTTTTTGAAATTTCCCCAAAGGAGTAATTTTTAAAAAATTCAATATCAATACAAACATAATTAAATTCATTTATTATAATATAAAATGATATAAGATATAAATCCCAATAAACAATAGATTTTATACATCTTTTGTTTTTATTTTAATTCTTGTCATGTTGTTTAATGTTTAGTTACCCAATTTTAATTTTTATTAAGGCAAGAAATCTTTCAATCATAAAAGGTTATAATTTTTACTTATGAGATTTCAATATAATTATAAATTAATAATTTATAATATTATGAAATATATAATAACTTCTTATAGTTTTTTGTCATCTTTTACTATTTTAAAAAATATATATATAAAAGACTAATTTCATAACATATCATATGTGTCAATTTTTTTACTATTCATTGAATTGACATTAATAATATAAAATATGAAATTTAACTTCACATGAAATTAGTCAATACACCCCTAACATGAAATATGAAAATATAAAATAATTTCACCACCATTATAATGTAAAATTATATTACATTTAATACATACAATATAATATCATTGATTATTTCATCAATTGAATAATTACACCATCATAATGTTGTAATTATTTATGATAATTATCTTGTAACTAATCTTTTTTAAAATATCCTATGTTTTAGGAAAAAAATATTATATTTCATAAAAAAATATATTTTTATCAATTAATTTAATTACACTCGTAATAAAATTACTACACTTATTAAAAGTAACATTGTGATATTTTGTGACTTTATATAATTTTAATAATATCTAAATAAGTTTCCTGAAAAAAATTCCATTAATTAATTAAATTTATATACCATAGTTAGTTAGGAAACAATTAACATCATCCAATATCAGTTTATAGTGTTAGTTGGTAATTTTTGTTATTTATAATTTTATTTTTACCCTTAAATAGCTGATTTACCTTTCACAGTTGTAATAAAAAATACCAAAGTTACTATTCTTATTATCCATAAATAAAAGTGATCTAATCACTAAATTTTTACTTAATAATTATAAATTTTTAATCGATTTTTCAAAATTCCAAATACATAATTGGATAAATTAAATGAAAAAATAGTCTCATTTATGGAAATGAGAAATCATATTTTAAAAGTGAAAATGTCCAAAAGATTGAATTATTTTGAAAACAAAATTTCATATGAAATTGATAAAAAGGACCAATATTAGATTAATTAATATATATATTTTTTAATTATAGTATTAATCTAAAATATATAATTAAGAAATATATATATTGGATTCAAATCACTTTTGAACTAAAATTCTATATTATGGACTATTTATAAAAATATTTTTGTTCATAGAAAACTGCAAAGTATCTCTTCACTTTTTTATATTTCTCTTTCAAGAATTAAGATTATTTTTAAATTAGAAAAATAAAAATGTATCAAAAATTTATTATGAATATGTGATTCATTAAATGTTGGAAAACAACATTTTAAATATATAGACACTTTTAAGATTAAAAATGGTTCTCCTCATTTATCAAGCCTATAATTTTTTGGATAAATGTAAAAATATATAATAAATATGTATAAGCATAATAAATTTATTATTATTCACTCCATCTTAACACAGGATATCAAATAAACTTAATTTATCTAAACAAAATTCTTAAAAAGTAATGGTGTTATACTTATTTAAAAAAACACCATTCAAATGGACATTAAAAGAAATCTAAAGTATATCTACCAAATAATATGTATATTTACAAAATGAACTTACTTAAACATGATTCTTCATTTACACTTTAAATATTCATAAAATTTTATTATATTAAAACATCAATATCTACTCCAAACTGAAGTGTTTTTACTTCTATGGAACATGCCTTTTTTAATCTCTTTTTACATCATACGACATTGGAAAATATCATTCATGCAGAAATATTTACTACAACATCAACTAAGCATTATATATTGTTTTAATTAACAAAAAATAAATTTATTCATAATTTTTGTTAAATTTTATGAATATGAAATTCAAGAAATAGATATTCTTATAATATAAAATTATATCATCTATTATACTAACATTCAATCCATTAAAAAATTATAATATAGTTTAGGAGTATATGTGGATTAACACATCCACCATGGGAAGTGTTTTTTGGTTTATCACAAAACCTCGTAGATTATATGTTTTAAGTGTTTAAATATATAATCGGGTAAATATGGTTTAATAAATTTGATTGGAAGTATAAAATAAAACATACCTCCATTCTCTATTATTTGTTGAAAAATGAGAATGTTACTAATGCATATGCATGTACATAAATGTTAATGACTATAATGTAATTCACATTTTATTTCCATAATTCATAGTGGGTTTTAAATTTATACACAATGTATAAAAATGGAAATTATTTCATGGTTATTATTCCATATTTAATAGAATAATAAAATCTTTGACAATAGTTAACATACCGATGTAATTTATCAATATTAAACTATACATATTTAGAAAAAAATGGGATTAACCAATTTGGTAATTAAATATGACATTGGGATTATTTTTTTTAAACTCTAAAGGGTTAATAAATATGTAAATAATTGATATATATTTTTTTATAGGTGTTAATGGGTATACATTCCATGTCTAGACTCTATTTATGGAATTTCAACTAAATTTACTTTAATGGAGACATATTTTATTTTTATTCCCCAATTTCTATTATATTTTTCATATACTATATTTTTTATAATTTAAATCATTGATACATAATACTTCTGGATATTTTAGGCCATATTACAAATTTCATCATTCAATTGCATTAGACATGAATGCAACCAAGTGGTAGGTGGTTTCTTAACTCAATGTTCAGTTGTTGGATTACATGTAAAAACGATTGACCATGTTATACTATAATTATATATGAATTAATTTATTGAATTTTATATTTTGAATATCCACTTTTTTGGACTTATATTAGTGTGTGTCATAATTTTAGTGATTAATTATATCATCAAATGTTATGACCTTTACACGGATTTCCATTATATCAATAAATTTTTCTTGAGATTTTTTTCTTGTCATCCAAAATAATTTAATTGAATAGAGGACTCACAACCATATGAATTAATTTTGAAATATTATATCATTTCACTCATGGAATATATAGTTTCATAAAAGTTTCATTCTTTTATAATTTTTTATTGTGAATATTACAAGTGATGTGATGTATTTATAAACAAAATCGCATTCATTTTTAGGATTATTTGTATTCCAAGTACCATTAGGAGGGATCATATGCACAAATTTTCATTATGTGTTTATATGTAATTCTTATTTGGTTATGATTTCTTTTTTACTTATATAATTTCAATTTCATATTTTATTTCTTGAATAATCAATATGTCTATTAATTTTTTGTAATAATGATCTTATATATTCTATTACATTGTTTATATTTTAATTTGATATCCATGTTTTCTAGAAATTACCTCTATAATGTTATTTTCTAAACAAATATGATTTCCTAATTTTCTTTTACATTTACTATTATATTAGTTTAAATAATATTTTATGGAAATTAATTATCATTTTCTATATGTGTATCTATATAAATGCATTAATATATACATAAATGAATACTCATATATAATTATAAGGTAATGAATTCTTATTTATTCCAACATGAAACTTATTTTCATTTAATCTCACTTAATGACATTCATATTTTATTTTCTGTAAAATGGATTTCCGTAACACTTTTGGATTATATGTTTTAAAAAGTGATTTTCTATGAAAATATAGTATTTTACAAAAGAATTTTTTTAATTATTTTTTATGAAATTTCTACTCATCCATGAAAACAATACATTATATTACTTATTATAAACATGGAATATGATGCATTTATTCCAACGTTATTATTTCATTAAATAGATTATGGGACTTATTAAAACCAAAAAAAATTCATGGGTAAATCAATAAATAAAAGAATAACTGTTATTTTTGTTGAAAAATGAAATAATTCTCATTTTATGGTTATGTAATGGTTCTTGGAAGTGTTTTACTGTGAAGGTTGAACTTGATATATCTGCTGAAGATGGGGGAACCTGATATAGATCCTGATGATATGTGAGCCCGATATTGATCAAAAATTCATTAAGAAATGTTTATGTTCATCAGAGAATTTTATTGAAAGTTATTCGTTTTTTCCAACTGTACTGCATCATATTAAAGTTATATGGAAATAATTTCCTAGGAAAAAAATATGTTTTATTTACTATTTATGTTGGGTTATAATGGTTCATTTTATCAATATTCATATCACATGACACCTGATTATGGATTGTCATGACTCTTTCAATTGGTAAGGCTTTATGTGGTGTCACATATTTTATGATCCATCATTTTATACACATGAATTCCCTAATTTTATGAACATCTAAATGGATTAGGTCACTATACCCTTATTCTCTCATTATCTCTTGATTGAAATTAATTTATTAATTATTATGTATACCCATACTGAGAATATGACCCCCCTTATATGTTTTCAATTTCACATGTTCGTGTTGAAGGGTTTTATGTATCTTATCCTTAATATTGTTATTATATATGATGATATAGATATGATATAATTAGTTGTTTATATAACTAAATTGTATTTTATGTATGTTTCCTAATTCTATACAACTCTATACAAATATTATCATTGGGTATGTAAGTGAAATATTCTTTATTATGATTTAATATATTTATAAGGGTTATAATTTGGTCATGTTTATCAGTTTCAAATAATTAAATAAAATGATTTTTTATAGGTTGAAAGGGAGTGTGTTTAAGATATTTATATTTATAACTAGTTGTGTAATATGATAAAAAAACCCAAAACATCAAGGAGGTGGTAGTAAAAACATGTGCATCGAGGAAGTGTTTATTTTCCATTGGATGAAAAAGAGGATTTCAATGGGTTTTATCATTTATAAAATAATGTTTCAAATAATTTTACATAGTGATGTTATCATATCAGTGTGGTTACGATAGATTTGATTTAGGTAAATAATGAAATATAGAAAAAAAAACTATTTTTCCGTATACATCATCATTTTTATATCATTAATTTAATTCATATTATATCCTTTGATGTAGTGGTATGTGTTCACTATATGGATTTTAGGAAATGATAATGGAAATATAAGTAAAGAGTTTTCATTTATAGAGGGATCCATTCATTAGTTATGTTTTTCAATAGATAATGTGAGTACAGTTTTTTAGGGAAATATTTATGGTATGTTTTAAAATGTTTCAATCTCATAGGGTCATGAATGTAAGATTAAAAATGTTATATATTACCTAAATTAACTATTAACAATATGATCTATAATTCCACATTAATTTGATTAAATATTATATTTCTTGTGAATTTTGATAAATTAAGAAATATATAAGAACATTAGAAATCATTTAATGATATTTATAAATTTTCAAAAAAATATACATAAAACAATTCCAAAAATGAAATAAAAATATAATGTTTTTCACCTTAACATATAAGCTATAATTATCCATGAACTTTTTGAAACACTATAATTCATTCTAAGAATATTACATTTATTGTTCTTATAAAAATTTATCTAATTTTTTACTACATAGAAATGAATATTGATGGAATTGTGTATTAATTAAATGTAGTTATATCATAACTAAAATTTAAAAATAAATTACCATAATAAACATAATTTATTCATATTAAAAATAATATTATGTCCCATCCAAAAATTATTTTAATCCTTATGAGAATATATTTGGTTAACTAAATATTATTGATGGACATTTTATAATTATCCTTCACATTAAATTATATAATTGTCATTATCATTTAAAAATGATACATAATTTCAATAATATCCATTATAGTATTATTATGATCAAAATAAAATATTAAAATAAAAATCATCACAATTATTGATTAATTCATAGGACTTATCCAATAGATTAAACCACGTTTATCCAATTTTACTATGGTAAAAAACTCCTAACTTGGGAAATATTAAATATGGGTGAAAATAATGTGGGAAGTAGTACCATAATAAAAAAATTATTTTATTAAATTTTGAATCCATATTAATTTTTATATTTAAAAATTTTAATGAATGAATTATAATATTACTACAAAATTATTAATGAAAATTTACTTTCAGATAAATGTCTTCGTAGGCATTAAAATGATCATATATCAAAATTAAATACTATGTTAATAAATTAATTAATAAATATTTTATATGTAATAAATATATACTATTTTATAATAAAACCAAATCTAAAAAATTGATTATATAAATTAGTTGATTATAATCAGTAGAAATGACAATTTTCCAAAATCCGTATTTTTACTATTCACTATGAAATCGTTCTTTTATGAATAATCACAAAACAAATCAAAGATAAAATTGGCATGATGATTTAAAAAGTAATTTTAATTTGATAATACTTAATTTCTAAATATTTTAGTAATAATTTTTAATATCTACAAAAAATTACAATAAAATATATTTTAAAGAAAATGTATTTTTAATGAATAAATTGAATTTATTCATATTCCATTGATAAAAACTACAATTACATGATTGATAATTCATTTTGTTGGATATATAATCAAATAAAAACATTATATTCATTTCTAAATAAGAATTCACATAATAAACCATGATAAAAATCAACAAACAACCTAAAAATACTACTATGTAATATACTATTTTCCATTAAAAAGATTATATCTTCATTTTTAAAATACGTAATACCAATATATGACTGATTATTCAATTTATTAAGGAATCCTTTTATATGTATATTTTATAATATATTTAAACTTCTTTATAACAACTAATTTAGATGCTATATTTTAATAGTTTTATTTGAAATTAATAATTAAAAAGAATATAATTATTTTTTAACCTCTGTGTTAGATGTGGTACACACAAATAAACATTGTGTTATTTGAGGGAGAATTATATATTTAAATATTGAGTTAATAAAAAGGGTAATGTGGAAAATAAATAATAATGAATATATATAAAATTATGTTCAATTCCCTCGCATATAAATTGAACAATGCTGGTAGCATGTACACCCATAAAATATGAATATATACCAGACCTATAAAAATTGTGATGAAATTTCTCCTCATGTTCTTGCAAAATTTGCCTATAATCATTAGATATAATATATTACACAATTATTTATATGAATATACAATTTGGTCCCCCCATCACATTATAAATTGGTCACAATAATCTATTCTATAGAGAAATGAATGTTTTATCAATTATAAACATAAAAGGACATAATGTGGAAACAATGCGATTTATAAAGTATTTATAAGGAACATACGAATGAATTAAACATAATGGTTTCGAAAAACAAGTGATTAAATAATATCATAATTATAAGGGAATAATGATTAATAATGAGATCATATTTCAAAGAGAGTATAACAATAAACATACTAGGATGATATAAGATATTAAAAAAATATCCAAATTCAGGAAGGAAGATAAGAATGTGTTCCAACAAATTATAATCATGCCTATTTCTATATGAATAAACATTAAATACTATTATAATATATTTACAATATTTTTATTAGTTAAGTCGTAGTGAATATATTGATGATGAAAAGATAAACCCATTATAGGAGTTGGGTTAGAGAGTCCACATATTATAGGTCCTGATTTGTTCCATTACGTTTAATCCTCGTTTATAATAACATTATAGTTATTACAATGATGCATAATGTTGTATTATATTAATACTTTTAATTCGTGTCTAGATATATTTATTTTAATTATTTCATTATTTTTAATTATGAATTTATACAATATATATTTATTCATCTTTTACTATTAATATTTTAATAATGTTTATTTTATTAATGGAAATTTTTTATTTTTATCCAAATACATTATAGAGATTTATATAAATTAATAAAAATTTATAAATAAAAAATTCTTCTTATGTAATAATCCATGTACGTGGGGATATGTAATGAATTGAAAAATGGCCATTCTAGAGGAAAATCTAATATCATCTCCGAGGAAGGGAAATAACATTACCATGGACCCTAAAGACTTCATTATGAAAACTCAGAGGGTGTGACACAAGAAGGATTACTCCTCCCATCCTAGTCCTCTAATTACTAGATCCTCATGCAAGGGTAACATTCACTTGAAGGCTCCTATATGTTTAGGTATGTCCCCCACTAGTAGGTACAAAAGTTTTTGAAAGTTTCAGGAGGATGGCTCCTCCAATGGAAATGGCATGGTGTCTGTTGGATTCGAGCCTACTATACCTAGAATAAGGGCCTCAGGGCAGCAGTGTTAGTATGGCTCGAAGGAAGACTCGCAACAATAGATATCCATGATGCTTGAATACATGGATCTCATTTTACACTCAGATGAAGAAATGGCGAAAGAAACAATAGAAATAATGGAATCCAAGGAGTTGGGAAAATTGATTCGTGTGATCATAAAAAAAGAGAATAAATAGTGGATTGATAAGAATGGCCATATTATTCTTAGATGCATCCACAATGGAATGATTAGTAAGGAGGAATTCAGAAAATCATGTGATGACATGGAGAATCAGTATGAAGAATTCATGAAGAATTATCCAGACACTCAGGTAAATTACATTCCATGTATACTGTTTAGGGACATTTGTTCCAATCAACTCATGTTGTTCATTAATAAATATGTTGTTTCATTTGGTGTTGAAACTGGTAATATGTGAGCGTTATCACTTTCTCCTTGAAAGTGTTTGGAAAATAATAAAAAATTATGTTGGATGGAAATGAATTGACATCATCCTTATAAAATTATGAAATATAATTTTAATGAGTTCTATCCAAAATATGTTGAGGAAGAATATATAACATATATATTGAATAAACATATCATACAATTTCATAATGAAACTAACAATTTATATAGATATAAATTAAATTGCATACATATGTATTGAAGTAAATTAAATTGAGAGAGTGGAATGATGAAACTAAGAAGGTGAAATTTTATAATAATAGGATTACTTATTCATTGATTGCTCACTCCATTTTATGGAAGTAAAACCCTTGGGATTGTGATTATATGACACTGTAATTACTCAAATGGTATCAGTATATATAGAAAGAGGAAATTGGGTAGAGATTTGTGTTTTATATGTTGATTGGAATTATTTTTTACCCAATGGTAAATGAAGTTTTTATATATAGGTTAATAGTATTTTTTTAGTTAAAATACTAAATAAATAATTGTTTCCAATGTGAAATATTGAATGGAGGTATTTTTATCATTATAAACAATGTTTAATTAGAAATTTAATTTTATAGTACATTAAAACCATTTGTGTGGCTTTCTTTTTAGTTTATATAAATGGTATGAAGGAAAATGGAAATGTAATTATATAATAGAACACATTAGATTTTGAGACACTGGAAAATAATTTTTAGGTTTATAATTTTTTTTATTATTTATGAATATTAGTAATATAATTTTGTTTTGATATAACCAATTTAGTTTTTAATTGGTCTCTATTATAACACTACTATTTCATTAATAAAATAAAATATTTGTACTACTTAATATCATTTATTTAATAACATTTAATAATTTTTGGAAAATTTATCAAAAATACACACATTGAAACTTTTTCAAATGATGATTCCAAAAATAGAAATAATTTTATCTAAATAATTTTTCAAAATATTTTATTTTAATTACTAGAAAAAAAATTAGTTATTTTTTTCAAATTATGATAAAATAATTATATTTTTTAAAATAACCTATAAATTTATTAGTTATTAATTTGAATAATTTATTTTCATTTCATAAAAATAGTTACTGAATTTATTCATGATATATTATATTTACATGTCATTATAACGTTTTCTTGAATATGTTAGTGTTTTAATGTTGAAATTGTCGTTCTAATGGTTATGGTTCTACTCTAAACCATTAAGATTCCATTCAAATAATCATATTAGTTTTATATTTTATATAAATAACACATATTTTTTAAAATACTCATTTAAAGACCTCTATGGATTTAATATTCATTAATTTCTAAATTTTGATTACATTACTCTTAATTTTTTCCTTTTCCAGTCTTTTATTATGGGTGTGATATTCTTAGAAGACCAAAATGAATAAAAAATTTATATTTTATATTATTAATTATTACCCAATTTTATTTTGTTTATTTGATAATGTAAATTTATCTTTTTTTTACATAATGTTTTCATCTAATGGAATAAACCATTATTGGTTTTTAATTATTTTTATCTGGTGACATAAACAATACAATAATCCAAAATATCCCACACATATACATTTATAATGAAAATGAAATATATAAATATTAATTACATTAATGAAAAAGATTACAGGTTTCATCATAGATTTTGGTGTAAGGATGAATAAGGTTATTATTATAATTTTCTCGGAGTGAGATTCATTTCATTGTATAGTAATGCACCATTCGTCAGACAATACAATGATGCATCATCATTGTGAAACTACAGGTATTTTGGTTACATGTTATCATAGTTATATTATAAGAAGTTATAGAGTGAACTCCCTCAATATGTGTTTAAAATATGGGAACATATTCCCACTCCAACACTAAATGGAGTTGGTGTGTGACAGAACAATGACAAATAGATCATATAGTGGATAGGAAATTGTTATCATACAGGCAATCATAATTTTCACTTTTTATTCACCAACATACTTATGGGATTCATCTGAGGACAGTATTTGTGGTGGCTTAATGAGTTTATACTCACACCCTTCATGAAAACACTAGTTTGTAAGTTAAAATTAGGCATTGTGAAGAAGGTAAAGGAAAATACCCAATAATAAGAACATGATGTATTGATAGAGTCGATTTACATGTTGTATGTTGATAGATATTGGTGGTGTAATGGGTATATCTTCTTTGTTATGTGGTATATGTATTATTTTATAAATTTATAAATGTTATAATCCAATTAGCTAAAGAGTGATCTATTATAACATTATATAAATTGTATACAATTTAATTGATACACAAAAAAAATTTATTATATTATTTACACTCATTATTAATAAAATATAAATTGAAATGAATTCAACTATCTTTCGGCGGTTTTACATAACCTCTATAAAATACTGAATATTTAATTCTAATCAATTTTCTATCATTGGTTTTAGGAAATTCATTAATGATTAATTATCAGTTATAATTTATTAATAAAACTTACTTAATTAAAAATTATTTTCAATTATCCTTCCCTCACTCATAATTAAGGACTCTCCCTCTATAGGATTATCCTTCCATAATCCCCACATCACACCGACATTCATTTTTCAATTCATTGGCCCTCATTATCACTATCCTTCACCGTGATAGGTCTTTAATGTGATGATCCTGGGTGAATTCAAAAAAATTGTTAATTTTATTTTTATATTGATACTCATAAACAAAACATTTAGGTTATTAATAAGGTTTCTTTTATTTTAATTTCAATAATATGATACTCATTGAAATAATTTATTTTATTCTCGAAGCATTCCAATTTAGTTAAATCCATTAGAGGATATCTGATTATATATTATAAGCATGTTTGAATATAATATGAAAAAATTATCATACCCTAAATTAGATGTGGTTCAAAAGGTTTGGCAACCATATATTTGGAATAAAACATGTTTATCATGATCCCTACATTATAGTAAACATATGTATAAAAAACCCTACATTTGGGTAATCCATAAATTTGTGGAACAAACATATTGTTCATAAATCCTAAATTTTTAAAACAACATACATTTTAAAATGTAATTTTGATGTTTATTGGTAGGTATAGAGACCCTAAATTAGACATGTTCAATGATTGTGTATTATATTCAAGATGTTTTCCGCATTTTCTACAACAGTCTCATTGGATGTAAATATCTATTAAATTCTATTTTACAACTAATTCAAAAACTCATACTAAAGGGGTTATACCATTCCCACTTATGAGGGAACATAATAATATCATTATATGAATTGAATTCAAATATTCATGATTTAATATGAGGTATTTTAGAGATGATTTAAATAAAGGTATTCAACCGATGCAAAAAATTAGTTATATTTATCTTATAATGACTCTGATATTTTTCTCAATATTGAGCTTTATGTTTTTATTTAAAACATTGTTGTAGAATTTTGAGTTTAAATTTCAAGACATACTGAACATTTTTTTAATTTATCGACTTCATGTTGTTTCTATTGCATCAATTGTATCATATATATAAATATTATTAAACAATTTGAAAAATATTTTCTATGAATTACACAGTAGAGACATATATTTTTATTCATCTTCTTGGTTTATTATCTGTTGCAATATAAAATATCATCGATGATATTTAATATTATTCTATTTTTATGTACATTGTGGGAGATAGAAATCTATGTTTTTCATCTTCACATTTAATAGAAATATGTTTTTTTCTCCAAACAATAATTAAAGATTTATCAGAGAATTCACAACTCAAACACAATCATTAGGGGAGTGTAAAATTCATAGATTAATATTTGGATTTTGTTTCATTATAAAAGAACTGTAAGGCCTTGCAAAAGAATTATTATAAAGGAATCAACTTACTTTATTCAGTTGTAGAATTCATTAAATAACTAATTACTAGTAAATGTCGCAAAAATCATGTTGATTGAATCGGTAAAGAGGAATATTGGATCAACTTTAACTAATACATATTATATTTCCATTTTCTGTTCATTAGTTGTTTCTACTACTAACTCATCATTATGAAGGACAGAATGAATTTCCTCATATCAATAGGGATGTTTTGAATTTGTATAATTTTTTAAAATATCACAATTCACCCCTCTTGTGATTCCATCATTGTTATTCCTACCAAATTTTTTTATTAATGGCTAGTATTTGAATTTATATTTTTCTTTTATGAAATCCTATATTACTTTGTTTGATACAATCAAGTGTATCAAATTTGTGGGATCATATTAATTATCAAAGTTCTGTTTTTTCTCTAAATATCTGTAGTTAATAATCATGAAAATGTAAAACCACAATAATTGATAGTCATATATAAGGTATGTCAATAATATGGGATCTTCAGATTAATGGTGATAGTTATAGATATATGAATGCTCATATGATATTTTATTTGAAAAATCCAAGAATATGAATTTATATAATGGTTTCCAATCATTATAAATACCCTTAAAATGATCTGGAATGATGTAATGATGATTAAGAGAAATAATATGATGATTATTAAAATAAATTGACTGTTATTTTATATAGATTATGGACTAATTAGTTTAATAGAGTTTATTAATGTTTTACGGAAAATGAGATGTCAAATACTATTTCAATTTCCCATGATGTGATCGATAATATCGAACAATTTAGAACAAAAATTGAAATGTGGGTTTTGAAAATATTATGAATTTCTAAATTTTAGAACATCACTCAGATGAATGAGATATTTTTATATGATCTTAATGATGTTTGTTTTTCAGGAAACCCAATTAAAGAACAAGATCATGTGTTAAATGTAGTTAGTGTCATAGCTTATTTGTGTAACGGAATAGCAGCTATGATACATAACTCAACACCCAATAATCAAAATGTAATTAATGAACTGATTAGAACATTCATGATTTTTGAATATAAGATGCATGTTGATGCAGAAAATCTAATAAAATAGGAAGAGGATTCTTTTAATAGAACTATAGATGTATTATTCATTTCATGTTATACCCATTAAAACAATATATTTTTATATACATTTAAAATGGAATTATTATCTATAAAAAATAATGAAATGTATTGAATAATAAATATAGAAAAATTATCTAGAAAAAGTTCATCCAATATCTAAATATACATTTCTAAATGATGAATGGAATGAAAATTATAAAATAAAAGGCAATAATATTATGAAAGCTACATTGAAAGATTCATTTATTTCAAAATATGAATCTACTATGAGATATATGGTTGAGTATAAAAATAAAAATTGGTTTTCCAATTCCTTTAACTGATAAGGTAAAATCATCATACTCTCATAACCTAGATTCATAAAAACATTCTTATGATGAACAAAATGAGTTTGTTTTTTTAATAGAGTTAAATTAATCCATAATCAATGTCATTAAAAGAATTAAAATATTATGATTTAAAATCATTTGAAAAATAATGTTTCTAAAAACAAATTATTGAGTTTAAATATTACTTTTCCTAAATTTCATGTAATCTGCATGGAAATAAAATAAAAACAAATTATTGAATGAATTTGATACTTTAAAACAATCCTCTATTATGTTTATTGATGAAGATAATTATATAAATCAAATTCTATGAAAAAATATAAATTCAAAAATTTAGATCTCTTAATTATTACTCGGAATGAATATCCTAAATTATATAAGAAATTTTTTATTATTGGTTAAAATTGAAAAAACATGTCCACTGTTAAATTTATTTATTATTGTTTTAATGGACATCATAAAAATGTTTGTTTACGTAGAAAATGTTAATTTAACTGTGTGATAAAATTTTTTATTGAAAGAATTATAAAATATTAAAAATAAATTATCAAATTATAATAAATATATTTTTTTCTAAAACAATAATTCCTAACACTGATAGACAGAAAAGAATATGGTTACAAATGTCACATGTAAATTATTTTTTGCAGGTAAAAACTGTTGAACTAGAGTATGAAAATTTTAATTTATTGTTTAAAATAATATTGAAATTAATATATAAAAATGAAGTGATCAACTCCGACTTCATTCATCAGTGGAAAAATCCTTAGAAATATATTTATTTTTACTGCATTAACATTATTATATTAAGGGATAGAAATATTTCCTGATAACGTTTAAAATATTTTCCCACTCGTTGAATCATGATTTTAAAACATAGCTTATATAATTGGATGTTTATATATTTAACAAAATTAAGAAAATCATCAAAATTATATAAATTTTATTTTATTTATATCTCTCAAGAAAACAAATTATTATATAATATAATAACTATTTGAATTATAAAAAAATATTTATATTAAAAATATAACTTATTTTAATCATGAAAATTATATTTCCTTGTAAAATTATTTTTTTGTTAAATTTAGTCATATTACATAACATTGTCTTTGTGAAAATATTTCTTATTTAAAATTTCATCTCAAAATTAAATTTAGAATGTACTATTTTATATTTTCATGTTCATAATATGAATAGTTTTCTAAAACAATTTTTAATGAAATGTAACATCATAATCTTTAGATCCATAAATTATTCATTATAGACCCCCATAATTGTTTTAATTTCTTCTTAGAAATAATTTTTTTTATATATTTTGATAAAACCAATATGAGTGATAAGAAATAGTCATGAAAATTCAGTTCTGATAAAATTAGTTCACAAATGAAAATGAGAGTTAATCTTTCTTCTGACCTATTTTGGATAAAATCCATTATACATTGTTAAGGATTTTTTTGAAGAATCATCTCAATATTATAAATATGTTCTGAGTGTTGAAGAACCATATGACTCATAATCTCATTTTTATAATGTTTTAATTTATTCTTTACTGATTCTATTTAATGATAATAATTTAAATGACAAAATCATAAAGTTGCATAAAGATCTAAATGTTTCCAATTATTCATTTGAATATTTGAAAAATTTGTATATTTTAAAAAAAAATTACACACTTCTAACACAGTATCAGAACATGAAGAAATTTTTAAATTATAAATTGGAATTTTGTATGTTTTAAGATGATATGATAATTATGATAGAGAAACCTAGAGATAAATATACATATATGGTATATCGTGATTAGTTAAATGGTTTTTAGTCAAATTGATTTCATCCTCTTCATTATTCCAATGTTCTATTGATTTTAAAATAATAATTTAACAGATTTACAGAATTGTAGTAATTATAAGTGTGAACATATAATTTTATTCATTATTTAGATGACCAACCTAACCATTCCTAACCACCCTGCATTTCATCATCTCTATATATTATTTAAAATCATTATTACAAAGGTTTTTGTTTTAATTAGTATTTTATTATACTTGACAATTAAAAATTTTGTAAATTTATTTGTAATTTCTTTTTTTATTTCACAAAATGGGGAAGAAATTATGAAAATTAAAATTTATGAGAAATTAATAGTAAATTATAGATTAAGGTGTATCATTTTTTTGGAGATATATTTAAATGTGGGAAATAAATATTAAAAACTTATATATGTATAGTGGAAGAAATGTATTTTGAAATATTTATATTTATGTTTATCAAAATTGAAACTAATTTTTAAATTTCATTTTTATTTTATGGGTTTTTTTATCATTAATAAGGGGGAGATTTTTGAGAATGTGATAATTACATAATTTCATTAACTTATTTTTTATTTTGATTCTCTAATACAATTACTTATAGAAACATTTATGTAAAAAATAATTTTTTGATTATGATAATTTTCAATAAGATTTTATTTATTAAATTATTTATTTTTATTAGGGAATATTTTACTGGTCATTAATTCTGTGGTAAGATATATGATTTAAGGTTCAGGATATGTTTGAATGTAATCGTGAAACTTTATTTATAACCTACATTTTATATGTGGAATTTTTGGTTTGAAAACCATTCATTTATATTTGAACGCAAAGATCATAAACACTGTTCTTATGGAAATATATGGATCAAAAATAATATGTTTGGATGAAACATTATGTTTGAAGAACAAACCTATTAATCGTTAACCATAATTTTAAAAACAACTATATATTATCAACTGTATTGTTGGATTTTTCCTTTACACATGGAAAATAGTTTTTTAATTGGTCAATGTTGGGGTTTTAAATTCAATATATTTTTTTGTTTTATGAAATGGTCTAATCATATGTAAATACCTCTTTAATTCTTCTTTAAAAATAAGTTTATGACCTTTAATCATTAGATTAAATAAATCTAATTTTTAAAGGTATTTATGATTATCATTGAATGATTAAAATTCATGTATTCATTATTTAATATTATGTATTTCATGTGATATTTTTCCAAAAAAGTAATTTTACTATTAGTATAATTAATTATATATTCATGTTATGAAGGAACAAATATTCTTATAAATAATTAGATGTACACATATAAATAATAGTGGTCCGTTTCATTCAGATCTAAAATTTGGATACATAAATGATTATATCTGACTGATAATATCACTGATCATTTTGTTATTGTGGTTTTATCTTATTTTGGATTATTCTTATCTATTTTGAAGAACCATTTATGAATGTTACACTATGGAGACATACATGTTTTTAAACTACCTAGACTTTTCTATAACACTATATAATGGAAACCTATGCAACATTAGATATTATTTTTTGTACTGATGTTCTTTATTAACGATAAAAAATCATTCAATTTATGCAGCAATTATAAAAAATATATATATTTTCAAAAAATAATCATTCTCTATTTATTTATTATTGTCTCATCATGTCAAACTGAGCATATGGGGGAGTGAAAAAGTCTCAGAATAAACTATTTGTTTTTGTTTCATTTTGAACGAACCATAATTCCATATTAAGTCATTATTGTAATGGTGTCAATATCATTTAATTTTTTATTCACGTCCCCATCAAAATGACTTAATGGTGAAAATCACAATGCAAATAGAGAACACACTAGTGGAGTGGTCTATGGTGTCCTGGTTCATGAACCACTATACTTCCCGTTGTTATATTTTGTATATATTACCACTACTCACCCACCATTAAGAGATTGATAGATAAAGTATTACTATATATCAAGATGTAGGTTATGAATTTATTACTTTTTTTAAAAGATTAAAAAATCACACTTCTCTCATTTGTCATCATCATTGTCATTCTTACCTAAAACACCACCCATCATTTTCCCAATCCACCAATTTATTATGTACAATATACCTCTTTATCCTCCTGTAAATGCCACCAACATACAATACAGGTTGATTCCCACTCCACTACCCATCCAATTCCTATTATGTTGTAATCTTCTCTACCTATTCACTGTCCTATAAGTAACCATCCCCTCACTCCTTTAATTTTTTAAGAAAACACTAAAAAAAATTAATTTTGCATATCAAAATAAATCATAATATTGTTTTTTATAGAATGATAGTCATGAAGAAGATAATTGATATACATTTTTTTAAAAATATTCATTTCGTTTATATTTATTTTTTTATTATCAATTTATAGAATCATTATAAATTCATTAGGGTGTACTAATGTTTTCAAAATATTATGAGTATTGGTGTCACTATTAAATAATCCAATATCCTTATTTAATGTCACACATATTTTTTTGTTGCCTTATAATTTTAAATATAAAATTTTATTTCATTTTAAAAATTTTAATGTCTAATATTTTTTATTATTTGTCTCATAAATGTGAAATAATAATCATGTGTTATATTTTAAGCATAATATCATGTCATTAATATGATGTATATTTAATTACAAATTTAAATCACTACTTATTTCATATATATTTTTTCCACCATATACGTTTTCGCATTAATTTCACAGATATTAAAATTAATGTTTATAGTACAAAATATTTTTTCATCTAATAATCGTAAAGATGAAATTAAAAATAAATTTTATGGGTGTAAAATATTTTCCATTATTCCTTGAATGATTATAAATTGATTGTATGAGGGTAAAATAGAAATCCCAATAGTGTTTATTATTTATTAGAGTCTTGAATTTTTTGGAAAATAAATATTATATTTTGAAAATGAATAATAATTAATGAATAACCACACATGATAATAAATTTTTAAAATAGTTACATTAAAGATTATTTATATCATATATCATTTTTAGATGTAATCATTATTTTCTAGGCTCTTTGTATTTTTTAAAAACATCCAGTGAATAAATAAAGTATATTCTCTAGTGATTTTATATTTTTATATTAGACATAGATGTCGATAGTTATGATACCTACTCTATCATGTTTGTTGAACATTTATATATTTACACATCCCTCTAATACAGGGCTTCCAGAGGTTGTAGGTGTAGTAGTATTCAGTCAGACATTATATGAGGATCACAAGACTATATTTATTTTTAACCCATATGACCACGAGGGTATTTTTCAATGACCATTATTGGTATAAATTGTAAGGTCGAAATATAAGAAAATACTACAGATTGATTGAATTGTTTATTTTCAAAAATCATACACAATTCTTCTTTTTGATGTCGAATGATGATTTTTCATATAAGAAATGTTTGTATTCTATATGAATTTATATGTAGTGGATAAAAATATAAATATAGAAAACTTCTATTAATAGTGGTTCAGGGCATAATGATCCCATAGTCCAATCCACTAATTACACCCTCTCTGAGTTTGGGGAAATTCACTAGTAAGGTCCTCATATCATAAGACCAATCCAAAACTAAATGTAGGTAGTTAACATCTTTAAAAATATGAATAATAAATAAAGACTTCTATTTCTTTAATAGAGTACTGAAAACCACAGCTTTTATCGAGAAGTTGATACACCACCACAATAGAGTACAAGTAGTCAAAGCACTTGTTAAAAAGATATTGATTTACAAAGGACCTGGTTGAACATCTCATTTCAAAATACTATAGATTCTAGATGGATTTCCGTCTTTTGAAAATATTTTCATTATGAAATAAGAGTTATGATGCACTCTGGTTGTAATAGTTCATTGAAATAAAATCAACAATAGATGTAAGTAGCATACACACATCATATAAAATAATTAAGAATATATATATCTCCATTGTAGCCTTTTTTATAGATAACTGAGTCTAATCGATTGTTGCATTATATCTATAATAGATCTCTTCATGAATGGAGATTCAATCAAGAATATCTTTTACAATATATGGCTCATAATATATCTATAAATAACTTCATCATTGAATCATATAGACATTTGTATATAAATTACACTAATTGAATAAATAAAATACATAGCCATTTTTTAATTTCAAATGCATGAAAATATCCTGATTAATCGTATGGATTCCAATTCTAGAGACAACTCAATGTAGTTGTAATATACCATAGTAATAAGAGATAATTACAGAACTTAATATGATTCAATGAATCAGTCATTATGAGATTTTAATAGTTTGAAAACCAACTATTAAATCATCCTAATATTCTTCAAAGACCCTTGAACTGAACTCTTATAAAATCATAAATGCATATATTCAGTGACAAATTTCAATGGTATGATTCCTCTATAAAATGAAAAAATACCCAACATAGATTTTAACTATGTAGAGTTAAATATTTGAACATTGTGTTGAAAATGTTTGTTTGATCACAAAATTAAGGTTTATGAACAATACATTTTATTCTCAATTGTAAGGTTCAATAATTATGTTGGGTTATTTAACCATGCATTTTCTATTTTATCAAGTGTAAGGTATCATCAAACTGTAGGGTTCTTTAAGAATACATTTTTTTCAATGTAGGTTTTATTAACTATATGTGCTGATCTTTCATTATAGATATTAATAAATACATAGGGTTTGGTCCATATGTCACATTCTTCAAAATATAGTATTAACAATGCTTCCAGAATACTCTTATGATCCTTCTGAATGTTGTGACGAAAATTCCAAAGGAATATTAAGCATGAATATAAATCTAAAAATAAGGAATATAAAGAAAAAAAATTTATGACATACACTTACACTAATATCATTAGAAAAACAAAAAAGGGTATTTGTGAGTATCAAAATCAATAATATTTATACAATATTGTTGAGACAACACAAGCCCGAAAATATCTACATTTATTATGATCACAAAAACCATTAAATTTAGAATAAAATTTCTAATTTTATAAATAATTAAATGAAAATTATTTTATATTTTATTTTATAGTATTATTTTAATAAATAGTAATTTTTAGTTTGTCCAAATTTCACCCCCATTTTGTGAGATCAAAAAAATGTATTGAAAACGAATAAAATCTGATTAATTATACAGAGATCTATATGTGAATGTTATATTAATCTATTTAAATAATAATACTATATTTTTTCCCTGGGGCATAAACATAAAACAATATGAGATAACACACACACACACACAAAATATGAATATTTAATTGATCAATAATTATATAAATACATAATCTATATGACTAGGAAACACTTTTAGTCAACTGAAATGATTAGCGAACAAAATATTGTTTACGAGTTATCTTAGTTAAGGTGATATGGAATTTTATTATCTTCAAACATATATTTCAACACTACCATATGTATCCTTAACTTATCCATAAGACTTTTCACCAACAATATACACAAAATTGAGTAATAATGAGTGATATAAAAATACTCAACATGATTGACATTCAACAATTCATGACATCTCGCCTATGGATTTAGGAACTCGTCCAACATTTCTTAAAAATATTTCATTAGAAATTTGACACATAGTTCATTCAATGTCATTTGGTCAACTAGAAAATTTTTTTTTCTAGAAAAACATACAGAGGAGAACCATTGCACTGGAAATTATAAAGATGATCAATCATATATACCATGAAAAATGTTATTTTTTTAAATCATTGAATATGATCAGGATTGGTAGTTTGAGAAGTAATTGATGTACTATAATGACCTACAAGTACTCTTGATTGATTCAAATTGAAACCCAAAAAACCACTTTATAGAAGCAAAGTCTCACTTAGAAACAAACTATCACATTATCTTTCCAAATTCATTCATCATTATAATCGTGAAGCCATCATATTCATTCTTGGAAGTCGACTTTTCATTAAGAGCCTGTAACTTTTTCATTCCATCTTCCACCTATTTAAAAAGATTACAATTCATTTCAAGAGTTTTATTGAACTTATTTGCAATCAACTCAACCTAATTTGTCAAGGAATCAGAAGTCCATTCATATGGATGTTGTGACTAACCATCATCAACAATTTCTATAGATCATGATAGAGACTTTTATATTGACTTCTCCACTATTTTTACAAAATATTATTCACTCGATCAAAATAAAAAATCAATATATAATTTTTGGCCTTCAGTAGGAGATTCGGGTCTCTCACCCACATTATCAAAAATAGAGAAAACTAAATTCTCAACAATTTCAATAGCCATATTTTTAGATATCATCAAATGTTTCTCTTTATGAACAAATTTGTCTTCCTCCAATAAAAATAGTAAATGATCCTCTTATTGATATATTATTGGAATTCCACCATATTGATCTTCCTCAATAAATGTTTCTTCCAAATGTACTATCCTATTTTCCTCACCCGAAGCCGACACTGGTTCTTCAGTAGGTGGATATACATTTTTTTGGTTTTACAACCAAATATTCTGGCACGACCTCTTCTTCATCTCCTTATTTAAATATATAAATTTTCTTTAGGATGGTTTTCATGTTTATTAACCTCAGGTTTCCCCAAATCCTTTATTATAATTGCATGTTTCACCACCTAAGAAATCTAATCTAATCATTGTTGCTAATCTGTACCAACTGTCATGATTTTTCATATGACTATACTCCTGTAATAACCTAACGTATCAATGTTCCCGAATTTGTTACATTTTTTTATAACCATTGATTTGAGAATCTATTAAATTGATCATTAATTTCATAAAAACATTCAAGAAAATATCCTTCCATATGGACAAAAATTCAGATTAACGTCTTTTTGATATCAATAACACAAATATCTAAACATATACCATTGAAAATTCATCTTTATTTCTCATAAAAATAGAAACAGGATATACAAGTATGGATATAGAATCATTCCTGCCACATCCAATCTAGAAGTAATTACTGTATGAATAAGAATAACCACAATTTTCAAGTCTCCCTCAAGATCCTAGAATAACACTTTCCTAATGTTTTTTGAAGAAATCAAAAAAGACATAGTTCCTTAATATATATGTCCCATATCTCCGATAAACCATAGATTGAAAAGGAAAACTTCATCATGAGGACAGTTCATTATTTGAGAAATTTTAGTTGAAGAATCTGAAAAGACTATATCTTATATTCATACAGAAACTGTAACATCAGAATCTATAGAAACAAAACTAAACATTGTTAGAGAAAAGATCAGTTCTACCTCATAAAGGAAATATGAATCGTCTTAATTGAACATATATTCCAAGCCTTGAAAAGCTATCACATTTATTTAGAGTACATTTTTGTAATAAATCCATTCCAAATCAACTACTTTACCCTAAGAATATTTCATCCAAAAACATTATAACACTTAGGGTCATTGGCTTCTCCTTCTTCTATTCTAATAGTTTTCATCATTTTTTAGAAACAAAAGCTCTGAAATTTTTAGATTATATGGTTTCTAAAAAAACATATGTATTTTAAGGTATATGAAGGAAAACAATGGTATTAGTTTTCAAAAAGGAGTTGAGAGAAAAAATGTTTAGGTACATGAAATGTTTCTGAAAGTTCCATGTTTCCCATGTTCTTAATTAAGATAATTATTTAAAATGGTGAAAACCCACAATACAGATAAATTCATGATAAAATAAATTAACTAAAATTTATAGTGAGAAAAAATTAAAACAAATCAGATTTAATGTAATCACTAAAAAAATTTGCATAAATAAAATGGAATGAATAAATAATTAAAATAAAATAGAATTTAAAATTTAAAAATATTAAGATGATTAAAATTTATTTAAATATTAAATAATCCATTCTAACACATAAAAAAATAAAAAAAATTGTGGGATGTGGATTGTGAAAATATCAACTAGATGATATTCATTATTTATAAATTATAAAGATGTATATTTTTTAAGAACATGATTTCTTAGAAAATGATTCCTAATATAAATATGCTTATTTATTGAATGACATATTAAAATGTTTTGAAATATTTATAGCACATTTTATTATAACCTAAAATAGGCGCACTATTAAAATTTAATCTACTGTCCATTACATTATTTCTCATCGACAATAATTGTGAACTATAACTACATATAGATACATAATCTACATCAGTTCTTTATAGGGAAATTGATTTTTGTTTCATACATGACCATGATACTAAATACTTTCCTTAAAAGTGAATGGTTTTTAAGGAACCTTTTCATTCTCATAAAAAACCTCCAAAATCAGAATATAAATATGATATTAAATTAAAATCAAATGTTTTTAAAACATTAAGAGATTGAAAAACAGTTTCGTTTAAATATATTAAAATAATTTGGATAGCAATAAATTGATATTGTTTAGGTTTTTTTAATATATAGCATATAAACATACAGAAAACATAATATTAGTCCTACTAGAATTAATATATAATTAACTACCAATCATACCTCTATATAACTTGTTTTCCACTAGTTTTTAATCATCATCCAAATAATGTTTTATATTGGTATTCAAGGGAGTTGTATAAATCATTAATTACTCATGAATATATATTTTAAATAAATCATTAATATTTTTAAATTGGTTTAAAATATGTACATAATCCTTTTGATAAATTTTATATCCTAAAAAAGAGTTCAATTCTCCCATCATACTCATTAAAAATTCATTTTGCATAAGTTCTAAAAAAAATTACAATTTTTTTTATTAGTTAAACCAATAATGACATCATGAACATAGATTTGAAGTAACAATATATTAAAAAAAATTCATAAAATATCTAAGATCACCGAATCCAATAGTAAATCCATTTTTTAATAGAAAATAACATAATCATTTAAAATAAGATCTACGCTATTTATTAAGTCCCTATATGGATTCAATAAGATTAAAACAAAATCTAGTTTTTGAAATATTTTAAAACTAATTGGTTGTTCATTAGAAATACCCTCTATTAAATGGATATTTTAAAAGGAAGATTTAAGATCCATCTGATATAATATAATGTTCATATGAGAGGCATAATCTATGATATTTCTAATTTCTTGAAATCTATCTACTGGTGAAACTGTTTCTTCATAATATATACCTTATTTTTGATTTTTCCCATTATCAAATAATCCTGATTTGTTTTTAGTTATAATACCTTTATCATCTTGTTTATTTCTGAAGACCCACTTAGTTCATATTACTGGATAATATGATGGTATTTCAACTAATTCACAATCCTCATTCCATTTAAATTGGTTTTTCTCATTTTGAATTTGTAACATTTAAATCATATAATCTAATTCTTTTTCAATAGATTTAGGTCCTATTAAATATCTAAAGGAACATAATTCAACTAGTTCTCCTACATTTCCTCTAGTTCATATTCCAATGTCTAGGTCTCTAGTAACACTTTCAAATGGATGATTCATTAGGGTTCTATAGTGACAAGGTAAAACGATGTTAGGTTCATTAGTATCATGGTGTGTTGAACTAGACTGAATTTTATTTATGTTATTTTCAAAATCATTTTGTGGGATTTCATGTCTTATATTTTTAGGAGAGTGAAGAATTTCATCATTTTGATCTTTCTCTATAATAAAACGGTCATTTTCATAAAACATTAAATGAACCTATTCTTCAATAATATTTTACTTATTATAAAAAATCAACAGTATTTAGAGGTAGTAGAGTTTCCTAAAAATATTCCTTTATCACCTTTTGGAGTGGACATACCAATATTATTCTTGGTGTTCGTGATATATACCTTACATTCGAAAATATTAATGTACATTACTATAGGTTTTCTATTATTCCAAAGTTCATAATGTGTCGTTTTAAAAATCGTAGAATAAATAAACTATTCATGACATAGATTAATGTGCTTATATATTTTCTTCACAAGTTTGTAGGTATATTATATTCATTAATTATAGTCCAAGCTATTTCTTGAATAGTTTGGTCACTTCTTTCAATAATTCTATTTTGTTGAGGTGTTATTTGTGTAGAAATTGTTAGTTTAATACCCCGATTAGAAAAAGTGATGTTGAACTACTATTTCTCAAATTATACACCATGATCTCTTCTTAATGTAATTATCTTAACAACTTTTTCATTTTGAACAAATTTATAGAAAAATTAAAAAAAATTAAAAGCATAACTATTATGTTTTAGAAAACAAACCCATGTAAATCTACAATAATCGTCCACTAAAATATATAAATATAATATTCCATCCCAATATGCCACTCTTGATAGACCGAACAATTCAATGATGATAGGTTCTTGTGGTTTTGATGCTAAATTGTTTTTAATATATTTGATGGAATATTTTTGATTCATGCCAATTTGGCATGAATAAAAAAAATTACACTAAAATGAAGGACAAGGTAAATCAGAAACATAATATTAATTAGATAATTTGTTTAAGGAATAAATATTATAACTACCAATAATCCTACAACATATCCAAGACTAATTTTCCATAGTAGTTAAACAATTCACATTCTTTTTAAATGTGGAATTTGAATCCAATTTAAAAAATTTATCAGTTATAGGTGCTCTAAAAATATGCAGTTTATCTTTAAATACAATGTAAGAATTTTTAGAAAAATAAACATAATATCCATCATCAAAAAGCTGAAATATATTTATTTGGTTATGCATCCAGCCTTTTACATATATTTCATTGTTGATTGATATTATTTTTGGATCTCAGACATTTCTATGACCAGTTATCAATCCATTGGAATTAATGTAGAAGTTGAGTAGAACTCCATCTATTTGAGTCCGTGTATTGACGATTGATAAGATTCCACATATATTCCTGTAGTATACATTTTCCATGTACCATATATATTATCTTTTTCTGTGTCATGTTTCTTTCAATTTCAATATAAGCAAGAGTTTTTTTGTACAAATATTCTCTAGGGTATAGGAGTGTTATCTAGCAATGATTTGGGGATCTAGATATGACTTATTTTTCTATTAAAAATATAATTTTCTTCATATATGATACTTGAAATGAAATTCTTTTTATGTCAACATATTTTTGGATTAAATAATTATCCATTTTTTGTTATATGTACATCTATTCCAAAAAAAATTAATGTAATAGTTTTTGAGTTGGAAAAAAATAATTCTTATATAGTTTATATTTTTCAACATTTATTCCTAAATCAAATCTTTTAATTCTTATGAAATTTTTACCAAGTATTTCATTTAGAATATTTTCTACTTTTTGTAAATAAGAGAATAACAATTTTTTATGTTCCTATATCATCTTATAATGATTTCAAATTATGATCACGATCTTCACAGTTTGTGGTGGATGAGTTAAATTATACAATTAACTCTTGAGGTTGTTTAATTTACCCATATCATTTCCATGAAATAAAATTGTTAATATTCCTTAGAGATTTGTGATTCTTTAATAAGTAATAATATTTTTCATTATGTAATATTAATAGGTGTCCCATTTACTATTTGAATAATTATAATAAAAATAATATCTATAATTAGATGAATAATAGGTTTGAGCATTATCTTTTTCTACCATAAAGCACATATTTTCCTTAAGATTTGAATCTTCCTTTTCAAAATCATATACTGATGAGTTGTTGTATTCTTCAGAAACACTCCAAGTATCTTTGATTTATTATTTTTATTTATGTTCATAGTCATCATTTCTCGGATAAGTATTTTATATTTTACTCTTTTCACACATTAGCTGAGGTCAATTAGGTCTAATATGACATAATTTCTTGAATTCGATGACTATAACCATGCTAGAGTATTTCTCATCCCTTTATAACGGTTTTCTAAAACCTTTATTCTTCTCATAAAACTTACTAAAATTTATTTCTAATTGACCAATTCCATTCCAAAATCAGATGTATCATAATTCATTTTTTATCTGACTAATTTCCATAATATTTTTCTATTATTCTGAGATGTTACATTTAGATCGGTATTTTACATTATCACTAAGACATTATGATCATATGATTCATGTTTTATTTCTACTTCATACATCATTAGTGGCCCAAAAAATTCCACCATTGTTATATTTTTGATAAGTGATGATTGTCAAATTGCATCTAATATACCATTCAATTTAGTAGGAAGTACTCTTAATACATTAGTGGCTTGATCTGCTTCTTTGTTAAGATCACATATGTTTTAAATATTATTAACAATCCTTGTAACCCTTCTATTAATCTATATGACACTTTCTCCATCAAACATTCTTAATGCATCAAATTTATGTTTTTCTGTTGAATGCCTCATTTTTAAAACATAGTATGTTCCATCATAAGGAACTACAATGGTTTTAAATATTTCATTAGGAGTAGTAAATTGTGTGACATGGTAGAATTCATCTAGTCCAAAACCATATATAATATCATTCAAATATTTAGAATATGTTCCATACTTACCATTTCTATAATTAGTCCATGTTGTTGTATTTAAGGAATTATATAAAGAGTAATGATCTTCTAGTTGACTTTGAATCCTAGATTTTTAAAACATAAAATCATTAATGATTTACATCATCAAAAGTATTAACCATTGCAATAAGGAGCACAAACCATTGAAATTATTTCTCCTTGATCAGTCATTCCCATCATTGTGTAGACATTATCCTTTTAATTAGTTAAAACTTTCACAAATCACTCTTCTAATTCAAATTGTTTCGTTGGTATATAAAAATATACACAACATGGTGGTGAATTGGGTCTTTTAAAAATAGTTCACTATATTACCTATTGATGTCAACTGATGACTAGGGAGATAATAAATGTTTATCTTGTGCATGAAATTATTAGTGTGGGATAAATAAATAAATAAGTAACATGACTATTTATAGTTGTTCAAGGTATAATGATCATGTAGTCCACTCTAAAAATTTCACTCTTTGTGTGTTTTGTTAATTTCACATATCACGTCCTCATCACATTAGGCCAATCCACAACTGAGTGTAGGCAGCTGACACCATAACAATTATAGATTAAAAAAGATCCTTCTTGTTCTTTATCAATGAATTGAAAATCCAAAAAATGGATTGAGAAGTTTATATTCCACCACAACTGAGTAAAAGTAGTCGAAATTCTCAGTAAAAATATATTGATTTAAAAAGGTTCTAGATGAACTTCATAGTTATAAAAAAAACTAACCGTAGATGAATATTCTTCATTAGAAAATAGTTCCTTAAAAAATTAGCAGTTCTAAAGCGATCTAGTTACAATATATCATTGAATAAAAATAGAATCGAAAAATAGTAGTAGGCTTTGAGTAAATACTAAATATATAACACATGTATCTCTATTGTATCATCTTCTGTAGAAAACATAGTCTGATCAATTTTTTCCGTAGATCAGTAAAATAATATCCAAAGAATTCAGTTTCATTCGCGAATATGTGTTGTAAAATATGGCTCAATATATATCTCAATGTATCATCTTAAATTAACAGTACCCATATATATAGATAAAATACACTAATATATTTAATAAAATAGAGAGAAATTTTTTTTAATTCTAGATCCATTAAAATTTTGTGATAAATGACAATAATTTAAATTCTTGAGATATATCTATGTTTCCAAAACAACCGCTAAGAACATGAGACAATTTATCTACATAATACTATTCTTTGAATCAATCTCAACAATCATTGAATCATTTAAAAATCAGAATTTAAATCAAATTGATATTCTGTATTGAACTTTGCACAAAACTATGATAAAATCATAAATTTAAAAATAAAGTGATGGAAATTCAAACCTAACGTTCATTCAAACAATGAAATAATTCCAAACGTAGGGTTCAATAATGCAGCTTTCAATCTCTAAACGTAAATTTGATCACAATTGAAAGGTTGATAATATATACATTTACTTATCAAATGTATGGTTCCATACAAACGTATGATTCATTAACCATACCTTCACAAATTATCAAACATAAGGTTTCATTAAATTATTGGATTCTTTATCCCTAAATTTATGTCAATGATGGGATTCTTAGACATAGGTGATGATGTATTAGTATATGTTTTAATTCAAATATAGGGTTTTTTTCTTACATTACATTCTTCAACATAAAATATGATTATTGTTTCTAGAATACTATTAAGATCATTATGAAAATACTGTTGAATATTCCACAAAAATATTAAACATGAATATAATTCCAAAAAAAAATTTAAATAATATTAACTTCATAAAATACACTTAAAGTAATATCATTAGAAAAATAAACACAGATATTTTTAGCATCAAAGTCAATAATATTTAAAGAGTATTGTTGACAAAATACATTCCCAACATTTATATCATTTTGATCTAATAATTTTTTTTACAACATATAATGTCCATTTTAAATGTATTTATTTGAGATTAAAAATATCATATAAAAAATAATTATGGAAGAAAAAATTATTTAGACTTATAAAAATTTAAATTTTTTATTAATTTTTGTGTAGTTATAACTCAAGAAGGTTGAATACATATACCATTTTTTGGTCATCAATAATCTAATTTGATGACCGATCAGAAAACATATCACATCTGGATTCATGTTTTAATCAACAAGAATAATGAGGTAACCAGGATTCAAATAAATCAATAAGAAAAAGAATGTTGAATAAAATATTTTTAATTTGATATTACTAAAAATAATATTGGTCTAATAATTTTTATATTTCATATTTTAAGTATGTTTTCCATTTTGTGGTGTATGAAACAACTCTGTGTCCATGGAGTTTTAAAATCTCAGGAAAAAATATATTTTCGTGTTTATATTATTGAGGATGTTTACATATTTCCCATTAATCCATTAGAGGAATTTTGATAAAGTACCATAACAGATTTATGGAGAGTTGTAAAATTCATATGTGAATAAGATATCTTCTCATTCATTCATGTTATATTACATTTTTTAATAGTTTTCAATGAATTTATTGTGGATAAAAACATTCATTACTGATTATTATTGCATTTTATGGTTATATATACGCATTTTTTAGGATATTATTATAAAAAAGTAGTCATGAGTTGGAAGAATATATTCTAACAAGCAGTAGATTATGAGATTCTCCTAATTATATGATAAATAAATATATATTTTGTTTTTATTATAACACTTGTATTTATATAGGATGTGGTGGTTTTTATTTGGCTTGGAGGATTCTCAAGTGCTATCATGTGAATATGATTTCATGTATATTATTTGAATGAATCATAAAGGGGTGTGGGGTCAAACTATATTAATCATTAAATTATATTTCTATATGAGATTATTATATTGAATTTATTAATATATTAAGTAATATTAATAATTAATTGTATTTAATTACTTAGATTCATCATTTATTTCTTTAAAGTCATTTTATTTCACTGGTTTTGGACAATGGGATTCCATGTCATATACAGGTGATTGGTTTTAGATAATCGCCATCATATTTTATTGGGAGGTCTATGACATTATTCACTATAATTTCATATATTGCCCTAAGAACTAGAAAAATTCTAGATAAAGAATCAAAATAAATAAATATATTATTAGGGGATAAAGTATTGGAACACACGTCACACATGCGATCTAAAGATGAGTTTTTTAAATAGTTTGGGATACTTTTGAAATGTTATTTTTTTTCGAAATTACTAGTTGAATGACCATATATATTTCATTCATGATACATTAGTTTCAATATGTATAAACCACTATTGTTTATAATATATGTATATTATTTTTTAATAATATATAGGTAATATTTTTAAATTCATTAATTATATGAACCAAAGGATTTAATTCATCAAAATAATTTAGAGTAGCTATTATCCAAAGGTAACCATTGCGGTATATATTAATTTTATTATTGTATTCTATGTCATATATTTTTTATTATGATGATTCCCAGTATTGAATATAATTATATTTCGTTATGATTTGGTGATTTCATAATGATAATATTGATTTAAATTTTTTATATTTACGTAATGCTATAATTTTTTTTCTTTTATAATTTAAATTATATTTCCTTTTTATAGTATTTTAGAAATTGTTCTTTTACCTCTTGATAATGTCACAATTTAATAAATTGCAATTTCTAGGGTACATCATAAGGATTCAAATAAGAGGAATTTAATTTTTATTATTATATTTTTCATAGTATTTTATATCACCGTATATATTAAAAATATGAGATAGAAGAACAATTTTAACATAACAACCTCCATGGAAAGATCTATTATATAAAAAATTTCAATAAAAATAATCTGTATTGTTTTAATTTTGGCTTATATATTTAGAAAAATATAACATATTTTTTATTTATTGATGTCAATTGTAATTGATGTAGAGTTATTTTCCCATCATTAAATTTTACCACCACAAAATAACAATTATATAATAGTTTATTATATACTAACTCATGTAAAAAACATGATTTAAATATCAACAACACTGAACATGAAAATTATGGGTACCATAATATATAATATAATATTGGTTTTAACCACCACATATGAATTCAAACCAATGATAATTCCTACATTTTCTATAGTTGTTGTTGTATTATAATGATTGTTATTTATTTATTCTACTACTGATCTTGAATTTTTATATTATATTTTATATTCTCCCCTTGATCACCTATAGATCATACACATTAATCGACTACCTCTACTTTCCAGGGGGAACACTTGAGATATGTGATTCGTTGATTTAGTCATCCAATAGTTTAACGTAATCATTTTCATTACAATATTGTTTTATATAATGTGTAAATGGTTAAGAATGGTTTCAATCAGGTCAATATTGCAATATTTTGATAAGGGAAATAGAGGTTTAGGATGGATATTACTTCTAAAGGAGACCCATTACTATAAGTAGTAATCTAATCTTGGTGGTATTTATATTTTAGTTGTGTTTTAATTGTTTTTTGGGTTATTATTTTAATTTTTTGGATTATTTTCAAAATTATGTGTATTTGATGGTCATTAAGTTTATTGTATGACCCTTTGCAAATAGAAGTAATAGAGGGTGTGAGTTAATCTGTAACTTCATACTTGTAAGATTAACATTTCAATTAAATACATGTTCATAGTTGATAATATAATTTTGAAATAGTATTGGGTTCTTTACTGTATCAACAATCTTCTAAAAAATTGTTTCAATGCATGTCATTGTGGTTCTAATACAATAACCAAAACTAGGGTTTTTGTTTCATTATATCATTGGTTTTTTGGATCAGATACTTCGTAGCGTTTTTTATCTCATTTTACTATAGGGGTTGGTCCGCAATGTTTGATAATAAGATACTTGTTTGCATATAGTGTTATTTATGGGCATGTTGGATATACTACCAACTATATGTTTCTCTATATGATATAAAAAATATGATATCTATATTTATCATAGAATTTAGTGTTTAATGATATGTATTTATGGAATGTATAGGATAATCCAACAAAGGGATTAGATGATCATGCACTACATGAAAAAGTTCTATGGTATGATATGGAGCCAATTGAGTTGGGGAAACTATATGATGACCGACACAAAGTGATTATATAATGAGTTATTTAGAGGATTCTATACATGACTTTTTGAGTTGATTCATCCAATGAATATAAGACTAATGAGTACTTGTCTCATCATAAATTAGTATTCCATGGATATGGAATATACCAATTAAGAAAGTACTTGATAATGACAAATTATACATTCTTCAAACTAATGGATATGTCGCAAAGGTAGACAGTGAAATTGGTGTCATATATGCTTAATTTTCCAAATAATAATTATAATACATATAGATTTTCTTTGGTATCCATGATGATTTTATATTAAATGATATAGAGGAGAGGTGCATCGTTCAATTATTAATTGAGACATGAATGGATAAATGATATCGTGATTCCATGAATTTGGTATAGGGGTTATGTCAATCATGGATTATATCATGTATTTTCAAGAATATGAATTTATAACTTACATTATCATGAATGTAGATAAAAAGGTCTCTTATATTTTGAATATATCATTCTGTACACTATTAGAATGTATGAGGACATATGCAGGGTGGAGATAAATTTTGATGAAGTGAATCAATAATCTATAACAAAATCATTCTTGACAAATAGTGTTTATAATTAATCGAAAATAGTATTTTATGGAGATATTAGTGGATATTTTAGTTTTTAGAATTTTGGGTATAACAAGACCCATAAAGATATTTAGTTCGAAATATCTTCATTACCCACACAAATGGGGTCATATTCATTGGTTTTTCAACTTTGTGAGTATTTGAATGTTGGAGTCTTTGTGACTGAATTCCTATGGTGGGTTGTGATTTTCGGTAGATGGGATATCTGAAATGCCTATCTTGATAATTATTAAAATCAATAATGGTTAATGGACCATTAAATAATAAATAATATATGATTGGACCATGAGAATAGAAGAGAGGTAGTATCAATACTTTTTCTGTGAGCTCTTTCCAAAGGTGGAAAAAATTATATAGCTGTGGAAAAAAATTAGGACATAGAATGTAACACAATATTTAGGTAATGAATTTATATGTTTAGGTTTCGACCATTTTCATGTGTTTGTGTAAATCTTTTCTATGAATTAAAAATATTAGTTACTGCTTATATGTACATTATGATTTTATTTGAATATTTTTCCTGACTGGCATGGGTACACTATGTATTTTTGGAGGTGAACACTAACAATATGTTTTTTAATATAATAAAATTGGGTATTATTTGGGTTTTAAATGTTTTTAATTTTTTGTAATTTTGATTCAATATATAATTATTGGGAGGGTTTTTCCCATTATATTGATTGGATTATTTTGTTCATTGACTGGGTAGTTGATTCATGTGGTGTATATTCTAAAATATTCAAATCAGTATTTCTATGAAAAATTTTCAGGATGACTCAGAATTAATGGAACCTTATATCATTATCATAGAATTTTGTGGTTTAAGAGGGAAAGATATTTAGGTTTTAGTTGAGGATAGTTTGTTAAATGGACAATGATATCTTCAATATGTGTAGATTGATAGCTTAGAGATTATAATGGTCTTTATATTTTATTTATCAGTCTTCCGACTAACACGATCATAAATATTTTAAATTAGATCATTTTATTTCTAGGTATTTTTGTTGACACACATGGGTTAGCATAGTGATGTTTCTCTTGGTTTCATGACTTGTGTATTGAGGGATTTTGACATTGGATTCCTAATGAGAATGTACCAATTACTCCATTGGAGTGGTTGGGAACAAGTAGTTCGATATTTTATATAGTGACTCAAGTGTATGTAGTTGGTTGGAACTGTGTACATAGTAGTGGATAAACAAATTACTATTATTCACAATAGTGTATTTCATAAATTTTTATTTTATTAATATAAATTTATTAAATTATGTATCAAGATAATTGTTCTAATAATATGTTACTCATCCACCCATTCTCTTCTCCCTCCCATTCATATCTTCTTAGTATCAACATTACAATTTATAGTCAAATATTTTTTTCATCAATTAAATGGAATCACAAAATGAAATTCTTATTGACCACCATAATATTTTTTTTATTTGTAAATTTTGATATTTTGGAACTAAAATATCAATTTAAAATCTTTTCCTCTAGATTTCTACATTCCTCCTCCTTGGATAAACCATACCATGAGTTATATTTAGTAGGTTTATTGTAGTTTTTGTTAGTCCATGTCAGTGTATTTTTAATATTAATAGGTTTCCTTGCATTATGTTATTTTTGAGTGTCGGTTGGATTGTGTGTGTGTGTCTTGGGCCGAGACTAGCTACAATCTGTATTGTCATAAGGAGGTTTTATATTAGATGTTTAGTGATTATATGTCTTTTTATGGATGTTTCTAGGTAGAAGGATTATTAGTTGTGTGTTGATACACTAAGGGCTACGTTGGATTCATTAGTAAGGGATGACATGTTATCTCATTCATTATTCTCACTATGTAGTGATACGATACTTTGGAGTAGTATGATGTTGATATATCATTCATGGATATTGTGGGAATGGATGATCGAATGTATAATAGTTATATCTTTCCCCAAAAAATTCATATATAAATAAAAAAAATTACTCAAGAAATATTAATTATATATCAATATGATTCACAATTAAATAAAAATGGATCAATGTATTTAGAAACATAGAAAAAATGAAAACATGTATATAAATCATCAAAATTATTCACCGATACATTGTTTAAAACTAAAATCCCTAATAGATATTTCACAAATAAATTTATTCTCCATAACCCTAGTAAGGGAAATATAATAAAGTATAAGATCAGATTCATTATAAGGGTAATAACAATATGTATTAATAAACATTCAAAAGTTAGCATAAGATAAGAATAAGTATATTATAACTCGATCAAGATATATAATAATAATATCTAGTTAGTGAAAGATATTTAATCGTGAATCATTCCATAGATATTTTGGAATGAAAATACAACAGTCATATGAATGTGAACTCATCAATAATGAATCATGAAATATGAGAATATATAATAATTAGGAATAATGTTTTTTCAAGAACATCTGAATAAATACTTTTTTAATGCTCATTTCTAATACTCTCATAGTGGATTGGGTTACTTCATAATTCCACCACTTCTTTAGTTGAGGATCACTCCACATACTATATTACTAAAGAAATATCATTACTATATTGTGTTCAATCCCTATTCATGATCTTATTATATATATATATTGATCATTTCCCAACACATTATAGGGCTATATAATTATAATAATTCCTATCACATATTGTCAACTATACATATATGTTCCACAATATCATTAAGAATTCATTATATCATCATATAATTACTTGTGGAAAGGGTATGGGTTTTGATTAACATTTCAACATAATCATTAATTATAGATAGAACAAATAACTATAAAAACATCATATACCATACCTATAAAATCATAAAAAATATCAAATGATATTATTGATCATGAAAATCCCTTTGAAATATCAGTAGACCATTTCAGGTTGAATCAAACCCATTCATTTTGAGATCAATTAATTAAAATTTGATACATTTCATAATATTATTGAAAAAACATTCACTGAAAATAAAAAAGGATATTTATCATGTAATATTCTAATGAAAAGAATATTTATATTATTAGGGATATCAATTCGTTCAATGTGTGTTAAAAATGATTCACATATTCTGTAAATAGTAAGAAAAAACTCCATTAAAAAAATGAAAACAATATTAAAAGAATATAATTTTGAAGTATTTATAACATGAATAAAAATGTATTTAATAAATATTAAGATACTGGTAAAAACACAATTTAACGCATTTTTGGGAAAATGTAGGAAACCGGGAATTTTTATCCAACCAATGTGAAAACGAATGCCAACATTTTTAAAAACATTTATTCTGTATCCTGAATAAATGAATAGTATAAAATTATTTGAAAATATTTAATCACATTAAATCAGAAGAGGAGAAGATATGACATAATATTAAGTAGATAAATACAATATAATTTCATCCCTATACATTTTAGTATAAATAATACTTGAATAAAAAATATATTGTGACATAAAACCATTATTGTGGAGGTATCATATGAATCATATGTCCCATGAATGAAATAAAATAAAATTATCCATTAATACCATTACCATAACTATTTTTAGTATACAAAATATCAATATTTCTATAGATAGTATGTATAGTATAATAAAGTTTTATAAAAAAAATTATGTATAAATATAACACAATTGAGACGAAGAACCCATAATAATTTAGTAATTTTTTAAATATAATTAATATAGTGATTGAATAAAATATATTTTTTTTAATTTCATTCCATTATATCACGGCATATGGAAAAAATAATTTTATGATGTATGAAAAATATAAAAATAATAAGTTGGTGGATAGCATTAAAACATTTCCCGATAGAGAGAAATTGTGATTACATTTTTACTTTATGTCCAAATTGATCCATAATCTTTCTAACCCCTTGTATAATAAATTTATATCTATTATAAATATAAAGCACAATAAAATTCAAAAATATCATTTCATATATGATTATGTTATATTATTTCAGTATATATGTATTAATACTTCTCTTTTGATTTTTTCATTTTTCCAGTTTACTACTTTCTCATTCTAGTATACTTTTTTTAGTTATCATGGTCCATGTACGTTGATCATGGTTCCTCGTTATCATCAATGTTAACACACACACACACACACACACATATATATATATAATATTTTCAATAAAAATAAATGTATAACCATTCCTATAATAGGGTGATAAAGATTGATTTTTGTCACAACATGTAGATAGTAATCTATAGATACACACAAGTGATCATTCCATATTTAAATGAATGAAAAAATACTGTTAAAAGATAATTCTCCAAGAAATTATTATTATTATGTCATAAATATCATATATTGGTATGAAATTTTTTCTTTCTAAATTACAATAAAATAATTAATGATCAACAAATAATAATCACTTCAAGTAGGTGGCAGTCCACATGTTTACACGAGTGACATTATCCTTTATCAAAGTACTATAAGGCAATAAGGTAGATAAAAAATTATAATTAAAGAAGAATATATTAATTTTAAATAACTTATATACAAATAAAATCCCTCACTAAAATCTCCCATGAAATATGGTGATGGAAAATGATTGTTATAGATGCATGGAAGCGGTAGTCCACACATATGAATGAATAAAAATTTTACTACCCTTTTGATGGAATGGTGGAAAACATTGTTGTTACAATATCATAATAAGATCAATATAAATTTTTTTACTATATTTATCTTTTTTTGTTAATATTTCTTGTTAGATGGCTGTAGATTAAGAAATAACGTCAAACTTGTTTGGATAACATCTATACCACTTCTTTGAGAGACCTCCATTAGCTTACAGATTCCACCATTAATGATTAGACATATAAGAAGATTGGATTGTCTTGTATCTTGGGATGGATTTTTTGATGGTTTTGGATTAGTTATTTAATATTAATTATTGTTATAATTGTGTGAATAATGTAGGAGGATAAGTTTTCTATTATATGTCAAGGGAGGGACATATATAGAATTTCATATAAAATTTCAACGTTATAAAGTATCATTCATAGTGATGTCGCTCCATATTTCCAATTAAGGAATGATAGGATATTATAAGGTTGGTATATATTAATAAAATAATAATTAGACATGTGTGGATGGAAAAACAACCATTATATGTTAATTCAAACACTCGACAATCCCACAGTATCTTTAACCATGCTAACAAAATTTTACTACTATTATTATTTACTATATGATGTTTTTGTTAAACCTGTTACATTATATTAAATATGGTTTATTGAAAAAATGAATTTTTTTATTGGATTAAACTTTTATATTTAAAATATTTTAATTTTCCAAAATCACATAAACTGTAACAAAAACCTTTTCTAGAAAAATTCATTTCAAATCATTAAACATAATTTACGTTCATTCAATTCAATGTAAAAACGAAACATTCATGTTAAAATATATTATTTAATATATAATAAATAAATATAATATAATCCATTAATCAATATATATTTATTTAAATAATTATAATTAATATATATCCCTTTCCAAAATAATACATATATATTGAAATATGATATTTTAAGAAAAATATTTTTCGTATTTTAAAAACAATTTTACCATTGAATCCAAGAAAATTAATTCTATTATTTATATTTAATTTTGTATTATGTTATATTATGATAGAATTAAAAACATAGTTTTCATTTATTCCAATATTGAAGAGTTATTTTATAGAACTTAGTATCTGAAACTCATTATTGAAAACTAAGACTTCTTAGAATATCCAAAATATTCTCCCTATGATAATATTGTGATGTTTATATAAAAATGATAATCATTTACTAAAATTAAATTTATAAATATGGTTGAAATCAATTATAATGTTAATTTTATAAAATATGGTAGACCACATTTTTGAAGAACATGTAATTTTGAAGCGTATAATATAGTTACTAAAAATTGACTACATATTTTTTATAAATTAATATTTAATAATATATAATTTAAACATTTATAAATGTTTATAATAATGAAATTATTAAAAGACATATCATGTAATTAAATATCCATTTCATGAATGCTTACTATATCATGGTTTATTATGATATGATATTTCATGTAATGCAAGATATAAAACACATACAATTTCTTTTAAAGGAAAAATATATATTCCAAAATATCTAGGTGTTACACTCTCCCACATTAAATAAATTTATTCCTCACACTTGTTATATTTTAAAAAAATTATTAAATATTTTAAAACACATTTTTTTAAAAACAACATCGAAAAATTTAAAAAATAAGATTAAATTGAAAAATGGATATGGAAAAAATAATTTTTTCCTTAAAAAACGTGTAATCAGGTTCTTAAATAAGAATAATATTACTGGGAATTGAAAATATATACATTTAGTATAAATTTAATCTCAAAATAAAAATAAATATTCATATACAATTTGGTCATGAGGACGTTAATGAGCTAAACCCAATAACTCAATGAGGGGTGAAAATTAACATCAACCTACCTAACAAAACAATAATTTTAAAAAATCATGCATTTTCAAAATAAATATTGATATATTTTATGAATTATTATAACATGTATTGATATAAAATATTCCTAGTCTATTTCATCAAATATATAAATTCATTTTCATCCATTGTTGGATTTTTTTCAATTAGAATCCACATCTTTTATCCATATAAATCATGAAGTAATGGTGCCAATTTTTAATATTTGTGGAATAAATAATTTTTCCTAAGTAAGTTTATAATCCCAAAAATAAGTAAAAAACATTCTTTCTTAGTTATATTTTTACTAAAAAAGTGTTAGAGAAATTTATCTTATATAGATATATATTTATAAGATGCCTAATTTTGTTAATCTCTAAATAATCATAAATAAAACTAAATGATAAACACAAGCCTATATATAAAGAGATAACATTAAAATTAATCCATAATAAGATTTAAATAATAAAACACATTTTAAAAAATATTTTCCCTTTTTTTCAATGATCAACATTAACATTTTCCCTCAAACAATATTGTAGAACAGAGTTTCAAATACCAAAAATTTAATATATTGTTTATATATTCTATTAATACACGCTATTATTTTTATAAAATAGCACTAATAACAATAGAAAAAAAAACAAATACATATATAATTCAAAAAAAATCACTAATTTTATTCCTTAAATCAATTTACAAACTATTAAAAATATTTCAAAAATATAAAATTATTATAAAAAACATCATAAATCATATTTTTATCTAATCAGTAATCATTTTTGAATTCACCCATACTATAAAATTTAGTTTATCAATATCAATAAACTCATTATCTTATATAAACATTATAATCTCAACATCATCATAACATTAATGTATAACTATCTATATTTCATGTTTACTTTGAAAATAACACCATACCTATAAATAATGTTATATCATTATTAATAATATTATATATATGATTACAAATTCTTAATTAAAAACTATTTTGGTATAGTTCATGATTGTGTCATGATTCCTATTATTAAGATATGTTCTATAAATAACATCTATAAAAAATATCAAATCCCAATACATAAACTCTACTAATATTTCACATCAATGATTAGAATTTCATATTACCATACGTTTCCATGATGTTAGCTATTGAATTAAGGAATTAACTTGTAAATTTCATGAGTTACCAACACAAAAGTAATTGAACTATAAAATATACATTGGGATGTATTTTAGATCCCCTCATTAAAATAATACTTTTCATGGAAAATACATTATATATGACATTAATTTACAACCATAACACATCTTCCCATTAAATTGAGACATTTCACATGAACATCATGAATAATTAAAAACATATAGGAAGCTAAATCACCATTCCCCTATGATATTAATGAAACTACAATTTTAAATTATATTTTTCATTTAGAAACTCTTCCATGTTTAATATTTTTATCATTTTACAATATTGGTATTTTAGTATAATCGTTATCTTGATAATTCCATCTTCCAACTAATTTATTTTCACTTGATGAAAATAAATGCATTGTCCATAAAATATTTCATTAATAGTGATCAATATGGTTCCAACCAAAATCTGAAATCCATAATCATTGTATGAAAAAAAATATCATTGGGGATGTAATATTATCATGATAAAAAATTATAGGATTTTTAAATATTGACAAACTCTATTCAATCTCATACACATTGGGTTTATCATTAGTATAAAATTGTATTAATCTATATAAATTATTTGAAATTTTAGATAGTAAAAATTAGAGTTAGCATAATGATATTCACTAGGAGTGTGAATATAAGTTCATATAATGGTAAATTCACTATACAATAGAATTTTTCTCTAGGAAAAATCACCAAATATTTTCACAATTTTTAACACATGATGCATCTATTCCAAAACCATGCCACATTGTAATATCCAAATAGGGATATATTTTATTAGGAAACCTGCACTTATTAATTTAACATAACATATTATGTTCACTTATAATATGGATTATCCATATGGTATGAACTAAAATTTTCCAATCCATGTTTTAAAAGGATACTAATAAATACTCCATTTCTAAAGAATTAATCCCCAATCATTACCTAAAATGATGTATATATTATTAGTATAATATTAATTACATATCAATAGGATCTATACATATATGAAAAAGGTATAGTGTATTTGGAAACACGGATACAAAAAAATGTGTATATTAATTATAAACATAATTTCCTATTAAATTATTCCAAACTAAATGTCATCTTAGACATATCCCAATTTAAACCATTCTGAATAACATGATGAATAGAATTATAATAATTGGTGACATTATATTATCTGTAATTGTAAAGGTAATAAATAGAAATCAATGATCGTAAGTATTTAGATTGAAATAATTAGGTAATTAGAACATGATAGAAAACAAATTTCATTTACAAATAGTCAAAAATCATTAGTCAGGATTCATGAAATAAAATTTTGTTATTCAAAATTCAAAAACATATTTCTGTGATGTCATGAATTGTCAATAATGAACATTTAGAACATATCATCAGTATAATATATGATTTATTTTCATGAAAATAAATATAGAAATAATTTTTATTGAAAGGATATCATCAAAGGCGAGCATAGCTGTCTTGGTTCACTACCCATTTCATCATATATTAACTCTATGTTCACTCACAAGACTATACTATTAGAAAATGTCACTTATTAAAATGTCATTTCACTACATTCGATCCCATTTTATATCATGTCATATTATCTTTTCCAAATGAATTCCTGGTTTTTATATAATTTTACATTGGATTATAATATTATTAAATAATATATATCCTTTCTAATAGATCACAAAACATTCATCATATCATCAATTCATAACATGTAGAAATGATATGAGTTTCTTAAAAATTTTATCATCATAATCATTAACCTAATAGATATATATTAAATATGGTATCATTTGATCATACCACTACAAAATCATCTGAATCATTAAAGGATACCATTATAGATGAAGATCCATTTAAAAGGTAATTGAAATATTTCAAAAGAAAAATACCTCTTAAATAATGAAAACAAAAATTTAAAATATAAAAATAACAAATTTATTAAATAATTATTATTATTTAAAATGTCTAAGAATAATTATAGTGTAATAATCGAAGAAAATAATATTCATTGTGGTAGTGAAAGTCAATCATGTGTTATATGATAAATTAATCCGATTAAAATTTTCTATAAAAAATAAAAAATTTATCTTTCTGGAGAAGAAAAGGATTTTTCCAAAAAAAATAATTTATATCATTTGTAAATCAAAATTAATATTCCTTTTTATACTGGTAAAAATCATTTAAACAATTTAATTATAATTTGGACATCAAAATAAAATATTTTAGACTGAAGAGATAAATATGGATGGTTCTAAAAAAACACACTCTTTCTTTATCATTGGTATATAAAGAGTTGATAACTACTGGAAAAACAATCTATATAAATAAAAATTAGGACATAATTGTAAAATTATATTGGACAGATATATCATATAAATTCATCTTCATAAATTTAATAATACCCATCTACATTAAAATTTAAGTTGATAATATAAAACCAATATCGTTATAGTATCATTTAAACCCAACAAACCATGAATGAAATAAACACAATTAAAACATTAAATTCAATGAAAATAAGTATATCCATGATAAAATTAACAAATGGATCATATATACACCTTATAAAATAATAGAGGTGTATAACCACAATCATTTATCAAGGAATCAAATTTGGGATAAAGAACCCTTATGGAATTAGTAATAAAAAAACAAAATTTGTTTGAATATTAAATTTAATATGTTACAATAAATAACTTTTAATAATTAATTAATTATTTTATATATTATTTATGATATTTTTATGATACCTAGAAACAAGAAACTTTCTCATTACATTTAAACATGTCAAACAAAATATTCATTAATATGAAACCCTTTCAATATGTTTGAATTGATTGATAAGAACTATATCCTCAAGAATGATAAATATATATTTAATATAAATTAATAGTTTAATCAAATTAATAAATATTATATTATATATGATAAACTTATATCATTTCAATAGGTGTTTATTAAAAATATTCTATTACATTTTTTATTTCAGGATAAAGCTACTTTATTTTTCATGTATTTTTTAGTTTATTCAATATAGTACTTTCTCAATGTTAATGGTTCCTCCATATCCAAAATTTAATTAATTATATTTATATCATACATATGTCATATATAAATATTTAATACCATTTATATAATTTGGTGTTTAAAAATGAATTACATCACTTCATTGAGATGAAAATCCAAAAAAACAAAATAGTGGGGTTTCTACTTTTTGATGGATTGAACAAAATAAATGGAATTGTTAATTCACCTTTAATGAATGATTTTTCTCTCATAAATATATTATATTTTTATTAGATCTATAGTACTATATCTAAAATTGAAATAATGAAAACGAATCACAACTCTAAGTCATCGTGGTAGTCCACATGTTGACATGAGTGACATTATTATTTAAAAATTGACTAAAATGTAAGAAGGATTAATTACATAAGAATGTTAATTTTATGAATATAATATATAATCAATAAAGACATTGTTATAAAAACTCAATACTGATGGTTATGGAAATGGGATCCAATCACATCATGGTGGTGTTAGTCTACAAATATGCATGAGTTGTAAGTTTATTTCAAATATAATGGGGAAGTAGGGAAAAAGTTTTTTAACCTTATCAAAATAAAATAAATATTTATTTATTATACTATAGTTGTCACCATTTTATTGATACAATAAGTTAATTATTTGTATAAGAATATTTGAAATGGAAATATATTGGTTATTATATATATATCTTCTTTAAGAGATCTTATTTAGGTTACACCTAAATACTAGAATGATTTTACTTTATAGAAGAGAAGAATATATATTAAATAAAAACAAATTTTAAGTATATTATTTATTAATTATATGAAATATACATTAACACTCTAATATTTTATGATATTTATTTTCTAAAATAAATTTAATCTCATTGATTGCTTACTTTTAAGAAAACACTGAGAATAAACAAACTCAAAACTATTAATTTTTTTAACGCAACCATTACAGCATATTCATTGGAACAGACATAAATAATTATATTAACAAAAATATAATAAAACAAATTTACACATGTTTATAAAATCAATTAATTGGTTACAATTAATATTGGAATTAAAACTGAAAACCAATTGAACTCAAATAATTTAGTTTATAAAAAACCACTTTTATGACCATAATGAAATTTTAACAAAATAAATTAAATTAATAAAAATTAATGGAATATAATAATTAAATTTATATGTTATATATAAAATAAAATTATTTTTAATTTATTAAATATTATTTATATTCATTACTTATGAAGAAATCTAATGTTAAGCATAAATGCATCATTTTTCTAAAAGATTTGTTTTCCACAGTTTAATGGTCCACATATAGTAAAAATAAACTGTGAAAATTTTATATATCATATATAGAAAAATAAAAATAATTTTTATAGTTTTTATTGAAAAATAACATTAGGGTTAATATAAAAACATTTCAATAATTTGAAATTTTCCCATCAAAAACACGCATTTTACTTACATGTATGAGATTAGTTATAATTTTATTATCTTCAATTAAATGAATTACATTTGACAAAATAAATTATATATATGGAATACAAAATTTTAATTAGGTTTTAAATTCAATTTATTTTTTAGGTGTAAGATGATTATGATGGTATAAAAAAATTATATACTAGTGTATAGGAAAAATAGTGACAACAATTAATGTTAAAAAATAAAATCTCATCATATAAAAAAATTAAAACATTTATTGGTTGATTGAGGTCTATATCAACCTTAACCAACTTATACAATATTAATTTACTTATAAAATTTGGTAAATAAGTTTCACCTATTTGTGGTTTTCTTTAAATTAAAAAGTACAATTATTTTAATCATATAAACCAACCTCTACTCAAGTATAAATATCATCACTCCCTACCAAATTTAAATCCATAATCAATTATGGGCTTATTTTATATCCAAAACATATCCTAATGAGTATCGACACATACTTGTTCATATTGTCTCATAAAATGACCAAATTTAAGGCCATCTAGGGTCTATCATGGAGGTAGTATTGAGAGGTAATTTTCTCAAAACACATCTCTTAACATCATTCAATTTTTTACAATCTACACTCATTAATCATCAATAATGAAATTTTTATTCCACAATAAATTAAATTATATAATTTTATGTTTATAATTTGACAGTTTATATCCATCACCTTTATAACCTCCTCTTATTCAATGAGGTGATACTAATGTCAAAATTAGGCATGTTAATCACCTCTATGAATAATATTTTTGTACGTTTTCTATTACATCCATCATTAATTATAATGAAACTATAAATATTATTATATCAGATTTTTATCCCTACTTTATAACCTATTTCATGATCTCGAAATTATTTATTTATATATATATATATTATTAATTTTAAAAATAGTTCATGATGATAAAAAACATAATATTGAAAAACACATTTTCCTTAACATTTTATCAAATTTATCTTCCTCATGTGAGAAAGAAAAATGATATATTTGACCATTTAGTATTATTTATTTCAATTAATTACTTTTTATTTTATTTTTCTTCAATATTTTTCTTTCAATTTTTTTTAAAACCCCAATATTATAAATAAATGAACTGATAATGATCATTTTGAAACAATTTCTCTGGAAAAAATGAAAATATCAAAATTGTTTTAATGAATAGGTGGTAAGATGTTATAAAAGTATTATTCAAAGTATTATAGGTATTATTATATTTCATTAATGAATTAGTAACATCCTTCATCCCATTATATAGGAGTTTAATGTATGAAAAACTAATGTGAAATGGGAGTTGAGGGTTTATCATCTCAATTTTTATTCTATTAGATATATGACTTATTCACCACAAAATAATTTTTTGATGAGTATATATACATAAATTAGATATTTTATTGAATTAAAATAATTACCTTCATGGTATTGAATTTTTTATTTGATAATAATTACTTTAATGGGGAATATTATTCGACTAATTACAATGGGGAAAGTGTTTTCTTAACCAAACATCCATTCATTAGGATAATCTTCTTTGCTATGATAATTTCATTAAAAATATGTGTGAATTGATTTTTTCATATCTAATTTTATATTTCAATATTATTTATTATTATTTTTATTGAATAAACAAAATAAATTAAACATATTCTCACAGTAATGATATGATATTTATGTGGAATTTTCTTTTAAATGTTATATTTTAATATTTCCAATAAAAATAAATTTTTATTCCACGTCCATGATTCCTAATTTTTTTGAAAACGTTTTCGATATTATAATATTATTTTATAAATAATGTTTCACTCATTTATTTGTTTTTACAAATTATTTTGCAATATATGATTATTGATTTTTCAAATGAGGATCCTTATGTGTTTTCTGAAGAAAAAAAATCGGAGGATAGATTTTTATGAACCATGAGGTTATTTTTCTAATATAATGTAGACATATTCATTGAATTATCCTTTTTTATTCACAATGTTTTATTATAATTTAAAATTTATTAATTTTTAATTTCAAGACATTTTAAAAAAATTATTTTTTCACATCTAAAAGGGTATTTTCCACAATTGATTACCTCAACCAATCATTAAAAATCATTTTCAACTTTAGAAATTATTATGTGATGTGACATATTATTTTATAGTGACATTATTTAATAATAACATCCTAATAATAATTATGATTGGTTTTTTATTATGAAGGATTAAATTTATGAGACCTTTATCCTTTCCAAATGTAATGTTTTGATGAAATAATTATGAAACTAAATTTCCTTTCTGGTGTTCTGATAAAATTTATGATTTTATGGAATAGATGTATATGATTACAATCTTGTGAAAATGGTTTTTTTATGTTAAATGATTTCTAGGACCTATATCTAAATCCAGTGAATGAATTAATAAAATCATATCTCTTGAGATACAAATGACTAGAATAGGTATTGAACATGGTTTAGACACCACGGTAATAGGGATTAAACATAGTTCTGGCATGACTTGAAAAAATATTTAAATTGATTTAGACATGAATGGAATGAAAATTGAAATTGGGTTAGAGATGTTGATACCAAGAAGTGAAACTGGTTATGTAACCAACTTTGTCTACTATAATTTTCATGGGTGTGAACCTATACAACCCTAATTGTTAGTGATTTAACTGATCCCACTATTATAGTCATCATAAATGGATTTCACTATGAATGAATTTTTTTATTCATTCATCTCTGGAACATTTATATATATTTTTTTAAATTTATTCTTCTATAATTGAGGTCTTAATAAATTTTTTATTTATTCTATTACTCTATATTACGATATTTCATATTAAGGCTATGAATTTAAAATGTTATTTTAATATTATTATACCCATATGTTTAAGTTATGATTCATGTTTCTCTTTTTTACCCTTTCTGTGCATCTTAGATCACCATTTTATCATATTAATTTTCCCTAGGATAATATTATAGATATCAGGTTTGATATTTCAAAAAGGGTTTTAGTTATGATGGAATAAATGGGGAACAATTTAGATGTTTTAGGAATTAGTTTTTTAGTTTCCATGTTCCTAGAGACACTCAACCCATTTGAATTAGGAGTTGTTTTTTATATTATTAAAACTGATATATTTAGATGTAATATATATCTATAAATATATCAGGTTGTTATATTTAGTATTAATGAAATGGTTTTATAAAATGTTTGAAATTTTTTTAGAAGCCCATTATTATAATCCTATGTGTAAGTCTTAATTATAGACCTAGATTTTTTGTAATAATTATGAAAAATCTAAGATTCAACCAATCGTGTAATTGATTGAAATTTATAAGTATATTACCTAGCTATTTTGTTCTCCTAGTACAATTAATTTATCATACACAATTATTTGTGTTTTAGTAAATGGATGGAATAAGATTGAACCATGTATATGTTTAATATCATATTCAATAGAATAACATCCCCTCTGAACCACTGAATGGTATTGGAATTTCAATGAAAAATCATATTGTTATACTAATTCCAGTTCTGAGTCATACATGATTTGTACAGAGAAAATGGGGGAACAACATTATTTTGTGTCACTTATGAGTAAAATACCTTTTTCTTTAAATGGGAAATCTAATCCAGTGGCGTTTGATAAATGGATCAACACAGTTGATAAAACATTTTCTAATCTTCAATGATCAGGACATGAAATAGTTGTCCAATCGAATATTTATCAAAAATGTGATGCATATCAATGTAATATTCTTATCATGAATAATAAGACTGAATATTAAATAAAATAAATCAAATGAGACGATTTTAAGGGTACGTAGTTTAGAAAGTACTTCCCTAATATTCTACATACAAATATAGTGAAGGAGTTTCTTATGATGAAGAAAAATGATTAATATTCCATTAATAAATATGAGTAAAATTTTACAATAAATGCATGTTATGCCTCATGTATAAACATTTTTCCTAAATATAAAATTGAACTAATCTTCATTTTTCTGAAAGTGAGTCTAGTAAGGGAATTATATATAAGTGATTCTATTACATATGAAGAAATTTTGTGATGTTCTTTTATGGTGGAGATTGAAATCATACAAACCGATAATTAAAATGATCCCCATAAGAAAAAAAATGCCAATAAATATAAATTCTATGAACCATGGGGGTAATGAGATGATATTTCCATTACTCTATATGTGTGGGAAGAAACATGATATGGAATTTTTTTAAGGGGTCTTATAAATGTTTAATGCGAGGAAGAATGTTATGTAAAAAATTTGTTCCATTGTGATGAGATGTAGTTAGATATTTATTCTAATTGAGTGAAATACATATGGAATAATCCTATAAAACATCAATGTCACCTGTATAATAAAAATAATTATTATTTACATCAATATTTAAATCCTAGGGATAATAATGGTGATCAATGTCATCATCCTCTTAAGGTAAAATACAATGCAAAATCTCATAATTTCACTATTATGGTACAAGAAAATGATGTGATGGAATGATTGTGTTTTTATGAATTATATATCAAGAATAATATGGTGGAAGTACTTTATTGGTTCAGTATAACATATAAGGATTTCTGAAATTTATTTTTCCTTAAGTATTTGAATGGAACGATTCATTTTTTGTATCAAAATAAATGGTTTCATGAGGATGACCTCAAAATAAATTTTTATTATGATGATAAGGTGGTTTATAGATTTATCAAATTATTGGATTGATGGTATGAAGAAAGAGTTCATTTTTTAAATCCTTCATGTTTTCACCAAGGTTTTATGGTAATTAAATTTGGTAATATGTTCTAATAGAATATATGACAATGATTTTCACATGTTTTGTGTTAGATAATTATGAGACGCATCATGTTTTTTGAGATATTAATTATTAGTTGATTTGGAAATTCTTGTCAAGTTTTTTTAGTTGTATTGTATTATAATCTACTTCTGGTTTTATAAGTGGAACCATTAATGAAACATTTTCTATTTAACATTGGATGTGGTTTTATAAATTCTTATATTACGTAATAAGATGAATATATAAGTCTATTGTATATTATTTGATAACTATTTTTATGAAAACTAAATATGGATGATTGAATCACCATCTGATTATGTGACATATGATCCAATAGTTTTAAAGGAATTAAAATTTCAAATTCATTGCCTTGATTAAAAACTGAAGTCTCAACGAAAGTGTGAGATTATACATATGAGATGAAATCAAGTAAGTATATATTCTCAAATTATTTTGAAATAAACAATTGACAAATTATCATAATTAATGATGATGCTATGGACATTTTTCAAACCTATTTGGTCTATAGTTTTTTTATTAACCATTTAAAAACCATGTTCTCTATCATTATATATCATAAAATTATAGTTAAAAATCATTTATAGGTCCTTGATTTCACTTTAAGTGAATTTTATTCTACTCAGAATCATAGTTATGTGGCAGGATTCACCTTTTACAAACACTATATTTAATATCATATTTTATTAACATCTTTTATGATATGGTTTATCCGCAAATAAAAAATTTCATACATTAATATATGAATTTTTATGTGAATTTTAAAATTTCATGGACACATTCTCTTGAAATTATATATCATATCAGAATTTGGGCTTATTTATTGATGGTTCCACCTAATCTCATTCAAATTCATTAAATGCTCCCTGTATCTTTCCTAAGTAAGAACATACATGGTCTATTACAAGTACTAAACTCATATGTAGTTCAACTGGGGAATGATCATTATTATTGTAAACAATTAGAATATATTCTGGATCATAGATATAAATTTCAATGAATGAATACCACTCAATCGGTTAAAGTTTCATTGCGGTATATAAAATTTGAGGAACCTACTTGGGATCCTAATTTTGTTTTGATAAAGATGTGTAAGAACTCAGATCTCTTTCAGGTATGTTTTTTCATCTTTCTGTAGTTTTTGAGAAAAATTCATTTTCTGTAAATTTTTGGAATACACGCCATGTACTTTCTGACTACACACCGTGTACTTTATCCCATCTCGAAGCTGTGTGCTGGACGTGTCCGGGCCACACACACGGTGTGTAAGGCTGAGGTGGAGGCCACTTATTTCACAGTATGGAAAATCGATGTACACGTCGTGTACTCTAGCAGTACACGCCGTGTACTTTATTTTTTTCATTAAATAGACCGGGGTCGCAGCTAACCCCCAGTTTCTTCTTCTTCTTCAGTTTTCGTCCCTCCAGATGTGACAGTACAGCCGAATCTTCTCTGAGCTTCTTCCTCTATGTCCGTTGTCCGATTATATCATGGTCGATTGCATTGGAATCGTAGCGGTGATTTCTTCCTTCTACTTTATCCTTGTCTCTTGATTCCCCCGTGTTTCCAAGTTATTGTGGGATGATTTTTTTTGTGAATTTTCTCATATTTTCATCGTTTTAAAGGGAATCTGTCATCAAGGTTCACATATATCGATCTCCTAGGATCAAGGGAGGTGGTTTGTGCCTTTCTGTAGAAAGTTGATGAATATTATGTGCAAATTCCACCAATACCCATGTACGGGGTATTGCGTGTTTCCTGCTTTTCCCCTGCTGTTTGCCTGCTTTGCTTTTTTGCGTTAGTAGAGGTTATTTCTTGTGAGTAGTGTAATTTATTTTGTGCTCAGGTTGCTTTACCTTGATTTTTTTCCTGTTGGGAATTTTGCTAGTTGCTGTGCATAGTTGTAGGATAGTGGAACTCCTATTTTAATATACTTTTGAGCCTTAGTTGATAGCCAATTAGTTCTTCAGGTTTACTTGGACGATACATGCGCGCTGAGCATGTTTAGTTATACTCAGGTCTATGAGAACCTAGAGTAGTAGACCAAAGGGAGAATTGACAGAAGGGCTTCTCCAGAGTGTCTTTTATTTACGATGTGAGACTATAGGGGGAATTGATGTTGAGTGCTTCCCTAGAGATTCTGTAGATCCACGACGTGGGCCACAAGGGGAATTGACGTTGAGTGCTTCCTTAGATAGCCTTTAGCACCATACAAGACTATAGGGGGAATTGACGGTGAGTGAATCCCTAGAGAGTCTGCTTAATTATGTAGTTGAACCAGAGGGGTGAGACTGTGTGTGCTTCCCAGAGGGTTTATAGTACTTATAGGTTGAACCATATGGGTTAGACTGTGAGAGCTACCCAGAGGGTTACCTGTTTCTTCTTTTGTTGTTGGCTGTTTGCTTGTGTACTTTACTTCTTAGAAATGTGGATTGTAGCTGGTTGTGATTTCCTGTTTACTGCTTCTTGTTTCTTTACTACCTTGTATTCATTGACTGTTATGCACAAATCGTTGGGTGATTGCCTACTAGGATTGTATCTCAACCCCCTTTTGGGCCTTGCTTTTGGGCCCAAAAAGACTATGTTGTTGTAGGTATAGATAAGGGCAAGCGCCCTTCTACTTCAGGATCTTGATTGCACAAGGAGCTGGCGAGCATGGGACCGAGCCGTGGATCCAAATGCTGAGGAGATTACTTTGTTTTCTTTTTCACTTGGATTCAGTTTTATTTCAGAATATTGTTGTGTTTTCTATTTTCCTTAGATATGTGTACCTTCTACATCATTGTCACCATAGTTATATTTCAATATTGCTTCCGCTGTTTGGTTTCTGTTGTTATGCATGTTGTTTACTACTTCCACTATTTATTGTTGTTTTCTTACCATGAATACCTTAACGAATGAGGGAATAGTTTACCAAATAACATACCAAGGCCCTCGCTACTAGTCGAAAGCCTCTGGAGTTTGGGGAAACACGCTTGAGGTCTTGTGGCCAACCGGGTACGGGGCTCCAGTGGAGGGGCTCCGGACTCGGGTCATTACAAAGTGGTATCAGCGGAGTTCTTTTCTCTTGCTTTACTACTTGGAGACCTTATCCAGGTATAGGACGGATTCGGTACTTGGCATTAAGCTCTGATCGGGAGTAGCTAACCCATGTATAGGGAAAATCCATACTACCTCGTTAATTGCCGTTGTTGATTCTGAGATTTTATAGTTGACCTGATTTCACCGAGAGTGATTCACATGGCTTGTTCTATTACTGTTTTGATATTTCAGTTCTATTTCTATTGCAACCCGATGAGATGAGGGTTTTCCATGTCATGTATCATATAGACACTTGTAGGAATCACATGCCATGCATTCTTGCCATGCCATCTAGGGTACATTAGTGATTGCATGCGTTTGTGATAGACTTTGTGTCGATTATTCATGTTGTTGTGATAGTTGCTTGATATATTTTCAGTTTTTATGTTAGAAAACATTTTTTTGTGTTATTTGCTTAAATTAAAAGCCAAATTCTGGTTTTTGAGGTGTTATGGGCCCTCAGGGATCACAATTTGGCACTTTTTCTCCATGGATTTTTCTGTTTCTGGAATTCTCTGTAGTTTCTGAGCTACTACCCAGAAAAAACCCATAATACACGGTGTGTACCTTTTGGGAACACATTGTGTAGTTTTTAGGCCATGTCACTGACTGTGTGAGCAGAACACGGTGTCATGGGAGAAACTTCTGGAACAAGCCGTGTACCATTGGTACACGCCGTGTGAGTTCGGAGCCGTGTACCCGGTCGTGTCACTAACAACACGGGTTGGGGAAGCTTGAGTAGAACATGTCGTGTCCAAAGGGAACATGACCTGTAGTCATGTCCAAGTACCCGACCATGTCACGAACAACACGGGCCGACGTTACCTTTCTTTCCACACGCTATGTTTGCTCGAAACACGTCGTGTAGTCTTTCCAGGTACCCATCTGTGTCATGAACAACACGGGATGGTGTCGTCTTCCCCTATACACGCCATGTTTTTCCAGAGCACATCGTGTATGGTTATGCCGTGTAGATGGCCATGTGCTTAACAACACGGGCCGCCGAAGCCTTGTTTAGTACACGCTCTGTTTATTTTCAAACATTCCGTGTAGCCTCGGGTTGATTCAGACTGTGTGGGTTAGTCATGCAAGGAGACTCGAGCAGGGGGATAGTTTATGTACATTCCATCTGTGGGGGTCGACACACCATGTAGTTTGAAGTGTTCATGACTTGTAGGGAAGGAGTACATGCCCATGACAGTGGATTAAGTAGACACGCCATGTAGTTTTTATACACACCGTGTAGTAGTGTTTTTCAATCTTGTGTGTTTTTCTTCCCCTATTCCCGTTTTGTACTCTTGTGTTATTTGTCCTTGTTTTTCTGATCTAAGGTGTTTTTTGATCTTTCAAATCTATGCCTCTAAGACATCCACTGGTCGTATGTCTGACGTCAGGCAGTGATCAGACGCCAGATGTGGATGATCAGGGACTTCTTATCGATCCCCCAGCCGAGCCAGCCTTGGCATCGGTTGTTGTACCAGTCACGGACGCTAATTCACAATTCAGGGAAGGTTTCATGAGGATGATGTAGGCCTTCTAGGGAGCACTGACTCCTGCCTCGTCTATGGCAGACTTGACGTAGGTCTTTCAACAGCAGCATCCTCCCACTTTCTCGGGGGATGGAGGACCTCAGGCTGCAGAGTCATTGCCGGAAGCCATGCTGACTATATTCAAGCATCTGGAGATGCCTCCAGAGAGGCGGGTCATGCTCTCCACCTACATGCTCTGAGAATCTGCCAAGAGGTGGTGGGACGTGATCTCACAGGCAGGTCAGCAGCAGGTTACGGCATGGTAGGAGCTCCAGCGCGTGTTCTATGACTACTTCTACTCGGAGACACTGAGGGCCGATTGAGCCCAGGAGTTCATGATCTTAGATAAGGGTACTCAATCTATCATGGATTATTACTCTCGTTTCACTGATCTGCAGCATTTTACACCCCTTCAGGATGGGAGTGGGGTGTTCTTGGTGAGGAATTTTGAGGATAGACTCAGGCTGAAAATCCACTCGTAGGTGAACATTATCCTGCTGACTTCCATTACTTCCATCGTCAACCAGGCACTGATTATAGAGCGCAATCTAAGTGACTACGGAGCTGCGAGCTAGGGTGGTTCTGATTCCAAATTTATCTTTCCTCTATATGATAGCAAGAAGCTCCATAGGGAGCCCAAATGCGGTGATTCGAGGAAGAGAGACGCATCATCAGGCATCCAGTTGACATGCTATCAGTGTGGACGGACAGGGAAAACGAGGCCGCAGTGCCAGAAGGACCCCGTGGAGTGCCGAACATGCAGCAAGATGAGCCACCTTCAGCGGTTCTGCTAGGTTTTCTCACCAGCTGCTGGTGACCGAGGTTCTTCTCTGACTCCACGTTCAGGAGTAGCCCCACCATTTTCTCACCAGTCGGGAAACTGGAGTTCTTCTTGCCGTTCAGGCCGAGGTGGAGGTCGAGGCCATGGCAGTCAGCCACCAGTTCCTCAGCACCAGTAGGGAGGTTCAGCTCAAAGATTTCAGCTAGGGGCGCAGGGCCGCGACACGGGCCATTCATTCACCGTGGAGCAGACTTATCATGAGTAGGATCCTGGCCCGTCTGCTGTTCGAGGTACAATTTTATTAGCCCCAGTTTTATCTTCATCCCTTTTCGATATTGGTGTTACTCATAGCTTTATCACTATAGCTGTTGTGGAGAGTGTTGGACTCTGCGTCTTTTCTACTACTGACTCGTTGACACTAGACACACCTTTGCAGATGAGAAAATCTAGTGTACGCCAGTATAGAGAGTGCCCTCTCAAGGTTGCAGGGTATAACTTCATATGGGATCTCTATGTCTGAGAGATGACAGGCTATGATATCATCATTGGCATGGACTGGTTGATCCCCTTCCTGGCAGTCGTTGATTGTTATAACCACAGAGTAAGTTTCATTTCACCAGAGGGTGAATATTTCCTTCATAGAGGCGAATGGGACGTTTGGGCGAGTCGGGCGGGACTCGAGCATCTTGGGCTAGGACGGGTGACAGCCTAGATTACTAGCCTTTACCTAGATGATCAGGGGAATCCGCAATTGAACTTTCCTCCAGTGGTGGATCGCTTCGGGGATGTCTTTCCAGAAGACTTTTTAGGATTTCCTTCGATGCATGAGGTAGACTTCTCTATTGATCTCGTTCTAGGAGCGGCACCGGTGTCCATTCATCCCTACAGGATGGCCACACCTGAGTTGAAGGAGCTCAAGAAGTAGTTGGAGGAGCTACAGGCTAAGGGTATAATCCGACCTAGTACTTCTCCTTGGGGTTCGCCTGTTCTGTTTGCGAAGAAGGCAGACAGTACCCTTCGGCTTTGTGTGGATTATCAGAAGCTGAACCAGTTGATGGTCAAGAACAGATATCCCTTGCCGTGGATTGATGGCCTTTTCGATCAGCTTCGAGGAGCCTGGGTGGTCTCGAAGATCGACTTGAGATCTGGTTATCATCATTTGCGCGTTAGACCATCAGATATACCTCTAATAGCCTACAAGAGCAGGTACGGTCTTTATGAATATACATTCATGCCTTTCGGACTCACGAACGCACCTACAGTTTTCATGGCATTGATGAACCGAGTGTTCCATCCTTACTTGAATTCCATCGCCGTGGTCTTCAAGGACGATATCTTGGTGTACTCTCACCCTCAACACGACCATGACACACATCTTGAGATCATTCTGAGTACACTGAGAGAGCGTTAGACCATCAGATATACCTCTGACAGCCTTCAAGAGCAGGTACGGTCTTTACGAGTACACATTCATGCCTTTCGGACTCAGGAACGCACCTGTGGTTTTCATGGTACTGATGAACCGAGTGTTCCATCCTTACGTTGATTCCTTCTTCGTGGTTTTCATGGATGAAAACTTGGTGTACTCTCTCACTCGACACAACCATGCCCCACATCTTGAGATCATTCTGAGTACACTGAGAGAGCATTGGATTTATGCTAAACTCTTGAAGTACCACTACTGTATGGATCGGATTCACTTCTTAGGTCACGTCATCTCAGAGGTAGAAGTATCTGTGGACCCAGGGAAAGTGAGATCTGTAGTTTCCTGGGAGCACCCGAAGATCGTTTTTGAGGTACAGAGCCTCCTAGGGCTGGTTGGAACCTACAGATGCTTCATTCAGTACTTTTATTGTCTAGAAGCACCTTTGAAAGGTCTGACCAAGAAGGGGGTGATGTTCTTATGGTCAGATTCTTGTTAGTCAGCCTTTCAGGAGCTGAAAGGGAGGTTGACGTCAGCACTAATACTAGTCTTGCCAGAGCCAGGAAAGAGCTACACTATTTATTGTGATGCTTTAGGTGTCAGGATAGGATCTATGCTTATGCAGGGAGAAGGAGTCGTTGTGTACGGGTCTCAGTAGTTGAGGCCACATGAGAAGAACTACCCTATGCATGATCTGGAGTTGGCAGCTGTTGTTCATGCCTTGCGTTGTTTGATACACTATCTTCTGGGAGAGCACATTGTGGTCTTCACTGACCACAAGAGTATCAAGTATATCTTCACTCCGCGTGATCTGAATCTGAGGCAGCACAGGTGGGTTGAGTATCTACAGTCTTTTGACTTCGAGCTTTCCTATACGCCGGGAAAGGGCAACACCGTGGAAGACACGTTGAGCAGGATAACTCAGATTCAGGCAGTTCAGGGGGCCAGTTGTGAGTGGTAGCTGATGTCTCTATTCACTGAGATGCATTGTGAGGTGAACAATAGACGGGGATATACTTTTCTATCTTTTTTAGCTGTTACCTCCATGCTACTTCATCGGGTATGTATGAGGCAGCTATCAGACTCAGAAGTCCTAGTCCTGTGGGAGAGTGTGTCAGGAGAGGACCCTCTTCCTGGATGGGCAGTGGGCGAGGATGAGATCTTTCATTTCTAGCGATGCGTATGGGTTCTGGCAGACATACGCGAGGAGCTGATGCGGGATTTCCATTCCTCTGTTTGGGTAGTTCATCCTAGCGTAACCAAGATGTATTAGGGATCTTTATCGCCAGTATTGGTGGACAGGTATGAAGAAGGATGTTGCTTGTTTTTTCATGAGATGTTCTACTTGTTAGCATGTGAAATCAGAGCATTAGTGACCAACAGGGCTCTTACAGTAGTTACCCATTCCAGAGTGGAAGTGGATTGATGTTGCGATGGACTTCGTGACCGGGTTCCTGAGATCGCTTCAGGGAAACGATGTGGTTTGGTTTGTCATAGACAGGATTACGAATGTTGCTCACTTCTTTCCGATCAAGGAGACCATCAGTTTCAATGATCTGGGACTACTTTACATCAGAGATATCCTTCATCCACATGGAGTTCTATGCTCTAATGTTTCAGACATAGATGTGTGCTTTACATCTCAGTTCTGGCAGGGACTTCAGATGGCCATGGGTACACAGGTGCTTTTGAGTACAGTTTACCATCCTCAGACTGATGGCCAGTCCAAGCGCATGATCCAGGTGCTTGAGGATATACTCCAAGCTTGAATTCTAGACTTTGGTGGTTCTTGGGAGAAGCATATTCCTCTGGTGGAGTTCGCCTACAACAACAGTTTTCAGGAAACCATTCAGATGGAACCATACGAGGCTCTGTACAGTAGGCCATGCCGATCACCCTTATGATGGCTGGAGGCAGGAGAGGCGGCTTTGCTGTGACCTCGTCTTGTTCAGGATACTTCAAACAGATAGAGCTGATTCGGAAGAGGATGGCTACAGTGCAGTCTCGACAGAAGCCTTATGCTGATAAGCGGAGACGACCTCTGGAGTTCGAGGTCGGTGATCAAGTTTTCCAACGTGTCGCACCGAGGTTGGGACACAAAAGGATTCGGAGACAGGGTAATATTTCACAGCAGTACGTCGAGCCGTTTGAGGTCTCGGAGAGAGTGGGGCCGGTAGCCTATCAGTTGCAGCTACCTCAGTGGTATCGTGCCACGCACGACGTCTTCTACGTCTCATAGCTCCGACGTTACTTTTCAGACCCATCTCACGAATTTCATCCCAAGGAAGTCGAGCTTGAAGCAGATGCATCGTTCGAGGAGCATCCTATCTGGATTGTCGATCACAGTACGAAGGTTCTCCGTAGACGGTCTGTTCCTCTGTTACGAGTGCTATGGCAGCACGGGAGAGTACAGGACGAGACCTGGGAGAGGGAGAGCGATGTACGATCACAGTGGATGGAGCTAGTCGGGGTTTCTCCTTCTCTTCCTCATTAGGGAAATTTGGGGATGAATTTATTTAAGTGGCGAAGTTTGTAAGAACCCGGATCTCTTTCAGGCACGTTTTTTCCATTTTCTGGAGTTTTTGAGAAAACTGATTTTTCAGGAAATTTTCGAAGTACATGCTGTGTACATTCTAAGTACACGCCGTGTACTTTTTCCCGGATCGAAGCCGTGTGCTGGCCTTGTCCGAGCCACACACACGGTGTGTAAGACTGAGGTGGAGGCCGCTTATTTCGGAGTATGGAAAATCGAATTACACACAGTGTACTCAAGAAGTACACACCGTGTACTTTCTTTTTTTCCATAAACGAACTAGGGTCGCGCCTAACCCCCAGTTTCATCTTCTTCTTCAGTTTTTGTCTATTCAGAAGCGACTGTACAGTCGATTCTTCTCCGAGCTTCTACCTCGCCGTCTGTTCTCTGATTCGAGCACGGTTGATTGCATTGGAATCGTAGCGTTGAGTTCATCCTTCTTCTTTATCCTTGATTCTTGATTCTCCCTCATTTCCAAGTTATCGTGGGTTGAATGTTTTGTGTGTTTTCTCAGATCTACGTCGTTATATGAGAAATCTGTCATCGATGTTCACGTATATAGATATCCTAGGATTGAGGTAGGTGGTTTTGGCCTTTCTGTAGAATGTTGATGAATATTATGTGGAAATTCCACCAATACCCGTGAACGGGGTATTTTGTGTTTCATGTTTCGGCCCTGCTATTTGCTTTCATTTCTTGTTTTCATTAGTAGAGGTAATTGCTTGTGAGTAGTGTAATTTATTTTTTTCTCAGGTTTCTTTACCATGCTTGTTTTTCCTGTTGGGAATTCTGCCAGTTTCCATGCCTAGTTGATGGATAGTGGAACTGTTGTGTTTTTATACTGTTGACCCTTTTTATATAGACAAGTAGTTCTCGAGGTTTACCTGGATGATACACGTGTGCTGAGCATGTTTAGTTATACTCAGGAATGTGAGAACCTAGAGTTGTAGACCAAATGGAGAATTGACGGAAGGGATTCTCCAGAGTGTATTTTATTTACGATGTGAGACTATTGGTGGAATTGACGTTGAGTGCTTCCCTATAGTGTCTGTAGATCCACGATGTGGGCCACAAAGGGAATTGACATTGAGTGCTTCCCCAGAGAGACATTGGCATGATACGAGACTATAGGGGGAATAGACGGTGAGTGCATCCCCAGAGAGTCTGCATAATTACATAGCTAAACCAGAGGGGTGAGACTGTGTGTGCTTCCCAGAGGGATTCTTGTACTTATAGGTTGAACCATAGGGGTTAGACTGTGAGAGCTACCCAGAGGGTTACCTGTGTCTTCTTTTCTTGATGCCTATTTACTTATGTACATTACTTTTTAGAACTGTGGATTGTAGCTGCTTGTGCTTTCCTATTTACTGCTTCTTCTTTATTTACTTCCATGTATTCATTGACTATTAGGCACAAATATTTGGGTGATTGCCTACTGGGATTGTATCTCACACCCTGTTTGGGCCATGCTTTTGGGTCCAAGTAGACTATGTTGCTACTGGTATAGATAAGGGAAAGCACCCTTCTACTTCAGGATCCTGACTGCACCAGGAGATGGTGAACATGGGATCGAGCCGTGGCTCGCGATTCTGAGGAGCTTACTTTGTTTTCTTTTTCACTTGGTTTCAGTTGTATTTCAGCATGTTGTTGTGTTTTATGTTTTACGTAGATACTTTTACCTGCTGCATCATTGTCATCATAGTTATATTTCAACATTGCTTCCGCTGTTTGGTTTCTATTGTTATTCATGTTGTTTACTTCTTCCGCTATTTATTGTTGTTTTCTTACCTTGTATACCTTACCGAATGAGGGAATATTTTCCCCAATAACATACCAAGGCCCTCACTGCTAGTCGGTAGCCTATGGTGTTTGGGGAAACGTGCTTGACGTCATGTGGCGAACTGGGTTTGGGGATCCAATAGAGGGTCTCCAGACTCGGGTCGTTACAAGATGAATCCTCATCTATTTATAAATGTGTAACGAATTTCGGTGGTGAAATTATTTTTATGTGTGCTTAAGGTAAAACCCTATGATTTTAAAATATTTTATTATTTGAAATAAATTTTATCTATTTGATAGTTTCTTTTCACAAAACATCGAGTATAAACAAAATCAAATATATTATTTATTTCAAAAAGAATAATCACGTTTTAATTGGAATGGTTAGAATTGATGAGGTTGAATAAATATTAAAAAAATATAATTTACACATTTTTATAAATTGAATTCAATGGTAACTAATTATTTAGTAATGAAAATAAAAACATATTTAACACAAAGGATGTGTTTTTATAAATACTATTTTTAAGACCAATATATAAGTTGATATTAATAAATTAATTTATCAAAATAATAGAATCATATTAATGAAATTTATATGTTATTTATTTAATAAAACCTTTTTAAATTCATTCAATGTATTTTATGGGCTTAGGAACAGATAAATTATTATTCTAAGAACAAGAATCTATATGATTCTAAAAGGTAATTTTGATTCTTTTTAATGGTGTGCCTATTTTCAATCTAAATTTGGACAATTTGATAAGTTTCATATGAAAAAAAAATCATTTTTAAAATAAGGATAAATATTTTTTCATATTGTGGAATTTTGGTATATTTTATTAACGTTTTATTTTTGGATTACTAGTTAAAAATACATATTTTTAACCGAGAATAACATTTTTTAATAATTTATTTGTTTCGATAAATATAATTTTAAAATGGTTTAAAATTATAATTTGTATAATTATACATCATTCAAATCAATTTAGTTAATTGTAATTAATTTAACAATTTATTTATATTTATAAACATTTTAAGCAATTTTCCTTTTCACAAAAAAATATTTTTTTATTGTGTCTATTGAATTAAATATAAATATAATCTTATAATTTATGTGAATTAAATTTTTAATAAGAGTTTCGATATTTGTAATCATAAATTATTAATTATTTTGAATTTGAAATTTCATTTTCATGTATAATATTATTATAATGTGAAAAGTTATTTACCATAGTATATGTAAAATACTAAAAATGGTTAATGTTTAAACATAAAAGCATCTTATAACAAAAAATTAAAATAAAAATTGGTTCTGGTTTTTTTCAACCATAAAAAATCATATAATGTATTAATTTTCTATAAATGTAATATCAATTAATTCCACCTCAATGTGGTAGGATAATAATGTAAAATAATAATCATTTTAATCTGGTAAACTCACATATCCAACAATATAAATACAATGCCTCTCCTACCAATTTCAACCCAAATTCATTAATGATTCTAAAGTAACTTTCCAAACCTCTAAAAAATACTATAATCACATTAATGTTCTTTTTCGATCACTAAAACCCGAGAGATAATTTTATCAAAACACCTATCTTAATTTTATTTCATTCTCAATATTCTCGTAAAATCCATCTTCAATCATGAAATAATAATTATAGAACCACTTAAATAAAAAAAAATTATTTTCCTAATAGAATATCTTATATTTATTATATTAATTAAATATTCTTAATCTAATAAATGAATCTATTGTAAAAATTGTGTCGTTTAAAATCCACCATGAATAATTTATTTATTTAATTTTTCAATTATCATGCTCGTGGATTTTATTAAAACAATTATTACATTTATATTATATTCTCATTATTATATTATAACCTATTTCATTTTTTATCATATATATATAATATTAAATACAACAAAACTAGGTCGTGATGGTTGAGAAAACTATGAAATTAAACAACACATTTTTCATTTAGATTTTATCAAATGGATATTCCTCATGTAAGAAACATAAAAGATTTATAAGGCCATTAAGCTGTATATAAGTGCATTAATAAAATTTCATTTCACATATAATGTTTTTTTTCATATTACATAAAACTCCATCATTATAAAAAAATAAACTGATCAGAAAATCATGAAAAAATATAACCCAAAACAATTAAAATCATGAAATTTTAATGATAAATTTGTGTTAATATGTAATAAAATTAACCCAGAATGTATTATTATAATTATTATCATACTATGTTTATTTAATTACTTGTTATAACCATTAATAAATGAGATTATATTTAGGACAAACTATATGGAATAATGAAGTAAGGGTGTCTCTAATCCAATTTTCATCTATAAAATATCCACCTTATTCAAAACATTATCCCTTTTATGGTGTATATATAACTTCCTCTGATATATCATATCATCAATATCACTACATTAATACAAATCATGGTTTAATTTGATAATTTTTAATTTTAAGGGTCATATGATTCAACTGATATCAACGAGGTATGGGATTTCATAACCCAATTTCCATTCCTCGGGTTAATATTCTACTTCTTCACTTTGAAAATATATTATAATATGTGAATTGATATTTTAATATATTGTTTTGTATTTTTATATTATTTTTATGTATTTTTGGAGAGAAAAAATTCAACTAATGACATTATCACTTTAATAAAATTATATTCATGAATTATTTTTAAAAAAATTTAACATTTAAATTTTGGAAAATACTATATTTTTCTTCTAGTTCAATGACTCAGAATTTTTTTAATATTTTTTTTCTATTATAATATTATATTATAAAAAAAAGTGAACCATGATTTAAAAAAAAACGTTTTTCAAATATATTAATTATTATTTTCTCTAAACTGGGCTCTTTAATACATTTATGATGAAAAGATTTAAGTAGTTTTTTTAAATGGCATGAGAAAATTTTCTCTCCATATTGATGCCTAAATTCATCTACTCTTTCTTAATATCCATAGAATTATTTCTTCCAAAAAAACTATTCATATATAATTTAATTAAATTTTAAAAAACAATTATTTGAAATATAAAATTATTTTTTCATCACGAATTACTTCAGGAATTCAGTAAAAATTATTTTCCATCCAAAAAATAAATATTTTAGGTAATGTACACATTAGTAAATAAATTATATTTTTAAACCATCTTTAACATTTTTAGGTTTGGCATATAATCATTATGATATTATATTTAAGAAACAATTTCTCATTCCAATGGTTATATTTTGATCACATGTTTATTAAACTAAATTTCATTTCATGGGTTATGAATTAATTTTTTTCTATCACAAATATATACAAAATTCATTATGTTACGGTTGTTACATTATAACTAATGAATAGTTGGACTTCTACCTCCCTCCAATTAATTCATTAATGATATCATATCTTCTGATATATACATGACTATTAGTGGCAATAAACTCAGTTTCGACTTGACTAGAATAGTGAATAAATATAATTTAGACACGATTGGAGCAGAGATTAAACTCGGTTCATAGAAGACTAGAATGAGGATTTAACTCTTTACAGACATGACTTGAACACATTGAAAAAATATTTTTGTGACGGAATTTTTCGACAATGATAATATTCAGAGTGAACATAGACATCCATGATTGTTTGGGAAGTGATCACCTTCCACTATGATATTTTAGAAAAAATCCTTGACTACTAATGAAATTATTTTATATCTTTATATTTTTACCAAAATTTAATTTTTTATTCTAAATTTATTCATTTATTATTTAATTCACGATATATTTTATGATTTACACTATGAATCATGGTTATTAACTTTATTATATATGGTATAACTTTCAAATGTTATGTTCATATAATTCTGCCCTTATGTTTATCATATGATTCATAATTCCCTAGTTTACCCTTAATGAGAATCTGATTATAACCCTTTATTAGGACAATTATACCAAAGAAATGATTATTGGAACAATGTGTGATAATTCAAAATATGGTTCTTGTTAATAAAAAAATTAGCAGGGGACCTCATAGATTATTTATAAAATAGTTGTTCTTCTTTTCAAGATTCCAATGACACGAAACCCATATGATTCTAGAACTGTTTCATTGTAATATGAATATTAATATATTTAATGTCACATATTAAAGTAATAGGTCATTATATTAATGGATAATACTTTTTTAATATGGGATTATAAGGGGTTATCATTTATATGTGAGGGGAGCGACATAAAAGAAATTTTAAAAAGAATTTCACTATTAGAAGGTAAAAATCGTGTGAATGTGGATCCAAATATCCCCGTATCAAATAGATGAATAATATAATTTTTAAAATTTATTATATAATAATATTTAGATTTTTATGTGTGGAAATCATACCCATATCGCAGCATTTAATCCCTTGTATACATATTTCAACCTTAACTATGGTAACATAATTTTACTATTTTTTCACTATGAAAAATAGTTATGTTTAGTATATTACATTATATTAATTATGATGATCCCAAATACATTATAAATTTTAAAAGTTTCAATTTCATTAAGTGTCTAAATTTGATTTTAAATAAATGTAGAAAAAGCAATGAAAAAAAATTCTTGATAAATTCATTTTATATAGAAAACATAATTTAGAAAAATTAATTTATATATAGAAAAAATATAATTTAATATAAAATAATTATTGATTATATAATATATAATATTTCTAAGAACCAATTTAAAATTATTATTAATTTAATTAGCTAAAATAACAATACATTTCCTATTTAAAAATATATTTTTAGATAAATTTATTTATATGCCAAAAAAGTAACTTTTAGAAAAATCAAATATAATTATTTATTGTATTTAATTTACAAGAATATTGATAATTCATGGATTCTAATATTAAATTATGTTCATATCATAATCATAACAAGATATATACCTTAAAATAAATGACATATTTATAAAAAATTATTTTTCAATATTCATTTAATAAAAAATCTTTTAAATAAATTCAAACAAAATCTCTCATAAATAGTAATAAAAAGATAATTTCATAATAAATATTAATATCTGCTAATAAAGTTTTTTTTACTGGGTTCATATTCACTGTAATATGAACATGACAATATTTTTTAAACAAAATTATGAATAATCATTTTTTTTGAAAAATCATGACATTTCTAAAATTTTAATACATATTTATTAGGAATAATTCAAAAAAAATTCTAATTAATTACATAATTTTCCTCATAATTTGATAATTAATATTCATATCTTCAAATTGAATGACTTGGTTATAATGTGTTATTATATCACTATTCATTTTGTCACATGATATCAGGTAAATGAATCGTTAAAACACTTAAATATTATTGAAAAGAAAAAAATATATTCTCTCGTATAACTGTATTACAATATACATACGTTATTTTTGTTTCTATATATGATTAAGTAAAAAATAATTGAATAATATAAATATTTTTAGGGTAATATAGATTAAAATATTATTAATCATATTCAATATATATTTTTAGCTTTGGGTGATGACATAGAAAAACGTATTTATTGATAGATACTCCAATGATACAAACCAATTGTTTTATGGGGAGATTTTGAAAACCGTTAAAAGGTAATAAACTCATCATCAAGATATGATATATAATTTAAAATATTGAATGGTTTTGTATCATCAATAATATTCAATGTGTATAGTGATGTACCGTTCGACAAGTTATGTTGTTTTGGAATAAAAAATTGACCCCACATGGTTGTGTATAGAATATGGGTACATTATCTGAATATAGAAATGAATATCGGAGTATAATGACTCTATTGATGACTATTGATCATAGGGGTGAGTATGGATTGTAATAATTTTCCATTTGCATTCATTTCACTTTTAATGAACCCATATACTTATGGTTTTCATCTTGGGACACCATTCGTTGGCCATTAGTTATTATATTCACCAACCACACATGGTAACACTAGTGAATGTAAAACTGTATGGGTTTTGATAATGGTGATGGAAATTTCTCAGTAAATCATTTGTAATGGTTATTTGTAACATATTTCTAGATGACAATTTTATGGGTTTTTTAGGGGTCATGTGGATATATTGAATGATATCAAATGTATACAATTTTGTTAATTTTTAAAGTTTATGCATATGATTGTCCCTTGGATGATCCAACATTTTTTAATGATAGTTTTGAAATTTTAAGTCATTATCTAGGTATAAAAAGTGTTATGTTTTTAATTTAAATAATTATCCTGTATAAAAATTACTATTAATTTATCATTTCTTTGAATATTGGTTAGAGATTTTTATTTTAGGGGGTTTAGTCATCCCCTGATAATCCATTCATTGTAATATGGTATGATATCCTCTTGAAAAGAGGGAGTTGTGACAACGGTATTTGATGATATGGATTGTTTATGGTAGTGGTAAACTATGGGGGTTATGTTACAATATTCACATATCCTTATATATCAAGAAATTTAATGAATATTATTTTTATTACTACATGAAATTATAATAATATTTTTATTATAGTCTGTGTTTAGAACATTTTCAATAACATATCTCCCCATTATTTCATAGAAAAATATCAAAATCATTTTATTCCATTAAAACATATCCACTTTCATGGAAACTTGGTTAATGATTTAAATAATAATGAAAACATTATCCGGAAATTTTTATGATTCCAAGATATGTAAAGTAAAAAATAATCTCTGAAAAATTTACTTGTGGTGACTATTTCTAACATTTTTGCTGGGGTGCGCTCGTCCGTCTATTAGAGGATGATGAAGATGCACTGAATGTTTCCCTAAATTATCACTTTCCAAAGGTTGTCATAATCCATCAATTATTCATGGAAGTTTTCTCCCAGATCGAAACGGGATAAGGGGATATCGGTTCTTCCTTCCAAGGATTCCTCCACGGAACATGTCACCTACTCAGGATCTACCTTATTGGAAGAAGATGGTGTACGCGAAACTAATTCCCAGTGTCATATCATAATGGACACTAGATAATTACTCTACTTCTTTTGGGGACATTCCAAGGGGTCTGGTCAGGGCAACAACCTTTGGTCGAGGGAGTAGACACTTTGGACATCATTGGCGTGTTTGGATGCTGAAACACTTGGGCATATGGGATTCATCCCCTTATTATAGGGCTTCTTGAGGGTGCGAAATCCCTAAGAATCCCACAAAGAATACAGTGAATTATATTCTATAGGCATGTAACTGAGTTTTTTCTCATCTTCCCTTGTTTAACACAGTGTATGCCGCAGGTTTAACGTCTATTAGGGACGGATTGGGCTGATCGGAACACATACTAGAGTGGATCAGATAGGTGTGACCCCTATTGGAAACACTGATGCTGGTAGTGAATTGGCATGATCTCGTAGGGATTTGGTGACCTAGATATGAATCAGGATATATGAAGGATGTTTAAATGATTTTGATAGAGAATGAGATGGAACTGATTTGAGGACGATGGTGATATTGGGCATGAGATTTGAAGAGACTTCCAACGTGTCCCTGTGGTAGGGAATCAAAGTATGCATTGATTGTTGGGTTTATGGGACACCTGAGGAGGCAGCCCTTGATAATGGATGAATGGATGGGATCTATAGGAAATATAACCTCCATGTTGGGGCATGATCTTCATTAAACCAATGGGATCGAAGGGTTGATCAGGATGAGTGATAAGTGATGTGCATGAACCTCAAAGAAGAATCCTATGTATCCTTGTGTGAGGGAATCAAAGTCCATGTATTTTATCTGAAAACAGATTAATGTTGATTGTGGTTGACAATGTCTTACCACTGACTGGGGGTGATGATGTCTTACCGCTGATCGGGGTCACAATGGCTTACTGCTGGATGGAATCACAATGGCTTACCACTGGATGACGATCACATAGGCTTACTACTAGATGAGGTTACAACGGTTTACCACTTGATTGGGATGAACCTCATAGAGGATTCCAACGTACCCAATCAAGACTACAAGGATTAAAGCCCACATAGTTTAGGCACGTGGATGCAAATTAATGTTGTGCAGGACGAAAAGGGGGCATGTAGTTTAACGTCATGCGGGATGATGGTGATCCAACTTCAAGGGGCCCAGAACCAGTGGTCGTTGGGATTGAACCACAAGGAGGCTTCCTAAGAACCTTAGCATTGCAAGGATCAAATATCACATAGTTCAGGAAGTTGTTGGGGCTTACACACTAGGCAGCCCAATGATTGTTTGGTATGAAAATCTGGGAGGCTTCCTAAGTACATTGCCATTGAAAGGATCAAAGAGCACGTAGTTTCGGATGGTTGTGGGGCTTACACTCTTGGATGTCCAATGGTTTTTGGGAATCAAAACTCATGGAGGATTCCAACATACTTTGCCTTGGCAAGGATCGAAGACCACAATGTTCAGGATAGTCATGGGGCATATACAGTAGGCTTCTGAATGGTTGTTGGGCACGAACCTCTTGGGGGTGTCCAACGTACCTTGCCTGGGAAAGGATCAAAGACCTCGTAGTTATAGATGGATATAGGGGTTACACTCAAGGATTCCCAGGGAGGATGTCGTGGTTGATGCTTAGTCGAACCCCATGTGAGTCACGATCAGTTTGAGAAACAAGAGGCTGCAAAGGCCTAACGATTACATCATGAATGGTGTGTCTATGGGAAGTGGATTGTGGATTACCTGTTTGTAGTGGCCCATAGAATAAACATGGGATTACACCCGGTTTTAATCCCATGGTGTTGGAGATTGGGACTCACTCTAGGGTGGAGGAACATGTAGTGACAAAGCCCGTTGATAGCAGGATTTTTCAACGAGGAAGAGAGGAGGAGCATGGGTGCTACCTCCTGCATGAAAAGCTAGGGTCCTACTACAAGGTGGTTTCCCTATCCATGTGGACAAACGTTATTTCTATAAAGAGAATCTCATTTCATGTGGGGATGATTTCACTCCCTTAGAGACAGGTGGGCATAGAGAATGTATGAGATGGGGAACACTATTTATGATACACTGGGTGAGGCAATAGTTTATCATCATTGCTTGGGACGATTTTTCTTGGCTGCTTAATGTCCTCCATCTCGGACGAGATGGGTGCACTCCGAACCCCTAGGATGTAAACAACTGATACCAGCCCACCCTTGTGGGAAGGAAGGCATCGACAATGCTATGGTGAGCGGGTTTTGTGGAGTGATCCATTGGGGGTCTACATTAGTGGGGCCATGCAAGGAAGCAATAGCTGTTATCATGCCTATGTGATTAAGTATGAGGTAATGTAATTCAATGAGAAGCATCGCCCAAGGGACCATGAAATTACTTCATGAAAATTTGAAGGTCTGCATGAGAAATGGAGTTGTTGAACAATGGGTTTCATAGGTAGAAGCCTTGTGAAGTTGTGGTGATCCATGAAGTGTAAGGGGTTCATGAAGGGATGTGCATCATGATGTGATGTCTTCTAGCCTAGTAAGAGGGCATAGGTGCATATAGAAGTTTCATTGTGAAGTGGAAAGGAATTCTTGGAGCAATGCCTCATGAAGCAAGGGTGCCTTGAAAAGCATAACTTTCTGAACCAATGTTCATTGCGATGCACATTGACCATACCTTAGTACGCGGGTCACATGTGCACAAAGGGAAATTTGTGAAGCATAAACACTTTGTGACAACCAGAGTACTCTTGGGGATTTTCTTCCTTCATGGACTACATTGGGCTCCGCAAATAGAATCCCTATTTGAAGAGGGTAGGAATTCACACAAAAGGGAAGGAACTATGCGAAGCAAAGTACCTTGAAAATATCATTGTTCATAGAGTAGAAATTGCTTCGTGATGTGGGAGCTCAGAAGGTGAAAGGACGTAGGATTCGTCCTTCATGATTAATGGGAGGCTAGTATTTATAGGAAATATGAGCCACAAAGAAGAGCTCACTCTGTATGAATACAGATCTTGCACTATGGCAGGTTCGCGATCGTCAAATGGGTTTGTAGAGAATCTAGCCTCATTACTCCACGGTGGATTCACGAATGTCAAAGAGGTTCGTGGAACATCCCGCCACCTTGCACTGTAAGGGGTTCGTGAATGTCAAAGAAGTTCACGGAGCATCCCTCCTCCTTTCACCATGATTGGTTTGGAATGTCAAATCGGTTTGTGGAGCATCCTGCCTCCTTTCTCCATGGCATGTTCATGAAGGGGGATTTTGGTGCTAGCTGCGGGGCTACGGGGGGCTCCACAAGTGGTTTTCATGATGAATCACCTAATTCGTTCCCTTTGTTCATGATTTTTCTAGATTTTGGAGTCAAAAAAGGCACTCCCTAAGTCTTTGAGCCAATGAGAAAATGGGGGTCAATGTCAGACGGTCAACCACCAAAATTCCTCGGTTAACCGTGATGGTGACTCGTGAAGTGGGATTGCATGACAGAGTGACTCACGCTAGCGGTTTCCCCATGAAGTTCACCGTGGATCGGGTTCACCCTGAATATCACTGCTTATCGGACGTGCATCGAATTACCTAGGGTCCTCACCTATAAATAGGGGACTTGGCCTCGCTTTTTCCCTTTCTCTTCTCCACGTTATTGGCTTGTAGTGATTTCAATTCATGAATCTATGTGTACTCCACCATTGTTCTCCATGAATCGGGCCTTTAGCTTCGTGGCACACAACATGTCTTTTAATTCATGTTGGTGCACTCCGCGAACTGCGTCTAAAGGCCGGGGCTAGACTCTTTGAACTTCCTTCATGACCAAGCTCTATGAACTTGCTCTATGAAAGAGCTTCATGCACCAAACGTAAAGAATGCGTAAACATCAAAACCAAATGGCTCACATGGAAGCATCCAGGGAGAACCTTACAGATTCTACCCAAAGGGAATAGATAGAAAATATCATGGGTCTTGGGGAGTTGATACAGATCCATTCTAAGCACAATTCGCTGGTGCATCTACTTTCCCAAAGCCAGAGGAACAATCCTATATGTATGAGGTTTCCACTATATGGATTTGGGTTGGGAGATGACATCTTCATCCCTAAAGCAAGTAGGCATTAACCAGCTTACAGGTTTTGGAGCACGTTGTGCCATCGCAGTGGCTCAGGGTGGCTGAAGGCTTTTCCTAGGAGGACTTCACACCTGTTTATATAGATTCCCTATACAAATATCTAAAAAATGACGATGGTAAGGATTTTAAACTGGAGACGTCCCCCCCTCTGTACAAAATGATCTTGAAGGAAACCCTAAGGAACTAGGGGTAGGGATGTTTTTATGAGTGGGATATACTCCAGGGAGGAAACTTTACAGGTGATTGTGTCGAGGCACACTGGGTTTCCCCCTCGTGTGCAGAGATTGGTGAAGAGATGAGGTGAGTGGGACTATACAAGGAAACATGGGCCTACCAATTTCATTTCTACCAACTGAAGAAACTGATGCATGATTTATTGAGCAGGTGGTCATTGAGGAACAACACCTTCCACTTGCACCACTGGTATGTTGGCATCATTTAATGGGATGTGCACCCAATCTCAGGGGTCCCAATACTGGGTGGCGATGTATGATTAATTTATCCCTTTTATGGGTGCATGAGAGGATCCAGAACAAATTTAACCACTGGAGATGGTAATTATGAACCTAGTGTCGGGAGAGGACAAGGAAGCAGTTAGAGACGTCCACTTCAGATAGTAGTTCAAAAATTTTATGATCTTCATGGAAAATAGACAGTTTCTAGTGATGCCTCATAAGTACCCAAAGGGGGCTCAACGGGGAAGGAGAACTCATACTGGCGGCTCATAGAGGACATCCAGTGGAAAACCTTGTAGATTAGTGTCATCACTATGCAGCAAATGGTAGTCGGGGTGGAGACATTCATTTCTTCTCTCTTCTGTGGTAGGATAATGCCTGTGAGGGAAACGAACATGTGAATGCATCCAGGAACATTTATCTTGGCATTTGTGTTGGCGACAGGAGGGCGAGTGAACTTTAGAATCCTGATGCTCGCCAATTTGTAGAAGATTTTTTGGAATATCAGCTAGGGGAAGAGGCCATAGAGGGTATTTAGACAATTCCACCTCCTGTATGGGTGGATAGAGGCCCCTGTCAAGGGGGTTTATGAATATATAAACCCCACATCCCCTCTGGGATCGAACTTCAACCAATCTATTTTGAATGTCATCAGGAGCATTCCAGAAAAACTGACTGTTCAAGAGGTACTGAACCACATCTGGATGACTGGGGAATTCAATTTTCATCTATTCCTACTGCTAATGGGTGATTTTACTGATAATATCATAGGAACAGAATACCATTGATCCTATATCCTGGCATTTATAGGTGTAGTCATGTTGGAGAGAATAAATTGTGTGCCACTCTGCGAGTCATACACCCCGCACCAATTTTCCAAGTAATTTCAGTGTATGAAGAAGATGACCCCACAGGACTATTTAGGGGTGAGAGACATGGAGCATCCATGTGTGACGAGGAATATGTGGCTCATGTTCATGAGAGATTATGGAACAATGTAGAATAATCTACCTCTCCTCATGGTAATTTTCAGGATGGTGAAGGAGTATGCCAAAAGTTGAGTGGAAACCTACCCGTTAGAGATGATGAAGTAGCCAACTGTTCGGGCTTGTTATGGTGTGCCTCCACAAGCTTGAGGCCAGGTTTGGAAGAAGGTAAGGACGTCCCACGGGTTTTCATCTACCATGGTGGTGAGGCCCTTACCGATTGAGGCGAAGGTAGTGACGGTGGATCTAGTGACAACAGCGGACCAGGTGGTCCTAGAATAATAGAGTTATCCATATAGGAGGCCACTGAGAGGTTTCTATAGAATACCACTGGCTCCGGGGAAGCTGTAGTGCCATATAGTAATGTTGTAGAATGCCTCCATCCCAGAGGCCTATAAAATCTGGAATGGCAATAGGAAATTCCTCGGCCCATTCGGGATGTGGAAAATCTTGAACCATCTCAGGATGGACTTGCCGGGAATTGGTCCTATCTGGGCCGGCTTTGTAGTATCCCTAGAGGAAGTGGAGAAATAAATGACCCATTAGGAGGATTTTTTCCACTCTAGGGGTTTCCCACATCCAATGACAGACAGGGTGAAAGTGTTGTTGGATTAAACGACCCCACCATAGTTATCAGCTGTATAACTGATAGAGAACTTCCCACTTCCGGAAGAATTATATGAGTCCTCCTAGGGGAGGAGGCTGGTATAAGGATACCATTGGAGGAAGGCGGGGTCGATGATCAAGGCTCTGATCATGAGCAATTTATAGAGGCCCTTCCGGTATCTTCCTATACCCCATTCTTAGGGTCTGTTTCCATGTCATTTTGGATTATTGACTAATATTTGAACTGTGTAGGAGAACCTCATACACCGACGTGCTCCTACCCTACAGCAGATGCAGATGCAGGGACTTTGGGATCCGAACCTGCAGCTATAGTGATTACTGAAACTGGGGGGGGCCTTGGTACCCAAGATGGCTCCCATGAAGTTTTCAGACACACCTATAATTTACGGAGGGCCACGTCTTCAGGTCACCATAGAAATAGACCAGTAATGATACCGACAGTTCGAACTCTATAAGTTTCATTCAAACAATTCATGATGACCACTAATTAATGAGACTAATGAAATCTATGCCCCTCTTGTTATGCATAGTTCGTTAGATGGAATGTTCCTCCATGGCTAGGTAGGTCATCACATCTGGTGGCGCCTTTCCCAGGGGAATGTTGGTGATCGTGGAGGCAGATATCCAAACTGACCACGCAGCAGCACTCTCGACCACTGGTGGGGCCAATAGCATGGATAAACCTAAGATCAGTGTGGTGGGATATGATTATAAGGATCGATCACATATCCTAGGCCCCACCACACCCAAGAAAACACCATATTTGGACACTAATAATGAGTTCCTGAGGGTGTTCCCTACATTTTTTCCTGCCAACAGTGTCAACTGGGACACAATGACCTCTGATGAAGAGGATAGAAATATAGTCTATCACTGATTGTGGATGCTAATCAGAAACATCATTAATAACACCCACAAGTGAAATTTTGGATGAGATGGATAGAATTCATTCACGACTATGTGAGTTGTGTGCTGGGGGAGTGGATGACCAACGTCCAAACATGCTTGTCCGAGATCTTATGGTGGAGAATATTCTGGAGCATGACAATGACTTCAGTTTGGGCTGGAAGTGAAGGAAATCAGTGAACATCCAGAGGCTCCAAGAGGTATAAAACTAGGTTCAGTGGCTGTAGATACAGGTGGATGATCACTTAGCCTTCCACAATGAGAAATCAGAGCTAATATTGATATTAAAGGCCCTTCTAGCAGAGGATGAAGAGCGCATGATGCAAGCCTCTATAGAAATTTCCTATGTCCGGACTAACATAGAGCAGTCCCGGATCGTGGTTGACGAGTTGTGCCTTGTCGTTTCTGAGTAAGAGTGGGAGCTTAATATGAGACAATAAATCATGGACTCCTCAAGCCAGAGGGTGGTGAAGCTACAACGCTCTTTTGATGGGATTATCACATCCATGGGGGGGGATTGACCCTTGGGTACTGTAATGATAACAATCCCATGAATGTGCTTTCATGATTTTATTATTTTATTCCAGATGCATACATGAGTTTCATTATTTGTATTAATTTATTACATTATGATAATATTCGGGGATCATCCAATGATCAATCCCTACACTCATGTGGGATGAGCCTGATGTGAGAAACATGGGATGACCACCATATTATTCCACCAAAATGTAAGAGTGTAAACCAAGCATCGAGCATCCACGGGTTTTGAACAACAAATCAACATTTTCAAAAAGAAAAGGGGGGATTACCAGCTAATTGATGAGGACCTCAAAAAAGTCGAGTCATCACTTACCCAATGTGTAGTAGTGAACGAGTGGGGTAACAATAGGGGAAATGGAATTAATCCATACATAGGCAAAAATAATGTGTGAATCATTATACAAAAAATTTGGAACACCATTGGATGGTATGAAAATTAAGAAAAACTATTGATCATGTTCGTAACACTGCATCCTATTGTGTTACCCTGAAATAGAGATAAAAAATGAGTGGTAACCACTGACCATGTTCGAAACACGAGACCTGGCTCAAAATGTCATCCATTTGTCTTCAAGAACGTTCTCCATGGAAAATTAGTGAACCATATGTTGAGATTCCATACGATTAGAGGGTTCCCATAGACGTGAAAGAGGAATAGGGTCTGAATGAAGGGAACACAAAGCATGGTGTTGGAGTGATGGGTTTTCCGAATAAAGTCCAACAATAATTAAATCATGCCACCATGATGAAGGAACATTAGGTGGGAGTATCCATCTGATCAAGGATCAAACATACATCCATAGAGAACTACATTGGCATGTGATCTAGTGCACCCATGATTAACATCGGGCATCCTAAATTTGTTCAGTGTAGAACCACAGTTTAGTGTCATGTGTCAAGGACATGTGGGATCATGAAGTTTAATGTCATACGATATGATGAAAATTGAAAGGGAAGATTCTAAGAAGGGAACATTTGTTGAGCTATCAATAGACCCATTGTGAATGATGACATAAGGAGTGTTCACCACACCAAGTTTCCTTGTAGGAAGTTATTTCGGTCAATGGACCAAGAGTGAATATTAGTCTGGGGCCAAGGCAAAGTGCTCAGGCATTCTTACTTAGACCATGAATATAGTAATCACGCCATATGTAGTTCTAAGAGCACTGTTTAACTTCATGTGGGATGATGAACGGAATGTGTGACATGGCTGTGCCAGAACACGTCCAACCAGAACTACTAAGCCCACATGAGTCGTGGTCGATGTTGGAACCAATATGTATTTTTGGGACTTTCCTAACACAGGAAGGATCATGTTAGGGGTGATGGGATACAAGGTGAACAACATCCCAATGATGGTGACTCGACTATATAACACACTGAGATGCATGGAGGAGTAAAGCCGAGTATTTTGGAATTCCACTTGAACATATGGAAGTGGAAGTATGTGAATCATGATTCATGAGATCTAGACCACAATGATGGTGGCATGATGATAGGGTATGAAAATTGACCATGTTCGAAACAAAGTATCCATTTCGCATTAGCCAAGAATGGGTACAGACAAATTAGGGTTGATTGCTGACCATATTAAAAACATGGGACCGCTCGCAAATGTTTTCTGAGGTCCTCAGGAACGTTGGACGAAGATGGTAGGTAAGACAATGTGGCATGAGACCATGTCGTAAAGGGGGTACAATCAGGCTAGGAAGAGAAAGAGGATCTAAATTATGGTCTCACGAATCTTGGACATGGAATGATGGAATGTCCCTATAAACATTCCACAATTCAGGCACTACCACAACAAATATGAGTACGACAATAAGAGGTATCATATATATGTAGTCGAGTTTGCCTCCATGGAAAAGGGTCCTAAGGTTTCACGCTTCCATCATAATGATCGTATGATGGGCCATTGAGGGCGATTGATATAATGGACATGGCAGAGGGCGGTGATGTAGCTGAACTCAATGCATTGTTCCCATATGGATACATTATTTTAGTGTCATATGACTCTAACCATGTGGGGAAAAGACATCGGGGGAACATTATATGACTATTTCACAAACCAACGTAAATGAGGACCCAGGAGGTACTTGATACACCACATGTTCCCAATAGAATTTGAGCTGAGGGGATGAAAGAGAGGACATGATTTTATATTCAAGGGGTTGGACCCAGAGACAATATGTCTTGGTAGTCCAACGTATCTATTAATGATGAAAATCAAGCCAAATGCAGTTCTAGGGATGTCACACAGTTTAATGTTTAGTGGCAAGGACAAATAGTGTTAATAGTTTACGGTCATAGAACTCAGACCAAAGAGAAACAGAACTCTTCCATACGGGCGAAATCCTCAATCCAATCCTTAGGTCGCTGTGAGCTCTACCCGATGTGGTAAAGAATGGCAGAAAATTAATTTGCATCATGTGGAATACCCGCAATGGGGAAATCGGTACGGAGCCTCAAATGATTCCTTACAGCACATTTTTCCTCCTAAGGTGGAAATGCACCCTGAGGGATAATACCACAAGTGTTGAAGTTCCATATGGATATTATGATGTGGAAAATGATGTGAATCATGTAACTAATATATTTGGGCATGATGGGATTGGGGAGAAAATAGATGATAACTATTGAACATACTTTAATCATGTAATCCATATCTGGTGACCTGAAATGGGGACAAAAAATGAGCATCGACCGCTGACTTTATTCACAATCATATCAATTTTTGGTCAATAGCCTTGAAAATTTTGGCATGATATGATTGGAGATCCCTTATAATGAGTGTATATACCATTCTGGGGCCATTTAGGATGTGAAAGGTGATAGAAACCCAAATAAAGCAGAGCAGGAAGCCTGAGGATTGGTGATATCATGTCCATGTAGGATTGAACACCTTTGGTGTGGAACTAGAGTTCTCCTGGGCACATTATTAAACTACTGAAGAGGTTCGAGGGTCTTAGCTTAAGATCATTTGACTCAAAAAGATTAGTGTAGGCTAGGTGGACGAATAAATCCCATGAGGAATGAGTATATGGAATAGTTGTTATAAACCATATGTGTATGGGGACATAAGCTAGTACCACACCACATAACCTCCCATCAGGAGGAATCTGGCCAAGGGTCCATGATGATAAAGAGGTTTCCAAGAAACATGGCTAAACCCAAAGACATAATTTCTGGGTGGTCCTAAGTATCCCATGTAAATTTGAGTCATGCAAAACATAGTTCTAGGAATGTAACATTAAGATACAATTTCTAGAGAAATTAAGGTTGTGCGAGTCTGGCCCTTGCAAAAAAAAGAAGTGGCATTTAATAAATCTTCTCTTCCCTTTAGAAGAATGAGTGTTGTTTTTTTGGAAGCAATGGAACTAAGATATAATGTCTACGCATCACCACAAGAATCAAGTTGTGTGTAGGAATTGACAAAGGGTATGGTGAGTGACTGATACCAAACACTATGTGCCCTTGAATAAGGGAACCATGATGCATTGTTGTTTTATGTCATGCAGCAAGGATGATAATATCACTATTTATGGTCATGTGATGGGACCATCGATTCATTTTTAAAGTCGTGCAGTATAGATGCAATAGTTTACAATCATGTGGGACTAGGCTGCATAGTTTAATGTCATATGTCCTAGACATTAACACACAAGATGAGGTTTGAAATCAAATATGCATGGTAATATAAAGCATACCCAACGTGAATGAGGACGAGTTCCACATCATACCGTGCATGATTCTAAGGTGTAAACCTGAGGATGAGGGGATACATAAGTTTCGAGTAGATGGGATAGGAGAGGCTTGACCTCAGTTGTGATGGACACGAAGATGGGTTGTCCTGGTGTACCTACGTTTCCCATGGGAATAGAAATCAAGAAATATGTAGTCATAAATGATATGATGGTTTATGGTATTAGATCTTAGACCAGAGAGGTGTAATCCTTCCAAGTAGGTGTAGACATCAATCCAGTTCCTAATCCCACGTGGGTCAAACTCGGTGTGGTAAACAATGGTGGAAGAGGTTTTTTTGGAAATACCTGGAATTCACACCAAAGGGATGTTGGATCGAAGCTTTGAATGATTCCTTACCATGGCTTTTTTTTCTTAAAGTGAAAATTCGCATGAGGGATAGTACTAGGAGCATCGAAATTTTATTTGGACCTGATGGGGGTAGAGAATGATTTGAATCATGTAACAAATATTTTTGGATTGAGGGGATTGGTGTTATGATGGAGGATAATTGTTGACCGTGTTCGAAATACATCATCCATATCATGTGAACTGAAATGGAAACAAAAAATGAGCATTAACCACTTACCATATTCAAAATTTGGGTCTCGTTTATATTTTTTGTTCAAGACCCTTGAGGACGTCGGCCCGAGATGATAGGAGAGCCCTTAGGCTGAGTATCTTCATCATTTAGGGGCCCTATTGGATGTGAATGGAAATCGAAACCCAAATAAAGGGGAACACATAGCCTAAAAATGGGTGAAAGCATGTTCAGGTAGAATCTAACACTCCACATTCTAGTCTAGAGTAATCATGGTCCAATTGGTGAATCATCGGAGTGGGACAAGGAACCTAACTTAAGGGGATTTGACATATAGAGATGAGAGTAGGGAAAGAGAGTGAAGTTTGTTCGAAATAGAGTTATGTGGAATGGTTTTTATAAACCCAATGTGATTGAAGAAATAATCCGACAACACACCGTATACCCCTCTTCTTGAAGAACATGTTCGAATGGGCCGAAATGATAGGGAGGTTTCTAGGTTATGGGTCTGTAACTGAAGACGAAATGTTCAGGTCCTCCTTCGTATCCCATGAAGACGAGAATCGTGAAATAAATTGTTCAAGCGGTGTGTGAAATTTAGCTTTATGATGGTAAGGATAATGATAGGGGCATGTTATCTCATACAAGGATGTGTATGTCACAACATGTAAGCTGACGTGAAAGAAGACATAATCTCATACCACAACATTCAATCCAAAGTGAGTACTTGGGCTAGGGATGGAAAGGTCAGGCGTCCTAAGGAAAAGCCTTGAATGGAAAGTCATGTCCAACATGCATTTTTACATCTTGTAGTGAGGACAAAGGTGATCTTAATTTAGTTTCATTGAGGTCAGACCATAGATACCTAGTTTAAATTCATATGCAAGGGACATAGAGGGAGAATCATCGTGCATATGGGACTCCACAAAGAGGAAACAAAGAGAGAGGACAACTGTTGACTAGGTTCCCAAAAAAGTATCCACCATTGTGTGGTCAGTGTTTTGTGGAAAGGAATTTATCATCGACCATTTAATATACTTTCAAAATTGGACATGCATAAATTTTCCTCCCGCAATCCTCATGGACGTTAGCTCGTAATGTTAGGAGAGCCCTTGGGCCTAGCATCCATGCAATTTAAGGGGACCATTTGAATATTAAAGATGATGGAAACCCAAATGATGGGGCTGACGAATCATGGTGGGGCTAGTTCTCATTGGGAAAACAAGTAATCGTGGGAGGTCTCAAAGGGTGTATGTGCAACATGGAAAACAAGCCCGATGTGAATAAATATGTGATTACATACGACACCACACAATCCTGAGTGAGAACTCGGGCCTGGCGACCGAAATGGTCAAGGTACCAAAGGTTGGGTGTCCCGACCCCCAATAGTCGTATGATCCCTCATGCGCGTATTCCCTTTAATTAGCTCCTAAGCCCCCAAAAGCAATGCTCAGTGTGGGAATCTATGAGTAGGACTAGGCTCTTCCCCTCACCTGAGGGTAAGAAAGCTAGAACGACACTCCTACATGAGTCATAACAAGATTGGGAGAGATGGTGGGGCAGAATGAACCACTACACTCCATGTATGGTACATATGGTGGTTGAGACAATGACAAAGGATAACTTTTGATATGAATCGAAATATATAATATAAATCATATGACATGAAATGGGAACAACAAATGAGCATCAACTTCATACCATTTTAATATTGTGGGACTCGTATCGGATTGTTGTCCATGATCCTTGAGGACGTTGGCCCAAAGCAATAGGATATCCCTTGGACTATATATCAATACCATTCTAGGTCCCTTTTGGATGTGAAATATTATTGAAAACCAAATGGTGTAGTGTGCGGAGAATAAATGTGCCCGTGAAAAGTAATGTAATTTTGGATAGTAGAAGAGGTGAGGATCTTAAGGAAGGATGGATTCATGGTATGGTCATGATGAACAATACATGAATGATGTGAAATCCTGCACCACACCATGTGCTTCATCAAAATGGGAGGTCCCGATGATTGTGGTCGGTCCAACAAATGAAATGTCTAGGCGGTCAAATGTAACCCATGAAGATGGGAATAAATCTATACATAGTTCTTGAGATGCAGTTTAACGTCTTGTAGAATGTCACCCAGTTTATGGTCTTGTAGGACTGTAATGTTTAAGGTCATGCAGGACCAGACAATTTAATTTCATGCTGATCTGTAATGCATTTTAAGGTCGTGCGGGACAATCACACAGTTTGGGGTTGGGCAGGACCATATAGTTTAATGTTTTGGAGGACTGTGGTGTTGTAGGGGCTTAGGAAAATTATTTCTTGAGGAAAATGGCATTGTTGGGAGAAGTTATATGCTCACAATACATTGTAACTAGTGGGTATGCTTTATTGAAGAAAAACATGTGAACAATGAAAGGTTCTACACATTCGGGTTCCAGCATGGGTGGTTTCTATCAAGGTATCATTGGTTCCCTCAAAGAAAGTACCAAGTCTACTTGAAAGAAGGAGCTGCGGAATTCTTTCTTGTTGAAGGAACCAGTTATCTTGCTCTGGTGCCTTTCCAGATTGTGTAGAGCATGGAGCCTATTCGTGTTGAGTGCTTCCAACGTAGCTAGATGGATTTGGGCTACGTTATTTGGTGCATTATGATCATAAACAGCTGTGAAAAAAGAGGGAAATTAAATATTTATATGTAGGATGGACTCCATCCCATATAATAGGGAATATGGGGTCATCTGAGCGGAATTACGGGTCATTGTCTGATAATCCCAGAGGGCGTTCGGGGGCATTTCTGGCCAACTCCTTTTTATTCTGGCAAACCATTTTTTGCAGAATTTTAGCCAGTGTTTTGTTCAATTCTTCGATCTACCCATTTTAATGGGAATGATATAGGGGTTATGTTTAGAATGGATATTATACTTTGCATACAATTTCATTATCTCAACTACTCGGACGTTCATTCCATTATCGGTGAGGACACAATGAGGTAATCTAAATTGATAGTTGATATTATAGATCACAAAGTCAACGATGGAAAGTGTCATTTCCACCTTGAGTGGTACATCCTTTTCCTACTTGGAGAATAAATCCGTAGCAGTCAGGATGAATCTGCAATGGCGAGCTTCCACTGGTGGATATGGTTGTATGACATCGAGTACCAATACTACAAATGGCCATGTACTTTGTGGAGTGGAGAGGCTCTGGCTGCCGATGCATTATGTTATCATGAATCTGTCACGAATGTCGCCTTTTGGATTACTTGATGTAGTCATGAATCATCGAGGGAAATAGTACTCCAGCCTCTGGATCTAGTGAGATTGTTTTTCCACGCTTTGGTGAGCCTTGTAGAAACTGGCATGATCCTCCTACATGTCTTAGAATATTTTGACTCCTTGAATGTGAAAAAGGAGAACCACATCACGCCCTTTCTTGTAGAGGATATTCCCACAATTGGGACCATCCTAGAGGGTAATCTGTTGTGTTCGGAATCAGATTCACTCGTTCCCAACCCTATATTATAAGATATTACCATTCTGAAGATACTCAACAAATGGGGCTCTCCAGTTGGGAATCAATTCATTCACTACATCCAGGGAACCTAGGGGTCCTCAAATGGAGGCTTCAGTGGCAATATGGCTCACCTACAGGCCATCATAATCATCTGGGTGATAGGGGAAATGAATCACCTATGTGCCACGTGGATAATTAGGTCATCCTGCTCAGGCTCTGCTAGTGATGCAGTTAGGTTGGCCAGGGCGTCAGCTCGACCATTTTGAGATAGGGGGACATGAGTAACATCTGGCCAAGATGGGAACATGGCCATTAGCTGACAAGTGCACTCCAATAATGGTAAAAGATCTAGATTTATAATGGAATAGGAACTGTTGATGTACATGATGACTAGTTCAGAGTCCCCATCCACATGAAAATGGGGCACATCAATCTCAAGGGTCATATTGAGGCCAGTAATGAGAGCGTGATACAATGACTCATTGTTGGTGCAGCCATATATCCATAGGAATTAGTATGGTATATGTTCTTCAGTTGGGGTAATGATGAGGATACTTAGGCCCACTCTGTTGAGTCTTGGGTCATTGAAACTCCATCTAGTGGGGTTCCGAGAAGTGCCATTGAAGTGAATTTCAAGCATGAAATGGTTTGGTATACTGAGATAATCTATCCATCAGGAAAATCAATGTCTAAGGACTATTCCAAAAGAGCTGGATGGGCAACAAGGAAGTCTTCGCATCCACGCCCCTTAATGGATTTTGAAGGAAAAAACTGATGTAGAACTACTGGAGGATCACAACAGATTATGCTAGATGGCATGTCGACATGGGGGGTTTATGATGCACTTCAGGGGATCTACTCGGGACACCAGTTGTACCATATGATGTTGCAAGTAATTTCACAGCTTCTTTACTATGAATACGAGTGCATGTTAGCTCTTCTAGATTGGGGAGTACCTGGTCACCGTATCAAGGATCATGTAGTAGAGGTAGTAGATGCTATTTTATTTTCACAAATATTTCTTCTGGTTGAGAAGGATATCGAGAGATCTTTCTAGGGAGGTCAAATAAACGACCAACAGCCTTATGGAGATGGGTGGAATTATGACCGGTGGCAGAAGAATATATTTATTGATTTCCTTAAAAGAAGTCTGACACTCTTCGTCCCACTAATAGACAATGTATTTCTTTTTTATCTGAGAAATGGGCATAGACTTCATGGCTAAATTCAAGATGAATCATAAAATGTAGGCTATGTGGACTTCAGCACCTAGAAGTTCTAGAATATTGCTTAGAGGAAACATCTGTGAAATGGAATTAATATTCTCGGGGTCGATCTAAATGAGCCTATAAATGAAAATGAAGATGAGAACTTTCTATAGGTAACCACAAAGGCACACTTCAATGGTTTCATCTTCAAGTGATGGGAACAGAAGAAGCCAAACTCGTTCTCAAGGTCTCCATGATGGTCCTAGCACTAGAAATATTTGACCACCAGGTCACCAATGTAACATGTTACCTTCTACCAATGTTCCGAAAAATGGCTTAAATATGTGATGAAAAGCCGGTTGGTAGGTGTCACCTGTATTCATTAAACCGAAAATCATGAATCGGTAACATAAATTAAGTTATAGAACACTAAAGGCTGTAGAATACCCGTCCTTGGTGTCCATTCACATATGATTATACCTGGAGTACCAATCCATGAAGGAGAGAGCATGAACCCAGTTGCAACGTCGATCAACAATTCTTTCATTGGAAGGGGAAAATCATCCTTCCGACAGAGACGGTTGAGTTATCGGATGTTGATGTTGACTATGATCTATCCATTCATATTCTTTACTGGAAAAATGTTGGATATCCATTTTGGGTACTCGAACTCCATAATTAAATTGGATCTTATGATCTTATCGACTTCTTCCTCTACCAAGGCACCGTGAGAAGGGAGCAACTTTCTGGGAGGCTGCTTGAACCTGCGATGATTTGCTGGGAGACCATGGAGGTGGACAACTACCTGAGGATCTAGTCCTAGAATCTTGTCATAACTCCAGGTGAACACATCACAATGTTGTTTCAAAAAGTATATTTACTTTTTTTTGCTCCTCGTGGGGCATAGTGGTGCTGAACAATGTGGTTCTCGAGTCTGCCTTGCTATCGAGGTTCACCTGAACCAACTAATTGTCTGTGCTAGAGATGACCTACTCAATGGTGGGGAAGAATCCTCTAAATCCTAGATTTCACCTATGGAGGGGGAAACCACTACAGGTGGAGTCTCTTCTGACATAGAAGATCCTGATATGAGGTGGGTACCCGCCTGAGCGGTAGTGGACACTGCATCAGAGGACTCCTTTGCTACCGCAACTGTAGTGATGATGGCTGTAGATCCGATTATATCATTACTTCATCCTAATGAGGAACGCATGGGGATATAAAAGAAATTGTGGCATGTCGACTAGAGCCTATAAATTAGAGCCCGGTGAAATAATAAATAAGGACATATTGGAATTGCCTTGGGACTAACATCTCAGTACCTTCTGGGAGTAAGAGGATAAGGGATCACCGAGGCATAATTCATATAAGAATACGAGGTGATCTTTTGGAATCTATTAGAATAGGGAATGTGTAACCCCCCTTGTTCCTGAAACAACGAATCATTGTCCAATTTTCAGGGTTGTAGTCTAAAATCGATGGATTGGAAAGATGTTGTCATCATCAAGATCAGTCCATGGGTTTATCTCAGTCAAAAAATTCCCAAACTCACTAGTCTGAATCTGCATGTCATTTCTATTGTAGTTGTCAGCATCTAGGTATCAATATTCACAAGTGGAAATGGGAGACACATCACCATGAATGATGACAACTCATCAATTGAAGGAGTAATTGAGGCACTTATGGTATGATGAGGGAATATCTGCATGTGTGTGGATCCATGGCCTTCCCTTCAATGAATTATAGGTGGTGACCTGAGAGACAAACATAAATTTGGTGATGGAAATTAGACCACTGAAACATGCTCTTAAAAAAGATCTTGTGGACCGGTGTCTGTTCTTTCATGTCATATCCTTAGATTCTCATGTCCGATGGAATCTGGTCATCAACAAACAATCTCAGTTTTCACAGTGTCCGGGTTGGGATTTGGTTGATTCCATAGCCCATGTCAACAAAATAGCGAAGAACCCCCATTCTAATTAAATTGTTAGTGATCTAGAATGGGAAAATGTAACCATATTTGGGAGATACCAAATCTTCTCCATATAATGAGATGATGTCTGGACATTTAGCATTCTTGACCACCTCAGCATCAAAGGCTTATACGGCTGCTACCTCCCTATTAAACTGGAGGGGGCTTTTAAAAGACACAATGAGGGAATAAAACATATCTGATGACATTAAAAGGGCCTCAAGGATGGAGAGCATTGATGGAATAATTCAATGATGCTTGATAAAATCATACTTCCTTTCCAGGAGTGAACTTTTACTTAAAGGAGGTCACTATATAATAGGAGGTGTGGGGGGCCGACTAACTAGGCTAGTGGCTAACTGGTGCTAGGAATATCCCTATACTCTCTAGTTGATGCCTATAGAGTGGCTACCAGATGGGGACCACATGACTGATACTGGCCTATTGTAGGGTGTGGCTGGTCATAGCATGGTCGAGGTGTCTCTTCCTGGTCCAATAACATGACAGGCGGAAAATTTGGACCTGATGTAACCAGATGAGAAGGATGTGTACGATATGCTCTACAGTGGGCAGACTATCTAGTATCAATCACCTGTGTAGATTGTATTGAATTATTGACAGATGCACTTAAATGGAATATATATTCATGGCTCCGTCGTCACTAACAATGACTGGGGACATTGGGAGGGTCTACCAAGTTCCCCATCGTTAGGAATCCTGTATTGGTTTGCATGCTCAATAGTGTTAACTGGGGCATACCCTTGACCATCACTCCAAAATTTATCCAATATACATGGATTCATTGAGGAATATGCATATCCAATGGCATGAAAGCACTGAGAGTGAGTTATGACTTTTTCATTGGTGGGGAACATTGCATTCCGGTACTCAACTGGTGCTTTCTCTACATGGAGGGAAAAGGCTGAGACAGAGATACAGAAGTAGTTTTTTCAGCTTATGAAGGCTTTAGAAAATTTAGTTATGTATGGATAACACCAAGGGGACATGCATCAATTTTACGAGCCATCAAGTAGTCATACCATTTGGACTCCCAGCTAGAAACCCGATGGTACTAACCTTCTCTATCACTACTGTTGTCCTACTGCACGAAGACACATGCCACATGATAAGGAGTAGGGCCGAAACAGACAATGTTGTTATCAATCTATTCTTGTACTCAATATTTTAACACATATAAAAGCCTAAGAGTGCATCCCAGGATCTGGTGGTAGGGGAAGTAAATAGGGTGATCAGTGAGGTTTTCCCCTTCATGCATTCTGCACTCAGTGTAACGTAGATTATCATGATACATGGCACTGCAGATGTAACTGGGGACATATCCCACATTGAACTAGTAGGTCTAGTTTATCCTATCTAGAATGGTGGAACATGGAGAATGACCCTGAAATGAGGCTGGTGGAACCTGCCTAGGAGGTAGAACATGGTTACCATGCCTGGGTGGTGGCGGCGCATTGCTCGGGGGAACCTACTGATTCTAAGGTGGGTGCTACTAGGCTAGTGGTTGCACCTAAGGTGGAGGGACTCTATGAGGCTATGGAGGCAACTCCACTAGAAGTAACTCAATTCACCTAGGTTCCTCTGTCTAAGACACTATGGTGGGATCGGACCTCATGTCCCTTCTTGTAGGAATTGCTGGAGGAAACGGACGTGCCTGATTAGCCTATTGTAAGGCCTCTTCTAGGAACTGGGCCTTATTAGAGATATCTTGGATTCCCCTAGGGTAGTTCTAAGTGATCAAGTAGGGGACCAGTTTTGTCTTGAAGATCCCTATGAACATTTTTTGTAATTTCTACTGAGTTAGTGGCATGTCAATAGAGTATGTGGGTCCTTTCCACCGGGTGAAAAAGTCTGCGGTGCACTCATCAGGAATCTTCTTGCACTTGAAGAGGTCATCAATATTCTTCTTTAAAGTGGGGGAACTGAACTAGAAGAGTAATTTCCTACGGAGGCCCTCCCAGCTAGCCAATGATCTGATAGGGAGCAAGATGTACCAGAAAAATGGAGGCACATCAAATGTTTGAATGAAACATTGAATCTTTGTGGCCTCCATCTGTGCTGGAGTTCCCAACATGGTACCACACCTTGATATAACGTAGGAAAAGTGTCGTAGTGGGTCCCCCATCCTGATGAAGGTAAAAAAAGGAGGGATTCCCAAAACCTGGGGGTGCTAGCATATCATCCACCCTTACAGAGTATGGTTTTTAATCAGGCAGGATTACCACTTTTCCAGTCTATAAGGCCCCAAGACGGGCGATGAGTGATGCCATTAGATCATCCGGGTGGGGGTTCTTGTCTCAATGGGGATACCTAACCAATAGTGCATTGGTGTGATCTTCAATGTAATGAGCATGTCCGGCGGATCATGGTGTGGCTGTATAATGACTTGTGAAGTAGCTGGGGGAACCTGAGAAGGGTCTTGAGGATTTCCACACAATTTAGGAGGATTTGGTGAGACATACTACACCCTTTTTCCATAAGATCCAGCTTCAACCCTATATACATGGGTAGGATGGTCAGGGTCTCCTAGTGGCAATTCGCTGAGGGGATGTTGTGCCTGCTCCTGCTGCCTTTTCCTAGGATCAATATAGTTCGGTCATAGCTTAGCAGTGCATTCATCAAGGAGTTCTTCATCCATCTTCTTCTATTCGGGGAGTTGCTGACGCAACGTGGCTTTTTTAGGGTCTTCCTTCATCATCTGCACTGAGACAAATATATTAGAGGGTTCAAATGGTTCGAGGTGTTTCTTTATCCTTGTTAGGATTCTGGTTAAGGACTAGTAATTTAATGGGAATGGGAAGACCCAATAGATTCCTATGTTGACGAGTAATCCTTCTTGATGGATCCAAAAAGTGTGAAAATCCCTTAGGGGTGGGTCCTCTCCATGAATCTCTAGCTCATTCTCATCCTCTCTAATATCAGCCATGTTAACCGAAAATCTTCCTGGAGGCATATCATCTATGTCACCTAGAAACTAAGGTTGTTTCCAGATAATACTGAAGAGGAGGGCAGCATACTACCCCCATCCATGGATCTGTACATGGGGAGAAGCCTCTTTGAAAATCCTGCAGAGTACCCTGAAGCTCTGAATGCACCATTGCTGGATAGCCCTACGATGACCTAGTGACTTATGGAACTGGGCCACAGGGAGTGTGGCCAAATCAACTAGCTGACATTGTTCGCCAATGTACTTGAAATGTTCTTGGATATTATGGTATGCCACCCACTGATTACGAATATATAAATGAGTCACTCTGAGGGTTTGACGGAAACACTCAACTTTATCTTGGGTGAGGGATTCCGGCACAAAAAAAAATTGGCGCTGCATCCATCCAGAACATCATAGGGACGTGTTCTGTGGTGAGGATATCCAATAATCTCCTCATATTGGATTTATGGTTCAACCCTTCATTTCACAACTCATCATCTGAAGGTTTCTGAAGAACATGTAGTTATACTAATGCAGACCACTGGGACGGCTGGCCTGCCGATGGAGAATATGGTGAGTGAGCTAAAAACCCACCCTATCACAGGATATCCCTTGAAGAGTAATGTGACTTAGCCATGACATCATGGAAAGATGGGATGACTACCGTAGGTTCCAACACTGGGTATATGGATACACAAGATGGACCACAGTGTTGTCCATCCACCATTGGTCCCCCGAATAGATCTACATGATCTCTTGTCAAGGTAGGGAGTTGATCTGGTGATGATGTTTGTCATTGCACAACCACTACATATGGATATTCCAAAATTTCATCCTCTTAGATATACTAGCAGAGGGAGGCAAGAATCTGATGGACCTCGAAATTTGGAAGTATTAGGCTGATGCCCACTGTTCCTTCCCCAACCCTTGACATAGAGGATCTAGGATAGGGTTCCATCACTGAGTCTAGTTCCGCTTCAAAATTTGAGAAGCCTACCGGTTTGATCTCAGTATAAATCCTCTCATCGTTCTTTTTATGGCAGCGATGACCAACCCTCCTACCCCAGGATGGTTCTTCAACACAGGGTATATTTCAAGCATGAGGAGGACCTTCAGCTGTACTGGTGTTGGGGCCAAGAGGGAATTCGCCTGTGTAAGTCAGGGTGCGAGGAGAACCAAGATATATATCAAAGGGGACATGGGGTGGAATTCCTTGGGAATTGATAGAGTGGGTATGACCTCCGCTCAGATCGATATGAGCATGCTTATGACCTCCAGGAATTTTTACCCTAGCAACATCATTATAAGGAATGTCCTCATATCGGCCATGCCGAACATGTGTAACACCGCCATGATTGGTGTTGGTGAAACAAATTTTTCCTTCACCACTCAAATTTACAAGGTAAGGGGGACCTTCTTTGACAGTCGGGAGGACGTTGAGAGACCCCCATGCAGTAGATTGACCTGATGTGCAATGTCCCCACACCAGTGGTCTATGTTAGGAGGCATGACTCTAGACCTGATGTAATGAGAATAGGATAGGATTTAATGTGGATGTCCCCATTGTGAGGAGTTCCCACATTTGGACTGAGGGTAGAATGATCCGGACCTCCATGCTGATCTTGGTAGCAGAAAAGACCCATCTTTTCCATGGTGGTGGTACATGGAGGGACTCTGTACTGATGCGACCACTACTTGCACAGGCAACTGAGAGAGTCGACCTAGCCTACCCATGGGGAAGTTGGGGACTCGATCCAGGCTAGGTATACATGTCCCCCTACTCAAAGTACATATAGGGTATATGATATACATCGACGATGGCTCGAGCCATATTAGTCGCTAACGTTGATGCCCCTTGATGGGCGTCCTCTTCAGCTTGTTCCCAACTCTGGCGTTGGGTTCTATAGAGTACGTCCAAACAGTGTAGGTGCATGGATTACATGCTCCTCGACTCAAGTAAATGGATGTTGGAACTAGTGCAACCTAGTGGTAGCCCTCTTGGGGGCCCCTGAAACAAAATCTCAATTGGGATGGCCCAAACATCCCCTACCTCATCAGTGTTGGGGAGAGAGTCGTCAAGGAATTTTGGGGAGAGGCTCCCAAAACGATTGTACATTTGAGTGGGGAGATGTGGATCCTAGAGCAGCTCCTAGGGATGGTAGTGGTGAAAGGTGCAGACTCCTCTAGATCCTGGTAGGACATCTCCCATGTTGGAAAAATCCCCACCGCCTTGTACTGGCGTATGAGATCATTGATCACCAAATGATGAATGAATTCAGTTGGGGAGTGGGAACCAGACCTTTGTATATGTGGAGATTGTTTCAAAAGAGGGGGATCCATGCAAGACTACCGTGTTCCAATTTCCCCTGCCCCTGCATCGTTGGATGGGCGGTGATCAAATTCTTGTAGTATCTTGGTTCCTAAAATGTAGATAGATTAACCCATTAGTGCTGAAACAAAAATAATCGACGACCAATGTACCAATGACATTCTGTCTTCCATGGTTGGTAATATGAATCCACACTAAAAATGCCGCATACCAGGATGTCCAATGATTGGATTACCCCAACTTCTTGTGAGTTCCATGCCAGGCTCGCTATTTTCATGGCGGGACATGACACTAGATAGCAGGATCTCGTAACATGGTAATCAACTGATGTCTCAATCGCTACTAATATCCATATTGAGGAGAATAACATCACAATAGGTTCACCATTTTTGTTTCCAATGCCTTCACTAGGAAGTGCACGTCCGTCTGTTGGAGGATGTTGAAGACGTGCTAACTGTTTCCCCACATTCCCACATTCCAAAGGGGGGGTGACATCCATCACTTATTTATGGATATTTTCTCCTTCATTTAAATATGATGATGGGATGTTGGTTCTTCATTTCTTGGATTCCCCCTCCGAAATAACCACATATTTTGGGCCTCCCATATAGTCTTAAGATGTTTTTCATCAAAATAATCATAGTTCCATATCTTCATGGACACCGGTTAATTACACTACTTCTTTCGGGACATACCAAGGGGTCGGGTCAGGGCAGCAACCTTCAGTTGGTGGAGTAGTCACGTTGGACATTAGTGGCATGTCTGGATGCTGGAGCACTAGTTCATCTTGTTTTCTTTCCCAAATTATAGGGATTCACAAGGGCTTGCAAGACCAAGGAATTCCATGTCGAATACAAGGAATTATATTCCACAGACATGTATTTTATGTTTTCCTCAGCTTCCCATGTTTAACACAGTGAATGATCTAGGTTTAACTTCTAGTGGATAAAGATCGAGTTGATCGGTACAATGACTATAGTTGATTAGATGAGTGTGACCCATGGGGGGAAACACTAATGCTAGGCAGTGAATTGGCATGATCTCATTATGATATGGTGACCCAAATAAGAATTAGGATGGATGATGGATGGTTAAATAATGTGGCGGGAGAATGAGAGGGAACCAACGTGAGGACGGTAGTGAAGTTGGGATTGAGCATTGAAGAGACATCATATGTATCCCCGTGGAAGTGAGTCAATGTTTTCATAGTTAGGTGGGATGATGGGACACTTGAGGAGGCATCCCGTGATAATGGACACATGGATGGGATCCAGAGGAAATAGACCCCCCAAGTTGGGGTATGATCTTTCCGAAACACATGGGATCGAGATGTAGACCAGGATGACTCATGAGTGATGGGATTCACCATCAAAGAGGCTTATTATGTATCCTCATGGTAGGAAATCAATGTCCATGCATTTTATCGTAATATGGAATACTATCGATTGTGGTTTATAATGGATTACCACTGACTGAGTGTGATAATGGATTACTGCTGATTTGGGTCACAATGGCTTACCGTTGGATGGACTCACAACGGCTTACCACTGGATGGGGATCACAATGGATTATCACTAGATGGGGTCAGAACGACATATCGCTAGATGTGGTAGAACCACATGGAGGTTTCTTTCATACCCTCTCTTGAAGACAAGGATCAAATCCCACATAGATCGAGCTGGTGGATGCAGGTTAACATCATTCAGGATGAAAAGGGGACATGCAATTTAACATCATGCAGGATGATGGGGATCTGTCGTGGAGGTGTTCAGAACCCGTGGTTGTAGGGATTGAACCTCCGGGAGGCCTCTTACGTACCTGGCATTGGTAAGGATCAATGACATGATAGTTCAAGATGGTTGTAGGGCATACACTCTAGGCTTCCCAATGGTTGTTGGGCTTGATCCTTAGGGATGCTCCCTACATACCTTACCTTGGAAAGGATCTAGGAACACATTGTTAAGGATGGTTATGGGGCATAATCTCTATGTTTCTCAATGATTGTTGGGTGTAAACCTTTGGTAGGCTTCTTACGTACCTTTCCTAGGCATGGATCGAGGAAAAAGTAGGTTAGGATGGTTATGGGTCTTACAATCTATGCTGCCCAATGGCTGTTGGGTTTGAACTATAGGGAGGCTTCCTACATAACTTTCCATGTAAATGATCAAAGACCACGTTGTTCAGGATGGTTATGGGTATTACAATCTAGGATGCCCTGAGAGGATGTCATGGTCGATGCTTACTCTATGTCCATGCGATTCATGCTCGGTGTGAGGACAAATAGATTGTAATGTATTGACCATCAAATCATGGAATGTGTGTCTGTGGGAAGTAGAGTGGGGCTTACACATATTATTTTCCCCAAAGAAGAAATAGGGGATTGTGCATGGTTTGCAGCAAAGGGTGATGAAGATCGGGACTTACTCCAGGGTGGAGGCTAAGTTAGTGAAAATTACTGAAGAGTGAGGGATTTGACATCAAGGAAGAGAGAAGGAATATGGGTGCTACCTCCTATAAGAATAGATAGGGGGTTACACCAAGGTGGTTGCCCTGTTGCGGTGGACAAACATCACTCCCATAAAGAGGATCTCATTCCATGTGAGGAATGATTTCACTCTTGTAGAGACTAGTGGGCATAGAGAATGTCTTAGACTGGACACACAACATGTGACGCATGGAACAAACACCCATAGTTTATCGTCATGTGCCGAGGAAGATGGGGTAAAGAAGTTTAATTTCCTACAACCCAGATGAGGTTGGTGCACTCGGCACTCCAAGGACATACATAACTGATACACACCCGCCCATGAGGGAAGGAAGGCATTGATAATGATGGAGTGAGGGGGTGTTGCAGATTGATCCATTGGGGGGTCCATGTTTGCGTGTCTATGGAAAGAATCAATATCCACTAGCGTGCCTATGAGAAGAAACATGAGGTAAACAAACACAATAAAAAGCATCACCCACTGGACCATGAAATTGATTCGTGCAAACCTATTGGGCCACAGGGGAAATGGAGTTTCATAGAAAGGGGTTTCATAGGTAGAAATGTTGTGAAGCTGTGATGCACCTTAAAGTGTAGGGGCTTAGTGAAGGGATGTGCTTCACGAAGTGTAGTCTCCTATCCTAGGAATAAGGAATAGGTGAACATGGATGGTGCTTCACGAAGTGGAAAGGCATTCACGGAACAATGCCTCGTGAATCAAGGGACCCTTGCGAAGCATCACATTCTAATGCAATACGCTTTGAAAAGCACAGTGACCACGCCTTAGCACGTGGGTTACATGTGAACAAAGGGTACTTAGCGAATCATAAATGCTCCATGATGACCTGAGTCCCATTGGGGATCTCCTTCTTTCATGGAGGCTCATGGCCTCTACGAAGGGCATCCCTCTTTGAAGAGGGATGGAATTCACGCTAAGGGGAAGGAACTTCACGATGAAAAAAGTACCTTGAAGATCTCATTATTCACAGAGTAGAAGTCGCTTCATGATGTAGGGGCTCGAAAGGTGGAAGGTCAGAGGATCCATTCTTTGGGATCGAGGGGAGCCTAGTATTTATAGGCAAGAGGAGACGCAATGGAGAGCTCGCTTAGCGTGAATACAGATCCTACACCACAGGGGGTTTGCGAATGCCAAAGGGGTTCACGGACCATCCCACCCCCTTAATCTATGGTGGGTTCGCAAATGTCAAAGTGGTTCACAGAGCATCCCTCCTCCTTGCCCAATGGCGGGTATGCGAATGTCAAAGTGGTTCATGGAGCATCACACCTCTCGGCATTGCGGCGTGTTCGTGAATGTCAAATTGGTTTGCATAGCATCCATCCTCCTTGCTCTGCGACGGGTTTGCGAAGGGGGAACCCTACACCAGCCGCAGGGCTATGGGGGTCTCCATGAGGGGTCTTCCTGAGGAAGCCCCTAATGCTTTCCCTTTGTTCATTCATTTTCATGATTGTGGTGTCAACAGTGACGATTACTCAATTATAGTGCTCATTGTTAAATTTTATTTAATTCATTCAGTATAGATAACATACAATTAAAATAACGCGTTAAAATATATTATTTTCTATTTTAATATTTTACACTGAAATTATTCAATCATCGAGTTTCGAAGACACTCTATCATGATCTTCATATTATTTAAAATATTTAACTTAAATAAGAAAAACGTCTATAAGGTCTACTAATAAACAATTATCGAATTAATAATATATATTTAATTGAATCCATTAAAATTGTTGGTGATTTATTCAATGTAATGAAAAATTTCACAAAAAATAGAGCCCATAAAATATTTGATATGAAGTATTTGAAATATCTTCTTTCCAAAAATATAATTTATAATCTCCAAATCAATGATCAACATTTTAAAAATTGTATTCAAAATAATGTTGATAAAATAAACAATCAATCATTGATAAATGTTGTTAATTATAAATAATGATGATAATGATATATATCTTAACATTAAAAGTTATATTCAGATTTTCCATCTCCATAAAATAAATAATCGAAGAACCAAAACATGACATGGTATATCAAATGAACCAATTATCTAAATGATACTGTTGTTTCATAAGTTCATCTAGCCATACTTGATAAATTTTTTGATCAATATTAGATATATATTAAGGTCAAAAGCTTATTTAATTTTCAATTTATATTTCATAATATTTATGTTGTTTAATAAACTCAACAACAATTACATAAAAAAATCAAAAGGCTTATATACTCTATCATTATTTTGATTATTTTTCAATTTTTTGCGGGATATTTTCATACCCATATTCCATTATTTTTACTTCCTTATCAAAGAAGATGTAAAATATTGAATTTCATTCCTATCATTAAACACATAAATTAATGTTTATTTAAGATTTAAATTATATCATTTTTTCATATTAATTAATTTTATTCTGATAAAATTAGAGAAAATAAATTCCAAAAGAAAATAATATAATTATGATAGAGAAATAAGAAAAATAATTTTAGGGCATAACATAACACAAATTTATGTTTTTTTGTGATTAGAATATATCGTTTAAAAAAGATACAACATTGAATTTTTTTTAACAAATGATCCTATACTCATTATGGTATGGAATTGACATTACGTAATTAATATGCAAGGTATTCTGAATATACTAATATATAATTTCAAATGTTTTATGTCAATATAAATGATATAAAACTAATACTTATGAAATTTATTTGGGATCATATAACTAAATAGTCTTATACACTTATGCATGATATTTTCCCATGGTTCTGGTGGATGTAGATTTTGACTTTCATTTTGAAACATTTTATTATGGATATAATTAGAATAACATAAACCATCAATATTTCCAAATCATGACACACATTAATTAGTATTTTGAATAAAAAATCAATTTTTTTATTATTAGTATAACCTCTCATTTTAATTTGAACTATTACTTGAAAAAGTCATCATTACGATGACCAATCCTTCCATATTTATAGAGCCCCTATTACCATATAAAATATTATGGATGTGTCTATTCCTATGCCCATGGGACATATGATAATGACCACTTAACATTGATTACTCACTATCATTAGAAATAGCATCATAATTTCACCCTTTCCCTTTATTATAAAATACACCATGAGACAATGATTGATTTTAAAATATCATTTTAACATTTTCAATACATAAAAAAATATCCTTATAAATTTAATTTTTCCAAAATGTATAAATAGTTATAAAGGAATGTCACTATTTAATTTTAAAATAATCGAATAAAATTATCATGATCAATAATGAATCTTGAATCATATATTATTATATTAATTAAATTAGTATGCATTATAATAATCTCATCATCCTTTTTCAGAAGCTCTAGTATGTTATTCTCAATTTCATTTAATGTGGTCTAATGAAAAGAATACTGAATAAATATAATATTAAAATAATGTATCATCATGGATTTTATTTCATATTAATATATTTCACTATTCAAAAATTTCTAGTGGTTTTTATGTCATTAGTTTTTAAAATTTTATTCCCCACCATTTAAATCACATTGAGGGGTATCCTTTTGAAAATCTCATGCATGAAACCCCCACCCAACATTTAAATAATTTGGGTTATTGGTACCCCAGACTCACACCCCCCCTCCACATTACCATCCCTAATTAACCACCACCTGAAGGACACAAATTTATTTACCTTCATACGCCTCAAACATTGTTCTCCACTAGTTCCACTATTCAAACTCATTAGATTATGCTGGTGAGTGAACAATATAATGCGTACACCATATTTGTGATACTATACATCTTTATGAGAGACCGCACACTCCCTGCATCAGTGAAACCTGATACAATACATTTTCCCCAAATCTCACTTTATAACATCATTATCATTTTTTTATGATAAAATATGATTCCATCACATTCTGTGAAAACCCTAAGAAATTGGAGGGAGTGGTCCTATATTTAACCCATGGATTAGAGTATAATATGTAAAGTTTACTATATATGATATATACACAAATACAACCTTCTCTACTTATATTAATAATATGATTGTATTTATATATATTATATTACTAGTATTATATGTTTTTCTATTAATTCAACCACATCAATTTCTTATATAAAGTGGATGTACCCCATTTAGACAAACATGGATAAGTGATCCAATAATATTAAAAGGATTTTTAGTCATGATTTTACAAAACTGTCATAAGGTCATGATGGTGGGATGAATTGAAATATATATATTTTTCTTCAATATCTATTCATTATTTCATTTTGGATAATTTATCAATTATATATTCAATCACATCACCGATTTAATTCAAAGTGAACATAGGAAAATAGTAAAATTCATTATTATATACACCATGATAGATACTCTTATTTACACATATGTTTCCCCCTATAATAATAATATGTCAATAAAATTTAAATGAAATGGGTTCTTTATATTTCTCAATATAAATTAATTGAAAATATTTACTCTATATTTTTATTTATTTTACACTTGAACAAAATTTTAATAAGGGTTGTCTTTATTTTTCTTCCTAACACAGAAAAATATAGAATAACATACATTATTACAATTTCTATTTCATATTCAATCCATTACAAATATTATGTATACTATTGTATTATTTTTTATATAATATGAGTCATTTAAAAAATAAAAATATTATTTTTGGGAACTAAATTAATAATATATAGGAATCTAAAAAATAATATTTATTTTATTTTTCTATTGAAAATATCAATGATCCTTTAATATTCACCCCTTTATAAATATCTCACATTCTGATGTTATTAACATTTAAATGACTTATTATATACTCCCTTTACTTATTTTATATGAAATGTGCATAATTTGTGTAAAATATTAATGTTTAAATTTTAAGTATATTTTTTGAGATTTTTTTTGAAGTAGTGCAATTGAGTAAGTTTACTTTTTAAATTATAACTATCACTATACTGATCCAAATTGTGTGGTTATTTTTTTAGTATTCTCCTTTAAATATAAAACATTTCATTTGAATGTATGATGAGCCAATTCTGCCATTTGAGGGGTCATATGGTCCTCACAAACTAGACCAAAGAAGCTGTGAAGAAACTGGACTGTTCATGAAACATGAATTATTGGGCTCAATACAGAAGTCCAAATACCTTAATTCTCCTCCCATGTTTGGAGTAAATTTTAAGGAATCCATGATAAAAATTTCATAACCCAATCACAAATACAAGGGGCCCAACTGATGCATTGAAGTGCAGCCCACCATTCTGTCCGGGAATTAAAAACCGCACACTAATTTTTCAATATCTCCTGAAGTAGACATTCATTCGAGCTGCGATTTTGTAGTGTGAAATGGGGGATTCGGGAGGCAAACGTTTTTGAATAAATTCTTTTTATTTGAGGGAATATTCCTATTCAAAAACCCATTCACATTATCGACCTTGAAAAAGACTGTATTGAAATTGACCGATCCAAATTGTTGACCAAAACCTCCATAACATTTGCTCAATAAGTCCAATGGCCACCAAATTTTCACAGTAGACAAAAGAAATTTTTATCTACAATTTTGAAGAAGGAGATTTCTCAGGATTCGGCTCTCTAAATGTACATATTGGCGACCCATGTGGAGGGGTATTTCTAGAATGTAAACAGTCCACCACCTTGGGCGATAAATACATCCCCTCCTCTCCTTTGAAAAGGGTTGGCACTTCAGAACATAAATAGGAGGATTGGAATTACTATAGCCTTGAAAAGGTTCTGGGAGGTATTCTTTGATCTTGTTTCAACAAGAGAGACCTCTCCTCCACTTCTCTATCACGTTTGTTTATGTTTGCGTTCAATTGTAATTGTGTAACATTGTTTTCATTTCAATAAATTTTTATTGCCTGTTTCTTCTTCAATACCTCTTATTCTTCTCCAGCTTCTGTAGTATAATATTCATGGTATTAAAATAGTTTGAATCATTTTAAATTACTGTCCCTTATTTTTCTTTCCCATTCAATAAAAATTCTATTTTTGATTCTCAAAATATTTCGTGTGTTTGTTCGGCAAACTACTCTTATCTTGTCCCTTTCTTTTTCTTCTCTTTATAAATCATAATAATAAATATATATTACCTGATTAATAAACATCATAATAGCTGAGTAAATCTCACATTGATGTGAGTTTTAATTTAGGTATGTTAAGCGATTGAGAGCTTTTACTCGATGACTATTCGTTGAATTAATATTGTGTATGTTGGACTTAGCATGACATTGATTAATGAATTGTTTTGTTTAATGTGTGGTTTACATGGATTATTGGAACCAAAATACAATACCATAAACAAGATATTATCAAGATTAGAACCCTATGCTTTGTTAAGGCTTGGATTAAAGCCTTAACACTTGGGAATTCAAATCAACGTCAACTTGTGACATGGGTGTTAATTTAAACGCAATATAAAGCAAAGCTCAAGGATATGACATGCTTAACTAACCTAATGACGAACTCACCCAAATCATTATCGATTTGTTAAATAAATCGTAGTCAATTAGTCATTTCAATTAATCTCTACACGAAAACCCCCAATCAGAATACAATCTACTAAAAACAAATGACTATTTCAAAGTATCATTACCGAGGATTCGACCCGAGTGCTGCTATACACAGTAGCAGAGCACAAGAACCGTAACCGGTCAATAGGCGAAAATCGGCCGTGTATTTCAAATGGATCCATTTCCGAGGATGGTGCTTCAATTATTCGTTAGTTTCTGGTTATTGTAATAAAAAAACAAAATTTTGAAAAAAGAAATTGAAAAAAAACCCAAATAAAAACCCGTCTTCTCATAAAAATAATAAACTGAAAAAAATACAAAGAAAAAACCAGCTTCCTCTTTCTTCCAACATCTCTCTGATTGCCACGTAGCCTTCCAAACAATTCCTCAGAATTGTTTGACACTAAAATTGAGCGAAAACTTCGCCAAATTAGGAGGAACATAAGATATAATCTAATAATTCAAGAACCCGTTCTCATCCAACCAATTGAATTTGAAATGGCCAATCCTAGGGAACAAACCCTTAAAGAACTCGCTGCACATAATTTGAATTACCATCCTCTTGGTATTCAATATCAAAACATAGAAGTTGACTTGGATCTTTATTCGGGTTTGATTCATCTTCTCCCTCATTTTCAAGGGCTAGACGATGAGGATCCACATCTCCACCTTAAAGAGTTCCAAGTAGTGTGCTCTACCAAGAAGCCTCAAGGTGTTTCTGAAGAACAAATCAAACTCTGAGCATTCCCTTTCTCCCTAGCTGACACTGCTAAGTAATGGCTCTAATACCTTCCTCCTGGTTCCATAACCACATTGAATGACATGAAGCAACTCTACTTAGAGAAATTTTTTCCTGCTTCTAGTACAACTTCTATCCGAAAAGAAATAAGTGGTATCTGTCAGTTCCCAAGTGAATCACTCCATGAGTACTGGGATAGGTTCAAAAATCTTGTTGCAACCTACCCACATCACCAAATTCTTGACCAACTCTTGATCCAATACTTCTATGAGGGGTTATTGGCTATGGAAAGAACTCTCATAGATGCCGCAAGTGGCGGCACTCTTGTTGATAAAACTCCTGTAGCTACAAGAGATCTCATAAGTAACATGGATGAAAACACAGAAAAATTCCATACTCGAGCACATGGTCAAGTCAAACAAGCCCAAGATATCAATCAATTGATCCGTACAAGATGACCGAGTGGATGAGTGAACTTACAGGTCTTGTGCAACAGCTAGCTGTGGCCACCAAATTCCCAACCTCATATTCTCCGCAATCAATGTTTCCTGGACCTATCAAAAACTGTGGAATCTGCAAATCTCTATCTCAGCCAACCGACACATGTCCAAAACTTCAATAGGATCAATCCGAATCATCTGGACCAACGGAGCTCAATGCAGCTTATGCTCAGCGGAACACCAATCCTCAACTATCAGGTCAGTATGACAAAACTTCAACCAACCTCACTCTGAGCCCTTCCCTTCTTCCAATAACCAAGGCATGAGGTATGGTAATCCCGTCTCTAATCCCCCTCAATACCCTCATATCCTTTCAAAAGTGTTGGAACATTAGCACTTAAGGAGAGGTTTTGACATTTCTAGAGCCTCGACAGGGTTTTGGGAGGATATGCTTTGATATTGTTTCAACAAGAGAGACCTCTCCTCCACTTCTCTTTCACGATTGTTTATGATTGCATTCTATTGTAATTGTGTACCTTTGTTTTTATTTCAATAAAATTTTAGTGCTTGTTTCTTCTTCAATACCTAATATTCTTCTCCACCTTCTGTAGTATAATATTCATGGCCTTAAAATAGTTTGAATCATTTTAAATTTCAGTCCCTTATTTTGCTTTCTCATTCAATCGAAATTCCATTTTTGATTCTCAAAATATTTCGTGTGTGTGTTCGGCACACAACTCTTATCTTGTCCCTTTCTTTTTCTTGTCTTTATAATTAATAACCATAAACCTATATTACCAGATTAATAGACATCATAATAGAAGAGTAAATCTCTCATTGGGGTGAGTTTTAATTTAGGTATGTTAAGCGATTTAGTGCTTTTGCACGATGAGTATTCGTTGAATTAACATTGTGTATGTTGGACTTATCATGTCATTGATTAATGAATTTTTTTGTTTAACGTGTAGTTTCCATGGATTATTGGAACCATAAATACACTACCATAATCAAGATATGATCAAGATTAGAACCCTAAGTTATGTTAAGGCTTGTATTAAAGCCTTAACACTTGGAAATTCAAATCAACGTTAACTTGTGACATGGGTGTTAATTTAAATGCAATGTAATGAAAAGCTCACGGATATGACAAGATTAACTAACATAATGATGAACTCAACCCAATAATTATCAATTTTTTAAATCAATCAAAATCAATTAGTCATTTCAATTAAGCTTTGAAAACAAACCCCCAACCAGAATACAATCAACTAAAAAGTAACTACTATTTCAAAGTATCATCACTGAGGATTTGACCCGAGTGCTGCTATACACATTAGCAGAGCACCGAAACCTTGACTGGTCGATAGGTGACAATCGGCCGTGCATTTAAAATGGTTCCATTGACGGGGATGGTGCTTTAATTATTCGTTAGTTTCTGGTTATTGTAATAAAAAACAAAAAAATATTAAAAAAAGATATTGAAAAAAACACAAAGAAAAACACGTCTTCTAATAAAAAACATAAACTGAAAAAATACAAAGAAAACCTCGTCTTCCTCTTTCTTCCAAAATCTATATGAATTACCCATAGCCTTCCAAAAAATCCCTCGGATTTGTTGGACCCTGAAATTGAGTGAACATTGTGCCAAATTACAAGGAACATAATAGATAATCAACTAATTCAAGAACCCTTCCTCATCCAACCAGTTGAATTTGAAATGGCCAATCCTAGGGGAAAACCCATTAAAGAACTCACTGCCCCTAACATGAATTAAAAACCTCTTTGTATTAAATATCCAAACCTAATAGATGACTTCAAACTCAAATCGGGTTTGATTCATCTTCTCCCTCATTTTCACAGGCTAGCCGGTGAGGATCCACATCTCCCCCTTAAAGAGTTCCAAGTAGTGTACTCTACAATGAAGCCTCTAGGTGTTTCTGAAGAACAAATCAAACTCTAATCATTCCCTTTATCCCTAGCTAACACTACTAAGTCATGGCTCTACTACCTTCCTCCTGGTTCCATAACCACATGGAATGACATGAAGCGACTCTTCTTAGAGAAATTCTTTCCTTCTTCTCGTACTGCTTCTATCCGAAAGGAAATAAGTGGTATCCATCAGTTCCCAATTGAATCACTCCATGAGTACTGGGACAGGTTCAAAAAGCTTGTTGCAACATTCCCACATCACCAAATTCCTGAACAACACTTGATCCAATACTTGTATGAGGGGTTATTGACTATAGAGAGAACTCTCATAGATGACGCAAGTGGTGGAGCTCTTGTTGATAAAACTCATGTAGATCCAAGAGATCTCATAAGCAACATGGCTGCAAACAAACAACAATTCCATACTCGAGAACATGCTCAAGTCAAACAATCCCAAAATAATCAATCAATTGAGCCAAACAAGATGATCGAGTGGATGAGTGAACTTACAGGTCTTTTGCGACAGCTAGCTATGGCCACCAAATCCCCAACCTCGTCTTCTCCACAATCAATGTTTCCTGGACCTATCAATAACTGTGGAATCTGCAACACTCCATCTAATCCAGCTGACACATGTCCACAACTTCAAGAGGATCAATCCGATTCATCTGGACCAATGGAGCTCAATGCATCATATGCTCAGCGGAACACCAATCCTCAACTATCAGGTCAGTTTGTTAAAACTTCAACCAACCTCACTCTGTGCCCTTCTCTTATTCCTATAACCAAGGACAGAGGTATGGTAATCTCGTCTCTCATCCCCCTCAATCCCCCTCAATCCCCTCCTCTCTTCTCAAAAGGGTTGGCACTTTAGCATTTAAGGAGGAGGTTTGGCATTACAAGAGCCTTGACAGGGTTCTGGGAGGATATGATTTGATCTTGTTTCAACAAGAGAGACCTCTCCTCCACTTCTCCTTCATGTTTGTTTATGATTGCGTTCAATTGTAATTTTGTAACTTTGTTTTCATTTCAATCAAATTTTAGTGCTTGTTTCTTATTCAATACCTATTATTCTTCTCCACCTTCTGTAGTATAATATTCATGGTCTTAAAATAGTTTGAATCATTTTAAATTACTGTCCCTTATTTTTCTTCCACATTCAATTGAAATTCCATTTTTTATTCTAAAAATATTTCGTGTGTGTGTTCGGCACACTACTCTTATCATGTCCCTTTCTTTTTCATCTCTTTATAAATCATAACCATAAACATATATTACCATATTAATAAAAATCATAATGGATGAGTAAATCTCTCATTGGGGTGAGTTTTAATTAAGGTATGTTAAGAGATTGAGAGATTTTGCTCGATGAGTATTCGTTGAATTAACATTATGTATATTGGACTTAGCATGTCATGTATTAATGACTTGTTTTGTTTAACGTGTGGTTTCCATGGATTATTGGAACCATAAATACACTATCGTAAACAAGATAAGATCAAGATTAGAACCATATGTTAAGACAAGTCTTGGATTAAAGCCTTAACACTAGGGAATTCAAATCAACGACAACTTGTGACATGGGTGTTAATTTAAATGCAATATAATACAATTCTCAAGGATATCACAAGATTAACTAACCTAATGATGAAATCACCCCAATCATTATCAATTTGTTAAATCAATCATAATCAATTAGTCATTTCAATTAATCTTTGCAAACAAACCCCAAATCAGAATACAATCAACTAAAAACAAATGATTATTTAAAAGTATCATCGTCGAGGATTTGACCCGAGTGTTGCAATACACATCAGCAGAGCACCAGAACCTTGAGAGGTCGATAGGAGACAATTGACCCTGCCCTTTGCATACATCACATCCATCTTGAGGAGTCATCCAAACCAATTATACAACCATAAAGAAGACTCAATCCACTCATCCTTGAGGTAGTTAGGGAAGAGATCACCAAGCTTCTTCAATCTGGTATTATATACCTAATTTCTGATATTGAATGGGTTAGTCTGATTCAAGTTGTACCTATGAAGGGTGGGATTACTATTGTCACAAATGAACATGGGGAGGTAGTCACAACTCGAGTGTAGAACAAATTATGTGTATGCATCGATTATCGAAAATTGAATGCTGAACCATGAAAATATTACTAACCTCTTCCATTCCTTGATCAAATGCTAGAAAGATTTTCTAGAAAGTCACACTATTGCTTTCTTTATGGATAGGCCGGCTATTTTCAAATCCCAATCTCACCTCAGGACAAAGAAAAGAATACTTTCACATGCCCCTTTAGGACATATGCATATAGAATAATGCCTTTTTGACATTGCAATGCTCCTACAACATTCCAGAGGTGTTTGATGAGTATCTTTTCTGAATTCATTGAACACTTCATGGAAGTCTTCATGGATGACTTGACCATTTATGGTGAATCATTTGAATCTTTTTTGAATTCACTCTCTCTTGTCCACCAAAAGTGTGTCAAGTCCTACTTTGTGTTAAATTTTGAAAAAATTTACTTCATGGTTGCAAATGGGATTGTTCTAGGGAACATAGTTTCAAAAGATGGTATTGAAGTCGATCCTGCCAAAATTAAAGTGATCCAATCACTTCCTCCACCCACTTCTGTTCAAGACATCCATTCATTTCTCAGTCATTCCGGTTTCTCTCCGAGATTCATTCATAACATTAGTAGGATTTCCCTCCCACTCACTCGCCGACTCCAAAATGATGTCACATTCAACATTGATGTGGCTTGAAAGAGAGCCTTCATTGAACTAAAAACTTCTCTTATATCTGCCCCAATAAACCAACCCCCATATTGGACCTTACACTTTGAGTTAATGTGTGATGCTTCTGATAGAGCCGTTGGGGCTATTGTTGGTCAAAGAAGATAAAAAATCCCTCATTTCATCTATTATGCCTCAAAAACATTGTATGAAACTCAATATCTCTACACTGTGACTGAAAAAGAACTTCTAGCAGTGCTTTTTTTACATAGATAAATTTTGTTCCTATCTCTTAGGTGCCAAAATCATCATCTTCACAGCCCATTCTGCTATTAAGCTCTTACTCAAGAAATGTGATTCCAAAATGAGTCTAATAAAATGGATCCTAATGCTCCAAGAGTATGAACTTGAATTCAATGATAGACCTGGAAAAGAAAAACCTATGGCTGATCACTTGAGTAGAATTTCTAATTATTCTCATTCATAAATCATTGATCCTAAATTCCCCTTTGAGAACCTTTCGTCTCTCACTACAAAGTTACCATGGTATTCCCCAATTGTTTATTATTTGGTTTCTGGTGTATTTCCTAAAAAGTTTTCAATTGAACAAAAAATGAAGTTGAAATGTGATTCAAAATACTATTTTTGGGAAGAAAATAAACATTGGAAAACTGGGGAAGACATGGTAATTAGGAGATGTGTTGAAGAAAATGAGCATTCTTCCATCTTAGAATTTTGTCACTCACTTCCTATAGGTTGACACTTTGGTCCACTAAGGACCACCTGAAAGGTCCTAGACTCTGGATTCTTCTGGCCTTCACTCTTCAAGGACTCACATGATTTCTGTCAATCATGTCCCACTTGCCAAAAGTTTGTCCTAATTTCCAAGAGAAATGAAATTCCCCCAAAGCCTTTAATTTTATATGAGGTCTTCGATGTTTGGGGTATCGATTTCATGGGACCATTTCCTCCTTCCAATGGATTCTCATACATTCGTATGGTAGTTTATTATGTTTCTATTTTGGTCGAGGCTAAACCTACAAGAAAGGATGATTCACATATTGTTAGTGAGTTCCTAAAGACACACATCTTCCATAGATGTGGCACGCCTCATGCCTTGATCAGTGACTTAGGAACCCATTTCTATAATTGAACCATGAAATATATTTTTAAAAAGAATGGGGTTATACATAAAACTTCAACTGCATATCACCCCCAAACAAATGGAATGGCAGGAATTTCTAATGGATAAGTGAAATGAGTTCTTGAGAGAATTGTAAAACCCACCAGAAAATACTGGCCTGAAAGTCATCGTGAAGCACTTTGGGATTATCGAACTGCCTATAAAACACCCATTGGGATGTCTTCTTTTAGGCTAGTTTTTGGTAAAGCATGTCGTCTACAGGTTGAAATCCAAAATAAGTCTTTTTAGGCTGTGAAAACCTGTAATTTTAATTGTCAAAAATCTGGTGAAGAAAGATTGTTCCAAATGGCTGAACTGGAGGAGCTTCGACTTTAATCCTATGAGAATTACAATCTGTACAAAGAGAAGGCTACATTACTTCATAAAAAACACATCCTGAGAAAGGTATTTCAAGAAGCTGAAAAGGTAATGCTCTTTAATTCACGATTTCAGCTTCACCCAGGAAAGCTTAATTCTCGTTGGGAAGGTCATTTTATTATCAATAATGTTTATCCATTTGGTGTAGTGCAAGTCCAAGACCCCTCCTCCCAAAGGAAATTTATGGTAAATGGACATCGGTTGAAACATCACCATGAGAGGACATGCAATCCTGGAAAAACATCAACTTCCATTGGGTCCACAGTAGACCCACCACTGGATGGTGATGGAAACCCAACAAATCCAAACCTGGGGGCACCTCTTTCCCTTTAACTCTCTCTCTGTCTCTTCCTCTCTCTACATCATTCTTATTTTTCTTCTCTCTGTAATTTTGTTTACCACTTTCTTTAACAAAAAATTTCTCTTTCACATTCTCTTTTCGGTATGTGTATTTTAATATATATATATATATATATAAAATAAAAAAAAGAAAACAATCACTTAGAAAAAAATACAAAAAATTAAAGAGTAATGCTTAATCACCATAGAGTTTTGAAATTTTTTCCATCAATTTTCGGCAGTTAACAAACATGTTTTCATGTACAAAATTTTATATTTTCATCATGACTTTGAATAAAGAATTTTGTGTCAAAATTAACAAATTTTGAATGCTCAATTTTTTATTTGGAAAATGATTTTTCTGAACCGTGAGGAACAACATTTGCTTTCATGCCAAGGCCACCTATGGCCATCTTTTCCGAATGTGTGTTTTCACCCCCATTTGTGAGTCTTGATTTTGTGGACCTTCGATCTAAATTTCTTGCCTTAGTGTGCATTAATATGATAGAGGAATTTTCTGAACCACATGAGAATCACAATAGCCAAATAGGCTCTCATTACCCTTACATTAATCCTCCTTTTGAAATCCCCTTCAATCATATGAAAAACTTTTCATTGATAGCCACATTACAAGCCCAATACCTTATCCCACCTAATATCAACATGGATTTTCTTTGCATATGTTTTTGAAATTTAAGTGTGGGGGGGAATGGATATCATTTTTGGGTATCATTTCCTTAAATTCCGGTGTGTTATCATATGCTTGAGGGCAAGAATAAATTTCATTGTGGGGGGGGGGGGTAGGTTGTCATTCAGTGGGATTTGGGTCATTCAGTGGGCTTTGGGAATGTATTGTACAAATTATATTTAAATGTTTTCAAAAAAAATCAAAAAAAATCAAAATAAAAATATCAAAATAATGAATATAAGAATGGGTTTTGTCTTGGATGGGTCAAAAATCACTCTTACTCGACCTTTTATCTTGTAATAACTATTACAATTAGTATCATGAGGAGATCAAACATGGGTTGGGAGATGAGTGTGAGATCTGTTTCAAGTTCAACTTTTGAAAGAATATAAAAAAAATTAACACTTTCCATATATATTCTTATGTCATTAAGAGAAGTTGTTTTGTTTTGTAAATATTCAATCTTCACATTCCCATCACATTTGTTTCCCCTCTTTTGTGTCTTGATTCACACAATCATGCACTTTTAAATATGTGTTTTCATTTCCTTCCATGTTTTATTTCAAAAAAATGTGCATTGCTTTTTCTATGTTGGTATTTTAACCCTCTTATTCTCTCTATTTGACATTATATTCCTACCATCCCATAGCCACAAAAAAACCCCTTAAAAGGCATATTAATTTTTTAAAACATTGGATAGGGAGTGGAAGCTGAGAGCTCTTACAAACTCTATGATTTTCACTTTTGGTTGGTGAACGAGTGAACCTCCACAAATAAATTTTATCATCTTGAGAGGTGTGAGTTTTGAGTGTCCAAATTTTCCATTTCAAAATTTGAGCATGAAAAAATGAATTAGTTTTGGAACATTGTTTCTGTAACAACTTGTGGGGGATTTCAAAATGGATGACTGAAATAGTCTAAATGTCCCCTGATTGAAGAAAACAAAATTTTAATATTTGTTGCTGAGTAAAATTGATTTTTTTCATGTTTTTATATTTGTTTCACATGAGGACATGCCCAATACTAAGTGTGGGGGTGTTGATGTTATTAATATTTTCATGACTTATTATATACTCCCTTTATTATTTTATATGAAATGTGCAAAATTTGTGTAAAATGTTAATGTTTAAATATTAGGTATAATTTTTGAGCAATTTGATTGAAGTAGTCCAATTGAGTCAGTTTACTGTTTCAATTATAACTATCACTATACTGATCGAAATGTTATGGTTCTTGTTTTTCATTATTCTACGATAAATATAAAACATTTCATTAGAAGGTACCATGATCCAATTATGCCATTTGTAGGGTTATATGGTCCTCACAAACAAGACCAAAGAAGCTATGAATAAACTAGACTATTAATGAAACATGAATTACTGGGCTCAATCAAAAAGTCCAAATACTTTAATTCACCTCCCATGTTCGAAGTACATTTCAAGGAGTCCATGATAAAAATTTCCGAACCCAATCACAAATACAAGGCGCCCAACTGATGCATTGAAGTCCAGCCCACCATTATGGACTGGAATTAAAAATAGCACACTAATTTTGCAATATCTCCTGATGTATACATCCATTCGAGCGGCGGTTTTGCCTTGTGAAAGGGGATATTCAGGCGGCCCAATTTTTTGAAGAAATTTTTTCTATTTGAGGGAATTTTCTTATGCAACAACCCATTCAGATTATGGAAATTGAAAAAGTATTTATAGAAATGGAATGATCATAATTGTTTACTAAACCCAACATAACATTGGCTCAAAAAGTCCAATGGCCACCAAATTTTAAAAGTAGACAAAAGACATTTTTATCTAAAACTTTGAAGGAGTAGATTTCTCAATATTCGACAGTCTAGATGTACATATTGGCAAGCCAATCGGAGGGGTATTTCTTGAATGTAAACAGTCCACCACCTTGGGCTATAAATACATCCCCTCCTCTCCTTTCAAAAGGGTTGGCACTTCAGCACAAAAGTAGGAGGTTTGGCATTACTAGATCCTTGAAAAGGTTCTGTGAGGATATTCTATGATCTTGGTTCAACAAGAGAGACCTCTCCTCCACTTCTCTTTCACATTTGTTTATGTTTGCGTTCAATTTTAATTGTGCAACTTTGTTTTCATTTCAATAAAATTTTAGTGCTTGTTTATTCTTCAATACCTCTTATTCTTCTCCACCTTCTGTAGTATAGTAATCATGGTCTTAAAATAGTTTGAATCATTTTAAATTATAGTCCCTTATTTTTCTTCCTCATTCAATGGAAATTCCATTTTTGATTTTCAAAATATTTCGTGTGTGTGTTCGGCACACTACTCTTATCTTGTCCCTTTCATTTTTTCACTTTATAAATCATCACAATAAACATATATTACCAGATTAATAAACATCATAATATCTGAGTAAATCTCTCATTTGGGTGAGTTTTAATTTAGGTATGTTAAGCGATTGAGAGCTTTTTCACGATGAGTATTTGTCGAATTAAGATTGTGTATGTTGGACTTAGCATGTCATGGATTAATGAATTGTTTTGTTTAACGTGTGGATTCCGTGGATTATTTTAACCATAAATACACTAAAATAAACAATATATGATCAATATTAGAACCCTATGTTATGTTACGGCTTGGATTAAAGCATTAACACTTGGGAATTCAAATCAACGTCAACTTGTGACATGGGTGTTAATTTAAATGCAATATAAAGCAAAGCTCAAGGATATCACAAGATTAACTATCCTAATGATGAACTCACCCCAATCATTATCAATTTTATTAATCAATCATAATCAATTAGTCATTTCAATTGATCTCTGCAATCAAAACCCCAGTCAGAATACAATCAACTAAAAACAAACGACTATTTCAAAGTATCATTGCCGAGGATTCAACCCGAGTGCTGCTATACACATTAGCAGAGCACCGGAACCTTGACCGGTCGATAGGAGACAATCGGCCATGCGTTTCACATTCCTTTTAATTCAACATTAAAAAGTGGAGTGTGTTAATAAAATTATACGAATTATTATAAGAAAGAAGTATAATTTCAATGAAAAAATCTCTATAAAACATTGGATGAAGAATGATATAGTCATAAGAAAATGAAAAATCCCAAATATGTATGATAAATTGTAATGAAGTAATTATCGTAGAAAATAAGTTATAAAAATTAAAATAAAAACCAAAATGGATCTTCAAGAATAATGTATTCTGAACCGCATGATATCTGGACACCATAATCATATAGCCATAAGACATATTATGATTTAACTACCATCTAATTTCATGATACCATGAGAGATGTTCTCTAGAAAAACACATTTAATCCTAGTTACATAAACGTATAATTTTTACACACAATCGTACAAAGATTATGAATACCCATGTATTTTTTCAGTGAGCCACATGTTTGACTAGTCGTGAATTATCTTATTTTCTATTATATTGTTTAATGACTCATAAAAGGCTAAAATTTTAATATCACCATAATAAATGATATTTTTTTTATTATATTACTATTATAACATAGTTGTAATATTTTTTCAACATTTCATTTATTCTAATAAAACTTAATGTTTTTAAACCACAATTTCTTAATATTAATATTTATCTATTATAGGATCACTACATATATCATAAATGATAGATCAAATAAAAATTTAATTTAATGATAATGAGTTTAACATGGATTTGAATCTTTTCATTTTATAAATTAAAATATCACTAATCATTAAAAAATTATAAAATTATCATGAAATTAATTAAAATTCTATTCAATATGACTCTTATAAAATAAAAAATAAAAATTTGTTCTAATTAGTGATTTATGTTTGGTAAAACCATGTAGTATTATGGTGGATATGCTGTGATGATTTGGAGGGTCGGTGGGACTCTATGTCATGATATATTTGGATGTTGACAATAAATTAGTAGGGTATTTATAAGTGAAAATTTAAGAGAATAATTAGGTGAATTTGTTAGGGAGGATTAATTAAAAAATTAAAAAACATCCCACTATAATACAGGAGGATACCTATTTGGATATCTTAATTATTTTTCCCACCACTTGATTTCATCTTCTTGCTATATAAATTTCTATGTAATAAATCCCTCCAACTATGAACAATGAGGAACAATTATTATCTATTTTTTACGTAGATTAAATTAACAGAAAATTTGAAAACCAAAAAAATCGATCAAAAAGAAATAAAATTATGTTTCACTATATATGAAATTATGGTCGAACATTTGAAATGTACTTATACTTTCCCATTTTTTTGGTGATTCATCCATCTCTCCCAAGCGATCAAATAACATTGTTTTATATGGAGAAAAATGAAATAAAAATTATATTATTTTAATTATGTTAATTTATTATTGAATATAAAATTTTAATTGTAAACTATTATTTTATATAAAATTAAATAGGAAATTAAATTATTATTATTGTGAATTTTTTTCATGAATTCCCATTGAAAAGTATTATTTTTTAAAAAAGTAAAATTATTCTTATATGAATATTTATTTTCTGAATAATGATATTTCCCAAGACATATATGGTTATGTTATAATTTTATTGATTTCTATTAGTAAAGATGAGAAGTGATTTGGATATATTATTTCATCTCATAGAAAAAATTAATTATGTGTTTATAATTTAATGAATTTATATTTTCAAAAGATGAATTTTTTGATAAAGATGATTATGAACTATAAGATATAAGTTTTTTCAAGGAATTTTTTCATATTAATAAAATAAGTATTCAATCATATTTCAATATTGGTCTATTTTGTCACATTAATAAATAATATTAGACAAAAGGTAGTTTCTTTTATCAGTAATTATATATTATTTAATAGGTATATATTTATATCATGTGATAAATATATAGTTATTTTCATTTTTTTTAATTTTTATTGTTCATGTAAAATGTTTTCATGGGTTATTTATTTTTTTTTTTTTATTTTTAAACTATATTCCACTATTTATATAAAATTATTTTAAAATAATGAAATAATTATATAAAATATCTCTAGAACCTCTAATAGTTAGTCAATAAATAATATTTATTCTTTTTTACAATGTTATATCTTCCATTAAAATATTCAAAAGCATTTATGGGAGATTGAATACATAATTAACCACCAATATCAAAAAGAAAATTTTATTCCCACAAAATGATAAATTTATTGTTTTGAGAACCGCAACAAAAAAATTATACATTTTAGGGGTTGAAATTGTGGAAAGGACTATCGTTTAGAGGATAATAATGTAGTATGTTGAAATAGAGGTGATGATAGAGTTTATGGGGGAAAATTTAAAATTATTTTATTTTAAAAATATTTAAAATACATGTCATTTATTCATTAGTCACATTTCTATTATTTATCCAGATCATTTTGTAATATTTTTATAAAGTCCATAAAGTATGTTACACTAATAAATTAGGTTTTTTATTTTAGATAAAATTGATGAAAATATTTCACATTAAATTAAATAACAAAATTCATTTTACCATGGGTGACCTGTTATGTATATAGGGATAGAATTCGTCATGTTATAACAACAAAAAAACCTTCTGAATAATGTTATCCTGCATATTAGTTTTTTCATCACACATTCCATGAATACTAACATAGGCAGCACCTTGTGCATACGTCATAAAAACCTGAAATCAATGTGGTCTTGTGTTCCATGTAATACCATAGATAGACATCGTATTATAAACAAGGAAATATCCCCAAGAATGATACTATATATACATACCATCAAAGAATATCAGTTATACATTACATGTACTATTACTATATTTCATATACTATGCATACATATTATTTACAATATTTCACAACATGTATTTTTCATGTATTTTCCCCACAAGATTCAACTACACCTCACATGTAATATACCCCTATAGACACTATGTGTATATTGGTGTTTCATGCATTTTGTGATGATGCTACATGACGATGTTTCTTGTGTGAGTATACACACTATGGATACTACATGGAGACATTATGTATGTGATAAATATAGTACCCTTGATATCTCTCATCATGAGTGATAGTTTTGGAAACACGAAATGTCTATTCCAAGTGTATTCCAAAATAATATGTGATAAGGAATATATCATTTTTTAAGGTGTATATTTTCGTAATTTTTTAATTAAATGTCTATATCATAAAATAGATTATGGCATAAATGGGCGGATTCTTAGAGTAGAAAAAGGGAAGGTAAAAGTGTTTTAGTATTGAGGAGTGTGACATATATGTATATAGTGGTGTGCATAACACTCTTTTGTTTATGGATAACATGTCCTCTAATAATTTCTTGTTTGAACATCTCATTTGATACATACATTACATTCCATGGAGAAATTTCACTATTAGAGTTAGTTCTCATCTTAAAAGAGGTGTCTTCTAGTAGGTTATTGGCCCCAAAATACAATAACTAACATGGGATGATGAATAATATAATGATTTTACATTGATCAATCACTATACATTTTTCAATTTCCTATGTAGTCAATATTTTTTTGGTGTGAGTAATCTATAGAGAATCCTATGTAATTTGTGTTACATTAATATATTGAAGGGAAATACCAGTCATTAGTTATTGAGTGTTGATGAATGTAATTTTTAGGATATGCATTGTTCAGATGTCGTAAATTCAAATATTTTATTTGGATTCATCAATAATACATTATTGATGAGATGGACTACCCATGGTTTAGGTATTCAACTCAATACCCCTGATAATAACCATGGTGTCAATATTAGTTAGGTTACACAATTTTTTTTCACAAGGTCTTTCTCTCAACTTTATGTATTGACATACAATAATTGGGTGAATCTTAATAGATCTAAGATAAGATATTATGAAAATATACATTCCTTTATTTCTATGTTTCATTCTAGTAAATCATATATGTTTTTTTCAATATGAAATTATTCTATGGTCCCTCTATTATATTTTGAATTTTGAGTTGATTAGTAATTTTTTAATTCATTTTCTTTTTAAGAATAATCTTAATAGAGAATATTATATTCACCCCTATAAAATAATTGTTCTATTGCATGTTCTGTTTGTGGAGGAGATGTAATTTTTATATTTTGGCATGGTGATCATCGAATAAACATCATTATGTGGAGAATATGCATTGTGGTTCATAGTGGAATTCATTAGTGGCCATTTTCATTGACAAATCCTCCCTTGGATTCCTTATACTACATTGTCACATGGTGGATCCTATGAAAAACCTTTGTTATGATGTGTTTATCATTATCTTTTATATGTCTATTGTTCATTTTATTGTTATCTTGTGTTTTGTTAACCTTTCATGGTTTCCCCTTTGGTTTAGTGTTGTATAGTTAATATACATTCATTCAATAGTATATTGTAACATTCCAGGTAAATAAATAATATGAAATATTCATATTTATTAATATTTGTAAATTAATTATTAATTTTCTTTTAATGGGGATTCTATGTTCGCTGGCATACCCGATAAACAACAACAAGTTTCTCTGAAATCTTACGTTGCGCAATATTAATATAATATTTTTATTTTATATGGTACTTAACACCTAGATATTTTACTAACAGAAATGAAAAAAACTAAGTAAAATATTATTATCCATGTTTGTTAAACAAGTGTAAATATTTTTGTAATTATGATTTCTCAAAAAACTCGATTTTTAGTTTTAGCAATGAGAATTAATTTTAAATTAATTAATCCAACTTCTATGTTATGAATGTGGTAAAATAGACATATTTTTGAATTCAGAATATCAAATATAGAATAGGGTAAATTTCTTGGTATTTTTTGAAAAACATACATTTCTGATGAAGAGTGAAACCACTGATTAGTAGTTAAAAATTTGACTTATAAATTTAAATTAAATTTACCACTTCTATAAAATTAATTTCTAAAATATGACATACATGGAAGTTATTTTTACTTTAAAGTTGTTTAAAAAAGATGAAAATAATTTTTGGGGAGTAATAACTTTTGTCTTTTATTTACTGCCGTTAAATGTAAATAGGATAATTCATAGTAACAAGAATATCATAATAATACCAAATTACCTTAACACTTATCCTAACCTTATTTTATGAGTCATAGACGACCATGGGAATCATTGGGTCTATTTGGGGACCCTATGGAGCCACTTAATAGTGATCATGGCACTTTATACAAATTTAATTAAAGTAAAGACAAAAATGACATAAACAAATAAATTTTAGTAAATCAATTTTTACATGAGGTAATATAATTTATCTCTTAAACTATAAATATTATTTAAAAATATAAAAATATTTCCTAAATCATGGTATTTTATATATAATTTTTAGACACTAAATAAATAATATTATTTATGGCACAATAATCATGCAATGTTTTCCTTATTAAATAATGATTTATAAAAATAAGATTTTAAAGATTAAAAAAATATCCAAAACCTGTCCAATTATTATTTGATGATTTCATTTCGACAATGAGTCATCTTATCATTGACTTTAATGAGTTTTAGAACGTTAGAAACTAAAAATCATTACATAATAAAATAATATTTTCACACCTTCTTAAAGAGTACCTCCTCCCCCGAATAAAATGACACTTCTTATAACCCATTAATCACACTTATCAAGCCCCTAGGTTCGTCTGAACCCTTCACAAATAATATTTAAATATCCATATTTTCATTTAGAAGCCTTAACATAAGTATAAAGCACATCAAGAAGTCCTTTTGGTTCCAATCAAAGACAGTTACTTGATTTATAGTTAACATCTTCTCTGAAGTTTTCTCGGTTTTATTTTTCTTCTCCAACACCATAACAACAATTTATTCCATTATTTAATTAAAAAACCAGTATCATAAATATAATATTTTTCTTATATGATATTTATTTGATCTAAACTTACACACACCCCCATCTAATGGGTAAATAACAGACTGTTTCTGTGGACGACAAACTAACACCTCACAAAATGATGATTGTTCAATATTCTTCTACAGCCTCTTACGGTGGAAATTATGATGGAAATGTTTTTATATGATATATATTATGTATATATTTTCTTTCTGGTTCATTATTTTTCATTTATATCATGTCTTTGTGGTTTTCATTATGGGTAAACGTGGTATTTTCATTAGAGGAAGTGCAGACTACCACCCACTCAAAGTGATATGACTTGTTCATACCATACGTGGGATGTATAATGGATGGAATTATTAAAATTATATTTGATATTATATTGTATTTATAATATAAAAATTTATCATAATGTTTTAATTCACCTAAAAATATGAAATAGAAATTGATGTTTTGTTAATGTGTACATACGGCTTACCGTCTCCATAAATGGTGCATTTGATTTCTATGCTCAAAATGTAATGTAATATTATAAATAAAAATATATAAAAATTATATATGATAGATATGCTATGTAAATAATTATTATGAATTTGGTGATAATGGAATCTTGACCACATGGACAACTTGTAATTATAAGGTGTTCATTTTTGACTCCACTACCAAATATCGTCAAAACGACCATTATTAACATAAATGATTACAAAATGTTTATGACATGGTAAAATTTGATAAAAGGAAAAATAAACTTTATAAAGGGTTATTAATCAAGTATAAATTAAATTAAAATTATTATGCAGGAAGAACGAGGAACCAACGAGTGATGTTGGACACGTGGTAAGGGAATTCTTATATCAATTTTAATTATGTGATATATCCATTGTTCATGACTTCTTTATTGAATGTGGTGTATAGGGTACTACCATTTGATATATAATATCATGATTCTATTTATAATCATGGTATTATGTGATTCATTGGGTTGTTATTAACTTTTTCCCATACGAATTGATTGATTACAACATGGTAAGAGTTTTTAATATCTCATTTTATTCTGTTAATATTCATGCTATATTTTCCACTATTTCCTTTTCTATGGGGTATGTACTGTCCATGATTGAATTCTTGATGTAATATTCATTAATTTATGTGTATTAATATATTAATTTTATGATCCTTCTTTCATGGGGTGTATGTTTCGTATGTTACCAAATCAGTTAGGGAATTTCAAATTTCAATTTCCAGTCATTGAGATTTATGCATACATCATTGATTATTTTATTCCATGATTTTGTGTAAAATCATTATTTATTTACTTATGTATTAATTTACCCCACTAGTTTTGTGAATATAAATCAAATTCACATATTCAATCCAATGTTAAATTCTCAAGGCATCGATATGAACATGAAAAGAGTAATTTTAACACAATTTAAATTCATTGAGTTAAACATACAAGTCATTGGTGTTGTTTTTCCAATAATATGTGTGAGTGTTAATTGATTTTTTTAAATTTAATATCCATTCATATTGATTGTATTAATATTTGTCACACATTATTATGTAATTTATTTATCCTTAATCTATTGATAGATTTTTATATGGTATTTCTTCAAAATTTACATTCCATTGAGAATTCATTGTTGTTATACTACAATTCACTCTTATGTGGTGTATATACTGTACTTTGTTTTATTATATCATTAATCCCTATATTCTCATGATAATATAATTTACTGATTAAATGTTATTTCTCAATTATTTTTATTCATGATTCTCACATTTTGTTGAAAACTTTTTAACAAAAATATCATCTTAAATGATTTAATGATTTATTCTTATAAATATTTATCATTAATTTTCAGGTTCTAAAAATGGTGTAAAGGAAATATTTATATGGACATCAATGTTTAAAAATAATAGTTTATTTAAAAGTTTCAATGTGTTTTGTGACGCTTTGACTGCAATATCTCTTTATTAAATGTTTTAAAAGGTTTTGAAAACAGTTGGATAAAGCATTGATTATGACTATGATAAGTTGGGATTGTAATGTGGAAATGTTATATTAACTTTATTATTGTTTTAAGTGTGATGAATATTTTATTGTTCGTGGGAATTGTTTATGTATATGGGTGGTTCTGTGATAAACCAAGGGCGGGTGAGCCCAAGATAGGCATCCAATATATTGTGTAACTTGATGGGGATAAACATTAATGTTTTTTCTAAGAGATTTACGGAATATATTGTGAGGGGTTTTCCAACGTAACTCACAACGTAGCTGTGACAGCTAAAATGTTATTACTATATGTATGCCATAAGTTACCTTTATGATTAATTTTTTTTGTGAGTTATTCAAAAATCTTATGATTTCATAAGGTATGTTATGATTTAAATGCATGGTTTTATTGTTTTTTACTTATTGATTGGATAATGTATTCATTCCTTATTGTATATCGCTTACTGATCTTTTTTATGATCATCCGATATTTTGAAATGTTTTTCACAAGACTTAACAACATATAGGGTCAATGATGGGATCTATGAAAAGTCATCATGTCTGAAACATGGGACTAGACATGAATATTTTTTAAGAGTTTATTTTTTGAAAAAAAATGGGAGCTGAGTAGAAGTTTCTGCCTTGTAACTTTTGAGATGTGATGTAACTGTTATGACCTTATTCTCTATAACTATATACCTGAAAAGATAATAAATTTGAATTATTCATTAATTCAATATTATGTAATGTTTTAATGCCATGTCCTTGTAGATGGTATCAGAAGTCATTTTAGATTACTTTGGAGGATAGTGCACTCTTTAAGAATAAGTCACATTACCATAACAATTAGTACTTTAGAAACAGTAATAGTTATTTAACATAAAGTGAATTATTTTAAGATAACATGAATAAGTATATATTAGTATTTACCCTCCTTATAAGATATTATATGATTATTTTACTGATATAATTACACTTACCTTTTTGGTTTTAGTAAATGGATGGATCTACGAGGGACCAAAGTAACAGTGGATGTAAAGGAAACTATGATGGTTTTCTGAATGATAAACTGAATGAAATGGGAGCTTTAATGAGAACTCTTATTTTTTATTCTCAACCAACTATCTAGAGTCATGATTGACCACATGTACCTTGGTGATTTTTTATTAGGAATTTTATATGTGAGAAAAAATCCCCATTGAGGTCTAGTAAATACTTATAAAGGTACGTATATTAAAGAACCTATGTGTCAAGGATGGGGAAGGAAACACATTGGAAAATCATTCAAAGCGGCAGGAAGATGCTATAGATGTAGAAGTGAGGGTCATAAAGTAAGAACCCGACATGGAAAAAGGAAGCACCTACTTGACTCTAGGGAAGAGAATGTAGTTCTTCATAAGGGATCAATTGAATGTTTTAAATGTGGAGTACATGGTCATTATACAAACAGGTTTCCTATGATGATGGTTCAAGAATGGGATCACCAAGATCATACAAATATATTATTACCAATACTTAATTCCATTCCAATTGAGGATGTTGAAACTGACAATGCGCATTGAAATGAATGTATTATTTAGTAACTAATGTTTATACATTATTGAATCAAAGGATATGAATCAAAAAAAAATTAGGAACGAATTATTTCTTAGTATGTTTGAAAGGAATGGTTAGTGGATCATGAATAATGTTGAATGTGTAAGAAGTAAACATATAAGGGATTCATATGTTATGGTATATTTTAGGATGTTGAAATGATTAAGTGTATTAAAGCCCTTTTGATGATGGGATTACATTATATGATGTTTTATTGTATGTGAGACCATGTTGTTTGATATATTCAAATTTTATTCAAGGAATACTTATCTTTTCTTTTGTGGATATAGTTATAAAGAAATGTTTGTGTTTATATGATCCTAGAGTTCGAGGCAATTATATGTTAACACATTTTGGCATGAAAAATGAATTTTATTAGATAACCATTTTATTCACAATATGTTATTGTTATTTCTGATGAATTTATCACTTTTTTGTGAATTTTACAAAATTATATTATTTTTTAAAAAGGACAACATGCAAACCGCATGAAAACCCATCTCCTCAGAAAATTCTATGGGAAACGAACCCACAACCAAAGTGTGACTGGGATTTAACACATTCCACTGGAATACATGATTTCCATGGTTAGTATGACTAATTATTTTTTGTTATATGATCTTATGAATCCAGTATAATTTGATTTTGGCTTATATATGAAAATCATTAACCTATCATGGATAATATGTGATTATGATAATTACTTATCAATATGATACTTTAAGAGTCACTGATGTTATTTAGAGATAAAGGTTAATATGTATCTTGGATGGCTACGTGATTAAATCCTTGTGAGATTTGGGTATCAAATTTAGTTTTGATTACATTGATGAATTTTATGGATAGTTGTTTATTGGAATTTCTTTATTTATCATTGGGTATTGTTTGACAAATTTTAGAGATTAAGAGTTGTATTTCTATTTGTACAAGATTGTCCTTTTTCAAGATTCTCTGATCTTCTACAAATCATTTTGTTTTTGGTTAATTTCTAATGACATGGGAAAAATATAGTTAATATTTTTTGGATTATGTTATTCCCTAGATGTTTATTTTATCACTTTCAATGTGAAAAAGTCATCTTGAATACTCATAGTTTGATGAAAAAAATTAGTTTGTGGTAGGAAATTAGTAATGGATGAAAGTCCAAATGACAAGTAAGTATATTTCAATATGTTTTTATATAATATCATAAATAAATTCCAATAATTCATGAAAAGTAACCTGAAACAAAAAATATTGTTTGTTAACATTTCCTTATGGGGAATCAATGACTATTTAACCGATCACAAGTTTTTCATTTTTTGGTGGTTAACTTTCTCCTAATCACGTTTTCTATCAATATCCATTAGAAGATGATTGTTTTTTCTCCTCTATATCCATTTTTTCAGGGAACCCAAATTTCATTTGTCTTGGGTGACCCTTGTACATCCCGTTATTTCAAGGTGATAGATTTTTTGACTCGCATTGCGATGTGGGATTTTTAATATAGTTTCACATACCAATTTTAAAATTGCGAGGATGAAATTCACCCAAGGGGGGAAGAATGTTACATCCCCGAAAAATAAAGAATATGAAATATTCATATTTATTAATATTTTTAAATTAATTATTAATTTCACTTTATAGGGTATTCTATGTTCAATGGCATCCCCGATACACAACAACGAGTTTTTTTGAAATCTTATGTTCCACAATAATAATATAATCTTATTATTGTAAATGGTAGTTAACGCCTAGTGGTTTTATTGGAGGGAATGAATAAAACTAACTACAATATGAATATACATGTATGTTAAATGTTTTTACATTTATCCAATAAAATTTAGTCGCTTAAAATGTGAATGAGTCTAATTTTATGCATAATTTACTTTAAAAGGATTATTTTCCACCTTTTAATGGAAAACCATCATTGAATATAGTATTGGACACTTTTATATGTTTTCTCTGAATATATAAAATTATATTTTTTAGAATCGGGACATCAAAATTCAATTTGGGTAAAATTTTGGAATTTTTATGATAAAATTAAATTTTTGATGAATAGTAGAACATAATGTAATTTAATTCAAAAATTACTTTTAATCAAATATATTTATATTGTTTGATTATATTTTCCATTGTTCATAAAATATAATTGGATTATATTTTTACCGTTTAATCTATTATTGGTAATTAAAAGAAATTTCACTTTGAAATTGGGCTTAAACAAGTGTCAATATTTTGATAGTTATTATTTCATAAAAACACGTTTTTTGTTTTGCCAAAATAAAATTAATTTTACATTAATTAATCCAAATTCATTGTTTTGATTTTTGTATAATAGACATAATTTTGGAATTCAGAATATAATATATAGCTTCTGCTAAATTTTTGATGTTTTTCTGAAAAACAGCAATGATTGATGAATAATGAAAAAACTATGTAGTGTTTAAAAATTTGACTTTTTCATTTAAAATAAATTTACCGCTTTGATGAATTAAATGTCAAAAATATGACATACATGGATTTTTTTACTATGTAAAATGTTGTTCAATAAGATGGATATAATTTTTTATAAATAGTAACTTTTGACTTTTATTTACTACAGTTCAAGGTAAATAGGGTAATTCAAGTTAAAAAGAATATCATAATAATAAAACATTACCTTAAAAAATTTCCTAACATTATTTTATGAGTCATGGGTGGCCATGGTAATCCATTGTTCTATTTTGGGACCCCATGGAGCCACATAATAGTGATAATGAGACATTATATTAATTAATTTAATGTCAAGACATAAATGTCATTAACAAATATCTTTTATAAAATAAACATTTACATTGGGTTATATAAGTTATATCATTGAATATAAATATTATTTGGAAATATAAATTGAATTTCTACATCATGATATTTTATTAATAAATTTTAAACTTCATATAAATAAAATTATTCATGACACAATAATGATGCACTGTTTACCTCATTAAAAAATGATTTAAATAAATAAGATTATAAAGATTAAAAAAATTAACAAAACCTATCCAATTCATATTTGATTATTTTATTTCTACCATGAGTCTCCTTATATTCAAATGTAATGAGTTTTGGATATTTAGAATTTGAAAATAATTATATAATAAAATAGTATTTTCACACTTTCTTAAAGAGCCCCTCATCCCCCTTATAAAAGGACAGAAATTATAACACATTCCACACACATCTAAAGCCCCTTGGATAATCCATCCCTTGCCCAAATAATCTCTCATGGTCCCTCTCTTCCAACTAGAATCCATAACTTGGGAGGAAGGCACTTCAAGAAGTTCTTTTTTCGTCAAGCCAAAGGGAGTTACCCGATTTGAAGGTAATATCTTCTATTAAGTTATTTTGTTTTATTTTCCATCTCCAACACCCTAAACTCTTTTAATTACAATAATTTATAAGAACACTATAATCCAAAATATACTAGGTTTTTTATTATAAATATTTTTTCTAAACTTTCACACACCTCCATCTAGTTGGTAATGAACATATTGTTTTTGTGGACGATAGACTAACGCCTCACGAAATGATGATTTTTAAATCTTCTCCAACCACCTCTTATAGTAGAAATTATGATTGAAATGTATTTAAATATGATATATATTATGAATATGTTTTTAATTATTCTTTATTTTTCATTTATAGAATACTTTTATGGTTTCCATTATGGGTAAACACAATAATTTCATTTGAGGAAGTATTGTCCCCTCAAAGTGATAGGACTCATTTATAACATAAATTGGACGTATAAAGGATGAAGTTATTGAAATTATATATGATATTATACATGAATTATAATATAACTATTTATTAGTATGTTTTAATTTAATTAAAAATAAGAAATAGAAATTAAAGTAGTGTTCATGCATATGTATGGCTTACCATTTCCATGAACTGTGCATTTCATTTCTTATCTCCAAATGTTATGTACTATTTTAATAATAAATATATACTAGATATATATGATATATATTTTTTCTGAATCATGAATATAATTCTGGAGATAATGGTTTCTTGACCACAAGGGAAACATGTAATTATAAGGTGTTCAGTTTTGTCTCATGTACCAAATATTGTCAAAATAACCAGTATTAAGTTATATGATTACATAATGTTTATAACATGTTAATAGTTAATATAAATGAAACAATAAACATTAAAATGGTTCCTCATCATGTAAAAAGTAACTAATTATTATAATTCAAGAATAACAAGGAACAAACGAGTCAATTCGGACATGAGGTAAGGGGTTTCTTATTTCACTTTTAATTCTGTGAGATTTCCATTGTTCACCACTTATTTATTGCATGTGGTGTATAATATACTTAAATTTGATATATATTATCATGATTATCATTATGTTCATGGTATAATGTGATTAATTTGGTGGTTATTTCCTTTTTTTCATATGACTCAATTGATTACAACGTGGTAAGGGTTATTAATCTCACTTTTTATTCACGTGAGATTCATGCTATATTAGCCACCATTTCCATTTCTGTAGGGTATGTACAGCCCTTGATTGTATTTGTGGATTAATATAATATAATTTATTTTATTTTACATCTTCATTGTATGATTCTTCTTTCATGGGGGTGTATGTCTCATATGTTACCAAATCGGTAATGGAATTTCAAATTTAAATTTCCACTCATTGGACATTATGCATTCTTCATTGATTATTTTACTCCATGATTATGTGTAAAATCACTATTTATTTACATAGTTTGTAATTTCCGGTCCCCATTATGTGAATACACTTCTGATACACAAAATCAATCCATTGATAAATTCTTATGTCATCAAAAGGAACATGATAAGAGTACTTTTAACACAATTTACATTCATTGAGTTAAACATCCAAGTCATTAGTGTTGTTATTTAAAAATTATGTGTGAATGTACTCTAATTTATTTCAACTAAATATCCAATTATATTGAGGGTATTTATATTTTTCATACATTATTATGTAATTTATTTATCCCTAATCTACAGATATAGTTTTTGTAAGGGATTTCATCACAATTTAAATTCCATTGAGAATTCACTATTGTTATGCACAAATTCACTATTATATGGTGTATATACTATCCATTGGCATATTATATCATGATTCCATTTATTCTAATGATATTATAATGTTCTGATTCAATGTTATTCCCCAATTATTTTTATTCAAGAGTCTATAATTTTGATAAAAACTCTATAACTAAAATATAGTTTAAAATATTTGATAGATTTATTCATATAAATCTTTGTCATTAAAGTCCATGATTTGAAAATGGTTTTAAGTATTTATTTATATGGACCATAATGTTTTGAAATGATAATTTATCTAAAATTTTTAAAGTGGTATCAGACTCTTTGATTCAAAAATCTCTCTATTAAATGTTTTAAACGGTTTCAAAAATGGTTTGATAATGAATTTTTTATGTATATGATATGTTGTGATTGCAATGTGGACATGTTATATTACCTTTATTATTGTTTTAAGTGTTATTAATATTTTATTATTATTGGGAATTTTTTATGTATATGGGTGGTTCCATGATAATCATAGGGCGGGTGAGCCTGAGATATCTCTCCAATGCATTTCGTAACCTGAAGGGGGTAAGTGTTAATGTTGGCACTAAGAGATATAGGGAATATAATGTGATGGGTATTGCAACATAACACCCCATGTAGCTATGATAGATATAATGTAATTATTTTATGTATTCAATAAGTTACATTTATGATTTATGATTTCTGTGAGTTATTCATAAATCTTATGATTTCATAAGGTATGTTATGATTGAAATGTATGGTTTCATTGTTTTGTATTTATTGATGGGATAATGTTTCCGTTCCTCATTTTATATACCTTAATGATATATATATGCTAATGCCATGTTTTTTAATTTTTTTCATCGGACATAATGATGTATGGGCTCAAGGATGGGATCATGGAAAATTCATGTTGTCTAAAACATAGAACTAGTCATGACTTCTTTTTTAAGAGTTTTTTGTTTGTAAAAAAATGGGAACTATGTAGAAGTGTATACTTTGTAACTTTTACGATATTGTTTAATAATTATGACCTAATTCTCTAAAACTCTAATCCTGAAAATATCCTTAATGTGAATTATTCATTAATTCAAGATTAGGTAAATTTTTAAGGCCTGGTCCTTATATATATTGTTTAAAATTTCATTTATATTGATTTAGTATTCTTCTTATATACAACTTATTTTATTGTATATCTATTTTTTAATTTCATAGGCTTTGGACACACATGTTGGATTTTTTCCTTCATGGTGTTAGTCAATAACTTCAGGTTTATTGAAGGTGGACCTTTAGTGGAACACTTACATTCTCATCAGACCATAATGCTCTTATATTGGATTATTTGTGTCAAAATGTATATTATTTTTTGAATATTTTTTGAATATTGATAGTATAGATATCTACATCTAAAAATAGGACTTATTTTCTTATTTTTATGCTTTTCATCCATTCTTGTGACGATGTTCTTGGTTGAGAGCTGGTAGTTATGTTTATGCAGATTTAGATACACCCTAGTATAAGAAACATGCATGAGATTTTCTTAGAAATTTCTAGAAAGACTCCATGTATAGACCTCAATTATAAATGTTGCGTTTAGGCTTGGTAACATGAAATTAAATGAATAGAACCTCCCAATTATGTGCCAAAATTTGAGGGGAATGTGACATGGATGAGGCTAGTGGTGGAAGAATCTATAATCCACTCACTCTAATACCTACTGAAAATGATCCTTTTCAAACAAAATTTCCTAATTATTAGATCCATAAATTAATGATTTATATATATTTCTCATACAATGTGATGTTCATTGTTTTTTAGGAATCATTCATGTCCTCCATATATCTACCAATTTTCATATCAACATTTTCATAATCAAGTTGAGTGGAATAATTTTTTATGGAGTGAGATATTTGAATATACGAAAAAATATGTCCCATGATATCAATATGATTCTTTTGTTTTAAATAACATTTCACTAAAAACATCTTATGTAGTTATTTTAACCATAAAGTTTGGGTACATCATTCGTGTGATATAATTGTTTTTATGATGAGAAAAAGTGGTATAATATCCAATATATAATATATAGACATTGTTATCATTAAATGGGGAAATTATCATCAACTAATTCCCAACAATGTTGGTGTTTTATCTTTAGAATATATTTTTTATGTATTGACAGGTATTTAGGAAAGGATTTAACTCATTGTGATATGGTTCATGATGGATTATTCTAAACTGAGGCATTATTTATTCTTATGACATTTAAATTATATATATGTATTGAATAATATTTTCCAAATGGTTAGTGGATATTTTAGATGAACTCATCAGGTGATATCATTTTCATTATTGAAGACTGAGTGGGGTTTTCTTAAGGGTTAGGATCATATTATTTATGTGGGATAAGACTGTTTCACAATGGATAAGTAGTATATTTTGGATAGAGTGACATGGTTGGTGATTTTTTGTGATATTTAGGTATTTATATTTAATTAAATGGATGAAATTACACAACTATATTATTTTAGTGGTTATGGTTACCATATTTTAGATTTTGAGTATGAATTTTTTTGTTATGATGAATATGAAGGTTGTGTTATTCATGGGTAATATTGTAACATATTTGGTGAATAATTTTATTCCAGATCTGATAAAAATCCATAACTAACACTAGTGTATATGATTCTAAGAAGAAATCAAAGAGTAAATAAATAATAGTAGAGTCTCTCTCAGTTGGGAAATATTTTATTCCTAAAATACTATTACGTATATATCAATAAGAATGATTATAATGGAGGGGAATCTAATAATCCCACATGTGATATTATTTTAATAAATTATAAATATGATATCAAAATTTCATGAGTTTTCCATATATCAATTTGTAGTCTACACTATTGATGTGGGAATCAAAATGGGGGTTTTGGTTTTGTGAGAATCACATAATACAATTATGTGATCATACTAAGGTGTCCCATCATGAGAATATTAATTCAATGGACTCCCAAGTATCATTGAATACATACCTAGGAATACATGCTCCCATCACCTCCCTTTATATATTATCCGATGGTGAGATTCTATAACTATCAGTTCTCTCAAAGCGCCTCCTGATGTTTTCAATATTCTGAAGTCTAAATATAATTCATTCTAATATATACTTATTTATTTTATTCAACAATAAATATGATTTTTGATCATCATATGAATGATTTTACATAAATTTAACCTTTTTGTTCTTAATCACAATTCTAAATCATATTCTAACATTAACAAAGTGATGGAAGGGTTTCATTTATACCGACGAAACTCGATATAAATATCACAAAAAACATATTTATAGATGATTATCTAGACCACCACTGTGATCAAGGGATTTACACTATTGAGTTAAGGGGGGATATAGAGGGGATCCCATCAAACTCTTTTTAAAATCAATATAAATTATGTTATTCTTCCTTTCACAATTACATCATTAAATCATTAAACATTAATTCTAAAAGATGCATTAATTTGTCCTCATAAATTTATCTCTTGAAATACCCTCATGTTTTCTATATAATATTAGATCAAAATGATCAACTGTTTAAAAATATATAACATTATTTATTTATTTATTTACTATTTAAACATTTAGAATGTAAATTCTCCAAGATTATTTCTATAAATATCTTTCTAATAATAAGATTAAATGTTTTCATAACAATTATTAAAAAAAATATTTTTTGAATAATTTTTTTCAAATCAAAATCAATATCAATGTTTATTTTTTTGGGAATCAAAATCCTTTTCAACTGCACATTTTTTATGGTACTAGCTATTATTATTTGAAAAATTCTATTTTTACATTTCTTGGTATTATAATATATCCTATTTGGTTTATTTGAATTGAATTTTATATTGTAAAAAAAGAAGCTAAATAATAATAAACTCTTAATTATTTTTAAAATTTTAAACTTGATAATACATTTATGAATTCATTTCATTTAATTATAGAATTAAATTAAAAAATTCATATTTCTATATTAGAAATATCTTATGTAATATTGAATTTATTAGATATAAAACATGAACGTAAAACTATATCAAAATATTATTGATTTTAAATTTTTATCCTAATTATAAATTGATTTTTATGGATTATATTGAATTTCGTACAAGTATTTAAATGATATTTAATAAAATCTATAATGTAAGAAAGTACCCCGGTGATGGACTATCTATAGAAACATAATTAATGAAAATCATGTGGGTTTTACAGATCTAATTGTCTCCCAATGTAGAATCCATTTAGTAGGTAAATGTTTTGAAGAAGATATTAAATTTGGAATTCATCATCTCGGTATTCACATACCAAATCATGATTGAAAGTCCCACATAAAAGAAGAAAAATAATTTCAATAATGCTACGAAAATGAACACAATCAATTATAACAATTATGTCCCAAATGGAGGTGGTGAGCTATATTATTCACTTTTTTACATGAACATGCATAATTATATTCAAATATAATAAATTACATTATCAATATTAGATGAAAATTCATATAGTAGAAATAGAAGTCCAATTCATTGAATATATAATGAATAATTACAATACTTTGGAATATCCCATCTAAAAGAAACAATATAATAATAGATGTATCCATGGATTCAATATCCCCTACCACATTTTGTACCTTATGAACCAATAACTGTATGGAACATTTTATAGAATGAGTCAATATTAGTAATATGTTTCATATTTCATCCCCCTAATTATTCTCTTATATATTCTTCTCAAACTTCTTTTGTAATTTCTTGGACCTCTATGGTCCATTATTTTTGTGAAAATGAGGAGTTTGAGGTGTTATGGGAGGTCAATGTGACTTATTCTCAACACTACCAATTTCCCAACTCTTTTAGTCGCATTTTCTGCTATTTGAATAGTTTCATATGTAGGTCATCTGTCTGTAGTTCCTAATATTAGGTCATCTCTTAGTAGGTCCTTTTGGTATGTCATCTACGAGTAGGACATATCATTTGGTCCTTAGTCGATAAGTCGTCTGTTGGTAGGTACTCTATCGGTAGGTCCTGTCAGATGGACTTCTATTGGTTGGATCTTTTGAAAGGCTATCTATTTGTAGGTCATCTCATGGAAGGTGATATAGTGTTTACAGATCAGTTATTGAATTCTGTTTCTTGCTTCATACAGTTTATCCCATTTGAATTTTTCATTGATGTAAAATGAATAAAAATTATTTTTAATGTATTTTAGGGTTATTCAAAGCCCATAACTCAAATAATTAAATCCCTAAGGGTCTTATGATTTTTAATTGGTCAACCCACATGGGTTTTTGATATCTTTCATTAATGGAAATTCAACCATATTTCATTCTGTGAGTCTCAGATCCGATCCTTCTAAGATGAGGGCCTTTCCTTAATTCATTTATTATCTATCCTATTGGTATGAGGATCCCTAAACCTTTCTTTATTAATGATACATGTGAATGTTTTGTTGCCTTGAATTTCGTTTTCCTTACATAGGCACCCATGTTTTTTTTCAAGTAAGAAGATTCATTCTCTATTCGATAGAAAGTATGTTCTTTCTATGTAGTTGTGGATTCATCGATTTGATTCCTCCCATTGTCCTTTACATGTAACATCATGTGACCTCAATGTTTCTAATTGACCATTATTAGTTTTTTGTTGATACTTTTGTCATGAAACATCCTCATGTGTATGTAGTTGTCGCAGGAGTGGTGATCATGATCTGTTGGGTTGGTAATTCTCATGCAAGGAATGTAAGAAACCATTAGCATTATGTGATTCAAGGATTCACTATTCACTTATTTGTAGTCATAGATTTTTCATGATTAAGCCCCCACATCACAAAGATAATTTCATAATATATATTTTAACTAGATTAATAAATTGGAAACGTTTTATTAGAGATGTTATTGCCTCATTATTTTCTTGATAATTTGATATCTATGATTTTATTTTTTAGAATTTTGTTCTAGACGGAAATTGGAAAACAATGTAATTCCTAGATTTTTATTTTAAATTAATTGGCGAAATATATAAGGTAATGATTAATAAATATGTTCTTTTGGTTCATGGTGATGAATCAATTGGATTATGTAATGCATTTTGAAATAGAACTGTTTAATTAAATATAGAATAATGTACCAATTGTGTGATAATGATAATTCCTTGAAGGGTTAGGATTTAAACTATTTCATTTAAAGTCGAACTTCCTTATTCTTTATAGTGGTGACTTATCATTGTGTGTGATGTCTAAATTACTTTTTTAGGTCCAAGATCCATGTTTATTTGTTGTTTGTTTCCTACTTCTTTTGTTGTGGCATGTGGCTAGGATGTTTGAGACTGAGGGATTTTATGGTATGTGGGGGAAAAGATTCCCAGTGGCGGTGGAATAATCTAATGCCTTGTGTGACTAGATTCACAAGTTTATGCATGTTGGTGAAGGGGAGTACACTGAGGATTATAGAACATGTCGAAGATTGGCATACACATTGATATTAATGTGGTTGTTGTTGAATAAAATGTTTCTTTGAAATTATTAATTTCACAGCTGTAAGAGGCATATGGTCTTTCATAACCGCTATCCAAAAAACGTAATGATCCAAGGGGTATTCCAAATTCTTTCCATGTATATCTTCTCGAGGAAGGATGGTCGTCTGCTCTAGCTGTAGGTTGAAAAGACATGAAGAGTAGTTTATATACAAATCATGTTTAACACCTTGTGCGTAGAAGCATTGAATTATTTTCTAGATTACTTTGGATTATGGAAAAATGATAATGCTGTTAATAAATTATGTTAACCCATGGTGTTGGAGCATCCATAGATTCATTACTGAGGATTTTATTATGGGATGATGTGGACACAATTTGGTTGTGCAGGATGTTCATGGAACATTTTAGTCACACAAATGGAATGAAAATACAATAATTTTAATGGATAAATAATTGTTAAATTATTATTTAACATAATATGAAATTTTTAATAAGGGATAATGTAATCTAATGATGCTACTTTAATGGTTATGTTCTTATATGTTACCTTGTCTTAGCAGTGCAAGTCGGGAGTCTGAGAGACATTAGTTGTAGGTGAGACTATGATTAGGATATTCATATAGTGTGGTTGTGAGATATATTATATTCATTTTCTTTTTGTGTCTCTATATGATACTCCAGCTTGTGAGTTAGGGAAACTGAATCCCATGGGATTCTGAGCCTTAGGGGTGTTTTCCCCAATATCTCAATGGGAGTATGGATGTTTGACTACACCCTTTTGGATCCACTCTATTATTATGATAGTTACATTTTTAGTGAGAAAATATTTTCATTCATCCCCATATATATGGGTATATAGATGTAACAACTTATTGTTACTCATTGTAATATATTCTTGATATAGTTTCTTATAGACTACTATAAGTGTGACAAGTATAGGATGTGAGGGATTGAGTATCCTTACTTAGGGTTTCGGCTGTAATGGCGTGAGGTAAAATGATTAATGTATGATACACATTATGAGATACGTATTAGATCTAGAAATCTACTTGGATCCAATGGTTTCCTGGATGTAGTGGTTGTGTTACACGAGGTGCTGGTTGTGTTTCATCACCAAGGTGACTACATGATAACCATTTTAAAGGGATATTCTTAGGATATACATTGTTAGTGGAAAGTGAAAAACCAGTGGGGAACTGGTATTGGGTTTTCCTTTATTTTCATTATTATATTATATTCTCTTGTTTGAGATACTAGTGACAGTAGCAATGGGGATTCTGAGAACATAGTGTACCTATCTAGGTGAGTAATATGTTTCAGTTACTGTTCACCATACATTGTTGTGATTTCATTGAATTTTTAGAAGAGTATTTGGGGATGATCCTACTGAGTATACTATTATAATCACCATACACACACACAAACAGACACATATACACACAGACAGACACACACACATATTCATTTTCAGGTCTGTTGGAGAAGGTTGGAAATAAGGCTAGTTACTACTACCATGGGGTTTCATGAGTCATTCGGGCATCATGGTCAATGATGTTTTACATTTTTTTACATAAAGTTTAACCATTAATTTTTAGTAGTTCAGTAATGATATAAAATATGTGTTAATGGTATTTTTTTATATTGAATCATGAGAAGCAGTTGTTTGTTGTTTATCTTATCTATCTCCTTCACATGTGTTCACTAGGTGGGTAATGCATCCAATTTGAGTCTTGACTATAACCTTGGTGTTAGTGGCCAATTAGGGGCCTACATGAGGTGAGACATGGGTGCCATAATCTCTATCCTCTCATTGCTGGTCAAAGGGGATACACTTTGTGGGGAGGGGTCAGGATAGAATAGTATCATGGGTCAGGTTGAGGGATACGATGTAGTTTGGAGTTAGGCATAGATGAGGTTGCATGGGTTGGTAGGGAAACTATGTCAGTCTTGTTAAAAATGTGTTGTAAATGCTAGATACTAGGTGAAACGAATGTATTTAGGGACTTATATGATTTGATGCATAGACCCATAATTTTATAGTGGCTAGTAATCATGGTCGTACATGTTGTATGGTTGAGACATAGGAAAGGATCATGAAAAATAATTATTTTTACCATTGATTGAATGGGTAGAACATTGTATTGGTTAACATAAAACTAATAAAAGAAAATAATTAATTAATGTTAAGTATTCAATTTTTTAATTTAATGAGCTCTAATTGTTTTGTCTTTCATAGGAATGCCTCTAGGATGATGTCCCCCTAAGGTTCACATAGAAGTAGTTCAGTAGTCTATGTCGGCTGATCTCTATAGAGTAGAGGATGTCAAAAATGATGTTTAGAGGGGTAAAATCTGAGAGTTTTAACTCTAATTTCTGCAAAAGTATAAGGGATATGTATCTGATATATTAATAGAGGATTGGATAAAGGAGGTTTATATATCAATCTGCTCGATTCGTGCATTGAAGGATCACTAGGTGTCATTGGTTATGTCGATGCTACGTGGGGCAGTGGGGTTGTGGTTGTTCTTATTCCTCAGGTATCATGAGGAGTCGAAAGTCTTGATCGGTGGAGTTATGATACTAGTTCAGAGTTTATTTCACTCTTCGACCATGAATATTTTAACTCATCAAGATCTCCTTAACCTTTGATAGGGGGAGAGCTTGTGTGTGAACATTTTGAATCCATAGGAGGAACCTTTTGTGTTATGCTTCAGACCTATTAATAGAGGAGGAGTATATTGGGAGGCTTTTGTAGGTGGATTTACATCCATAAATCCAATTTCAGGGCACACATTTGTGGTGAAGACAAATCATGAGTTTTTAAAATTGGAAGAGGACGTCAAGAGAATTTTATCAAGAACCAGATCATTAGGAAACGGGATTCTTCTTGATTCTTCATGAGATAGAGTTGTGGTCTGGGGTTTCTAATTTCCAGGAAACAGAGTTTCTATTCATCAAAGGGTAGGTCCCACCAATTAGTGAATCGTTTCACCGGTGCCGAAAACTTTCATAACATTTCAAAGGGGTAAAGTACTTTCTTTTCTTATAGTGGCTAAGGTCACTAACTGTAAGGGTTCCCAACCGCTCTGAGAAGTCAACTTTTGTCAGTTGTTCCACTTTAGCATACTTCATTGTGTATTTTCCTTCCAAGGTAAAAGTATTAGGATTTACAAACTTTTTATAAGTACAAAGTAAATGGGGAAGGTTTATTAATGTCTTTGGATACTCCCCTTCCATAAAGTAAAGAGCGTGGCCATGGAGGTGGTATTCACCTGGTTCAGAGTGGGTTTGGAGAGGTCTGTGGTTATCTTCATCCATATCATTTCTAGTACCAAGCGATACATACATCATTTGAGGTAAGCTTTTAATGTTATATACATGGGTGAATTCCTTGTTTGGTTCATGAAAATATCACTCTTTTAGATCACCAACAATTCTCCATGCTTTCGAACATGAGGTAGAGGGGATTCCAAAGACCCTAGCATTTACTATGCTCGTTGGAGGTCAAAATTACTTGTTTGATGTATGTAGAGACTGTGATCTAGTGATGGGGAAAGAAAACGCAATGGGTGATTTACGATGATTGCAGATAAAACTATATGATGTCACCCTCAGCATGTATTGGTTGTATTTGGTTTTGGATATAATATATTTCTTCCAGAGGAAGGTGGGGTTTTTAGATGCTGATGGAGAGCCAGTAGGGTTTTTTTGGTGGGGGAGACCCTAAATTGGAAGTAGGCATGTTCCATCCTTATCATCCATGATGGATGAGGTGAGGTATATTTAGTTATAGGTTCATCATTTGATGTTTCTGAGGTTCATAGAATAATACCATGTAATCGTTCCATAATTGGATGTAGCGTTACCGCCTCAATGAGAGATTGTGTTTGGGATCAAGATATAGCTTGGCCCGCCAGATATCTCTATGTCTCTATATAAGATGGAACCTTATAGGTTTTGCGAGCTGCATATACTACTTGATGGTCTCTTATAGTATGGTGTTGTTTGTTATATTGTTTTCACCGTGGGTGAAACATTTGTTTTCATGAAGAATGGAGATAGAGGTTGACTATTCTGTGTCTATTATTATTACTTGAACTGAGTAATAGTGGAGATCCACAATCCTATTCCATGGATTAATTATTTATTAGATCAATTGAATGGTAAAAGTTAGTTCTTAAAAGAACTTTTTTTATTTGGGTATCATCATATGTCTAAGATAGATGATGATATCCTGAATACTTATTTTCATTTTCATCATGGACCTAAATAGTTTATGGAGATAAGGTTCAATGTTATAAGTTCTATAGATGTTTTCAATGTTTTGTTGAAATATTTGTTCTGTTAGTTCCTGTATAACTTTATGGTTTTATTCATCGATGACATCATTGTGTACTCTATTTCCAAGGAGGATAATACAGAGAATCCTCATGTTTTTTTGGGAGTTCATAGTCGATAACATCAGTTTTGGAAGTCTTCGATGATTGAGTTTTTTCCATGAGAAGATAGTTTATTGGGGCATATTGAATCCAAAAAGGGAGTAGATTTGGATATTTCAATGATACAATTAGTTGGGTCTTAGGAATCCCTGATGAAAGTGGATGAGGTGCGGTGTTTCCTTTTTCATTGGGGATATAACATGAGGTTTACAACATATTAGTCTTGGGTAGTTACTCCTCCGATAGAGTTGACCAAAATGGAACTGGTGTTTGTTTGGAATGATCATTGTCTACATGCTTTTGAGTATTTGAAGGAGAAGTTAGTTAGTTCCCCATTTAATTATTTTCTAGTAGATGGAGTTCAGTTTGAGTTATTCTATAATGCTTTGCATCTGGGGTTAGTCTATGATCTAATGTAGCATAGATCACTTTTTTGGGTCATTGTACTTACATGCCCATAAATGTTACTATGATACCCATGATCATGAGTTAGAAGAAGTGGTGTTTTCCTTGATGTTGTGGAGACAATACATCATCAGATAATAGTTTATAATCCTCACCAATCATAAAACATTGAGTTATATTTTATCACATCATGAACTGAAATTATGATAGTGTCATTGGATGTAGTTCTTAAAGGAGAAGGACATTGAAATTTCATATTCCCCTAGTAAGCAAAATGTTGTATCTGATGCGTAGATCCTGAATATACATAGAAATTAATTGCGTAAATCAAGATATTATAGGAGTGTAATGGAAGAATATTCAACAATACATACAGATATGGGAGATGTTGGGGGGAAGAGGTTGTCTTTTCTAACTATGGTACAATCATCTATGGTGTAAGAGGAGGAAACATCCCAGTTGGGGGATCTTAAGGTGGTGGTCTGGAGACACTAAGTTGATTGTGGTGAGTCCCTAAGGGATGGTTTGAGGATAGAAAACCCCAGGTTTTATTTTAGGGATGAAATTTTCTTCTTTTGGTGATGTGTGATATGATTCTAAAGGAGTTCCATATGTAACCATTAGTAGTTCATTGTAGAATGAAAAATATGTACAACGGATTGAGGTGATAGTTTCGGAGTCCTGTGATGAAGCGTGTTGTCACACCATTCGTGCCCCGATGATTGGTTTTCTAGAGGGTGATGTTTGAGGACTGTGTTCCCAGTGGTTTTCTCCATCCATTAGATGTTCCTCAGTGGAATTGGGAGAAAAAACTATGGACATTATTGTTCGTTTTACTTGATCTCAAAGAGTACATGACACTATTGGTTTGGTATTGAGTCGTCTGAAGAAATCACCCCACCTTATTGCAATCAAGGAGTCAAGCTTAATGGACGTTTTGTAGAGGCAGTATCTAGAAGAGATAGTGAGACTCCAAGGGGCCCCTAGGACAATAATTTTAGATTGATATCCACATTTTACCTCCATGTTGTGGAGAGGCCTCTAGAATGATTTTGGTTCTTAGAAATGCTTTAAAACATCTTTTTCTCCACACATATAGTATCAGATATAGCAAACCATCCAGGATATTGAAGACATGTTGCACTATTGGGTCCAACTTTTTTGTATTTTCATGGATAATGAACATTCCATTGGTAGTTTTATATTATAAAAAATAGTTTCCCACTTTACCATTAGTGTGACACAAAATGAAGAATTATATGGCCAACATTTTGTTCACTATTGTGTTGGGCAAGGGTTGTGGATTAAGCAATTCTTGGGCCAGCACTAGTAAAAAATTTGACAGATATGGTTCATGTGATTTATGAGATGATAAAGGTAGAACATGATAATAATAAATCCTCTACCTATCATAGTAGGATAACTTTGGAGTTTCAGATTGGGGATCAGGTGTTTCTAAAGGTGCATCCTATCATAAGTAGTGATGATTTGGTCATGGGAGTATGGTTTCTCTGAGGATTGTTGGGCCTTTATAGGAGTTGGATCATGTAGGACCTGTGGTGTCTCAGGTAGTACTCCCCCCCACATATGATAAGAATGCATGATATTTTTCATCTTTCACTGTTCAATCGTTATCTTCTTGAAAACTCTCAAATCATTGATTGGAGTATGATCTATGTTATAGATGAAGCATCCATCGAGGAGTGGCATATAGAGATCTATTACCACAAGGAGAAGGTGTTGCATGACCATTTTATCCCCTTGGATTGCATATTTTGGTAGCACTATGGTGTGGAGGAGATTATCTAGGAACCTGAGTCGTAGATATGTCCCTAGTACCCTATGTTGTTTGTGTTTTGATATTCTCATTTAATGATGTTTGTTTTGTGGTTTTATACTATTCCTGGTTTTGATATGTCTTTCTCTTTTTTATTAGTCTGTCTTGATCCTTTTTGTGTGGTATCTCCCCTAGGAGATTTGTTAGGAGATGGTTTTTGTTTTCAATTGTTTTCATGTGGTTCATTTCATGATGTGGTTGAGCTCATTTGGTGGTGAGAACCTTTAGAGGTATCTAGAAGGTTAGTTTTTCAAACACTCTTTAAATTTCTCCTCAAGGATGGTTTTTCGTTTTTTAGGACAACAATGTTTTTATAGGTATTTGAATTAAAATCCCAAACCTGTTTGGTCAATTACATTGTGAAAATATTGTGTTTGAGGAGTTCTCGGAGGTCATGGTGACTTATTCCAAATACATTTCCAAATTTCCAATACTCTGAATAGTGCTTCTAGTTCAGTTAATAGAGTCATTAGAAGGTTGTCTGTTAGTAGGTCTTATTGGTAGGCCATTTTTCATAAATTCTTCTATCAGTAGGTCATGTCGGTATGTTATCTTTTGGTAGGTTGTATTTCAGTAGGTATAGTTGGTTGGTCATGTAGGTAGGTCATTTTGGTAGGTCTTCTATTGGTAGGTCATGTCGATACATCCTCTATTAGTAGGTCATGTTGGTAGGCCATCTGTTGGTAGGTGCTCTAGTGTTTCCAGAACAGTCAGTGAATAGTGTTTCTAGCTTATTACAATTTCACCCATTTGACATATTCTTTAATGTAAAATGCATTCAAATAAAATATTAAGGTATTTTAGGCCATTTAAAATCCTATAACTTATATATGTAAATCAATATGGTTCTAGATGTTTTTTAAATGGTCAAACTATATGGGTGGATGAGATCTGGCTATAATGGTAATTAAATAATTTCACTTTCTGTAAGTCTATGATATGATCCTTGTAAATAGAGGCCTTCCCTTCTTTCATTAATTCCCGTTCCAATTTGTATGAGGTGACCATAACCATTATTTTTAGAGTATAAAAATGATTTTTTCCCTTATACCATGGTTTCCCTACCTGCACACCCCTATTTTGGAAAATATAGGATGAGTTGATATACCTTTGATAGAATGTATCTAATATATATATGGTTTTGGGTTCATCAATATGTTTCCTCCCATTATCAATTCATAGGTAATTAATGTGATATACATGATTCTAATTTCCCTTTATTGGGTGATGGTTGATGAGGTGGTGTTGTAGCTTCCTCCTATGGATGAAAGCATTGCATGATATGTGATTGTGATCCGTTCAGCTGGTCGTTATCATGAAATGAATTTAGTAAACCATTTAAGGTAGGTGATTCATTGATTTTCTATTATTTTTCATGAATTCATAGATTTGGCATGTTTTATCAACTAGATTACAATAGAATTTACATTATAAGTATTTGATCTTGATAAATGAAATGATATCCTTTTATTATTGATGTTATTGCCTCTTCATTTTCTAGATATTGCGATTTCAATGGTTATCATCTTTAGAATGTCATTCATGATAGATATTATTAAATTAGGGAAATCTAGGATTAATTATAAATTAATTGTACAATGATAAAGAGGAATTTTTAAAGAATGTGGTTTTTTTGTTCTTGGTGATAAATCAAATGGATGTTGTTATGGATTATTAAATTGAATTTTTTAATTCAATATAGAATAATGGACATGTACTGTGAAAATATTAATCCTTTAATGTGTAATGAGTTACTATATTTATTTTAAAGGAAAATATATTTATTCTTGGAGATGTGAGTTCTAAATGTGTGTGATATCTGAATTCCCTATATAGGGCCAAGAGCTCAGTAGCTATGTTTATTATTTAATGATGATTCAATTGTGGTGTGATCCTAGGATGGTAGGTCTTGGAGGGATGTTGTGTCATATGGGGTATAAAGTCCTAGTTGTGGTGGAAGAAGATAATTATTACAACGTATAAATGAATTGGTTAATGAAGGTGGGTGTTAGTGTGGACATTGAGGATGATGAATTAGATTGAAGATGGTATTACCCATTGATATGAATGTGGTTGTTATTAAATATGATGTTAGATTATCTACTTTCATTTCCTCACTATTGGAAATAGATGTTATTTCTTACCCTCCATCCAAAAGAGTTGAATACATGTGGGGTATGCCACATGCTTTCTATGTTTATCTTCTGAAGGATGGATGGGCCTGCACTCCATATATTGGTAGAAAAGAATCAATGGGGTGTTCATCTAATAGTCATGTTGAGCCTCTAACATTTGGAAGGCAATAACGATTTTCTATAATACCTAGGATTATGGAAATGTGAAAATGATTCTCATAAATGATAGAATAAATAATGGTATCCCTTGGGGTTTGATCTTGCTTTGATGCCATGCTAATGTTCTGTTTCTGAGAAGTCGTGCACTCTATTTGGTTATGCAAGTAGGCCATGGAAGTTTTTTGTGATGGTAATGAAATGTAATGTGGAAAATTTTAATTGGTAATTAATTTTAAATTAATTTATTAATTTAATCTGTAATTGATAAAATAGATAAAGTAATATAATGTATCTACATACAATATTATGTTCTTGTTGGATACGCAGTCATATAGTGGTGGTCTCGAGTCTGAGAGACGTTAGCTACATTTGGGTCTAAGGATAGGTTATGATTGTTGTGTGGTTGTGAGATATATTATATTCATTAATTTATATGTTTCAATACTCTATTACACCCTTTAGGTTAGGGAAACTAACATCTCCCAGATTCTGAGCTCTGGGGGAGTTTTCCCTAACATCTTGATGGGTGGTTGGAGGGATGAATACCCCTTTGGCCCTTCCCTTTTCCCTTGGTTGTTACTTGTGCTGGTAGGAAAGATAGTTATCTTTCCCTATAGATGTGTGTAGAGGGATTTAATGTCTTGAGGTATAATACCTAATGTATGATACATGTTATTCGAGCTGTGTTGGTTCTTGGAAACAACCTAGTATATTTTGTTACATGAATTTAGTGGTTTTGTTGCGTGAGGTTTAAGTTGTGGTGCTTCACCTAGTTGGCCACATAAATTCAATTATTGAGAGAGATGCATAGAATGCACAACAATAGGGAAAAGTAAAAAAATTAGTGGGTAAGGGGAAGGGGGTACCCTTTTATTCGTTATTATATTATATACTATTGTATGTAATAAATGATTAGAGTATACATGGTGAGGATGAGAAAATAGTTTACTTGTTTATGTTATGAGTTAGTTTCACATGTTCTTCACTATGCTTTAGCATGATTTCATTACTTTTCATACGAGTGTATCCATGGATGAATCTTGTAGAGACTCAATTCTTGACGTACACGAACATTACATTACTTTTTTCGGAATATTTAATAAATAACAAAAATAGACACACAAGGACCGTAATAGTTTAGTTTCTATGGAAACACGGAATATAATCTTCTAATCACGGTTAAAGATCATCAAAATCTCCCATAAAGATCTCCCCCTTTTTTCATACCTAAAAACTTTCATAAAATCCTGGGTAAAAGAAAACATTCAAATTGGTGATCTCAAATTCTCTGTAAGGGTTAAAAAAAGAAATATAAATCATATCATATTCCTAAGAACATAACATTTTGAATATCTTTACCTGCAAAAGAGATCGTAATATCATAAAATGGGATAAATCATAGTGGTGAAATGTAATCCCAAATAATCATAACTTAAAACATGAAACATTGTGGCATACACCCATAATCATAGAGAATTATATCATAGTAGTCAAGACTCATTTCCAAGACTATCTTAGCGGACAAAGTATATTTCTGAACTGATTTCATACCTTGTTTCAGTCATATTTCACTGAACCGAATTAACCTGTCGTACCCGACATGTCTATCTCATGAGATATAAGTCATTACCCAATGAATTGGAGGGAGATATATTTCCCAACCATCTCATAATGATACAATTCTTATGTGTTCCGCAAGATCATAAATCATACATCATAGCATAACCCATGTAATAAAAATGGGATTTTTAAACATCATGCCATCATAACATAATCCATATAAGATAAAAGGATATCATAAATATAATTCCATCAGAAAATAATCAAATAAATGTAATAATATGGATAGAAACATAACCATATATTATCTTAGATGGAAAATAATTTTGATAAAACACTTGAACTCCATTCTTGAGGAAGATATCTTTTCTACATCAAAAACATTTTTCCTTTCTTAACATGTCATACAGTTTTAAAATAAAAGAATTTGATTAAAAATAAACCTGAAAACTTGTAAAAGATGAATCATGGAAATAATTTTCTATAAAATCATAAAAATCCATTCATGCTATATAAGTTAAGAAAACATTCTTCTCTTACTTTGGCCGGAAAAGTCAAAAAGTACCTTGTACGCAAAACGACAAACGCTTCCTTACATATATTTTACTAAAACTCACCAATGAAGAATATTAGATATAAAAATTTGTAGGAGGATATAAATAATATTAAATATTGAGGAACCATGGATGTAGATGATAAATATTCCCCAGTAAATTCTGAAGTATAAACAATCTCAGATAAAAATATAGATTGGGAGATTTACCTTTACCTTCGGTCCGATATGCTTCGAACGTATCCGAACCTCCTGAATAATGATTTAAATAATGTCATCGACTTGTTACAGAATCATATTAATTGTTATGATATCATATATGGTTCACTTTTGACTTTATATTATTCGTTCTTTTGTAAATTCCATGTTAAAGCAGCGTTTTGCGTAAAATCATTTTATTTATCGTACGTGATTGGACTTGTTGTTCATGATATTATTATTACATATTTCATGATTTAATTACTTCAAAAATTTCAATCATAATTTATATATCATATATATTCATTATATATATATAATAGATAGATTAATGAAATGAAATGCATCATTCATGGAGACGGTAGGACCTACGTATGCATGAACACTGTTTTCTTTTCCTTATTGACTTGAATAGAAGTGTGTAGATGACACACATATATATATACATAAATCCAGTAGATTTATCATGTAATATATTTCATTATTATTCATTATATGTACTTTATAATCATTCTTGAGTGGTTAACATGGAGAATGAATCTCATCGCGTCGTGGAGACGGTAATCCGTACGAACACACAAGTGATGATATCATTCCCATAATTATTGAATTGAACTGGAGTTGATGATATAATATCTCAGAATCTGTATAATTTTATAATAATCTTATATAGTTTATCTTTACACCATTATACCCATCCATGTAAGGTGGTGGTGGAAAAACTGATTACACCATGGCGTGGAGATGATATTCCGTACGTATGCATGCGCGGTGATTTCGTTTTCCGTAGGATGGATCGAAAATGAAATAGGGTTGTTTCATATTTATAATAACATACCAGTATATAATTAATACTGATGTTATTAATTTATAATGAAACAACAAAAGAAGTATAAGTAGAATAAGAAAGAAACTTGAAAGAGTTGGTAGAAGAGATTACATCTTCCTCGACGCACCTCCTTTAAACTTCTTCTTAGCACACTAGAGTTGTTCTTTTGAGAAGACCAGAACCGCTATGATATAACTAGAGAGTTTGAGAAGAGGAACTGTCTAGGTTTGGCCGAGCCTTAAGGCTCAAAAGGGTGTGAAGAAAAGAGGGAAGTGGTGCGCTTTTTATAAGGGAGGAGATGGGCACTTTTGGAAAAACATAAAATATTAATTTATAATAAAGTCATATTCCATTTATAATAGCTCCAAATTGATTTATTTTTAAGATAAAGTGGGGATGTTTCTAAATCCTCTCAACCAATAGAATTTAGAAAGTTTAGGATACTATTTTAACCATATCATTTAGATTTAACTTTAAGTTAAATAATTTTTCTTTTACCATATCTTCTTGTCTTTCTTCACTATATGGTTAATAAACATATAATAACAAGACCAACGAAAAAATCATAACAGCTTGATTAGTACTAAAAAAGTTAATTAACTCAATAATAACATGTAATATTAAGCTATAAAATTAGTGGAATTCATAAAAAGTCTCAAATTACATTTATTTGGGTATTTAAAACATCAATTATGTTAATATTTCATTAATAAGGTAATTACTACATCATTACTCTGTCATAAATAAATTAAATTATTTAATGTCTAAAAATTATAAATAAAATACCATTATGTAGGAAATCATTATAGATTTCTAATTTATATTTATTGTCGAAATTATCTTATGTATAGTCCTATATTAAAAATGATTTCTTTATTAATCATTGATTTTAACTATTTTAACTCTTCTTTAAATAAAATAATAATAAGTGTTGTAATATAATCCATGTAGAAATAAATGGTCATATTTTATTCCTAAGGTGTTTTTGGTCTAATTAAACTTATCCAATATAATTATAAAATGTGTTAGGGTTATAATAATATCATCTTTACTCTTAGTTACTCTATTTACTTTTAACCGTGGGAAAAAAAGTAAAAAGTTACTATTCATAAAAAGTTATTTTTATCATATTGAACTGAATGTTACTCCATGATATTAACTGTGTAAATCTTATTTTCAAAATTCCACTCACAAAAGTGGTAAAATTATGTTTTATGTAAATTTTCAAATTCTCCTTGGAAGTGTGTAAAAGAATGTGAAAAGTTCAATAAAATTTTTATATATCTAAAAATTTTACAATATTACCCCAATGAATTACATTGAACTTATATTAGTATTATGTATAAATTTTTACATTAAATAAATTTAAATAAAATAAATAATTATTTAAATAAAAAATCGGTTTTTAAATAGTAACCCAGTGTTTTCACTATAATCAAAAATTGAATGTTTTCAGAAAAATACCACAAATTCACCTTACGCTAATTTTGATATTCTTAATACATAAATGAAGTCCATTTTGAGAAATATAATTTTAAAAAGTGGGTATTATTATTCATAATGGCTAGTTCATAATAATATTATAATAATATCTCGCTTAGTGAAACTTGGTATTTCGTACTACACACTCTATAGAAGATGGTCTTGATTTCATGTAATGCAAGCCAAGTCAGGGCTACGTGTAGTGAAAGCTCTGTTTAGTGTTTCATATAACATAATCAATACTTATATCATTTATACATTAAACAAAATATATACTTAATGTTGCGTAATATAATTTCCACAAAACGAACTTGAAATTGTGTGTAACACGAGCCAAGAATAGTGTTGCGTATATTGCAAGCTAATACGGTGTTCTATATAGTACAAGATAATCATGGTGTAGTGTATAATAGAATACATCATAAAAATTGTAAATAATGTATCTCATAAAATCCCAGGGTGTAACATTCTACCCCCTTAAAATTAAGTTCACCCTCGAAATTTGTCAGGGTTATAAATGGTTTACAACTTCAAGATTCTTTCATAGAAACCAACATCGTAAAAAATAATACCAAAACATATCTTAAAAAACTAATGTATGTAACATATTGGTTACCCAGATTAACTAATCATTGGGTTTCCACATATGAAAACATATGTGAAAATATAGATATGGAAGAGAAATCTAACCATCAAGTTCTGATAGAGAGTGGCAGAAAACATGGTTATGAAAAAGACAATAATCACAAAGCCATAAATTTGTGATGATCTATGGTACCATCTGATTTATTAGATATAAGGGAACAAGGAAAACATTTTTGGTTTTCAAGATTATTTCCCTAAAGTTGAAGAATTTGAATTAGAAGAAATACGTACTTAATTTCAGTATAATCTCACCATTGTTCTGGACTTGAACAATTTCCACTTCATATCTTAATGAAATGAAGTTGAATTTTTCATTTGTGAAGTGTTGGAAGATCATGTGATAGAATGATGGGTCATTCCATATGTCTCAAACAAAAGGTTAGAAAATGTTATCCAGTATACATAAATCCATCTCTGGTGAGGTTAATCGTATATGATTCCAAAAATGGACTTATACTTCATCTAACATACTGCATAATAATACTAGTTTCTACTAACCAGAGACTTCCTGTAGGCCAGTGGTTGGAAATAAAGGCATTTCTCACTTTGGTTGTGGGTTCGACTCACATATCCATGTCAGACGCGATGGGTTGTCGTCCGTCCTACAGTATTATAACATTACAACAATAATATCGAAAAAAGTTCTAGACTAAAAGAATACTATCTTATGTTCTACAAAATACATTCCAATCTTTAGACTTATCCTAAATAATTCTATCCAAGCTCATAGTATAAGGAAAATAATTAGTAGAAATGTCATCTGCCGAGCATGTGAATACCATCATTTGTCCCCCCTTATATCATACGATATATCTTGTTGGTCAAATTACAAACATGTGAATACCGTAATAATGTATTTTCTTGAAAAATGAATACCTATTTACTCCTAGTGAAAACATGAATGCTGTCAAAAGTTCACTCTTTCCATATACCAAAATCACAAAATTTCTATATACTCAAACCATGATATCAGTCGTGAGCACATTTCATTTTCTCTTTATCCCTTCATTCTGCGCATATCATCTTCTTTCCAAAATATTTCAATCAATTTTCATGGTTACCGTTACCATATTCTTATGGAAAACCATAATAGACCAATACATAGATATTCCAATATACAATAAAAGTACCTCAACCATATTATTCTTGAATACCAATACATAAACACTTCAATACATCCTCTTCAATGATTTCCATCGAATAAGTCCTTCCTTGATTTAGAAAAACCTCTTATGTCAGGGCATTGAGTTGGGTAATGACCATGTTCTCCATAGATAAGACATTGGACTCCATAAAATTTGGTCACTCTAGGACCCTTTTCTCCACATAGATAACATATTACCCTCTAATTGAGGAATTCCTCAAGGATCTTCTTTAATTCTTTAGAAATCTCAATATGCCTTTCTCAATGCTCCTCACCATGCGAATATACATAAAATTCCATCTTCCTCTTAATTGATGACTTAATAATACAACTAAACCTCCCCATGTTAATCATATATCGAGATGACGGATTTGGAATAATCAAATTATTTTTCTCTCAAGACGTTACACAATTCTGTTGATCATAGTCCCCAATTTGCCCATTGGAATCAATGTTAAATGAATTCTTTCTCGTTCTCTCCATTGACTAAGACCAGAAATCATTGTGTAAAAACAATTAAAATAATGAGGAACCACATAATCATAAAACGTCACTTATTAGATTTATAACGTATCACACATTCTTTAATCCATGACACCCTAGGTTTACCATAGGTTATTCATGATCGTTAACATAATTCTCAGACTGTAACCTATAGTTATACTAAACCTTAGGGACATCCGTAGACATACCTTTGAAATATCTCTAGGGATTTCACTAAAGTTTTCACATCCTAGTTTCCAAAGGTTAACTAAAACATTCCTACGATTCCAACTGTAGAGACCCAAAGCATGACGTACATGAACATTACATTACTTATTTAGGAATAATTAATACATAACAAAAACAGACACACAAGGACCGCAATAGTTTAGTGTCTTTGGAAACATGGTATATAATCTTCTAATCACGGTAAAATATCATCAACATCTCACCTAAAGATCTTCTCCTTTTCTTTTCGTACCTAAACCTTTCTTTAAATCCTGGGGAAAAGAAAACATACAAAAGGGTGATCTCAAATTCTCTGTAAGGGTAAACAAAAGAAATATCAATCATATCATATACATAAGAACATAACATTTTGAATATCTTAATCTACAAAAGAGATCATAATATCGTAACATGGGAGAAATCATAGTTGTGAAATGTAATCCCAAATACTCATAACATAAAACATGAAACATTGTGGCATACACACATAATCACAGAGAATCATTTCTTAGTAGTCAAGACTCATTTCCAAACTATCTTAGCGAACAATGTCCATTTCTGAACCGACATCACTCCTCATTTTAGTCCTGTTTCACTGAACAGAAATAACCTGACATTCCAGCCATGTCAATCTCATTAGATATAAATCATTAACCAATGCATTGGAGGGGGATATAGGTCCCACCCATCTCATAATGATACCATTCTTATGTGCGCGAAAAGATCATAAATCATACATCATAACATAACCCACGTAATAAAAATGGGATTCTTAAACATCATGCCATCATAACAAAATCGATATAAGATAAAAGGACATCATTAAAATAATTCCATCATAACATAATTAAATCAATCTAATAATAGGGATAGATACGTAACTCTATATTATCATAGATGGAAAATAATTTTGATAAAACACTTGAACTCTATTCTTGAGGAAAATATCTTTTCTTCATCAATTGTTTTTTCCTTTCATGACATGTCAAACAATTTTAAAATTAATGAATTTAATTCAAAATAAACATGAATACTTTTAACGGAAGCTTAATGGAAATAATTTTCGATTGAATAATAAAAATACATTCATGCCATATAAGTTAAAAAAACATTCTTCTTGTACTTTGGCCGGAAAAGTCAAAAAGTACCTTGTACGAAAAATGACTAAAGATTCCTTTAATATCCTTTACTAAAACTTACCAATGAGTAATATTGTATTTAAAAAATTGAACGAGGATAGAAATAATCTTACATATTGAGGAAACATGGAAGTGGATGATAAATATTCCCTTGTAAATTCTAAAGTATAAACAATCTCGGATATAAATTGAAATCGCTGATTTTCCCTTACCTTCGGTCCGATATGCTTCATACGTATCTAAAACTCCAGTATAATGATTTAAATAATGTCATTGACTTATTAAAAAATCATATTCATTGTTATGGAATCATATATGGTTCAATTCTGACTTTATAATAGCCGTTCTTTTGTAAATTTAAGTGTAAAAGCCGTGTTTTGGGTAAAATTGTTTTATTTATTGTACGTGTTTGGACTTGTTGTTCATCATATTATTATTACTTATATCATTATTTAATGACTTACATAATTCAAATAATAATTTATATATCATATATATTCAGTATATATATATAATAGATAGATAAATGAAATGAAATACACAGTTCATGGAGACGGTAGGTTGTACGTAGGCATGAATGCTGTTTTATTTTCCTTATTGACTTGAATGGAAGTATGTAGATGACATATATATATATATATATACAAAAATCCAGTATCATTATCATGACATATATTTCATTATTATTTATTATGTATAATTTATAATCATTCTTGAGTGGTTAACATGGAGATAGAATCTCATTGCGCCGTGGAGACGGTAATTCGTATGTACACACGAGCAATGATATCGTTTCCATAATTATTGAATTGAATTGGATTTGCTGATATAATATATCCGAATATGTATAATGTTATAATAATCATATTTATTAGTTCTTTACACGATTATACACATCCAATTAAGGTGGTGGTGGAAAAACTTATTACACCACAGCGTGGAGACGGTATTCTGTACGTATGCACGCGTGGTGATTTCATTTTCTGTAGGATGAATATAAGGTGAAATAGGGTTGTTTCATATTTATAATAAAATATAATTATGTAATTAAAACTTATGTTATTACTTTATAATGAAACAACTAAATAAGAGGAAGTAGATGAAGAAAGAAACATGAAAGAGTGGGTAGAAGAGATTACCTCTTCCTCGACGCACCTCCTTTAATCTTCTTCATAGGGCACTATAGATGGTCTTTTGAGTAGCCCAAAGCCTCTATTATATAACTAGGGAGGTTTAGAAGTGGAATTTTCTGGGGATGTCCGAGCTTCAATGCTCAAAAGGGAGTGATGAGAAGAGGGAAGTGGTTCCCTTTTTATAAGGGAGGAGAGGGGCACCTTTGAAAAACAATAAATATTATTTTATAATAAAGTCATATTCGGTTTATAATAGCTCCAAATTGATTTATTTCTAAGCTAATGTGTGGATGGGTCTAAATCCTCTCAACCAATAGAATTTATACATGTTTATGTTACAATTTAAACCTTATCATTTAGAATTAACATTAAGTTAAATAATTTTACTTTTACTGTGTCTTCTAGTTTTCTTACACTATATGGTTAATAAACTTACAATAACAAAACAAACGATCCCCAAGTTGTTCATTATTAATATATATAACCTTATATAAGTAATTTTTCAGAACCATAGATTTTTAGGAATAAAATAACAATTAATAATATAATATTTGTTTTTTAAACTATTTTATGTCAATTTTGACACTATTTGGTACTTGATTTTTGTGAAACTCATAACAACATGATTAGTTCGAAAAAAGATAAATAATTTAATAATAACATGTCATATTTTCCTAGAAAATTAGTTTAATTCATAAAAAGTTTCAAATTACATTTATTTGGGTATTTATAACATCAATTAGGTTAATATTTCATTAAAAATGTAATTACTGCATCATCATTGTGTTATAAATAAATAAGATTATTTAATGTATAAAAATTATAAATAAATCACCATTATGTAAGAAATATATTTATATTTCTAATGAATATTTATAGTGTAATTTAACTTGTGTATAACCCTATATTAAAAATGGTTTAGTTATTAACCTTTGATTTTAACTATTTTAACTTTTCATTAAATAAAATATTAATAAGTGTACTAATCTAATCCAAGTAGACCTAAATGGTCATAATATTTTCCTAAGGTATTTTTGGGTCGAATTAAAATTATCCAACAGAATTAGGACAAGTCTTAGGGTAATAATAATATCATTTTTACCCTTAATTACCCTATTTACTTTTTACGAGGGTAAAAAAAAGAAAAAAGTTACTATTCACCAAAAATTATTTTTATCTTACTGAACTGCATTTTAATCCTTGATATTAACTGTGTCTCTTGGATTTTCTAACATACACTCACAGAAGCGGTGAAATTATGTTTTATGTAAATTTTCAAATTCTCCTAGGAAGAGGGTAAAAGAAGGTGAAAAGTTCAATAAAATTTTTATATATCTAAAATTATTTTACAATGGCTCCAATGAATTACATTGAACATATATATGTATTATGTTTAAATTTTGACCTAAAATAAATTTAAATAAAATATATAATTATTTAAATAAAAAATTGGTTTTTAAACAGTAACCCAGTGTTTTCATTATTGATAAAAACTTGAAAGTTTTCAAAAAAATACCAAAAAATCACCGTAAGATAATTTCAATATTCCAAATCAAAAAATGAAGTACATATTGAAAAATAAAATTTCAAAAAGTGGGTATTACTATTCATAATGTCTGGTTCGTAATAATATTATAATAATATCGCATTTAGTGAAACTTCGTATTGCGTACTACACATGCTATCTAAGAAGGTCTTTATTGCGTGTAATGCAATCCAAGTCAGGGTAGTGTGTAGTGAAAGCTATATTTGGTGTTTCATATAACATAATCAAGACTTATTTAATTTATACATTAAACAAAATATTTACTTAATGTTGCGTAAAATAATTTCCACAAAACCAACTTGAAATTGTGTGTAACACGAGCCAAAAAGAGTGTTTCATATACTGCAAGATAATACAATGTTGTGTATAGTAAAAGCTAGTCTTGGTGTAGTGTATAATAGAAGAAATAAAAGAAATTAAAAATAATATATCTCATAAAATCTCAGGGTGTTACATTATACCCCCTTTAAATTAATTTCACCCTAAAAATTCTTCAGGGTTATAAAAGGTTTACTATTTGAAAGTTTCTTTCATAGAAACCCACATCGTAAAAAGGAATACCAAAACATATCTTTAAAAACTAATGTATGAAACATAACGGTTACCCAAATAAAATAATAATTAGGTTTCCACATAGGTGAACATAGGTGAAAAAATGGATATGGAAGAGAAATCTAACCATAAAGTTATGATGGAGAGTGGTAGTGAACATGGCTATGAAAAAGCCAAAACTCAAAAAGCCATAAATTTGTGATGATCTAAGTTACCATCTGATTCATCTGATATATGGTCACTAGGACAACATTTTTGGTTTTCAATATCATTACCCTAAAGTTGAAGAATTTGAATTAGAAGAAATACATACTCTATTTTGGTATAATCTCACCGTTGTTCAGGACTTGAACAATTTCCCCTTCACCTCTTAAAGAAAAGAAGTTGAATTTTTCATTTGTGAAGTGTTAGCAGATCATGTAATAGAATGATGTGTCATTTCATAAGTCTCAAACAAAAGGTTAGAAAAAGTTATCAAATATGCATAAGTCCATATATGTTGAGGTTAATCGTATATGATTCCAAAAATGGACTTATACTTCATCTATCATACTGCTTAATAAAACTAGTTTCTACAAACCAGGGATTTCCTGTAGGCCAGTTGTAGGAAATAAAGGCCTATAGCACTTTGTTTGTGGGTTCAATTCCCACAGCCTCATCTAACGCAATGGGATGTCATCCATCCTACACTATTATAACATTACAACAATAATATTGAAAAACGTTCTAGCCTTAAACAATACTCTCTTATGTTCTACATAATACATTCCAATCTTTAGAATTATACAAAATACTTCTATCAAAGCTCATAGTATAAAGAAAACAATTAGTAGAAATGTCGTCTTCCAAGCATGTGTATACCATCATTTATCCCCGGTATATCATACGATATATCTGTTTGGTCAAATTACAAGCATTTGAACATATTAATCATGTATTTTCATGGAAAATGAATACCCATGGACTCTTAGTGAAAACATGAATGTTGTCAAAAGTTCATTCTTTCCACATACCGAAATCACAAAATTTCTATATACTCAAACCATTATAACAGTAATGAGCTCATTTCATTTTCTCTTTATCCCATCATTATGTGCATATCATCTTCTTTCCAAAATATTTCAATCACTTTTCATGGTTATCAGTACTATATTCTTTTGAAAAACCACAATGGACCAACACATAGATATTCCAATATATCATAAAAGTACCTCAAAACATTATTCTTGAATAGCAATACATAAACACTTCAATACATCCTCTCCAATGATTATAGTTGAATAATTCCTTAATTGATTTAGAAGTAACCACTTAGGTCAGGGAATTTGAGTTGGGTAATGCCTATGTTATCCACAGATAAGACATTGGACTCCATAACAGTCTGTCACTCTATGACCCTTTTCTCCACATTGATAACATCTTACCCTCCATTTGAGGTATTCCTCAAGGTTCTTCTACCCTTCTTTAGAAATATCAATCTTACATTCTCTATGCTCCTCACCATGTGAACAAGCATAAAATTTCATCTTCCTCTTATTTTATGACTTAGGAATACAAATAAACATCACCTTGTTAATCATATATCAAGATGACTGATTCAGCATAATCATAATATCTTTCTCTCCAGACATTACAGAATTCCGTTGATCAAAGTCACCAATTTGTCGATTGGAATCAATGTTAACTGAATTCCTTCTCATTCCATCCATTGACTAAGACCAGAAATCATAGTATAATAAACAGTTAAAATAACAAGGAAGCAAATAATTATAAAAATTATCTTATGGGATGTCTAACTTATCACATATTCTTTAGTCCATGACACCCTAGGTTCAACATAAGTTATTCATGATCATCACCATAATTCTAGGACTGTAACCTATAGTAATACTAAACCTTAGGGACATCCCTAGACATACCATTGAAATATCTCTTGGGACTTCACTAAAGTTTTCGCATCCTAGTTTCCAAATGTTAACTAAACCTTTCCTTTGATACAAACTGCAGAGACCCAAATCATGACATACATGAACATTACATTAATTTTTGCGGAATACTAAATACATAACAAAAACAGACACACAAGGACCACAATAGTTTAGTGTATTTGGAAACTCAGAATATAATCTTCTAATCATAGTGAATGATATTTAACATCCCCCGTAAAGATCTTCCCCTTTTGTTTTCTTACCAAAAACCATTCATTGAATCCTGGGGAAAAGAAAAACATACAAAAGGGTGAGATCAAATGCTCAGCAAGGGTAAACAAAAGAAATATCAATCATATCATATTCATAATAACATAACATTTTGAATATCATAACCTATAAAAGAGATCATAATATCATAACATGGGATAAATCATAGAAGTGAAATGTAATCCCAAATACTTATAACATAAAACATGAATCATTGTGTCATACACACATAATCATAGAGAATCATTTTTAGAAGTCAAGACTCATTGCAAATACTATCTTAGCGGACAAATTCCATTTCTGAACCGAGTTCACTCCTCGTTTCAGTCATGTTTCACTGAATTGGATTAACCTGTCGTTATAGCCATGTAAATCTCATGAGATATAAATCTTTACCCAATGAATTGGAAGGAGATATAGGTCCCACCCATCTCAAAATGATACCATTCTTATGTGTTCCACAAGATCATAAATCATACATCATAGCATAACCAATTTAATAAAAATGGGATTCTTAAACATCATGCCATCATAACATAATCCATATAAGATAAAAGGAAATCATAAAAATAATTCCTTCATAACATAATCAAATCAATGTAATAATAGTGATAGAAACAGTACCCTGTATTATCTAAGAGGTAAAATAATTTAGATAAAACACTAGAACTCCACTCTTGAGGAAAATATCTTTTCTACATCAAATTTTTTTTCCTTTCTTAACATGTAATTCAATTTTAAAATAAAAGAAGTTGATTAAAAATAAACTTGAAATATTTTAAAGGAATATTCATTGAAATAATTTTCTATTAAGTCATAAAAACCAATTCATTCCGTATAAGTTAAAAAACATTCTTCTCATACTTTGGCCAGAAAAGTCAAAAAGTACCTTGTACGAAAAATTACAAAAGATTGCTTTCATATCTTTTACTAAAACAAAAAAATGAGTAATATTGGATTTAATCAATTTTAGGAGGATAGAAATAATATTACCTAGTGTGGAAACATGAATTTGGATGAGAAATATTCCCCAGCAAATTTTGAAATATAAACAATCTAGGATAAAAATTGAGATTGCGAGATTTTCCCTTACCTTCGGTCTGATATGCTTAATAAATATCCGAGCCTCCTGTATAATAATTTAAATAATACCATTGAATTATTACAGAATAATATTCATTGTTATGATATCATATATGGTTCATTATTTCCATTATATTAGTCGTTCTTTCGTAAATTCCATGTTAAAGCAGTGTTTTGGGTAAAATTGTTTTATTTATCATACATGTTTGGAGTTGTTGTTCATGACTATTATTATTACTTATATCATGATTTAATTACTTAAAAAATTTAAATCATAGTTTATATATCATATATATTCAGTATATATATATATATAATAGACAGATAAATGAAATGAAATACACCATTCATGGAGACGGCAGGCGTTATGTAGGCATGAATGATGTTTTCTTTTCCCTATTTACGTGAATGGAAGTATGTAGATGACATATATATATGTCTACATAAATCCAGTAGCTTTATCATGTCATATATTTCATTATTATTCATTATATATACTTTATAATCATTCTTGGTTGGTTAACATGGAGAATGAATCTCATCGCGTCGTGGAGATGATAATCTGTACGTAAAAACGAGCGATGATATCGTTCCCTTAATTATTTAATTGAATTGGAGTTTATTATATAATATCTTAGAATCCATATAATGTTATAATAATCATATATAGATATTCTTTACACCATTATACACATCCAAGTAATGTGGTGGGAGAAAAACTGATTACACCACGGCGTGGAGATGGTATTATGTACTTACACACGCACGGTGATTTTGTTTTCCATAGGATGGATAGAAGGTGAAATAGGGTTTTTTAATATTTATAATAAAATATATATATATATATATATATGTAATTCTTATGTAATTACTTTATAATTAAACAATTAATGAATAGGAATTAGAAGAAGAAAGAAACTTGAAAGAGTCGGTAAAAGAGATTACCTCTTCCTCGACGCACCTCCTTTAAACTACTTTTTAGGGCACTAGAGTTGGACATTTGAGAAGACCCGAACATATATTATATAACTAGAGAGGTTTAGAAGAGAAATTGGCAGGTTTTGGACGAGCTTCAAGGCTCAAAACGGTGTGAAGAGAAGAGGGAAGGGGTGCCCTTTTTATAAGGGAGGAGAGGTGCACCTTTGGAAAAACATAAAATATTATTTTATAATAAATTAATATTCGGTTCGTAATATATGAAAATTGATATATTTCAAAGATAAAGTGGGTATGTGTCAAAATACACACAACCAATATAATTTGTACAAGTTTAGGTTACTATTTTAACCTTATCATTTAGATTTAACTTTAAGTTAAATAATTTTACTTTTACCCTTTCTTTTTGTTTGCATACACTATATGGTTAATAAACATACTATAACAAGGAAAACGAACCCCAAGTTGTTAATTATTAATATATATAACCTTATATATTTAATTTTGTCAATACAAATATTTTTAGGAATAAAATTACAATTAATTATATAATATTTGTTTTAAAAAATATTTTTTGTCAATTTTGACACTATTTGGTTCTTGATTTTTGAGAAAATCATAACACCCTGATTAGTTCAAAAAAGTTAATTAAGTCAATAATAAAATGTCATATTAACCTATAAAATGAGTTTAATTCATAAAAAGTCTCAAATTACATTTATTTTGGTATTTATAACATCAATTATGTTAATATTTCATTAATAAGGTAATTACTGCATCGTCATCGTGTCATAAATAAATTAAATTATTTAATTTCTAAAAATTATAAATAAAATACCATTATGTAAGAAATCTTTCTATATTTCTAATAAATATTTATATTTGAATTTAGATTATTTATAACACTATATTAAAAATGTTTTAGTTATTAAACATTGATTTGAACTATTTTAACTATTCTTTAAATAAAATAATAATAAGTGTCCTAATCTAATCCAAGTATACCTAAATGGTCATACTTTATTCCTAAGGTTGTTTTTAGTCTAATTAAACTTATCCAATAGAATTAGGACATGTGTTAGGGTAATAATAATATCATTTGTACCCTTAATTCACCTATTTACTTTTAACCGTGGTAAAAAAAAGTAAAAAGTGACTATTCACCAAAAATTATTTTTATCTTATTAAACCACATTTTAATCCTTGATATTAACTGTGTCTCCCAGATTTTTGTAATTCCACTAACAGAAGTGGTAAAATTATGTTTTATTTAAATTTTCAAATTCTCCTAGAAAGTGGGTAAAAGAAGGTGAAATGATCAAGAAAATTTTCATATATCTAAAATTATTATAAAATGACTCCAATGAATTACAGGGAACGTATATAGGTAACTTTTATAAATTTTGACCTAAAATAAATTTAAATAAAATAAATAGTTATTTAAATAAAAATTCGGTTTCTAAATAGTAACCCAGTGTTTTCACTATTAATCAAAAATTGAAAGTTTTATGAAAAATACGAAAAATTTACCCTGGGATAATTTCAATATTCCGAATCCAAAAATGAAGTCCATTTTGATAAATAAAATTTCAAAAAGTGGGTATTACTATTCATAACGGCTAGTTCAAAATAATATTATAATAATATCTCATTTAGTGAAACATGGTATTGCGTACTACACACGCTATCGAAGAAGGTCTTGATTGTGTGTAATGCAAGCCAAGTCAGGGCTGTGTGTAGTGAAATATCTGTTTTGGTGTTGCATAAAACATAATAAAAACTTATTTCATTTATACATTAAACAAAATCTATACTTAATGTTGCGTAAAATAACTTCCAGAAAACGAACATGAAATTGTGTGTAACACGAGCCCGGAATAGTGTTGCGTATACTACAAGATAATACAGTGTTGCGTATAGTACAAGGTAATCTTTGTGTAGTGTATAATAGAAGACATCTAAGAAATTAAAAATAATATATTTAATAAAATGTCGGGGTGTTACATTATACCCCCATTAAAATGAATTTCTCCCTTGAAATTCGTCGGGGTTATAAATGGTTTACTACTTGAAAGTCTCTTTCATAGAAACCCACATAGTAAAAAGGAATACCAAAACTTATCTTTAAAAAACAAAGTATGAATCATAATGGTTACCCTAATTAACTAATCACTAGGTTTCCACATAGGAGAACATAGGTGAAAATATGGATATGGAAGAGAAATCTTACCATCATGTTCTGATGGAGAGTGGTAGAGAACATGGCTATGAAAAAGTCAACAATCACAAATCCACAAATTTGAGATGATATAAGGTACCATCTGATTCAACGGATATAAGGGTTCTAGGACAACATTTATTGTTTTCAGGATCATTTCCCTAATGTTGAAGAATTTGAATTAGTATAAATACTTAATTTATTTCGGTATAATCTCACCGTTGTTCGTACCTTTAACAATTTCCACTTCATCACTTAATGAAATGAAGTTGATTTTTTTCATTTGTGAAGTTTTAGTAGATCATGCGATAGAATGATGGGTCGTTCCATATGTCTCATTCAAAAGGTTAGAAGAAGTTATCAAATATACATAAGTCCCTATATGGTGAGGTTTATCGCATATGATTCCAAAAATGGACTTATACTTCATCTATCATACTACTTAATAAAACTAGTTTCTACTAACTAGGGACATCTTGTAGGCCAGTGGTAGAAAATAATTACCTGTCGCACTTCGGTTGTGGGTTTGATTCCCACATCCTTGTCTGACGTGATAGGTTGTCGTCTATCCTACACTATTATTACATTGCATCAATAATATCAAAAAAATTTCTAGACTTAAACAATACTATCTTATGTTCTACATTATACATTCCAATCTTTAGACTTATCCAAAATAATTCTGTCCATGCTCATAGTATAAAGAAAACAATTAGTTGAAATGTCATCTATCGAGCATGTTAATACCATCATTTATCACCAATATATCATAAGATATATCCTGTTGGTCAAATTACAGACATGTGAATACCTTAATCTTGTATTTTCATGAAAAATGAATATCTATTAACTCTTAGTGAAAACATGATTGCTGTCAAAAGATCACTATTTCCACATACCAAAATCACAAAATTTCTATATACTCAAACCATGATATCAGTCATGATCTTATTTCATTTTCTCATTATCCCTTAATTATGCACATATCATCTTATTTCCAAAATATTTCAATGACTTTTCATGGTTACCGGTACCATATTCTTATGGAAAACCAAAATAGACCAATACATAAATATTCCAATATATCATAAAAGTGTCTCAACAACATTATTCATGAATACCAATACATAAAAACTTCAATCCATCCTCTTCAATAATGGTCGTTGAATAAGTCCTTCCTTGATTTATAAGTAACCTTTTTAGGTTAGGGCATTAAGTTGGGTAATGTCCATGTTCTCCACAGATAAGACTTTGGACTCCAAAATAGTCTATCACTCTATGTTCATTTTCTCCACATAGATAACATCTTACCCTCCATTTGAGTTATTCCTCAAGGTTCTTATTCCCTTCTTTAAAAAACTCAATCTTATATTCTCTATGCTCATCGCCATGCAAACATGCAAAAAATTACATCTTCCTCTTATTTGATGACTTATGAATACAACTAAACTCCGCCTTGTTAATCATATATCGAGATTACTGATTCAACATAATCACAAAATATTTCTCTCTAGACGTTACTCAATTCTGTTGATCATAGTCACCAATTTTTCTATTATAATCAATGTTAACTGAATTCCTTCTCGTTCCCTCCATTGACTAAGACAAGAAATCATAGTGTAAGAAACAGTTAAAATAACGGGGAACCACATAATCATAAAAAGTCACTTATGGGATTTCAAACTTATCACCCATTCTTCAATCCATGACACCCTAGGTTCACCATAGGTTATTCATGATCATCAACATAATTCTAGGACTATAACCTATAGTTATACTAAACCTTTGGGTCATCCCTAGACTTACCTTTGAAATATCTCTAGGTATTTCACTAATGTTTTCGCATCCTAGTTTCCATAGGTTAACTAAACCTTTCCTCTGATACCAGCTGTAGAGACCCAATGCGTGACTTACATGAACATTACATTACTTTTTTGTAATACTTAATACATAACAAAAACAGACACACAAGCACTGTAATTGTTTAGTGTCTTTGGAAACATGGAATATAATCTTCTAATCGTGGTGAAAGATATTCAACATCTCCCGTAAAGATCTTCCCAATTTGTTTTCATACATAAAACTTTCTTTATATTCTAGGGGAAAGAAAACTTACAAAATTATGAGCTCAAATGATCAGTAAGGGTAAACAAAAGAAATATCAATCATATCATATTCATAAGAACAAAACATTTTGAATATCTTAACCTGAAAAGGAGATCATAATATCACAACATGGGATAAATCATAGTAGTGAAATGTAATCCCAAATAATCATAACTTAAAACATGAAACTTTGTGGCATACACACATAATCATAGAGAATAATTTCTTATTATTCAAGACTCATTTCCAATATGATCTTAGCTGACAAAGGCCATTTCTGAACTGAGTTCACTACTCGTTTCAGTCATGTTTCACTGAACCTGATTAACCTGTCATTCCAAACATGTCTATCTCATGAGATATAAATCTATAACCAATTCACTGGAGGGAGATATAGGTCCCACCCATCTCATAATGATACCATTCTTATGTGTGCCACAAGATTATAAATCATACATCATAGCATAACCCATGTAATAATAATTGGATTCTTAAACATCTTGCCATCACAACCTAATCCATATAAGATTAAAGGAAATCATAAAAATAATTCAATAATAACATAATCAAATCAATGTAATATTTGGGATAGAAACATAACCATATATTATCATAGATGGAAAATAATTTTGATAAAACACTTGAACATCATTCTTGAGGAAAATATCTTTTCTACTTCAAAAACAATTTTTCATTCTTAATATGCCATACAATTTTAAAATAAATGATTTTGATTAAAAATAAACATGAAAACTTGTAAAGGATGCTTCATGGAAATAATGTTCTATGAAATCATAAAAATCCCTTCATGTCTTATAAGTTAAAAAAACATTTTTCTCGTACTTTGGCCGGAAAAGTCAAAAAGTACCTTGTGGGAAAAATGACAAAAGATTCATTTCGTATATTTTACTAAAACTCAACAATTATTAATACTGGATTTAAAAAATTATAGGAGGATATAACTAAAATTACATGTTGAGGATACATGGATGTGGATGACAAATATTCCCCAGTAAATTCTGAAGTATAAACAATCTCGGATAAAAATTGAGATTGCGAGATTTTCCATTACTTCCAATCTGATATGCTTCATACGTATCTGAACCTACTGTATAATGATTTAAATAATGTAATTAACTTATTACATAATCATATTCATTGTTATTATATCATATATCATTAACTTTTGACTTTATATTAGTCGATCTTTTGTAAATTCCATGTTAAAGCAGCATTTTGGGTAAAATCGTTTTATTTATCGTATGTGTTTGGAATTGTTGTTCATGATATTATTATTACTTATATCATGATTTAATTACATAGAAAATTTAAATCATAATTTATATATCATATATATTCAGTATATATATATAGTAGATTGATAAATGAAATGAAATACACCGTTCATGGAGACAGTATGTCATACATAGGCATGAATGTTGTTTTCTTTTCCTTATTGACTTGAATGGAAGTATATAGATGACATATATATATAAATATGTACACATAAATCCAGTATATTTATCATGTAAAATATTTCATTATTATTCATTATATATACTTTATAATCATTCTCGAGTGGTTAACATGGAGAATGAATCTCATCGCGTCGTGGAGACAGTAATCCGCACGTACACACGAGCGATGATATCGTCACCATAATTATTGAATTGAATTTTAGATGATGATATAAAATATCAGAGTCCATATAATTTTATAATAATCATATAGAGTTATTCATTACACCATTATACCCATCCATGTAAGGTGGTGGTGAAAAAATGGATTACAAAAATGGCGTGGAGACGTTATTCCGTACGTACCCACGCGCGGTGATTTCGTTTTCCATAGGACTGATAGAAGGTGAAATAGGTTTGTTTCATATTTATAATAAAATATAAGTATATAATTAATACTTATGTTATTACTTTATAGTGAAACAACTAAGGAAGAGGAAGTAGAATAAGAATGAAACTTGAAAGAGTCGGTAGAAGAGATTACCTCTTCCTCGATGCACCTCCTTTAAAATTCATCTTAGGGAACTAGAGTTTGTATATTGAGAAGACCAGAACCTCTATGATATAACTAGAGAGGTTTAGAAGAGAAATTTTTGGGGTTTGGATAGGCTTAAATTCTCAAATGGGTGTGAAGAGAAGAGGGAAGGGGTGCCGTTTTTATAAGGGAGGAGAGGGGCACCTTTGGAAAATCATAAAATATTATTTAATAATATAGTCATATTCAGTTTATAATAGCTCCAAATTGATTTATTTCAAAACTAAAGAGGGGATGAGTCGAAATAATCTCATCCAATATAATTTAGACAAGTTTAGGTTGCTATTTCAACCTTATCATTTAGATTTAACTTTTCGTTAAGTAATTTTACTTTTACTTTGTCTTCTTGTATTATTACAGTATATGGTTAATAAACTTACTATAACAAGCCTCACGAAGCCCATGTTGTTCATTATTAATATATATAAACTTACATAAGTCATTATGCCGAACCATTGATTTTTAGGAATAAAAAAACAATTAATAATATAATATTTGTTTTAAAACAATGTTATGTCAATTTTGACAGTATTTGGTACTTGATTTTTGTGAAACTCATAACAGCATGATTTGTTCTAAAAAAGTTAATTAAATCAATACTAAAATTTCATATTAACCTATTAAATTAGTGGAATTCATAAAAATTCTCACATTACATTTATTTGGGTATTTGTAACATTAATTATGTTAATATTTCATTAATAAGGTAATTTCTGCGTCATCAATGTGTGATAAATAAATTAACTTATTTAATGTCTAAAAATTATAAATAAAATTCCATTATGTAAAACATCTTCAAAAAAAATTAATTAATTTCTATAGTCGAATTTATATTATGTATAACCCTATATTAAATTTTTTTAGTAATTAAACATGGATTTTAACTATTTTAACTCTTCTTTAAATAAAATAATAATAAGTGTCCTAATCTAATCAAAGTAGACCTAAATGGTCATATTTTATTCCTAAGGATGTTTTTGGAAGAATTAAACTTATCAAATAGAATTAGGACATGTTTTTGGGTAATAATAATATCATTTTTACCCTTTATTATCCAATTTACTTTTAACCGTGGTAAAAAAATGTAAAAAGTTAAATTTTCACCAATTTTTTTTTATCTTATTGAACTTCATTTTACTCTTTGATATTAACCATGTCTCTCAGATTTTCGAAATTCCACTCCCAGAAGAGGAATATTATGTTTTTTGTAAATTATCAAATTCTTCTAGGATGGGGGTAAAAGACGGTGAAAAGTTCAATAAATTTCTTATATATCTAAAATTATTATAAAACGACTCCAATTAATTACATTGAAATTATATAGGTATTATCTATAAATTTTGACCTAAAATAATTTTAAATAAAATAAATCATTATTTAAATATAAATTCTTTTTTAAATAGTAACCTATTTTTTTCACTATTCATCAAAAATTGAATATATTCAGAAAAATACAAAAAATTCACCCTAGGCAAATTTCGATATTACGAATTGAAAAATGAATTCCATTTTAAAAAATAAAATTTCAAAAAGTGGGTATTACTATTCATAATGTCTATTTAATAATAATATTATAATATTATATCGTTTAGTGAACCTTGGTATTGCGTACTACCCATGCTATCGAAGAAGGTCTTGATTGCGTGTAATGCAAGACAAGTCAGGGCTGCGTGTACTGAAAGCTCTGTTTGGTGTTGCGTATAACATAATAAAAAATTATTTCATTTATATATTTAACAAAATCTATACTTAATTTTGCGTAAAATAATTTCCACCAAAAGAACATGAAATTTTGTGTAGCACGAGCCAAGAATAGTGTTGCCTATACTGCAAGCTAATACTGTGTTGCGTATCGTACAAGCTATTCGTGGAGTAGTGTATAATATAAGACTTCAAAGAAATTAAAAATAATATATCTCATAAAATCTTGGGGTGTTAAAAATATAATCATTATATTTATATACACGCACTATATATATATAAAAATATATACATGTCACTAAGAGTAGGATGAAAATAGGGCAGGATACTACTAGCATGGGGTTGCAGGTGTAGTTCATGTTTAATTTTCACTCTCATTTTTCATTATTTTGGTACATAAAACATTTCATATCATTTTTAGTAGTTCTCATATGCAATTATATAAGTGTACCTATGATTTTATTTATATATTAATTTTTTTAGTATTTTTTGTGTTTGTCTTATCCCTCTCTTTCAAATGTGTTCACTTAGAGGGTAATGCCTCCCATTTGGGTTTTTACTATACACTTTGTTTTAGTCTTCAACATGTGACCTACCAGAGGAAAGAATTTGTTTTCAATATATATCTCCTATCATTTCTAACCAAGGGAGTACACATTGAGAGGATGGGTCATGAAATCTTCATCATTCCCCACAAATCATCATAATAATGAAATACTCAAATAATCTCACAATGAATTTGAAAAATGGTTTTCTTCAACTGTCATTATTATTCACTAAACAAGTTAATCAATATAGGTATATGGTTTAAGAAAAATATAATATTCAAAATGAAAATTATATTATCATAAATAAACAATGTGATCATATTAATAAATTCAATAATATAATGGATGTAAATAATCTTGAACCCATAATTAAAGAATTAAAAAATATCCTTTCCAGAACCACTGATGGTGTAAATTATATTAATAAAAAATTGGGCACTCAGAAACCTTAATAATCTAATTTTTTATTCTTCTATTTTATAATATTATAACTTATAATAATTAATTTCGAATTATTTTTGTTTATTTTTTTCCCAACATCAATTTTTTTATTATTAAAAAAATAATTTCTGATGAAATCAATGAATGTGCTTATAATAACAGATGATAAGGAAGGAAAAAAGATAATAACTCATTTATTAATTTTTATAAAAAAAGAAAACTCATTCAATGAAAATTTGGATTCTAAAATAACTAATTGTTAGATTTTTTAGAACCATTATTGTGTGTTTAAAAAAATTCAATCATTTAATTTTTTCAGATAAGTATCTTTTGTAGATAACACTATAAGCATAAATTAATAATGAAAGTGGATCCTGAAGAAACATGATTAATGAGAAATATAAATTCAAGAAAAATGATAAAAAACAATTTGGATTTTCCATGTGGCGTTGCAAGATGGGTTCCACACATTAGTGCCCCGAGTCAGTCAGTCACATGATATTATGTGTGCCTCTTCTTAAGCCATATGTGGCCGACTAGTAGAGATTGTCTAATATAAATCAAGGGGAGACTATACCCTATTATAAAAGTATCATAAAATTGTAAATAAATAATAAATTTAGATATTATAAAAAAAATAACCTCAAAAAACATGTTTCGCATGATGACGATAACTTGAATACAATATACAAACCAAAATATTGGATATACAATGAAAAATACATGTCTAGTGTCAAATGAAAAACAAAAAGAAATTATCACTGACACTACCAAGAGTTAATTGACACCAAGTCTCATTACGTAATCCATTATCCTTCCATAATCAGCCATCTTTCATTGGTCTCATTCCCTTATCCTTTCCTACAATAATGAAGTCTATTTAGGAAATAATCAGGAACCCCGGGTATGGTGTTATTAAAACATATGTGGATAAAACAAATAGCATATAATACAATATATATTCAATAAGAGTGTGTATAATTTTATAGAGAATAAAATATATGAATCATGGTAAACAATTTTCATTTTCTATTATTCTTTTTTAACCACATAACCATCTAGATTTTGAGCCAACCCAATCCATAAATATCGACTCTGGCCTATGTCTATAACTGAATTGTTCCAAATATTAATCATATAATTAATTATAATGAAATTTCTATAATTATCCATTTCAAATAAATTCTATTCATATCATATGGGTTCCTCTTTCTAATTATAGAATTTTAGGTCTAGAACGCTATATCATGCATCTTGTTACTATTTGTAAAATTTATCTCTTTCCCACACCTTGTTTATCATTCAATCACATATGGGTCTTTAGAGCACCAATCAATTTCCCACACACATATTTCAACTAATCACATATGATCATTTGATGAATCAGTATGTTTCCCACACTCTTATATCAATCAATCACACATACAACACATATATCACAACATAAATGGATAATCAACATTATACTTCTTATCACATTTCACATCATGATATTCCATTTCGACAATAAAAACAAAGGTGGTCAACACATTAATCACATGTAATAATATAAGAAATTGATCGTTAAACCAATTTCAAATACATTTATAAAATAAATGATTAATACATTATGATCAAGTAAAATATCTTAGAATTCACATTAGAAACATATAAATATGAAAATTAATTGACCAACTACACTATCCCAATTTCGCATAAATTTCACTATTGAAACATTCAATTAATTATTACAGTTACAAAAATTTGAAAATGTCTTTTACCTTAATTCAATTTTATCAGATTCAGCACAATTCATAATAACATAGAAAATAAATTATTAAATTCTATTATTCTATGAATTAAATAATAAATTTATTTATTCAAATCACGACTTAGATATCAAAGGTGAAAATTTAAATTTCATAATACAATAACGTAATTTAAATCTAATACTATGGGAATTTAATTTTTATTAACTACCTAAAAATTTATGAAACACACTCTCCAACAGAAAACAACAATTTAAGTTGAACAACCATAAACATGATGATGAATCAGATCTATAATAAAACCTAATCCAAGGAAAAAGGAATAAAGATACATCAATACTATAACAAAACCCATCATTAACCGATTATAAAATAACAATTTTATCTATAAAGAGAAACCCCAGATAGAGAAACATATTTGATAACTCATCACATACCCATTCAAGAATAGATCAAATAATATGATATTCAATTTGTCAAAAATTGTATTTGAGTACCCTAAGAATTCTTCTGAAATCATAAAAAATGATTGAAATGCTTTAGTGTTGAGTTGTTCCAACTTTTTGTGTTGTGTAGGGGGTAGTGAAATTTTAAAACCAATTATATGAATATTTAATAATGGATACAAAGTTTCTTAGGCAAGGGAACATGATTATCCCAACCGTGAAACACTAATATTAGGGTTCATGGTTACTCTTAAGAGGTATCATTACTTGCAACAAAATGTGATAACCATACAAAACCTCTCTATCTAGGAATTCACAGTTTGTAGGGGGAGGGTGAACGGTTTTCCAAAACTAAGCACCGAATTTTCGCTACCAAAAACCATCCCGAAACCAACCAATTTTAACACAAAACCACCCCGAATAAAATCCAAAATAAGATATTATAAAAGCATTGAAATAGAGTACATGTATACCAGATCAATACAACAGTAGAAATGGTTGGGTTCATAAATGAAACTTTTATAAATAATACAAAAGGAAATATATTTTTTGAAGGTTAAATTCATTTTTATATATAAATATCAATTAAAATTATTTTATTCATCGAATGAAAGAATAAAAATTTACTATGAATTAGTCATTTATTTAGTAGTTTGTTAAATTTAATTTGTAAAATGTTTTTTCAATGGTTTTAACTAAAAAACTTTTTAATTACTAATTAAAAATATAAAAATATTTCAAAATCAATTTCAAAATACTTGGTAGAGAAAACATAATTTTTTTGAGTGCTCATGTTAACTAGTCATATAACTAGAATGGATGCATTTACATTTTAGTACAAAATACCTTGTCAAAAAAATAGTTTCAATAGGTATGACATCATCCAAAATTCCATTTTAACAATGAATTTGTTCATGGATAATTCCAATATGGATGGAAATAAAAATATTATTTTAAATAATAATTTTAATTGAATCTTCAAATTCTCCATTACTAGTTTTTTTGTGAAATTTTTTGTCCTTATAAAACTTTATTTCATAGGGAAAAAACCATTACGGTCAGAATGTTTTATGAGAATTACAGCAGAATATAACATATAAACAAATCATATACTATCAGAATAATTTTATGTTCACCAATTAACTGAATAAAATATTCTCTTAGATATGAAAAATTTAACAACAAAAGAAATTAAAAAGGAACTAATGAATGAATTATTTTCCAAAACATTTTCTTGGGTGGAAAATTTTAATACACTAGGATTTATTATTAATATTTTACAGACAATTTAATATCTAAAAAATATACCTTATGAAATATATATTCATAAAAATCACATTGCCTAGTTTTTCAATGTTTTTGGATACAAATGACTTATTTTCAAAACCAAATAAAATCATGAAAATTTTAATTACCATTCTAAATAGGATATCATTATTTATACTCTTACTCAAGAATATCATTTCATTTCTTTAAAAAAATTAATAAAATTATTTATTAATCCATGATTTTTGGTTTTGATGAAAAATTTACAAATACTTATCATCATTTTCTCTAAAATATTATTTCCAATAAATATTTTCCAAATCAAAAATGTTGGATAACAACAATATAAAATAAATTGTTTTCATAATTTATTCAAAATATCTAATGATGATACCCTTGATTATTTCACCATAAATTTACAAAAACGAAATCATACTCATAGATATATAATTAATCATGTTCAAAAGCAACACATTTTCTTCCCCCATGAACCCATAAACCTTAATAATTCTCCTATTTAAATAATTGTGTACATTCAATGCAATGGGAATAGATTTAAATCACTAGAAATTATGTGGGTACTACTATAAAATTACATTGTGTTCATCTCATTATATGCTCAAAATGGGGTTTCAAAAATAAAATTTACAATACTTTTAAAATTACAAAAACAAATAGCATTATGTTAACAAAGGAGATAACCCTAAAAAATTAATCGACAATGGTGAATCTCTTTTTACCATTGCATGGTCAGTATCAAAAATACTGATATTGGAATTTTTTTATTTTCATAATTTCAATCTCAAAAGTTCTTTCGAATATGGGGTTTTTTTTCAAAAATGTTTTTGTAGGAAAACCACAATGATTTCAAAATTAACATTTTAAGAATAAAATTTTCAAAATATAAATATAAATTTTGGGTTTAAAACAAGCACCTTATGATTATTATAAACAACAATTTAACTAACACCATTAAAATAGGTTTATAATTGAATACACTGATTCTAATCTTTTTTAAAACATATATAAAATTAATTAGTAATCATTCAAATTTAAATTTATAACATGTTTTTCAGCTGCACCAATGAATATAATTGATTCTAATTTTTATCTTTCATTTAAATTAATTTGATATTATCCTTGTCGGTGAACTAAACATGTTTCACAATTATCAAATTTATCAATGAAATTATAGAATAATTTTAAAAGAAAGAAAAATACTCACTTAACTATCAAAAATATTTCTTGTAGGGAATTAAATGAAAATGTGTATTCCCATGGGAGAATCATTTATTAATATCTGTATGATATTTTATATAAATATTTATAGAGTTATGATTATTATTCGACTTTACAGTACTATGACATATAGAAATATCGTGTTCATTGTTTTTCTTTGTCATCCTTTTAAATTATATTAAATGGATGTAAATGTATATAATTGAAAAGGATATTTTGGATAGTAAGGGACTTAAGTTTAAAATCAAGGATTGTGAATGGTTGGGTGAGAAAGAGGACAAAATAGCACATTTTAGAGAACTCAATGTTCTACTATAGCAATTTGAGTATAATGGTACTCAACATGGAATGATTGGAGAATTAATATCTGAATTTAGGGAGTCTCTTTGACATATTCTTCAGTTAGAGGAAGAAATGATTGAATGTGTCATTCAACTCAATTTTCCAATGGATGTTGATGATATAATTTATGATATATCACATCATGTTGATATAAATGAGGATAAATAGCTGTGGATTTAGAAACAAGATTGGATATTGGATTCATGATTCCATGATCTGAAAATAAAATCTGAGGAATTCATATAGACATGAGAAAAAATTAATATCCATTTTAATGAGCTTTTCCACAATGAATTATATATCCAATTTATTAATCTCCACTAGGAATTATATATGGTGTCCAATTATAAAAATTATAGCCTGGTTTCTAATTATCTATTGGGATATTGTAGTATGTCGTGAATTTTTTAATATTGTATGCTTTCCCACTTCTCCCTTAATGCGGAATTGTAACAAACATTTATATTTTAAGGATAATGAAGTTTTGGTAATTAAAATGAACTAAAAATATATTTTATTATCTATAACGTACTCATTTCAATTATGATAATTTTATAACACTGATTTTGGATGATGCATACAAGATGATAAATGTACATATGAGACTATCCATGTTCTAGGAAATTCCATCTTATCATAGATAATTACTAGAAAAATACTATTTCTCTTTCAATATCCAGTGTTCAATAAATATACTAAGGTAGTTCACATACAAAAATATTATGGTTGAAAAATAATCTCTTATTCATTTCTATTATATTTTAAAATCTTTTATATTATGTGTGAAAATATCAATTCCAATAATATCTCTGAATATCATACCAATGGATTATTCTTAAAAAAATTTAAATTAATTTTATATAATAATCATGAATTTATTATTTTTATTTTTTAATATATCTTTGGTATTAACCCTTTATCTCATTAGTTTTATCTTTTGAGGGGGAGTCTTATCTCTTAAATTTAAGAACATTCCATAATTGATATTCTTGAACATTTTCTTTTCATTTCATTTCAAAAATTAGATCCCATTTGAACATTTTTAAAACAATAATTTCAATAAAAATAACTTTCTCTAATTTTAATATTCATTTAAAAACAATCATTTTTAAATTTGGCATTAAAATGTATTATAAATTAATAAAAAAATATTATTACTATATTTATGGATATTAATCATAAAAAATCATTTTTTAAGAACTCTTTATGAATATTAATTTTGATTAAAAACAAAGTTTATACTATTTTTTCTATGTTTTCATTAATGTTTCCACTTATGAAATTTAAATTAAAAAATCATCTGAATTGGTATTTCAATCAATATAATTTCTTCATCATGATCCTTTTCATAAATAATTTAACCTTTAGAGGTAATTTCATTCATTAATTAAAATTACATTCATATAAAAGATATATATCTTTCTTATTTTCCTTCATTAGTTTTTATTATCACCATTCAAATCATATAATTAAATTATGTTAATCATAACATGTCTATTTACATTGATACAATTCTACATTTCTTATTTTAACTTTCATATTTATATCTCTCTTAAACAGTAATATGATATGTGGAGTTATAATTTTATTATTTGTTTTTGTCAAAAACCAATTCATATTATCTATTTTATTTTCTTCTTCTATTATAATTTTTTTGTATATCTTTATATAATAATCGTTTTATATGGGAAGCTTACAATTCATAATATGTTTGTTCATTTGAAAATATTTTACTCTCTAGAAACTTCCCATAAAATAATATTTTTCCCAAAATATACCATGAGTTTTTATTCAAATATTTCTCCCGATTAAACTTTCTCAATAATTATTTCTTATAATAATCATAAAAGGGGAAAAATTTCATAAAATATTTTTTAAATTTTACAATTTTGGATCAATTTCTTGAAAATTATCATTTTCCAAGGGTGATATTTTTTAAAAAAATTATTTATTCTTGTTATTCCACAATAATTTTTAATTATTTTAAAATAGGGTAAATTGTAAAAAATAATCATTATATTTTTAATTACATACTCAATGTGTTTACTTATTCATATTATTTATTATCATTTTAGAATCATGAATTTATTCAAGATCTCTTTCATCCTTGGATTATTCATAATTTATATCCTTTTATGTTAAATGATTTTTTTCATCCCAAATGTTGATATATTTGTACCAGTTAATTTCGTGGTATTATTTGATAAAAAACACCTATAAATTATTACATTGTTAATTTCATGGTGTTTTTATATTTTAATTAAATATATTTTGATAGAATCAATGTAATATTCTACATAATTATATGTTTCCATGATGTCTTGGTATTATATATTATTGTCTAAAATGAGCATGTAGAAAATGTAGAATATCAAAAAACTGGTTTAGAGTGTACAGTAGGTTTCCATTATTAATGTGTGAGAATTTCATTCTTTAAGAGATAGTCGGGGACATGGTGGAAGTTGTTGACACTCTTTATATCTATCAATGTCTAAATGATTAAAGTGATTTGGATTTCTACTAACTTATCCAATACTTTAAATATCTAATTGATGGATACAGACTAGTCACTAAAATATAGAGCCATAATGATAGTGATTTTTTGAAACCACTTGTAACAAAACTACCACTAACTACATGGTGGGTACTACCTTGTATATTTTTTGGGAGGGATAATAACATTATCAATGCATTAATTATGATCAAAATTCCATTATGGTATTCTTCGACTTCTTCATGAATCATAGTGATTTCTATATGGTTCTCACACCCAATGATTCCTATAAAAAGGGTTTCCATGATATCATAGATCATTATCATGACATCCATTGCCTCATATTCATTATAAATATTTTAATCAATAATTAAGTTGTATAATTATAAATTGTTTCATTTTTATATAAAGTCTTACCAATATCTAAAATCATACCATCATTTCTATTTAATATTGTATTGCCTATTATATTAATCCGCCAATTGGTTTTTTTTGGATGATTTTAATTATTTTTCCAAAAATAAAACCACACCCTTCTAAACCACCTATCTACATCTAGTTCTCAATTCACAATAATATGGGTTGGGTTCCATTTTTATTGGTGATATTATATATGGTCCTTATTGACAATACTTTTTTATCGATGTTTTGTTGATAAACACTAAGAAAAAAAAGATTGAAATATTAACAACTGAATTATTCAGGTAGAGACACATTTGATAAAATTTTGTTTTATTTAAATACATTGTTAATTTTTTTTAATATATCCATTGTTGGATTATTTCATTTTTTAATATTAAATCACATAATTGGATAAATAATGTTTTATATTTTCTTCATAAAATACTTTGGTATTATCTATTATACATGGTTCAAAATTTTCAAATATTTTATACAATATATATCCAAATATTTCACTTTTTTTGTAGTAATTTTTAAAATTTAAATAAACCCCCTATATTATCCATTTATCTATAAAAAAATTTGTGTTATTGGTTTTCAATGTTATTTTACCAATTATATTTTTTTAAACATTTTATTTGTTTTTATAATGTCCTATCTAATTTAAATTATCTATTTTATAGTGTAATCTAATTCCATTATATAAGAAACTATTTTTCATTGAACTGATTGTTCTCATTATAATAATTATTTTTATGCTGTTATAATTTATATTGTTTTCAAATTGATAATGATTGATTAAGCTCCTACTAAAGAATAATAATAAAAAAAGAATCATGGATATGTTTAAAAATTTTATCTAAATAATTAGTTTTTATTTTTTTCATTTAGATCATAATAGAATTTAAATCAAACATGTTTATTCATTATAAATTTTATATGAGAAAAAAAATTATTAGATGTCACATGTGATGGAATAAATAAATTAAATAGCATTAGATTAGATATACATCATCAATATTTTGATAGTTTGAATATGAATTCAAATGAATCTAGTAATTTCATATTTATGAGATTTACTAAATTGTTATATTGTACAAATTACATGGGATATTGATTATATAAAAATGTGATAGTAGATAAAATATTATCTATTTTACCTACCTCCAATGATCTATGTGGAACAACCATTTAAGTAGAAAAATATGTAAAAATAAATATAGACATTGAAGAACTCATTAGCACTATAATAAGAAACAAAAATCAGGATGTAATATTAAGAGGAAAATAATGATAATATATCCAATAAATTATCTAAAACTGAAAACATCAATGATACCATTGATGAACCTTTCTGATATATGGTACTGTACAATATCATTCTTTCCATGTTTATACAGAGTATCTTACAAAAAAATTACTTCCACAAAATGTAAAATTAATCAATTCAAAAGTTTCAATCATATATTAGATGTAATGATTAATCAATAGTAGACCATATTTTTATGGAATGAAACATCTACACAAATAATTGTTAATTGAGGAAAAAATTAAAAAGGCTTTGAATGTAATATCATGGAGTGAAGTAGATCACACAATTTATTTTGTAACCTCATACACTTCTTGTGAATCAAGACCAATTTGTATTTCGGAACTTGTTGATTAAAAGTTTGAAGATATTAGACATCATTATATATCATCCTCTTCTTATACTTTTCATACATCTTATACCCACTCTTTTAATTATTTTTCCTTACATCAAAAAAATAATGTTGACTTAGAATGTACTTATATACAGCTTGAATTTTAATTCCTCCATCATCATATTTATACATTGATATAAAAAATAATCATATTCATGATTTTCAATAAAAATATATTTTTTAAAAAGGAAATCCTCTTCTCTTTAATTAATTACATGTCGTCTTCATAAATATCATGAATCATTCCATATTTCAATATTCTTGAATCCACCATTAAATTGATAAAAAATGCACCTCCAAATCCTCCGATGGAGGAAATAATATAGGTAAAATAATCTCTCAAAAAAATCGAAATTTTATTGTTTTTCATGATTTGACCTATCATGCTTTAACCTCTTCAGAATAGATCATAATGTTGTTTTACTATTAATTTATAGTAAAATAAATTATTAAATGATTTCAAAATATTAGTAACATAATATATGAATGTGATTTTCAGAACACATGATATGGTATAACAAATTCATCCATTTTCTTCATATTCTTGTAAACAAAAAATTCATTCCTTGATTAGTTGGAATCTACGATCATTAATAGCTAAAAACAATAACAATTATCTATGCGGGATGTATAAAATTAAATTTGTTGATTTTTTCTAAAAATTTTCACTGATGGAAAATCCATGAGGCATGTTGGTATCTTGTTGGTGATTATTCAATGAAAATGTGTGGACACCTCCTGAAAATTCATTGTATAGATAAATATAAAGTTGGTTATGTCTTGTTTGATGATAATCCTAATGTTAATGTAATCAGTGAAAGTAAAATCTCTTTTTCAAAATAACATTTAATTATAAATGTTTCATTATGATAGGATATGTAAAAAATTATATGAATTTTTCAATTATCAAAATGTAGTTTTTAAATATCATTAAAAAATATATGTCAATGGTTCGAACAAAAATTGAAAAATTTTATTAACCTATAAAATATATTTAAAAAATCCTACATTTATTGGAAAATCAATTTGTAATTAAAATTTCAAATGATTAAGTACTCAAGTCAATGAGTCCTCTCATTGGATTAGATTCCATGGATATTTCATCACACATTACATTGTTTGGCACAACTCTTATCTTGTTTTATGTGATGTTTGAAATTATAATTTCAATAATTACATGGTATGAAAATATCGATTAAATCATAATAAACCCAAATCCTATATTATATCAATGGAATTAATTTCCTATTTAAAATCATATAAAAATATTTATATATTCCTTTTTGATAATTCATAAGTTGATATTCTAAAAGAATAATTCTATAGTATTTTAAATACTGATGAATTTTTTAATTTTTACTTTCAAATATATTTATCCCATAAATGTTAAGCATAAATCTATTTCATTATGTTTTATAAAATGGTTGAACGTGAAAAAAATCATTTTATTCCATAGTGATCATGGTTGATAATTACATAATGATTAATTTATTTATTTGTGTTCATCAAAAAATAATAATTGTTCAATTTTCTTCTCCTAGAATCCTTCAAAAAATAATGTTATAGGGGGGTGAAATAATACAATCCAAGAGGTCACCTATCCTCTTTTTAATGAATTTTATTTTCAAAAATTATTTTTGGATGATTCCTTGAATTATGTATGATATATCAATAATAATTTTCATGTAATATATTTTCATAATAATACTAATTATGAACATTTTCTTATTAAATATCCAGTTTTGTATCTTTTAATATATTTAGTTACATATTTTAACCACCAAATCTAATAATTTAAAATTTTATTCTTATGAAGGTTTTTTTCATGGGTACCCCAACTCATAAAATCCATATTTTCTCTTTAAAAAGGAAACGAATGATTGAAAAAATGTTACATTTCAGTTTTAATGAAAATTTTTGAAAATAATCCACTTATTTTTTTAAAAAAATGTTTTAAATGAAATTAATAATTATAAATATTTTTTACATGGAAAATAATTTACATGAAATTCATTTCAAAATATTTCAAATGGATTAAATATCATTCCAATAAAAATGATATCATATATTTACATGTGGTAACTCATACTCATAGATAAGTTTTAATTGAAATTGAATACAATACCATTGTATCTCAACATCATCCACAAATCCTTAATAATTACCATAATGTATGGAATTGGGTAATTTTCCTAAAATGGGAACATAAAAAATTTACACAAAATGAATTATGTACCACAATGGATTGATCTAGTGATCATATAGTTATATGTTCAAAATGGGTTTTCAAAATATAATATTTAATTTTTTAATAGGAATTGAAATAAAAACATTAGTTTCAAAATGATTTAACCCAGAAGTTTGAATAAAAAATCATAAAAATATTTCCTTACTCTCATTATTGTATTCAATTATAATTTTGATAGATTTTTCATCTCATATAAATTTCAAAATTTTTCTTGTGGAAGTCAACTATTCTTTTTTAAATGGTCTTATATGTGAACATGTATTTTTTGTACAACCAGTAGGTTTTAAGGATCACATTCTCTAATAGTCATTTATAATATTTTCAAATTGGTTATTGATTAATATTTTCCCCATAATCATGGAAATAAAATATTCAAAATTATCATCATTTATTTTTTTTTAAATGGGATAATCTGAGTAAACTATCATTTTAAAATTCATAATCAATTTTTATTTACTATATCAAAATGAAAATGTTGATTTTATTTTTGTATATACCAATAAATATTATTTTTTCAATTTTTAAACTGAAAATATATTTTTCATACCTTTTATTGTTAGAATAAAAAAAATCTTTTTTCCAATTATTTATGAAATTCTGGAATCATTTTTTAAGAGGGAAAATAAACCTAGTAACTCATCAAGGTATTTAGAAGATGACATTATATAGAAATTTTCATTCCAATAAGTAAAAATTTTAAGGTAATATTGGATGAAGTCGGTAAGGTTGTAGAAAAAAACATTATAGAAGAATGATTGTTAGTAAAAAATTTACCTTATAAAGACGAGGTTAAATATAATGTGAAGTATTTATCATTGTGATTTATTTCAATAAAATCCAAAGGATAATCATGTTAGATCATTCAAATTTATTTCTCAATATATAAAAATATATATAAATGTCATTTTCATTCTTTTTTAATTAACAATTTTTGGACATTGACTTTAGAGGATTAAAACAAGATAAAAAATTACTTATTAAACATTCATGTACTAGTAAAATCACTAAACCCTTGGAGTAGTATAATGTGGAATATAATTTTTGTTTCTACAACAAAAACAAAATACATATCCTTCTAATGGGTGACATTATTAGTAGCACAATTATCTCTAGAAAACATATCCAACACACGTGAAATAAAAACATTTCCAATTTCACCATTTCCTAAGAGGCCACCCCCAATAAGTACAAATCCTACTATATTTTTCCCAAAAAATATACTCACTAATATTGTAACCAATCATCCAATCCATTGTCCCTTAATATTTTTTCCAAAGGTGAATTATGAATTTTTATCTTCTGAAACATTTAAATTTTTATTTTTCTATCTTGAGTGTAATAACCCACCGATTCTCATTGGTATGAGTGTACAACCAGTCATTACTAGGACATAAGTGACATCCCCAAGATACCAGTGGATGTAAATAAATTCTGATGGGTTTCAAATACATTTGGGGGATGATTTACCCATTAAGAAATAAATCAATAAACCAACCAACCATAACCAATCATTCACTATATGATGTATGAATGAATGAAATACAACTCAACAACATCATGTATCTAAAAAACATATCATAGTAAGCAACATTGGAAGAATAACCATGTATCCAACTAAAAAGTGGATAAACTAAACAAGATACTCCAAAGTCTGCATAACTCCTTGCTCGAAAATCTCCAATATCCACAATATCTAAACAACCCAAACATTAGGAGGTAGTTCTGAACACGTGTGAACCATTACCTTTTCCCTTCTCCTGGAAGATAGCATCGAGAAAAGCACCAATGTTACAATGAAGGGGTGTGTATAAAACTCATTAGGGTTTCCTAAATAACATCCCATCACATCCCACTAGGATAGATGAGTTAGAAAAAATTAAATAAAACTATTTATATAAAAAATTCTCAAAAACAGTTCTAACTAAATATATTATTGTTTCCAAAACAAATCATTACCAAAATCATACAAGGGAAATTGAAACCAATTTTCCAAAGAAGATATTTTTCATAAAAAAAACTAAATAATCATTAAAATCATTCACAATATCCTTTTCATGGAAAAACAAACCATTCTACAAACCCATGAAACTAACCATGTATGCTACATTATAATAGTTCCATACTCATGAGCAGTTTCTTATCGATCTACCAAGTCTTCATAAGGTTATTGTTTCCCATGTGACTTTAACCCTTTAGAACTAATCACTGGGTCATATTTCAACCAAACCCTATATATGAAATATGAAATTTATTTATCCAGTGCCATTTACACTTTGGATCTTAGAATAATGTCATATTTCAACTAGGCCCCAAAAATGCAATATGAACTCCCACACCAACATGTCCAACAATCATGATAAAAACCTTTTCAATAAAAAAACCTCTTTATTTACGACTTAATTTTTATCAAACCATTTTTAAATTTCCGAAAATTGATAATTTATAATCACCGCTTTAAATTAAAGTGGATAAATCACATTGCACAACAATTCATCATGATTTCACAATTTCACTAAAACCATAAATCATCACTAATGAAAATTTATTCCCTGACTTTTAAAACCAATCACAATAAACCATACCAATTTGAAACTTGGTCAATGAATTATAGTAATAGGAAATGATATTGAGGCCAACTACTTCGAAGGTTTTGACAAAACATGACAACAGATGAAGAACACACCGGAAGGCATATCGATTCTCCCAGAACTACCTTAGTTCACTTATCATAGTAAGATAACGATTCCAAATTGACTTTTTTTTCACAAAAAGTGTATATATACACACATTAGTTTAATATCTGATAAATAATGGAGGTTAGAGATGCAGATATAGGTAGATCTAAGAAAACACGACAAATCAAGAAAGAATGGTAACAAACCGCAAGAATCGGATCAAGATTCCAAGAAAGTATTTTAGTTCACATAGTCTATAATGAAAACACCATATATAGCCTTAAATGACATAAAAACATATAGCTTCCCAAAATAGGTTTAGATCTATGATAATAATAACTAGATATGGTGGAGTTTGCAGAAAATGAAAAAGAACCAAGAAGTTCAGAACTTACCCAAAGAATCAGTCTTAAAATCACCATGGGAAGGCTCTAGGATTCTCCAACTCATATAGGGAGGGTTCCCTAGCCTTATATGGAGTGTAATCTCTATATAAAAGTGGTTTTAATAAAAAATAAATATATAGAGAAAAATTGATTATGCTCGTATAAAATAGTTTCTAGATTTTAACTATGCGCAAGGTTTGACCACATGGTTTTGGAAAACACTGTATGGATCGTCCGACCATCCTTTTGGTCCCAACACTCCTTATAAAACCTTCAAAATCTCCAATCCTTCACCTTTCTAATTTTTTTAAAGCACCTTTTTAACGTAAATGTACCTCTTTATGGAAACACCCCAAATTATTGAAAAATCCCACTCTTGTGAAACACCCCACTTAATGGAAAGATCCCACTTTATAGAAACAATTATAATTATGGAAACACCCAACATTTTAGAAATTCTCTATATTATGGAAATTCTATATTTTATTGATTCTATCAACTTTATGGAAACTCTCTATTTTATGGAAACCCAATCAAAGTCCCACCATTTTTAAAATCATGAGGAAATAGATTATGTTCACAAAATCGGGGGTACTAATTTCTCCCCACCAGTGGTCATTGCGGCCAATGAATGTAGAAAACCCTCATAGGAAAAAAAGAGTTTTGGCCACTGGTCTTTCATTTCATTCTCAGGTTCCCATGACTTTGTCTAAATATGACCATGTTGACATAAAACCCCTACTTGGCCGATGCTTTTCCCATGAAATACATTCTCTTTTTTATCCATGATCCGCAATAGGATATGTACCAATGATGCATCTGGTTCTCAGTTAGCGTGATCCCATTTGATCACATGGTCAGGATTAGGGTGATACTTTTTCAACTATGATACATGGAATAGAGTATGCAACAAGCTAAATTGTGGTGGAAATTCCCACTGATATGCCACCTCTCAAACATGTTCCAGTATCTCAAAAGGGTCATCTTATCTAGGAGATAAACATTCTATACTTCCCAAAATGATGATTTCCATGACATTGAGGGATCATAAAGAAGTCATGATAACCCCTAGTGAATGAAAATAGTCTTCGATGTTGATCTACATAATATTTCAGATGACTCTGAGCCATCCCTATCCTCTTTATAATCAACTACATATTATCTATTGTTTCAGGGACAAGGCTTGTCCTAACTAGTTATGTTATTCCCTTTTCCACCCAGTATAGTGGATAATGATAAGGATGCCCATACCATGATTCAAAATGAGATATGTGTATCATGTTTTGACAACTATTATGGTATGTGAACTCCAATAATGGTATATTCTCATATCAATAGCCACCAAAATCCACTACCTAATCCCACTACATGTCTTTTGATGTTTTTATCATCTTCTCGGATTTCCTATCAATTTGAGGATGATACAATGTGCTCATAGTCATCTGAGTCCCACTGGCTTACTGTAATGATTTATAGAAATGACACATTAAACCTGTATCTCTATCTAAAACTATTGACACTAGTAAACCATTCCTCTTTACCATTTCACAGATATATATTTCTGAACAAACCTCCAATGTATGAATTTCATTAATAGGCATGAAATAGGCCATCTGGGTTAGAAGATCCACCATCACCCAAATGGAATCGAGTTTCTGGACCATTCAGGGATGACCTATAACAAAATCAATTGTTATTTCATCCCATTTCTATTCTTGGACGAGCAAATATTGTAACATACCGACTGGTCTCAAATGATATTCATTAACCTGCTAAAATGTTAAGCACAACAAGACGTACTCATCCACATTCCTTTTCATGTATCTCCCCTAAAACTTCTCCTTCAATGCCTTATACATCTTTTGTATTCCAGGATGTATAACCAATATTGAATGGTGGTAAACATAAAGAAGTTTTTCCACACAAACCTTTGGTAAAACCATCTGATCAATGAAACAGAAAAATGAACCCCCATATAGTTTCTAGCTCTAAATGCTCTCCCCAACATTGTGTTTTGAACAGAAAACCAGACAATATGCCTCAAATATTTATGCCTCTTAGATCATTTTAAATAAATCAGGAACAAGAATTGCGGAAAAGGAAACTGCAACATCACCTCAGACGTCACATTCCAAATGATTTTCGTTTAAGAACAACGTCAACTTCCATTCATCAGAAGCTTCTTTCGATAAATGAGAAAATGAGTTTCTACTCAATGCATCTGCCACAATATTTCCGTTCTCTAGTCATTACATCAAGTAAAAGGAAAAAAATTGAAGATACTTTGTCCATCTATGTTGCATTAGATTCAAATCTCAATGTGAGAAAATTTGTTTCAAGCTTATGTGATCTGTAAACATAGCCAATTTCGCAAGAAAAAGACAATGTATCCATGTTTTCAAAAAACGGATGACTACAACTAACTCCAAATAAAGTGTTTGGAAATTCTTATCATGCACCCTCCAGTTACATGAACCATATGCAACCACATGATCTCTATTCTTGAGAACATAGCCCAACCCTGATCCTGAATTATCACAATACACCACAAACCCATATCCTGATTTACTAAAGAAAAAGATAGGTGTCGATGTATGTTGGACTTTAAGTTTTCTGAAATCATTTTCACATTCCAAAGTCCATTGGAATAGAGAATTAATCATTTTCAGATCTATCATTAGTGAATAAATTCATGCGAAATCACACAAAAATCGTCAGTAGTAACCAGCTAGACTATGAAATTGTTTTATCTCAAAAATATTCATCGGTGGTTGGCAAGAGATAATGGCTTGTAAATTTTCAGGTTCAACAGAAACACCATTCTCAAAAATGACCTGTCCTAGAAAACATACTTCCTTATCCAAAAATCCCAATTTGATAATTTCACATACGAACAATGATCTCTCATGTTTTGTAACATTGATTCCATGTGCACCTCTTGGTCAGTCCTTGTATTCGAATAGAACAAAATTACATGTAAAAACCATAACAAGATAATCCAAATATTATTGAAGTTTATGATTCATTAATACCATGTAGAATATCAGTGCATTAGTTATATCTAATGGAACGACTACAGATTCCTAGTGCCCATATATACTTATGAACGCGGTCTTTGGAATATCCTCTTTATGAACTGTCCATTGGGTATATTTCGATCGCATTTAAATATTCAACAACCACCGATCTCCCCTTGATTGATTGAATAGATAGTCAATTTGTGGAATTAGATATATTTTCTTTGTCGTAACATGGGTAGGCTTATGATAATCAACACACATCCAAATATCTCCATATATATTCGTTGTGAAAAAAAATGGTTCTTCCATAGAGATGTAATTGGTTGATTGAAACACATGAATTCTAGAACCTCTAACTTCACATTAAATTCTTATAACTCTATTGGTTCTATTCTATAAGATGTAAGGGAAATACGTCTGGTCCCCAGATGAAGATCAATCGCAAACTCATTTTCCCTTCAAGGTGGTAACCCTTATAATTTCATGGGAAATACATCTGAAAATTGATCAAAAACTGCTTGAAAAATATTTTCCTTGATCTCTTCCATTGATGACAATGTCAACACTACCGACTTGTAAGAGAACATTCCCACCATTGTTGCCATCAAGCACTATGAACCCTTCATTACAATCATCTCTCCTTTAAATATATGTTCAATGTCGTCATCAGTCATGAAACTAATTTTTCTATTATAACAGTCTTTTTGATCCTTAAACATTGTCAGCCAATCCATACATAATATTACAACATAGACATCCATATACAACATCGTGATGTCCCATTTTAGATCGGCTACATCAAAAGTTATAAAACATGTTCTACACCAAAATCCTTAACATTCTCTTTCACCGAGATGAGCTTTCAGTTTTAAAACCAAAGGAATCATTTCTAGCATTAAACATGACAAGTCAACGACACAAGAAGTAATGATTGAATTTGATGCACCAGTATCAAAAAACAAATGCACAATGATATAATTCCAAATAATCATACCCTTCACTGAAGATGGTCTAGAATTAGCTTCAACCATCATCTACATAGCTCTATATATTTATTTCTTTTCTACAATGTTCTCCTTGCTTTCTTACTGATGTTTCCCTAGTTGAGGATTCATTGTATTTCTAGAATCACCATGGTAAGCTCTACTCCACTGATGAGACTGATTCTATGGTCCTCGTCCAGTCGAAGCATAAAATATTTGTGATGACTGAGAAGTGTGTCGAGCACCAGAGCTTGGAGCACTGTGACAATAGAACTAATGATGTCCCATAATGTTGCTATTATGACATTCTTTAAGTCGTGCTGTAAAATTTCACTTTATGAGGTCAAGAGAACCACATTTAAAACAACCTACATTTCTTTGGTGTCGTGGATGAAGGTTTACTAACCAATCCATCTGGTTCTAATTTCCAATTATACCTTGGAAATAGGTGTCCCTTTTTCGCATGTTCCAAACGGTTGAGTTCCCACCATTTCCTATAGGTATCATCATGCCTACTAACATAGTTCTTGAGATATCACATTCATCCACAGAAATTCTATTCACTATCTTTGTATAATCTGCAAACAAATGTACTACATTCATTGATCAAATATCCTATCGTAGCCCTGATTCGAAAATGTGTTTATTCAATGAGGAAATTTTCGCAACTTTTGGTGCAAAGCACACTATGTTCAGGAACATATCCACATACTCTATTACCAACAAACACTATACATTTAGTCTGAAGAAGAATGTTGTTTTCTAGATCATCAACATGTGAGGGTAGAATTTTTTGTTACACAATTCATCAAAATCCTCTCTTGTTAGGCCTTCTTTAAATTTATCCTGCTCCACCAAATCAAACCACTAATGTGCTAGATCATTGAGCATATATGTCGCATGTTTGACCATCAGCTATACTAGTGTGACAATAAAGATAAAGAAGTGATTCATCCTATATAGACACACCTCCGCCTTCTTGGGGTTGGAATCACCCTGAAAATTTGGTGGATTCTACTTCATGAACTAGATGGTATGATCCATATGTTGTGGATCATTCCTATGGTTCCCTGTGTCCACACCTTGAAATGAAAGTAAAATACTTGGAAGTAGCTCTTGGTTCACACGTGGCCTAGGTGCAACCACATTCTCCGAAGCTTCTTCAGGTTGGTTTTGATGACGCCTACCGAGTTCCATTTTCAAAAATAACAACAATCTCTATTAATCTCACTCTCTAGAAACTTTTTTCCTTGAATTTAAAATTATATCACATCATCTATCAATGTTTTTTTTCAAAACTACACTTTTCCCATGTTCAACAATTTAGGAAAACAAATCAGATGATTTTAAAAATTAAACCATTTTCAAAATACGATAAGAACTTTATTTTTTAAAATATTTCATTCAAAAACCAATTCCACACTTTTAAAAAATTAATTTATCTTTCACAACATGAATCAATCTGATAAATGATGTATTCACTCCTTGTGGGAATTCATTCCTATAAAATGCATGTCATACTCGTCCCATTGGCTTAACAAATAACAATGTGATTTGAAAATCCTAGAAGTTTCTCCAAACACTTATTTACCCTACTCCCTAGTAACAATATTTTCATCGTAAAATGGATAGATACGTCTTTTTATGACATAAATTTCATGGTTTGACAATCCTACTCCTTTCTATGATTCCCACAAAAGCAATTGACAACAAGGGATTTCATCTCCCAAACTGGGAATATTGATGATCAATTGTTAATAATGGAAAAAACAATATGATACCATTTGTAATGACCATCCAATTCTCATTGGTGTGAGAGTACAACAAATCATTACTTGGACTTAAGCGACATCGCCAAGACACCAATGAAATGAAATAAATGCCTATGTGATTCAAGTACATGTGGTGAACGATTTACCCATTATGAAATAAACCAATAAACAATCCAACCATAACCAAACATTCATCATATGATCCATGAAAGAATGAAAGAAAACTCAAAAATTTCAGGTCTGTCAAAGCCATGTCAGAGTAATCTACAACTGAAGAATATCCACGTATCGAAGTATATAGCTGATAAAATACTGAAGACTCTAAAAAGACCTCAAATCTCCATGATCCACAATATCCAAGCTCCACAATATCCAAACAGACTAAAAATCATGATGTAGTGCTAAACACTTATGAATCATTAACATTTCCCTTATCCAGATGATATCATATGCAAAAGTTATGAAGTGCCAAAGTAGGGGTGAGTATAAAACCCAGTTGTTTTTCCCCAATGAATTCCCTTTCTCATTCCACTAGGATATGGGAGTTACCAAAAATTATATAAAATAGTTTATATACAAAAATATATCGACAACATTTTATTACTAAATATAAACTAGTTTCCATAACCATTCATTACCTAAATAATAACAGTGTAATTAAATCTACTTTTCCCCGAAAGATATTTATCTAAAAAAATGTCTAAAAAAGAATTAATATCATTTTAAAATAACATTTTCATAGCATTCCCAACCATTTTACATACCCATGAATATTACATTGCTAGCTACATTATGACAGTTCCATACTCATGAGTAGTTTCTCAATGATCTACCATGTCATCAATAGGTAATTGTTTCCCATGTTCCATTAACCCATTAGAATGGTGCACATGGTCATATTTCAACAAAAACAAGTATATGAAATATGAAATTTGTATCCCATGTACCATTAAAACTTTGGCACTGAGCAAAAGGTCATATTTCAACCAGGACACTAAATTCAATATAAACTCACACACCAATATGCCCAATGGTCATGCCTAAACACATTTTCAATAAATAAAGTTTTTATTGAAAATAAAAATTTCATGAAACCATTTATAAATTCTAGAAAATACATAATATAAAATCATCATTTTAAATTCAAGAGGGTAAATCCCATTTCCCAACAATTCACCATGATTTCACAATTTCACTAAAACCATAAATCATCACTAAAGAATATTTATTCCTTTATTTTCACAATAAATCCCATTCAAATAAAACATTTTGAATCTAATCCAAGTAGTTATAGAAAGAGTGGATGAGAGTGAATCCACCTACCTTAGACGTTTTGAAGAAACTCGTCAACGGACGAAGAACACATAAAATGGTTGGTCGATTCTCCTGGAACGACCATTGTTATCTTATCCTAGTACGATCACGACTCAAAATTGATTTATTTGGAATGGAGAAACATATATCTACCCACAATACGTTCATTTCTCAGAATGAATGAATGTTGTAGAAGTAGATCTAAGTAGATATATGAAAACATGACAAATCATGAATGAATGGTGACATACCTCAAGAATCAGATCAATATTCCAAGAAAGCATCTTAGATCTCATCATCTATAATGAATTGCACCATATATACCCTTAAATTAAGTTAAAAAGAATATATATACCCACATGAGGTGTATATATATGAAATCTAGAAGTAGATAAGGGGGAGTTAGTAGAAAATGGAAAAGAACAAAAAATATCGTCACTAACCCCATGAATCAGGCATGAAATCACCAATGAATTATCTAGGTTGGCTCCAAATCGGGTGGGGGAGGGTGGGGGTTCTCCAGCATTCTAGGGAGAGTAATTTTGAAAAAGGGGAATTTTGAATTCACAATGAAATATATATATTAGAAATGATTAATCTCCTAGAAAATTGGTTCTATATTTAACCTGTGCACAGGGTTTGAACACACGGTTTTGGCCAACTGTGTATGGATCATGTGACCTTCCCTTTGATCCAAACCCTCCTTATAAAACCCCCAAACTCTCCACTCCTTATCCTTTACCCTTTTATTGAAACACATTTATTTATGGAAACATCACACTTTAGGGAAACACCCCACACTATGGAAACAACCCACATTATGGAAACACTCAACTTTTTTGGATACCACTCACTTTTTGGAAACAACCAGCATTATAGAAACACCAAACATTATGGAAACACTATATATTACCAAAACACACTAATTTATGGAAACTATATAATTTATAGAAACTCCTTATTTTATGGAAACCCAATCAAATACATAACATTTGAAAAAACATGGGGAAAGGGGTTATGTACCCCAAACTGGGGGTACTACATTGACTTATATTTTTAAAATCATTTTCCAATCATGTATTAAATTTTTCGATATTCAATTTTTTATCTAATTATTTTATATTGGGTATGATCAACTTATATCATATATTCAATAATATTTTTAGTATAATTTGTTTTATTAAATATTTAAATAGTCATTAAGTGTGATATTTTGTTTCAAATTTATTTATTTTTTCCGTTTCAATATTTATTTCATTGATTCAAATAATTTAGAATCAACTTATAAAAAATTAATATCCTTTTCTAATAAGAATATTTTTTTTAAAAAAACCATCATTAACATTGATAACAATATCATTTTTAAATTTATATTGCATAGTAAAAAATAAAAACATGTATATACATCCCTTAAAACATTAAATTTTCATTTCAATATATCTTAATTAAAAATGATGATGAGTAATAATATTATATATACTTTTCTATCTCACATTACACTAATGTTTTATTTGATGAAATTAAAATTAATGAAACCATATGATGTATTCATTATAGTGAAATCAATTTTATGTTGACATTTTCAATTATAAAATTAGTTATTAGAGGTAAATTAATTCCTTGAGGAAATGTAATGTTATTGAAATGGTATGTATATATTAAGGTTTTCTTATTTAATTTTTCTTTTATTCTATATTATTCAACTTTTATTCTTTTATTCAGCTCTGTTCTTTTATGCTTTAATAAAACTTTCCATTTATTAATTTAAGATTCTTATCTCTATTAGTATTAATCATGTTATTTTGCGTTTTTAGACATTATGATGTTTTTAAAAAAATTATATTTCATTTTTTTTCATTCCTTATTCTCATCACTTTTATAATCATATTATTTGGGTATGTTAGAGTTTAATAGATTCCTTTACACTCATTTAACTATATTCAACATCTTTTTCTCTCTATAATCAAAATATATAAAATATTTTAATAGGGTTTTAAAAAATCATCTATGTTTTTTAATTGTTCTTTAGACTCTATTTCCACTCAAATTTTCTATCTTTTAAATAATCAAAATGTGGGGAAAATGGTCATGAAGACTATGTTTGTTTTAGAAGTGCAGATAAATGCCACAAAATCCTTTTCAAAGGGGTTAGTTCACAATATACTTATAAAAGTTAACATTACCTTGTGTATACTTAATTAATAGAGGGGAAACATTAAGAAATCACCTTTATTATTTTTAATTGATTATAAATTATTTTTACATCGTGATATCATGGATTATCAAATTTATATGATGAATATATTTACTATTTATTTTATTCATTATTTATGCTTAATTTTTATTTTTAATTTAACTACCATTGAACATAAATGGGGGATATATTTATTCATCTATATATCTCATGGGGTTTTTATGATATGAACAATCACGTGTTAGTTTATAAATTTCATTTAAATGAGTTTCATAATTATTTTTTAAATACCACATTATAGAATAAATGAAATTTTGATGTTACATTAAGTCCATCATAATTTCATGGTCCCATTTCTCTACAAAATAAAAAAAATTCGAAATGACATGTAAAATCCATAAAATTAATTATAATTAAGTAGTGTGAGAATCTCTTAATATAAACATAGTGTAGCCTAACAGGGATAGTTAGTTCAATGGTGGCAGTAGTATAATGTTTCTGCAATTTCCACCATCATTACAATAGACCTTTTAATGTTTTCTAATTATATTCACTGTCTACTAGCCAAATACAATCAAGTGGTTACACATGTGTGGTTTATTTATGAGTGATCCATGTTATGGGCAGACCAATAGATACATAATTGTTTCTATGAGGTATCCATTAGTAATGTTGTATTATCTTAAAAAATGAATTTATTATTGTCAAAAGGGGCACTATAATGGTCATCAGTGGTATCACAGATCCCAAAAAATTAAAAATGATTTCCAATCCTCTTATATCAAATAAAATAACACCCATGATAAAATGAGACCTTACATTTACATCAATTATCCTATATTCACAATTGATTTTGAAATTTTGTATGATGTTCAATCATTATCAATTCTCTCATAGGCCCTTACAAATTTCTTATTAAAAAACAATATCTCAACCATCGTCTAAAACATCTCACTTGAAATTATGTTATTCCATCAGTGATAGTTTTGAAAAATATTTTAATGATTTTTCCAAATGATAACATATAATATCTTATTAACCTTTTAACATATAGTATAGAAATTAGAGAGGGTTATTATAGGTTCAATTTCTATTTTTAGAGTAGATGAAGGTGCTCACATACCATAATTATAAGGTATAGGATATTGGGAATACATTTTACATCACTAGTATTATACCATTGACAACACTAGTTGATGGTTTGGGACATTTGAACTCACATAATGTTTTACCCAAACTCCATTTCCGTTTTGTTGGCATTATATTAATAATTTCACAATTAAATATTTTAATATACGATATCTTACATTTCTAAATTTGGTTTTTTCATTTCCATTTATAATTTTTTTGTTTCATAATTATAATAATTTATTGAATTTATCAACTAATTGTTAATCAATTTTTCACTTTATTTTTTCTGCTTTTATTTTTTAAATGTGAAATTCACCAACATCCCACCCCAATATCCATGTATCCCAAACAGAAATATTTTTTATTTTAATAAAAAGGAAAATTTTCAACTGAAAAAATTATTCTCTTATGATTCACAATACATTGTATATGAATTTGATTTTAGGTCAATTAATACACATCACAATTGAATCAAAAATTGTTCTCGTATTCTATTAAAACCATTCGTGTTTAAATCCAATTATTAATTATATTTCATGTGTTTTGAACTTTAATTTAATTTATATTTGGATACCACACAACTTGATTCATACCATAAGAAATTTTTGATCTATTAATGAGTGTTTTCTATGCCCCAAAATGTATCATATAGATTTAATGTAAATTCTTACAGGTCATAGAGAAATCATAGACCATTTTCATATTGATTCAAGTAAATATGAGAATGTTTTATCAATTTAGAGTACAAATTGTTTATTTTACTCTATACGTTCACTTTAAAATGATAACATGCACTTTCAATTATAACAACCACACTCTGTATTAGATATTTATGTATTTTAATCATATATATACTAAATAAATTATTGATCTTCATCAAAATTATTAAACATTAGTCAGATTGTATTCCCCTATTCATGATAATAGGATATGCATTTTCGACATAAATATCACATTTAATTGAAAAAAAACAGTAATACCTAAAACAAATGCCATGTGTTAGACTTCTTTCTGGTTAATTAATACAAATCAAAAATGAATCATAGATCACATTTAAAATTTTTATAGACATTATAATCATTTATTCTTAGTTTTCATTTTTTAATGAGTTTATTATTCTACAATTTCTCTTTTAAATTGATATATTCTATTTAAATAATACCAACCAAACAATGTGGTGTATTTATGTTTGGATCATTCATATAACTCAAAAACTAATAATGTAACTATTTAATGTTTGAAAAAAATCAGATTACATATTCTAAATTTTGATTATTTGACATTACTTTTGGAGAATAAAGACAATTATTAACTAATGACATTCCCTTCTATTCAATCAAACACATTGTGAGTTCAAAAAATGTGACGTAAATTCCTACACATTAGAAAGGAATACTTTACTATTCTCATAATTTATAATCAATGATTATTGAGTTTTTTTCTTTTCAAGTAACTATCATTTTATACAAAAATAAAAAATCTATTCATAAAACACAAACATTTAATAAATACGAACATTACTTTTTTAGAATGGTTAAATCATAATTTTTATAAGAACAAAATCAATAGAAAATCATTGAATACAATTCAAATGAAAATTATTGTTTGATTTATTAGTTTTGAGGATGTGACACAAATTTTGAACTTATATATAACATTTATACTAAAAAACACACATTGAGTCACTGAATCCATAATAAGTGTCATATGGATTTGGGTTTGATTCCAACATGTCAGTAATGAATCCCAATAATATTCATAATTCAAAAAACTAATTCAATTTATTGAAACATTTTAAGTGTGTTACATGTTTTAAGGAAAAAAATGACAATTTCAAATTAGGACATGCACATTTAATCACATTTTTATACATTATATGTATTGTTCCTTAATTATCACATAATATTGTGTCATTATACTAGAATTAACATTCTTACATTCCAAATTTTTTTTCCTGTGAATAGATTTATAGAATTGGGTGATAATAATTATATTAAAATCCCATACTGTTTCAGACTCTATGACTTTATGGTTTTAGTCAATTGAACGAACCAGAAGAAATCATGTTTACAATGAGAATGAGGCACAACAATGTTACTGTGAGATCTCAATGGGATGAAAATATAAGAGAATGATTTCATAATTATTATTAATCATTTATTTCGAAATATTATAAAAAATTCTTTCCTTAAACAAATATCAAATTAAATAAATAATAGAAGGATTTAGTTTTATAAGAGTTTGAGTGGTGGAGATGATAGATGAATGAAGGTTTGATTTCCATCAATTGATATATCTGAAATGTGACACCTAGTAATGTGTATCTAATTATTGGGGAAAAATTATGTGTGGAGAAGAATGTTTAAAAGAAAATAATTTATGAGAAAAAATATAATATTATGTTGAAATGAAATATATCTCATTATTTAAAAGAATTTATATTTCTTAGAATTGAATGTTAGGATCCAATGTATTAACTAATCTAATAGATTCTTATAATTATTAACCCATAGACCATGGATGGAACTATGTTGAAATAAAATGGATAACATATTATGTTTTGGGATTATAAATTAAATTTAACACACTTTTAATATTATTTTATATTTCCTCTAAGATATTTTCATCATATAAATATTGTATAATACATAGAAATCATATATGTCTCAATTGACCTATTTGTTTTGGATATCATAATGTGGCGATGATTATGATGTTGGTCATAAGTTCAAATTCATAAAAAACAATTTCGAATTCATATGGTGGTTATATAACATGGATAAGTATGTTTTTAGAGAAAATTTATGCAAATAGAGGAAACATATTTATATAAAAACATGTATTTAATTAAAACAACCTTTACAATTTTTTTTGAAATTAAATTAATGGTATTGGAATGTTCTTCAGTTTATCATATCGTTTTCTTTGAGGTAATTATTGTTCATAATAATATTGTTTTTTATATAAATTATATGGATAAATATTTATATAAAGGAAAAACCACATACTGGGTGGTAACACAATGCATCTAGTATGTTTTTTTTCCAGGATCCCACAACTTAAGTATGATTACTATTTAATACCTATCAATGGTGTAGTACAACAATTTTGAGTAAATAATTCTTTCTTTAAGATTTTTATGTATTTAATGTATTGGGGTGATTTTTGGGATATTTTGGAGAACTTTTGGAGAGTTATTGGGTTTATTTATAGGTTCATGGTTGGTGCATCGTTTTGGAAAACGTTGCAACCCCTACTGGAAACAATGAATAATGAATCATTGGGTAATGGTAAGGTACATGGGAAACACACAATTTTTACAAAACCTGCAGAATCCTTAGAGAACCATTAACGATGAGATAGTGGTGTTTTGTAAGGCTAGCACATGGTTTTGATAACAAGTGATACTACTATGTGAGTTACATCCATGACGTGGTCTCCAGAACACAATTAGCTTGTGGATATGAAAGCTATGCGACTAAACTATGAGTAGTAAGAAAACAAGATCATTAAAAAATGATCTTGGACGGTATTTTTAATGCCTCTTTCCCCCAAAATATTCTTAACTCATGATTTTATCCACTAAATGTTTGTAGAACTTTTCCAATAAAATTTTCAATCGATTCATAGGATTATCATGGTGATTTCAAGCGAGATTATATTTTTAAGTGATCGTTCATGGTTGTTTATTGCAGTTTTTCTTAGTAATTCTTCTATATCTCTCTCTGTTCATAGATATAAGTCTGTTGTGGATAGTTCTAATATATTTGATATAGAATATGATTATATCTGACTTTTTTTCATTTGAATAGAATATATCTAAAATGGGGTTTTTGGATATTATACCTGGTTTCATTTGATATTTCATGATATGGTATATTTTGATAATAAAATCTGGGTAAGAGTCAACAATAATGACACATCTATTTAAAAAATTAATGTGTAGTTTCAAATTGAGTAAATTGATTGATTTTGTTTTTTTAATTAGTGTGAAAAGCATGGTATAAGCCTTATTTAGAGATGGTTGTTGTATTTTTTTTGGAATTTTGAGTTACCATTCATGATGTTGTGTCATGTTGTTTTAAAATATTTATTTTTTAATATGATATTTGGATAGGATTTCTTATGAAAGGGTTTTCAATAAAAATCTAGGGTTTGTTGAAATGGGTTTTTATAATGTCTTTTAATTAAAAAAAATTATTCAAATAGTTTTGGAATAAGAGTATTGTTTTGAATTGAAATTTTTTTTTTCAAACATGACGGTGTGTGTTCATACTAAATTATATTATTTGGTTGAAACAGGAGATTGTTAACAGTTCCAATGGTGTAACGGAAAATGGGATTTCATTACCCAATGAAGGCTTGGTAGATTTATTAGGATGTATTCATGAATATGAAACTATCGTAATGAATCGTACAAGTGTAGATGTGTACATATGTGGATATTTTTATTGGAATGGTATATTCCAAAAATTTAAACATGGAATGGTTTTGATGAAAATGATTTTTTAATTTCATAGTAATATTTATTTTGTGGAAAAATATTTTTAAAAAATATATTTGCTTTTGTGATAATTTGTTTGATGTTTATATATATATATATTTTATATAAATGGTTTTCTAAAATGGGGTAACTACTTTTATCCTAGTGGTGTGAGAAGGGATGTAATTGGGGAAAATCATCAACGTTTCATTAATCTCCAATTCATTGAAACATTGGATCATTTATATATTTTGTTTATTAAGACAATGGAAAATGTAATGTATCACAAATATTTATCACAATTTCTTGACACATAGGTTTCTCGGTGGATTCAGTCTATGGAAATTATTGGAGCTTCATATTTATACTTGTCTTTTAGACTTATTGGTTTAATAGTATTCCACTATGTACTTTGATATTGTAGTGTTATGATGTTGTAAATGGTTATAATATTAATTTCATAAATGGAATTTTGGATTTTCATTCATTATAATCATGTATCATATAATGGTTTAATTTTTGGTTGAATGTTTTGTAGGATTTTTTACATTCAAACTAAAAATTTTACCCATCATGAATTGAATCCCTTGGGAATTTATTTCTAGAATTTTAAATCTTGGGTATGTCACTTTCGAACATGTAACATATTCCCGCCTTATTAAGAAAATAAGATAATAGAGGATGTCACAAGATGTACCACTTTTGTTTGGTCCCAAAATCTGTTTGTAGCATGTTTTACTATCTTGGTCACATTGAGTATCTTTGTGGATCAATTAGTAGTTTATTGGTCTTGGACATGGAATTGGATTTTGGTCAAGTTTATGGAAATTTATTATTGTCTTTTCCTTGATTTTTAATCATATAATGTGTAAGGATTATCAGAACATGACGTTTAGATCAGAAAAAATAGTAGAAATACTTTTTTTGTTGATCTATAAGTTATCAAGGAGTTGGGTAATGAAGTATATCAAAGACAATTATATGATTTTGAATCTAATAGTCAGGGTTTTAACAAATGATACAATAATAAAATGATTTAGAAAATTACATAAATATATTTTCGAATATTTTATTTTTATTAGTGAGATACGATTTAGGGAAATGTGTTGATTTCTAAAAAATGTTTAAATTTTTATCTAATGGGATATTTTCAAAAAAATAATGGTTGTTGTATTTTGAAAATGGATTGATTTTCAGAGAAATTATAAATTTTTAAAAATTGAGAAAAGTGGAAAATATTTATTATTGAAATAACTATTATAATAGCATGATGTGGTTGAATTTTAAATTAAAAGCCTTCAATTTATATGGAGATAAAGACTTATGGTTTTTTTCATGTATTGAAAATGGAACCCAATATGAATCATATGAGACGACTAAAAGGGGATACTGAGAATGTGGTTTCAACTAAGACATAGGTTAACAAACATATAGTTTATAGTATATTACATTTTATTTTAGCTATGGATATAGGTCACCGGAGGGATGATCCATGTTAAATTGATAATTCTGAACAATTATAGATGAAGAATACTCTCATATATTGAGACTATTTCAACCCTGAAAAGTAGTGGTGTGACCAAATATGATGAATGATATCATGGATTTTATTGAAATACCAGTACTGTTGGAATTCATGATGGAGATGTACATTCTAGAAGATCTTGCGCGCTAGGGGTGGGATTCACCTGTTCAAGCCAAATTTGAACACAACCATGCTTGGGGTAATTTTTAAGAATTGATTCAAAAATAATTCAAAACACATACATTCAGAATTCATCAAATGACAGAATATTTCTTTTTTAAAATCGTAAAATCTTTCAATAATGGATTATGTGGAAAAATTCATGAATTTAGTGGTATTTTTACCAGAGGATACTACTATTATATCCTTCAAGTCATGGATCTTTAAACCTGGGCTGATAAATGAGATTCACTCAAATACTTTTGTTCACAATATTAATGATTATACAAAGTTAGTAAATAAAATATTTATTGCTAAAAGGGTCATATAATGAGTTATGATAGGATGAATTATGTAGATACCCATGAGAAATGGAGGTATGCATAATGATAAGATAAATAGTATGATAGCACCTATTTAAAATGAGGGAGAACAAATTAAAATGTGATGGACATGCATGTAAATATTCCTCCAAGACTATAAAGAAAATGTAGAACATTATAATTTGGTATATTTAAACCTATAAAGAATGATTTTATGGAACTACCAATATCATTCCATAATTGAAAATAAGGGAAATAATCATATATTTTGAAACAACGCTCTGAGGTTGGGTGTTCGGGATACGTATTAAGTGTTGTGTGATTCATATACATTGAAAAGATGAGGGTAGTACATTCAATCTCATCCATAGAAAAGATAAATCCCTAGTTATTCTAGGAATATCATGAATCCTCATGTAGTGAAACATCTTTTGGGAAACATGAATCAAAGTGCGATGAAAAATAAATTATATACAGCTCACTGTGTTATTATGGATGATCTGTATGGACCATATAAGGTCAGAGGTTCGATTCATTTGAATTATATCCAAATGTAATTTTTTTTAATTGGGTTCCTCCCATTTCATTAATTATTTTCATGTTGTTGATTTATTGATTTTCGAAATTAATATTATTCACTGTAGGTTAAAACATAAAACTTATATTGGCCAATATGAATTTAAAGCTTTTTTTATATTGCATGTTCTATAAAAATTGATTTAACTGAGATAATATGGGATTTATTAATTCCTAAGATTGATTCATTTGATATAGTTTTGGGTTTTGATAATTTGGAAATGATAAAGGCTCACAATGACTATTAGATTAGATATTTCATGTGAACTAGAAAAAAAAATTCTCTTCTATATCCCAAAAAGATATATGTCTTTATATCTTGAGAACCGCTAAATAATCTCTTTGTGTTACAAACTCTACTTGGTATAAATTCTAATTATTGATAATTTTTTCATTTATTTCCACAACTAACCTCATCTATGAAAGATATTACATTGAATAATATTCTATTACTATAGGACGAGGAATGCTATCTGTATTTTATGGAGCTATAAGTTTCCCTTACATCATCACCAATCCTGATTTTTCTAGATGGAATAAAATGGTATGTGGTGTATTGTGATGAATCATAATCAAGGTTGAGATGTTTTCTCATTCATGGTGATCATCTTGTATCATATGTATCAATTTTTTTTGAGATTATGAGATGAATTACACATCACAAGACTTGGAGAATGTTTTTTTAATACTTATTTTAAGGACGTGGAATCAATATCTCATTGAGGAGAATTTTATTTTCTATACAAATAAAAATAAATTGAGGAATATTTATTCACAATTGGATTTGATCCTATGAAAACAAATATGTTTCTAGTATCCCTAATTTTTTGTCTCTTAATTGAGGTATACATTGGGTATGGAAATTTGGTGGAAGATGCATTTAATAGAATGGCATATGCTCTTTTAGATAAATAGGCATCAGACTAGTGGTGGTTGATATTAGTCCTAGAAGACATATATGTGATATTTTATGACCAATGTAATGTTTTAGATCTCTTTACTGATTATTTTTTCCTTAAATAACAAATATCTTAACAAAGGTAAATTCATTGAATGTGGAATGTGTGGTGATGATGTTAAAAACTCATTGTGGGGAGATTATTGGGGGATGGAAATTAGATGACAGTTCAGTGTTGTGGTTCATAAATCGAATGGTCATACATATGGGTTTTCAAGAACAACCTCATCCTCTATACCATTATTCAAGATTATCTATTCATCCTATAATATAAATGATGTATAATTAGTAGAATGAAAAATTCTAGTGGAATGATATTAAGAGGAATGAGATTGTGTTTTTGTTGATATTTTTACCTTGTCATCAATTTAAGGATGATCATTAACCAAATGCATGTATTTTGTAGTATTTAAGCATCTCTATATGGATGTTGAAGAATATTACTATGGATTTTGTAATAGGTCTCACTAGAATAGTTTTGAATCATGATTCTATATGATTGATAGTGCAATGGCACAGAAAGTCGACTCATTGAATTCCTATTTTTCGAACTCATACGATAGAGGCATAGTCCAAAATCTATATATGATAATTCATAAAGTAGAATGGAATAATCTTTTTGATAGTGTCATACAATGATCTGAGTTTTGCCTTAATTTTGTGAGCTCATTACAGAAGTCTCTTAGGACTCAATCATCTATGAGTAGGACATATCTTTCCCAGATAAATGGGAAATCTGATAGGATTATATTGAAGATTGAAGAGATGTTGTGGGATTGTGTAATAAAATTTTTTGAATGAAGGAATTATTATTTATTGTCATTGTATTTATTGTACAAAAACAATTATCAATACGTAATACATATGGCTATTTCTGAAGCATTATATTTGAGATTTTTTGTTCTTAACATTGCAGAGTGGAAATGGGTGAGACAACACCTGTTGGTATGATCCTTGTCCATAAAACAATAGAGATGATTTAGTTTCTCAGTAAAAGGATGTAGAGGGATCAGATTAATCATATGTCATATGTAGATCATCGTTGATTGTCATTGTCATTCACAGTGAGTGATAATGTATTATTGATGTTCTATCCAAGGTTTGTACATCGACATTTTGTGAAGAGTGACATGTTATTTCCTTGATACATAATCCCATTTGAGATACTCAGATGGGTTATTGTGGTGTAATATCAGTTGTCATTGCAATCATATTTCAATTCAATACAGAATGTGTTTCACGTAACCTTGTTGAATAAAGTATCACCAAGATCAAGATCATGGTATTTGATTGTATCGTGTGGAACTAAATATGGATACTTTGTTGGTACATATCATGGTTCAGATTTTGGATAGGAAAGACATATTCATGAAAGGAAAAACCACCATTCTAGTATATGTATTGTGGCAACACTTTCAAATTCAGCTAGACACAAGGGAACAATACAAGGAAATAGATGTTATGTGGTCATAACTCTTTCAAAAAGATGATGGTTTTCTATATTTTGTAGATAAAAAGTCAAAGGTGGGTGAGAAAATTTAACTTCCAGTTTCAATTTAGAATACTTTTATTTGTGATTTTATTGAATGTGAATTATATGGGTGAATTTTTTGATATTTTGGATAACTTAGGGTGGGTTTGTTGGTTTTGAACAGGTTCATAGTTGGTGCATGGTTTGGGAATACTATGAAACACCTATAAAAAACAATTCACAATGAATCAGATTCTAAATGGATGGTGCATAGGCAGTACACATTTTTTGTGAAAATGTGTAGAATCATTAATGAACAATTCAACTTGTGATAAATGTATTTGGAATGGATAACACAAGGTTTGGAAACCATGTCAGTCAACTGTGTGAGGTTTATCCTTGAGGGAGTGGCTAGAGCACAGTTTGCACATGATTTGTATTACCACAAGACTAAACTATTCGTGGAAAGAAAACGGGATCCTAAAAAATGGATCATGGATAACTTTTATGTTTGAATTCCTTATTTCCCCCCAAAAACAGCCCTATCAATGGATTATTCATTCTAAATGGTTCCATAACCTCTCCATATATTTTTGGATGTGATTCAAAAGATTCTCATGATGATTTGATGCTCAATACTCATGGTATGTGATCATTCATGGTTGTCATTGAGGTTTTTTTTCTAATTTATTTTTCTCTTTCTCTCGTGATTCTTAGATATACGTCTATTATTGATATACATAATAAAAATGATGCAAACTATAATTATATTTTTTCTTTTTATAATAGAAGGAGGGATCTAAGATGTGTTTTTGATATTCAACATAGTTTCATTGGTGTCTTCATGTCTCTCATCATTTTATTCATAAAAACTATGTTATGTGGCTTTAATATATACAACATATTATAATACATGAAGACTTAGTTTAAAATTGATAAAATTTATTGAAATTCAGTTTAAAAATGGTTTTCAAAGCATGTTGTAAACCTTCATTAGTGATGGTATGTGGATTTTTATGTAAATTAATTTTTTTTTAAACATGATTTGTTAAATTATTTTAAAATGATGATTTTAAAAATACTTTTTTTCCTTACAGTGTTTTAGAATCAGTTAACAATAAAAGTATTGTATTATAGAAATGGTTTGTGGATTGGTTTTCAATAAATTTTTTCATTAAAATGGGTTTGTAATGTAAATAGATTTGGCATTTTAATGGTTTTTATACATACTTTTTGGTGTCTGCTCACATTTAATTATGAGGATTGGTTGAAATATGACTTTTTGATATTACCAATGGTGTAATGGAACATGGGATTCAATTACCTAACGACGACATGGTTGATCGATGAAAAAGCACTCATGAATATGGAACTATCATAATGAAGCATGAATATTTATATTTGTGGATATATTTATGTATAGATTGAAACCAGATATTCAAAAAATGGAAACATGGAATGGGTTTGAATAAAATTCATAGTTTCTTTAATATATATAATTTTTATATGGAAAACTATTTTGTATAACTAGTTTTGGTTTTTTGATAAATTTTATCATGTTTTTTTATAGAAATTACATTATAAAATGTGTCAACCAATTCTATCCTATTTGCACGAGTAGAGAATTCATTGGTAAAAACCTTATGATTTTAATAACTCGCCAATAATTTTGAATATTGGTTCTTTTTATTATTATTTTGAGACATGGGAAAATAGAAAGTACCACATATATGTAGTTTTACATTATGATACTTGGTTAGTTTAGTGGATTTGGAGTATGAAGCTAGTTTGAGTGTTGGATGTGTAGTTTTCCTTGAATCTTTTGGGTTTTATAGTCTTTTAATGTGTACTTTTATATTGTAGTAATACTCTTTGTTACTTTGTTTTTGTTTGATTTGGATTATTAAAATGTGGAATTATCTTGTATTATTATCATTTATTATATTGTGGTTTTATTTTTATTGCATTTTTTCATGGTTGTTTGATTTTCAAATGGAATATCATCCCCCACATGTATTGATGATCCTCAAAATTATTTCTCTCCTTTTGATTCTTGGGAATGACTCTTATGGGAAAATAATGACCACCCGCTGTATCGATCCAATGGGAAGAAGGGGGATGTTACAATTGGCCTATATGATGTTGTTGTTATAGTGTCATTATTTATAGTTGAACAATTTTACAGAAAAATGATATGTTTCAACAAGTGATGTTACTCATGAGGTATATAGATTACATTACTATATGGGATAATGTGTTCAAAAAAAATTAGACTATGAAAATAGTTAGTGTTTAAATGAAACTATATTCATTCATTCATGGATCATACAGTGATTAAAAAGTTAATTCTAGTTAATCAAGAAAATAATAATAATTTTGTGAAATTCATTACATGTATTAAGTGGTGAATTTGAAATTGATCATATCATAACTATATGTTGGATTCTTTCTTGTGAAATAGAACATATCAGTTATGTATATTTCCATATATTTTAGATATTAAATGAATAACTCAACATTAGGAAAATGATAATAACATAAATATTTCTTCATATTAACTTCTTATATATTGAATCAAATGGTCCTTTAAGTAATAAAATATTTACTGATTTTAGGTCCATAATGTCTCATTGATCATTCACATTCTTGTGATCAAAGACATGTATTATTCTCATTAATTTTTTTCACGTTCAGGAATTTAAATTATGTAAATTTTCTCATACCTTTAATCCTATAAATGTGTTATTCTATATGATATTTTTAATTCACATTCACTATGATCATCATGATGTCTCATTAACCATTTTTACCATGTTAGTTTACATAAAAAAGGAATGATCAAATATCAACCCCCTAATTTATGAGAGCAAGATCAAATATTAAGGAGGAAAAAAATTTATGTTGAGGAGAATGTAACACTATTAAATTATAAATTTAAAATATAATTATATAGAATATCTAAAATCCTATAATGGGCTTAAAAATAACCAAAAATATATTTCATTAATTTTAATCTATTCAACATCTTACAAAATTCATGACATCGAGTCAAATTTTTTTATATAATTTATACCATTGTAACCTAACAATTAAGTTGGAATGTATAAAAATACATAACTAAATAATGAAAATTAATTACATTATACATGTAAAAATTAATTAATTGGTCATATATTGATTAAAAATATTAAAAAAAATCTATTGATGTAAAAATATATGTTTTATGAAAAACAATATTTTTTTAGCAGAAGGTTTATTCACACATTGCACACATAATTTAAAATTATTATTTTCCCAAATCATAAAAATTAATTCATAAAAATTACTTTATTATTTTAATCACCATATAAAAATTATATTTGGGTGATTTTTTCGGACTTTTTTGAAATAAATAATTATTAAATGAATGATGATAAATTCATAATTTTGTTTGAATTGCATCTTCATTTAAATAATATATAACATAAAATTTTATTTTTAAATTGTCATTTATATAAAATCAGTTCCATTATAGTTAAAATTTTCTAATCTAGTCAATTTGAATAAATTTAATTTTTTTTAAAAAAATAATGACAATTACATTTCTCAGGTATTCTATTTTGAAATAGACTTTTTCATCGTGTCAATGGGTATGATTTGTAATTGAATTTAATCCTTTAGATGATTTTAATATGGTAAAATTAATTCCATATTTTGAATCTGAATAAATTATATTATCTAATATTTTCAAATTCAGTTTTGAAAAAAATGAAAAGTAATAACACTAATGAATAATTAAAACATTTATGTTTTCTGTGGGCTTACCAGGGGGTTAAAATATGATTATTATGGTAAAAATGTCCAAATAACATATCAAAATCATATTATGTTTCTTTATTTACTCCTTATTTTTTAATAAATAAAACTTATGTATATGTTATACCTTTTCTCATGTTAAATACATTATTTGTATCGATTATTGTAGAAACATTATGGAACAAAAACCAAGAGGGCTCCCTATCCCTGCTTATAAAATGTAAATCCCATTCTTCCAAAATTTGTACATACAAAGGACATTATATTGATAAAAACATCCAAAATAGATCCCAATAATATATTGACACATTTTAGAGAGTCTTGAATTCCCAAAATACCAATCCTAGGGTCTTTATATTGTGATCCAATTGGGGATTCTCTTATAGAATGTAATTAAATTAATAACGATCATTCAGTTTCATTCTTCTTTTCAAAAATAAATTATTTATTAACCCATATAATATGATAACACCATTATATTCCATATAATCATATTTTATTATGTTTGTATAAAAATATTTATACACCTCCTATTTCACTAAATGGGATTCAAAATCATCGATCATGGGTATAACGGTCAACTGCCACTACAAATAATGACCTGATTAAAGATGACGGTTTTTCTATTTAGAAGGGTTTAAAAACCCTTAAAAACACTTTTGTATTGGTTATTTAAAATCGACTCTTTCCTAACAACTATTGTTAGATCCAATATTTGGAAAACCCTTGTAATGTACTGTAGAATTTCACGGCGATTGTAAGAAAGGATGTTAAAATACCCTCTAATATAAAAAAATTGATAGTTTTGAGAGGGTTTTAACCCCCTCTAATGTATAAGTCATCATATAGGTGGTTGGAAACCACTACTAATTTTTTTATCTATCAGTATATTTGGAGTTGTTCTCGGTACCACATCTATTTGAGGTATATAATTTTCATAACAATGATCTTCTATCTCCATTCTTCTTTTTAAACCACCAATGATTTCATAACACTTATATTACAATTACACATGTATATTTCATATAATTATATTTTATTACATTTATGGAATAATATTAATACATATCCTCCTTCATTTAATGGGGAATGAAATCATCGACCATGGGTACGGTGGACTAATGCCGCTACAAAAATACCCCCTAATTAAAGGGTGTTATTTTTAAGTTTAAAAGGGTTTATAACCCCTTCAAAACACTTTAGTGATGGATATTCATAATCACCACTAATGTAATCACCCATTGTTTTTATTGGTGTTTTGGAGGAACTGCTGCTAATGTACTATCAAAATTACAGTTTTTGTGATAGAGGTAGTTAAAAACCAATCTCATATCCCCACACAATCTCATTTTATAGGGGGTTTTCACACCTCCTAATGTACAAGTCAGCATAGATGTTGTTGGAAAACCCATCTAAATGTGTCATATGTCAATAAACCCCCTCTAATTTTTTTTTATTTTTCTTATAAAAAATGGATAGAACACTCGCCCTCCTTCTCGAGATCCTCCCTTGTGTGTGCAGTCCAATACACTTCACAAGTTCATCTCACCCAATGGCCATCTAGTCCCATTACCATGTGTGACCCACCATCTACTTCCATTGAATGCCACTATCTCCCATACCCAGTTATCCCTGGCACCATCTAGTTCCCTTACAATCCTATCACAACCCTCCACGCTGCCTTAAAGCCACTCCTCTTGTAAAATGTGGCGAGGTAGATTCTATCCCCTCACCATAACCACAAATCTGAGCACCTCTACTCCCACAGTAATTACCTTTTGTTGTTTTTTATACACATTATTATATATATATATATAGTAGTATGATATTTAAAATAAATATTATTTGAGTAAATATTTAAAAACATATAAATAAATAACCAACACATGTATTTATATGAATTAATATATATATATATATATTATCTATTTACGTATTAATATTATAATAAATTTATATTATATTGAATTTATATACTTATATAAACCATATTTTCCCTATCTGTATTAACATAAATTTTAAAAAATATATTTTATAATTCTATTTATGTGATGTATATGCACATATATTTGTTTATTTATGAATATATTATTAGGAATTATTTATATATTTAAATACAAAATTTTATATTATGTAAGTGTTTATTTATAATATATATATATATTTAATATATTTATATAATATATTTCAAAATATATTGAAATATTTTATTTCAATACATATATTTTTTATTATGAACACTAATATATTTTTATTTTTATAAATTATATAATAGTGTATATAATTAATATATAATTAATATAATATGAAACAAATGTATATGAAATGAATTTTATAAAAAAATTTATAATATATATAATTAATTTATTATGAAATAAAATTTATAAAAATATTATATATTAAAGAAATATTATAGTAATATTTAAGTAATTATATAAGAAGTATTTTTTTTAAAAAAACATGTTTAATATATTTTAATTAATTTATTAATGATTATGCACTTTAAAATATAAGTTTTTAAATTAATATAGTTGTATAATATTATGTACATTGATAAATATTTATTTTTATAAATTTTATATATTATAAAATAAATTATATAAAATATAAAATCGTAAACATATTATTTTACAAGTATATTAATTTTTATTATATTATAAATTATAAAAACTAAATGTTTGGCTTTTTGTATGTTATTTTTTATATAAATTATACTTATGTATATATTATTATAATATGTTCATGATTTTCTGCTATTATAATTAATATTTTATAGAAATCAATTTATAAAATTAAATATTTATAAATTTATATAAAATAATAAAATTATATATTTATACATTAAATAATTTAAATAGAATCACATAATTGGAAATATATAATACAATTAAATGATATATATATTGTTTTTAAAACAATTTATAAATAATATGATATATTAATATACATATTTAATAATTATATAACATATATAAATTTTTATATAATAAACTATTGAAAATATTGTATATATAATATAATTATATAATATTTATATTTATATTTATATTAAATTTTGACTACATTATAATTATTTCTATACATAATAAAACATTATTGTGTTTATACATAAATATATAATAACTATGTATTTAATTAAGTATATGTATAATATATATCATAAAATATAGTTATATTATTTATATAACAATATATAAATTTAACATATTTTTATAAATATATATAATAACAATTATATTCTATATACCAATATTTATATATGTATAAATTTTTTCAAATGTGTATGTTTTTATTGAAAATATTTATTTAATATCACTATATATTAATATATAATTGTTTATAATGAATTTAAATATGTTTATATAATTTGTATTTGTAATATATATATATATATATACTCACACATGTGCACCTTCACATATATATTATAAAACATGAAATTATATGAGATTTTTCTTAAAAAATAAATAATAATTTAGAGGGTGATAAAAAAATTCTAAGCAAAGGGATTAGTGGTGGATCATAAACCCCCTCTAATGGCATAAGCTTGAGAGGGTTCACAACACCCTCTAATTTTTTAAATTAGTCAGCATTTAAAACCCCATCTAATTTTTAAATTGGTGGTCATTTAAAACCCCTTATAATTTCATATATTGTAAGGGGTTCACAACACCCTCTGATTTCATTAATTTTATGGGGTTCAAAACCCCCTCTATTATAAGGGTTTTCTAGCAGTTCATGAACCCCCTTTATGTTAAGAGATCAGAGGGAGCTGTGTAGCCACACTATTTTATTTTAAAAAAGAATTTCCATTCTATATATATATCATATAATTACAAAATAAATATTATATATATATAAAGAAAAACTAAAATGAAATATCTACTAATTAATAAACAAGCGATGGATTTGACACAACTACCTCAAAAATCCAAACAAATAAAAAAGATAAAAAAATGATAGGAGGATTTACACCCCTCTAAATTTGATGATTGGAGTGGGTTTTGCATAACCCCCTCTGAAATGAATTATGAGGGGGTTGTGTATAACCCCCTCTAAAAACCAAACTCTAACCTATTGTTTTTTTTTGTATTTTTCCCCAGGAACTGAGGTTGTTTGTTTTCAATTAAAACCATTCACGGATGGATATAATGATGAATTTATACATTGTTCACTATATTTAGGATATTTATATTCTTATATAATTATAATATCAAAATTAACATATTACATTCCATGATGATTAAAATTATGATAACATCACTTGTGTGTACAAAAGACAACCGCCTCTAGAACCTATGTGATCAATTTTTGAATTATGCTTTACATGGAATTTAATAAAGATAAATTCGTACAATATATGTGATATATATATTTCAATATTGATTATCTAAAACTAATATATCTCCATATTCATTACCCTTTCCCTGATTAACATAATGATAACATCACTCATATGTACATACAACCTACCGCCTGTATCGAGTGATGTAGTCCATTCTCCATATTGAAAATTGAATAATGTTGGAAAAAATGTATCTAATAATAAAATGTCATTAAAAATATTAAATTAATTATAGATATGAATTAACTATGTTAATGGATAGTAAGTGGAAATATCATTATAAATAACAAATGGGAAATATTCAATTAACCCCTATTGTAATAAAAATAATTAATGATTATTGACAAATGTGTGATAAGATATTATTTAAAAATCATATATTATTTTATATATAATAATATGGTTCCTTAATAAATTAATAACTTATTTTCAAGAAATATAAATGAGGTTATATCACATTCATCCCAAATTAAGAATGTGGTTATGTACTCAATCAAAATACCCTTCATTGATAAATATTTTATGGTTGTGAGCCTAATTTATCTTATATAGAATACGTACCTCAAATTTTAAATGTAAAATCCTAACTCCTTCATACATAGATATTTTTAATGTTTTTATTTTAAATATTATTTCTATCATTATTTTAATTGAATTCTTCCAAGTGGTAAGAATCTTTATCTCAATTTCAGTTTCTTACCGAATATTGTAATGTTATATACAAAATATCATGTTCATATTGTATATATTTTCACATTTAAGGATTTTAATGGGATTCCATTATATGTAATGGTATTTTAGCTTCAAATTTTAATTATTTCATCCCATGGGATATTTAATGAAAGGATACCATCATGTAAATAATTTCATAACCCAATTAATTTTCAGTGAGAACAATTAATTTGTAATTTTGTTTAACAGTAAATGATTACTTTAATAATGAATTATCAATATATTATTTTTTATTCCAACTTTTTTATGTGGATTTACATTTTATTTTAATAATGTATCTATTGATTTATCCTAACTTCAATGTTATGTTTTACTTAATTCTTCATTTCACGATATCATTTTCATTCCGATTGTTTATAATTATGTTTATATTGATGTAAATAACTGTATAATTTAATAATTAGACCCAATAATTATAATTATTTCTGGTTATTGAAGAATTATTTATGTATTATTACCATTTTACAACACATTGACATTTGAAATTACTATGATAATGATTTTAGTAAAATATGACATTATTTCAATATTTGGTCCAATATAAATTTTCTACCAAAACAATTTTTTATTAAAATGTATTATTAGTTGAAATTTTACATAGGTTTTCATTTTTCTAAAAGATGTTTCAAAAGTAATATTAATGTTTTCTTTCAAAAAATTCATGTATGGCTTCTATAGAGACACTGAATGAATTTTGTTTTTGAAAATATACAGTATATATTTTATTTCGAACCTTGATGAAACTATTTTTTAAAAATCCACCCTTATAAGATTGAAATGTTATTTTCAAGAAATTGTTTTTAAAAATTGTTTTTTGGAGTTTTATTTTTAATGGGTAATTTACGAGTTGAAAATATTTTCTTCCTTATGGATGTTGTCAAATATAATTTTGTTTTATTTATATTCATTAACAAAAACTTTAATTGAAAAATACTTCAATATTTATATGTTTTATTGATCATATTTTTAACATTCCTCTAGATGGTTTGTGGTAATTATTAGACATGATATTATTGAAATTAATTTCTTTAGTTCAATTTGGTTATAATTAAATTTTTATTGATTTATTCACATCCTTCATATCATTGGACATTAAATTTATCCTAAATATGTATATTACTTATCATGAATATGATTATTTCATAAATCGTATCACATTTATACTTCTTCTATTTTACAAATTTCTATTTGATTAACTAAAGATATATTTATTATTAGTATTACTTCTTCAATTTGGATATATAATGCTAAGATACATTTTTCATGAATTAAATTTAATATTTGATATATGAGGAATTCATTTGATAAACAAATATATTTTGATCTTGATTATAGATAGGTCGTCTAGTAATCAAAAGTATCCTGAAATTAATCTCTTAGTTGGCCTTAGTTAAATGGGTTTCTGGTGTATACCCACCAATTAGATTTAATCTGTCTTGAGGATGGTCATTACTGTAGAGGTTTTCAGGATATCTAAGATCTATACATCCATGAATTATGAATTTAATTATTATTAAAAATTGTTATTAGTATATGTTAGATTATAACAATGAATCTTTATATTTATGTACATCATTTTAATTAAAACGATTAATTGTCATATATTTTTAGATATTAACATTTCTATATTTATTATTCCACTATCGTTATGATTATCATTTTATTGATAAAATGGAATGTGTGCTTTGTTACATACCATTCCATATTGGTTATGAAATATCTGGTCATGATTGTATATTTTTTAAAATGGACTATATATTCTATTATTTACCTTTCCTTCATAATTATTCATGTTGATTACTGATAGTTTCTACTGTATACAATAGTACAAAAAAATTTATCTAACCCTCATTTTTTATTATTTCATAGGAATATAAGAACTGTACTAGGGTTGATATACTAGGATAGGAGTGAGGGAATAATCTAACTCATCAAAAAATTAATTTTGTAATTTTTGTCTTCAAATGATTAATAGGAATAATGTATGTATCTATTTTACAAATACTAAAAAAATGTTTGGTCCATTGATATGTTATTCCTTGTATCTTATTATAATGTAATAATTTTGACAATGATGTTTGGTTACTAGTGTTGGGGTCCTTCTAGTGGGTATCTATGAAATTTTATTAGAAACATAGGAAACAAGTTTAATTAAAACGTTTATTAGGTATAATAAACCTATAAAAAATTTAGGATAAACATAGAATAACATCCAATAGTGTTTGAAAATGAATATATTGTGTGGTATTTCATTGAAATGAATCTATATCTATATTAAATGAGTTTATATTGTTCTATAATAGATGTAAAAATGGGTAATAGCTTTATATTGGGCTCATTGGACATGAACTAATCATCCCCATCTACCCAAAAATGGCCCTCAATCCCCTCCATGTTTGACACTATAAGGAGATATACTTTTTATAATACAAATATTATTTATAAACCTATATGACGTATTTGAAAAAATGATAAAAATTAATGACCTATTAGAACCAAAAATGTCATAAATTATTAAAAACTAATTCATGATTATAACATTCCATAAATAACTAAATGTTCCCCCCTACAATTATTTTCTCTCAAATTATACATTTTTTATTTTATTCAATGAATAGAACATAAAGGAATCATGTTAACATTAAACATAAAGGACAATGTGGTGACTATTTGTGACCAAATAAGATGATTTCATGAGTTAAAGACATCTTGATCAATCATAATCACAAATCTTGAAATATGATTATTAAATTATACCATAACTAAATAGTATAATTAATATATTATGGGATTATGTAGTTTTTTAACATCTTGGGTATTTGATACCATAGAGAAAATAATTCTCTAAAAACAACATTTGAGACTATTTGAAAGATACATGTAGGAATAAATGTGAATGGGATTTTAAAATTAACAATGTTTAGAAAATAGGGGAATAAACAAAATAATTTACCTGGAAAAATGATGTTCTTGGTGGAAAGAACATAATAACACCTTTTTTATACATTAATACATCATTTCATTAGTCATTCGGATCCATGTAATCATTTTTCTTAATTACCACTTCTAATGTGTATGCCAATGAAAAAATATGTTCGTATGTTGAAATAAAAATGTTGATATATTTATATATTGGGAATCAATAATTAAATTGTCGATGATTTTTTTTCAATTGTAATTTGGTTATAAGCATCATATATTCTATAATTATTGTTTAAATTTTTAGAGGAGTATATTTCTTCATAAACATATGATTTATTTATAATATAATGGGGTTGTGATTTAAAGGTCGATCAAAAGTTCAATTTCATAGAAACACATTTTTAAAATTTTCATAATTGGTATGTATCATCATTAAGGATATTTGTGGAAACCATTTGTAGGAATAAAACCCATATGTTATTATATGAAAATTATATTTGACGAAGAATATATTTGTAAATACTTCTTGGACATATGATTAATGTTATCAGTATCCTTTAAGTTTTATATTATATTTTTCCATTAATTAAGTTGCATCAAAAATTGTGAATGATAAAAAAATTATATAAATATAGATTATGAAAATGGACAACCCGAATGTCAGATGGAAACAATTCATTTCAAAAAGTAAGAGTTGATTTAAAAATTAACAAAATAACATCCAATTGATGAAATTATACTTATAAAATATAAAAATATCATGTATCTATATTTCTGTATATTCATTGGTTATAGACTAATATATTATCTTTAGTAAAAAGATATTAAAAAAAGTAACACATTATCTTCTAATTTGATGAATCAAATGGGCGTTAAATAATGAATGATTTACAAATTTCTTGTCCTTAACATAACATTTATAATTCACATTATTGGTATCAAGGACCTCTATCACTACCGATAATTATTTACAGTTATCATCCATGTCCATCTCATTATATTCAACAAGTGTTATCCAAATTGGAAACACCAATATTTCTTATTTAATTTATGGTTTTCAATTTTCAATAACACTTATAATGTGGATGTTTTATTAACCATTTCAATGATGTGGGTTTTCCATAATATATCTCTCTAATATAAAACACTTAATTTTTGTGAGTAAGGTAAAATTAAGAGAAGGAAATTCGTATATGATGGGGGATAATGTTACCACAAAAAATTATAAATAAATAAAATTGTATTTTTTATATAATATTAAATGAAATTTTTTTACTAACACAATGAAATAATTGTTTTAAATTTAATCTCTTTGATAGCTTACGAAACACATAACCCTACGCCTAAATGAACGGTGATATCATATGTCATGTTAACCCATACATTTAATTTTATGTTAAGGATAGTAATAAATAAATTAAAAATATTAAAATTTTCATGCATGATAACATAAATTTATTTGTTATATATTGATACAAAATAAAATTTGTATCATTTAAAATTAAAATAATTTTTTTCTAAAAAATGGTGTTTTTCTAAAAAAAATTTTGACGCCCTTTGTGGAAAAAATTAAAATTAATATTTACCCATTTTAGTTAATTTATATCATAAAACTAAATTCATTTTTTTAAATAATAACATAAATATATTCTAATTATTTTATTTTTTCCATTGTTTTTTGTAGGATTAACTTTTTGATGAATACTGAAATATAATATATTTTACTAAAAAAACTTCTTTTCATTTAAAATATTTTGATGGATAAATTATATTTTAATTACATATTAAAATATAGTTAGTTCAATTAAATTAATATTTAACAAATTTATTTCCTTGAATTAATCATTACAGTGAATGTTTATGTTAACCTTTTATTCTTATGATTATGTTCTCTTTGTAAAAATGCATTTTCATCACGTATGTGTGTATATATTTAAACAGTATTGTAAAACATCTAGAAAAATAATTTGAAAATATATATTCCATATTCGGATTAAGGATAATTTATATTGTATAATAAGTAAAAATTTATTTTTGATCAAAATCAATAGTGTAAACAGAAAATATTTGTTACTATTGTTAAAAAAACGAATTTATTATGCAACAAAACTAAGAACATAAGGGATAAAATGACATACCAATGTGTAAAAATATTATTTTACGTAAATATTTACATAATATAGTCTCTTATGATATATCCAATGGTTATTTAGATGACTTTTCATGTGAATTATTATATCATTTTGAATTACTCTAGGACTCTTTCAATGTAATTTCCAAGTGGGTTCCCATTCACCACTTATAATAGGGAAATCCAAACCTAAAATTTTTCAGACCTCCAATTCCCATTTTATTTAAAAAAACCCTACAAAAACCACTCCAAAAATTCTTATACTCATTATAGATAATTTGGTATACCATAAAAAAATAACCTATCATCTTTTCCTAGATATCCATAGGAACTATATCATATAGATGACAACTGTCTTAATAAAGCTATTTTGATTTCATTCTTCTATTCCAAAATTAAATTTTGTATTAAAACATATATTATAAATAAAAAACTATATAACATATAATTATTTGATAATTTTATTATTTGATAATTTTTTTTCATCTCCTCCACCGTAAAATAGGAAATAAAATAATCGATCGGGTATAAGATGGACTACTTCCTGGAATACAAATGTAGTTCAATTTTCATCACTATATTTACAAGATGTATATAATAGTTTGTTTAATAATTTTTATGATATTTATGATATTATTATACTAATTTAATTATAATATTTCATATAACGTCTTACATTCCCAGATGATTAAAATAATTACAACCTTACTATTTTGTAGGGAAGACCAATGCCTTACAAAGAGATGTGATTCATTGTTTCAATTAATAATTTCATGGAATGTGATAAGTATAAATTAAATAAATATATGTGATATATATGAAACAATACTTATTAATTAATGTTAATACTTCACCCACTGATTTACCCTTTCCCACATTATGTAATCGATAACATTTCTCCAACATATGTAAAACCTACACTCTCCACAAAGTGATGTGATCCATTCTCCAAGATGAAATTTTAATAACGATTCTAAATATATATCAAACAAAAAATAATAATATTTATAACATTAATATAAATCTATATATTATGAAACTATCTATTATTAAAAAACCGAAAAATTCATAAAAAATAATAAATTCGAAAACAATTCAATTAACAAAAATACAATTAATATTGTTATAGTCCGGACCAACCTGATCCATTACGTTGCCAAAACACAACTCCATAGTGATGGTGGCACCATGAGGGTGGCACTGTGAGGGTGGAACAAGTCAGGGTGGCACCATGAGGGTGACACTGTGATGGTGTCACTGTAAGGGTGGCACCGTGATGGTGGCACTTGGAGGGGGCATTGTGATGGTGGCACCTTGTCCTCACCGAGCGCCCTTTGTTATTTTCCAGTTCCTGACTTTTCCGCTCATTCAATATATATTTTGACGTAAAGATGAATTAATTCCCCATTTCAATACTATTTGAAGACCACAAATAATATCTATAATTCCCCAAGTGTCAGGAAACCCTTAACTTAGCAAAATTTGTAATTTTTCCTCAGTGTCACACCCTTCACCATATCGTCCAGATCCACCCCTATTACGTGTTTCCTTATGGTTAAGGAAAACTATTTAACGTATAGCCGTTATGACTAGCTGTCTAAGGAGATTTTTTAAATGAAAATTTATACCATCGTGTGTAACAACCCAAAAGTGTGGTAAAACCATGATCTAACATTATAACCATTCAAAATTTTATATCCCGTAACAATGGGATCCCATCATTATATCACACTAGAAATTCATTCTTCTTCCTTTTGGCTTTTCTCCTTTTCTTCATTGTGCATTTGGAGTTCCCCTTCCCAAGGAAAGTTGTGCACCTGTACTAGATCCTTTCTGCTCACACTTGGACCCCCTGACGTTTCTCCCCTACAAGTCACGCATCCCCAGTTTTTGGCACATGGATAAGAACATCGATCATTGATCAACCAAGTAGGGATTTTTCCTTCGTCTCTCCTTACTGTGTATCATGTGGGGTGGGTACGCTACTGTTTCTATGGGAATGGATGAAGCCAAACCATAATAATGATAATAAAGAGACTGTTAAAGAATGATAGGGTGTGTTTGACAATTTTGGTGTACTCTTTTATAATTTCTATATGTTGTGAACTGTATGGGCTTTTGCACACTGAAAATCATGGTTGTTTGTGGTCCTTCCTTGTGCACTAATGAACCCTTGTCTTCTATGATGATTAAATGAATGTAACATGGAAATTGGTTAATCAACTAAACTCTGATAGTTAAATGGATGCCCACTGAACGTCAAAACTTGTGTGGTCACCCCGTTTAACCAATAGAATGAAGAACCTAATGAATTATGTTCTTGAACCGGGATGTTTCCCTACTCTTTTTTGGTAGTCGGTGTGTTGTTCTACTTGAAGATTAAGGGGTGACGTGGATGGGGATGGGATCCTCTACTGTGGAACATTTGTTGGTTGTGAATCTGAAGCTGTGTGGACCTATATCACGAGGCATGGTTTGGTTCCAATACTTTGAGGGATCTCACAGATCTCATTGTTGTCATGACTTTACAAGAGAACAGGGTGTGAATGCTTAAATTGATTTTTGGGTGTTTCTATTTTTCAGGCTTGTGTTTATGCCTGTTAGTATCCTATTATTGCAGAATTTACTTTAATTGGATCACTTGAACATGAAAACAAGAATGGGATCAATGGGGAATTGTGCTCCGAGATGAGTGGTGAAATGGTCGTGGGTTCAGTGTTTCTTGTGAATGAATAGTAATGAGGGTGTTTGTGCTTAAGTTGGTTTTGAAACACCTAGGTTGGGATGAGTGCTTGTTATATATATTATATAATTGTAGTTCTTATGTTTCTTATTCATTCCCCACCCATGTTGATAACATAGTCCTGAACATCCTCATTTCATGGGGGAGGGTGTTTTTCCAAACACACATATGAGTGAATGGATATTAGCTCCATTTCTACTCCCTTTCCCGAATATCCCAAAAATCTTCGGGCAGGCTATGATAGCTTAAGGTCCATTGTAGCCAATAATTCTTCGGGTAGGGTAGTTCTGGTGGTTGGCCCAGGTGTGTGCGGGAAAGTTGTTTCCAAGTGCCTTCAGGATGAGACCCAGGTGTCTTCGAACATGGAAATAGTTGTTCTAGACTAGGTGTTTGAGGGCATGGTTATGATTGGTTGTTTTGGCCCTGGTGTTTTTGAGCAGGATTTGTGTTAATGATAGCCCATGTGTGTGCGAGAAGGGAGTGGCCGTGGGACTATAGTGAGAATGGCGGGATAGGTTCGATGCATTGGATGTCTTCAATAACTAGTGGGAAAGTGGAATGGGGTACCAAAATATCGAAGTTCTATTACTGTACATTACATGATTTGAGTTATTTTGGGAGAGTGCATGGTGAGGCTTTGGTGGATAGTTTTCCTTGCTAGGTGCATTGGTTATCTCCTTTCTCACAGGGCATTAGAATGCCTCCCCACTTATGCACGAGAGTCTTTGGTTTTCCCTACTGAGTATACTTGAATGCTCACCCTATATATATAAAACAATTTTCAGGTTTCCAGGAGGACTTCAGGGATCACACAGGGTTGTACAAGTTCAAATGCAGGGAAAATTGTTGTTGCTGTTTTTCATTCTTTTGGTACTTATTTTTTTTGGGTTTTCATTTAATTTTGTATCATTTTCTTTTAGAACATGCATATGAGAATGGTTTTTTTGGATTTACCTATACTTCCACATTGGGTGTTGTTGGTGTTTACTATCTTATCTCCTGATCCTGTTAAATAAAAAGGTTAATGTATTCCGTCTTGTGTGTTATTCTATACCCTTGATGCTAGTCTCCACTCCAGGAACTATTGAATGCGGGTCTTGGGGGTCATTATCTATCCTTCAACATGAAGAAAGAAGGGCCTGGAAACCTTCTGTCCCTTCTCTCATCTTGGTTAAGTCGGGTCGTGAAATAGTGGTATCTGAGGTGGGAGGTTGAGAGATAGGATGGAGTTTGGAGTTAGGCATAGTGAGGATTGCATGGGATGGTAGGGTAACAGTGTTGGAAAATCTTGGTGCATGAAATACGCCATGGAAGAGTAGCTAGGACACATGATTTTGGGTCCCCCCTATGATCTGATGCAAGTACACTGGGCCTACCTAAGGAACAAGTAATGCTACACTAATTGTAGGGTAGAGACCCTAGGGAAGGTACATGCATCATAATGACTTGTGTTCTTGTGTATCATGGGTAGGTGGGGATTTAAAATGAATAAGAAGTCTAGGAAAGTTTAAGAACAATATTCTAAACTACTCGGGCTTAGGCTTTACTTGTTTACATTGCAGATATGACACCTGGGAGACAACCATGTGTAGGGAGGGTGATCGAGTCCTAGGGGGTTGACTTGGCTGATTGGTAGAGGACTGGCCAAGATGAGGTGGATGATCAGTGGTAGAGGACGCTTCATGCCTTTCAGTGATAGACCCTTGGGAAGTATGAGGGAAACACGTTGGACAGGGAGATAGAAAGCTGGCTAGAGGAGCTGGTGATAGCTTTTAGCTTGATCTGGGCTATGACAGAGTACTGGGTTCCTCTGGCTGTAAGCTAGATGCAGGGATCAGTGTGTCAGTGGTGGATTCTCTACCTTGGGGAGAAGAGGGAGGCTGAGGTTACGTGGGATGAATTTGATATGGAGTTCTTGGTGGAATTCCTCTCTTCCACGATGAAGGATAAGAAGAAACTAGAGCTACATTCCCTCCATCAGGAGAGCATGTTAGTTAGATTGTTGGGTATCATGTTCAGGGATCTCCTCCAAATTGCTCCGGACCAATTTCCAAATGTGGAGTCTCGGGAAAGATTTTTGGAATAGGCACTTTGACCTTCTCTCCAATATGACGTTACTCTATTCACCTTACCGACATACTTGGAGGTCTAGAAGAAGGCTGATGTTGTGGATAGGATGCAAACGATGGGAGGTGTACCGCGAGAGGGAATCCAGTTGGGCTTGTCGAAGGAGAATTCCGTGAGTAGAAGGCCTCCAACATCAGGGCCCTCTAGGTTCTGACCAGTAGGGAGCAAGCCTCAGTAGTTCCAATTCTGATATCCCAAACATCACCCTTTTCTTTCGGGCCCACGATTAAGATGCTTCATCTGTGGAAGCCATGGACACTTTCGGAATCAGTTCCTAGACATAGTGTAATATAGTGGGGGTGGGATGGTTCAACGCCCACATCAGCAGCAACCATTTCCATCAAGTCCCTTGAAGCTGCAGTTGGGGAAGCATGCTTCAGCCCATCGAAGACCAGACATGGTAGGATGAGGTCGACCCGAGGGTTCACCTCAAGGACCTCGACCAGGGCATGGTTGTGGAGGTGGACAACAGCCGAGAGGCAGAGGAGCTGGGTGTGGGTAGTTGCACGCCGCAGAGGCAACCATTCTAGTAGGGCCAGATGTCATTCGAGGTACAATCATCTTGTTTAGTGCTCTTTCCTATGCCTTGTTCGATACAGGAGCATCCCACTGCTTTGTTACGCCTAGTCTGTCCGGTGATCTGGGTCTAGATGCTGAGAGACTTCCAGTACCCCTGGTGTTGAGTACACCAGTTGGAGGTTAGACTGACATGTTTTATGTTTTTCGAGGGTGTAGACTGATGATAGGGCCACATCCGTCAATTCAGGATCTTCTATTACTGTAGATACATCCATACGATGTCATCCTAGGCATTAATTGGTTGTTTTATGTGTGTGACAGTATTGACTGCTTCTGAGGAAGGATTGTGTATTCAGATTTGGATGGCCGACATGTAACTTTCATCGGCGAGCGGGGTTTCCAAAAAAGCAGCAGGAGAGAAGATCCCCTCCTTTCCTTGTTGGCCGAACTATTAGTGGAGAAGGTTGATGCAGACATCGTAGAAGTCCCAGGGACCGTCACTGAGTTCATGGATGTCTTCCTTGAAGAATTGGTGACCCTAACCCCTTGAAGTGATGTTGATTTCAGGATATACTTGCAACCTGGTGCCTGTCTGATCTCGATGGATCCCTACCGGATGACGCCTTCTGAGTTGCGGGAGTTGGGGATTCAGATTGACGATCTGATGAAGAAGGGTTTGGTTTGACCAAGTGTGTCACCATGGGGTGATCCTGTCTTGTATTCAAGGAAGGTAGATGATGTTTTGAGGCAGTGAATAAACTACAGAATACTGAATCAGGTTACAGTCAAGAATTGCTACCCTCTTCTGAGGATAGAAGATCTCTTTGACCAGCTGAGGGGAGCATGTTGGTTCTCTAAGATTGATCTATGGTTTGGATATCACCAGTTGAGGGTGAAGGAGGGAGACATCTCCAAGTCTTACTTCAGGTCTAGGTATGGAAACATTGAGTTTTTGGTCAGGCCGTTTGGTGTTACGAATGCACCAACTATGTTCATGGGACTCATGAAATCTGTCTTCTGGGAATACATGGATCGGTTCGTAGTCGTGTTTGTTGATGAAATCCTGATCTACTCAATGTCAGATGAGGATCACACAGAACTCCAAAGAATGGTTTTAGAGGTCCTCTGACAGCACCAAATCTATTGGAAATTAACTAAGTTATTGTTCTGGAAGTGAGACATGCACTTCCTTGGGCACGTGGTGTCCGTGCAGGGAATAGCGGTGGAACCATCAAAGGTCGAGGTGGCTGTTTCATGGGTAACACCTGAGAATGTAGTAGAGGTTCGTAGTTTCCTTGGATTGGCAGTTTACTACCAATGATTTGCACACATCTTCTCTCGAGTTGTAGGACCTTTGACAGCCTGGACCAAGAAAGAAGAGGCTTTTGTATGGGATGTGCAGTGCGAGGAAGCCTTTAGCTACTTGGAGAAGATGTTGGTAAGTGCCCCAGTGCTGAGGTTGGCATAATAAGGGGCGGCGTATGAGGTGTTTTGTGATTCTTTAGGACAAGGCCATGGGTGTGTGCTGATTTTACGAAAAGGGGTGATCTCTTATGGGTCCCGATAGTTACGTCCCCATGAGCGTAATTATGCCACCAACGATCTGGTGCTTGCAGCACTTCTGTTCGCATTAATGTTATGGTGGAATTTCCTCATTGGGGAGCGCTTCATGGTCTTCAAGGATCACAAAAGCTTTAAGTACATATTCTCCCAATGGGACCTAAACTTATGGCAACGAAGGTGGATGGAGTTCCATCCGGACTACGACATTGAGATTTATTACACATCAAGAAAGAGGAATGTGGTGGCTAATTCCTTGAGACAGATGTCGTAAAAGGTTGCGGTTCATGAGTCAGGAGATTCTTAAAAGGTGATGGAGGAGTTGGCCGCCCTTCACCTAGATATAAGGGATGATAGTGGCAGAGGTTGTCTGTTTCATATGATAGTGCAATCCTCTATCGTACGATAGGTAAAGGAATCTTAGTGGAGAGACATACAGAGTGAAGTAATGCGTGACCAAATTAACCAAGGAAATGCTCCAGAAGGAAGGATGGAGGATGGTTAGAATCAGATCCTTTTTAGAGGCAAGTTGTTTGTTCCAGAGACGATGCACGAAAGAGTTCGTGGTGAGTTCCACAAATCACCCCTGGTAGTACACTCAGGAGCTTAAAAAATGTACTGGGGCTTGATAGGTCAGTTCTGGTGCCCCGTGGGAAGTGGGTGGGGGGAGAGTTTGTTGCATATTTCGTTGTGTGTTAGCAGGTGAAGGCCGAACACTGCATCACAGGGAGTCTGTTACAACCTTTAGATGACATAAGTGGATATTGGATGACATCTCGATGTATTTCTTCATGGGACTACCCAGAGTTCAAGGGGGTTGTGATGCTATCTGTGTAGTGGTGGACCGACTGACGAAATTGGCCCACTTCCTGGAAATCAAAGATTCAAGTACAGTGGATGCCCTGGCACCGAGGTATGTGGATGAGGTGGTGTAGTTGCGCGGTGTCCCGAGATCCATATTCTCAGATAGGGATTCACGGTTTACCTCATGAGTATGGAGAGGATTACAGCATAATTTTGGAACCCAACTACGTCTTAGCACTAATTTCCATCCCCATACAGATTGACAGATAGAGCGCACCATCCAGACATTGGAGGATATGCTACGATCATGTATTATAGACTCTAGGGGATCATGGGAATGACACGTATATCTGGTGGAGTTTTCCAATAACAATAGATATCACTCTACCATTGGCATGGATACGTTCAATGCATTGTACGGGATGCCATGTCGCTCACCCGTGTGATGGACATAGGTCGGGGAGGCAGGTGTTCTTGGCTCGGAGGTGGTGCAGAGCACAACAGAGAAGGTTCAGATTATACGGGAGAGGATAAAGGTGGCCTAGAACTGGAAACAGCCATATGTCGATAATAGGATGAGATCCTTGTAGTTTGAGGTTTGGGACCACATGTTCTTGAAGGTCTCCCATTGACATGGGAAACAGAGGTTCGGTAGAGGGAGTAAGCTTTCTCCCAGGTTCATTAGTCCATTCGAAGTGCTGCAGTTGGTCAGTGAAGTGGCTTATCGGCTAGAACTACCACCGCCACTACTGAGACTACATGATGCCTTCCATGTGTCTCAGCTCCGACAGTATCTAGACGTCGATTCACATGTCCTCGACTGAGGAAAGCTAGATATCAAGGACGACATGACTTTTGTGGAAAGACCAGTGAGGATCAAGGTTCGTGAGGAGAAGGTTCTCCATGTATGGACCATTATTTTGGTTCCTCTGTTGTGGAGACATTGTGGGCTCGAGGAATGTACCTCAGAACAGGTGAGTCAGATGCGCACCCAGTACCCAGAGCTGTTTTGAGTTTTGTTCAATTTTTTGACTTGTTTGTGATGGAACACTTTACCTTCTTAACTATGGAATGTGTTGTTTTCATTTTTCTATGGATTTTTGTGAAGAGTACTGACTATGGGGAGGGGAGTACATGATCCCTAATCAGGACGCATTAAGGTGGATGCGATTAAACTTGTGCGGGCGGGTCAGTGCCACCCAATGCGGATAGTATCTTCTCAGGGAGGAAGAATCTCCCTAACCCATATGATTGGACAGTTTGAACCTCGAGTGTTCCCTGGATGCTTGAGGGATAGGTGTTCCAAGATGTCGATGAGGTTCACTTCTGAGAGGTATCTTTCGAGGTGGTTGTTCGGAACCCCTTTTTCATCAGGTCTAGTTTTAATTCTCAAGGGAGAGAATAGTTTGAGAGGTATCTGATGTAATGGCATGGACCCACCTTGTCCATTCCTTTTCCAAAACACGGCTCCACAGTGACGGTGGCACTGTGAGGGTGGCACCGTGATGGTGGCAGCGTGAGTGTGCCACCGTGATGGTGGAACAGTGAGGGTTGAACCGTGAAGATGGCCCTGTGAGGGTGACACCATGATGATGGAACCGTCAGGGTGACACAGTGTTGGTGTTACCATAATGGTGTCACATTTAAGGTGGAACCATGCGGGTGGAACCGTGACGGTGGCACCATGTCCTCAACGAGTGGTCTTTATTCTTTCCCAGTTCCAGACTTTTTTGTTCTCGCGACATATATTTTGACATAAAGATGATTTAATGCCCCCTTTAATTAAAATTTAAAACCTGTATATAATATATAAAATTCCCCAATAGTCAGGAAACCCATAACTTACCAAAATGTGTGGTTTTTCATCTGTGTCACACCATTACCTGTACCTTCCAGATCCTCCCCTATTACACGTTTCCTTATGGTTAAAGAAAACGGTTTAACACAAAGAAATTATGACCACCTCTCTGAGGAGAATTATTAAATGTAAATTAATTCCATCATGTGCAACCTCCCAACCACATGGTGAAACCAAGATACGACTTTATAGCCGTTCAAAATTCGATATCCTATAACAAAGGGATCACATATTTATATCACTATAGAAATTCATTCTTATTCCTCTTAGCTTGTATCCTTTTCTTCATTGTGAATTTGGAGTTCCACTTCCCGAGGCAAGTTGTGCACCTATACTGGAGCCATTCTACTCACCCTTGGAGTCCTCGAAGTTCCTCCCCTACAAGTCACGCATCAACAATTCTTGGAGAATGAGGAAAAACTTCGATCCTTGATCAACCATTTAGCGATTTTTCCTTCATCTCTCTTTACGATGTATCATGTGGGGTGGGTACGGTACTGTTTCTGTGGGAATGGATGAAACCAAACCTTAACAAAGATAATAAATAGACTGTTAAAGAATGACTGGGTGCATTTGACAATTTTATTTTACTCTTTTATAACTGCAATATGTTGTGAACATTTTGGGCTTATGCTCACTGAAAATCGTGGATTTTGGTGGTATTTCCTTGCGCACTAATGAACCCTTGTCTTCATTAATGATTAAATGATTGTATCATGGAAATTGGTTAATTATATGAACTCTGTTTGTTAAATGGATGCCATGTGTACATCAAACCTTGTTTGGTCACCCTGGTTAACCAATAGAATGAAGATCCTAATGAATGATGTACATGAACTAGGAAGTTTCCCTACTCTATTTTTCTAGTATGTGTGTTGTTATGCTTGATGCTTTTGGGGTGATGTAGATGGGGATGGGATCCTATGTTGTGGAACAATTGTTGGTTGTGAATCTGAAGCTGAGTGGGGATGTATCTCAAGGCTTGGTTTGGTTCCATTACATTGAGGGATCTCAAGGATCCCTTTGATTTCGTGACATTACTAGAGAACAGGGTGTGAATGCAAACAATGTTGTTTGGGGGTTTCCCTTTCTCTGGCATGTGGTTATGCCGGTTAGTTTCCTAGTAGTGCAATATTTACATAAATGGGATCACATGAACATGAAAAAATGAATGGGATCAATGGGGAATTGTTTTCCGAGATGAGTGGTGACATGGTAGTGGGTTCAGTGTTTCTTGCGAATGAATAGTAATTATGGTGTTTGTGATTATGTTGGTTTTGGAACTCCTTGGTTGGGATGAGTGCTTGTTATATATATATTATATAATTTTTGTTCTTATGTTTCTTATTCGTGCCCCACCAGGTTTGAGTACTTTGTACAGAACATCCCCATTTCCTGGGGGAGGGTGTTTTTTCCAACACTCCTATGAGTGGCTGGTTATTAGCTCCTTTTTGGATCCCTTTTCTGAATATCCCAAGACACTTTGGGCATGCGTTGATGGACAGTGGTCCATTATTTTCCATGAATCTTCAAGCAGGATAGTTGTGGTGGTTTTCCCAGGTCTGTACGAGCATGTTTTTTCCCAAGAGTCTTTAGGATGAGGGCCAGGTGTTTTCGGGCATGGCAGTAGTTGTACTGGCCCAGGTGTTTGTGGGCGTGGTTATGGGTGGTTGTTGTGGCCCATGTGTTTCTGGGAGGGATGTGTGGTTGTGATGGCCCAGGTGTGTGTGGGCGGGGACTGGCAGTGAGACTATAGGGAGAATGGTGGGAGATGTTCAATGCGTAGGATGTCTTCAATAACCAGTGGGAAAGTGGCGTGGGGTACACAAATATCAATGTGCTATTACTATACATTACATGAATTATGTTATTTGGGGAGTGTTCCTTGGTGAGGCTTGGGAGAATAGTTTTACTTGCTAGGTGGTTTGGTTATCTCCTTTCTCAAAGGGCATTAGAATGCCTCCCCACTCGTGTAAGAGAGTCTTTAGTTTTCCCTACTGAGTATATTTATATGCTCGCCCGACATATATAAAACTATTTTCAGGTTTCTAGGAGGATTTTAGGGATCGGATAGGGTCGAACTAGTTTAGATGTTGGGACAGTTGCTGTTGATGTTTTTCTTTCTTTTGTTAGTTTTTTTTGGGTTTTCTTTAACTTTTGTATTATTTTATTTTGGAACATGCATATGAGAATGGTTTGTTTAGGCTTTACATGTACTTCCACTTTTGGTGTTGTTGGGATTTACTATATTATCTATCGATCTTATTAAATAGACAGGGTAATGCCTTCCATATTCTGTGTGATTCTATACCCTTGGTGGTAGTCCCCACTCCAGGACCTATTGAAGACAGGTCTCAGGGGTCATTATCACCCCATCAACTTCAAGAAGGATGGGTTTGGCAACGTGTTGTCCCTCCATTCATCTTAGTGAAGGCAGGTTGTGACACATATAACGATTTATTATATTGTAAATGGTGATAAAATTTTATAAAATGATCATATATTACATTATAAATATTAATACAATTATTTTTTATGTTAATAAAATTCACAAAACACTATATAGGAGGTTAAGATAGTTTCATCCAAAAGCAACTATGGGTAATGTTCTTCATCTCATTTCTAATATATAGAGAAATATTTTTTTTGTGCCCAATTTGTATAATATGTGCTACATAATTTTAATTTTACATATTATTTAACAAAATATAAATAAATAATGGGTTTTTATGTTTCATTTTGAATTATCTATTCCAACCTCATTTTATTTGAATGATACCAATTGCACAAGTACTTCGTATAAATTTCCCCTGTTTTAGTAATATTGTAATGATATGCATAACATATCTTTTATATGACTAATATTTTTTATGTCACTTTTAATATAGTTCTTCCTTAATAAGTAAGGTTATTTTAATATTAAATATTTATTAGTTTATCCAAAATTTATTTAAATTAAAAGTTACCTATTGTTAAATAATATCACAAATCAATTTCTTTTCTAAGGTAATATTAAAATTTCATAATCATTGACATTATAATAATTTTTTCTTCATGAATTTTGAATATATTATATTTTATATAATATTTTTATGGGGATTTATATTTGGTACACATAAAGGATTAATTCATTACTCTTCACTTCCACATTATTATATATTAATGGATTATTTCACATTTTCATTTTAATCAATATTTTTTATACATTAGTTACATTAAAGAAAATTAATGGATATTTTATAATATAACATAATATTTTTGTTCTAACATTATTAATCATTAACTTTTCTTGTAATATTACAATTTTTTCATGACTTCGGTATATAAAATTTTTATAAAGAGTTTTTACTATTGTCCATCTATATTTCCCTCTTCAAAAAAAAAAGAAAAAATCTTCCCGAACTATATTAGTAAACTATTTTTGATAAAATTTAAAAAAATTATTATTAAAAATTATTTTTAAAAAATATATTTTTAACTATGATTAACTTGTTTGAATATTTATTTAATGTGATATTTTTCTTCCAATAAATTATAATTTAGATTTCAGTCAAAACCTGAAAGGAATATATTTGTAACCTGTAATGAATGTATTTAATTACATTCCATCATGACCTCTAAAAATTTTAATTAATACTTTTATAATTTATTTTAAAAAAAATTATATTTAAATATTATTTGGGAATGTTTTTAAAGGATATCTTCATAATGAAAGCGATATTTCCATAACATGTATATTTAATTATCTATTTACAGTATATCTATTTGTCAAAAAACAAAACAATTTTTAATATAATTCAATTGTGATATGTTGTATTGGTAACATCCTTATTATTCATATTTATATTTTCTGATTATTTTTTCTTGGAACATTGAAATTATTTTCCGAGATTCAATTCCCTATCTTTTAACCATCCATTGAATTATTTAGTTTACTTGGACCAGAAGACATTGTATTTCACCTAAATATACTAATTATTTATAATCAATAATATATATTCTGTAAACCATATCACATTTGGAAAATACGGTATTGTACATAATAGGTATTTGATAGAGTGGTGAAATATTGATAATCCAAATTATATCTTCAATATAAAAAAGTACCAGTGATTCATATTTTTCATTATTATTTCAACTATTTAATATATGAGGAATGAAATAGACATGATGATTTGGGTGGGTCCAGGTTATTAATATCCCCTCACTGAATTATCCATATCATAAGATGAATCAGTTATAATGCCTTAGATAAAAGGGTTTCTTGTTTATAATAAATAACAAATTTTAAATTCTCTAGAGAATGGTTTTGAAGGTAGAGGTTTTCAATAATCCAAAGACCAAGACGTCAAATAATTATTCATTTCTATCATTTTCAATCAATTATTACTAGACATGATATTTTTTAAATGATATCATATGTGTATTCATTTCATTTTTAGTTTACTAATGAAATTCCCTCTCTATTCATTTATTTTCCATTCCGTATTGATTATTCATTATAAACTTTTTATATTAATGTTTTGGAATAAATTAAATGTGTTCAATGTATTTTATGGTATATGAGATCCTTTTTAAGAAGTAGGGATCCATTAAAATTAATGAAAATACAAGTACACAAGAGTCTCAAATATAAAAAATTACATTTTTTCTCTAAAAATATTAAATATTTCTGAAGGGCTCTGATTAGATCAGGATTTCTACCATCTAAAACATTTCTAGAAATACCATCAAGAAAATTTTTTTCCTCCATGTAAAAATGTGTACAAATGAAATCAATAGATTAAAAATATTCTAAATAAAGCATCCATTTTTTAGTGAAGTAACAAAGGAGATAAAGAGATCTTGACCTGACGGTATGAACAATATTGGCTGAATCACACTCCAGCAAGAGTTTTCTCTTGTCATTCTCAATGGAATTATCATCTATAGAAAATCACTTTTCTTCTTGGCTTCTAAAGTTATGGAAACACCTAAATAACCATGAAGTAACCTAATATAATCTACTAGAATATCTATTAAAACAGCTACATATATTAGAGGACCCATATTTCTGCTCAAACATCCATTAGTGTTGACATTGGTCAATCTAGTAAAAAGATATTTCAATAATTATCTAATGTGATAATTGATTGAAAAAGTTACACATGAAACTTATTTTAAATGGAAACATATAGATCCTGAATTAATATTTGAAAATGATATTTTTGAGGTAATCAACCATTATCAAAATTGAAAAAATATGTGACAATTTTTCATGGGGGATAAAACCAAAACCATCCAGAATCCTATACTTTATTTCCTTATAGAGAATAGTAATCAACTTTGAAGTTGTAGTTTAAATGTTTAAAATGATCAATGGAAAATTATAAAAATCTTGTTCTCTCCTTATCAAATCTCCAATGTGTCAATAGTGAGATAACTGAACTCAAAAAAATTCATCTATTACAGTCCACATAGCCAAATATGTTTCACAACTATGTAAAAGGTGATCTAAATATTTTCATAGTTAATTGAATATGGAAAAAACATATCATAACGATTGGATATATACCATAAAGAAGTACTGATTTGGTAAGCATCCATGAGTTAGACCCGAAACAAGATTGAATATAGAGGGGACACCAATATTCTTGATTAACATAATTATCCACTACATGCATGCACAATAGACAATAACCAGTAAGTATAATGTATTTGATATCTAGACATCATTATTGGCTAGCTCCCTAGTACATAATTTATCCCCTATTATAGAATTTTATCTTGAAAATAATCCTTGATAGAGGATTTGAGAGCATCCAAATCATTGATTTGATCTTGGATTGATAAGTCCAAAGGGATATCTATGAAATGATGACAATGTAAATAAATAAAAGTAAACCCAATACAATTGATTCTCCAAAAATTCAGGGGAGTGTTCCTACATATTGTCTTCACTTATGATCAATTAACAAGAAATGGATTTTAAGGAAGGCCAAAAAGAAGAATAAGAAATAGTTGAAATTTCAAGATTTAAGCATGCTAAAAATCCAAGCACAAAAAAAGACAAGGAATTAAAATTTACAATTGATCACTTTCCAAGGGAAAGAGTCCTGAAGAGATTAATTTAAATCCATTATATTTTTAATCCCTAGACCAACATCCCCGTAAGGCTTGCAATATGTTGACTATGGCATGGTGGCTAAACACCTTTCAAAATTTCTATCACTCTAAATGAAATTATTTTAATCAATGTAAATATTTCTAATAATATATATAGGCTATTCATTTACCATTAAATAGTGGAAATGTATAGAGATGATAATAGATTTTAGAAGACACACAAGACCTTCAATGAAAAATGATTTCCTTTTCCAAGAGGAATTTTGTATAATGATCTAACAAATAGTTACAAGAATATAAAAATAATTTGGATGAATATTAAAAAAATAAATCCAAGATAAATAAAAAATAAAAAATACCTTCATTGATTTCCATTTCCCTAATTATAGAAATATTTCTAGAAGAATATATATTTTTACAAAATAAACAAAATTCCTTCTCTATCTAATTTCCTATCTTAAAACAACATCATCGCATGCAAATTTTTTTAATATTACTACTCTTCCATTTTTCTAATTGGTTATAAAGGATAATATTAGAAGAATAATGAAAATGAGTGGGATTCACAATTACTCTACAAGTAGAGACACACTTCAACATCCCATGACCTACCATGATGGATAAAAATATACTATTAAAATATTCAGCAGTATAATTGATATCATCTTAAATTGGGTCATCTTTCCTAAAATCTCTAGAAAAATTAAATTAATCCTCAATGGATCCACTAACCAACATGTAAATATGATATGAACCCAAAAAATTTTAATCCAACCGAAGAAAGAACTATAAAAACTAAGAATATAATGTATCGTTCAAATAATGTTACATTCCATTAAATCAAATGCTATTTTCATATCATGTTTCATTGAAATATTACATCCCCTAAAAAATTGATTATCTATATTGACACACTTTGAATCATTAATGATACAAATAAAAATCTCCCTCCTATTAATAAAACCAAATTTATTCAAGGAATCAAATTTACCTGAGATTAGAGGAACACTATTAGTAAGGATTTAACTAATAATTTTATAAATTGAACTATAAAAAGTAACAAGACTAAAAATATAGACCTCATTTGAGTTCCCCATCTTAGTAATTAATGAATGTGACTAACCATTTGAACCATGATGAAGTGATCCACCCATAAATTATTTTGAAAAAGTTCTACAATCACTAACTTGAATTATTTCCTAATAATTTTAAAATATGAAGTCCCAAAAAACATTAGGATGAGGGGAGCTATCAAAATTAATACTAAAGACAGCCTATCTAAACATTGGATCCAAGGGAACAGAGGAAAATATGGTTTCATCCTCTTGATTAACCAATATTAGGATAATAACATTAGTGGGTTCTGCAATATTGGATGATACATTGAATATATTCATATAATAAGAGACAACATGATCCGATAAATCCTTCATATTAAATAAAAATTTCTCCCTGTTTTAAAGAGGAAATGATGTTCATGAAACATATATATTTCCTTGAATGGAATTGAAAAACATAGAATTTATATCCCCATATTTTAGAATGTTGGACCTAAAATAATCCTTTATCATTGAATCCTTTATAATTAATAGATCAGTTATCGTTAAATCAATCTCACATTCCATTGAATGACGATTTTAATATTTACAGTGAGTTTATTACTCCAGATAGCATTGATAATATGAAATAAGAGTTGATATTTCATTATCAATAAAACTGAATATATCCTTATTCCAATTCATTAAATTCCTTTTAAGCATCCTAAATTTCAACGTGCAACCAAAGTGTTGTTTTTTAAATTAATATAGCCCTAAAAATTATGAAAAATATTTCCAGATATATATGAATCACCCAAGAAATATTTAATCTGAATTGGAGGGGAGCATTAAAATCCTTTCTTTAAAGATCATACTAAATAGGGTGATGAATAAAATTTTTCTAGATAGAGAAATTCATGATATGGTATCATAATAAAATAAAGAATAATTATTAACAAAAGACATATCGAATACTGATGCCACCATTCCATTGAGATTCCTCTTATACCAAGTATACCAGGCACCTACCAGGTAGACTTCAATAAAATCAATGTCTTAAATACATGATCTAAACTATATGATAGTGATATCTTTGCTAACATCACCCATTTGTTCATTTGAATTTTTGATTGAATTAAAGTTACCAAGAACCAAGTAGGGTCCTTTAATAAAGAGGCTCAAGTAACTTATATCCAACCAATGATACCTACCCACCAATTAATTTTAATGTGCATAACTGAATAAAAAATATTGTTGAACTCCCAAAACATCATAATGAAAAGTTACTTGTTGGATTCGTGATCTAACTACTGATGGAGAAATCAATGAATAATGAACCATAACCCATATATTTTTAAAAAGTGAAAATTTATTTTTATTTCATAGTAAATGAAATACCATTCCCACTAGACTAGAAACTAGAGATAATAAAACATTCTTGGGTTCACCATTCCAAAAAATAAATGCCACTGAATTTGAAAATTGACTCTCAATGATCTAGTAGTAATATTATTGAACTGGCCATGGAAATTCCAAAATAACACCATTAATTGGATTTTGATCTATTTTTGGTACCCTCCCATATTATTTTCCTACCATGATTTTTTTAATGCTCTTAGGGGGCCTACCGACCCTTTTGGGAGCAACCAAATGAAAATGTAAGCTATTGGTATAAGTGAAAACCTAATATTTTTTACCAATAAATTTTTTATTTTCATCATAATACTCAAGAATATAAGAATCTATAGGGACCTCATCTATTTTTTCAATTTAATGGGCTATAATTAACAGACCACATTCTCTATTGTTGAATCATGAAATAATGGACTTGAACATTAGAAGTAGTAGAACCAATGTTAGAGATAGACACATACATGATATTATCAGTACAAAATAAAAACATATTGGAATATTTAGAAGTGTATAAGGTGGGTCATTCTAATTAAGTGATTTTAATGAAATAAATCTAAGTAGTTTAAACTGCAATATCATACGTAAAAAAATCTCCAGATATTTCCTAATGAAGAGAATCATCATGGGAACCCTAAAATTCCCACGAAATCACAGGAAAATAAAAAGATACAATGATTGAGGTTTTGTCATACATGGAGTTATAAGTAGAAAAATACTTTTGAATAGAAAAACCATATTATTAATGTCAATTTCAAGATCATCGGAAGGAACCTTTTCCTTCAAATATAACTGCATTCTATAAGCCATATCATTGATGTCTTATGAAATTTCAATATCCAATGCATGATCACGCAAAGAATAATTCTAATTTGGAAGACTATAATATAAATTTTTGTGTAAATATTTAATAGGAGGATAACCCCCCTCATTAGAAATATCTAACCATGTCTAATCATATATTGTTCATGGTAAAGAGACTCCAGCAAATGAATAATCATTCATTATTGTGGGAACAACTTGTTTGTGTAGGAATGATCCCTTTTGTTGGTGATTTAAATTAATATCCTACCAATAATTAATCATAGGATATTATTTGAACTTCATTTTAATAATATTACATAATTCAATTGAGTTTCCTACAATTTTACAAAATCACAAAAATGTGGTACAATGTCATATTCAATCTTAACCGCAGTTTTTATATCATTATTAACGAAATTGAAGAAATGTACCAATTTAGTGAGGTGATTGAAAACACCTATAATTATTAAATAAAAACCAATCTCCACTTCAATAGTTATGTGATCGTTTTTAGGGGGTACTCATACATGATGAATTATCATTGATAATCCTCAAATGCTAATAAACCCAATTTAAACCATTCCGTCAGATCCAGATTTGTGCATTTGATTATTTTGGTTAAAAGGATTATTGGTACTATCCCAATAAATGATCCTAAAAGTGTATTGAGTTGAAGATTTACAATAGTCCAAGACACATATAGATCATCAACAGTCTTAATGATTATGTGAACATATTCCATTCTTATTTGGATGAGTTTCCATTCCCGATTTTTCCAACAGTGGGAAATTTAATTTTTTATATCAACAAAGCAATATGTTTTCATCCCCTTGATAAAATTATTCTACCCAAAATTATGAATTTAAAAAGACTTCCCATTTTTTACACCTCCTCTGTTTCTATAACAACTAAAAAACAACCACCATCATGCATTCATGTATTTAAGGGTTTTGAGTTATCCATTCTGATAGGATCCTGAGAGCTAGATAATGTCTATATAAATGAAACACCTAATTTTTTCAGAATACATCGATCAAGATTATCATTGATTTGAGAAGAATAACGAGAACCACCCCCAAAGAGAACTCCAATTCTAGATGAAATGAGAATATTATTAAATACTTATCGTGATTATTTTACCATCACTATCATTGAAATGAAAATCAACAAATCGTGCTCCTTCCAGATTTAATCTGAATTTCATTCCTACATTTTTGTTTGTGTCATTATTCATAGTAATTAATATTTTCATAATGATTATTAATTTTCTAATCATGCGATGAAAATTATTTAATGTAATTTTTTGTTTAGTTAGTTACCTTTCCCTATATTTATTTTTTTTGATACATCATGGTTTCTACTATACATAAATATTATAAATTATCTATCTTCACCCTTATAATTTTATTTTCCTAAGAATTCATGAAGTTTAAAATTTTTTATATAATATGATATTATATATTGAATAACAATTTTTATAAATGAAAATTATGTTATATTTAATTTTTTTCAAATTTAATTTGGGAATCAGTTCTGTATCTGGTTTACCTAGTCTACTGTACTATTTGTTCTTTTGAGATGAGATTGCATATATATTATCCGCATGTAAAAAACACTGGCTCTGGTATACTATGGTGGGGTCATTAAAATTTTTATCTGAGGATGTTTACAAGGATCCTTGTGATGTATATTTAGAATTACATATTTGAGGGATTATAAACCTATAATAAAATATGATGATATTTATTAAAGAACATCAAAAATTGTAGGTAAGGAATATATTATGTGTTATTTCCATGAAATACATACCTGTATAGATACTAAATGTTGAGGCGGTTCTGTAATAGATGTACATAGGTGTAATAACAACAAATAGGGGCATTGGTCATGACAAGATTGTTAACTGGGGAACGATAATGGGTTTTATTGTACACGTGTTTGGATACTCCTAGTAGACATGCCTAAAATAATTTATATTTTCAATATATTCTATTATAAAGGATTTGAATAAATGATATAAATAAATAAAATTGTTATATTTTAGGTTGCTTATAATAAAAATAGGGGTCATGATTTAATAAAAATTTAAATTATTATATTGGTTTCACAATATGATTGTAATTTTCAATAGAATTTTTTAGTTTTATTAAATGGTTGAACATGATTGAATCATGTTAACATTGTGAGTAATTGATAATGTGCTGAATATGGGAACCTAAATGGAATGATGAATTTAGTAAACGATATCATGATTATTCAAATTCATTAATCTAAAAATATGATTAATAACTTATACCATAAGAAACTCTCAGACTCAACATTTAATATATGGATGGTGTTTTCTAAGATCATGAGCCATGGAGACCATAGTGGAAAGAAGGCTTGATTTCCATCATGTGCGAGAATGAAAAAAAAAATTACAACTAATAATTTGTATCAATGGAATAGAAATTTTGATTATGTTTATAAAATATTGTGATAAAAAAACAAATTACAATGAAATATGAAGACTATCATAACATCCTTACCAGGTATCCACTTGAAGGTTCCCTAAGAAAGTTCACTATTGGACCTCAATAAGACCTCCACGTATACTAGAGGATACCGACTAGTGGTGATGGTCTTGAAAGTAATTAATGGGAATCCTATTGCCACATTTATTAGAGTCACATTCTAGTTGAAATAAATGAACAATAGAGGAAGCTTATATTACTAGAAACATATTCATGTCACGAGATATCCAAACATGAAATACAATAATCAACTGAAAGGGAAAACATTCTATGCCAATAAATGATTCATGGTCATATAATGATTAATTATTTAAAGAAACTAAGAAATCCCAAATATCTCCCTAACCATTTCTAGTTCCCTCTACCGAGATCCATCCCCAATCAGGAACCTATCCTATGTCCTTTTCCTATACATATCCTACAATAATATCGACTACTCGAGTTCCGATCAGGCAGCCGGAATAGGTTATGTTATCAACTCAGTAAAATAACCCTAGATGTATATAAGAAAATTCCATTCAATAGATCATGCAGGGTGTTTTATAAAAAAATATTTACTAGGAAATAATTAATAGTATTTCAAATTTTAATTTGTTCTTATCTAACTACATAATATCTAGGGTAATAAATGCTACTAATACCTCAAAATTAACATCATCTCATACTGGATATTGAAGTGTTACCTAGGTAATATCATATAATAATACTTACTTATTTTTCAATCTCTCGGTATTCAAGGTGCTATGATATCTCAATAAATTAATTGACTCATGGTATAGTTCGAATATTCTTGTGTGAGGGCATAACTCGATGTGATATTATTTTCATTCTATAATATCAAATGTATATATCCCAATAACATTTTACTAATATCACAAACATAATTAAGATGACAATGTTACCATCCTTATTCCACAATATAATGTCCATGTTCTCATTCTCTTTACACATAAGTGATCTTACTATGTTACCAAGTATACATCACATTAGATTGACCATATTCCCCGTTTGTTTCTCATATGTATGATGGCCATGTTACCATTTGTAAACATCGAATCCATTCATCAATTAATTTTGTCCATCAATTCCACTACTAATTCAACAATTAGTTAAATGCATAAAATCCATTAATTAACAAAATAATTAACTAAATGCTTTTCAACCATTAATTAACTCACTGATTAATTAATCCACATCCAATTTCATATCCCATTATTAATTTACCAGAATTAATTATCACATTATAATCTCAACATTCTATTCTCAATAACACAATTAATTATATAGATCATATCATAAACACTCATAATTAATCCATAATTAAATATCTCATTATTTCTAATTCATCATATTATAATAAATATTTGAAATAATTATCTAGATTACCACCCCTATCTCTTATAAAAATTTCCCAAAATTAATTTTCTACTAGGGATTCCACTTAGTCTCATGGTTAATTTCCCAATAAATCAAATATTTTTAAAAATCATCAGAAACAAAATAAACCAATCAAATAAACCCACTTTAAGGAAAACAATTGTTTAAGGTGATATGAATTATACAATATTTCATATACATATAAAATCATTTACTATGGGAATTATATTTTGGAAACCCATCTCTATTTTTTGTTTTATTTTTTCCTAATAAAAATCCCCCAAATATTAGAAGCACAGTGACATAGATATGAGATTCCATATCTAATTCCCAAAATAAAGATATCAAAATATCTTGATATAATCAACCTAGACTAAGATATAATATCCAAGATCTAGATATCACTACATAGATTTTGATATGATGAAACAATGTATAAACACCACTAAAATATCATTTGGATAAGATAAAATGATCAAGATAGGAATCGAGATGAAATCCACCTATGACATAAAGAGAATATCTTTTATTCAAAATTAATCATGAAGCACAGAGTTTGAATGGCCTTGGAACCCCACTCGACAGCACTCGAATGATCAAAAATATTTCAACCTTAATCCTTGGTCAAAATATATATATTTCATGCATTTAGGGAATTTGGAAAATAATTTTCAGAAGAAATAAAATTATTCTCTCAATTTTCCAAAGTAGGGGCGCACAATTAGGGAAACTGTGTGCTAACAATGTGAACCACACTATTCGAGGTCTCACATTTACATGGGATTAGGTGAATAGTTTTCATAACCATACACAGCCCCTATATCCATAAACAATTTTAAAACCCCACCCAAATCCACCCCAAAACATTATTTCAAACAATGGTGCATAAAAACATCCAAATGTACCTACAAACATGCATGAGATGACTCTTGATAATGTTAGGATCTTACAATATCCCCACCTTATATCAACACATCCAAGATCTACACTCCCATTACATTCAATAATTTTGGGGGAAAAATATTGTTCCATTGAGCCCTCATATCTACCTCTCATTCCATTGTTTCCACATGTACACATCCATGTTTCAATACAACATGAACTATCCATTCATTCTCTCCCTACAACACATTCTCACTGTGATATAACACCTGTATCATATGCTACTCAAGGGATGCATCAATCTCAAAGTCAACATGTTCCACATCGATCATATAAGAATGGTTTGGTTGATACCATCAGAGTTTTGATAAATGGAAAACATCCTGCATATATTTATATCTCAATGGAAGAGAAAATTGGTACACCACCCGATTAATTAACTTTATTATCTCAAATGGTATTACATTCCTGGGTGCCAATATTCCCTACTGCAGTAACCTGCAGTGACAAAACCTTGGAGGCACCTGAAGTAATACACGATCACCCTTTGTATACTCTAGGGTCAGACTATATCTATCTGCGTACAACTTATGTCTACTCTATGATGCAACGATACATTTCCAAATCAATATAACCTTCTATGATGTCTCCTACACGAGACTCGATCCCAACAACTCTAACTCACCACTGACTTTCCAGCATAGTTGTGATCTATAATTCCTACCATAATGATCCTCATTTTATGAAATCTCTATAATTTATTGAAAAATCTTGTTATAGGAACGCACTACTAATTCCAAGTACATTTCCCAAGATCCACCAAACTCATGGACACATTCCCATTGCATTTCCTCAAGCACATGTATAGTATGATGCAATGGTCAATCTTTAGGTGTGAGGAAATACATACTCAATAAATCCTTTGTGCAAAGATCCATCTACAAGCCCTTCTAGAAGAATGATGTAACTTGTGGTTCATGATTTGAAACTATAGTCTATGCCACTCCATTCAGTTGGACTATCTCACAATTGTATTGTTCTCCCAATAGTTCCATTGTGATGGGTTCTCTTATAGAAATGAAATGAGATGTCTTATTAATAGATACAAAATTACCCAAATAACATCATACATTGAAAACATCCTTGGAATTCCCACCTCAAAAACCATAGTCACATAATCTCACATCCATTTTGGAATAGACAATAGCTATAGTAAACCTGTAGGTTGTTGATGTTATGCCTACATCTTTCGACATGTGAAGTATCCTTTCACAAACCCTAATTTCTCCTTTTTCATTATTGGATTTCAATATTTTCATCTATGTTCATGGTACATTTTGTTTACACTTGGATGCACTGCCCAATTTTGGGAATGAAATTACTGTAAGAGATCCCCTCACATTCTCATAGTTAAAAAACATGATTCTTCAGATAGATTATCTCATATTCATCTATATACAAGTCCAAATATATATCCCCACCTTTATAACAATACAGTACGTCTAATAACTTTGGATCCTCAAACTGTCTATCCTTGATCTGTATCAAATGTGTAGACTCCCCAGAAATTGAAACCAGCATCATTTTCTCCTGACTGTCATGAACCACCACATTTATTTCAGCAACCAAAGTCATCATCATTCATTCTTCACTCGACACGTTAACCATCTGAGTCCGAGTCTTCTAGGTCAAGGCATTAGTCACACTATTTCCATTCCCATGTGTATATGTTTATTCTATGTCTAAACGATTCATATACCCAACCCATATTTTCTAACGAAGATTAAAAATCACACTATGAAAATATATACTTCAATCACTAGTGATTTGTATATACATTAATCTTATCTCACAAAATATAGTGTTCCCAACATTTAAGAGTATTGACCACTACTACCAACTCAAGTTCACGTGTTGGGTAATTCCATTCCTGAGGCCCCAATAGCTGGTACCCATATGACACAACTCAATCTCCCTACATCAGCATATCTCCATGTCTAATCCTAGAAGTATCAAAATAAATAGTATACTTTTCACAAGACTGTGGTAGGATAAAAATTGGTTTTGATGTTATGTGCTTCATCCCCACTTGAAAAGTTTTTTCATGATACACGAAAAAATCAAACTTCACACCATTTGTTTTCAATCCATAATGAAAAACATCAAGACAAGTATTGTCTTTAGTGAATATCATGTAATATCCAGCTATAACAATAATTATTTTGAAAGAAAATAAATTATTTGGATTCACCCAAGAAACCAAATCATGATCATTTTCAAAGTCAAAATAGACACCACCCCCTTATATGATATACCCTAAGAAGTCTACCTGGTGAATATAAAACTAAAACCTATATTGCTTTGAGTATAGAATATGCTATCTTATTGTACTCAGGTTGCTGTCAAGATGTTGTTCATGATCATCATGAGTCGTGGAGTACACAAAGTTGTCATCCGCAAACAACACCTTAAACTGATCCAGATATAGATGAAGGATCGTTATCATCAAATCCATGAACAATACTGGTGCATTTTTCAATCCAAAATAGCATTATGACAAACTTATAAAGGTAATACCTACTTTAGAATGCAGTCCCTGTTATATTAGATGATTTTACTATCAACTGTTGATACATTGTTCTCAAATAAATATTTGAAAACACACAATATCCCTTCAACTAGTAAATTACATCTTCGATACATGGAAAAGGATATCAATTCGTTATAGTTATCTTGTTCAACATATGGTAATATACTCAAAAATTTAAAAACTTGTCATCCATAATTGTGAAAAATAAGTGATCCCCAGGTGATGTACTTGGATTGTTAAATCCCTTATCCTAAAATTATTCCAACACATTATTGATCTCTTGAATCTCAGTATGTTCCATTATATACAGGGGAACACATAATTGATCATACCCAAGAATGAGCTCAATAGTGAATTCAACATATCTCTCATGTCTTCAAGAATGAAATCCTTAAACAGTTCCACAACTGGTGGAAGGAAATCTTGCATAACACCCTTGTCATCCAAACAAATACTATAAACTTTTGTTGAGATTTGTCCCTGATGTTGAGTACTTGGCCGTTCTCGGCCTTCCTGGATATCTCATTCACCAATATAAATATATTATCCCCCCTTTAGAGACACAATGGTCACAATCATATTGTATATATAGTCATGGGTTCAGTAAGTGACCAACCATTCCATACACATAATCAAATTAAAACCCCTCATATACAGAACATATATATCCCATCAAAAACATTAATCCTTGATCTCCAGTGAAAATCTCATTCGTTGATAGGTATCTCTTGATTGAACTCCCAATGGTGTTAATATAGTCATTGTACCACTCACAAACTCTACTTCCAGGATCAAACCATTAACAAGTCCTGGTGATATAAAGGAATGATAGGTACTATTATTAAATAAGGAACTTATTAAATTTGAATCTACAAGAATATTACCTCACATTGTTGATGGTCTATCCTCACTATACCCAAGTGTAGACTATACTACATGTAGCTATACTTCCTCCCCTTCCATGGGATGCTACCTAACATTCCAGAGTAGCACAACTCTGGTGGTGTAGACACTCCTGTCGAGAAGAACCATGTCCACTACCCCTACTACCACAACTAGTAGAAATCCAACTTCATGCTTGATATGGTGTATAATATCATCTTCCCACTATCTTACTCTGCCTACCAACTCCTATATATCTAGTCTATCATTGTGTCCATCCGATTTTTTTTAGATGTCCCATCCGTCCACAAGATCGACACTCTCCTAGTGGTCGGGAATAGGGTTGACGATAATGTCTCATCCTACCACACTGATGAAAGGTCATCCAATTCAGGTACTATAAAACTGACCCTCTTGCTTATATAGACGGCTTCACACTACCATAGCTAAAAATGTCATAACGACACTTCATGTTCTCCTATGTCGCACCACTTGATCATCCTGTAAAAACTACATGTCCAACAATAGAAGACTAAATTAGGTTTCCTTAATCATTAAGAGCTCGATCCACCACTTCTGTTACATATTCTGCGAGATGATATTATCCTTGGAACATATATCACACATAATTCCATCCTTAAAACTGTTTTCTGAAGCTGTCTCATCTCATTCTAATGTTAGAGAAAATAATTGTAGGTCTATGTTGCATAAATTATAATCCATCACTGACATGCTTCACTATGTCATATGAATGAGATCATCTACTTTCTCATTTCTCAGCGTCTCTGGATAAAACTTCTCTGAGAACCTCACTAATATGTCCTTCAATAACATACCATTAGTCTACACAGTTCATTCCTAAATTTTCACCATTGATTTTCTTAACAACATAGCATATAAGCAGCCAAGATGACCCTCCCCAAAGCCAAAGTCTCAAAAATTTCATGTATATTCCATATTGAATCCACCTAAAATTCATCTCCATCAAGTCCACCCTCTCTAGTATAAGTTGGACAGTGCTATAACATAAACATATTTGTCAATAAAAAAAGCACAACCTTATCCAGGTCTCTTTCCATGAATTGAATAGAGCACAAAATGGTCTCTAAAAAATAATCCCATTCTTATTCAAGTTTCACTATCAATTCCTCATGTTCTTTGTCTGTAATAAAATTCATAGGCATGCCCATTGGTCATCCCATCGACAACTGTCATGGAGACATACTCTTTACAAAGCCAAACAGATTTCTGTGGTAATATATAACAACCTTATTACATTTAAATAATAGGAAATAATAATCACAACATGCCTTTACCCAGACCCACCATACCACAAGATCAAAACTGAATCGCTTCCACAAACCTTAACCATCCTTATACTATGTTTTGGTTAACTATGGTAACACACTGTCAAAATAGTGTTTCCCATTTGAACACCTAATTATTATCATTTCTAGGAATTTTTTTAAAACATTTTTCAATTCATGTGAGAAACTATTTTCCATTTTAATCACCCAACAATGAACATATTTTACGTTCAAAAATGAATCCTTGACCCATTTTCCCATGCGTTTCGAAAATGATAAATTTCAAAATGACCTTGAGAGCCTATAATGATGCATGATGATTAAAATCATGTTCCAGTCTCATCCAAAAATCATTACTCATAATTTACAGAAATGATAATCACATATAAAAACTAGTGTGTCTCTTATAGTGAAATAACAATCAACTGTAATAGAAAACAATAATAACAACTATCCCACCCTGAATACTTGGTTTTTCCCTAAAACATGGGTTTGAAACTCCCATGAATGAGCTCTATAAAAAGCCTTTGAATCATCCTAGAATCTTGTATTACATTACAAAAATTTTAATAAAAAAGAAGAAGAAAGACAACTGGTCCTCTGATACCACTCTTTGATGTCCCGACCTGGGAGCCACATGATAGTGCCCTGAACCGATTCGCCATATGAACTCAAACACACCTCCCCATACATTAGAGGTTTCTGACTAGCAGTTAGTGTCATGTAATTCATTAATGGAGAGACTATAACAAATTTTTTAAGTCTCAAATGCATGCGGAAATAAAAGACTAATAGATGAGGCATATATAACCATAACAATACTAATGTCACCAGATAACCAAATAATAAGTAAAATGCTCAACTAAATTGGAAATATGGATATACCAATAATTGTTTAATGTATATATATTGAAACAAAAATTATAGACACATATAATCCAAAAACAAGTCACAAACCATGTCAATTTCCCTCCACCAAACTCCATTGTCAATCAACTTCATATCCCAGGGCTTTTTCCCTTATCCGGCTTTGAAACAATAAAGAATATTCAGGTACCAATCAGGAAGACTAAATATCCTGTGAGTACAACTTACATTCCCACCACCAATGATGACTAAACAATTTACAGTCAAAATATAGTTCGGGGTGTTCTATATGGAAATAATTACAAAGAAATTATATTTAGTTTATCACATTATCATTTATTCTTATATATCTAAATTAACTTGATGGTTGCCAATGTTACATGTACCTCAATAATAACTTCATCACATACTTGAGTACGATGTGTTCCCTATGTAAAATAATATCTTAATAGATGATTATTACTGAATCATGAATTAACAAAGGTGAAATGATATCTCAGTACCTGATTTGACTCATGTAGATTTTTGAATAATCTCATGTATGGCCATAACTGGGAGTTCCATTATTTCCATTCCTTAATTTCACATTAATCAATCCCAATGCAAAGTTACCAATTTCAAAAACATATCTGAGACGACTATGATACAACGCTTACCCCTCAATTGAATTACTATGTTCCCATTCCAATTAATCATATGTATTATGACCATGTTACCATGAATACTTCACATTAGAATGACCATGTTCCCATTCTCATACTTATATGTATTAAGACATTGTTACCATTTGTACATTCCAATTAGAATGAACATGTTCCCATTCAAAAAGAAATAATTAATTTATCAGTTAATTATCGGTATCAATTACAATACTAATTCATCAATTAGTTAAATAAATCTAATCCATTACTTAATAAAACAATTAAAAAAATGATATTCAACCATTAATTAATTAACCAATTAAATAATCAATATCAAAATTCTTATCACATAATTAATTTCCTATAAATAATAATCACATTATAAACCCAATGTTCCAAAATTCATCACACAATTAATTATCTAGATCGTATTTTCATGTCACACTATTAATCCACAATTAATTATCTCAACGTAACCAATTAATCATCCCATAATTAATTTTTCAATTAATTATCAATATTATAACCCATAACTCTTATCACAAATTTCCTAAAATTAAATATCCTATAGGTCTGCCCCATAGTGTTATTATTAATTCCACAATTAATAAACTATTTCAACAAATATTTGATATCTAAATGAAATAACTAAATAAACACAATTCAATGAAATAAATTGCTAAAGGGAGCTAGAAATTATACAATACTGAATATAAATAAAAAATCCATTTATATGGGAATTAAAGTTAGACCACCCACCGTGATTTGTTGATTAATGTTTTCTTAAATGAAATCCCCAAAATACGAGAACCACAATGATGTAGATTTGAGAGTCCAAATATAAATCCCTAAATAATTATATAAATATATCAAGATCTAATCAATCAATATCTACATCAACTATCCCAGGTATATATGTGACCAAATATATTATGATCATAAGTAAACGAGGAAAACTCCACTAAAATATCAAGTGGAGAAGAAGGAATGATCGAGAATACCATCGGGTTGAAATCCACTTACAGGGAGAAGAGTGTATCTTGAATTTAGACTTTGAATCTTTTTGAATGGAGGTCTAATGTACTTGGAAGCATTGTAGAATGGTCTAAGATCATCCACAATACGTCAATCCCATGCCTAGGTATAAATGGGAGGTTTTAGGGGGGTTAGGTAATTTTTAAAAGAATTTTCATGGAAATAAAACTACACACAAAATTTTCCATTTTAGGGGTGCACAATTTGGGAATCCATGTACCAATTGTGCATACCTTACTATCTGGGGTCACCCGGTAACCTGGGTATAAGTGAATTGTTATTCAAACTGTGTGCAATCCATTCATATCCCCCAATCCTTAAACCTTCTTAAAATTTTACTGAATCACAACACAAAATATAATTCCAAACAAATGTACATAATAACAACCAAAATATCCAAAAAAACATTCCCAAGAATACTCCAGAGAAGGTTGAGATCTTACAACTACAATGGAAGGAAATAAATTACATATATTCTATCCATTAATATTTTTTGTTCTTAAATATGGTGAACATTGGAATTATTTAATTCAATTCCCCCATCTAATTATTTTCACCTACATGATGCATGAACCTATGTTGAATTATAATTGATGAAGTATTTATGTATTGGGATTATGAATAAAAATATATAAGTATTTTTTTCTAATGGAATTTTTTTTATAACAATAATGAATCATATTATTATTCTATAAAATTTTATAATCACATATGTATTGAATATGTTAAGATTTATAGAAACAATAATGGGTTTATGTAATTATGGTTGATAATAAGTTAAATGTCCAAAAAACAAAATTTTAATTTTTTAAGAGGGAATGTAACTAGATTAAGGAAATTAATGGAATATATTAAATGGAGTAGATCCCATTTGTCAGTAAATGAAAATTATATTTGAGGATGATTACCTTTACAATTTTTTTCACATAATACTTAATATTTTGATACATTTAAGGATTATATTATAATTTATATGGTATTAATTATGGTTCATCATAATGTTATAACATTATAAGAATTTTATTGAGATATTTTTAGAAAATATACATCATGCAAGCAAGGTGAAAAGGAAATGCATCTGTTTAGGTGGTGGGGAATGAACCCAAAACTAAAGGAAGAAAAGGGTGTAATTCCTACCACTACCCTACATGAGGTTCTAGTTAATATTTTATTATTTAAATATAAATGATTTTATGAATAAATATTAATGTATAACCATTTTTGTTACCATTCTGGATTAGAGATTAGTGTTTTTAATTTTATACCATGTTTTAACCATATTAGTTTCCAAAATTTTTTAAAGACGAATAGAAATACTTATCAATAATTTATGGCTCATATGATCCATTAAAATAGAATATTACTTTTTTTAGAATGAAAATTCAATATGGGATTGTAGGATCACAAAATTTCTAAATTAAACACTATGTTCAATAGAGTATAATATACACAACACCATGATTAAATGAACCATGATATAATATTAAAAATAATTTTTTTGACAGGGCTAATGTCACCATGCTACTAAATTAGTGTGATTTAATAATATTAAAAAAATTATGAAATATATATAATTTAATCATTCAATAAATATTTTTTATTAATTAGTAGTGAATGAATTAAATAATTTTAGTTTCATTTTTTTCTTTGACTATACATTTTAATCAAAAATCGTGTTTTATTCTATTTTATGTGAACATAAATATAATTAAATTTCGAAAAAATTATTAAATTAATAAAATTAAATTATCTTCATTTTTAAAACTGGTATTCCAAAATTTGTTCATTGTTAAATTTTGAGAATTTCCAAAAGGTGATAAAATTTTGGAGAATATTAAAAAATAGAGTTTTTATAAATATATTATCTTTGGTGATATCTTCAAGATATAATTATGATATAAAATTTATTAATGATATGTAATGAATAAATTATGATATTATAATCGTAACATCCATGTTAATAAAGAATATAACAATTTCAAATTTCTTAAATTTTGTGAATTGAAAATTAATTATACTTTAAAGTTGATGTTATGTTCGATGGCGTACTGGATATAGAACAACGAGTTTTTTTTTGAAATCTGATGTGGCACACAGTGTTTAGTAATACGAAAGAATAATAATATAATGTAATTGTAAATGGTAGTTAAAACCTAGTCGTTGTATTGTTGGGAATGGACAGAAATAATTACATTATTAATATACAAGTTTGTTAAATGTTTTAACATTTACCCTAAAAAATTTATAGGCCTAAAATAATAATTAATATGATTTTAAGCATAAATAATATAATATTCTTTAAAAGGTTTATTTAATGTCTTTTAATGGAGAACCCTATTTAAATATACTTTTGGTCACATTTATATATTCGATTTGAAAAAAAAAATCATATTTTGAATAGGGACACCAAAATTTACTTCGGGTAATTTTTTGGTATTTTTTTGATAAAAATAATTTTTTATGAATAATTAAAATATTGTATTTTAATTCAAACATGCATTTTAATCTATATATTTATAAGGTTAAGAAATCTTTTTAATTGGTTATAATGTGTAATTATATTATGTTTTTACCATTTTATTCAATGTTGGTCATTGGATATAATTTCACATTGAAATTGGACAAAAATTTGTGTCAATCTTTTGATAGTAATTATTTTTAAAAAAAAATTTGTCAGCGGCAATTATTTTTAAATATATTTCTACGACTTATATGTTTTAAATTTGTAAAAATGGATTCCATATTTGGAAACAGGATTTCCAAATTGTGTAAACAGATAACTTTTATTTTTAGACATTATGAATATTTACATTAGTAAAAAAAATTTTATCAAAGTTAAATGGTAATTCTGGAAAATATGGGTAAAAAATTATTATTATCATAACATTATATTACCCGAAAATGTGTCCTAATCCAATTTGATCATAAATTTCCGACCATGGGAATTTTTTGTTCAACTTTTGGACCCCATGAAGCCACATAATAGTGATAATGACACTTTAAATAAATTAAGATAAATTAAAGACAAAAATGAAACATACATATATCATTTAGTAAATAAGTTATTACATGGAGTTATATAAGTTTTATATTCAACTATATATATTCAATTGAAATCTAAAAATATTTCCAACATCATGATATTTGTTTTATAATTTTTATACATCAAATAAATAAATATATTTATTACACAATAATGATTCTGTGTTGACCTCATTAATGAATGACTTAAATAATTAAGATTTTAAAAATTAAAAAATATCCAAGAAATGTCCAATTCTTATTTGGTGATTTTATTTCATTCATGAGTCATATTTTATTTTCCTTTAATAATATTTGGACATTTAAAAACCTAAAACTATTATATAATAAAATATTATTTTTAAACATACCTAATGAGCACCTCCTCCCCCTTTTTAAAAGGCCCACTCTTTTGTCCCATTCCTCACACATCTCAATCCCATTGGATCATCTAATCGCTAACTAATTAAGCTACCAACAACTCTCTACTCTTATTATAAGCCTTCCCCAGGAATAAGGCAATTCAATTAAACCATTTGTTCAATCCAATGGGATATACCTGATTTAAAGGAAACCTTTTCTCTTAAGATCGTTTGTTTTATTTTAATTATCCAACCCCCTAAACTCTTTTTATTACATTATTTTATAAAATAAATATTATCCTAAATATGATAGGGTGTTTTTATATGAAAAAATCCACTACACTTACACACACCTCGATCTAATAGGTAAATAACAAACTGTTTCATTAGACTACAAACTACTACCTCACGAAATGATGGTTGTTCAATCTTCTCCTACCACAACATATGGTGGCCATTAACATGGAACTTTATTTATATATCATAAATATTATATTTATATTGTTTCTATGCTTATGTATTTTCCATTTATATAAGATCATTATGGTTTTGATATTAGGTTAATAAGATTCTTTTTTTTTGATTAAGTGCGGACTACTGTCCCCTTAAGGTGTTATGATTCGTTCATGAAATACATGGAACATATAAATGAAGGAGTTTGCTTTCGATGATTTCTCTGGGGTGCGTGCGTTTATCTGTTCAAGGGCGGTGATGCTGTTTTTTGCCCAGCATTCCCAGATTCCAAATTTATGTGGCATCTGTCCCTTGTTTAGGGATGATTTCTCTTTGATCAAAATAGGATTATGGGATATTTGTTCTTCCTTCCATGGATTCCACATTGGAACTCATCACCTAATATCGGTCTCCCATAAAAATTAAGTCATGGTTCGTGAATCTCATTCCATGTTCCATATCTTCATGGACGCCTGTTAAATAAACTACTTCTGTCAGGACATTCCTAGGGATCCAATGTGGGAAGCAACCTTCGGTCAGAGTAGATGAAAAAATCATGCATGTTAGGGCATTACTAGATGTGTGGACATTAGAGAACCTATATTATTCCACATAATAGGGCATTTCAAGGGTGTGTAACTCGAGGCATCCCATTCTAGTCGGGGGGTATCTTATTTCAGGGGCATATATCTGAGGTTTTCCTTATTTTTCCACGTTTAATATGTGGTATGCCACAAATATAATGTCTATCTAAGATTTTTATTCCAATATAATGTCATCCGAGGTTTTCCTCAGGCCCCTCATGTTTAACATGAGTTGGGCCACAAGTGTAATGTCATGCGGAGACGTAATGAGGGTTTTCAAAACATCCCATAGAGACAGATCAGATTGGTAGATCCCTTGGAGGGAGATCCCAAAGTGTTTACCATGTATATAAATTAGAACAGTCAATAAGAGTATTCCCAAGATGGTAGGTCCCATAAAGTGAAGATTTCACACCTTGAAGGCTGATCTAGACACCACTGAGGGAAGACCAAGGAGTGTGCACCCATGAATGGGGGATCACCAAGGTTTACAATTAGCTGGAATTGAACCTTATAGAGGCTTCCTTTTTACCCTGTGTAGATGACAGGTATAATAACCCACATAGTTCAAAGGGGTGATGAATGAGTGTGTAAAAAAAGGCCAATGAACCAGATACATGTTCGGGGAATACGCATGGAGAGCGGCCCATCGTAAGAGGTAAACTCATGGGTGGATGGTTAAGGAAGTTGTGTGGATTATGTATCTTTAGCTGGTCGTGTGCCGCAAGGAGTAATTCTAGGATGAATGGAATGATATCACCGGGATGTGGTGGCCTAGGTTAGAATAAGGATGGATGATAGAGAGATTAATTATGAGGAGGATGAATGAGATGGAACTGAATTAAGGATGATTGTGAAGTTGGGATTGAGCCTCGAAGATACTTCCTACATATCCATGTGGAATGGAATCAATGTATGTGTAGTTTGGTTGGAAGATGGGACACCTGAGGAGGCATCCCATGAGAATTGGTGCATAGATGTGATCTAGAGGAAATAGAACCTTCATGTCGGGGCGTGATCTTCTCGGAACACATGGGATCGAGAGGTAGATCGGGATTAGTGATGAGTGAAGGGATAGAACCTCAAAGATTCCTCCTATGTATCCATATGGAAATGAATCCAAGTCCACATGGTTCATATGATGATTATATAGCATCGATTGGTGGGGTGGGGCCAACAGCTTACCCTTGGATGGGTTCACAAACGCTTACCGCAGTTTGGGGTTGACAAGGGCTTACCACTGGATGGGGTCACAATGGCTTACCGCTAGATGGGGTGGACAACGACATACCACTGGATGGGGTCAAAACTGCTAACTGTAGGATGGGGACACAGTGACATACCACATGATGGTGTCACAACGGCTTATAGATGGAATGGGTTGAACCTCAAAGAGGCTTCTTAAATACGATGTCTAGGAGATGATGATCAAAGCCCGCGTAGTTTAGTGGGAGTGGGAACTGATGTGAAGGGGGTCTGAACCAATGGGTAGTTGTCTTGAACATTAGAGAGGCTTCCTACATAACTTTCCTTGGCAATGATTCATGTCCATGTAGTTAATTTTGGATTTTATGGACCGACATGAAGATGGTCGGGACCAATGGATGGGGGGATTGAACCTCAGGAAGGCTTCCTACATAAAATTCATTGGAAATGTTCAAAGACCTCGTAGTTTAGGTAGGAATTTTTGAACTAATATAAAGATGGTTGGGTCCAATGGATGGTGGTATTGAACCTCAGGTTGGCTTCCAACATACATTACATTGGCATAGATAAAAGACCACTTAGTTCTGGAGGGTTTGGGGCTTACACTCTAGGCAACTCAGGTGCCGCTATAGAGTGGAAATGGTGAAGGGGGCTTTTGCTACGAGGTTTTCCAAGTGCCGCTATTGAGTGGAAATTGTGCATGGGGTATACACAAGGAAGCTACTTGTTGGACACTATGGTGCGATATTGGTGGATGGGGCTTACACAAGGAAGATGGTCGGGTGCCGATATAGAGCCGCAATGGTGGGTGGGGCTTGTGTAAGGAAGCTTCCCGAGTGCCGCTATGGAGTGACAATGGTGCAGGGTCTTACACAAGGATGTTTCATGGGAGCTGCTATGGAGTGACAATGGTGGATGGGGCTTACACAAGGAAGCCACCCATGTGCCACTATGGAGTTGCAATGGTGGATGTGGTATATGCAAGGATGTTGTTCGGGTGCCACTATAGAGTGGCAATTGTGGATAGAGATTACACAAGGGAGTTGCTCTAGTGCTGCTATGGAGCAGAAATGGTGTGTGGGGATTACACAAAGAAGAATCCCTAATGACTCTATAGAGCAGCAATGGATGGGGGTTATGCAAGGAAGCTACTTGAGAGCTGCTATGGAGCGGTAATGGTGAATGGGTCTTATGAAAGGGAGATACATGGGTGCTGCTATGGAGTGACAAAGGGGAATGAAGATTAAGGATGAATGCAGCCCATGTGCCACTATGGAGCGACAATTGTGAATGGGGATCACACATGTAAGCTGCCCGAGTGCCGCTATGGAGCGACAATGTTGTAAGGGTATTACACAAAGAAGCTGCCCGTGTGCTGCAATGGAGTGGGAGTGGTGAATGGGGATTACACAAGAATTCTTCCCTGGAACTGCTATGGAGCATCAATGGTGTGTGGGTTTACGCAAGGTAGCAGTTCGGGTGTTTCTATGGAGTGGAAATGGTGGATGGGGCTTGTTCAAGGATATTTCCCAGGTGTCGTGATAGAGCGACAACAGTGGATGGGGATTATGTAAAGAAACGACAAGGGTGCCACTATGGAGCGGCAATGGTGGATGGGGCTTCTGCATGGAAGTTGCCTTAGTGAAACAATGGAACGACAGTTGTGGATGGGGCTTACACAGGAAAGTTGCCCAGGTTCTACTATGAAGTAGTAATGGTGGATGGGGCTTGAATAAGAAAGTTTCATGGTTTCCGCTATGGAGAGAAAATGGTGCGGGGGCTTACTCATGGAAGTTTCCTATAATTTCTTCCTCATGTCTGGCCATTAGGTCATTCCAAATCACGGGTGGGTTGATGTATATAATTGGGGCCAACACCACTGCGCTAGTGTACAAGAGGGGTAATTCCAAGGGTGCCGAAATCAATCCGAAAAAGGGGGATGAAAAGATTGATTCACATTCCCATAATTCGGAACGTAGTGAGGGTGGCATGATGATGGAGGATAATTGTTGACCATGTTTGAAACACAACATCCATATCATGTTAGCCTAAAATAGGGACAAAAAAATGAGGAATGATTGTTGACCATTTTTGAATCACATGACCTGAATCAATGTGTCATCCTACGACATATGAGGCATTGGCCTAGGACATTAGGTGAGCCGATGAGGCTTGGGACTAGGCAGTTAGAGGGTCCATACAGACATGGTAGTGGATTAAGATATGAATGATGGAAATGAAAAGTGTGTGGTAGAGTGATGGAATGTTTGAACTAATTCCGAAGCTCTTGAAATTATGCCACTGTAATCATGGCATTAGGAATCTTATGCTTGGAGCATAAGGCATCTCTTGTTTGGGGTAATAGGCATCCTATGTTTTGAACATAGCGTGCACTACAATTAATTGTCATGTATATATGACTACTGGCATCTCATGCTTAGAGCATGTGGAATCTCTTGTCTAGACCAAGAGGCATCCTATGTTTGGGAAATAGGGACTACTATAGTTTAAAGTCATATAGATAGTACTATTGGAATCTTATTCTTAGAGAATTAGGAATTTATTTTTTGGAACAAGTGGCATCCTATGTTTGAAACATATGGAATACTATAGTTTAAAGTCATATAGATAGGACTCTTAGCCTCACAATCTTAGAGCATGAGGAATCTTTTGTTTGGAGCAAGAGGCATCCTATGTTTGGAAAATGGGGAACACTACATTTTGTAGTCATGTAGATAGGACTTCTGTCATCTCAGGCTTGGAGCATAAGGCGTATCTTGTTTGGAGAAAGAGGCATCCAATGAATGGAACATGGTAAATACTCTAGTTTAAGCTCATATATATAAGACTATTAGGAATCTTATATTTAGAGTGTAAGGCCTCTCTTGTTTGGAGCATGTGGAATCCTAATTTTGAGACATAGGGTATACTATAGTTTAATGTCATATAGATATGACTATTAGCATCTCATGCTTGGAGAAAATGGAATCTCTTGTCTGGAGCAAGAGGCATCCTATATTTTTCACATAGGGTACAGTACAGTTTATAGTAATGTAGATAGGACTGTTGTCATCTTACTTTTGGTGCATAGGGTGTCTCTTGTTTGGATTAAGAGGTATCCTGTGTTTGGAAGTTAGGGTCCACTATAGTTTATAGTAATGTAGATAGGACTGTTTTCATCTTATACATGGTGCATAAGGCATCTCTTTTTTTAGAGCATGAGGAATCCTATGATTGGAACATAAGGTGTACTACCGTTTAAATTCATATAGATAGGATAGTTGGAATCTTACAATTCTCACATAAGGCATCATTATTTTGGATCAAGTGGAATCTTATGTTTAGAACATAGGGTTCACTACAGTTTATAGTCATGTAGATTGGACTGTTGGCATATTAATATTGCCTCATAAGGAATATCTTGTTTGGAAAAACATGCATCTTATGTTTGCATCATAAGGTGTACTATAGTTTAAAGTAATATAGATAGGATTGTAGGCATGTTATGATTGAAGCATAAGGAATATATTGTTAGAAGCAAGAGGAATCCTATGTTAGGAATAAAGGATGAACTATAGTTTATAGTCAAATATATAAGACTATTAGGAATAAGGTGCCTAGCAATGGTTTGTGTTGGGACTTACATAAGGGCAGTCCTTTCTGGCTTAACTAGGAATATGAATCTATTGATGGGGTAAGGATTATTTTCTTGAGGAATGGTTCAACTAAAGGTACTCAGGTGGAATTAATAATGAAAATCTCAACTCATGACATAGGAAATAGACCATGAATAATATGTTGACTCAAGGTGTTTCATAGTGTGTAGAGGAGTAATCTAAATCATGGAATCCCATAGGTGGAAGGTGGCTATGCATAAGTGTACAATGGAAGTTCATGACCTCCCAACATGAAAAGTTTGCGGCGTGACACTCCATTTTTGATGGGGTTCAGTGACGATAGAGAAGGGACTGTCCAAGAGGGCCAGGACAAAAGCCTAGAAATAACCCTGAGTGGGGGTGCAGGGGGGTAGCCCTCACGGTATGGACCAACGGGCGTGGAGGTAGGATCATCAAAATGGATAGGTCTTCGCGAAGTAGCTTCATTGAGCAATGTGGCTCGTAGAACATGGGGTATCAGGAATCACCTTCACGATGGCCTCGCAGTGTAGATATGAGAAAGAAGCTTCTCGCAGAGCACGGAATCACAGTTCAGCTTCGTGAAGAAAGCTGCTCACTGATCATGGACTCGTGGAGTAGCTTCAGGAAGGAGGTTTCTTGTGGAGCATGGATTTGCAGAACTCGGGAGCTCCGTGAAGTGGGACTGATCTACCACCCGAGGGGTTGCTTAACCTTCCGTATGAAGGGTGGTGGCCTAGGTATTTATAAAGGGGAGGTACCATGAAGCAAATATCGTTCGGCATGAATCAAATGCTTGCACTGCTGTAGGTTCGAGAACAAAAATGGGGTTCATGGAGCATCCCACCTTCATGCACTGCGGCGGGTTCGCGAACGTTAAAAGGGTTTTGTGGGGCATCATGCCTCCTCGCTCCATGGCTGGTTTGCGAATGGGATTTGCAAACCAATTTTCCATCCCAACATCAAATGTTCATAACACCTAATCTGTAAATCTATTTTGGCTCAATGACCTATCAAATCAGAGCTTGAGAAATGGGCTAGGATAATGGATCATGTATGGATGCATTTCAAATATTTTATGGATGTGTTTTCTGGTACCAATATCTTTAATAAAATTATGTAACATATAAATTTATATCATATGATATTATACTAGAACTATAATATACCAATGTATCATTATGCATTCATTCCATTAAATATGAATAAGAAATGAATGTTACTTTCATGCGTATGTACGGCTTACCGTCTCCATGAATGGTGTATTTCATTTCTTATATTTATATGTTATTTAATATTATTAATACAAACATATACAAGATATATTTGATATATAATATATCTAAATCATGAATATCATTATTTAAGTAACTAAATTTTGACCACATGAATAACTTGTCATTATAATAAGTTGACTTCTAACTCAACTACCAAATATCGACAAAATGACGATTATTAATATAAATGACTGCATAATATTTATAACATGGTACTAAGTGATATAAAATGGATAATAAACTTGAAAAATGTTCCTATGCAAGTATAAATTATCTTTACCTTATTATTCAGTATATTAATGAACGAACGTGTCATGTCAGACATGAGGTAAGGGGTTTCATATCTCACTTTTAATTCCGTGAGATTTCCATTGTTCGACACTTTTCTATTTCATGTAGTGTGTTTTGTACTAAAATTTGATATATATTATCAATATTATCTTTAAATTCATGGTATTATTTGATAGATTTGGTGGTTATTAACTTTTGGTCATACAACTTGATTAATTACAATGTGGTAAAGGGTTTTCACTCACTTTTTATTCCAATGAGATTCATCTTATATTTTACACTATTTCATTTTGTGTGGTGTATGTACTACCAATAATTTTATTATTTCTTTAATATAATTTAATTGATGTGTATTTACTTATTCATTTTATTATCCTTCTTTCATGGGGTGTATGTTCCATATGTTACCAAATTGGTAAGGGGCCTTTCACCCTACTCTTTTTTAAAGAATTATTTTTGTTATGTCTTTAAATTTACAACTTCTTATTTTGGGATATGTTCTTATATATCCTTAATGATGTAAATATTATGTCCAAGTGATGATATTCCTTTTTCTCCCTCATCAAAACATTTTCTAAATTTTAATTTGATGATGTTAGGCAGTCAAATTTCTATAAGAGAACTTCTTAACCCAATTTCAATTCGTTGGGGTTAAACTTTTACTTGTGGATTATGTCATTCTATGAAAATGTTTGAATGAACTCTGATTGTTTTACACTGAATATCAAATCTTAGTGAGTTTATTTATATTTTTCACACATAATTAGATAATTGATTTATCATTAATCGAATGATAGCGTCAATATAATGTATTTCATTTCTATTAACAATCCATTGAGACTTCATTGTTGTTATGCGCAAAATCATTTTTATATGGTGTATATAATGCCATTTGACATATTATATCATGAATCTCCTTAGTATCACGATATTATAAGATTTGATTAATGTTATTACTCAATTATTTGTATTCATTCATCTCTCATTTGGTTAGGAACTCTTTAAATTAAATATCATTTTAAATTTTTTAAAGATTTATTCTTATAAATATTTATAATTATTGTCCATGTTTTAAAAATGGTTTTAACAATATATTTATACGGACATTATTGTTTTTAAATTTTAGTTCCATTAAAATCTTCAATATGTAATGGGACATTTGGATTTAAAAATCACTTTATTAAAAAAATCGCTTTGAAAATGGTTTGATAAAGCATTGATTAAATTAGTATCTTGAAATGATATATCGTGATTGAAATACTGAAATGTTATCATTCCTTTATACTTACTTTATGTTTTATGAATATTTTATTGTTATTGGTCATTTTTTTATTATATGGGTGTTTACATGTTAAGCTTCGAAAGGGTGAGCCCGAGAAAGATCTCCAACGCATTGGGTAATGTGACAAAGATAAATGTGAATGTTTCTTCTCAGATATTGAGGTAATATACTATGATGTGTATTCCAATTTAACTCAGCATGTAGTTCTGATATATCTAAAATGTAAATATGTTATGTATTCCACAAGTTACCTATATGATTTATGATTTATGTACATGATTCTTAAATATTATGATTTCATGCGGTATGTTATGATTGAAAAGTATGGATTCATTGATTTCTATTTATTGATGGGATGATTTTTTCTTTCCTTCTAACTCTTACTGAGATTTTTATGGTAATATCATGTTTTTAAAATGTTTTCCATTGGACTTATAGATGAATAAGGGTCAAGGACGGGATCAAAGAAAATTCATGGTGTTAAAAAATGGAAGTAGACATGTTTTTTATGAGTTTTTTATTTTACGATAAAATGGATACTCAGTAGTAGTGTCTACAAGTATTATTGAAGTAGATATGTAATAGTTATGGCATAATTTTCTATAAATCTTAACATAAAAATATCCTTAATGTTAATTCTTGACTTAAATCCAAATTATGTAATGTTTTAAGGCCGTGTCCTAATAGTGGGTATCAGAGGTCAGTTTAGAAAACATTATGGATTAAGAGTTTTCATTAAACACATGGTTAGTCCTTATGTCTATTATTTCTGTTAAATACCTGTTTTATAAATTTTTTTGATTATGGAATGTCAGTTACAAATTGAAGGAGGAAGATATAAAATGACATTCCTATCTCATCCACATAACAAGATTTCCATAATTATTGCAAAGTCATGTTCAGATGATAGTGAAACATTTTCTACCATATAACTCACTTCAATGTAGTTTTTTGAGATATCAAACACCTCCATTATACCTCGATATCATCATGGATCACATGTTTTATGTAATCAAATATTATTTTCTCAATATTCTCATATTTTCAATAAATGTAAATATTATCAATGAATATTAAAATATTTTATATAAGCACAAGATTTTGAAGATTATTACGTTTTAGAAAACATTTCTCAAGAAGGAGAACCTTACACAACCTATTTATATATTCTTTTACAATATAGTCTCTCAGCACATACTTATGGTATATTAAAAGGACCATTGATTGAATTTTTCATATCAAATTTTGTCTTAATATTTTATAATAATCATGTTTAATCAAATGTTTGGAAATTATATCTCATGCCTGATTATTTTTCGAAACTGTTTTTCTGCAAACACCCATATGACCCAAGTTGTACAAGGATTATTTTGATGAAGGAAGCAAATGTTATTGAAGGATCTCTAAATAATTGTTGTAGTTCATGGATCTTCATCCCACGTGAACAACATGATGATGTAACCATGTGTACACAATGATCATGGTATGATGATGTTTCTATTGGGAATAGTTTTATTTTATCATCTGGAGGAGAAATAAATGACAATATATATGATGTTTAGGTATTAATTTGTTTGGATAAAAATGAAAGGTATAAGAAAACCATTGAGTTTAAAACATGTTAGGGTTATTTTTTAGTTTTTTAAAATGGAAAACCTGTACGATTGGTGACAACCCATCACGTTTGGAAAGGCCGTAGGAATTAATCCTACAAATGAAGGGTGACTAGGGTGCATTGCCTACCACTTTCTTACATAACATCCCTGGTTAGTATTTCATATTACTTTATGTTATATGATTTTAGGTATCACTAATAAGTTGGTTTTGGGAACATTTGTTTTATCAAGTTGATATCCTAAATAAAGGAAAATAATTTCGTGATTATGTGATAAAGGTTATTTTAGAAGATTTTTTCTCTTTTGAAAACATTGTATGGTTAAGGGAAATATAATACTATGGGATCTCATTTGTGGAGTAATGGATGAAATCTTATTTTCTAGAAATCTATTTTTTATTGTATATATATGATAATTTGGATTATTTATTTAAATGATTAACCTATCATGGTGAAAAAGTGATTAGGTTATTTAATTTTCAGTGTGAGACTTTAAGTGTAACTGGTGTTATTTGTAGATAAATGTTATGATTTATCTTAGAATACAATGTTACTAAATCCTTGTGAGATTTGGGATTCAATTTTAGTTTGGATTACATTGAATAATTTTATGGGCAATTGATTATTGAATGGCCTTGGTTTATCTTTTTGTATTTCTTGACAAATTTTGGAGATTAAGAGTAGTTTTTCATTTTGTAGAAGATTATCCATTTTAGATATTATCTGATCATGTACTAACAATTTTTGTTTCTGTTAATTTCTAAATACATAGGGAAAATATGGTTCATTTTTTTGATGTATATGTGATTCTCTAGAAGTTTATTATAGTTCTTTCAATGTGAACAATCCATCTTAAATACTCATGGTTTGGAGAAAAGATGAGTTTGTGGTAGAAATCTAGTAGAGGATGAATGATTACATAAAAAGTAAGTATGGTTCCTTATGTTCTTATTTAACATCTTAAGTAAATTCCTCCACATTATGAAATGACACCTAAAATAAATACATTGTCCATTAAATTTTCCTATTGAGTAATCAAAGTCCATTTAACCCATCAAATGGTTGTGATTTTCTGGTGGTTTACTTTTTATTAATGATTTTTATACCACCCTCCTTCAAACCTTTATGGTTTTTTTCCTCTTCCATATCCATGTTTTCTTACATAGAATCCTAGTATGAGCTATCTCAGGTGACGTTTTTATTTAATTTTCTTTTTTTTTAAAGTGACATTTTTATTGACTCCTTTTATGATGTGGTACATTCAATAATGTTTCCAAGCACTATATTAAAATTGTGAGGACATAATTCCCAAAACAGGGGATGGATATAACATCCAAAAAATATGAAGAATATAAAAATTTCATATTTATTAAAATTTGTGAATTAAATATTAATTTTACTTTAAAGGGGATTCTATATTCGATGGTGTACCAGATACGCAAAAACGGGATTCTTTGAAATCATATATAGCCCACAATGCTGAGTCATACTGAAAAGTAATAATATTATATTATATTAAATAGTAGTTAACAGCTATCCATAGATTTAACAGGAATGGATAGAACTAACTACAATATGGATATACATGTTTGTTAAATTTTTTTACATTTACCCTATAAATTTTAGAGGATTAAAGTAAGAAAGAATCTGACGTTAAGCATAAATACTCTAATATTCATTATAAGGTCTATTTACCACCTTTTTATGGATATCCCTCATAAAATATAGATTTAGTAACTTTTATATGTTCTATTTGAATAAATATAATTTCTCTTTATAATCGGGACATCAATATATATTTCGGTAAATGTTTTCTATTTTCTAATAAAAATCATTTTTATGAATAGTGAAAAATAATGTATCTTCATTCAATACTAACTTTAAATATAATTTATTTATATGGTTAGATTATATTTTTTATTGGTTTTAATGTGTAATTATATTATGTTTTTACTATTTAGCCCAATTTTGGTAATTTAATGTAATTTTTCTTTGACTTTGTTCATAAATAAGTGTCAATCTTGTGATAGTTATTATTTATTTTAAACACGCTTTTTGTTTTCACAGTGGTAAATAATTTTAAATTAATTTTCTCGACTTCTATTTTTTGAATATAAAAAAATTTATTCCATATTTGGAATCCTGAGGTCCAAAATCTGTAAATAAGTAACTGGTTTTTTAGACATTATGAATACTGACAACAGTAATTTTTTTATTTACAATGTTTAAAGGGTAAATCTGGTAAATAAAGGTTACAAAGTATTATAATAATAATAATAATAAAGTATCCTTAAATGTTTCTTAATCATATTTGGGGATGAATTTTTTACCATGGGCCTCCTTGGGACGATTGTGGAACCCCATGGAGCCACATGGGAGTGATAATGACATTTTATATTAATTAATTTAAATTGATGAGAAAAATGACCAATGGATATAATTTTTAGTAAATAAATTATTATATGGGGATATATAGGTTATATATTCGACTATAAATAGTTATTTTAAAGCTAAAATAATTTACTAAATCATGGAAATTTCTTATAAATTTTAGAAATCAAATAAAAAAATACTTATTACACATTAATGATGCAGTGATTGCGTCATTGTTGAATGATTTATATAAATAATATTATAAATATTAAAAAAATATCCAAAACCTATAAAATTATAACTGGATGATTTAATTTCGACCATGAGTCATCTTATATTCAACTTTAATAGGTTTTGGACCTTTTGAAACTGAGAATCATTATATAATAAACATATAATGTTTAACATTTCTAAAGAACCCTCCTCCCTCTTATAAAAATCCCTCACTTATAATGCATTAATTAAACTTCTCAAGCACTTGGATCATACAAAATATATCCAAATATACTCCCTACATCCCACTAATCATCCTAGAATCCTTCCCATTGGTAGTAGAAAACTCAATTAATCCTTTTTGTTCAAACTGAAGGGAGATTCCCGATTTAAAGGTAATGTCTTCTCTTAAGTTCGTCTATTTTTTAACTTCTCTAACCCTCAAAACAGTAATTATTACATTTTTTATAACAACACATGTTTTATAAATATAATAAGTTTTTTTTTATGACAAGGATTCAAACTACACTTTCACAAACCTCTATCTAATATCTAATGAACATACTGTTTCCGTGGACGGTGAACTACTGCATCACGAAACGATGATTGTTCAATCTTCTCCTACCACCTCTTATGGTGGCCATTAAAAAGGAAATATATTTATATGTGATATAAATTATATTGATATTTTTTCAATTCATCTGTATTTTTCATTTATATAATACCTTTATGGTTTCCAAATTGGGTAAATACGATTATTTCATTTGAGGAAGTGCAGACTACTGCCCCCTCAAGGTGATATGTTTCGTTCATTACATACATGGAACATATAGAATACGGTTTTAATAAAATTTGGTAACATATATATATCATAAGATATTATTATAGAATTATAATATACCTATGTATCATTATGTTTTCATTCTATTAAATATGAAATTGAAATTAACGCAGTGTTCATTTGTACATACATCTTATCATGTCAATGAATGGTGCAGTTCATTTCTTATCATCAAATGTTATGTAATATTATGAATAAATACATATAATTTATATAATGGATATATAATATATCTAAATCGTGAATATCACTCTGGAAATAATGGAATATTGACCACATGAACAACTTTGAATTTAAGATGTTCATTTTTGATTCAAGTACCAAATATCAATAAAACAAACATTAATAACACAAATGATTTCATAATAATAATAACATGGTAATAAGTTATATAAAAGGATGAATGGATGTAAAAATGTATCTTAAGTTAGTAGAAAATATCTTTAGCTTATTATTCAGGAGATTAAAGGGCGAATGGGTCAAGTCGGACACAAGGTAAGGGGTTTCTTATCTCACATTTAATTTCATGAGATTTCCATTCTTCACCACTTATCTATTGAATGTAGTGTATTGTGTATTTCCATTTGATATATATTATCATGATTATATTTAAATTCATGGTATTATTTTATTTATTTTGTGGTTATTAACTTTTTTTCATATGACTCGATTGTTTACAACATAGAAAAAGTTTAGCTACTCAATTTTTATTCCCGTGAGATTCATGCTATATTTTTCACTATTTTTTTGTGTGGTGTATGTACTACCCATTATTTTATTATTTGTGTAATATAATTTAATATATGGGTGTTTAAATCTTCATTATATTATCCTTCATTCTGGGGGTTTATGTTTTTTATGTTACCAAATTAGAAAGGGAACCTTTCACCCTCCTCTTTTTAAAAGACTTATTTTTTGTTATGTCTTATAATTTATATGGTCTTATATTGGGATATGTACTTATATATCCTTATTGATGTAAATTTTATGTCCTAGTAATGAGATATCATTTTCTATATAATTATCTCTTTTTATTAATTTTAGTGTGACGTTGTTAGGCAGTCGAATTTCTATAAGAGAACTTATTAACCCCATTTTAATTCTTTAAGGTTAAACATGTACTTATTGATTGTATCATTTTATGAATATGTGTGGAATACCTCTAAAATTTTTACACTGAATATCAAATCATATTCCATGTATTTTTATCATTCACATGTAATTTTATAATTTATTTTTCCGTAATCGAATGATATCATGTTTATAAGGGATTACATCTCAAATTAAATTTCATTGAGACTTCATTAATGTTATGCACCAATTTAGTATAATATGGTTTATATACTGCCATTAGAAATATTATATCATGAATCTCAATATTATCATGATATTATATTCTTTGATTTATGTTATTCCTTAATTATTTTTATTCAAGCGTCTCTCATTCGGTAAGGAGCTATTTTACTAAAATATAGATTTAAATGTTTTAAATACTTATTCTTATAAATAATTCTCATTAATGTTCTTGATTTAGAAAATAATTTAAGGGTTTATTTATATAGACATTATTGTTTTAAAATTTTAATTATTTTAAAATCTTCAATGTGGTATGGGACACTTCGATTCAAAAAACACATTAATAAATAAATGATTTTAAAAATGGTTTGATAAAGCATGGATTATGTTAATATCATGAAATGATATATCATGATTATGATGTGGAACTGTTATATTTCCATTATGATTGTTTTATATTTTATGAATATGTTATGATTATTTGGAATTTTTTAGGTATACAGGTGGTTCTATGATAAACTTAGGGTGGGTTTTCTCGAGATAGCTCTCAAATGCATTGGGTAATGTGACAGAGGTAAACATGAATGTTTCACCTTAGAGATTTATGGAATATACTATGATGGTTAATGCAACATAACTCCCTATGTAGTTCTGATAGCTACAATGTAATTATGTTATGTATGACTCAAGTTAACTTTATGATTTATGATTTTTATGTGTTATTAATTAAAAATATTATTTCTTGAGGTATGTTATGATTCAAAAGCAAGGTTTCATTAATTTTTATTTATTTATGGTCTAATGTTTTCATTCCTTATAAACAAAAATGGTATTTTTATGCTCATGTTGTGTTTTTGAAATTTTTCCACTTTACATGATGATGAATGAGGCTCATGGATGGGATTAAAGAAAATTCATGTTTTCTAAAACATAGAACTAGAAAATTTTTTTCTTATGAGATTTTATTTTACGACAAAAAATAGATACTGAGTAGTAGTGTCTACATGTAATATTAATGTTGATATTTAATTTTTATAGAATAATTGTTAAAAACACTAAATCTGATAATATACTCAATGTGACTTCTTGACTAAAGTCATGATTATGTAAATTTTTAAGGTCATGTATTTATAGTTGGTATTAGAGGTCGGTTTAGAGAACATTAGGGAATAAGAGTTTTCATTAAACACATGGTTAGTCCCTATTTAAATTATTTAAGATAAATCATTGTTTTATCAATTTTTTTGATCATGGAATGTCGGTTACAAATGGATGGATGATCGTAAAAGACATTCATATCTCTTCCTGATAACATGCATGCTATAGTTATTGAAAAGTCATTTTCAGAAGATGGTGAAACTATTTCTATCAGACAACTCTCTTCCACGATGTTATTTGAGATATCAAACACCTCCAATATACTATGATACCATCATAGATCATGGGTAATATTTAATCAAATACTATTTTCTCAAAATTCTAAAATTTTCAATAAAGGTAAACATAATCAAAGAATTTTTATATATTTTACCTTATCAAATGATTTTGGAGCATATTATTATTTTGAAAATGGTGCTGAAGAATGAGACCCTTTCACATCCTATTTATATAAGCTTTTAGAATGTAGTATCTCAGCACATAATTATTGTATTTTACAAGGTCCATTGATTGAATGTTTTAACACAAATTCGGTCTGACAATTTTTTAAAAATGATTTTTTATAATGTGTTTTGAAATTATATGTCATTCATTATAATAATCTGAAATTTATTTTCTGTGAACACCCATATGAACCATGTTGTACACGGTGTATTTAGATGAAGTAATAAAATGATTTTGAAGGATACGTAAATTATTATTGCAACGAATGGATCTTCTACCTATGTGAACAAGAATATGATGATACCATATGGACACCATGATCAAGGTATGATGTTATTTCTATTGGGAATAGTTGTATTTTATTATGTGGTGGTAAAAAAATGACAATATATAAGATGTTGTGGTCTTAATGTATTGGGATGAAAATGGAAGGTATAATAAAACAATTGATTTTAAAACATGTTAGGGAAATTTTTAGATTTTTATTAAAAGGACAACTCGTAAGATTGGTGACAATATGCCGTCACTGGAAATTCCACAAGAAAAAATCCCACAACCGAAGGGAGATAAAAGTGCATCCCCTTCCACTATCCTACATTAAGTCCCTAGATAGTATGAATTATTCTTTTAAGATCAATGATTTTATGGATCAATGATATGTTTATTTTGGGAACTTATGTCTTATCAAATATATATCTATAATATAAGAAAATGATTTGATGATTATGTGATAATGGTTAACGTAAATGATGTTAGCTTTTTTGGAAACATTATATGCTAAGGGAAATAGAATACTATGGGATTTTATTTGTTGAGTTTTGGATGAAATATTATTTTTAAAGAATTAATTTTCTTATTGTAGACATAAGAAAATTTTGTTTATTTATTGAGATGATTAACCTATCTTGGGAATACATGATTAGGTTAACTACTTTTCAGTATGAGACTTTAAGAGTAACTGATGTTAAATGGAGATAATTGTTAAGATTTATCCTAGAAGACTATGTGATTAAATTCTTCTAAGATTTGGGTTTCAATCATAGTTTGGATTACTATGAAGAAATTTATGTATATTTTTGTATCCAATGGTCTTTGTTGAAATTTGGTTTTTTTTTGACAAATTATAGAGATTAAGAGTAGTTTTTATTTTTTGTAAAAGATTATCCATTTTGGGGATTATACGATCATGTACTAAGCATTTGTGTTTTGGATAATATCTAACTACCTAGGAAAAATTTTGTTCATTTTTTATGGATTATGTGATTCTCTAGAAGTTTATTATAATTATTTCAATGTGAAAAAGTCATCATGAATACTCATCGTTTGGATAAAAGAGGAGTCTGTGCTTGAAATATAGAAAAGGATGAATGATTACATGAAAAGTAAGTATGTTAACTTATGTTCTTATTCAAGCTCATAAATAAATTCCTTAACCTTATGAAAAATAACTTAAAACAAAAAATTTGTCTATTATCTTTTCCTACTGGGGAATCAATGACTATTTAACCCATCACAATTTTATTATTTTTTAGTGGTTAACATTATCCTAATCATGTTTTCTACCACTCTCCATAAAACCATGATGGTATGTTTCTCTTCCAAATCTATGTTCTCATACATGGAATCCTAGTATGGGCCATCTCAAGAGAACTTTTTATTTCTCATTATTTCATTTAATGTAATATTTTTATTGACACTTTTTCTGATGTGGGACTTTAAATAATGTTTCGAAGCCCAATTCTAAAATTGTGAGGACATGTTTCACAAAAGGGGGGATGGATGTAACACTCCAAGTAAATAATGAATATAATAAATTTATATTTAATAAATTTTTTTAATTAAATATTAATTTTACATTTATAGGGATACTATTTTTTATGGTGTACCCGATACCCAACAATTGGTTTATTTGAAATCTTATTGTGTCCACTACGCTGAGTCGTAATGAAAAATAATAATGTAATATTATTTTAAGTTGTAGTTAATGTCTAGAAATTTTATTGGTGGGAATGGACAAAACTAACTAAAATATGAATATACATATTTTCTAAATGTTTTTAGATTTACCCAATAAATTTTAGTGGCTTAAAATAAGAATGAATCTGATTTTAAGCATAAATACTTTAATATTTATTAAATAGTCTATTTACATACTTTTGATGGAGAACATTTTTAAATCTATTTCTGGTAACTTTTATATGTTTTATTTGACAAAATGAAATTCATGTTTAGAATAGGGACATCAAAATTAACTTTCGGTATGATTTGGGAATATTTATGATAAAAATTGTTTTTTTATATTAAAAAATACACTATTTTAATTCAAAATTGCCTTTTAATATAATATATTTATTATGATAGATTGTATTATTAATTGGTTTTAAATTTTAGATATATTATTTTTTACCAGTTTATCAAATTTTGTTAATTGGATGTAATTTCACTTTGAAATTATATATAAATAAGTGTCAATCTTTTTATAGTTATTATTTCTTCAAAATTTTCTATTTTTTATGATATAGGAAATTAATTTTAAATTAATTTCGACCACTTATATGTCTTCAATTTGGAAAAATTTATTCCTCATTTTAAATCAGTAGGTCCCTATTTTGTAAATAGGTAACTTTTGTTTCTAGTCATTATGAATATTTACTTCAGTAAAAATTTTATTTACTATGGTTAGAAGGTAAATCTAGTAAATAAGGGCATCAAAATATTATTATTATAATATTAAATTATCCTAACAAGTGTCCAAATACTAATTTTTTACACATTACCATCCATGGTCACCCATAGGTCAATTTTGGGACCCTATGGATCCACATTGGATGAGATAATGAAACATTATATTAATTAATTTAATGTAAATAAAAAATTGAAAAAACATATATATTTTAGTAAATCAATTATTACATAGAGTTATATAAGATATATCTTTTAATATTAATATTCATTTAATAGATGAAAAGATTTTATACATCATGATATCTTTTTATAATTTGTATATATCAAATAAAAATAGTATTTATGACACAATAATGATGCATTGTTTACATCATTGATGAATGATTTAAATAAATAAGATTATAAATATTAGAACAATATCCAAAACCATTCCAATTCTTATTTGATGATTTTATTCAGAACATGATTCATATTATATTAATCTTTAATATTTTTTGGTCCTTTAGAAACCGAAAATCATTATATAATAAATTAATATTTTTAAACATTCCTAAAGAGCCCATCCTTCCCCTTATAAAAATCCCTCACTTTTAATACATTCCTCACAATTATAAATCTCCTTGGTTCATCCAACCTCAGCCCAATTATACTCTCTATATCACTCTAATCCACTTATAAGATTTCCCCTTAGCATAAGTCAATTAAATTAATCCTTTTTGTTCTAACCTAAGAGAAATACTCACTTTAAAGATAACATATTATCTTAAGTTGTATTGTTTTATTTTATTCTCCTACCCCTGAACTATTTGATTCCTATATTTTATAACAACACAATTATACTAAATATAAATGGTTTTTGTTATGATCATTATTCTAAATACAGTTACAAACACCTCCACCTAACGGGAGAAGAACACACTATTTCTGTGGATAGTGAACTAATGCCTCACGAAATGATTATTGTTCAATCTTCTCCTACCACCTATTATGGTGGAAATTAATATGGAAATTTATTTATATTTGATATATATTATATTTATATTTTTTATATGTTTTCGTATTTTCTATTTATAGAATACCTTTATGGTTTCCATAGTTGATAAATACTATAATTTCATTTGAGGATGTGCGGTCTACCGCCCCCTCGTGGTGATATGATTCTTTCATGACATACATCAAATGTATAAAAGATGGAATTAATAAAATTGTGTAACATATATATATCATATGATATTATACTTTAATTATATTATACCTTTTTATCATTAAGTATTAATTCCATTATAAATGCACTAGAAATGAATGTAGCGTTCATGCGTATATACGACTTACCTTCTCTGTGAAAGGTTCATTTCATTTCATATCTCCAAATGTTATGTAATATTATAAATAAATAAATAAAAATTATATATATGATATAAAATATATTTAAATCATGAATATAATTCTATAAATAATGGAATTTTGACAACATAAACAACTTTTAATTATTAGAAGTTCATTTTTGACTCAACTACCAAATATCGACGAAATGACCATTATTAACATAAATTGATTCATAATATTTATAAAATTGTAATAAGGGATATAAAAGGAATAATATAGAGGAAAATAATTTTATGATTTTAGAAATTAACATTATATTATCATTCAGGATATTAATGAATGAAAAAGTCAAGTCAGACAGGAGGTATGAGGTTTCTTATCTCACATTCAATTCTGTGATATTTCCTTTATTCTCCATTTACCTATTTCATGTAGTGTATTTTTACTACCATTTGATATATATTATCATGATTCGCTTTATATTCATGGTATTATTTGATTCATTTAGTGGTTCTTAACTTTTGGGAAAAGGACTTGACTGATTTCAACATTGTAATGGTATTCATCTCAATATTTAATCCCGTGAGATTCATACTATATTTGCCTCTATTTTCTTTTGTTTGGTGTATATACTACATATTATTTTATTATTTGTGTAATATAATTTAATTTATTTTCATTAACATATTCATTATATTATCGTTCATTCATGGGCTCTATGTTTTGTGTATAACAAAATGGGTAAGGGATCTTTCACCATCATCTTTTTAAAAGTTTTATTTTTTGATAAGTATTTTAATTTACATATTCATATTTTGGAATATGTTCTTTTATATTCTTATTCATGTAAAATTTATTTCCTAGTGATGAGATACCATTTTCTCTCTCACAACCTCATTTTCGTAATTTTAATGTGACGTTGTTAGGAGGTCTAATTTTTATAAGAGAACTTCTTAACCTAATTTCAATTCATTGGGGTTAATCTTGTACATGTTTATTATGTTGAGCTATAAATATGTGTGAATATCCTATGACTATTTTACACAGAATATCAAATCATTTTTAGTGTATTGAAATTATTTCCACATAATTATATAATTGATTTATCCTTAATCTAAAGATACCATTTTTAAAAAGGATTTCATATAAGGCCCCATCCTTAAACCTTACTTAATATTGAATTAAATGAATAATTCACATTGAGGATCTTTTCAGGTTTAGAGTTTTAGAGAATTAGATCATAAAACATTCATTACATTCCACATTTAACAAAGTTGTTACATAAAATATAGTATTCATTTTTCCCATCAATGGAAACATATTTAAAATAAAACATGGAATCTTTCTTGACACTTCCTTGACACAATCATCACATCATGTACCTTTCCCTTGACCTGTGAAAAACATTTCAAAAATGTGGGATGAGCATAAAAAGCTCAGTAAGGGATATAAAAAATATAGAAAGGAAACATGAGTACATATATACATAAGAATGAAGTCATACTTTACCCATAAAACATAAGTACTTTAACATACATCATCAAATCATGAATAAATCATAGAAATCATAAGACATAAAGGTAACATGAGGCATTCAAAACATCTTACGTAGGGAGTAACCCTCTTGTTTATGTTTGGAATACCCATCACAGTATATTCCCTAAATCTCTTCAGAGAAACCTCAATGTTTAACCCCTTCGCGTTTCCCAATGCATTGGAGAGATATATCGGGCTCACCCTCCTTTAGATAATCACGGAACCAACCGTCTTCATAACAATGCCCAAGAACCATAACATAATCGTATCACATAATACATTTATTAAGGAGACATACCATTTCCTTTTTTCAACCACAAGATATCAATAAAACACATTGATATAAAAAAATTATGAAAACCATTTTCAATACCAAAATAAAAGAATAGTAAAACATAGTATTAATTTTTCATTCAAAAAAATGTATGGATTGTAGAGGAAGCCGAAACTCAAATAATGGTCACGGCGGCAGAGAAGTCCTTGTCGCCGAATACGTACGACAAAAACATTCACTTTTGTCATTTAGTAAAATGATTCGTATAAAAAAGATTCCTTTTGGATAAATGTAAAAGTCAAAGGGGTTTATACACCATATAAAAGAAATTTGTGTATAAAACAAAATATGCCTCAATGAAAGGATATTGAGACGATGTCCCTTACAAAGACAGTATCCTTGGATTAAGGATAAATCAATTACATAATATTGTGTGACAAAAGAGTACACCAAATATAAGTGGATATTTAGTGTAAAAAAATCCGATGAAATTCAAACATATTCATAGAACAACATATACAAGGAGTACAAGTTTATCCCCAAGAATCAAAATTTGGTTAAAAAGTTCCCTTACAAAAATTCGACAGCCTAATGGCGTCACTTCAAAATTCAGAAAAATAGTTGATGAGAGATAAAAAGGGTATCTCATCACTTGGAAATAAAATTTACAACAATACAGATATAGAAGAACATATCCCAACATAATAGTATGTTAATTAAATGACATAAAAAAAGAAGTCTTTTAAAAATAGGATGGTGAAAGGTTCCCTTACCTACTTGGGTAACATTCGAAACGTACACCCCATTGAAGAAGGCTCATACAATGAATATGTAAATACCAATAAATGAAATTATATTATACAAAGAGTATAATAATGGGAAGTACATACACAACTCAAAGGAAATAGTGGAAAATGTAACATAAATCTCATGAGAATAAAAGTGAGATGAAAAATCCCTTATGAAAACTCAGCAGCCTAATGGCACCACTTAAAACTTACAAGAATGGATTGATGAGACAAAATAGGGTATCTAATCATATTTAAATAAAATTTACATAAAGAGGAATATAAAATAACATCCCCCAACATAACAAATATGATCTTAAAAGAAGTGACATAAAGGAGAGTACTTAAAAAAATAGAGAGGTTGGATCTCTTACGAAAATTCGACACCCTAACAGCACCACTCAAAACATCCAAAATGGATTGATAATAGAATATAGGCTCTCCCATCATATGAAAATAAAACATAAATTAATATTAATATAAAATAACATCCCAATCATAATATATATTAGATTAAAAGGAATGAAAAAAAGAGTGTACTTAAAAAGAAAGAGAGGTGTAGGATCCCTTACGAGAATTCGGCAGCCTAACGGCACCACTTCAAAATTCTAAAAAAAGGAATTGATGAAAGTAAGAGGGCGTATCTAATCATATAAAAATAAAAATTATAGTATGGTTAATATAAAAGAACATCCTCCAACATAAGAACATGTAGAATAAATGAAATGACATAAAAGAGGGTACTTGAATAGAAAGCGAGAGGTCGGATCCCTTACCTCAAGTCCGACTTGTCTTGTTTGTTTCGTTATATTCCTGAATAATAAACGTTGGTCAATTTATAAATGCTTAAGGTACTCCTTTAAATATTATTATTCAGTTAATATCACATATTATAATGTTATAATAATTGGTTAATAATGTGAGTTCATATCAGACGTTTTTGTCGATGTTTGGTACATGAGTCAAAAATGAACTTGTTTGAAAATGATTGTCCATGTAGTTATAAGTAAATCATCCCCAGAATAATATTAATGATTTAAATATCATATATATCCAGTAAATATTAATTTTATACTACTCCATAACATTTGGAGATAAAAAGAAATGAAATTCACCATTCATGGAGATGGTAGGCCGTACGTACGCATGAACGCTACTTTCATTTCATTGACATATTAATGGAATTAAAAACAATTGAGATAAATATATATATATTATAATTCCAGTATAATATATATGTTATATAGGTCACATAATTTCATTGATTTAATTATTTATACATTCTATTTATTGCATGAACGAGTCATATCACCTGAGGGGGCGGTAGTCCACACTTCCTCGTATGAAATTATCGCATTTGAACAACATGAAAAGCATAAAGATATGTTTTAAATATAAAATACAGAATCATATGGAAAACATAAATACCATATATATGATATATAAAATACAGTTACATAATAATGTCCACCTTTAAAGGTGTTAAAATAATATTGAACAATCATCGTTTCGTGAGGCAGTAATTCGCCATCCACAGAAACAATATCTTCTTTAACAATTAGATGGATGTGTGTGTAATTTTAGCCCGAATCCTTCTTATAACAACATCCTAGTATATTTATGATACTATTGTTGTTACAAAAGAAAGTAATAAAGAGATTTTAGGGGGTTTGAGAATCAAAATAAAATATATGAACACAAGAGAAGACACTCCCTTTAAATCGGGTAACTCTTTTTGATATGAGATCAAAGGCTTCATTGAAAAAACTTCTGACAAAGTGAGGCTTCTAGGAGTAAGATAGGGATGTGGAGAGACAAAATGGTCTTGTGTTTTCCGAGCAAAAGGTTTGAGAGGTGTGGCTAAGGTGGAATAGGTGGGGGCCTTTTATAAGAGGAGAGGAGGGGCACTCTTGGAAAGTCTTGAAAGGTAACATTATTATAAAATGAATTTCTGATTTTAAAGGACCCAAAATTATATTTTTCTAGGATAAGGTGATACTTGTTCTAAATAAACACATCTAATAGGTTATTTACAAGTGTAGGTCTTAGATTTTACATTATCTTATTATTTTTTTAAATCGTTAAATAATGAGGTAATCGTTGCATCATCATGGTGTCATATATAATTTAATTTAATTAATGTATAAAAATAATAAAACAAATATCAGGATGTAGGAAATCGTTTAATCTTTTTAATGAATATTTATAGTCAAAAATAGGACTTGTATAACCTCATTTAAAAATTGTTTTAGTTAAAAAAAACACATGTTTGTGACACTTTTAATTTTATCTTTAAATAAAAAGGTTTTAATGTCATTTTCCTACGAAATTGGCTCCATGGGGTCCCCAAGTTGACCCATGGATTTTCATGGTCGACCATGACTCAAAAAATAAGGGTAAACATGTGTCTAGGTCATTTTATATTATTAAAACATTATTTTTACCCTAAACTACACGAATTACCTCTAATCGCGATTAAAAACATAAAAGTTACTATTCACCAAAAAATTATTTTAATTCTAGTGAACCACATTTTACTTCTTAATGACAACCATTTATGTCACATTTTTGAAATTAAAAACAAAGAGGAGGTAATATTTCATTTAAATGGAAAATCAGTTTTTATAAGTACCACTTAGTGGTTTCACTATTCATCAAAATTTGATGTTATTCAGAAAAATACCAAAACATAACCCTAAGCTATATTTGATATTCAGAATTCATAAATTAAGTCTATTTTAAAAAATTCAAAACATATAATTTTCATTAAATAATTTAATAATTAATTCCCCCTGACAGAGCAAATATCCTATTTTTATGAAACAATAAGTATCAAAAGATTGACAGTGGTTTAAGTCCGATTTCAAAGTGAAATTAATTCCAATGACCACAGTTGGATTTAATGGTAAAAATATATTCTAATTTAACTTTAAAGCCAATTAAAAATATATTCTAATCATACAAATAAATTATATCAAAAAGTGGTTTTGAATTAAAATACAACATTTTTCACTATTCATTAAAAATGAACTTTATCAAAAAAAAAACCAAACAATTTACAGAAAGTAAATTTTGATGTCCCGATTCTAAAGAAGAATTTTATTCTGTCAGATATAACACAATAAATTGTCAAAAAGTGTATTTAAAAATATTTTATCCATCAAAAGGCGGTTAATCGACCTTTTAAAGAATATTAGAATGTTTACGCTTAAAATTAGATTCATTCCCATTTTTATTCCTCTAAAATTTATTGTAAAAAGTAAAAATATTTGACAAACATACATAATCATTTTTTTGTTAGTTCCATTCATTCCTGCCATTACAATGGCTAGGCGTTAACTACCTTTTAAAATAATATTATTTTATTATTATAGTGCAACTTAAGATTTCAAAGGAACACGTTGTTGCATATTGGGTATGCCATTGAACATAGCATTCCCTTTAAAGTAATATTAATATTTCTTTACAAATAGGGATAAATATAAAAATTTCATATTCTTTATTTACCTGGGGTGTTACATCCTTCCCCCATTTTGGGAATTGCATCCTCTCAATTTCAAAATTGGTCTTGGAAACTCCATTGAAGGTCCCACATCAGAAAAGGAGTAATTTAAACTATCACTTTAAAAGAATGAAAGGGAAGTAAAAAGGTCACCCGAGTTAACCCATACTAGGATTCCATGTAGGAAAACATGTTAATGGAAGAAAAAGCAAAGGTTCATGTTCTGAGGGAGAGTGACAGAAAACATGTTTAGGAGAAAGTTAACCACAAGAAAATACCAAACATGTGGTGGGTTAACTGTTATTCGATTCCCCAGTAGGAAAATTTAATAGACAACATTTTTGTTTTAAGTTACTTTTCATTGAGGAATTTATTTTTCATCTTAAGGAAACATATTTACATGTCATGTTGACTTTCAACTTTTTCTAGATTTCTTACACAAACTCATACTTCCCCCAAATGATGAGTATTTAGGAAGACTTGATCACACTAAGAGTACAATAATCAACTTCTAGAGAATCACCTAATCCATAAAAGAGGACTATATATTTCCCATGACTTTATACCCTTACCAAAACCAAAATTATTATAACAAGATCAAAAAATCCAGAAAAGGATAACCCTTTATAAAAAGAAAATCTATTCTTAATCTCCAAAATTTGTCCAAAAAACCCCAAAGTTCAAAGAAGACCATTCGATAAAAAATTTGTCCATAAAATTCTTCAACGTAAACCAAACTAATATTGAAACCCAAAAATTTGAAGGATTTAATAACATTGTCTTCCAAGGTACAAATTAACCCTTATCTCCAAATAACATCAGTTTCTCTTAAAGTCTCATATTGAAAAGTAATTAACCTAATCAAATATCTTCCATGATAGGTTAATAATTACCCTAGATAACCCAAAATCAACTTACTCTTAATTCATAAAATCATCTAACTAAAAAGAATAAGTCATACTAACCAGGGACTTCATGTAGTCCAGTGGTAGGTGATAAATACCAGTCACACTATGGTTGTGGGTTCGATTCCCACAACTTTTTCTGACGCGACGGGTTGTCACACGGTCTACGTGTTGTCCTTTTTATAAAACTCTAAAAATAACCCTAACATGTTTTAGCCTCAATAGTTTCCTTAAACCTCTCATTTTCATCCAAATTCGTTACGATCTCAACATCTTAATTCTTGACGTCTTATTTCACCACCACAAGATAAAATAGAATGATTCCCAAAAAGAATAACAGCATACCTTGGTCATGGCGTCCACTCGGTTTCATCGTCATCTTGCTCACGTCGGTAGAAGTCCCATACATTACAACAATGATTTAGGTTTCCTTCAAAATCATTTTCTTCCTCCATCCAAATAAACCTTGTACAACATGGGTCATATGGGTGTTCATAAAAAAACAGTTTTGGAAAATAATCACGTATGAAATATAATTCCATAACATCTGATGAAACATGATTTCTATAAAATAGTTGGACAGAATTTGAGTTGAAAATTTCTATTATTGGTCCTTTTAAAATACCATAAGTATGTGCTGAGAGACTATATTTTAAAATATAATATAAATAGGTTGCGCAAGGGTCTCCTTCCTCAGCCCCCTTTTTAAAATCATAATATGCTTCAAATTATTGAGATAAGGTAAAATATTTGAAAATACCTTGATAATATTTACCTTTCTTGAAAACATGAGAATATTGTGAAAAGAGTATTTGTCTAAAAACAACCTATGATCCACGATGATAACGAGGTATAGTGGAGGTGTTTTATATCTCAAACAACTGCTTGCAAGTGATTTATATGCTTGAAAAAGATTCACAATCATCCTTACATGACTTTTCAATAGTTATTGCAAGCATGTCATCGGGAAGAGATAGGAATGTCATTTGAGATCCTTCTCCTTCTATTCGTAACTGACTTTAGATGACCAGAAAAAATTTATAAAACATGGATTAAATTGAAATAATAGATATAGGGACTAATCATGTGTCTAATAAAAACTCTTAATCCCTAAAGTTGTCTAAAACGACCTTTGATACCAACTATAAGGCCCCAACCTTAAACCATACATAATATTGAATTAAATGAAAAATTATCATTGAGGATATTTTCAGTTTTAGAGGTTTAGAGAATTAGATCATAAAACTTACATTACAATCCACATTTAAACAAAGTGGTTACATAAAAGATAGTATTCATTTTCCCCATCAATGGAAATATATTTAAAATAAAACATTGATTCTTTCTTGACAATTCCTTGACACTATCATCACATCATGTACCTTTCCCTTGACCTGTGAAATTTTTTTCAAAAACTTGGGATGAGCATAAAAAGCTCAGTAAGGGATATAAAAAAATATGGAAAGGAAACATGAGTACTTATATACATAAGAATGAAGTCATACTTTACCCATTAAACATAAGCACATTAGCATACCTCAACAAATCATGAATAAATCATAGAAATCATAAGACATAAAGGTAACTTGAGGCATTCATAACATTCTTACGTAGGGAGTAACCCTCTTGGTTACGTTTGGAATATCCATCACAGTATATTCCTTAAATCTCTGCGGAGAAACCTCAACGTTTAACCCCTTCGCACTACCCAATGCATTGGAGAGCTATATCGGGCTCACCCACCCTTAGTTTATCACGGAGCCACCCATCTTCATAACAATTCCCAAGAACCATAACATAATCGTATCACATAAAACATGTATAAAGGAAACATAACATTTCCACTTTTCAATCACAAGATATCAATAAAACACATTGATCTAAAAACATTATCAAAACCATTTTCAATACCAAAATGAAATAATAGTAAAACATGGTATTTATTTTTCATTCAAAAAAAAGGTATGGCTTGTAGAGGAAGCCGAAAATCAAATAATGGTTACGGCGGCAGAGAAGTCATTGTCGCCGTATATGTACGAAAAAAACATTCCCTTTTTTCATTTAGTAAAACGCTTCGTATAAAAAAGATTCCATTTGTATAAATGTAAAAGTCAAAGGGGTTTATACACCGTATAAAAGAAATTTGTGTATAAAAAAAATATGCATCAATGAATGGAGATTGAGATGATGTCCCTTACAAAGACGGTATCCTTGGATTAAGGATAAATCAATTACATAATTATGTGTGACAAACGAATACACCAAATATAAGTGGATATTAATTGTAAAAAAATCAGAGGACATTCACACATATTCATAGAACGACATATATAAGGAGTAAAAGTTTATCCACAAGAATCAAAATTGGGTTAAGAAGTTCCCATGCAAAAATTCGACAGCCTAACGGCGTCACTTCAAAATTCAGAAAAAAAGTTGATGAGAGATAAAAGGGTATCTCATCACATGGACTTAAAATTTACATCAATAAGGATATAGAAGAACATATCCCAAGATAATATTATTTTAATTAAAAGACACAACAAAATAATTCTTTTAAAAAGAGGAGAGTGAAAGGTTCCCTTACCAACTTGGATAACTTTCGAAACGCACACCCCATTGAAGAAGGGTCATACAATGAATATGTAAATACACATAAATGAAATTATATTACAGAAAGATTATAATAATGGGAAGTAAATAAACAACTCAAATTAAATGGTGGAAAATGTAGCATAAATCTCACGGGAATAAAAGTGAGATGAAAAATTCCTTACAAAAACACAACAGCCTAACGACGCCACTTAAAACTTCCAAAAGTGGATTGATGAGATCAAATAGGGTCTCTAATCATATTTAAATAAAATTTTCAGAAAGAGGAATATAAAATAACATCCCCCAACATAACAAAGAGGATCTTAAAAGAAGTTACATAAAAGAGTGTACTTAAAAAGAAAGAGAGAGGTTGGATCTCTTACGAAAATTCAACAGCCTAACGGCGCCACTCAAAACTTCCAAAATGGATTGATGAGAGAAAATAGGGTCTCTCATCATATGAACATAAAACTTACAATAGGAGTAATATAAAATAACATCCCAATCATAAGAGAGATGAGCTTAAAATTAATGACATAAAAGAGTGTACTTAAAAATAAAGAGAGGGGTAGGATCCCTTAGGAAAATTCTGCAGCCTAATGGCACCACTTAAAAGTTATAAAAAAAGAATTGATGATAGTAAGAGGGGGTATCTCATCATATAAAAATAAAAATTACAGTATGGTTAATATAAAAGAACATACTCTAACATAAGAACATGGAGCAAAAATGAAATGACATAAAAGAGGGTACTTGAAAAGAAAGCGAGAGGTCAGATCCCTTAACTCAAGTCCGACTTGTCTTGTTCGTTTCTTTATATTCCTGAATAATAAACATTGTTCAATTTATAATTTCTTAATCTCCTCCTTTAAAGATTATTATTCAGTTAATATCACATATTATAATGTTATAATAATTGTATAATAATGTGAGTTCATATTAGACGCTTTTGTCGTTGTTTGGTACATGATTCAAAAATAAACTTCTTTGAAAATGATTGTCCATGTAGTTATAAGTAAATCATCTCCAGAATAGTATTAATGATTTAAATATCTTATATATCCATTAAATATTCATTTTATACAATTCCATAACATTTGGAGATAAAAATAAATGAAATGCACCGTTCATGGAGACGGTAGGCCGTACCTACGCATGAACGCTACATTCATTTCATTGACATATTAATGGAATTAAAAACAATTGAGATATATATATTATAATTCCAGTATAATATATATGATATATATGTAACATAAGTTCATTAATTTCATTCTTTATACATTCCATGTATTTCATGAACGAGTTACATCACTTGAGGGGCGGCAGTCCACACTTCCTCGTATGAAATTATCGCATTTGCACAACATGCAAGGCATACAGGTATGTTTTAAATATAAAATACAGAAGCATATGGAAAACATAAATACCATATATATCATATATAAAATACAGTTACATCATAATGGCCACCTTTAATGGTGTTAATAGAATATTGAACAATCATCGTTTCTTGAGGCAGTAATTCGCCATCCACATAAACAGTATGTTCATTAACCATTAGACAGATGTGTGTGTATGTTTATCTCGAATCCATCTTATAAAAACATCATAGTATATTGAAGATACTGGTGGTGTTAAAATTTAAAGGTATAAAAAGAGTTTAGGGGGTTGGAGAAGCAATCTAAAACATAAGAACACAAGGTAAGACAGTAACATTAAATTGGGTAACTCTTTTTGATTTGATCTCAACGACTTCCTGGGAAAACTTCTGCCCAAATTGAGGCTTCTAAGAGTAAGATAGGGATGTGGAGAGACAAAATGGACAGAGTTTTGCCGAGCCAAAGGCTTGAGAGGTGTGGGTAAGGTGGTAGAGGTGGGTTCCTTTTATAAGAAGAGAGGAGGGTCACTCTTGGAAAGTCTTGATAAGTAACATTATTATAAAATGAATTTCGGATTTTAAAGGTCCCACAATTATATATTTTGAGGATAAGGTGATAATAGTTATAAATAAACACATCCAATAGGTTTTTGACAAGTGTATGTCGTAGATTTTGCATTATCGTTTTATTTTATTTAAATCGTTAAATAATGAGGTAATCACTCCATCATCATGGTGTCATAAATAATTTAATTTCATTAATGTCTAAAAATTAAAAAAATAATTATCATGATGTATAAAATATTTTTATCTTTCTAATGAATATTTTTATTAAAAAATATGACTTGTATAACCCCATGTAAAAATTGTTTTAGTAAAAAAACACATGTTTGTGACCCATTTAATTTTAACTTTAAATAAAAAGGATTTAATGTCATTTTCTACCAAAGTGGCTCCATGAGTTCCCAAAGTTCACCCATGTATTTTCATGGTCGACCATGACTCAACAAATAAGGGTAGTAAATGTGTTTAAGTCATTTCATATTATTAAAACATTATTTTTACCTTAAACTACACTAATTACCACTAATAGCGATTAAAAACTTTAAAGTTACTATTCACCAAAAAATTATTTTAATTCCATTGAACCACATTTTTCGTCATAATTAAAACCATGTATGTTGGATTAATGAAATTCAAAACACAGAGGTGGTAAAATTTCATTTAAACGAAAAATCAGTTTTTATAAGTACCACTTAGTGGTTTCACTATTCATCAAAAATTGATGTTTTTCAAAAAAATACCAAAACTTCACCCTAAGCTATATTTGATATTCCGAATTCCAAAATGAATTATATTTTACTAAATTCAAAACATATAAGTTTCATTAATTAATTTAATAATAAATTTCCGCTGAGAGTGCAAATAACGTGTTTTTATGAAACAATAAGTATCAAAAGATTGAAACTAGTTTAAGTCTGATTTCAAAGTGAAATTAATTTCAATGACCACAATTGGATTAAATGGTAAAAATATATTCTAATTGAACATTAAAACCAATTAAAAATATAATCTATACATATAAATAAATTAGATTAAAAAGATGTTTTAAATTAAAATACAACATTTTTCACTATTCATTAAAAATGAACTTTATCGGAAAAATACCAAAAATTTACACAAAGTAAATTTTGATGTCCCGATTCTAAAGAAGAATTTTATTTTGTCAAATATAACACAATAAATTGTCAAAAAGTGGATATAAAAGAGGTTCTCCATCAAAAGGCAGTTAATCGACCTTTTAAAGAATATTAGAATGTTTACGCTTAAAATTGGATTCATTTTCATTTTTAATCCTCTATAATCTATTGTAAAAAGTAAAAATATTTGACAAACATACATAATCATTTTTTAGTTAGTTCAGTTCTTTCCTACCATTACAATGGCTAGGCGTTAACTACCATTTAAAATAATATTATTTTATTATTAGAGTGCACTGTAAGATTTCAAAGGAACTCGTTGTCGCGGATTGGGTATGCCATCAAGCATAGAGTTCCTTTTAAAGTAATATAAATATTTTTTTCACAAATAGGGATAAATATAAAAATATCATATTCATTATTTACCTGGGGTGTTACATTTCGTCTCTATTTACATTCCATTGAGTCTTTATTATTTTTTTCCACCAAAACACTTTTATATGATGTATATACTAACCTTGGACAAATTTTATCATGAATATCCATATTATCATGGTATTATATTCTTTGATTAATTTTATTCCTCTATTATTTGTATTCAAACGTCTCTTATTTGTTTAGGAACACCTTAACTAAAATATTATTTTAAATGTTTTAATGATTTATTCTTATAAGTATTCCTCATTAATGTCCATGTTTTAAAAATTGTTTTAAGGCTTTATTTATATGGACATCATTGTTTTATAATGTTAATTCCTTTGAATTATACCAAGTGTTATGGGACACTTTGATTAAAAAAATATCTTCAAAAAAATTAATGGTTTTGAAAATGGTCTGATAAAGCATTGATTATGTTAATATCTTAAAGTGATATATCATTATTTCAATGTAGATATTTTATCTTTACATTATTCTTGTTTAATGTGTTATGAATATGATATGGTTATTAGGCATTGTTTAATTATATGATTGGTTTTGTGATAAACCCAGGGCAGGTGAGCTCGAGATATCTCTACAAGGAATTGGGAAATGCGACGGTGGTTAACGTGAATGTTTACCTTAATATATTTAGTGAATATACTATGATAGATATTACAATGCAACTCCCTATATTCATGATATAACTAAAATGCATGTATGTTATGTATGCCACATGTTACCTTTATGGTTTATTATTTCTTTGTGTTATTCATAAATCTTATGACTTTATGAGGCATGTTATGATTGAAAAGTATCGTTTCATTGATTTTTATTTATTTATGGAATAATGTTTTCTTTCCATTTAATCTTTACTTAGATTTTTATGATCATCCTATGTTTCTGAAATTTTTCCCACTTCAAATAAAAATGAATAAGGGTCAAGCATTGAATCAAGGGAAATTCACGTTGTCTAAAACATGGAACTAGACATGTTTCTTTTTATAAGTTATTATTTTATGAAAAAATGGATACTGAGTAGTAGTGTCTACAAGTAATATTCATGTTGATATGTAATATTAATGGCTTAATTATCTAAAATTATATACATGGAAATATCCACAATTTTATTTCTTGAATTACTCATGATTATGTAATATTATAATGCCAGGTCCGTATAGTTGGTATTAGAGGTCGTTCTATACATCATTAGGGATTTAGAGTTTTCGTAAAACACATGGTTTGTCCCTTTGTATATTGTTCCAGTTAAATCCTTATTTTATAAATTATTTGTATCATGGAATATCGCATAGAAATAGAAGAATGATGATAAAAAACTACGTTCACATCCATTCCTAATGACATGCTTGCAACAAAGATTACAAAGTCATGTTCAGATGATGGTGAATATTTTACTCGCATAGAAATCATTTGAAATACGTTTTCTGTGATATCAAACACCTCCACTATACCATGATATCATCGTGGATCATGGGTTGTATTTAATCAAATCCTATATTTTCAATATTCTCATATTTTCAAGAAAGGTAAATATTATCATGGAATTGTCATATTTTATAACATATCACAAGATTATGAAGCATATTATGATTTTAAAAAATGTTCTGAAGAAAGTGAAACTTGAACAACCTATTTATAAATGGTTTTACAATACAGTCTCTCAGCACATCATAATGTTATTATAAAAGGACAATTAATTGAAAATTTCAAATCAAATTATGTCTGACTATTTTATAAAAATTATTTTTTTCAAGTGTTTTCCAATTATATGTCATTAATGATTATATTCTAAAAATATTTTTGTGAGAACACACATATAACCCAAGTTGTACATGGAGTATTTTGATGATGGATGAAAATGATTTTGAAGGATCTTTAAATAATTCTTACATTGTGTGGACCTTATGCCTATGTGAACAAGATGAAGATGAACCCATATGGACAACATGATAACGTTTTGATGTTCATTATTTTTTGGAATAGTTATATTTTATCATATGGTGGTAAAAAATGACAATATATAAGATGTTTAGGTCATAAGGATTTTGAAAGAAAATTAAAGGTATAATAAAACATTTGAGCATAAAACAAAATAATTTTTTTTAATTTTATAAAAAGGGAATCCCGTATGATTAGTGATAACTCATCACATTCTACAATACCCTAGGAAACAGTCCCACAACTGATGAGAGATAAGCGTACACCACCTACCTCATTCCTAAGTATTTTCCCTGGTTAGTATAACTTATTAATTTAAGATAAATGGTTTTATGAATCAATAATAAGTTGATTTTTGGAACTTATTTTTTATCAAATAAATTTCTTTAATATATGAACATGATTTATTGATTAAGTGATAAAATTTATTTTAGAAGATATATGGTTTTTTGGAAACATTATATGTTTAAGGGAAATGGAATAGTATTTGATCTCATTTGTTTAGTAATGGTTGAAATTTTATTTTGGAAAAATATAGGTTTTATTGAAGACATTTGACAGTGTGTTTTATTTATCGAAATGATTAACCTATCTTGGAAAATATGTGATTATATTAATTACTTTTAATAATTAGACTTTAAGAGTAACTAATGTTAATTGGAGATAAATGTTAATTTTTATCATGGAAGACTATGTGATTAAATCATTCACAGATTTGGGTTTCAATCGTAGTTTGGATTAATTTTAAAAATTTAATGTATAGTTGATTATTGAATAGTATTTATTTAACTTTGGGAATTGTTTGAAATTTTTAGAGATTAAGAGTAGTTTTTAGTTTTGGAAATGATTAACCTTTTGGGGATTAGTAGATCTTATACTAACAATTTTGTTTTTTGACAATGTATAATGACATGGAAAAAATAGATCATTTTTTGGGGAATAAGTGATTCTCTAGAAGTTGATTATAACACTTTCAATGTTAAATAGTCATCTTGAAGAGTCATCATTTGGGAAAAATATTAGTTTGTTGTATAAATCTCATAAAGGATGAAATTTTACATGAAATGTATGTATGTCTCCTTATGTTCTTATTTAAGCTATGAAATAAATTCCTCATATTCAGGAACTGTATATTAAAACAATTATTTTGTCTAATAACATTTCCTAAATGGTAATCAAAGACCATTTAACCCATCATAATTTGTTTGATTTTATGGTTGTTAACATTCTTCTAATCAGTTTTCCTATAACTATACATCAAACCTTGACAGTTTTTTTCTTTTCCATATCCATGTTTTCCAATATGAAATCCACGTATGGGCTATCTTGGGTGAAATTTTATTTGTCTTTCGTTCTATTAATGTGAAATTTTTATTGACTCTTTTTTTGATGTGGGGCTTTCAATGATGTTTCCAAGCCCAATTTTTAAATTTTGAGGATGCAATTCCCAAAAGTGACAAAGGATGTAACATCCTCGGTAAATAAAGAATATAACATTTTAATATTTATTAAAATCTGAAAATTAAAAATTAATATTTCTTTAAAGGGGAAGCTATGATCAATGAGGTACCTGATACACAACAATGGGTTTATTTGAAATCATATGTTTCATACAATGCAAAATCATACAGAAAAATAATAATATAATATTATTTAAAATAGTAGTTAACGCCTTATCGTTGTATTGGAAGGAATGGACAGAATTAAATACAATATGAATATACATCTTTGTTATATGTTTTTACATTTACCCAATAAATTTTAGAGGGTTAAATTTAGAAAGAATATGATTTTAAGAAAAAATACTCACATAACCATTAAAATGTGAATTTGCAGCCTTTTGATGGAGAACCCTCATTAAATCTATTTTTATAACTTTTATATGTTCTGTTTTACAAAATAAAATTCTTCTTTAGAATAGGGAAATCAAAATTTACATTGGGTAAATTTTTTGTATTTTTCTGATTAAATTCATTTTTTATGAATTGTGAAAAATATTATATTTTAATTCAAACCTTCCTTTTAATATAATATATTTATAAGGATAGATTATAATTTTAATTGGTTTTAAGGTGTAATAATATTATATTATTAACGTTTGATCCAATGTTGTTCATTAGAAGTAATTTCTCTTTGAAATTGGAATAATTAATTATCAATATTTTGATTGTTATTAATTCTTAAAAACACTCTTATTTTTTTGAAAGGGAGGGTTGATTTTAAATTAATTTCTACCATTTCTATGTTTTAAATTTGTAAAAATAGATTCCATATTTAGAATCATGAGGACACATATTTTATAAATAGGTATATTTCATTTTTAGACATTATTAATATTTTGTTCACTAATTTGTTTTACCATGTTTAATGGGTAAATCTGGTAAATAAGGGTAACAAAATATTATTATTATAATATTCAATTACTCTAATAGGAGTTAAAATCCCATTAGTTGATACATTTCCCTCCATGGGAATCATTTGGTCGATTTGGGATACCATGGAGCCACTTTGTGCGTGATAATGACACATTATGTTAATTAATTTAATATAAAGACAAAAATGACCCAAACAGATATCTTTTAGTAAGTCATTTATTTCATGGGGTTATATAATTTATCTCTTAAACTAAAAATATTCATTTGAAATCTAAAAAAATTTCCTATATAATTATATATTTTTTATATTATTTATACGTTATATAAGTAAATATATTTATGGCACAAAAATGATGCAGTGATTACCTCATTAATGAATGATTTAAATAAATAAGATTATAAAGATTAATAGATTATTCAAAACTTATCCAATTCTTATTGGATGATATTATTTCGAACATGAGTCATCTTATCGTTATCTTAAAACTCTTCTGGTCTTTTAGAAACTGAATATCATTATATAGTAAAATAACATTTTTTAATATACATAAAGAGCCTGTCCTTCCCCTTATAAAAAGCCCCCACATATATCCTATTCCTCACACATCTCAAGCCCTTTGGTTCATCCAAACTCTAGCCAATTAAGCTCTCTAAATCTCTCTCCTCCTCATTGAATCTTTTCCTGAGGAAAAAGGAAATTCAATTAAACTGTAATGACCCAGAAATTCCATGTATTGTTTTTAATAAAATTTTAATTTTTCGAGTTTGTGAAAATTGACGGTGCGTGATTCTGAGGCCCAGTGTGCCCAAAATGAATTTCTGAACTTTTTTCAGCTACGTTCAGTAAACATACAAGTGAGTTTTTGAAACATTTGAACTGGTGCTCAGAATTGAAATCTGAGGGCACCGTTGAACGTGCAATGCCATTATTTGCTTAAGAAAAACATCACCTTGACCGCAGTGGGTCGAGAGTGAAAGATAGTTTTTGTTTTTTTCGTGAAAGAATAAAAATAAAAAAATGTGTATCATCTTTATTTTCTTTTGTTGAAACCATCCATGTGAATGTTTTAATAGTGGGGGAACCTGTACTAAAACCTCCCAACATAGGATATGGTGGGGGGGGACCACCCGATCCTAACCTCCCATGTGGTTTATGGTGGTGGGGACCACCCGAGACATATAACCCCTTTGAACTCCCTCTTAATGGGGGGAAACCTCTTGAGTTCCCCCACTTAATTATGCCAACTCTCACCTTTAATAATTATTTGAACCCATCAATTAATTAAATAAGATAATTTGGTATTATTCCCAATAACATAATCGATATATTGTTCTATTATGTGGGAAACCATTCATTTTGGTGAAATAGGGGAGAGAAGAACTATTGGAAGAAAGCTCTCCAATGATGAATGCCGACAGCGAACATCTCCAACGATGAAAGAACTGATGATCGACGAAACTATGACGTCACTGATGTCCATCTATCTCAAACGACATCGTCTCCTTCCTCAAGAACTTTGTCAACAATCCTTCAAGGTAGGGGTTTATTTCTATGTTATTATCACTTCCCATGTTCTTCCCTTCAAAACTAATAACATTGATCCACTCTCATAAACTAGTTCACCCATAGTTGTTTTCTTATGTGGTATTGGGAATAGTGATTGACGAAGGTTGTGGGGATTGATGTTTTTAAATATCTTCCATACACATTCTTGATTCAAATATGTGAACCACTTGTTACAGCTCTAACGTGGATGGTGCGGTCCAAAAGAACAGGGCCAGACACCTACGTTGTTCTATTTTGGTGTGTTCTTCATGATGGTGACGACGACTGGTGCTGGATTTTGGCACCGGTGGAACACGTGAATGATGGCCGGCACCCCCACAATGATGCTGCCCCGCGCCCTCACCAACCGCGGTGCCCAGCGCAGCCCCTCGACCTCACCGAATGTGGCCCTGTCGCGCCATCCATAGATCCGTCTCCCAACGGCCCAACATCGCCGCCCTGTGGCCCCGCTGCAGTGCACTGTGGCTCTGCTAACTGTGGCCCCACCGCGTCGTCCCACGACTCCGCCGACGCGGCCCCATCGCACTGCCCGCGGCATCGCCACCTCACAGCCGCGCGGCCCCCGCGATGCCCCAGTCGGGCCTCCCTACACGGGCCGAGCCACAAAGAGGGTCGGGCCGGACCCAACAGGTTGGGCTGGGTCGACGCATTCTGGGTCGGCCCAGGCTGTGTCGGGTCAGGTCGGACTGGACCATGATCTACATTGACCCATTACACTCTTTTGTCCATAACATTAGCACTAGACATCCATTTGAAGAACCTTCATCTGCAATGGAAACCTATGAGTGAGACGGTCCCTTTGGTATACCACATTGTAGATTTGGATAATTTTGGGGAACATTCGGGTTGGATTGAGAAAGAATCCAACCAGGCCCTCGGGACTAAAAGGATAATAACGCTCAGATCATGCGTCTGATTGATGCACCATATATTGCGTTGAGACCCCTATGTCATGTTAGTCCATTGGTATACATCTTCATAGGACTTAGTTGAAGCTGGAGTATCAATCAGTGGCTCTTGGAGTGGACCCTCTCGGAGACAAGTGAGTTTTGGGTGACAACCCAGTAGATGGCTGTGATTTAAGGAAGAGATCCTTCATCTGTCTGATTTTGAGGTTTCCATATGGAACCTCTTTAGGATTCCATACAAGACTACCCGAGAAATCCTATATGGGTCATCACCATGAGATCATGTGCGGGTCGGCACCTAGTGATCCTGTGTGGGTCATCACCTAGTGATCTTGTGTGGGTCAGCACCGTGCAATCCTATGTGGGTCATCACCAAGTGATCCTGTGTGGATCAGCACTTAGAGATCTTATGTGGGTATGATGAAGATTTGTGATCCCTCTTGGTTCTACCTCTTAACAGAGTAAGATTATTCATTTGTTACATTTACTCATCCCTGCCATTTTAACTATGTTTAACATGGTGTGAGATGAGTCTGTACCTTGTAGTATTTTCCATTGTGGTAATACCTTCGTGGTATTCATCTGGGTGGTGTACATGTGTGTTACATGCCTTTTTGGTATTCATTCCTTTATTGAATAGTTGATATTTGGTATTTTGTGTTGGACTCTGTGTTTCCACATGATTGAGATGGGTTTACTTGAGAACTAAGGTAAATGTATGGGCATAAACCTAAGTAGGTATTTCAATTGATTTCATGATGTGTGTTTTATCCTTGTTGGATTTTGTGAGCCCTTGATGGTCTCGGGGTCTCTTCTATGTATCGTTATACTCACCCCTGCATGGGCTATGCCCATACCTTGTTTTGTTTGGTGCAGACGATGGACACCATTGAAAGAGGACAAGAGTACCAGGACTGGAGGTAGCTCAGAGGTGGACCTTAGATGAGGCATACCACAGAGACGAAGGTTCGAGATCTCTACCTACCCTTAAGGTATGATAGTTGGTGGATGATCGCAAGAGCTATTTCATTTTACTTGTAGTTTTGGTTTATTGTACTTTACAGTTGGGATTGTAATCAGAGCATGTTGCCAGCCCCTAGCCTATGGATGGCGGGCTTGGGGTAGTCACGGCCTGGGCCCGGGGGGGCGGGTCATGAAAAATTGGTATCAGAGGAGTCGATTCTACTGTAGAACATTGGAGTCTGATCTTTTTTATTGAGAATTGTGTTAAGTGTAGTGACAGTGGTTATCAGTTTAGGGAATCCAGTGTTTGGTTTGGCGGTCGACGTATCCATACACCAAGACCCTAACATCTGATTTATGACTCGGTGCACTAAAACACCAATTGTGTGTGTGTTTTCAAGAGTATTCGTTGATATAGCTTTAGTCATCTCACCAGGTACAAATTATTCACCGTGGTACACCTATTGATTTTCAGGATGCCTCCATACAGACTGCCAGCTAGGGTTCCAAATATAGTATGCACTGATAACCCACCGAGCGACGAGGCCTGTTTACAGAGCCCTCTTCTAGTCGAGGCACTTGTAGTGGCACCAATGGTACCATTACCCATTAGGCTATCGATACCACCAGCCCTAGCAGCAGAGGGTGCAAGCCGCATGAGTGCATTGCACTAGTTCAAGTGCCAGAGTCCACCCAGGTTCAGGGGAGAGACAGAAACACATGCAGCTGAGGATTGGCTGGATGTCGTGGTGAGAGTCTTCCAACTAGTAGGGACATCATCTGAACTCATGGTGATCCTTGCCACCAATCTTCTATAGGAAATTACAGGAAGATCATGGATCTTGATGATCCAAGCTCACGATGAGATGACACTTCTCTAGTTAGACTTCAAGAGGATGTTTTGGGTAGACTTTGTCGCGGTGACTCTTCACTTAGTCCGCATAAAAGAGAAACATCATCTACAACAGGGAAACATGACTGTGGCTCAATACATAGTTAGTTTCACTGACCTCTCATGCTACTCCATAGACATGGTGTGAGACCCATTCATTAGGGCCCGAACCTTCAATAAGGGACTCAGGCGGGAGATCAGGGCCATGATGATATCACTTAGCTTCCCGAGGCAGGAGAGGGTGTTAGAGAGAGCACTCCTAATGGAGTGTTTCCTTACTGAGCAGTCACCAGCAACATGACCACTGCATGTCATCACACAATAGAGTCTTTTGCAGGTGGCAGCAGACATATGTCATAGAGGTTGAAGAGGAATATACCTACACTTGGATGACCGCATGATTATGGGTTGGTTGTGAGGGTTACCCGAGCCAGAGCCAGTCACGCCAGGAGTGGGAAGTGTTACCCATGTGGAGGGTGGGGTCACATGGCTCGTGACTGTCTGACGTGCCATACAGATGATCAGTAGATGGTTAAAGGACTGCCCAGGCAGAGCCATATATTTGATCGAGCAGTTCCATAGGGAGTAGGAGGACATGGTAGAGGATCTGGTCATGAATCTGGCATTGTGAGAGGATTCGATTTGTTACCACCACCACCACTAGGAGGTCCACCCCAACCATACGGAGCAGGTGGAAGGGGAGAGCCCCGCTCTAGGTAGTTGAGGCCTACGATCACAATGCTCTAGAGATGATATGAGGTACGATCTGCATCTACCCCACCATTGTTATAGGTGTCATTCATTATTTTATTACCACTTCCCTTGTTCTGAGATCAGAGATTCTGATAGAGTCACGAGATCGATCTTTATGGCTAGAGACTTCTACAGAATTTGATTCTACAATTACGCACTAGTGCTGATAGTGTGATCTTACTAAAGGAAGAGAGATATTTGGTTGGGATATCCTTGTAGCAGCGTTGAGGCTTTACGACGTCATCTTGGGTATGGACTAGTTATCTACAGTCCATGCTATGATTGATTGTATTAGGTGCAATGTGTGGTGTGTCCACACGAATATGACATTTTTTGCCTTCACCAGTAAGAAGGGATCCTTTGCAGTATATGATTAAATTACCCAGACAATGGTGTAGCCAATCACTCATCAGTTGTCTAGCCTTACCCTCGGATCAGTTAATGTGCAGAGTCCGAGCTATCTTGTAGTGGTGGACTAGTACATGGATGTACTCCCTAATGATGTTCTGGGTCTACCTCCTCACCTAGTGGTGGAAATTTACATTCACTTGTACCCCATAATGGATCTGATACCTACACCAGCGTATATGATGGCTCATGTGGAGCTTCGTGAGCTGTGGGTATAGCTGGTGGAATTAAAGGAGAAAGGGTTCATTCTGCCTAGTGTTTATCCTTGGGAATCCCCAATTTTGTTTTCCAAGAAGTCGAAAGGGATATTGAGACATTTTTTCGAATATCGATGCATCGACTAGGTGACTGTGAAGAATAGTTACCCACTCCTAAGGATTGACGACCTCTTTGATCAGCTGAAGGGAGAAAATCCGTTCTCGAAGATAGACCTCAGATTAGGTTATCACCAGCTCAGAGTACGAGACGTGGTTGTGCAGAAGATGGATTTTGGATTTCGGTACGAGCATTAAGAGTTCTTGGATATGCCATTCGGTGTAACCAATGCTCTAGTAGTGTTCATGGGACTCATGGACATTATCTTTCAACAATACATTGATCACTTTTTTGTAGTCTTCATCGATGACATTCTGATATACATGGCTACCGAGAAGGAGCATGCCTATTATTTTCATGTAGTACTGGACACACTCTGAGAGAACCGGCTTTATGGTAAGCTCTCAATGTTCCAGTTCTGGATACATGATGTTCACTTTCTAGGACATGTTATCTCGGAGGCGGTAGTTGTAGTGGATCCCACAAAGATTGAGGTGGTACTTGTTTGGGAGCCACACAGGAGTGTGACGGAGATACAAAGTTTCATGGGTTTGGTTGTATACTACTAGAGGTTTGTGACAAAATTCTATAGAGTTGTAGCACCTCTATCTGCATTAACGAAGATGGGGAAACCATTTGTGTTGTCGGAGATATTCCATCAGAGTTTTCAGGAGAAGAGGCAAAGGCTGACTATTGCCCCCCATCTTAAGACTTACCGAGGAGGCGTTGGGTACTTAGTCTACAACGATGCATATGGGACCGGGCATGGATGTGTCATAATGTAGGAGCGAGCAGTGATACCATATGGTTCTCGGTAGCTGAGACTGTGCGAGAAGATCTAGGCTACCAATGACCTAGAGTTAGTAGCAGTGGTATTCACCTTAAAGATGTGGTGACACTACTTTATGAGAGAGCATTTTTCAGTGTACTCTGATCACAAGAGCCATATGTATATCTTCTCTCTGAAGGACATCAACCTGAGACAATGACGTTGGATTGAGTTTCTCCAGAACTATGTCTTCAAGATAGTCTATACTCCTAGGAAGGGGAATTTAGTAGTTGATGCACTTAGTAGGAGGTCAGGTATATAGTTGCTTGGAGAGGCGACGAAGCATCTAGCTACTTTGTAGATATCCTTTGTGGATCATGATAAAACATTTTTCTTTAGTCTCTTACAATCACTCCCCAACTTCTTCAGTGAGTCAGGGAGGTGCAGCATGGGGACGCTGACTACGAGGCTCGATGTGATCATATATCCACAGGGCAAGCACCTGATGGATTTTATGAATGTGGGGAGAAGTTCATCCACTTTAGAGGATGTACAATGGTACCAGTTTCTCTTTGGGATATTGTGACTAGGGAGTTCCTAACACCCACTCTAGCGGTACATCCCAGAGTGGTGAAGATGTACTAGGACATCTGACGATAGCACAGGTGGCTGAGAATGAACAAAGCAGCAGCAGAGTTTATCTCTCAGTGCCTCACATGCCAGCAATTGAAGGTTGATCATCAGGTACTAGAAGGCATGGATCAGCCTTTAGAGGTCCCAGAGTGGATGTGGGATATGATAAACATGGATTTATTGATTGGTCTTGCACGTACATCTAGCAGTCATGATTATATTTGGGTGATCATCGACCGACTAACCATGTTGGTCCACATCCCACCGATCAGAGAGCAGGGTTAAGTAGAGAGATTGGGATGCCTCTATGGGAAAGTGATTATGTGGCTACATGGAGTAACCTTGATGATTGTATCCGATCATGATACAAGTTTTACTTCTGGGACATGGAAGGGGTTGTAGGAGTATTTCAGGATACATCTTAACATGAGCACTACCTTCCAACCTTAGATGGATGGCCAGATAGAGCGGACCATTCATACCCTCGAGGACAGGCTACGTGCTTGTGTCCTCGACTTCGTTCAGAGCTTAGAGGATCACTTACATTCGGTGGAGTTTGCAAAAAGCAACAACTATCACTCCACCATTGGGATGGAACCTTCTGAGGTGTTGTTCATGCGACCTTATAGATCACCATTGTGCTGGACTAACCAAGGGGAGTCAAAATTAGTGGGACCACAGATGGTGGGAGCTTCCAAAAATAATGTATAGATCATCCAAGATCATTTGAAGACTAAACAGATCTTGTAGAAGTCTTATACTGACAGAAAACAGAGACCTTTGGAGTTCAAGGAAGTTGACCACGTATTTCTACGGGTCTCACCTCGATATTGTTTGTGGTGATTTGGCCGAGGTGGCAAGTTATTTCTGAGGTTCATCGGACCTTTTCAGGTCCTCAACAGAGTTAGCGATGTGTCATACTACTTAGCTATTCCACCTCAGTTCAACCGGGTGCATGACGTCTTCCACATATCCCACCTGAGGAGATACATGTCAGACCCTTCTCACATCATCGACCACAGATAACTGGACGTCGACGATGGGGGGACTTTTACAGAGGATTCAGTAGAGCATGAGGATTGACATATGGGGGTACTTCGTGGACGATCGATACCTCGGGTGCAGATTCCCGGGAAGCAAGAAAACTTCTAGGAGAGCACATGGGAGCGGGAGGCTCAGATTCATGCTCTATACCCACACTTTTTTTCCTATTTTTGAGTTGTGTCTTACGAGGACGTAAAGCCCTGAGGTGGGGAGAATGTAATGATCTGAAATTTATATGTAATTTTTTAATTAAATTGGACTTTTATGTGTCCTCAAAAATTGACAGTGCACGATTCTGAGTCCCAATATGTCAGGAATGAATTGGGGAACTTTTTTTCGGGTATGTTCAGTACACTTACTAATAGGTTTTTGTAACTTTTGAACTAGTGCTTGGAATTGAAATTTGAGGGAATCGTTGAACTCAAAGTACCATTATTTTCTTAATAATACCTTTACCTAGACTATAGTGGGTCGTGAGTGAATGATAGTTTTTGTTTTTTTCGTGAAAGAATAAAAAAAATTAAAATTTGTAAAAAATAATTCTTTTGTTGAATCCTTCCATGTAGATATTTCAATGGTGGGGACCTCCTATACTAAAACCTCTCAATATTGGTTATGGTGGTGGGGACCACCCGAGCCTGACCACCCATGTGGGTTATATGGGTGGGGACAAACCGAGACTTCAAACCCCTTGAACCCATTTGAACTCCCTCTTAATGAGAAGAAAACTCTTGAGCTCCCCAAATTAATTACTCCAACTATCCCATATAATTAATTATGCCAAACCATTAATTAATTAATTAATATATTTTAAAATTATGCCAAAAAACATAATAGATAACTTGTTCTATTATGTGGGCAACCATACAATTTTTTGGAATTGGGGAGAGAATCACTATTGGAAGAATGTTCTATAATGAAGAACGCAAACGAGGAATATCTCCTCTGCTGAACGAAATGACGATCGAGGAAACCCTGACGTCCCTGACGTCTATCTATCCCCATGGACATCATCTCCATCCTCCCTGTATTCTTCAACGAACCTACACGGACCCCTCGCAGCCTTCGCTGCCCCATTTCACCACCTAGGCCGGGCAGCCAGGCAGGGCTGCCTAGCGGGGGCCGGGCCGCACCACAGGCTGGGCCGGACCCAGCGGGTGGGACCGGGTCAACCCAAGCTTGGTCTGACCAGGGCAGACCGGACCTAGAAAAACATTAAACCATTTGCGCTCCATTGGCCATAAATTTGGCACCAGGATTCCATTTGGCAAACAGTCAATGACACTCGAAACCTTGGAGAAAGTCTATCACTTTAGTATACCCCAATAGAATTTTGGATAATGTTGGACAACAGTTGTGTTTTATTGATCACAAATCTAACTAGGCCATCAGGACTAAAAGGATAATAACATACAGACGAGGCATCTGTTTGACACACTGTCTACTACATTGTGACCCTTATGGTGTGGCGGTCCATTAATATACACCTTTGTGGGGATTCATAGAAATTGGATTATCGACCAGTGGCATGAGGTGTGCACCCTGCCGAAGATGAGCAAGCTTACTGTGGGAAACTAGTACTTAGCTATGACGTGAAGAATGCAGAGAGGTCTTGTGTGGGTTAGCACTGAGCGATCTTGTGTGGGTCAGCACTGAGTGATCTTGTGTAGGTCAGAACTGAGCTATCCTATGTGGGTCAGAACCTAGCGATCCTGTATTGGTCAGCACTAAGCGATCATGTGTGGGTCAGAACACAGTGATCATATGTGGGTCAACACTTAGGGATCCATTGTGGGTCTGCTTCTTAATAGAGTAAGCCGAATTAGTTGTTACATATAATAATCTATACTACTGTACGTATGTTATACAAGGTGTGAGATGAGTTTGTACCTTATGGTAATACCATGGTGGATTTCTATTGTGTGGCGTAATAGTTTGATACTTCCATCGTGGTATTCCTTCCTTTGTGGAACAACTGAGATTTTGGCTTTTGAGTAGGACACTATGTTTCCTTATGACTGAGATGGGTTTACTTGATTACTTAGGTATATGTTTAGGAATATACATAAGTAGATATGTTAGTTTATTTCATGCAGTGTGGTTTATCCATGGTGGATTTTTTGAGACCTTGAGGGTGTCATGGTTCGTATTGTGTATCATTATAGTCACCCCTGCACGTGTTATGCCCATAGATTGTTGTGTATGGTGTAGATGACAGAGAGCGCTGATAGAGGACGAGAGTACCAGGACTTAAGTTAGCTCAGAGGTGGACCGTAGACGAGGCATACCGCAGAGATGACCGTTCAAGAGTTGTACCTACCCTTCAGGTATGATCCTTGGCAGGTGATCGCAGGTACTGTTCTAGTATACTTGTACATTTTTTTTCTTGTAATTTCTAGCTGGGTTTTTATTCTGGCCCCTTTTACGTACTATACTCACTTTGTTTACTATTCAGTTTTAATTGGGTTTTTATCTTGGTGTATTCTTGGTTGTGTGTCTTACTTGTTATAAAGGCAATGCCTTCCCAGTTTTAGGGAATACGCCTACGGTGCTAGTCGCCAGCCCCTGGCCTATGGAATGAAGGCATGGGGTAGTCATGGAACGGGCCTTGGGGGGATGGGTCGTGACATAAACCTTTTGGTTCAAACCAAAGGGAGATACCTGATTTAAAGGTAACGTCTTCTCTTAAGTTCTATTATTTTATTTTAATTCTCCAAACCACAAAAATATTTTAATTTCTTTATTTTATAAAAAAACTAGTATCCTAAATATATATGTTTTTTGTTGTGAGAATGATTCTAAGTACATGTATACACAATTAAATCTAATGGGTAATGAACATAATGTATTTGTGGATGGTGAACTACTACCTAACGAAATGATGATTATTCAATATTCTCATACCAATTCTTATGGTGGCCATTAAAATGGAACTATATTTATATGTGATATATATTATATTTATATTGTCACAATGTTTTTATATTTACCATTTATAGAATACCATTATTGTTTCCATTGTGGGTTAATGAAATAATTTAAATTTTCTGATGTGCAGACTACTGCCCCCTCAAAGTGATATGATTCGTTCATGAATTATATGGAACGTATAATGGATGGAGTTAATAACAGTATATAACATATATAAATATATATCATATATAAATATATATCATATGATATTATACTAGAAATATAATATTCTTTTTTATAATTAACCTTTCCATCCATCAAATATGAATTAGAAATGAATGTAGCGTTCATGCATACGTACGGCTTACCGTCTCCATTAATGATGAATTTCATTTATTATCTCCAAATGTAATGTAATATTATAAATACATACATATACTAGATTTATATGATATATAAGATATCTAACTCAATAATATCATTCTTGAAATAATGGAATTTTGACCACATGAACAACTTGTAATTATTAGAAGTTCATTTTAGACTCAAGTACAAAATATCGATAAAACAACCAATATTAACATAAATGGTTTCATAACCATTATAAAATTGTACTAAGTGATATAAAAAGGAATAATAAATTTGAAAAATGTTCTTATGAAATTATAAATTTACATTTTCTTATTATTCATGAGATAAAAGAATGAACGGTTCAAGTCATTCCTAAGGTTATGAGTTTCTTATCTCACTTTTAATTCCATGAGATTTCCATTGTTCTTCACTTATCTATTTCATGTCGTGTATTACGTACTTCAGTTTGATATATAATATCCCGATTCTCTTTATATTCATGGTATTATTTGATTCATTTGGTTTTTTTTATTTTTGGTCAGATGAGTCGATTGATTACAATGTGGTAAAGGGTTTTCATCTCAATATTTATTCCCATGAGATTCATGCTATATTTTCCACTATTTCCTTTTTTGTCGTGTACATACTTAAAATTATTGTATTATTTGTGTAATATGATTTAATTTATGGGTATTAACATCATCTTTATATGAACCTTCATTCATGTGGTGTATGTTTCGTTTATTACCAAATCGGTAAGGGATCCTTTCACCCTCCTCTTTTTAAATGTCTTCTGTTTGTTATGCCTTTTAAATTACATATTATTGTTTTGGAATATGTTCTTCTATATCATTTTTAATGTAAAATTTATTTCCATGTTATGAATACCATTTTCAATCCCATAAACTCATTTTCTGAATTTTAATGTGATATCATTAGGCTGTCTAATTTCTATAAGACAACTTCTTAACCAAAATTCAATTCTTTTGTGATATACTTATACTTATAGATAATTTCATTCTAGGAATAAGTGTGAATAAAAACTGATTATTTTACACTTAATATCAAATCATATGGAGTGAATTTATATTTTTCATAAATTATTATGTAATTGATTTATCCTTAATCTAAGGATACCATCTTTACAAGGGATTTCGTCTCAAATTACATTCCATGGAGACATCATTGTTGTTATGGACAGATTCACTTTTATGTGGTGTATATACATCCATTTGACCTATTATATCTTGAACCTTTTTTGTTAAAAGATAAAATAATATTTGAATAATGTTATTAATTGATTATTTGTATTCAAGTGTCTCTCATTTTGTTAGGAAATAATTTTCTAAAATATCAATTTAAATTTTTTTATTATTTATTCTGATAAATATTTCTTATTAGTGTACATGTTTTAAAAATGATTTTAATGATTTATTTATATGGACATTATTGTTTTAAAATGTAAATTATTTTATAATCATTAATGTTGTACGGGACACATTGATACAGAATAATCTTTATTAAAAAATAGGTTTTGAAAAATGTTTGATAAAGCATTGATTATGTTAATATCTTGAAATGAAATATCATGATTTCAATGCGGATATGTTATCTTTCATTTATTCTTGTTTTATGATTTATGAATATGTTGTGGTAATTGGGCATTGATTATGTATATGGTTCGTTTCATGATAATCCTAGGGTGGGTGATCCATAGATAGCTCTCCAATGCATTGGGTAAAATGACAATGTTTAACATGAATGTTTCTCCTAAGAGATTTAGTGAATATACTATGACAGGTATTCCAATGTAACTCCCTATCTAGGTATGAGAGCTATAATGTATGTATTTTATGTTTGGAATATCTAACCATTATGATTTATGATTTCTGTGTGTTATTCACAAATCTAATGATTTTATAAGGTATGTTATGATTAAAAAAGAATGGATTAAATGTTTTTTGTTTATTTGATGGCTAATGTTTTATTTTCTTATAATAATTAATGAGTTTTTTTGCTCATCCCATGTTTTTGAAAAGTTTTCCACGTGACATAAAGAATAATAATGTTCAAGGATGGGATCAAAGAAAAAGTCATTCTTTATAAAACATGGTACTATTCATGATTCTTTTTCTGAGTTTTTATTTTATGAAAAAAGGTTTACTGAGTAGTAGTGTCTACATGTAATATTCATGTTGAGGTGTAATAGTTATGGCCTAATTCACTAAAACTCTAAATCAGAAAATATCACCAATGTGAATTCTTGACTGTACTCAAGATTATGTAATGTTTTATGTCAGGTCCTTTTAGTTGGTATCGGAGGTCAGTTTAATCAACTTTAGCTATTATGAGTTATCATTAAACACATGGTTAGTCCCTATGTCTATTATTTGAGTGAAGACCTTGTTTTATAAATTTTTATGATCAAGGAAATTCGATTACAAATGGAAATAGGAGGATCTCATATGACATTTCTATCGCTTTTTGTTGACAAGATTGCAATAATTTTTGCAATATAATGTCTAGATGATGGTGAAAGATTTTCTAGAATACAACTCACTTGGAAGCAGTTGTTTGAGATTCCAAACACCTCCACTATACATCGATACCATCGTGGATCATGGTTTGTGTTTAATAAAAAACTATTTTCTCAAAATTATAATATTTTCAAGAAAGTTATATATTATCAAGGCATTATCAAATATTTTACATTATCACAAGATTTTCAAGAATATTAATATTTTTGAAAAATGTGGTGAAGAAGGATATCTTTACACATACTATTTATAAATGATATTACAATATAGACTCTCATCACATACTTATTGTATTTTAAATAAACCATTGATTGAAAGTTTCAACTCATATTTGGTCCGACTGTTTTATAAAAATCATGTTTTATAATGTGTTTTGAAATTATATGTCATACTTGATTAATTTACATTTTTTTTCTAACACCCATATGACCCATGTTGTAAATGGTGTGTTTGGTTGATGGAAGAAAATGATTTTGAAGGATCTCTAAATCATTTTTACAATGCATGTACATCTACCAATGTGAACAAGAGGATGATGAAACCATATGGGCACCATGATCAATGTATAATGTTTTTTCAATTGGGAATAGATTTATTTTATCATATAAAATTGAAAAAACGAAAATATATATGATTTTGAGGTCATAATGTACTGGGATAAAAAATAAAGGTATAAGAAAACCATTGAGGCTAAAACCTATTATGTTTATTTTTGAGTTTTATAAAATGGATAGCCTGTAAGATTGGTGACAACCTTTCGCATATGGAAAGGTGATAGAAATCAATCCCACAATCTAACGGCGACAATGGTGTATTTTTAACCACTATCTTATGTGATGTCCCTAGTTAGTATAAACTATTCATTTAAGTTAAATGATTTTATAGATCAATAAAAACTTGATTTTTGGAACTTATGTTTTATCAAATGGATTTCCTTAATATATTAAAATGATTTAGTGATTAAGTTATAATGGCTACTTTAGAATATTTTTTCTATTTTTGAAACATTATATTATTAATTTGAATTTTATATTATGGGATCTCATTTGGGGATTAATGGTTGAATTTTTTTTTGGATGATTCTATGTTATAGACATATGAATATTTGGTTAATTTATTGAAATGATTAACCTATCATGGAGAATATGTGATTAGGATAATGATTTTTCTAGTATGAGACTTTGAGAGTATCTTATTTTATTTGGAGATAAATGTTATGATTTATCTTCGATGAATATATGATTTTAACCTTCTGAGATTTTGGAATCAATATTAGTTTTTATTACTTTGAATAATTTAATATATTATTATTTATTGAAAGGTATTTTTTGAACATTGGGATGTTTTTTGTCAAATTTTGGAGATTAATAGTAGTTTCTCATTATGTAAAATATTATACCTTTTGATGATTATCTGATCTTGTACTAACAATTTTGGTTTTGGTTAATTTATAATGACATGGGAAAAATATTTCTCAAATTTTTTGAGATTATGTAATTCTCTAGAAGTTGATTATAGAACATTCAATGTTAACATGTCATCTTGAATACTCATAGTTTGGAGAAAAGCTGTGTTTTTTTGTAGAAATATAGTAAAGGATGAAGGTTTACATGAAATGTAAGTATTATTCCTTATGTTCTTATCCAGGATTTTAAATAAATTCGTCAACTTTATGAAAAGTAGCTTAAAACAATATCTTTGTCCATTAATTTTTCTTACTATGGAATCAATGACCGTTTATCCCATCAGAAGTTTGGTATTTTCTGGTGGTTAACATTCTCCAAATCATGTTTTCTTCCACTCTCTATCATAACTTAATGGTTTGTTTCTCATCCATATCCATATTTTCATGCATGGAATCCTACTATGGGATACCTAGTGTGACCATTTTATTTCTCTTTCTTTCTTTCTTTTAAAGTGATATTTTTATTGACACTATTTCTGATGTGGGACATTCAATTATGTTTCCAGGACCAATATTAAAATTGTGAGGATGAAATTCTCAAAAGGGGGAAGGATGTAACATCCCAAGTAAATAAAGAATATAAAATTTTCATATTTTTTAATTTTTTTTGAATTAAATATTATTTCTACACTAATGGGGATGCTATGTTTGATGGAGTACCAAATATGCAACAACATGATTTTTTTTGAAGTATTATGTTGCACACAATGATGAGTCATACTGAAAAATAATAATATAATATTATTTTAAATGGTTGTCTACACATAGCTATTTTATTACTGGGAATGGATAGAACTAACTAAAATATGAATGTTCATGTATGTTAAATGTCTTTACACTTACCCAATAATTTTTAAAGGCTTAAAATAAGAAAGAATCCAATTCTAATAATATATGCTCCTATAGTCATTAAAAGGTTGATTTAATGAATTTTGATAGAGAACCATCATTAAATATAGTATTGGATACTTTTATATGTACTATTTGAAAAGATAAAATTATTCTTTAGAATCGGTACATAAAAATTTACTTTTGGTAAAAATTAGAAATTTTTCAGATAAAATTCAATTTTTATGAATAGTTAAAATGATGTATTTTAATTCAAAACTGAATTTTAATATAATATATAGAAAAAGATAAATTGTCTTATTAATTGTATTTAAAGTGAAATTATATTATTTTATTACCATTTAATCCAATATTGTTCATTTGTTGTACTTTTACTTTGAAATTGGACATAAATACATGTCAATCCTCTGATTGTTATTATTTCTTAAAAACACACTTTTTGTTTTGATAGTGGAAATTAATTTTAAATCAATTTCTACCACTTCTATGTTTTCTATTTGGACGAATTTATTTCATATTTGAAATCAGGAGGTCCAAATTTTGTAAATAGGTGTCACGAAACCCTCCCCCCAAAGTGTACCCCCTCTTGGGCCAACAATGTGAGAAGGGAGATAATGACCCCAGAGTGCAGCCTCCAGTTGGCCTTAGGTTAGTGACTAGAACCAAGGGTATAGTAAACACACAGATGGGAGGAATTACCCTCTAAGAGAACACATGCATAAGAGAGAGATAAGATATACACCAACCATAGCCATCATAGAATGAAATATAAATGAAAGCCCTGGTGTACATATGTAATGTCTTGTAAAACGTCAACCACTAGAAAGGGAAAAATAAAAGTACCCAAAATAAAGTAAATATAGTATCAAACACAAGCCCAACCATTTTCTGTTACCCCATGATGGTAAAAATCAGCTTGATCTCCAACTTGCACACATATATGGGGAAAACTAACCACTATGACTACAGGCACAAGTAACTACCATGAGAATAGATTGGGGACACAGGGGGAGTCAACCATTTGTCATCCCATTGGAATGTTGGGGAAACATCCCTCAGTGCTCATATTCCTTGGGGTGTCAGTTTCCCTAACTGACGTGGTGGAGTAGCTTATAAAAACACAAAAACTACAGAAAATAATATATTTCACAACCACAAAATAGGTATAACCTAGTCTTACACTTAGTTGCATCTAATCTCTCTCGGTCTCTCGGCTGCCACTTCTAAGACTATGAATCCACTAAATGCACAACTATTTAAAGAGATTAATTGCATTACTATATTCCCATTTTTTCAGTTCCACTTTGTGTTAATTAATTCTTTTAATAATAATTAACCATTAAAAATTTCACATTATATATCTTTAGAATATCACCCAAAGTCAACGATCCCTTTAAAATTGTAACCTCATCATTTCATTCCATCCAGCTCCAACCCCATAGGTTAATTCAAATATTTTTTACAGAATTAATTTACAATATTCCCAGGCATTATAGAAAAAAATTATATTCTTCTAAATAGAAGGGGGATTAACACAGTGAGTAGATGAACTACATGTCTAGTCATTACTGCCTATAACAAAAGCATAGACCAATACTTTATTGAGAAGCTAGACATAGAAAGTCCATGGCATACCAGGCACATCATCTCCCCTTTCATAATATGGTTAAGAATGACCAGATGCATTGGGTAATGGGGAAAGTAAAGCAGATAACCAATCAAAGAATCATCAAGCATCCAAACATTCACATCCAACCCACTCCATCATCCCTATTGTCATCTCCGACATTCGAATGCATTAACCAATGAATCTCACCACTCTAGGCACCATATGATGCCACAACCAATCGGCCACCCTATCCCCACATATCACAATAGGCTTCTAGGCTCACATTACAACACAGGAAACATGAAAAAAATCATCAAATCAATTGAGCTCATGGCCATTAAACAAGAAAGAGGGTATCTCAGAACCCAACAATGAATTATCTTTTATCAATGAACTAGTTCATTAATCCATCTTGGATTTACAAATTTATTATTCGTATGTTCCAAAAAAATGAAATATAACAAGTAAGATATCAAAAATAATTATACATGCTTACTCCACCAATTTCATTAAAATAAATTTACAACATGAGGAACCAGATTCATTTACATGCCTTTTTTTCTTTATCCAAAAATGTATCAATTAATTCGGGATTTATGTTCTTTACCAATTACTATCTAGAAGAAAAATTCTATGATAACAATAATAGATATCACACTATCTTGAAAAACAATAGGAAATATCATAATAATGATCTCAATTTATATATCATGTTCAAATATTAATTATGCCAATTTCATTGTGATCCAGTGGGATAAAACATGCTACCTCTATAGTTTCATATAATAGAAAAGAGAATAAATGAATCCCCTACATCAAATGGTTCTATACCTTCTTTATACGAGAACGATACACCCAAGGAGTTACGATTTCCTCCCCCGTGACAACTGTATCCACCAGAGGATGTAGAGACGCCCCCACACCAGTAAACACCCATGAAAAGTCCCTTAGGAGCAAGGAGATAGCATTCTATAAAAGGGATTGGTGAAAAAGGAAGTGATGAACCCAAAACAATGATGATGGAACATACCTTATATTGAATACTAGTTGATGTTTCTTTGGTGCATCAAAACAGAAAAAAAAACATGGAGGTTTGTTTTATTGCATAACTCCTATGTAAAGGAATAGGATGTTTGAAGATCACACACCTAAGAATAAGGAGGAAGAACTAGGGAGGATGATATATCATCCCTTTAGAAGATTTAACAGAGTGGTGATTTAAGATACTCTTGAATTTCCATTAAAATAGGATCACAATAAACCATGCAGTTTGACCAGGTAGGAAAAAACATCCCGAGCCTTAAGTGAAATTAATATTGGATCTACCACCTTTAATCGGACTTAGAGTCCTTAAAATGGGGCATAAAAGTATTTTACATCAAAGGAAACGTCAAAGGGGTTAAAATATAGGAAGCTGGAAACACTGTTATTTAACTAGAAATTTGGAAAAGGACATATAGGTTACTGATAGGCCACACCCTTCTGGAATCAATGTTCATGAACTAAAAATTTTTCACAGGAAATTGAGGTTACCGATGGACCTCAACATTCTAGAAACAGTGCTCACATATGGTTACCGGTTATACTATTCAGAGAAGGTCACTAATTATAATATTCACATAAGATAACTGATGTCACTATTCATATAAAGTCACCATTTTCAGTATTCACATAAGGTTACTGATGACACTGTTCACAGAAGGTTAGCAATGACACTATTCACATATGGTCTTTGATGTCACTGTTCACATAAGGTCACCATTTCATTGTTCACATAAATATGTAGATGACACTATTCAAAAAAGGTCACCAATGACAATGTTAACATAAGGTCACTGATGTCACTGGTCGCATAAAGTCACCATTGCATAGTTCTCATAAGGTTACCGATGATAATGTTCATAGAAGGTCACCAATGACACCTTTCACATAAGGTCACTGATGTCACTGTTCCAATAAGGCATCCATTGCACGATTCACATAAAGTTACCGATGACAATGTTCATAGAAGGTCACCAATGAAAATGTTCAAAGAAGGTTACTGATGTACTATTCAGAAAGGTCTACTATTGGAACTGCTCACCATTGGAACTATTCATAGATAGTTACTGATGCACTATTTTAAATGGTCTACTGTTGGAAATGTTCACCGATGGAATTGTTCACAGAAATAGAAATTTGGAAAACTGTTGGGGATATGTCACTCTTACTTCCCAAAACACCTCATACACTAGATTTTCACAAAGGAATGGTCCAAAGAGTTCCAGGACATTACATCAGATACCTCTCAAAACATTCTCATCCTCGAGAATTCAAAACCCACCTAAAGAGAAAATGAAACGGGGTCTGAACAACCACCCAACGAGATACCTCTCAAAAGGGAGAAATCCCCAAAAATAAACAAAAGAAATCGTTATTATAAACTTGAAATGACTAAAACCACAATGACTACATCGATACATGAAAATAGTTAAACATCAAACAACTCTTGGTACTGAGCACATATGTGTGACTCACATTCCTAGGTACTATCCTCCATGCCATTGTATTGCCACAAGACATGAACCAAGGGGATTTAATTCCCATGAAACACCTTCTATTTGTTGCCTTAGATCTCCCTAGGTCACTCCTCAAAGGTCACATCATCATAAACATCGATCTCTCCTCAACAGATGACGTGAGAGTCATCATTAAGATAACGACAGAGCTGCAACAGATCGAAAAAATAATGTATCCGATGCATCTATATGGAAAGTGCTAATCAATAATGCACAGCTCCATCATGATCTAACACCACAAAAGGCCCGAAAAACTGAGGACAAAGCTTGCTCCCATGACCAAATCGTTACTGCCCAAGACGGAGAGCCACCTTAAAAAATGTGATCTCCAACATCAAACTCTATGGGTCTCGTCCTTTGATCGGATTATGATTTCTGAAGATCTTGTGTTGTCTTCATCCTCTCAAGAATCACCATGAACAACTCTATTATATTCTACACTAATTCCCGTCTAAGAATTGATACCTCTCCAACCCCAGTCTAGAACAATTGAGAATGGAAAGGTCGGACATACAAGGATTCAAATGGCTCCATATGAATGGTGGAGTGAAAACAATTATTGTAAGAAAAATCCACCAAGGGTAAGTGGCTCTTCCAAGATCCTCCAAAATCCAGGACACAAGTGCATAAAATGTTTTAATGTTTCTAGATGGTCTTTTCTGTCTGACAGTCTATTTTAGGATGAAAAGTAGTGCTATGACATAACTGTGAACAAAAAGCATGCGGGAGACCTCTCAATAAACTAGAGGTAAAACAAGGACCACGATCAGAAATGATCATCCTTTGGACTCAATGTAGACTCGCTACCTCCTCCAGATAATGCCACGAACAAACATCAACTGATAATAACTCCTTGATTTCTATGAAGTGGGATGATTTTTTTAAAATGATCCACCACCTCCCAAATATCATCATGTCCTCCCTGAGCATGAGTTATACTAGGGAAAAATTCCATTGAGATGTTCTCCCACTTCCATTGAGGAACCTCAAACAATTGGAGCACACCACTAGGACCATGGTGTTCGACCTTCACCTTCTGTAAGACCAAACCTCGAGACACAAACTCCAAAACTACACGCTTCTTCCCAGGCCACCAAAATTGGATCCTCAAGGCTCGATACATCTTTTTCCATCCTGGATTCACCACTATAGGAGAAATATGGGACTCACTGGTAACTCTCTCGTGCATCGTCAAAGTCGAAAATATCCTTACATGATAAAAAAGTTGATTTTTTTCATCATTGTTCTAACCATCAGGGGCCTTTCCCCAAACAACTCAATATCTCTAGACCTCCACCTCTAGATCCCCAAAATGGGACTCTACAACCTTAAGCACTAAAGATGACTACACCATCATCTAGAAAGGAAAACCTATTCCACCAACTTATCCCATATCATTATTTAATGTTGAATGTTCATACATTACTCTCCAAGAGTCCCCAAATTCATGCGCTACATCACTAAGTGACTTTCGAATTAGTGCATATACAGCAACATTCCCCTTTTCAGGTGTATAAGATATTATGAAATTGTTTTCTTGTAAGAACTCCCACCACCGATGCAGTCATAAATTCATGATATGCAAGGAGAAAACATACCTCAGGATCTTATGAGTGGTGAAAACAACAAAGCACTTACCAATGAGGTAATGTCTCCAAAACATCAGAGAAAAAACTATGGATTCCCACTAAAGATCGTGGGTGTCATATTATAGTTCAAGGGGATGAAACTGCCAAGAACTATAGGAAAAAATTTATCTCTGTTGCATCAGAACACAAACTTACCCCAGATGTGATGCATCTCTGAAAACATCACACTGAATGCCCTCTGCTAGAAGAAAAATAATTTGAGCACTCACTAACGTATTCTTTAGATACTCGAAAGATATTGTAATCCTATCAATCATTATGAACACCTGATACTTCCTGGTCAATGTTTTCTGAGGAGTCTAAACTTTAGAGAAATCGGCTAAAAACCATTTATAGTAGTCTAAGTGAACATTTAAACTTCACACCTCTGACATAGTCTTGGGGGCTTCCCAAGACACAACCTCTTCTATCATTGATGGATCCACAACAACTCCCTATTGAGAGACCACATGGCCAATTAAATGGACTTCTCGAGCCCAACACTCACACTTTGAAAACTTACCAAACAACTGATATTGACAAAGATGTCCCAAAACGGTGTGTAGATGCTCTGCATGCTCTTTTTATGACGTGGAGCACACAAGGATGTCATCGATGTAAACTACAATGAACATGTCCAGGAACACACAGAACACAGTGATCATAAATCCCACCATCACAGCTGGAGTGTTTTTCTTGCCAAATAACATTACAATGAACTCATAATGCCCATGGTAACTACAGAAAGAAATATTGGGGATATACTCATCCATCTCACACATCACATGATATCCTGACTGTAATTAGATCTTTGAGAACCAACATTCACCATTTACTTTCTCGAATAAATTATCAATACATGGAAGAGGATAGTTATTCATTATTGTCCTATAGTTCAAGCGACGATAACAAACACAAACCTGTAAACTGTCGTCAGCCTTCTTCACGAACAAAACTGGTGCACCCCATGGTGACACACTGGTCCAAACAAAACCACACTGTAAGAGACCATCATTCTATATAAGTAGTTCCAGTAAATCATAAGGGGCCATCCTATATGAATACATAGAGATATGAGACACTCCATGTGGTATCTTGGTCACAAACTCGATCTATCATCGATGGTGTAATGCTGCAACCTCTTCTGGAAGGACAACAGGGTATTTTTCTATGACACTAAGAAATTCCAGCTTCTGATCCACTAAAAACACATCATTATCTCAGCCATCATGGATGATAAGGACGGAACACGCCTTTGACCCATCTAAGGATATTACTCGCTAACAAATACCACCATCTATCCACATCAAATAAATGGAATTTATTACAAAAGAAATCCACGTTAACCTGAATAGAATACAACGAATCCATGTTAAGGATGAGATCATATGGTTGTATTTTTAAACATAAGTAATTTCCACAAGAGTGGTGCCACCCCAACACAAGCTCATAGTATCTACATACATAAAACAAGTCAGATCGACCTCCAACTGGTGTAGTCAACACCAAGGGAACTAGAAGCCCCTCTACCTGACGTCCCAAAGCATGGAAAATGGTAGAAGATATGAAAGAGTGTGTCACTCCAAAATATAACAAGGCATAAAACAAGGTAGAAAATAAGAAATGGTTACCTTGAATGAAATCTGGCTTGCCTGGTGCTAGCAATGCAAAAGCATGAAGCTTACCATGACTTCATCCATGACCTCTCTAACACTGATGAAGACTACCACCACAACATAACCATACTCTCAAAGGATGGGGAGCGTCATATGCTATCCTATGCCTGCCCCATCAACCCACTACTAATATAATGCTGGTGCAACCTGCGGATGCTGCCTCTATTGGAACTTCCTCAATGGGGGAACCTAGAGCAGAACACCTGGTGCAGTATGACTGCTCTGAAAGGTCAGGCACTCTCGCAGGTGATAACATCAAAAAACACATGAAACAAAAGTTCTTGATCCCATGGAAAAGGACGGAGATCCGCTGGCTCCATAAAAACAAGATGCAGAGGGCTAGGACCTACCCTTGGCTGTACAGAAACTCTTCTACCCGGAAAACTAGGAACGCCAGAAAACATCTGTACATCATGAGTAATCATAGAGATTCCCCTCTCTTGGTGATATGGTTTTGGCCAATGTCCTCTCAACGGCCTCAGCCCTTGCTAGCACCTCAAGAAATGTCTTCAACATAAATGGGGTGAACTGGGGGTGGATATCTGGTTATAAAGCCTCCACGAAATGCCTTGTCCTGGCATAGTTATCAGAAAATAGGTTCGTAGAATATCTTAAAAGGATCCTGAAACAGATTACAAACTCCCACACACTAGAGCTCCCCTATCAAAGGTTAAGAAGCTCCTGGTGACTGGACGCCTTCACGGTCGAAAAAAGAATCTCGACTCCATACATGTCTTGAAACTGCTCTTATGAGATTTTTGACTCCGCACGATCCCTGAGGAACAAGAACCATCACTTCCTCACCGCTCCACGTAGCATCGTCACAACCATGGAAACCTACTGCTCCATCCAGGCATGGATCTAACTAGAGGCAATATCAACCTCCTCGAACCAGTATTATGTGGTTCCATCTGAACCAAATTCCTCATACTTCTGCAGACTATGGTGCTGAAACTCTCAGAGTGTCCTCCTCCAAGTGTCATTTTCCTCAAACTCTACCACGCGACGATCTGCTGGCACAACTTGCAGAAGGTATTATATTAAAACCTAACAAGGACATCGACTTGGAGCCATACCTACAGATTATAAAAATGTTTGATCTCCTAAATATGGAATAATTTAAACTCATCATTAATTTATTGTTTTTTTCATTCATTAATTTTAGGTTAACCTCTTCCAATGTCTACCCCCTCAAAAAAAATGCACAAAAATGAATGATGTGTGGTCCTTTCCTATGTCTCTACCCTGAAGCTAGTATCACCTTGTTTAGTAGCCATTATATATTTAAAGGTTCATACATCAGATCAATGGGGGGCCATAAACACCTATGTCTCAGCCGGTCTCCAATGTTTACATCACTTTCTAAACATAACTGACATTGTTTCCCTACCAACCCATGAAAACTCACTCGTTCCTAACTCCAAACTCCATCCTATCCCTCAGGCTACCTCTGATACAACTCGGTCATGACCCACTACCAACAATGTGTACCCCTCATGGGCCCAAAATGTTAGAAGGTAGATAATGACCCCCATGTCCCGCCTCTAGTAGGGCCCAGGTTGGCTACTAGCACCGAGGGTATAAAAAATAGTTATATGGGAGGCATTATACTCAATGAGAATACATGCGAAAGAGATAGATAATATAGAAAACAAAAAACTCCTACTAAAACATTAATATAAAATAAATTCCTACTGAACATATGTTATGTCATGAAAAACTACTACAACTAGAAGGGGAAAAATGCAAGTACCCAAAAGAATGTTAAAACAGCAGCAATTACAAGCCTGGAAAACTGCTACAACCCCAAGTTAGTAGAAAATATCTTGATGTCGAACCTACTCCATGTGTCAAGGGAAATAATTTATATATACATATTGTGAGTATTATAGTATACACAGTAGGATCCTCACTGAAGCCTCTCATGAAAATGTAAATAAATAATGCTAAAGCATAGTGAACAAAAAGTGAAACTAACTTGTCACCTAAACAGGTATACTAAGATTCCAACAACACCATGATTACTCTCACAAAGTTATGAATACAAGAGTATATAATATAATAAAGAATATCGCGGGTACCAAACTACTTCTTCCCCACTTTTTTCCCCTTTCGCCAACATCTGACATCATAAGCATCTATCTCCAATAAGGCTTGCTCACAGGCACCTGGGCGAAGCACCGCAACATGTACCTCATGCAACCAACCAACACATCCACATAAGAATTTAACCAGGCTGTTTTTGGTTGCCACCACAACTCACATAACGTGTATCATACATCGATTATTATAACTCAAGCAATTACAGCCCATATGTCACACTCATCATCTCTAATTTTATTTATTTTATTAATTTTATTTGCGTCGGGTAGTTCAGGTCGAAACCTGAACTTACGATTTTGAGTTCTTTGTGTTTTGACTAGTTTGCGTCCAGCGCAACGCGACTGAAGCTGCGTGGCCTCACCTGGGTCGCCGCGCGGCCCCGCCCTTTTCACCGCACGCCCTGCTTGATGGTTAATTAATTAAATGAAATGGATCAGTATAATAAAACAATAATATTAACGGTGTTATGAATATAATTTGTCTTGTGTCATTATTAATATTACTCTTAATAATAATAATAATAATAATAACAATAATAATAAAACTAATAAGGATTAATAGTTTGTTTTAATGATAACAATACATATAGTATAATTTGAGGTGTTATTATTATTATTAATAATACTAAATTTAGGTTTTATTTCCTTTTTATTTTATTCTATTTTTTTATTTTAATTTCTTTTTATTCTAATTTCTTTTTATTTTTTTCTCTTTCTCTTTTTTTTCTCTTTTTTCCCCTTCTTTTCTTTTCCTCCCTCCATTTTTTTTTCATCTCCTCACAATCCCGTCGGACCCCCTGCTATCCCCTCCTCTTCGCGGCTCACCCCACCCCTCTAACCCTAGCCGCCTGCTCCCTGTCATGTTCCCTGCCTCGGCCTTCTCTCAGCCGTACGCCGCACACCGTCACGGCCTCCTCCCGGCCCCTTGGCCCGTCGTACCCCGCCTCCCGCTGGAACCCCTCGCCGTCGCCCAGTCCCGGACGGCGGCTCCCTGCCGGCTCCCCGTTGCACCCGCCGCAAGCCCGCACCGCCTCCTTAAACTAGTCTCCGGGCTACCTCTCCAAGCCGGCGTCGCCTCTTGCTTCCCTGTCGCGCCACTCATCCCCTTCGTAGCCTCTCCCAGCCGGCCTACAAGTATCACCTGCCCCCCCCCCCTTGACCTCGCGTTACGCCCGGTTCCTCTCAGCCTTCCGCCGCTGCGCTATCCTCTCTATCCGAGGCGCAATCCCAAACCCGACGCCCCCTATGTCCGGTGCCTCTTCCATTTGCAGCCGCGTCGTACCCATCCCCGGCGCTGCCCTGCCGTTGCACCATTTCCCCTTGGAATCGGATTCGCGCCGCACACATACCCCGACCAACACCTTGGGTAAACCCCCCTTCATTGTTCTAGTTACTTACATTCAGTTTAGTGGGGCTTAATTAGAGTTTATGTGTTTTTTGGTTTGCTTTAGATGTTATCTTTGGTCCAATTTTGTTTTTAGGGTATAATTTGAGTTGGTTGTGATGCGAATTGGTTGCGATCGGAGTTTCACACCCATGTTTTGAGGTCTCGGCATCAAAGGTAGGTGGTTCCATGCCATAACATCTTTAGATAATTTAATTGATCATTACTTAAATTATATTGTGTTCTAGTGATAAATTTCATGATGCAAATTTTGTTTTTTGGACGTGCTTCGATATGCATATTGATGAATTTGAGTTGTTGTTAATTAAATGTCAACATTTTCTTGTGCGTTGTGTTGTTGAAAAGTTTAGACGCATTATAGTTAATTGTTTAGGGTGTGCAAATTGTGTTTTCAAGAACTCTTGAGGTATGGGTGATATTAAACTAAGTTTTTTTTAATATAAGGTAAACTATTTTGATGTGTTAATTTTTATTATGCACCTTGAGCATCTTTTAGGGGTGCGAATGAGGTTTCAGAAGGGTCGGGTTTGTGAATTGATTTTCAAATGGTTCTGCCATTTAAAATTTGTGTGTTTTAAAGTGAGGCCTTTGGTATGCATATGTGATGTTTTATTAATTGAGCAATTGTTTAATTAAGTGTCGTTTGAGATGCAGAATATGGTTGGTAAGGTTTTCGGGATTGTTTGGTAGGTGCGGAATGTGTTTTATTGTTCTTTAAGGTGTCGGTGTAATTAAATGTAGATTCTCGATGAACATGAGTCACTTTGGGTGTGCTTTCCGTGTCGCGTACTTTTGGGATTAAACTAAAAATCGGTTGAACAATGGAAAAACAAGTTTTAGATTGTATGAGCTGCACTTTTGGTTTTAAAGTGACGTTAATATATGAAATCAAGTTCTTCTTTCTTGTGCAAAACTTTTCTTTCTAATTTTAAATGTTTTATAAATTGTTAATTGCACTTATTAGATTATATGTGGAGCGTGGGAGTTTTGTGTTACAGAATTACGTGTGCGTTATTTTTTTATTTGTTTTTTTTTATTTTTTTATTTTTTTTATTTTTTTAAGGGGGTTCTTACATGTGAAATTGGGCTTGCCTCTTGTGAAAAACTCTTATTGTGATATTTAGAAATGTTCTTCAAATTGTTTAAATATATTGTCAAGTAATGCAAGTGGGCCGAACAATGTTACAAAATTGTTTTGGTGTGCGTGTGTGTTTTTTTTAAATGGTGTTTGGGTATGCAAGCGGTGACTTGTAGGTGTGATGTTTTGTTTGGTTCGGGATATGTGAATGTGATATACATTATGTGAATGTGAAACATGATTGAGCACAAAGGAAAACCCTGGGTATCTAGGTGGGAGGACTAGAACTAGTGCACTAGTGAACCGGATGGGTATCGTCCCTGTTTCACTTAGCTGGATTGACGATTGCAACACTAACTAAACATGATATCTGAGGGTCGTGGCCTTCTACGCCACGTTTTCTGAGGGTCGTGGCCTTCTAAGCCACGTTTCACCGAGACACGAGGTTTCTAGGGTCCCACTCGAGCTAGATGATCCTTAGGGGTTTTACCTATAGTGCTCTACCATCTATGGCATGGTGCCTTCCGTCGGCATATGGAGGACCATTTGGGTGTTAGTGGGTGTGTGTGTATGTGTGTGTGTGTGTATGGGTGTGTGAGTGTGTGGTGTGTGTGAGAGACTGTGTGTGCGTGTGCCCCTAATGAACTTTTCTCTTCCTCTTTAAAATTGTGTCTGTGAAATGGGTTCTTTTTAGTGTTTCCAGTGTTTTCTTTTGGCGTTTGGTTTGCAAATCTTTTCTTTAAAAGAATTTTGAATGTATAATTTTGAGTAAGCACTTTAAATTGTCTTTTGATGTTGTGGCATGGAACTTTTTCTCGGTGGCATCCTACTGGGCCTTTAGCTCACACCCTACATACACCCCTGGGTGCATGTAGCTTCTTGTTTCTTTTGTATTCCAGGTTGTGCGTCGTGCTCAGCAATGGTGGTTCTGGTCGTTGATGGTTTTCTCGTGCAGGTTGGTGTTGTGGTGTGCGGATGCTACGCCACTCTTGTCGCTTGGAGGTTTGAGTTAGAGTTTCAGACTCTTTTGTTGTCGTTTGCTTTGGGATGTTGGCTCTAATTGTAAACCTTTAAATTTGATTTCAGTTCAATGGTCTCGTTGGTTGTCAATTTCCTAGTTTCATTTTATTATCTTGTTAGTGTTTGTGCATACTATTTCGGGTAAACCGTTCCCATAGGTTACTCTTGATACTCGGGCACTTATGCCAGCCCATGGGGATCGGGAACGCCCTTCGGGCCTTTCCGCGGACCGGGTCGGGCACCGGGTCGGACGGCGACCCGGCCTGGTTCGTGACAAAATGGTATCAGAGGGAAAGGTTTGCTCTATTGGGTCATTTTCTTTTGGGATAGAGTCACGATAGACTTGATTTAAGGTTGTCGGGACTCGACGTCCTGTCTATGAGTGATGTGCCTGACCAGCACACCTCGTGGCGGGACTCGAGTTACCAAAGTGTGTTGAGGTTTGTCTGAGTTTTTGGTCCTTACAGATGATCGTGTCTAAGGGAAATGAAAAGGGAGTAAGGTCAGTGGTCTTAGTGAGCTCGCAGGGTCTTGCAAGCCTTGTGGAGCTGGGGACACTGTCTTAAAATACTCTCTGTGGCAAGTGGTGTGATCGGCGTATGGCCGCCAACCATATTTTCCAATCACCCACTGTCCCTAGTTTCTTCCTGCTTTGTTTCTTGTCTCCTTGGTTTGGATTCGTGGGAATTTGGTTTTTATGTAAAAATGTTTTGGTCTTGGAAAATATTTTCAAATGAAACGCTTTAAAAAGAAAATGATGTGAAGGGTTTGTAAAGTGTGGGTTGGATGTTTTGGTTTTGAAAAAAAATGGAATGGTTTGTTTTGGACCCTTGGTTTTCTCGTGGGAAACCACATGCATGAGTGTATATGGAAAAAAATGGTTAATGGCACGAGAGGATGAGTGCCTGGATGACATGAGGTGGGTGCCGGTGTGGCGCGGGAACATGCATGTGCGAGGCCATGGGACACCATTGGTGTTTGTTCAACCCACTGGGTTTGCTTATTTTCAAAATGTTTTGTTAAAGGTACGAAATTTGGTGTTTTAGTAAACGGTGTTTGTGTGGCGTGTCCTTGTGTTTTTGAGATGTTGGGTGTGTGGTGTTTTGAGCCGAGGATCCTTTTGACTGATTTGTGTCTTGAGTTTGAATTTTTGTTGGTCAGTTGGTGTGAAAGCATGTGGTTAATGGTCTCTTTCGAAAAAGTACATCGGGTAGCCCATGCAGTGGTTTCCCCTGCACGTTTGATGTTTTCTTGTGGTATGTCTTGGCCATTGGACCAGTTTGACTGGGTCCATGGTTTTCTTTATTAACCAGTGTGTGCCCCCCCATAAAGTGTTGGCATGTGATTGAAGTGTGGCTATAGGCAACTCGCCGTTGGCCGACCCTCCAGTTGATCAGAAGAATCACTTCCTGAATTCTAGAATTGATCCCACCTCCGCTTCTTACAATAGGAGGATCCCCTCGTAGCGGGACGACAGACGCGATGGGAGATGAAGGGAGTTTCTGTCATTTTGAGTTGTCTAAGTCGTCGGGTATGAAGTTTTACGTTGTTGCGTCTGAAGGTCCTCCCTTGGAACGATTAAAGGAATTCCAGCGGGGAAGGTTGAAGGTGGTTCAGAATTATCTGTGCTGACCGATGTCTTGAAAGGTTGTAGTGTTTCCCTCAGCTGCAAGGGTCATTTTTGTGGCGTCTTGCAGTCTGAGTTTTCTTTGACAGTCAAGGGTGAAGTTTGACCACATTAACATGAGTGTTGTGTTTGGAAACGGTGAAGGAGATTCCAGTGGAGAAAAACGTGGAAACAACCTAGAGTGGTCGGTGCGGGCCACTAATCTAAATGACTTTTGGTCATTTGTTTGTTTCGTTTAAGAAAGAGGTTTACGTTAGGTCACTAGTGTGGCAGACCCAGTCACATGGGGATGCTACGGTTAATTGCAGGAATCTTGTGTTGTTTAAGACTTAGTTTGAAGTCCTCCGTATAATGTTCCTCTCAACAGTAATGGTCATGTTCGGTGACGATTTGCGGTGTCATGTTCCCATCCAGTGTGACAAAGGGTGATGCGCATGCACCATTGCAGCTCTTATGTTGGTTAATGTTTTGTGTATGATCAGTTGGATGTCATGATGTGTTGTGTCTGATGGTATTGCCTCGGTTGCAGTATGAACGTGTATTAGACCAAAAGGAGAAGCTCCATTCAAGAGTCTTCAATACCTGACTGCGAGGCAGGAGATACTTCAAACATCAGGGCTCCATCCATAGGCCTCAGAGTGAAGCTGGCGCATGGTCAGGAACCCCGAGAGAGTATGAGACCAAGAAATTTTTCCGTCATCGGTGTTGAAAGTGAAAACAACTTAAATGGTCTCCTATGGTTGTTCTGTTCGAATGAGCCGTCGGGTTGCGTATTGTTTTCGCGACCATGTGGAGGCGTGTTCGTCTCGTTGCCTTAAAAGTCTTGGGGATTGTGTCCCACTGGATACAATCGCTTTAGTGGTCCTTATGGGAGTCTGTTAGGTAAATTTGTCTCAAACTTGAATAATGCCCATCCAGGAATGTGGAAATGCTAGTTTGTCTTGGGTCATGCTTTTGACGCCCCAGTAGTCGGGCCCCCCCCTCCCCGCCCCTTGTGGTTGGGTGTTTGGTCAACATCAAGATTTTTTCAAAGTTCTGTATCCTCTGTTTGTTCTAATGTTAGTGCGACCCAAGACGGGTCTCGCACAAAGGTCTCTGGAATAAATAAGTGTTGGCCTTTCCTTAATGGTGGGGAGTCCGCCCGGACCTCCCCATGTTGGTTTTCTAGTCTTTTCTTGGGCGTTGGTATGTTCTTAATGGTGGGGAGACCCACATTGTGTCTTGCACGAATGTCTCTAGAATGAATCTGTGCTGGGCTTTTCTTTAATGGTGGGGAATCCACTCAAACCTCCCCATGTCAGTTTTCCAGTCTCGTCTTGGGCGTTACTAGGTTCATAATGGTGGGGAGCCCCTCGGGCTTCCCCACGTTAACCTTTTTTCTTCTGTTTCTAAAGATAGGTTGGTAATAAGTGATAAGAGTGTTTTGTGGATGTGACATGACCTTGTTGTTCTTTCTAGCCTAATGGTGTGTTTTTCGTCTGATAGTTCTTGGTGTGTTTCATATTGTGAAGTTGTTTTTTGTAGGTACGAGAGTTCCCTTCCTTGATTAGTCAACTGGAGGCGTTCTAGATTTTTGGGGCGGGCAATACATATTAGAAACACTTTTCATGACCTTTTTGAAGTTGTCTTTTAGTCACTCTCTCTGAGCACGACGCTTTTGCCTCTTTTTGGTCGATGTTGTGGGGATTCCCTTTGAATCAAAAGGGAGTGTGGTTTTCTGCTCTGAGGTTTGGTTTTAGTTGTGGCTTTCCGGGGACAGAAATCTTTATGGTGGGGAGAATTGTCACACTCATCATCTCTAATTTTATTTATTTTATTAATTTTATTTGCGTCGGGTAGTTCGGGTCGAAACCTGAACATAATATTTTGTGTTCTTTGTGTTTTGACTAGTTTGCGTCCAGCGCAACGCGACTGAAGCTGTGTGGCCTCACCTGGGTCGCCGCGCGGCCCCGCCCGTTTCACCGCACGCCCTGCTTGATGGTTAATTAATGAAATGAAATGGATCAGTATAATAAAACAATAATATTAACGGTGTTATGAATATAATTTGTCTTGTGTCATTATTAATATTACTCTTAATAATAATAATAATAATAATAATAACAATAATAATAAAACTAATAAGGATTAATAGTTTGTTTTAATTATAACAATACATATAGTATAATTTGAGGTGTTATTATTATTATTAATAATACTAAATTTAGGTTTTATTTCCTTTTTATTTTATTCTATTTTTTTTATTTTAATTTCTTTTTATTCTAATTTCTTTTTTTTTCTCTTTCTCTTTTTTTTCTCTTTTTTTCCCCTTCTTTTCTTTTCCTCCCTCCGTTTTTTTTCATCTCCTCACAATCCCGTCGGACCCCCCCTTCTATCCCCTCCTCTTCGCGGCTCACCCCTCCCCTCTAACCCTAGCCGCCTGCTCCCTGTCCTCTTCCCTGCCTCGGCCTTCTCTCAGCTGCACGCCGCACACCATCACGGCCTCCTCCCGGCCCCTTGGCCCGTCGCACCCCGCCTCCCGCTGGAACCCCTCGTCGTCGCCCAGTCCCGGACGGCCGCTCCCTGCCGGCTCCCCGTTGCACCCGCCGCAAGCCCGCACCGCCTCCTTAAACCAGTCTCCGGCCTACCTCTCCAAGCCGGCGTCGCCTCTTGCTACCCCGTCGCGCCACTCATCCCCTTCGTAGCCTCTCCCGGCCGGCCTACAAGTATCACCTGCCCCCCCCCCCTTGACCTCGCATTACGCCCGGTTCCTCTCAGCCTTCCGCCGCTGCGCTATCCTCTCTATCCGAGGCGCAATCCTAAACCCGATGCCCCCTATGTCTGGCGCCTCTTCCATTTGCAGCCGCGTCGTACCCATCCCCGGCGCTGCCCTGCCATTGCACCATTTCCCCTTGGAATCGGATTCGCGCCGCACGCATACCCCGACCAACACCTTGGGTAAACCCCCCCCCTTCATTGTTCTAGTAAATTACATTCAGTTTAGTGGGGCTTAATTAGAGTTTATGTGGTTTTTGGTTTGCTTTAGATGTTATCTTTGGTCCAATTTTTTTTAGGGTATAATTTGAGTTGGTTGTGATGCGAATTGGTTGCGATCGATGTTTCACACCCAAGTTTTGAAGTCTCGGCATCAAAGGTAGGTGGTTCCATGCCATAACATCTTTAGATAATTTAATTGCTCATTAATTAAATTATTTTGTGTTCTAGTGATAAATTGCATGATACAAATTTTGTTTTTTGAACGTGCTTCGATATGCATATTGATGAATTTGAGTTGTTGTTAATTAAATGTCAAAATTTTCTTCTGCGTTGTGTTGTTGAAATGTTTAGACGCATTATAGTTAATTGTTTAGGGTGTGCAAATTGTGTTTTCAAGAACGCTTGAGGTATGGGTGATATTAAACTGAGTTTTTTTAATATAAGGTAAACTATTTTGATCTGTTAATTTTTATTATGCACCTTCAGCATCTTTTAGGGGTGCGAATGAGGTTTCAGAAGGGTCGGGTTTGTGAATTGATTTTCAAATGGTTCTGCCATTTAAAATTTGTGTGTTTTAAAGTGAGGCCTTTGGTATGCATATGTGATGTTTTATTAATTGAGCAATTGTTTAATTAAGTGTCGTTGGAGATGCAGAATATGGTTGGTAAGGTTTTCGGGGTTGTTTGGTAGGTGCGGAATGTGTTTTCTTGTTCTTTAAGGTGTCGGTGTAATTAAATGTAGATTCTCGATGAACATGAGTCACTTTGGGTGTGCTTGCCGTGTCTCGTACTTTTGGGATTAAACTAAAAATCGGTTGAACAATGGAAAAACAAGTTTTAGATTGTATGAGCTGCACTTTTGGTTTTAAAGTGACGTTAATATATGAAATCAAGTTCGTCTTTCTTGTGCAAAACTTTGCTTTCTTATTTTAAATGTTTTATAAATTGTTAATTGCACTTATTAGATTATATGTGGAGCGTGGGAGTTTTGTTTGACAGAATTATGTGTGCGTTATTTTTTTTATTTATTTAAATTTTTTTATTTTTTTTATTTTTTTTATTTTTTTAAGGGGGTTCTTACATGTGAAATTGGGCTTGCCTCTTGTGAAAAACTCTTATTGTGCTATTTAGAAATGTTCTTCATATTGTTTAAATAGATTGTCAAGTAATGCAAGTGGGCCGAACAATGTTACAAAATTGTTTTGGTGTGCGTGTGTGTGTTATTTTTAAATGGTGTTTGGGTATGCAAGCGGTGACTTGTAGGTGTGATGTTTTGTTTGGTTCAGGATATGTGAAAGTGATATACATTATGTGAATGTGAAACATGATTGAGCACAAGGGAAAACCCTGGGTATCTAGGTGGGAGGACTAGAACTAGTGCGCTAGTGAACTGGATGGGTATCGTCCCTGTTTCACTTAGCTGGATTGACGATTGCAACACTAACTAAACATGATATCTGAGGGTCATGGCCTTCTAAGCCACGTTTTCTGAGGGCCGTGGCCTTCTAAGACACGTTTCACAGAGACACGAGGTTTCTAGGGTCCCACTCGAGCTAGATGATCCTTAGGGGTTTTACCTATAGTGCTCTACCATCTATGGCATGGTGCCTTTCGTCGGCATATGGAGGACCATTTGGGTGTTAGTGGGTGTGTGTGTATGTGTGTGTGTGTGTATGGGTGTGTGAGTGTGTGGTGTGTGTGAGAGAGTGTGTGTGTGTGTGCCCCTAATGAACTTTTCTCTTCCTCTTTAAAATTGTGTCTATGAAATGGGTTCTTTTTAGTGTTTCCAGTGTTTTCTTTTGGCGTTTGGTTTGCAAATCTTTTCTTTAAAAGAATTTTGAATGTATAATTTTGAGTAAGCACTTTAAATTGTCTTTTGATGTTGTGGCATGGAACTTTTTCTCGGTGGAATCCTACTGGGCCTTTAGCTCACACCCTACATACACCCAGGGGTGTATGTAGCTTCTTGTTTCTTTTGTATTCCAGGTTGTGCGTCGTGCTCAGCAGTGGTGGTTCTGGTCGTTGATGGTTTTCTCGTGCAGGTTGGTGTTGTGGTGTGCGGATGCTATGCCACTCTTGTCGCTTGGAGGTTTGAGTTAGTGTTTCGGACTCTTTTGTTGTCGTTTACTTTGGGATGTTGGCTCTAATTGTAAACCTTTAAATTTGATTTCAGTTCAATGGTCTCGTTGGTTGTAAATTTCCTAGTTTCATTTTATTATCTTGTTAGTGTTTGTGCATACTATTTCGGGTAAACCGTTCCCATAGGTTACTCTTGATACCTGGGCACTTGCGCCAGCCCGTGGGGATCGGGAACACCCTTCGGGCCTTGCCGCGGACCGGGTCGGGCACCGGGTCGGACGGTGACCCGGCCTGATTCGTGACACCATACACTGAGTAAGGATCCTCAAGCCTTCACAGCCTATTCACATTACAACTATACTAGTCCATGTGATACTATATCCATAATATAAATTTCTGTGAATAACCACAATAAATTACAACCCTCTACACACATATATGAGGAAAACTAACCATTCTGCTTACGAGCACAAGTATCAACCAAGATAAGAGAGTGGGGCCGAAGGGGGTAGTCAACCATCCATCCTCCCACTAGAATGTAGGGGAAAACAACCCCAAGGCTTAGAAACCTCGAGGTCTCAGTTTCCCTAACCGACAAGGGGGAGTAGTGTATACAAACACAAAATATACAAAATATACTATATCTCAAAACCGCACTATGGGCATTACCTAGTCTTAGATTCAACTGCATCTAACATCTCTCAGACTCCCGACTGCCGCTTCTATGACTTGGTATTCTATAAGAACACACCTATTTAAAGTTCTTAATTTCATTACATCATTCCTTTTTTTTTCAGTTCCACTTTATGATAATTAATTCTTTATACAATAATTAAATAATAATAATGTCACATTGTATTTCATTATCATAACACCCAAAGTCCACGGTCTATTTAAAATTGTATCCTTTACATTTAATTCCTGCAAGCTCTAACCCCATGGGTTAGAATCATTTATTCAATTATTTATTTACAGAATTACATTCCCATATTCCCTGGCATTCTTCAAAAACATTCTATGCAGGTAAACTCAAGGGGGATCAACACGGTGAGTAGATGAACTACCCATCGAGTCATTACCGCTTATAGAAAGAGCATAAACCCATCCTCCCTTGAGAAGATAGACACAAAGAGCCTGTGGCATACCCCATGAATCTTCTCCCATTTCGGAAGAAGGGTAAACAAGACCAGCTAACTTGAGAAGTGGGGAAATTAAAGCAGATAACCAATCAAAAAAACATCAAGCATCCAAAAATTCACATCCATCGCTTTCCATCTTCCTTGGTGTCCTCTCCCACAACCACATGCATAAACTGGTGCATCTCGCCACTATAGGCATCATCTGCTACCTCAACTAATCAGCCTCGCTACCCCCACATATCAGAACAGCCCTCTAGGGTCACATCACAACACTAGCAGTAGGAAAACAACCATCATATCTATTGGGCTCGTTCCCCTTAAACATGAAAGAGGGTAACTCAAAACCTAACAACAAATTTCATTTATCAAAAAACCAGTTCATTAATCCATATTTGATTAACTGATTTATTATTCGTAGGTTCCAAACATTGGAAAACTAACCTGTAAACTGTCAAAAATAATTAAACATTTCATACTGCAACAATTTGATAAAAAAAATTACCACAAGAGGAACCGGATTCATTTTCATGCCTATTTATTTTTATCCAATCAATTGTCAAATAATTTCGGTTTTACTTTCTTTAACAATTTCCTTTGAGAAAGAAAAATCTAAGCAAGAAATCCTGGATATCACACTATCATGAAAAAAAAGATTCAACAACATAAGATCAGTCTCAATTTATTTGTCCAGTTCAAATACTTATTATGCTAAATTTATTTTGATCTAGTGGGATAAAACATGATAACAATACAGATACACATAACTGAAAAGGGAAGCAATGAATACCCTACCTCAAATGGTTCTTCATGTTCTTTATACACAAATGATCCACTCAACGAGTTACGATATCCTCCCTCGTGACAACTGTATCCACCTGAGGATGAAGAGACACCACCACACTGGTCAAAAACCAAAAAATTTCCATTAGGAATAAGGAGATAGAATTTCATAAAATGGTGAGGGGAAACAAGAATAGGTGAACCCGAATGAAAGATGATAGAGAATACCATATATCAAGGACTGATCGATATTTCTTTGTTTCATCAAAATAGTTTGGAACAAATCATATTAAGAAAGATTGACATAAAAACTCCTATGGAAAGGAATAAGATGCTAGAGCATATCACTCCTGAGAAAAAGGTGGATGAACTAGAGAGGAAGATGTATCATCCCCTTAGATGATTTTACAAAGAAGCGGTTTAAAATATGTTGGGTTTTCGATTAAAATCAAATCGCATTAAACCACGCGGTTTGACCCTATAGAAAAAACATCACAATCCTTGGGAGACATTAATATATGAGTTATAACATTCGAATCAGCCTTATATTATTTAAAATGAGGCTTAAATGCATGTTATTTCAAAGGAAACATCAAAGGGGAAAACATTAAGAAGCTGGAAACACTGATCCTGAACACAAAATTTGAAAAAGGAAATAGAGGTTACTGATGGACCTCTCTATTCTGGAATCACTATTCATGAACTCAATATTTGGAAAAGGAAATAAAGGTTATTGATAGACCTCACTATTCTGGAAACACGGTCCACATAATCTTACCAATGACACTATTCAGAGAAGGTCACTGATGACAATATTAACATAAGGTCACCGATGTCACAGTTCACATAAGGACACCGTTGCACTATTCACATACGTTTACTGATGACACTGTTCATAGAAGGTCACTGATGACACTGTTCACATAAGGTTACTATTGTACTATTCAAATAAGGATAATGATGACATTATTCATAGAAGGACACTGATGTCACTATTCAAATACGTTCACTGATGTCACTATTCACATATGGTCATGGTTGCACTATTCACATAAGGTTACTGGTGAAACTGTTCATAGAAGGTCACCAATGACACTATTCACATAAGTTCACCAATGTAACTATTCACAAAAGGTCACCGTTGCACTGTTCAAATAAAGTTACTAATGACACTGTTCATAGAAGGTCACTGATGACACTATTCACAGTTGGTTACCGATGAACTATTCTCAATGGTCTATCATTGGTACTGTTCATCGATGGAACTATTCATAGATAATTACCAATGCACTATTCTCAACGGTCTACCATTGGAACTGTTCATCGAAGGAACAATTCACATAAATGGAAATTTGGAATAGTGTTGGCGATATGTCACCTTGACCTCCTGAAACAACACAAACACCAGATTTTCACAAAGGAATAGACCAAAGAGGTCCCAACCATTACAATAGGTAACCTTTATTTTTAGATATTCTGTATATTTACTTCAGTAAAAATTTTACTTATCATGGAAAAATGGTAAATCTGGTAAATATGGGTAAAAATATTATTATAAAAATAATAAATTACACTAATATGTGTTCTAATACTATTTGTTGATACCTTTATGACCATGGTCATCCTTGTGTCATTTTTGGGACCCCATGGTGTCACTTGGGTATGATAATGACACTTTATATTAATTAATTTAAGGGAAAGAAAAAACTGACACAAACATATATCTTAAAGTAAATTAATTTTTAAATGTCATCATGTAAGTTATCTCTTCTACTATAAATATTTAATTAAAACCAAAAAATATTTCCCAGATCATGATATTTTATGTATAATATTTTGACATCAAATAAATAAAAATATTTATTACACAATAATAATGCAATGTTTACCACATTAATGAATGATTTAAAAGAATAAGAATATAAAATTTAAAATAATATCCAAAATCTGTACTATTCATATTGGATGATTTTATTTAGAACCCAAGAGATCTTATCTTCTACTTTAATATTTTTCAAACCTTTTTTAACTGAAAATTAGTATATATTAAAATAATATTTTTAAACATTATTAAAGAGCCCCTCCTCCCCCTAATAAAATCCATCACAACTAACCCGTTTCTCACACTTCTCAAGACCCTTGGCTCATCCAACCTCTATCCAATTTGGATCCCTACATCTTAATCCTCCTCTTAGAAGGAATCTCATAGGCATAATGCAAATCAATAAATACTTTGGTTCAGACCATTTGGAGCTAACCAATTTAAAACCAACATCCTCTCTTATGTTCTTTTGTTTTATTTTACTTCTCTAACCCCATTAAATCTTTTAATTATTATCTATTATAAAAAAACGAGTATACTCAATATACTTGTTTGTTTTAATGATAATTATTTTTACTAAACATACAAAAAACTATTTCTAATGTCTAATGAACATGTTATTTCTATGACGGTGAACTACTACCTCACAAAACGATGATTGTCCAAACTTCTCCCACCACCTATTAGGGTGGGAATTTAGATGGAACTGTATTTATATTTGATATATATTATATTAATATTGTTTATATGCCTCTTTATTTTTCATTTAAATAATTTTTTATGGTTTCCATAGTGGGTAAAAACTATAATTTCATTTGGGGAAGTACGGACTAGTGCCCACTGTAGGTGATATGATTCGTTCATGACCTACATGGAACATATAAAGGATGGATTTTATAAAATTATGTAACTTATATATATCATATGTTAGTATAATGGAATTATAATAAACTTATTCTTCATTATGTTTTCTTTCCATTAAATATGAAATATAAATGAAAGTAGCATTCATGCGTACGTACGACTTAGCATATCCAAAAAAAGTGAATTTAATTCCTTATCTCCAAATGTTATGTAATATTATAAAACAGACATATTATGGATATATGTGATATATAATATATCTAAATCATAAACATAATTCTGTAAATAATTCAATTTTTACCATATGATCAACTTCTAATTTTAAGAAGTTCATTTTGACTCTTGTACTGAATATCGATAAAATGACCATTATTAACATAAATGATTGGATAATGCTTATAACATGGTAATACGTGACATAAAAGAAATAATAAACAAGTAAAAGGTTCTTAATCGAGTATAAATTAACATTAATTTATTATTCGGGAGATTAATGAACAAACGAGTCAAGTTGGACATGATGTAATGAGTTTCTTGGCTCACTTATAATTCCTTAAGATTTCCATTGGTTGCCCCTTATATATTGCATTTAGTGTATTGTGTACTACCATTTAATATATATTATCATGATTCTATATATATTCATGGTATTATTTGATTATTTTGGTGGTCATAAACTGGTGTTCATACAACTTGATTGATTATAACATGGCAATGTGTTTTCATCTCACTTTCTATTCCACTAGAATTCATGCTATATTTTCCAATATTTCCTTTTTGTGATGTATGTACTATCCATGATTGTATTATTTTTGAAATTTAATTTAATTTATGGGTATTTACATCTTCATTATATGATCCATTTTGCCTGATTGTGTTTGTTTTTCATGTTACCAAATCCGTAATGGAACCTTTCACCCTCCACATTTTAAAATACTTATTTTTGTTATGTCTTTTAATTTATATCTTCTTATGTTGGGATATGTTCTACTATATACTTATTGATGTAAATTTTATGTCTATGTGATGAGATATCATTTTCTCCCTCATAAACTCATTTTATTAATTTTAAATTCATTTTAATAGACTATCTAATTTCTATAATATAAATTCTTAACCCAATTTACATTATTTTGGCTTAATCCTCTACTTGTTGATTGTGTCATTCTATAAATATGGGTGAATAAACTCTGATTTTTTGACACATAATATAAAATCATATTGATTTTTTTTTATGTTTTTCACACATAATTATATAATTTATTTTCCTTTAATCTAATGATTCTGAATTTATAAAGGATTTTGTCTCAATTTAAATTTCATTGAGACTTCATTGTTGTTATGAACCAATTCACTTTTATATGGTGTTTGTAATTCCCATTTACATATTATATCATAATTCTCCTTAGTGTAATGATATAATAATCCATGATTAATGTTATTCCAAAATAATTTGTATTCAAGCGTCTCTCATTTGGTTATGAAATCTTTAACAAAAATACCATTATAAATGTTTTAAAAATTTATTCTTATAAATATTTTTCATTAATGATAATTATTTAAAAATGGTTTCAAAGATTAATTTATTTGGACATTAATTTTTTATAATCTTCTTTCCATTAAAAGCTTCAATGTTGTATGGGACACTTTGATTCAAAAATCTATTTATTAAATAAATTGATTTGAAATTGGTTTGATAAAGCATTGATTATGTTAATACATTTAAATGATATATTGTGATTGAAATGTAGAAATGTCATCTTTCCATTATGCTTGTTTTATGTGTTAGGAATATGTTATGGTTATTGGGAATTGTTTATGTATATGGCTAGTTGTGTGATAATCCATGGGCGGTGAGCCCAAGACAACTCTCTAATGAACTGAGTAATGTCACGGAGGTGAATGAGAATGTTTCTCCAATGATATTTCCGTAATATACTATGATTGGTATTCCAACGTAACTCTCAATGTTTTTGTGATTGCTACACTTTAGTACATTATGTATGTCATTAGTTAACTTTATGATTTATGATTTCTATATGTCATTAAAAAATCTTATTATTTCTTGAGGCATGTTATGATTGAAAAGTATGGTTTCATTGATTTTTTTTATTGATGGGAAAATGTTCTCTTTCTTTATAACCCATACTGTGCTTTTTATGCTCATACCTTGTTTTTGAAATGTTTTCCACAAGATATAAATATGAATAATTTTTAATTATAGGATCAAGGAAAAGGTGCACTGTCTAAAAAAAGGAACTGGATATGATTCTTTTTAAAAGATTTTATTTTATGAAAAAATGGATATTGAGTAGTAGTTTCAACATGTAATATTCAAGATCATATGTAATACTTATTTCTTAATTTTCTAAAAATCTATTCCTGAAAGAATCCTCAATTGGGTTTCTTGAATATATTCATGTTTTTGTATTGTTTTAATGTTGGCTCCTTATAATAATATAAATATTATAAAAACTAATTCAGTACATGGTAAATAAAATTCATCCCATGATAAATGTGAATATCATTTTCTAGGTTGATACAGAGCATTATAAGTGTTGGAAAAGTGTATATTTTTTTCATTTGATAATAATATAGTGATAAAAATAATAAGAATTATTTTTTATCAATTATAATGTATAGAATATAATTTTTACTAATAGTTTTAATTTTTTGTGTTATATAACATGAATTTTATTCATATGATTGTGTAATGTTTATGCTAGAAATGAAAAATATAATTATAACATTAAATAAGTTTTCATGATAATAATATGATTAAATATAAATAATGGACTAAGAAAAAATAATATCTGAAACAAAATTATTATATTTTATGATAGTATTTCAGTTTTTTGTTTTTCTTCATGTAATAATTACCCTTAATTCTTATGAAACATGGATGTAGTCCTTGTGCAAGTGTGATAAAAATAAAAAAAATGCTTTTACATAAAATTATAAAACCCATTAAATGACCAATTAGTTTGAATAAATATAATCAGATATGTATTCTTAAAAACATAATAACGCTTAGGTCTAATTTTAGACCATTTAAATCCACTTGGTAGACATTATGATCCTTATATAATTTAATTTAAAATAAATTAAAATTATTTAGACTCTGGTTCTCAATTTGTTTAACATTTTTAATATATATAATTCCATGAGATTTGATTGACTAAAATATATTTTTTGAAATATAATTAATTTATCTTTTTCATGGAAATTTAAATTTATTTTGTATGGTATAATTAATTACTATTAAGGCATGAAAAATGTTAATGTAGTAATTTTTTGTTAATGTAAAAAACAAACAAATAAGATAAATAATATTAAAATAAATAATGATTGATATATTCATGGTGAATCTTGAATTATATATATATCTATGACATCCATATGATATAATGAAATAGATTATTACAATATGAATAATTTTTTTGATGTTAATATAGTAAAATTTAAGAATAGTATTAAATATTACAATATTGATATTTCATGAATATAATATTATTTTTAATTGTTTACAAATAATAAAAACCATAAATAATACAAAAGGTGATATTATAATGTATCCAAGGAAACTCAATATTCATTATAAGACTTTCTGATGTATTTGGCCCAAGAATAGCATTATTATGTCCGAATATTTAGGGAAATTTTAAAAGTGTCCATCAACTCAATTTTAAAAGGAAACCCCATCATTCACATCATTTCACCATCTATGTCCTTATATATCAATCATAATCTATAAAATTTCATTATCCTCAATCGTAAAAACATATTATAGGTTAGTTGTTACCAAGAGACCAATTCAATGTTTGTTAATAGATCCTACAAAGAGGTGTTATTCAATTGGAAACATCCTTATACAACCTCTCTTAATTTCAATTATTTTTATATAATATCCTAAATTCAATCATAAATCATGGTATATAGAAATATTATCATTAATATAAAGAAATTTTATATTTATAATGGAATATATTCAATCCATTTATTTTCACTTTTCCTCTTTTTCAATGATGTAAATCCAATGTCCCAATATGTTGTTAAACCATTTCTATGGTTAATGAGTTTTCATTTTATATTACTGAATTCATGTCTATTCATAAAACTGTTATTATGGTTAAAAAATATTTTAATAATTATATTATAAAATATTATATTTCATGGAACAAGTATTTGACCTAATATTAAATAAAATGATACAAATTCATGGTGGTCGTAAAATCAACTTCCTAAATAAACTAAATAATTATCATTAAAATTATATCAGATCAATCATCCTCATTTTAGAAAGTAAAATTATAATATAATATATTATAAATATTAATATAGCTATGGAATAAATTAATAAATTTATTTCAATAATTATACAGGAGTATTGAACAGGTTTGAAGTATGTCAAACCTGATATAAGGGGATTATTTGGAAACTATTTTTTTTGAGAAATTCAAAAGTTTAAGGAAAGGATTTTTTTTAATTAATGATTGTAGATATGTCATCAATATATAATTTTTTTTATATTTTATTCATTTTAATTTATTAATTTATTAATTTATAATAATTTATGTTCATTAATTTTAAATATAAGTATTTATTTTCTTGAAATTGGATTTTCCCAAAATAAAATAGATTATTTCAAATAATATATGATATTATACAATTTTCTTCTTTAAAAATAATATTTGTGAAAAATTTAAATTGATTTTGTGGGTTAAAATTCAAAAAGGAATATTTTCTGAAAAACTAAATTTTTTTGATACAATGGTATCAAATAAAAATAGATGATGAGGAATAGGGGTGACCACACATCCTCAAACTGACTTTTTCATACAAGGGATAATAAAAGAGGCCACAATGTTTTAATTAATTTGAAAATGCATCATTTTAATCCATATAAATAGTTATTATTAAAAAATGATTTTTTCGAAAAAATTATATAATCTGTCAAATGGAATTTATGAGTGGTTATCAAATTGATAAGTATTTTTAAAATGATTTAAAAGGTATTTTCCCGAAAACCCATGAATATTATTTTGAAAACATATATATAATGTCAGATATTTTTTATTAAAAATTAAATAATTTCCATTTTATCTTCAATGTATTTTTTTACTATTTTAAAATTTCGTAGTAAAAATTTTATGTTCACCCCATGTTTTAAATTATTTTTCAATATTTCAGTAGCATTTCAAAATATATTCGTATCATATATGGAGGTAGTGTATGCATCAAAAAATGGTAGGTTTTGTAAACACTAATAATTTTTATGTATCAGTCTAATTCTCAAAACCATACACTTAAAAAGGTCCTATAATGTATAAATGACTATGTATTTATTAGTTTTCTTCTATACAAAAACTTGTAAAAAATATTTGTTGTACAAAATATAAATATCTGAGTTTTAGGAGTAACATTTAGTTATAGATAATCAATCTATAAATACTTGGATATTTTTAATTTTTATTTTTGGAGACATTTATGGGATAAATTTTATTTGAACTTATAGGTGATTAAGTAACTTTAAAAATATAAAAGTTTAACAGTTATAATTTTCCCCGATTATGAAGATAAAAATTCAAAAAAATTTATATGTATAAAAAAATATTTTTAGAGAATAAATTTATTTAAAGGATTAGAGTTTAATATCCAATGAATTTTAAAGGAACACTATGCATCATTACATATAAGATATGCAACAACGAGTTTAAATGAACTGTAATGGAAAAATAAATATTATTATTTGTACAAGATCGTTAAAAAAGCCTTGAAATTGGTTGGTTTGAATTATACTAACTGTATTATGAAATATATGTGATGGTTTTATTCAATAAAAACATCTTTTAATTGTTATGAGTTTAAAAATATAACTTTTAATATTGTTTAAATCATTAAATAAAAGTTTTAATCAAAAAATTGTTTTAATTTATTTTATTGGAAAATAAATACAATTAAATTTGTAAAAAAATATAAAATATATTTGATAAATTTGAGATCATTTTTTAAATCATCATAACAAAATTACCCTATGTAATAAATTTTGATATTTTGTCAGAAAGTTATTTTTTCGGAATTTTTAAAAAGTAAGTATATTTATAAAATAATGTACCTTTTGTGATATTATTAAGTCATAATTAAGATACAAAATTATTTAAACAAATTTAATGACTAAAATATTTTATTATAGTATATATATTTTACAAAAAAATTAATTTCATAGAAATTATAATTTATTTCATAGTAAATATTAAAATTACTTTCCATATTGATGTAGTGCCTACTCAATGTTTGAAATGATAAATTTGGTGTCTTATAGTTTATAACTGATTGATAGAATGTCATTTGGGGAATTTAAATTAATTTTTATCTAAAAATTATTTTTTTGTAATTTAATTTAAATTCATATAGTTATATAACAAGAATCATATCTAAATGATTGTGAAAATATTTCCTAAGGAAAGACAAATCAAATTCATAAAATATGCAGACTCTTGACATTGATATGAGTAAATATACAAATAAAATTAATATAAAAGGATATCCTATATATAATAAAATTATATATTGATTTTAATTTATGTAAATATTTATATATGAAATAATTACATTTATTTCTCATGAAACATTTACATAGTGCATATACAAGCTGAAGAAGAATCAATAAAATAATATTAATATATTTATGAAATATTAAATGGCACAAAAATTAGAATCAATGATATTTTATTATTATGATTTGACCACAATCATACTTTAGTCTAATTTAGGATCATTTGGATCCACATTGTTAAAATTATATCTCTAATATTATTTTATTTAAAAAAATTCCCAATAGTTCAAACTATGCATTTTAATTAGTATGAAAATTTTAATACATAGTCTTCCAAAAGATATTTCCATGAATAATTTTTATTTTAATATATTATAATTTTATCTTAACTATCATAATATAATATTTCTTTTTATTGGGGAAATAATTACCTTACTGTCTTGTAGAATGATGATTCTATAAATATTACATAAAAACAAAATTAATTATATTAATAATATTAATAAAAAAATTATTTGGGGTACTAATTTTGTTCCACAAATTACCTAGGTAACAATTATATTTATAAGATATAATAAATTATTTTGTTCGAATTTGAATTTATTTTCTGATGTTTTTAATGTCACTGTAATTAATAGTATTAAATTTAACAATAATGATAATTCATGAATATAATATTTTATAAAATTATTCAGAACACAAGAAATAATCAAATAAAACTACATTGAAAAATATATGGTCTCAAAAATTTTCCTTAATTATATAGAGGAAATTTAGAAGTGTTTTGATTTTAAATATACTTACTACATTTTAATATTTTAAAAAATTTCTAGGATTCCCCTCACCACAATTATAAATGGTCACCCATTCAAACACTTCATTCCATTAACATGAGCCTTCTGTCCCAACCATACTCTAAAAAATTATGTGATCCTTATCCTTAGACACATTCTAGAGGATTAGTTCTCACTAAAATAACAATTCCAGGTTCATAATAGATTCTATAATTAAGTGATATTTAAGACATAACTACCTTAATCGACCTCTCATAATTTCATTTTTTTATATTCTACTCAGCTCATCCTTCACTCAAGGAATAATATTTAAATTATAATTTATATAATTTAATTTTCTTTAGAAAATGTAATATTTCTATCCACCCATTTTTTCATCTCCCCTTTTTCTTAAAAACACTGCCATTATCAAAATTATGGAGGTTAACGATTTCTATGGATTAGGAAATTTCGTTTGTAATTAAAGCCATCAAGAATGATCATAAAAATGTTATTATTGTTACAAATAACTATAAAATGTATATTTAAAAATATTACATGTTCTATAAGAAGTACATGAACATGATTTTTAATTATAAGAATCAAATTCATTATGGTCAGAAATAAATTCCAAAATAAACTTAACAACTATCATTAGAGTTTTATCAAATTAATAATCATAATTTCTAAATGGAAAATGTGGTATCAGAACATTTAAACTTATATATGTGAATTAATACAATATATTTCCACTTTGGTAGTATTAATTACAGTTTATTAGAATATCCATAATAAACTGACAATGGAACCATGAAACAAACACACTCAAAATAAAGAAAATAATGAAATATTATTAATAAATGTGTCGAGTGATGTTATAAAAAGGACATATAATCTATTATAAATATTATTATAGTTCTGTAATATGTCTATATATTTTATGAAATCATTTTACATGATACGTGAACACATTTTATTGAAGTCAACCATTTGTTTAGTGGATCATTTTGAAACCATTATTTTTATTATTTGGAAGTCGATATTTTAATAGAAAATATTTTAATATAATTAAAGGTTTTACATATGACCACCATAAATAAATTTAGTTTTCATTTTAAAAAATTATAAAAAGATTTTTTTTAATCTGAAATAGTATATTTTCATTTTTTGTATTTATAATAATTTATTTTATAGAAAAATATATGCATCCTAAAATGGAAAATATTGTCATGATTTGAAGAAATTAAATTATATTTTATTATAAATATAATATGTTAAATATTTAAAAGGATTTAATTAGGTTATTAATTAGAATGTAATATTTTATAAATCTGTTTAAATTTAATTTTTCACATTAGTATCAAATGAGATGAGATGATGAGGAATGGGGGATAATCTTACTTACTAAACGAGACTTTTTCCTATAAATGAAATTATTAGTTTCTAAATGATTTTGAAAACATATTTAAACATTGTATTAATATATAAATGTTTTATATCTTAAATTTATTTTTACGGATAAATCATATTGTTTTTCAATTGTATTTTTTAGTGGGATTCAAAATGATATATATTTTTAAACAATTCCAATATGTATATAGAATAAACACTATATTTGTTATTATATATATATATATTGTAAAATATGTATTACATGAATATAATTTTTTAAAACCAAACCTCAAAATAATTTTTCTCTTGATATAAAACAACTTACTGGGAAATTTTATACTCGAACCATTATTTGAAATATTTCTTAGAGGTTTGGTAGAATATTCAATGGTGGTTGTTTTTAAAAAATAGGTATTGTAAAACATGAGAAATTGTTCATTTTTTAAATAAATCTATAATTTTTTAATCTGTTTTTCTAATTATCCCAAATATTGGTTGTAAATGGTCATTCAATAAATATTTTATAATGTACATTTCAGTTTTATTTTATAAAAAATATAAATTGGATTTATATTATTGAATCCCAATTTATGGGTTATGGGTGTCGCATATATTTCTATTTCAGATAGTATATTATGAATTGTAAATTTATAAAAAACCAACCAAATGATGAGATCGTTCTTATGAAATTGAATCATATCATGTAATTATATTCTCTTATATTCTAACAGATTAAAATTATAATCCCCCAGCCTTAAAACATAATTAATATTGAATTAAATAAATAATTCACATTGAGGATCTTTTCATGGTTTAGAGTTATATAGAATTTGGACATAACTATTACATCTCAAAAGATTACAAAGTAGACACTTCTACAAAGTTTCAATGAAATAAAAACTCTTAAAAAGAAACATGTTTAGTTCCTTGTTTTAGATAGAATGACTTTCCCTTGATCCCATCCTTGACCCTATTCCACATTAAGTCTTGTAAAAAACATTTCAAAAAACATTAGGTGAGCATAAAAATCTCAGTAAGGGAAACACAAAGAACGAAAACTGTTATTTTTTCAAAACAACAAGTAAACCATGTATACTTTATCAAAGTAATAATTTCCACCTTTATAAAGTAATAAAAACTCTTCAATGAATAAAAGATCATTACTTACCCTCTTGTAACCAAAAGATTACCATAAAACCCATATAAAGAACAAATAACATAAAAAGGTAACTTGAGACATAAACATACTTAAATGGAATAACCATACGGTCGACTTCCACACATACTTAATGGAATAGCCATACAGCTGACTTCCATACCCAATTCATTAGAGGTTATAACGTAACCACCCATCCTGGTATTCACGGCACCACCCGTCATATGGTTTATCACGTAACCACCCGTAAAATGTCCAAGTACCATCATTACACATAAAATATTGAAAATATAAACATTTCAAAAACAGCATTTCATTTGAAATCACAATATGTAATTCCAGGATATTGAATTAAGCAATCCATTTTCAAAAACCATTTAAAAGAGATTTTTAAATCAAAGTGTCCCATACCAATTTGAAGCTTTTAATGGTTTTATAATTTTAAAACATTAATGTCCATATAAATAAATACGGAAAACCATTTTGAAAACATGGAAATTAATGATAATGATGTAGAATAATGAATCTTTAAAACATTTAAAACGTTATATTTTTAAAGAGTTATTAACAAAATGAGAAACTCTTGAATAAAAATAATTGCGGAATAACATGTTATCTGAGCTTTATAATATCATGAGAATAAAGGTATTCAAGATATAATATATCAAAGGACAGTATACACACCATATAAGAGTGAATTGGTGCATAACAACAATGAAGTCTCAATAGAAATGTAAATTTAGATGAAATCCATTATAAAGATGGTGTCCTTAATTTAAGGATAAATCTATCACATAATTATGTGTGAGAAATAAAAATAAAACAAATATAAGTGGATATTAAGTGTGAAACAATAAGAGGTCATTCACACATAATCCTGGAAAAACAAAACCAATGACATAGATATTTAACTCATTGAAATGAGATTGAGTTATGATTTCCCATTCAAGTTCATGAGAATTTATCAATGAGACTATTATGTGTAGAAATATTATATCCACAAAAAGGATTGTGGAAATTACAAAAACAAAGATTCCACACATAATCATGGAATTATAAAATCAATATGTAGAGGTTTAACCCAAAGAATTGAAAGTGGGTTAAGAAGTTCCCTTACAGAAATCTGACAGCCTAACAGCATCACTTTAAAATTCAGAAGATGAGTTGATGAGAGAGAAAATGGTATCTCATCACGTGAAAATAAAATTTAGATAAATAAGGATATATAATAACATATCCCAACATAATAGTATGTGAATTAAAATATATAACAGAAGAATCCTTTTAAAAAGTGGAGGGTGAAAGGTCCCCTTAACGAGTTGGGAAACTTTCGAAACGTACACCCCATGGAAGATGGGTCATTCAACGAAGATGTAAATACCCATAAATGAAATTATAATAAAAAAAGTGTATAATAATTGGCAGTACATTCACCACTCAAAGGAAACAGTGGTAAACATAGAATAAATGTCACTAGAATAAAAGTGAGATGAAAAATCCCTTACGGAAACTCGGCAGCCTAACGGCGCCACTTAAAACTTCCAAAAATGGATTTATGAGATCAAATAGGGGCTCTCATAATATGAACATAAAAAGTACAATATGAGGAATAAAAAAAATAACATCCCAAAACATAATAAATATGAGCTTAAAATAATTACATAAAAGAGTGTACTTAAAAATAAAGAGGGAGGTTGGATCCCTTACGAAAATTAGGCAGCCTAACGGCGCCACTCAAAACTTCCAAAATGGATTTGTGAGAGAAAATAGGGTCTCTCATCATATGAACATAAAATGTACAGTATGAGTAAAATAGAAGAACATCCCAATAATAATAAATATGAGTATAAAAGTAATGACATAAAAGAGTGTAGTTAAAAAGAAAGAGAGGGGTAGGTTCCCTTACCTCAAGTACGACTTGTCTTGTTCGTTTCTTCATATTCCTTTTAATCGGGTAACTCTCTTTGATTTGAGCTCAAAGGATTCCTTGGAAAAGATTCTGCCCAAATTGAGGCTTCAATTATGAAGAGAGGGATGTGGAGAGAGGAAATGGGAAGGGATTTTCCGAGCCAAAGGCTTGAGAGGTGTGTGTATGGTGGTAGAGGTGGGGGGGCCTTTATAAGAGGAGAGGAGGGACACTCTTGGAAAGTAAAGAAATGTTACTTTATTTTAAAATGTGTTTCGGATTTAAAAGGTCCCACATTGATATAATTCGTGGATAAGGTGATAAGGGTTAGAAATATACACATATAATAGGTTTTTTAAAAGTTTAGGTCTTAGATTTTACATTATCTTTTCATTTTATTCAAATCGTTAAATAATGAGGTAATCACTGCATTATCATGGTGTCATAAATAATTTAATTTATATAATGTCTAAAAATTATAAAAAAAATATCATGATGTAGGAAATCTCTTTAGATTTCTAATTTATATTTATAGTCTAATATCTGACTTGTATAACCCTATTGAAAAATTGTTTTAGTAAAACAACTCAAGTTTGTGAGATTTTTATTTTAACTTTAAATAAAAAGATATTAATGTCATTTTCCTACAAAAGTGGCTCCATGGGGTCCCGACGTTGACCCATGGATTTTCTTTGTCGGTCATGACACATCCAATAAGGGTAGGACATGTGTCAAGTTCATTTCATATTATTAAAACATTTTTTTTACCTTAAACTACACTAATTACCTCTAATCGTGATTTAAAACATAAAAGTTACTATTCACCCAAAAAATATTTTAATCCCATTGAACCAAATTTTACTTCTTAATGACAACCATTTATGTCAGATTTTTGAAATTCAAAACACATAATTGGTAAAATTTAATTGAAACGGCAAATTAGTTTTTATAAGTACCACTTAGTGGTTTCACTATTCATCAAAAATTAGAGTTTTCAGAAAATACCAAAAAATAACCCTAAGCTATATTTGATATTCCAAACTAAAAAATGGTGTCTGTTTTACAAAATTTAAAACATATATGTTTCATTAATTAATTTAGTAATTAATTCCCGCTGTCATAGCAAATAGCGTGTTTTTATGAAACAATATCTATTAAAAGATTGACACTAGTTTAAGTCCAATTTCAAAGTGAAATTAATTCCAATGACCACTATTGGATTAAATGGAAAATATATATTCTAATTCAACTTTAAAACCAATTCAAAAGATAATCTAATCATATATATAAATTAGATTAAAATGAGGTTTTGAAATAAAATACAACAATTTCACTATTCATTTAAAAAATCAATTTATCGGAAAAATACAATAAATTTACACAAAGTAAATATTGATGTCCCAATTCTAAATAAGAATTTTATTTTCTCAAATATAAAACATAAAATTGACAAAAGGTGGATTTAAAAGGGGTTCTCCATCAAAAGGCAGTTAATCGACCTTTTAAAGAATATTAGAATGTTTACGCATAAAATTGGATTCATTCGCATTTTTAATCCTCTAACATTTACTGTAAAAAGTAAAAATACTTGAAAAACATACATAATAATTTTTTAGTTAGTTCCGTTCTTTCCCGCCATTACAATGGCTAGGCATTAACTACCATTTAAAATAATATTATTTTATTATTAGAGTGCAACGTAAGATTTTAAAGGAACTCGTTGTCGCGTATTGGGTACGCCATCATGCGTATCGTTCCATTTAAAGTAATATTAGTATTTTATTCACAAATATGGATAAATATAAAAATGTCATATTCTTTATTTACCTGGGGTGTTACATCCTTCCCCCTTTTGGGAATTGCATCCTCATAATTTCAAAATTGGGCTTGGAAACTCCATTGAAAGTCCCAAATCGGAAAATGAGTAAATTAAACTATCACTTTAAAAGAAATAAAGGGAAGTACAAAGGTCACCCGAGTTAACCTATATTAGGATTCCATTTATGAAAATAAGGATATGGAGGAAAAAACAAAGGGTCATGTTCTGATGGAGAGCGATAGTAAACATGTCTAGGAGAAATTTAACTATAAGAAAATCACAAACTTGTGATGGGTTAAACGGTATTGGATTCCCTAGTAGGAAAAGTTAATGGAAAACATTTTTTTGTTACTTTTCATTGAGGAATTTATTTTTGGGCTTAACTAAAACATAATGAAATATACTTACTTGTCATGTTGACTTTCAACTTCTACTAGATTTCTTACATGAACTCATATTTTCTCAAAAAGATGTGTATCTAGGATGACTTGTTTACATTAAGATAGCTATAATCGACTTCTATAGAATCACCTAATTCACAAAAGAGAACTATATACTTCCCATGTCATTAGACTTTAACTAAAACCAAAACCAAAAAGGTTATTACAAGATCAGATAATCGAGAAAAGGATAACCCTTTATAAAAATAAAATCTATTCTTAATCTCCAAAATTTGTCTAAAAAAACCCAAAGTTCAACGAAGACCATTCTATAAACCATTTTTCCATAAAATTATTCAATTTAAATGAAACTAAGATTGAAACCCAAATATTTGAACGATTTAATCACATATTCCTCCAAGGTACAAAATAAGAGTTATCTCCAAATAACATCAGTTTCTCTTAAAGTCTCATTTTGAAAAGTAATTAAACTAATCACATATCCTCCATGATAGGTTAATAATTTCTATAGATAACCCAACATCAGCTTACTCTTAATTCCTAAAATCATTTAACTAAATAGAATTAGTCAAACTAACCAGGGACTTCATGTAGTCAAGTGGTAGGCGATAAATACCAGTCGCACTTTGGTTGTGGGTTCGATTCCCACAGCTTTATCCGACGCGACGGCTTGTCACACAGTCTGTGTGTTTTCCTTTTTATAAAACTCCAAAAATAACCCTAACATGTTTTAACCTCAATAGTTTCTTTATACCTCTCATTTTCACCCAAATTAATTACGATCTCAACATCTTAATTCCTAAAGTCTTATTTCACCACCAAAAGATAAAATAAAACAATTCCCAAAATGAGTAACAACATACCTTGATCATGGAGTCCACTCGGTTTCATAGTCATCTTGTTCACGTAGGTAGACGTCCCATGCATTACAACAATGATTTAGAGATCCTTCAAAATAATTTTCTTCCACCATCCAAATACACCTTGTACAACATGGGTCATATGGGTGTTCGTAGAAAAACAGTTTTGGAAAATAATCATGTATGACATATAATTCCAAAACATATGATAAAACATTATTTCTATAAAATAGTCAGACAGAATTAGAGTTGAAACATTCTATTATTGGTCCTTTTAAAATACCATAAGTATGTGATGAGAGACTATATTTTAAAAGCAAATATAAGTAGTTTTCTCAAGGGTCTCCTTCCTCAGCACCATTTTTAAAATCATAATATGCTTCAAATTCTTGTGATAAGGTAAAATATTTGAAAATACCTTGATAATATTTTCATTTTTTGAAAATATGAGAATATTGTGAAAATAGTATTTGTCTAAATAAAACCCATGATCCACAATGATAACTAGGTATAGTGGAGGTGTTTGATTTCTCAACCAACAGCTGGCAAGTGAGTTGTATGCTAGAAAATGTTTCACAATCATCCGAACATGACTTTGCAATAATTATTGCAAGCATGTCATCAAAAAGAGATAGGAATGTCGTTTGAGATCCTTCTACTTCCATTCGTAACAGACTTTACTTGACCTGAAAATAGATATAAAATAAGGATTTAACTGAAATAATAGATATAGGGACTAACCATGTGTCTAACAAAAATTCATAATCCCTAAAGTTTCCTAAACCGACCTCTTACCAACTATAAGGCCCCAGCCTTAAAACTTAATTAATATTCATTTAAATGAATAATTCTCATTGAGGATCCTTTCATGGTTGAGATTTTTTGAGAACTAGGACATAACTATTACATCTCAAAACATTACAAAGTAGACACTTCTACTAAGTTTCCATAAAATAAAAACTCTTAAAAAGAAACATGCTTAGTTCCATGTTTAAGATAGCATGACTTTCCCTTGATCCCATCCATGACCCTATTCCACATTATGTCCTGTGAAAAACATTTCAAAAAACTTGGGGTGAGCATAAAAAGCTCAGTAAGGGATACAAAAAGAACGTAAACTGTTAGTTTTTCAAAACAACAAGTAAACCATGTATACATTATCTAAGTAATAATTTCCACCTTTATGAAGTATTAAAAACTCTTCAATGAATAAAATATCATTTCATACCCCTTTATAACCAAAATATTACCATAAAACCCATATAAAGAACACATAACATAAAAAGGAAACTTGGGACATAAACATACTTAAATGAAATATCCATACGGTCGACTTCCACACAAACTTAATGGAATATCCATACGGCTGACTTCCATACCCAATGCATTGGAGGTTATAACGTAACCACCCATCCTGGTATTCACGACACCACCTGTCATATGGTTTTTCACATAACCACCCGTAAAATGTCCAAGTACCATCATTGCACATAAAATATTGAAAATATAAACATTTCAATAACAATATTTCATTTGAAATCTCAATAAGTAATTCCAAGATATTGAATTAAGCAATCCATTTTCAAAAACCATTTAAAAGAGATTTTTGAATCAAACTGTCCCATACCACTTTGAAGATTTTAATGGTATTATAATTTTAAAACTTTAATGTCCATATAAATAAATACTGAATTTTTTTTGAAAACACGAACATTAAAGATAAATATGTAGAATAATGAATCTTTAAAACATTTAAAATGATATTTTTGTTAAAGAGTTTTTAACAAAATGAGAGACTCTTGAATACAAATAATTGCGGAATAACATGTAATCCGAGCTTTATAATATCATGATAATAAAGGGATTTTTGATATAATATGTCAAAGGAAAGTATACACACCATATAAGAGTGAATTGGTGGATAACAACAATGAAGTCTCAATAGAAATGTAAATTGAGATGAAATCCATTATAAAGATGGTATCCTTAAATTAAGGATAAATATATCACATAATTATGTGTGAGAAATATAAATACACCAAATATAAGTGGATATTAAATGTGAATCAATAAGATTTCATTCAAACATAATCCTGGAAAAACAAAACCAATGACATAGATATTTAACTCAATGAAATGAGATTGAGTTATGATTTCCCATACAAGTTCGTGAGAATTTATCAATGTGATGATTATGTGCAGAAATACTATATCCACAAAAAGGATTGTGGAAATTACAAAATAGAGATTCCAAACATAATCTAGGAATAATAAAATCAAGAAGTAGAGGCTTAACTCAAATAATTGAAAGTGGGTTAAGAAGTTCCCTTATAGAAATCTGACAGCCTAACGGCGTCACTTTAAAATTCAGAAAATGAGTTGATGAGAGAGAAAATGGTATCTCATCACTTGCACATAAAATTTTCATAAATAAGGATATATAAGAACATATCAAAACATAATAGTATGTGAATTAAAAGACATAACAAAAGAAGTCTTTTAAAAAGAGGATGGTGAAAGGTCCCCTTACCGAGTTGGGTAACATTCGAAAAATACACCCCATGAAAGAAGGGTCATACAATGAAGATGTAAATACCCATAAATGAAATTGTACTACAAAAAGTGTATAATAATGGGATGCACATACACCACTAAAAGTAAACAGTGGAAAACGTAGCATAAATTTCACGTGAATAAAAGTGAGATGAAAAATCCCTTACCGAAACTCGGCAGCCTAACGGCGCCACATAAAACATCCAAAAATGGATTTATGAGATCAAATAGGGTATCTCATAATATGAATATAAAAAGTACCGTATGAGGAATAAAAAAATAACATCCCCAAACATAAGAAATATGAGCTTAAAAGAAATTACATAAAAGGGTGTACTTAAAAAGAAAGAGAGTGGTTGGATCCCTTACGATAATTCGGCAGCCTAACAGCGCCACTCGAAACTTCCAAAATGGATTGGGGAGAGAAAATAGGGTCTCTCATCTTATGAACATAAAAAGCACAGTATGAGTAATATAAAAGAAAATCCCAATCATATTAATAATGAGATTAAATGGAATGACGTAAAATAGTGTTCTTAAAAATAAAGAGAGTGGTTGGTTCCCTTACCTCAAGTCCGACTTGTCTTGTTCGTTTCTTTATATTCCATTAAATCGTGTAACTCTCTTTCATTTGAGCTGAAAGGATTCCTTGGAAAATATTCTGCCCAAACTGAGGCTTCAATGATGAAGAGAGGTATGTGGAGAGATGAAATGGGCAGGTTTTGGCCGAGCCAATGGCTTTAGAGTTTTGTGTAAGGTGGTAGAGGTGGGGGGACTTTTATAAGAGGAGAGGAGGGGCACTCTTGGAAAGTAAAGAAATGTTACATAATTTTAAAATTAGTTTTGGATTTAAAAGGTCCCAAATTGATATAATTCGAGGATAAGGTGATAAGGGTTCGAAATATACCCATCCAATAGGTTTTTGACAAGTGTAGGTATTATATTTTACATTATCTTTTCATTTTATTTAAATCGTTAAATAATGAGGTAATCGCTGCATCATCATGGTGTAATAAATAATTTTATTTATTTAATGTCTAAAAATTATAAAAAAAATATCAGGATGTAGTAAATTATTTTAGATTTATAATGAATAAATATAGTAAAATATATGACTTGTATAACCCCATTTAAAAATTGTTTTAGTAAAACAACTCATGTTTGTGACATTTTTTATTTTAACTTTAAATAAAAAGATATTATGGTCATTTTCCTACAAAAGTGGCTCCATGGGGTCCCCAAGTTGACCCATGGATTTTCTTGGTCATCCATGACACATCCAATAATGGTAGGACATGTTTCAAGTTCATTTCATATTATTAAAGCCTTATTTTTACCTTAAACTACAGTAATTACCTCTAATCGTGATTAAAAACTTAAAAGTTACTATTCACCAAAAAATTATTTTAATCCCATTGAACCACATTTTACATTTTAATGACAACAAAATATGTCGGATTTTTGAAATTCAAAACACAGAATAGGTAAAATTTCATTTAAACGGAAAATCAGTTTTAATAAGTACCACTTAGTGGTTTCACTATTCATCTAAAATTGACGTTTTTCAGAAAAATATCAAAAATTCAACCTAATCTATATTTGATATTCTGGACTCAAAAATGGTTTCTATTTTAAAAAATTCAAAACATATAAGTTTCATTAATTAATTTAATAATTAATTCCCGCTGTCAATGCAAATAGTGTGTTTTTAAGAAATAGTATCTATTAAAAGATTGACACTAGTTTAATTCCAATTTCAAAGTGAAATTATTTCCAACGACCAATATTGGATAAATGGGAAAAATATATTCTAATTCAACTTTAAAACAAATTAAAAAGATAATCTAGTAATATAAATAAATTAGAATAAAAAGTGGTTTTGAAATAAAATACAACATTTTCACTATTCAATAAAAAAATGAAGTTTATTGGAAAAATTCAAAAAAATTACACAAAGTAAATTTTGATGTCCCGATTTTAAATAATAATTTTATTTTGTCAAATATAAGACATAAAATTGACATAAAGTGGATTTAAAAGGGGTTTTCCATCAAAAGGTAGTTAATCGACCTTTTAAAGAATATTAGAATGTTTACGCTTAAAATTGGATTCATTCGCATTTTTAATCCCCTAACATTTATTGTAAAAAGTAAAAATATTTGACAAAAATACATAATCATTTTTCTAGTTAGTTTCGTTCTTTCCCTCCATTACAATGGCTAGGCGTTAACTACAATTTAAAATAATATTATTTTATTATTAGATTGAAACGTAAGATTTCAAAGGAACTTGTTGTCGCGTATTGGGTACTCCATCAAGCATAGTGATCCCATTAAATTAATATTAATATTTTATTCACAAATATGGATAAATATAAAAATTTCATATTCTTTATTTACCTAGGGTGTTACAAAAATAACCCCTCAATTTTAAGAAAATCATCATTAATTAATAATGTTATCATTTACCATCATATCCAATTATTCAAATGGACTTTTAAAAAATAAATAACTTATAATTTTTAAGTCCAAAAATTTTCATTGATCATTACATTTCTTATGATCAGTGACCTCAATAATTTTCTATTATTATTTACGCATTTCAACCATTATTATATATTCAAATTCATCCAATTTTTTCCTAACCTCAAACATAAATATTTGTTACTTAATGCGACATTATTTTATATATTTATCATTTATTAATAGGATGTTTTATTAAATTTTTTTATGATGGGGGTTCTTATCAAAAAAATTATCAAATAACAATCCATAAATTTTTTAGCGTAAGATAAAAATGAAAGGATACAATTTCCTAAATGTGGGGATATTGTAACACCCCAAAATTATAAATGAACCAATTTTATCAAATAAAAATATTTTACATAAATAAACTTCTTAAATAACCAATGGTATATATGTACTTAAACTTAATAAACATGATAGTTTACAGAAAATTTATCCCACGGTCTAAATGAACCATATAACATTATGACATGAAAATAATTCAATTAAAATGGTTTTCATAAATATTAATAACTAAATTATGTAAATATTCTTGTCTTAAAATGTAAAAATAAATTCATTGGATGTATATTGATTATAAATAACCTAAGAATAATTTAAATTAAAATGAAATGTTTTCTAAAAAACAATATTTTTTATAAAAATAGTATGGTTATGGTTATCACTTAAAATTTTTAATTTATGATTACATCTTTTAGATAATTTATTTGATAAACAAATTTAATTATTGAAGTTATCAGATATATATAATTTTAGAATTTATTTCTGTAACTTTTCTAAAAAAATAATTTTTTGATGAATAATTAAAATATTAGTTTTTATTGAAAACATCTTTTCCTATTAAATAATATTAAAGGTCAAACTGTATTATAAATTGTTTTTAAATGAAAATATATTGATTTATATTATTATTTATCTTATTTTGGTAATTTTAATCAAATTAAAATTGAATTTTTCTATTAAAACCATCTATAATTTTGATAATTTTCACATTGAAAACCAATTTCTTCATGATGTTGGGTATAATGTTAAATTGAATTATGCCACATAATTGAATTTATTTTGGAAATAATGTATCTAAAATTAGTAATAAATATAATTTATATTATTTAATTAGTTTATATTAATTATTGACTAAAAGGATTAGTAAATATTATAAATTATAAATACTATTTAAATGAAAAAATGGGTTTATCGTGGGATACACATAGAAGATAATTGTTTAAATGACCTACCGACATGAAAAACTATTTTTGGACAACCGTATTACAATAATATAATTCAAATAACGGGATTCTAAGATTAATTGATTCATTCTTCAAGGTATTGTCTACCATTTTGGATTCGTTCGGTAAATTTCCATCTAATTTCTATGAGTTCTCCCTTTCCCCACATTTAAAATAGAGGAGCCTCCCATCCATAATTAACACCCTTAAATCATTTTCAAATGACAAAATACAATAGAATATCACTCCCAATCATCCTTATAAAAAATTTACTCCTTTTTCTCTTCCCAATAGGCCATCCGTAGGGTCTATAACTGGATTCTTTATAGCAGTTTCAATTATAGATTCTATCTATCATAACAAAGATCATTCATTTTCATTCTTAATTTCACACATTCAATTATTTCATAAAACAAACAATACAATAATAAAAATACCTCTCATATAATTATAGGTTATTATTTTTGTGTATTAATATTTATACATCTCCTCCTCCATATAATTATAAATTAAATTATCGATCAAGTGTACATTAGATTGTCGCCTCGTGAAATCATGTAGTTTTTTTCCATTACGAGCATAAAAAGGCTATATATAATTTTGGATTTTACACATGAGTATGATATTTTGGATATTATTATTCATATATAATTATAATATAATATTTATGTTCTCATATTATATACCTTTTAAAATTATCAATGTGTTGCTTGTCTGTACGATAGACTACCGACATGTGAAGCGATGTGATTCATTATTTACATTAAAATTACATGTAATATTATATAGATAATATTAATTAATATATTTTATATATTTGATATTATATTTTAAATGTAAAACTAATATATCACTCAATTTTTACCCTTTCTCCTATTATGGATATGATAATGTCGCTTGTGCATATTTTGGGCTAATTGTATCCAAAAAGTGATATGATATATTCCATATGTTCTAATTCAAATTTTTTTAAGAATAAAAATTATATGAAAATAGATATTCATATCATTAATATAATTATTAATATTATTCAAACTATATAATATATATAAGATCTAAAACATTCCTGAAACTGCATAGAAAAAATGGAATTTACTGTAAAAACAATGATAATAATGAATAATTATTAACAAATGGACGATAATAAGTTATAAAAGTATCACATAAAATATTATAAATATAAATATTATTAATTTATATTTAAATAAAATACTTAAAACTATATAAAAATGGTTAAAGTTTGTTCAACCAGAAGAAATCATGGGGTAAGGTACTTAATCTCAATTTACCTTCATAGAGGCATATTTTATTGTTGTGCACGAAATAAATTTTATGGGGGGAAAATAGTAATGATTTTATATCTGAAAATAAGAATCATTCATAAATCGTGGAATTTCATATTTCAATTTGAATTAATTCATCCAATGCTTTTTTTCGATAAACATTACCAAGTGGAAAATGACATCATTTAATTTTACTATCATTGTGCCATATTATGATGTCATGGACCTAATTATATTTATATTAATTATATAATTATAATTTTAAAGGTAATATCATTATTCCATGATAATTCAAATTTTTGTCAAAGTTTTATTTTCAATTATTTCGTCCAATGTGATTTTGACTTGAAGTATACCAACTAGTAACTAATATTAATTTTACACATGAAATTTATTTTTATAATATTATTTTTTACATAGTATATTTTTTGCGGATTTACATTTGAAAATAATAAAATATTCAATTATTTATCCTCTCATTAATGTTATCATCTTTGTATTGGTTCATTTCAAATTCTCATTTTTATCCACCTTATTTATATTTGAGTTTCCATAGATGGATATTATTTGATAATCTTAAAATAAACCCTTTTAATTTTCCTATCCTATGGTTATTCATGATTTTTTCATGTTGAACATCCATCATTCCACTATTTTTTAATTAAAATTAATAATAGTTTTTTTAACTTAAACAAAATTTATTTCCCCCTTTATGGAGAATTATTTTTCATCCGATTTTTTTTTCTAAAATATATATTGACTATTTTTAAAAAATTATAATGATTTATTGAATTTTTTTTAACCATTTCATATATTTTTACAAAAATGTTAAATAAACCGCATTGCTTTTTTCGAAACAATACAAATTCATATTTTATGGAAAATTTAAATTGGATCATTTTTAATCTATATGGAATTTATGGATCTTGGTTATATAATGAAACAAAATAAAATAATGTTTCCTTTATAAGATTCATATGTTATATTAAAATAAATATTTTTTAAAATATTTTTCTAAAAAATATAATAAAAATGGGATTTTTTAAATTAAATAGACATTTTCCCCAAAAATGTTATAAATATATTTTTTCTAATATTATTATTCATCTGTGAAAATAACCAATTATATTAGATATAATCAACTTGTTACATATTTTTTTTCATTTCATCATTATTGTTCATCTATATGTTTTATGATTTTTTATATGGATAGTATTGACATTCATTTTCTGGATTCATATTTTGATATTTTTATACATATCATTAATTATTCATATTCATGTGAAAATTGGTCATTAAATTTAACTGAAATATCCCTATCATATGACATAGTTATTCTTTTTCCGAAAACCATATATCATTTATAATTATAAAGCTCTACATTGAATGTTATTTTATTGATAGGGGAAATACTGATAATCCATATTCTTTCATCTATATGGATATTAAATGGAAAAGCATAATTTCTATTCATTATATTATTTATATAAAATATTTTGGGAACCTTGGAAATAAAGATGATGTTGGTGATCTAATACAGAGAGCCTCTTTATGAATCACTGATCTTATTAAATTATTCAATTTAATAGTTTTAGTTAAAAGAGTTTCTACTGTATACTTACACGTTAGTTTTAAACATTAATTAGGAATGTATTGAATATAATGGATTTTATGAAGACTAATAATATTACATATAATAATTAAGAATATATTTTATTAATAATTCATGTATTATTATACATGAATTATATTTCATTTTTACCCATATATTTTTAAATTAATCCATTTTAACCCATTTTCCGAATTTCTATGATAAATCATTTCATCACTCTTTGATGGTCAATATTTTTAATATAAAATGAAATATCCTCTATTATTGGAACATATTTTATATATTTGGAATATATAAATTACATTTCCAATGATAATATTTTTCTAAAATTATAATAAATTACAAAAAAATTACATATTTAAAATATCATCAATGAAATTTTCAAAATATTAAGTTAATTTGACATTGTAAACAATAAACAATCAATGGAACATGAATATATTCCATTATAAAATCAAAAAAAAATTATTTATAACATAATATTTTTTATGAAAAAATAACTCATTCAATTTATCATACCTTGTAATGGGCCGGACCTCTCTGGACCATTCCTTTCTCAAAAAGAAGGTCAAGAAGTGTTCTGGAGTGTAAAATGGACTTTTCCCACACATTCCATAATTTTGAAACTACACATCGTGTAGTTTGAGTACACGCCGTGTACCCCCTTTCCAGGTATACCCCGTGTTGCAAGCCGTGTCCTTGTTGTGTGGAATATTTGGTGCACGCAGTGTGACCAGTTCTACACGCCGTGTAGTCCTTCCCCACGTACGAGTTTCCAGTCAATGGTCGTGTACCATGTTGGAGTTGTGTCCTTTCCATGTGCAATAAATGAGCACACACCATGTGTCTAGACTACACATCGTGTAGTCCCTCCCCGCTTATGTGTTACCCTAAAACCGTGTGTTGACCAGTCAACGGCCACAGAGCCGTGTTGGAAGCCGCGTGGAGACCGTGTGAAAGAACCGCGTACACTCTGTGTACCATAATGTACACGCAGTGTAATTTTGTTTTTCATGCCTATAAAAGGAGGGGTCCACTCCCCCTTTCAACTCACCCCTCTCCTCCCCTCTCCTCTGAGCAGAGCTCTCTCAAGAGACTTGAAGGCTCTTCTATCCATAACTTCTTCGTCCAAGCTCCGATTTACGATCCGTCAGCGGCCACGGGATCGTAACGACGAGGCAGAGCTTCAGAGCTTAGATCTGTTGTCTTTCCTTCGACATTTCATTTCCGAATTCCACCTGAGGAGGTTTTTCTGGGACCTGACAGAAGTGACGGATGCCGAAAGACGTCTTCTAAGGTTGATCCGGGGGAGCGTTGCGATCAAGAACCTGGTGAGGTAGGGATCTTACCTTTGTCTATTTAATTTGTGCATCAGGTGCGTTGGGTGTTCTATTGTATACGTGAAACACTTTTGAACCGGTTTAATAAAGATAATAACTAGCTTATATAACGGGGATTGGAAGTTGTAATTTATATTACTTTATATCCAGTGATATTATGTTGTGAATTTAATGTGCTTATACCTACTGAAAATCACGATCGTTGGGGGCTTTTTCTTACGCAATTAAATGTTTCCCTCCCCTTCTGGATTTTCTTATGGGTGGAAACCTTGTGGAATGTGGAAATTGGTTAATCACGTAAAGTTGGCAGTTTAAAATCTGGAACCCCTATGTGATCACCCCAGTTAAACAAAATGGAATAATGAACGAGTGGGTGTTGGCTTGGTTACGAGGCATGTGTTGGGGGTGTTTTGTGGGTTGTTGTGGATCGGGTGAACAGAAGGGTTGCGGTTGACTTGGTTGTGGGTTTGTGTGAATGTTATGATGGTGATGGGTAGCGGGGCTGTGATAAATGGTACTAAAGGGATTATGAAGTATGGGCTTTGGTGCGGTTATGATTATGGTGGTTGGCAGCGGGGCTATAGGGATGGGTTTAAATGTGAACGGGCTATGGGTTGTGATACTAATTTAAAAGTGGAAGAGTTATAAATGGGGGGAATAGTAATGGAACGAGAATGTTAATCAATGTGTTGGTTGGTTTTTAAGAAGGGATTTGTTGTGTTGGTCGTGTTTTTTCTAACTTGATTTGAGGATGGTAGTGATAAGATTTAGGAACGATTGATCTGGTTAGTTATGGGTAGTTTCCCAGTAGTTAAGGAACTAAATAAACTAATTCTGCTAAAACTTGGAAACCTAAATGAGGATGGAGTTGTTTGTTGTATGCATACTTCGTGGTAGCAGTGCCGAGGCACATGCTCAGTTTTCTGCTTAGAAGCCATAGGTTGGGCTGTGTGTTTGGTATATATATATATATATATCTGTATCTTTTGTGTTTTATCGGACCCCACCCATGTTGATCACTTAGTGCTGAACACTCCCATTTTATGGGAGAGGGTGTTTTTCCCTTAGTTACAAGCTCCTTACTACTCCATCTCCCCTAGGCTGTGATGGCATGAGGAGACCATATAACTAAGACTCTTCGGGTAGGTTTCAATTGGGGTTGTTTTAGCCCAAGACTCTTCATCCAGGTTCTACAATTTCCTAATAATATTTGGGATAATGACCAGGTGTGTGCGGGTGGGATACATGGTTGTGAGGCACTAGTGTATGCTAGAGGGATAGGTGGTTTTGAGGCCCAGGTGTGTGTGGGTGGGATACGTGGTTGTGAGGCCCATGTGCGTGTGTGCGGGATATGTGGTTGTGAGGCCCAGGTGTGTGCGGGCGGGATATGTGGTTGTGAGGCCCAGGTGTGTGCGGGCGGGATATGTGGTTGTGAGGCCCAGGTGTGTGTGGGCGGGGAGAGTATGGTAGCGTCAGGACATTCATCGTTAGTAAGAGAAGCTAAATAATGGGAAATGGTGCAGGGTACCCTATACTCTTGTTATTATATACTACTATTACATATTGTGATTGTGTTTTGGTGAGTGTGACTGGTGAGGTTGGGTGGATAGAATTCCTTGCTAGGTTTCTTCTGTTGTTCTCACGGGACATTAGGATGTCTCCTCACTTGTGCACGAGAGCTTTAGGTTTCCCTACTGAGTATACTTGTATGCTCACCCTATGTTTACTTTCAGGTTTCCTGGAGGACTACCAGGGCCGTGCGGGACCCTACTAGTTGGACAGTTGGAGTAGTTGCAGTTGTTGTACCTTTTTTTCTTTTGGTATTGTACTTTGAGATTTCTTGTACTTGTACCTTGTTATAAAATTGTTTAAAAATCCATGTGGGATTGGTTTGGGTTTATTTCTATACACATTCACTTTTCATTTTTTGGTGGTTGACTTGTCATATTTCCCAATCTTCAAAAATAAAAAGGGTAATGCCTCCCATATTTTTGTGAAATAACTCATACCCTTGGTGCTAGTCGCCACCTCGGGGCCTACTGGAGGCGAGACTCGAGGGTCATTATATCATTTTCACCATTTCCAACTCAGGAGTGGCATCTTTGGTGGGAGGGGGTTTTGACAGAATGGTATCAGAGGGAGTTTTATCGATAGGATGGAGTATGGAGTTAGGCACAGTAAGGATTTCATGGGAAGGTAGGGTGAAAATGTTAGTTAATCTTGGAGCGTGACATAGTCCAGAGAAGATAGGCTAGGACATGGGATTTTAGGGCCCCCCGTGATCCGATGCAAGGACTCTGAGCCTACCGAACGACCAAGTGATGCTACATTGATTGTAGGGTAGAGACCCTAGGTAAGGTACATGCATCATCATGATTGTGTTTTACTTGATTTTGGTGTTCTGGGAAAGAAATTGAAATAAAATGATAAAATGAAACCTTGAGTTTTCCCCTACAACTTGGGCTTAGGTGATCCTTGTTTACCGTATAGTTATGGCACCTGGATGTCGTCCCCGGGTGGCTCAGACGGCCGAGGCCCAGTAGATTCAAGCGGTTGATCAGCTGAGGATTGACCGAGAGGAGGAAGATAGCTAGTGGCAGAAGACTCTCCGTTCTTTCCAGCGACAGACCCTCAAGAAATATGACGGTAGTACTTCGAATATGGAGATGGAGGGGTGGCTTGAGAAGATAGGGATCGTTTTTACCTTGACGTGTGCTCCGAGGGAGTACAGGGTTCCCCTAGTAGTCAGTCAGCTGAGATGTGCGGAACAATAGTGGTGGATGCTCTACCTCCGAGAGAGGATAGAGGCAGGGGTTACATGGGCTGAATTTGAGATGGAATTCCGAGAGGAATTCCTTTCTTCCATGATCAAGTCGGAGAAGTGGCAGGAGTTACTCTCCCTTTAGTAGGGGAGTATGACGGTACGATATCTGAGGATCATGTTCAAAGATCTCCTGCACTTTGCTCCGGATCTCTTTCCAGATGAGGACTATCGGGCAAGACATTTGGAGGAGGCGCTCCATCCTTCGCTCCAATATGCTATCACCCCCTTCACCCTTCCGACATACTTGGTAGTACAGAAGAAGGTAGAGGTTGTAGAGAGGATGCACCCGCTGGGAGGTGCATCCTGAGAGGGGATCCAGCCAGGTTCGTTGAAGGGGAAGGCGGTAAGTAGCAGGTCTCCTGTGACGGGACCTTCCAGGTTCAGCGCCCACCTCAGTAGCACCCGTTTCCGGTGAGGCCCTTCCAGCAGCAGCGGGACCGTTCTCCTCCGAGAGAAGACATTGCGAGAGGGAGCCGACCTCAGGGTGCTCCACAGGGACCTCGACCCAGGCGTGGTCAGGGAGGTGGAAGACATCAGAGAGGCAGAGGAGCTGAGTGTGGATAGTTGCACGCAGCAGAGTTGACAGCTCAAGCAGGACCAGAGGTGGTGCGAGGTACGATTTGTTTGTTCAGCACTCTTTTTTCTGCTTTGTTCGATTATGGATCCACACACTCTTTTGTTGCACCTATTCTAGCCCATGCTTTGGGACTAGACGTAGAGAGACTTTCCATAACACTGGTACTGAGTACACCAGTTGGGGGACAGACCAGCGTATCTTGTGTTTTCCGGGGATGTAGGATGATGTTTGGACCACATCGATCTAGTGGGGACCTTCTTCTATTATAGATGCATCCATATGACGTCATCCTAGGCATCGACTAGTTGTTCTCTGTTATTGTCGTTATCGAATGCTTCCAGATAAGATTCATGTTCTCCGACGTGGATGGGCAGCGCGTATCTTTTGTCGGTGAGAGGAGCTTTCAGGCGGGAAGCCGGCGTTTAGAGCCTCTCCTTTTCTTGTTGGGCGGGTAATCAGTGGTTCCAACTAATACAAAGATGATGGATGTCCCAGAGGTTGTTGGGGAGTTCCTCGATGTTTTTCCTGATGAGGTTGTGACTCTGCCCCCCCCCCCCCCGACGTGGCGTTGAGTTCGAGATAGACTTACAGCCTGGTGCCCGTCCGATTTCGATGGCCCCTTATCGGATAGCACCTTCGGAGTTGCGGGAGTTGCGGATTTAGATGGACGATCTGATGGAGAAAGGTTTTCTTCGACCTAGCATGTCGCCATGGGGTGCTCCGGTTTTGTTCATGAAAAAGGAAGATGATGGTCTTAGGCTATGCATAGACTACCAAAGGTTGAACCAGGTAATGGTCAAGAATCTTTACCCCCTTCGAAGGATAGATGATATCTTCGACCAGCGGAGGGGAGTAGGTTGGTTTTCTAATATTGATCTACGATTGGGATATCATCAACTGAGGGTGAAGTTCAGTGACATCTCGAAGACGGCTTTTAGGTGCAGGTATGGGCACATTGAGTTTTTAGTGATGACGTTTGGAGTTACGAATGCACCAGCTGTGTTCATGGGACTTATGAACTTTGTCTTCCAAGAGTTTCTGGACCGGTTCATCGTTGTGATTATCGATGACATCCTAATATACTAAAGATCAGAGGAGGAGCACGTTGAGCATCTCAGGGCAGTCTTGGAAGTCCTTCGACACCACCACCTTTATGGGAAATTGTCGAAGTGTATGTTATTTATACAAGAAGTACACTTCCTTGGGCACGTGGTGTCTGAGCATGGAGTGTCAGTGGACCCGTCGAAGGTGGAGGAAGTTGTTTCCTGGGCAGCACCCAACAGCGTGGCAGAAGATCGTAGTTTCCTGGGGTTAGCAGGTTACTATCAGAGGTTCGTTTCAGACTTCTCTCGAGTTGCTGCTCCATTGACAGCTTTGACTAGGAAGAACCAGGTCTTCCTATAGAGCGAGCAGTGCCGGAAAGCTTTTGACTACCTGAATGAGATGTTGGTCAGTGCTCCTGTACTCAGGTTTCCAGAGGAAGGGTTGTTGTATGAAGTGTTTTTTGGTTCGTCTGGCCTTGGTCTGGGGTGCGTGATGATGCAGAAGAAGGTTGTGATTTGTTATGGGTCTAGGAAGGTATGCCCTCACGAGCGTAACTATGCCACCCATGACCTGGTGCTTGCAATAGTAGTGTTCTCACAGAAGTTGTGGCGACATTACCTCTTTGGGGAGCGCTTTGTGGTATTCGCATATCACAAGAGCATGTGTTATATCTTCTCCAAGTGTGACTTAAACATACGACAGCGGAGATGGGTCGAGTTTCTCCAAGACTATGACTTTGAGATCTCTTACACTGAAGGTAAGGAAAACGTTTTGGCTGATGCCCTGAGTAGGAAGTCACATCAGGAAGTGGTTCGGGAATCTTCTATTTCTTGGAAGGTGATGGGAGAGTTCACTGCCTTGCACTTGGATTCCAGGGTAGAAGGTGTCAGAGGATGTTTGATTCAGATGACGATGCAGTCTTCCTTGATGCAGCAGGTGGAAGAGTCTCAGTGGGGGGACTCCGAGGCAGAAGTGATGCAGGATCGTGTCGATCAGGGGAATTCTCCAGAAGGATGGTCAGAGTACAACTGACATCAGATTCTTTTCCATAGAAGGTAGTTTGTTCCAGAGGCAATGCGTGAGGGAGTTCTCCGTGAGTTCCATAGCTCAACATTGGCAGTATATCCAGGAGTTTCAAAAATGTACCGAGGCATGAGGGAACAGTTTTGGTGGCCCATGGTGAAATAAGCAGTGGCAGAGTTTGTGGCTAAATGCCTAGTGTGTCAGCAAGTGAAGGCTGAACACCGTGTTCCCAGTGGTTTGTTGCATCCTTTAGATGTCCCTGAGTGGAAGTGGGATGACATCTCAATGGACTTCGTCACAGGACTACCCAGATCTCAGGGTGGTTATGATCCTATCTGGGTGGTGGTGGATTGAATGACGAAATCCGCTCACTTCTTAGAAATCAAGGAGTCGGGACTAGTGAGTACCTTAGCACAGTGGTACATAGACGATGTGGTGTGTTTTCATGGAGTTTTGAGGAGTATCATCTCAAATCGGGATACTCGGTTTACCTCACTAGTCTGGAGGGGGTTACAGGATTCTTTTGGCACCCAGCTACGCCTTAGCACTGCTTTCCACCACTAGACCGATGGGCAGACAGAGAGGACTATCCAGACGTTGGAGGACATTCTACGAGCATGCGTTCTGGATTTCGGAGGATCATGGGTATGACATTTTCCTTTAGTAGAGTTTGCCTACAACAACAGCTTCCACTCAACTATTGGAATGGTATCGTTTGAGGCTTTGTATGGAAGGCCATGTCGTTCACCCATTTGCTGGGAAGAGGTTGGTGATACATGTTCTCTTGGGCCAGAGGTAGTGTAGAGCACCACAGAGAAATTCGAGCTTGTACGTGAGAGGATGAAAGCGGCTCAGGACCTACAGAAGTCATATGCTGATCTTCGGAGGAGGCCCTTGGAGTTCGAGGTGGGGGATCATGTGTTCTTGAAGGTTTCCCCTCGACGGGGGAAGCGGAGGTTTGGGAAAGGGAGAAAGCTCTCACCTAGGTTCATCGGACCTTTTGAGGTGTTGACGCGAGTTGGCGAGGTGCCATATGAGCTAGCCTTGCCACCTCAGTTGGATAAAGTCCATGGTGTCTTCCACGTCTCCCAGCTTCATTGTTACTTACACGACGACACCCACGTTATCGACTGGGGAGAGCTAGATATGGGGGACGACGCGACCTTCGAGGAACGACCAATCATAATCTAAGACCGTAAAGAGAAGGTTCTTTGTGGACAAACCATTCCCTTGGTTCGTGTGTTGTGGAGGCATGGTAGCCTCGAGGAGAGAACTTGGGAGCGGGAGACCCAGATGCACGCTCAGTACCCAGAGTTGTTTTGACTTGTGTTTATCCGTTGTTCTTCTAATCGTGTGTTGATGTTGTACTATGTACCATTGTAATATGGAATGCTTGGATTGTCAGTTGAGAGACCTTTTGTTTCCTTGTTCCCTGGTAATGTGTAACATGTCCGAATGTGGAAAAGGGGAAAAACTGACCCTTAATTGAGACACATGAATGCGGTTGTGATCGAACCCGTACGGGCAAGTCAGTGCCACCTAAAGCGGATAATATCTCGACATAGCAGAAGGAATTTTCCCAAAACCATGTGTTCGGGCAGTGTGTTGGTTGTGTGGTGTTGGGGGGAGTTCGAGTTGAAAAAAATACTAATGTATGAATGTGGGAAGACCCAATTCTTAATCGAGACACATTAATGAGGATGCGGTTAAACCCGTGTAGGCGAGTCAGTGCCGCCTAAAGTGGATAATATCTCGACATAGGAGGAGGAATTCCTAACACATATAATTAGGGTTGTTGGTTGGGTTCCTGTTATAACGAGAACCCTAAGAGGTATCTTGTTGGGTTCCCTTGGGTTGGTTTTTGAATTCTCGGGGATGAGAATATTTTAAGAGGTATCTGATGTAATGGCCTGGACCTCTCCGGCCCATTCCATTGTAAAAAAGAAGGTCAAGAAGTGTTCTGGAGGGTAAAATGGACTTTTCCCACACTTTCCAGAATTTTGAAACTACACGCCGTGTAGTTTGAGTACACGCCACATACCCCCTTTCCGGGTATATCATGTGTTGCAAACCGTGTCCTTGCTATGTGGAATAATGGGTGCACGCCGTGTGACCAGTTCTACACGCCGTGTAGTCCTTCCCCGCATACGCGTTACTAGTCAACGGTCGTGTACCTTGTTGAAGCCGTGTCTTTGCTGTGTGCAATAAATAAGTACATGCCATGTGTCTAAACTACATGCCGTTTAGTCCCTCCCTGCGTATGTGTTACCCTCAAACCGTGTGTTGACCAGTCAACAGCCGCAGAGCCGTCTTGGAAGCCGCATGGAGACTATGTGAATGAACGGAGTACACATTGTGTACCATAAATTACACGCCATGTACTTTTTCTTTTCATGCCTTTAAAAGGAGGGGCCCCCTTTTCCTTTCAACTCAACCCTCTCCTCCCCTCTCCTCTGAGCAGAGCTCTCTCAAGAGACTCAAAGGCTCTTCCTTCCATAACTTCTTCATCTGAGCTCCGATTTATGATCCGTCAGTGTCCACAGGATCATAACGACGAGGCGGAGCATCCGAGCTTGGATTCATTGTCTTTCCTTCGGCCTTTCCTTTCCGAATTCCACCTGATGAGGTTTTTCCGGGACCTGACAGAAGTGACGGGCACCGATGGACATCTTCTAAGGTTGATCCGGGGGAGCGTTGCGATCAAGAACCTGTTGAGGTAGGGATCTTACCTTCGTCTCTTTAATTTTTGCATCATGCGGGGTGGGTATTCTATTGTTTACGTGAAAACTTTTGAACCGGTTTAATAAAGATAATAACTGACTTATATAACGAGGATGGGAAGTTGTGATTGCTGTTACTTTATATCCAGTGATATTATGTTGTGTATTGAATGAGATTCTACCTACTGAAAATCACGGTCGTTGGGGGCCTTTGATTATTCAATTAAATGTTTCCCTATCCTTATGGATTTTCTTATGGGTGGAAGCCTTGTAGAATGTGAAAATTAGTTAATCATGTAAATTTGGCTGTTTAAAATCTGGAACACTTGTGTGATCACCCTGGTTAAACAAAATGGAATAATGAACATGTGGGTGTTGGCTTTGTTACGTGACATGTGTTGGGGGTATTTTGTGGGTTGTTGTGGATCGGGTTATCAGAAGGGTTGCGGTTGACTTAGTTGTGGGTTGGTGTGAATGTTATGATGGTGATGGGCAGCGGGGTTGCGATAATTGGTACTAAAGGGATAATGACGTACGGGATTTGGTGTAGTTATGGTTATGGTGGTTGGCAGTGGGGCTGCGGGGATGGGTTTAAATGTGAACGGGCTATGGGTTATGATAATAACTTAAAAGTGGTAGAGTTAATAAATGGTGCAGAATGGTAATGGAACGGGAATGTTAATCAATGTGTTGGTTGGTCGTTAAGAAGGGATTTTTTGTGTTGCTCGTATTTTTCCTAACTTGATTAGTGGATGGCAGGGATAAGTTTTATGAACGATTGATGTGGTTAGTTATGGATAGTTGCCCAGTAGTTAAGGAACTAAATAAATTAATTCTGCTGAAATGTGAAAACCAAAATGGGGTTAGAGTTGTTTTTTGTATGCATACTTCGTGGTAGTAGTGACGAGGAACATGCTCAGTTTTCTGCGTAGAAGCCATAGGTTGGGCTGTGTGTTTGGTATATATATATACTTGTATCTTTTGTGTTTCATCACACCCCACCCATGTTGAGCACTTAGTGTCTAACACTCCCATTTTATGGGAGAGGGTGTTTTTTCCTTAGTTACTAGCTCCTTACTACTCCTTCTCCCCTAGGCTATGATGGCTTGAGGCGAACATTCACTTAAGACTCTTCGGGTAGGTTTCGATTGGGGTGATTTTAGCCCAAGAATCTTCAGGCATGTTCTACTATTTACCATGAATATTTGGGATAAAGCCTAGGTGTGTGCAGGCGGGATACAAGGTTTTGAGGCCCAGGTGTGTGCGGGCGGGATAGGTGGTTGTGAGGCCCACGTGTGTGCGGGCGGGATACGTGGTTCTGAGGCCCAGGTGTGTGCGGGAGGGATATGTGGTTGTGAGGCCTAGGTGTGTTCTGGCGGGGAGAGTGTGAAAGACTCAGGACGTTCGTCGTTAGGAAGAGAAACTATCTAAAGGGAAATGGTGTGGGGTACCAAATACTCATGTTCTTATATACTACTACTACCTGTTGTGATTTTGTTTTGGTAAGTGTAGCTGGTCAGGTTGGGTGGATAGAATTCCTTGCTAGGTTTCTTCTATTGTTCTCACGGGACATTAGGATGTCTTCTCAATTGTGCACGAGAGATTTAGGTTTCCCTACTGAGTATACTTGTATACTCACCCTATGTATACTTTCAGGTTTCCAGGAGGTCTACCAGGGTTGTGCGGGACCCTACTAGTCAGATAGTTGGAGTTGTTGTGGTTGTTGTACCTTTGTTTTCTTTTGGTATTGTACTTTGAGCTTTCTTGTACTTGTACCTTGTTATAAAATTGTTTAAAAATGCATGTGGTATTGGTTTGGATTTATTTCTATACACTTTCGCTTTTCCTTTTTTGGTGGTTGACTTATCCTATTTCCCGATCATTAAAAATAAAAATGGTAATGCCTCCCATATTTTTGTGAAAAAAACTCATACCCTTGGTGCTAGTCGCCACCCCGGGGCCTACTGGAGGCGGGACTCGGGGGTCATTATCTCCCTTTCACCATTTCCAGCTCAGGAGGGGCATCTATGGTGGGAGGGGGACGTGACATACCTTTAATATATTTAAAATCATATATTTTTATTATTAAATCAAATAAATAGTTAATTTGTCAGCTTTGTGAAATATTTAAAGCTAAATATATAATATATAAAAATATAAATAATTTACAATAATAAAAATAATAATATATTATTAAATTAGTCATTATCATTCAATTAAAACTTATTTTCAAACGTATTTGAACACATAAGATATATTTTAAAGCAAGAGATCGTCATTTTTGTCCTGTTCATTACATAAAATATTAAATAGGTCATTTTCGTTGAATAATATCTAATAAATATTAAAAATATATCCTAAAGTGATCATGGTAAAAAATAAAATAATATATTGATTACTAAATTGAAATATTTTGGACTTATCTCTTTTTTTCACCTAGGATAGCCACCAGTTTACCATAGTGCGAATTTTTCCCTTTTTTCATTTTTCAGTACTACAAAAAAATATTTTCAATATTAAATAGTTATAATTTATTCTCATTATTATTATGAAATAAATTTTAAAACGATAAATATGTATTATGTGTTGAAATTTATTTTATAATAATCTGTTAACTAGTGAAGAAAATTAGTATTTCATGAATTTTTATTTTTCAATGAAAAGACGATTACTCATTAACTCTATAAATATTAATTATCATTAAATGGATTTTAATTTATATAGATATAAAGATAATATATAAATTATATTTATATTATTCATTACTAGTACTTATTTTAATTAAATAAAATGGAAATACATTGAGCAGTTATAAAATGATTTTATAAAAAAATTGTGTTTCAATGTATAACAATTTCATTATACAAAAAAACATGAAAATTTGGAAATCAAATTAAATTAATTACATTATTCAAAAATTGTATTATATTTAAATTTAATAGAAAATAGAAAATATTAGTTTTCTTTTAATTAAATGATATACTGAAATAGAAGGGACACTTTACAAAAATCAATAGCTTTAACTATAAATAGAAACACAAACATTTTAATAAAAAAATAATTTCTCTGAAATTTAATTTTGTTATATGGATATAAAATATGATATCCATGTTATAAAATTCCATAAATAGAAGTTGATAATGATAATTATATTATCTATATGTGTAAATAAATAATAATAAATTTCCTAGAAAACATATTTTTGAAGCATGAAATGTCAATTTTGAAATTGTTTTGCTAATTTTATAAATAAATAATAAATACATATATATTGATTTGGACCCATATATATATATACATATATATATCTCTCTGTGTGTGTGTTTTATTGTGAATTTAATCCTGTTTTTTCACTTAAATATAATGCTTCTGTTATAGAATTCATTATAAAGTAATATTTTTCATGGTTAGTTTATTCTTGGTCTTGGGTGTTGTATACACTATAGAACATAATTTTCATTTAATATATTATTGTGTTTCATTAATAATTCCAGCATAAATTCCATCACATTTAGTATAAAAATTTATACAAAAATTGAATTCCTTATAGAATGAATTTTCACAGAATTTTAAAAAATAAATGTTAATCATTGATCTTAATAAGATAAAATAGAGAGAGAAACTATATACAATATGACTATATCAATGAGGTATTATTGGGAAATATGATTTAAATACATGTCACTATGAATGAGAAGTTAATGTACTAATTTAGTAAGTGGATCAATAGTACTACAAATCCCATTATTAGAATTTATTTTAATTTTCAATCCCACAAGAAATCCCTAGATATATTTTCTTTATTCTATATTTATAATAGAAATTTTTGAAGAATCCCCTTAAATATCATTCTGTTTTCATTAACATTTCAAAAATTTAAACAAGTCATATGAAGTCAAAAAACTCTTTTATCATTTTATCCAACCATAAATACTACCTATGGTTTATGTACATCATACTTCTACAAGGATGAATTGAATATGGGGAACTATGAGTTTCTATCAACAAATATCTCATAAATATGGATTCACATAGAACACATATTCTATTTCCAAATCAAGTATAACCTACATAATCAATAATAAATTATATCAAATAAACCTTCTTAAAATATTTAACCATTTCCTATAAAACTTGATTCCCTATCAAATAATTATTATTTTATTTTGACAGTATTAACTAAATAGGAAAATAAATCATAATATAGGATGTTACCGTATAAATATTTAAAAGGAATTAATTTATTCATTTCATAAAATAATGTGTTATTTTACTAACAAAAAATACATAATGTTGAATTTTGTTTCAAATTAAAACCATCAGCTACATTGTTTTCTTTTATAATATTTTAATTAATTTTATAGTCATAATTTTTAATTGATTCCATACTTCTTCTCAACCTCATTTAAACCACTTATATGTCAATATATTATTCACCCATTGGTGATCAATAGATATTTCATACATTAATCTATATAAATGGTTTCACAAAATTTTTAATGAAAAACCACAATATCTAAAATAATATAATTCTTATTTATTATTTTAAATTATAGGAATAATAATTCTAATATTTCTTATAGATGAAATTAACTCTTTTATTCGTAATATAGTGAGAATTCTATAAAACTATGGAAATTTCTCAAAATAAATAACAATTATAACAAAAAAATCCTAAATAAACTATGAATCCCATTAACATTTTCAGATATTTTCCATTAATTAGAAATATAAATTTTGGAATGGAAAATAGTTATGATATCATCATAAATAATGTACTTGAAGAAACAAAATTTTTAGAACCAAAATTTAGAAATACTAAATTATCCATAAATATTCTTTTATTTGATGGTCTATAAAATAGTATATAGGTCTCGTTAATGATAATAATGAATTTTAAAATACACAAACGAATAATAAATTAACACAAAAAAAGACTTAAAAAAATAAAAAAATTACAATAATTAGATTCTTAATTATTTCAACATACATAGATAAACAATGAAGAATAACCTTGTACCCATAATTCCCATATACAATATAAAATTATATCTAATCAATATATTCATTTATTTCATTCAACTAATGGTATCCTATCCTAAGATAAAATTTCAAAAAGAATTATTCTCCCAAGAGATCATCCATCAGATTATTTATATAAGGAAAAGGATACTTATTATTCAAATTGAGGTTATTCAAGTATCTAAACTCAAAGAAAAGTGTAATTGAATAATCATTATTTTTATCAAATAATGTAGGAGAACCCATTTTTATGTTATAGGATGAATAAATCAGTTAAATATAAAATCTTCAAATTATTTTGTAATTATTAATGATCCGGATGAGTCGAATGATATTGAGTTTTTTAAATAGGCTTTGAAAAAGGGGGTAACTCAAAACTAAACTCATCTTCCCAATTAGTAATTACATTAGGAAATTCATTAGGGAAAACAATAATATTTTCATTCACTATTATAAATTCCGTAATCTTAAATATTTCATTCTTTTCAAAAAAATATGCCTGGTAACTTTAACTGTCATCACTAATCAATTTCTTTTCATTATAGTATGTTATAAAAGGTATGAAACCAGTGTATTTTAGTTTTTAATCTCTATAATCTATCTAATCGTGATAAAATAAAAAAAAACACATACCCAAAATAATATCAAACTCTATGATTATATGTTGAAAATGATTTTTATGAAATTCCATCAAACTGATAACAAAAGGAATATTTGTATAACACTTGGTTTAATTGATATTTCCTCTATGAGATTTTTTAAAAATTTATTTATTATTTTCATGTGATGATATTTAAATTTTAATTTCAAATATCTATATAATGATTGAATAATATAATTTATTTTCAAATTTTGATTTATAATAAAGATAATAGACCTGTAATATAGTTTTCACCACTTTATTATATGGCCCAACATTTAACATATTTAAAGAAATTTATTCTTCCAATACATTTTTAATTTGATCAATATTATTTTCAGCCTATGTATCTTTATTTTGCCACATATTATCATAATCCATAATTTGTTGTGGTTGAGACATCTCACCATAAGATGGATATATATTATCTAATTATTATATTTTTCATGACTCTTTTTGTTGCAGTCATATTCCCTATGAAGCTAATAAACACACCTATAACACCTTCCGGATCCAATCAATAATTTCACAAAATGATTTTAAAACACATGGGATAAGTTATGGGCTCACCAACTATACTATTAGTTCAATAATTCTCTATGTAATTCTATATTTTCAACCTTTTACTATTGTCATATTGAGGAACATAAGATTCAGAAAACTTGATCTCAACTTTCTCAGCACAAAGAGAATCATTCTAGTATCGTTTTAATTATTTTCAGTGTAATTACATTTATAAAAATGATTTCAATACTGTGTAGGATATATTATGTTTACAATCATGGTCCTAAATAAAATATATTTTTATCTTTTAGAATATTTCAAATGATTATTTATTCAAGGTTATAGAATGTTCAATTTTTTCCATTAATTTCATGAAGTGTTTCTATATTATGACACAATCAAGCAGTTTGAAGTATTTATGACAAAACTTTTTTTTACATGTATCAAATTCCATGAAATGTAAATACTCATTTTATCTAGTATTATTATACCAGGGGTACTATAAACTAATTTAACCATCAGATTTGTAAATTAAAAGTCCGAACTTTTTATTATTTGACCATCCCATGAGGTTTTTAGTATCATTTCAATAAAATATATATATCATTTATCTACCATGGGATTTTATCCCCCACGTACTTATTGAGTGTTTCATTTCATGAATTTTGAACTATCAGCTTATTCATCTATGGTAAATCTAATTTCTCTCTATCATTAATTCTAGATGAATCTATATATTATGTCAGCTAATCGATCATTATAATAAATTGATTATTTCATATTCAAACCATTCCATAATGCAAATTTGGAAGGATATTCTCCCATTGATTCTTCTAAAATTAGATTCCCTATTTTCCCATCAAAATTCCAATCTGGATAAAAATAAATTAAATGAATCATAATGATTCTCTATTAATTCAATTTCATTATAACATAACAGTAATGTATGATCTAATAATGAAATTATATTAACATTATTTATCTCCGTTTATGCTTCCCATATCGTTTCTATGATAATAAATATTATTACCAAGCCTTAGTAATTTGATAATATTATTCTACCGTACCAAAATTAACAATACTACATTCCAAATTATCTTATAGTTTTTGTGTGTCTAAATATTAAGTCGTAAATCTTACATAACAAACCCCATACATTACAATGTGGATGCATCCACTCAATCTCGTTTTCCCACAATATAAGACTTTTAAAATGGAAAATTGTTTATTTTCATAAAAAATATCTATAATTTTCCATTTTATTTTTTTATTCATCCTCAAACCATGGGATGAAAGTTATAAAATTTTGAATTAGGGGAAACATATTAAAGGACATACAAGAATTAAATTCATTATTCTATAAAAAATATAAAAAACAAAATAAATTATACAATTATCATAATTTTCTTACAGTGTATGAAATAAATGAAAACTATATGAAAAATATGTTGTTTTTAAATAAATAATACATTTAATTACTATAGAAATAAATATAAACCATTTCTGAAAAAATAAATCATCATATTCATAAACCAATTCAGAAATAACTCGTGCATAGTTAGATCTTTAGGAGAAACTTCAATGGTAATAACTATCCTTTATTAAATTTTTGACTAGGTACATTACCCAATTTCTTAATGATATATTTCAAGTTCACCAATAAATTGATTTCATTTCAAGGTTATATGTCAAAGAAGTTGTTTGAAGATCACCCATCATAGAACATTTATCAGGCTCGCTCGATTAATAAGATGAATATTCATCTATAATGTTTATATAAAATAAATAAATCATTCTAACATTAACCCATATTATCAAAAACCCATTGAAAAAGTATGTTTAATCAACATGAAACACAAATTTTGATATCTAAATCTCATATCATTTTAAAACCCCATATTATAAATAGTAATATCCAACCAAATTAAAGATTGGTTATTTTTTTAGAAAACATAGAATCCAAAAAATTTATTGACAAGTTAAATAATGTCTATGGATTCATTAAAAACAATTAACGTCTTTCACGTAAAAATTGAACATTCCTTTTTTAATTCTTTAATAAAATTCAAAAATAACATTAAAATATTCCATTAGAATTAATTTGAATGACATTAAAAAGAGACATAAAATTAATTTAATAACTCATTTACATCCTTATAAATACATAAATAAAATTATTTTTAGAATATGGACCAGGAAGAAATATATTTAGAATATAAATTTATATAATATTAAAAAATTGTGTTTTTAAGTTCAAGTGTTTGTTAACAAAATCTTAATTAATCATGTATGTTCATTTTCATCTTGAATAATAAAGATATTCTAATTATTTACATTATTATGAAACATTTAAATTTTTTTATTACATTATTTTTATTTATTACCATGTTATATTCAATTACATATTCAAAACAACTTATGTTGGATCTTTTTCTACTATTCGGATTGTGTGTTCAAATAGACTTTGTTAAGCCTAAAATGGTTAGAGAAACAAGTATTCCATTATATCTTAAATAATAATTATTGTGTAATAATTATTTTTATACATATCTTATACCATAAAAACCATCCATTAATGATGTTTATGAAAAATGTACTACATCACAGTCATGTAGATGGTAGTTCGTAAATATGTGTGAGTAACGTTTACATTTTTCAATAATTATGAAAGAAATAGTTGTGTGTTTATTTATCATTAAGTATCATGGAGGATTTAATAAATATATTATTATAACATTTCAGTTATCTGTATGACAATGTTATGAAAAAATTATAACATTGCTTCATGGAGGTGGTAGTCCCACATGTAATCATGAATGATGTTGTAATATGTAAGTGGTTGTAATGGTAAGAAAATAAATTATATAATATATTCCCATAATTTTCAATATATCATTAATATAAATCATATATTCAATAAATTGATCCTTATAAATTTCTATGAGTGGCCATGATGTTAAATGAATTACATTTATTCATGTGGCGATAGTCTTCCATACACACAGAAATGATAATTTTGTTTACTATGTGATGGAAGAGTTAAATGATATAGACTATGACCTTAGCATTATAACATATCCATATTTTTGAATATATTTTTGTTTGTATTTTTATTATGGTTGAAGGTGATTTGAGGATTTAGGTGAAGACTGGGAAATATAATTCTTGATTAAGTATTGTACTATGGGATGAGGTTTTTTTGGGGAGAAGTGGTTTTAAGTATTCCCCCATCACATCCATCCTTTCCTCCATCTATGGTTGGGTCATGATTCCTCCTGGGAATTTTCAATGCGAGTCTGTGGCATGATGGCTTCATGAATAAATGTTGATTGTTTGTGTGTGCTCGATTCTAGTAGTTTTGTATGGCCTTTCTCCCACATTGGAGTATTATTCTGTGGAAAAGGGTGGCATCAATCTCAGTAGCTACGTGGTTCATGTGGGATTAGATCTTGTAGTGCAGGATTTGATCTTCTACGAATGGGAGATATATTCTAAGTGGATGTATTAGGTCATAAGCATGGTTCTTCTGTAGCTCAGATTTTGTGGTACGGTGGGGTGAATACTTTCATGGTGAGGTATCAGGGTAGCACTGAGGTTAGTTTGAGGCAAGATTTTGGTGTCACGTTGAGGTGTTTCTTCTATGTGAAAAAATAATTATGTAGAAATAGATTTTTTATGGCTCAGACATAGTAGTGGTGGTTGTTCTAGATTCCGAGGTGAATGGTTGTCATGCTTCCACATCATATGGTGGTTGGGTGTTCCACGGAAATGGGGTCATCTTCTTGGTCTTCCCATGATATGGTGGTAATTATGGTTTTCCTCTTCATGATCCAATATGTTGAGTGCTTCGGGTGGGTTTTGGGGTCTCAATGAGTTGTTTGGATGGCATCGATGGGTTGAAAAGAGCATTGAGATGTTGATTTCATTTGGGTGGATTTGTTATCAGCCATCATGGGTTCCTCTCACTTCTCGTGTGCTTGGTCATTTTTGCCTTCGGTGCGGGTTCTTCCTTATCTCAGATCTAATTGGATTCATTCCTAGAGTGGTGATTCTGGTCTTCATTTGCTTGGTCACCCTATTTGATGATTATCTTATGATGTGGTAGTAGGGACTTCTAGAACAAGAAGGTGTTGGATTGTATTCTTGCATCTTGATGTGTGCGGATTCTTCGGGTTTCTTGTCTACTGCTACGATTTCTAGGGAACCTCATGGGTTCATTGTAGTGAGGTTGTTTTCCGGTGATGGTAATAGCATTTGGGGAGTATAAATAATCATTTAGTCTGTTCTAAAGACAAATTTTTTTTCCTCATGAATGTTTTTCATGGTGGTTTTCGTTTGTACATTATTTTATGCTATGACATATGACCCTTGTTCAAGGGCCTATGCAACTAGACATTCGTCATGGGGCGCTTTAGATGAAGACCATAGCAAGATCTTTTCACCAGATTGTTGATATTCAGTTTTGAATATTTGAGAGGGTATGACTTTTGACATCGGTACCAGGATCATGTATATCTACATGTGAAATCTTGTTGATCAACTAAGAGAATGTAGAAGACATAAAATTAGTTTATTTTTTGGGGGGTCATTCCTTTTTTGTTTTGATCTATTTTTTGATGGTTGTGTCTTATTCAACAACAGTTTATGTATTGATGTCTATGTTGTCATATTGGGTTCCCCCACATCAATTAAAATAGTGATTATGGTATAATTAAAAAAATTAATTTTCACAAGTATGATACCTCTTATTCAGTTAGCCTCGGTGGTATTATGCGTAATCCTTTTCAAGGATGGTTTTATAATCAAACCAAAGACCCTGCAATTCTAAGAGTGATATTATAGAGATACATTATGAGGTATTAAAAAAACAAACTCAAAATTTGTGAGAAAAATAATAAAATAAGTGATGTTTTATTAGTTATTAGAGGACCCCTCATTGAATTATAAGGAGAAATAAATTAATATAAAACAATTCATTAAAAAATAGATCTTAAATAATATATTTGAAATATAGGATCTATATTGGGTTAAATCCTCTCATTAGATAATATTTTTAAGTGTTATATTAATTTTTATCCTTATCACGTTTTTTACCCCACATTAACCTGTTTGGAGAATTACAATGATTTGAAAGCATTTTACACCTTATACACCATGAAAATAAATATAAATTCAAAAATTTTCCATAAAAATGGAATCAATTGAAATTAAAACCCATATCACATTAAATTTTTTTATGATTAATTTCATATGAATTTTAAATAATTTTATAAAATATTATTTATTATAAAATATAATTTATAGAATTTTGGGATTTATTCAATAAATTTGACATTATGGACAAAAAGATAGTAATAAAATTTTAATATAAAATTTCTCACATCACTAGTGTACTATTTTAACATATATAATTTTATGGAAATACAAATTGACTGAAAAATGTATGAGTTTTTTTTTCATAATTATTTTAATTATTTTTATATAACTTTCTTAAACCATAAGTTATTTTTCTTTAAGAATTTATAGTAACTGTCTTGTCGTTTCTAATATAAATAACCTTCCAAAATGAAGAAAATATTATATTTAAAATGAAAAATTTGAACCAAGAAAACATATCACTATCCATATTAATAACAATAATGTTATTAAAACAAAGATAGTAATATTTTGTTTTAATTCAATTTTTAAAATTATATTATGGACATTATCAATGGGATATCTGGAAAAAAATTCCACATTTTGGAGAATATTAATTTTGTTGGTTCAAAAACTTATAATAAAATATAATAAAAATTATTATGGGGATATATATGTTTGATCATATTATATTTAACGTTTACTACCCAATATTACCTAACCAAGGGGATAAAATATTTGTTATTTTAACAATGAATAAGAACATAAAATGGATATAATTAAAAAAATAACATTATACTAAAAAATATGTAATGTATTTTTCACGATTAATTATATATAATTTAAATATATTAATTTATCATTCAAACACAAAAACAAAACTAAAATTTCATTTATAAAAAATGCACGTGTAACAGAAAAAAATTCTTATAACAAATCTAGTATAATGCTGATTCCTTTGTAATAAATTTGAATATTAACAATATAAATGAACTAAAATATATTATAAATATATATAAGAAATGTTTTTATTTTTATAATGTTTTTAAAAATAGAAAATATTAAATAAATATTATGTTATTTACAAATCATTGAAAAATAATAATTCTCAAAAAATTGTGATCAATTTAATGCTAAGATATCATTTATATGATAATATAATAATGGAATTCCTTTTGTAAAATTAATGTTATTATTTTGGACAAAAATTTAATTAATAAAACATTTTAATATTTGGAAACAAATTTAAATTGAATAAATATATATTTCATTTTTTATTGACAAATTAAATAATATTAATATATTGAATATAATTATATAAAATTTAATTACTGAATAAAAATAACACATGAAATTTATTATTAACATCAACATAGATCATATAAAAACATTTTCTGATTGATGTATGGATTTTTTTCAGTATATCCCAAATGAATCATGCATTTGTTTCCAAAAATATGAATATAATACAAGTTTATTATCATAGTTATGGAGATGTGCAATAAGTTTTTAAAATTATTGTGATAGGAAAATTATGTTAAAATGGCCTTGCCTAGTAAAAAAGTGAAAATTGGTTTATTCCTATTGTGACCCAAGAATATCATACACTAATAAAACATATATTTTATAAATATTCAATAAATATCATAATGAAGCATTTATGAGAACCATAATGGTTTTGTGTACCTGGAGAATATAAACGTAAACATCTTATTTATGTAATGTCTTTATCATCTAATATAATATTCTTCATATAAGGAAACCTTAAATATTAATTATTCTTTGTACCCTTCCTCATAACCAAGAAAAGAACTAAATCGTAATAAAATGCGAACGTAAATGCATTGAAATGGGGAACATGGGATATATAAATTAACTATAATATTTAATCATATCATGAGAATATGGATATTTCAACATGTTATTATCAATTAGAAATCCCCCATATAATTCATAAATAAAATATGTGACTAACGTAATAAAACAAATCTATTTCATAAGATTTGGTGAAGGAAAAAAATTCCTGGTCCAAAAGTTCAAATGAATGAATTTAATTGTTTTATTGGATAATGTCATAATAATAGGAATAAAATTCATATTAAATATCATTTTAACTATTTATACCATAATATCAGAGTATTTAAGGAATCAAAACCTCATTCGCTTGTCATGGTGGATGAGTCATCCCTACCTATTTCCCAGAGTCTAATGAGCACATCCCCTTGTTTCCCATATTTATCTAATTTTATATAAGGACATACCGATTCAATTATGGGGACATAAAATTGAAGTCCCAACTATAAAATTATAAAATATCAATTTATTTTATGAAAAATATCAACATATATCCATCATATCAATATTGAAAACCCAATAAAAAATTAATATGTTTCGTAAATGTATCAATGTAATTGTAATCCATACAGAGATAGAATACAAATTTTATAATTGGATCATATCACTAGTAAAGAGTAAAAATTATTAAAAGATGATTTCATAGATAAAATATAACATTAAAATATCATTTATTAATTTCACAGAAATAATTATTAAATTACCCATTCCTTTGATGATTTTTAAATAAAATTGATATAGAATATTGAGAAAATAGTTTTCATTGAAAATATAATATAGACCATATACAGAAAAACTCAATGAAATTAATAGTAATAATGGTAGAAAAATATATTCATTTCATAAAATTTAAAGAAAAAAACCATTGTAGACCATCTGAAATAAGGTCTACATATAATAAAATTAACCTTTTAAAACACTAAAAGTGCAGGAAATGAATTCATAAAAACATTATCTTCAAATAATTTTTTCATTTAATTTATTTAAATATATTATAATAATATTAGCAATACATTGAAATTAATTTAATTACTATATGAGAATAAACAATATGGGGATGAAAGGATATCAACCGAAAAACAACCCTTAATGGAAATTTCTAATAGAAAAACCTAAAATGAAATTAGAGTGTAACATAAACTGATATAGCATGTCCCATGTTTCTTCATTCACATTTAAATACCATAAAATATATATATAGCATAAAATATTTTCTATGTAATATTTCTTCTTAACATAGTATGTATAAATATCTTATAATATCCAATTATATGTTTTTGAAAAATTATTCAATAAAATGAAAATTAAGGTGAAAACTATTCTTTTTTCCCAGCATCTTTCAAATTGAGGGTTTCAAAACTTTTACCATGATATTTGGTTCATCATATATATATTCAAAATAATGAAGCAAGTATCATATTATTTCACAATATAAATAAATAAAATATTCAAATCAATTGGGCTTGAAAAAAATCATCAATTATTGGATGTGGCATCCCATATATATGAATGAGATATCATTTTTAAATGGATGTGGATGTATAAATATATATATGTTATTATAATTACATAATCAAAATTATTTATAAAAAATTTATATGTATATATATATACATTAGAATTATAATTATTACCTACTATATGAGTTGATGATGAAAAATGAAATGCATTTTCTTCATGTGGTGGTAGTTTTCACATACATGTGAATGATGTGTTCACTTTTAGTTTAATGGATATGTATATGGAAGAAATTGACACTTTAGATTGATTAATATTTTATTATATGATATATACTAATGTTATTATATATATATGATTAAAAGATGTTTAAAGGTTGTTGTTGGTGCCAAAATATTGCATGTAAAGAAGGGACGGAAAAGAAACCCCGTGTGCTACCTCGCAAAGCACTAACACGAAGCACCCCCCCCCCCCCCCGAGCATCACGACCGCAGTGAAGCACATGAGGCGGTAACGCTCCACGAATGAACTAACATTCGCAATCCCGTCGTGAAGACCGTGAGGCGGTAATGATCTGTGAACGCCCTGATGTTTGCGAGCTAGCCGCGAAGACCATGAGGCGGTACTACTCTGCAAACGCCCTAACGTTCGTGAGCCTGCTGTGAAGCACCCGCCACCCATTCGCGCCGCGTGAGTTCTACTTCGCGGTTCCCCTTGCATATAAATTCTTGGTTCCCCCCGAGTCTAGAAGATGGACGATCCGACCTTTCAGCTTCTCATCTCCCGAATCGCAAAGCACCCTTCGCCCCCAGGAATCATGAGCTATGCGAGGTACTTCTACTTTGTGAGATGCCATCGACTTGTCTCTTCTTGAGCCCCTATTCCAAGAGGGATTCCATTTGAGAAGCCTAAGGGCATTCGTGATGGAAGGGATTCCCAAGGGATCCTGGGCAACCGCAAAGCATTTACGCATCGTGAAACACCCATCCTATACTAGTGATCCACATGCCAATGCAGGGTCGTTCTACATTGGGAAGCACACTGCTTCCCAGCACCTTTCTTAGTGAGGCCCCTCCGCTTCGCGAGGCAGTGCTCTGAGAATACTATTTCACTTCGCGAAGCACCTCCCATTCACACCCCTACCCCATGCTATGGACAAGGCACTCCACTTCGCGATGCATACTCCTTTGCTTGGAAATTCCTCTTCCCGTGCGACCCTCCAGGTTTGCACGATGTGATTTCAAAATCCCATGGGAAACACCACTCGTATCGTATCTTCTCCTAATTCTTCTTCGCATAGGCACACTAATGGTTATCGCTTCTTCACATAGCCACGCTAACGTGGACCCCTCGATGGTTCGCTCCGCGACCCCCCTTTACGATGGCCTTTCCAGTACCTTCCCTCCCCCAAGGATAGAGGGTACCAGTCATGTATGTCCTTGGGGTGTGGAGTAAACCCACCTCATCTGAGCTGCAGGACGTCAAATTGCCAAGCACCTCATCCACAACACATGACGTTAAACTATGCTCTGACCCTGTGCCTCGCACGCAGTGTCCCCCCCAGCTCGAACATTGTTTATTCCACTCGTCTCCACGGCAATGGAATCACCCTCACATGGGATGATATCCTATTTCTAGGAATATCATACATCCATGGGATAAGGGAAACCACCTTGGTATAAGCCCCAAGCCTCTCTTACGGAAGGTAGCACCTATGCTCCTCTGTAATTCCCCACTGCCAAGGCCAGTGGAGTGCGCGATAGGGAATGAGGCACCTTCCACCATTGGTCCCAAATCCCTCTCTTTCCACGCTTTTTCACACTTCAGGCCTCCATCCTGGAGTAAGTCCCAACACCATGGGCTGCCCAACTCATAAGACCCTCTTCGTTTGTCACAGACGCACCCTTCATGACATGATCGTCAGCTCTCTACTGCCTCTTGTTTCTCACACCGACCACGACTCACGTGGGCTTAGAGTAAGAATTGGCCATGACAACACCCTGTCCAGCATGACGTTAAAATTTGTGCCATCCAGAATGACGTTAAACTGTATTCCCCCGTCTGACATGATGTTAAACTGCACACCCATTTGAACTATGAGGTCTTTTATCCATGTCAAGGCATGGTACGTAGGAAGCCTCCATGAGGTTCAAGACCACCACCCATCATTTCTTGACGTCAGGTTCCAGCCTCGTCCGGCATGACGTCAAACTGTAATTCTCGTCCGATGTCAAGCCATTGTGACAAACCCGAACTACGAGGACATTAATCCATGTCAGGGCTCGGTACGTAGGAAGCCTCCCTGAGGATCCATCCCATCCCCCATCGGACCAAGGTACCTTCTTCACATCGGTTCTCCGACATCCACCACCATTCCCAAACTATGAGGACTTTGATCCATGTCAAGGCATGGAACGTAGGAAGCCTCACGAGGTTCAAGCCCACAACCAGTGGACCTCCGGGTTCAACTTCACATCGGTTGGCCGATGAAGCCCCCCTTGAACTACGAGGTATTTGATCCATTTCAAGGAATGGTACGTACGAAGGCTCCCAGAGGTTCAAGCCCACCACCTATTGGTCACTCCGACCTTATTCACATCAGGTCACCAGCACCTGGGTAGCCTATTGTGTATGCCTCGCACCATCCGGACCAAGGTCCCTACTCGCATCGGTTTTCCGACACACCATTATGAACTATGAGGTCTTTGATCCATGTCAAGGAAGGGTACGTAGGAAGCCTTCACGAGGCTCAAGCCCATTGCCACATGGATCCCTGGTCATTCTTTACATCATCCTTCCAGCGTCCAATATGAACTACGGGGTTTTGATCCATGTCAAGGCATGGTATGTAGGAAGCCTCCATAAGGTTCAAGCCCATCTCCTGGTCATTTCGACCCCATTCACGTCGGTTCACCCCTGTCCCGCATGATGTTAAAATGTATTCCACATTACACCTGATCTACGGGGACTTTGATCCATGTCAAGGCATGGTACATAGGAAGCCTCCACGAGGTTCAAGCCCACCACTAGTGGACCCCCGAGTTCACCTTCACATCGGTTCACTGACGATTCCCATCGGGCTAAGGTCCACCTTCACCTCGGCTCGCCGGCACCATCCCGAACTATAGATACTTTGATTCCCTGCAACGGGGATACATAGTAGGTCTCTTCGAGGCTGAGGCCCAATCTCACTATCGCCCTTGCGATAGTCCCATCTCAGTCCCGCTCCGCTTCATTCATCCATCCATCATCCACCCAGATTCTCACACGGACTGCCATATCTCGGCAAGATCATGCCATTCCGCTCCTCTTCACAACAATCAGGAAACCACCCATGGGTTGGCCCCAATATCAGAATCCCTTCAAGGGAAATTCATCAATCTGATCCACTCCAGCAAGTGTTTTGATCAGGCCGATCCGTCTCAGCTGGACGTTAAACTTGCGACCTACCTTGTGAAAAACATGAGATGCCTGAGGAAAACCTCGGATGGCACGCCCTTGGCATAACCGTCTCCACTGGACGTTAAACTTGTGGCATACCCTATGTCAAACATAGGAAGCTGAGAAAAACATCAGATACATGCCTATGAAATATAATTCCCGAGCTCGATGCGGGATGCCTCTGGCTTTCACGCCCTCGAGAATCCCTATGACAAGTGACAAAAGACAGACACGCCAGTTCCCCAGCGTTCAGACCTGCTACTAATGCCTCGATGTGACTACTCCCCCGACTGAAGGTTGATGCCCTAACCAGACCCTTTGGAATGTCCTGACAGAAGCAGTGTAATTAACCAGCATCCATGGAGACATGGCACTAGGAAGAGTTTGACGAACAACGTATTAAATATATGAGGGAGACCTAGACTAGGTGACGATTTCCGAGAGGAATCCACGGAAGGAATAACTAACATCTCATCATCCCGATTTTGATCAAGGAGAAGATGTCCCTGAATAAGGAGCGAATGTTTCCCGCCCTTGGAAAGCGGTAATGCAGGGTGACAGCAGCGCGTCCTCTACAAACGGATGTGCGCACCCTGGCGAACGCGTCGGAAAAATTGGTAAAAGATGACATAAAAAGAAATCACTCAGTTAAATACTATACCTCTTATTTGGACTACCTCTTATGGATTATAACTAATTCCTATATTGGATAATATTATGATCAAAGTAATACCTTATTGAAATGGGAATATATTTTTTCAATATATTTTGGTATGGATATTTTATTCTAGGACGCAATTTATATAACACCTATTACCTCAAAAATCCTAAATTGCATGATTTAGGGAAAGGGATTCAATATCATACATTTCTAGGAACATTATGGTTTAACATTTTATAATATTATATGGAAAATAACTTCTAAATGGTATATTTCAACATAGTATCCATTTATTTATTAATGAATTACTTTTTATTGAAACTCTTATATTGTTCCAGTAATCTCTCATATATAGAATTTTGCTATAATTAAATTATCTAAAAAACATAATTCTTATGAAAAAACTTTTGGAATCATATGTTGAGTAATAAAAATGATCAGTATGGGAAATAAATTACAAGAAACCATTAGTAAATTGGAATTCTATAAAAAACCATAATTTTTTTCACATTCACTGTAAAAAGATAACAAATATATTTATTTACATTTTCAACAAAGTAACATACTTTATTTATAGATATCATTAATCTATTTAAATTATTTTATATTGGGAAAATCATATTTATAAGGATTACCTTAAAAAATAAAAACTCTTTAATTTCATTCGATGGAAAAAATATTATCATCTCATTTAATGAAAAATTATAAAAACCTTCCCAAAAAAATGATTATGTTCTATCCATTTAAAATTGAATGATTTTTCTTTATAAACTATTTCAGAAATATCATGTGTTCCGCATAAGATATTATACATAAATTAAAATATATACAATACATTAAAATATAATCATGTTAGTGAATAATTACAATATTTATATGAAGTAAATAATTTCCAGTAAACTCTTTAACACTACACAATGTGTTGGAGTTTAATATTTTGTTCATCCTTCATCATATAAATTTATTTATTTCCCATTATTCATATTAAATACAGAATAATGGTTTAATGTGTCATAACCTAACAGAGATCAACCCAGAATTGATTAATCTAGTTTGTATGTTGAAAGGCCTGAGAGGTGTTCCCAATCCTCCGAGGATAGAAAATAGTGTCGAGGAGTATACAGAGAAGTCAAGGGAACAATTTCAACCAATATAAATAAATGTAAGAACGTTATCCAATAGATAATATTGAATAAATAAATAGAATTTCAAACTTCACATCTTTTACATGAACATATCATACAACAAATCTGAACAATAAATCCCAAACTGAACCTGATAACCACAAAATCTCCATGTGACCCCAATGATCAATCATTAATACCAAAGCCATCTATCACCCATGGTCATCAAAACCATGATGAATCATGCACCACAAGCTAAAAATAATAAATAACTATAAGCGTGATTATTAAAATGTAGTATGTTTTCTTTAACAATCTATTTACGATGAATTTCTATTTAAATAATGAATAATAAACTTCAATTTTATAATAAATATATAAAAATGGATTTTCATACATTTTCACTTTAATATAACACACTATCCACTTCAGTTTTTCATTTATGTCAAGATTCATTTCTACGAATAATATACTAGCATTTTGAGGTGGAAGATGTTGTTTTAATTTCTAAATTGAGAAAGATAGTATAATTCATTTCCTCAACACTGGTCATAATCCACTAAAAACCATTACATCAACCATACAAACTATTTAAAATCAATAATATAACATAAATAATCACAAAAAAATGGAACTAGAAAAATAGAAATAACATTTAACCAATTAACAATGTATCTCAATCATCTTCTATAGATAACTAACCATTGAAGGTCACGAGAGAACCTAGGATCATAGTGGATTAATCTAAAACAAAATATACCTATTCAATCATCCCTATGGCATGCCTCACCTGATGAAATAAATTCACTCCCACAATCTCAATCGCAGCACACCAAGTCTGATATAGGGGAACTATCCCATAGCAACAAAAAATAAATACTCTACTATTGGATACTATTTAGAGTGAAATCCTAAGCTAGTTCAACAAATTTTCCTCATAAATCCTATTGTTATGCTAGTTCCCCATGTCTAGACTAATTTTGGGGTGAGACAACAATTCCAAACATGCATTCAATTTCATGCACATATACCATACATAAGAAAATCACACAACAATTCACCGCTAAGCCACCCCAAGGAAAAAATCATTCCTTTTAACAATTCAATGAAAGGGAGTCTCTCAATGTGGGCCTCCCACAAAATTCCACATAACCATGGTAATATAATTTTCCAAGGATAGTATTAAAGATATCCAATTACAAAATAGTGCCAAATGAGCCTCAATCAACCATACAGAAATCACTCATTTCAAAAGAACAAAAACAACCATTCTAAAAAAACGAGAAAAAACGTCATTTAATATTTCATAATGATTTAGAAAATTCCATTTAATCACTCACACCACATTTCCACACCAAACCACTTTAAAAAAAATTTCAATTAGCCAAACGCCATCATCACATGTTTATCAATTTTCATACAACGAAAAACAAATGAAAATCATGTACAAAACTATTTAAAAATCCATTTCATGGATCTAAAACGTTATTTTAGATACCAAAAATACATTTACAAAAACACACCCTGATTCTAAAAACATAAATAACATACAAATGCCAAATCTGTAATTTATATAATATTTGGTGGGAATATTATAATAAAACAATATCAAGTTATTAAATACAATCAAGAAAACAACCTTAGATAATATAAAACAATTATTATAAAGATCACATACATTTTATTTAAACGTACGGAATGTGGAAAAATCAATAAATCATTGATTCGTTAATTTTAAGGGAATATACTAAGGGAAAGAAACCTAAATCGCATGGAGCTTCAACAACGCCTACCCAAAATGACTTCACAATGAATTGGAGAGTGAATAACAACAAAGAGGAAACCTATACACACTAAAAGCCAGATTTTACAGTAATAAAACATGAAACCATGTTCCATAAGTCCATGGAGGAAGAATAATATAAGATAAAATGGAAGAAGGTTGAGGATAAGGAAAATAATACACCATAAACATGATGAGTTAGACAAAAACCATGATAAAATCACTAGATCCAACCATCGGGATTGATGATGAGGCATGGAGAGTATGGGAGAATCTCCCTTTGGGTCACCCAAAATTAGAGAATTAAAGAATGGGTGTTTTAGGGATAAACCGTTAAGAGTGTATAATATTATAATATAGTTGGTAATGGTTGGTATAGGTCTCATGGTTTTCCCATATGGGTTTCCAAACCATCCAGAAATTGTCCGTTCAACACTGTCTAAGAAAAAAAATCCACCAGGATTGCCCAGATGGTTTTCCGAATGTTGGGACAATTGTGTAGTCCCCACTGTCTGCAATGGATGTTGCCCACACTGTTTCCAAGGCCAGGGTTCCTAGTTTCCTATAACCATGCACCACCTACAGTGAAGAAAAAAAATCCACAAATTGATTAACAAAAACCATGATGAACCCATGGAATAACCACGAGCCCCAAATTGACCAATGTTATAACTCAAAATTTAATTTTGGATAACTTAGAAATCAATAAGAAACCAGTATTCATAAGACAAACTATAACAATGGATGAAAACAAAAATTTTAATGTTATAATTCTCCCCATCATTATGCTTTCTTCCCCAAAAAATAAAAACAATCATTATTATATCAATCATGTAAAAGTGTTTACAAACATAAATTATCTAACTCCCAAATCTAAAAGAACCTCAATCAATAACAAAAAATTGAAACTCTTCATAAAATAAACAATAAAATCAAAACTGTATCTCTTGAATTGATTGATAACTCTAACTGAAACTTCTTTAATATTGTTTCAAACAAAACTACTCTATATATTCCTAATTACAAGTACATACTCAAAAGCTAATAATCGAGACTAAAAAATCCAAATAAAAATATCCATTTTTATGTTACACCAGATACTAAACTACATTAATAACTAAGGATCCAATAATGGACTCTCCACCATTTGAAACGAACTAGCATCAACCAAAAATGAACAACCCATGAAATCCACACAACCCACCCCCCCCCCCCACCAAAAGGTGTATCCAAAAAATGATATAATAGACCATGTAGAAAACGATGTCATAAAAAAAATTATCCGTACGATGAAAAAACCTCGAAAAAAGACAAAACAAAAAAACCATTTTCCAAATGGATTGATTCAAATAGAAACTTTAGTAGATATTATCATGAAAAAATGAACAACCATTATAAACTCACATCGATAAGGCCACAAATATTTTTTAATAAGGGAAAATGTTTGACGATAAGGAAAAATAAAAAAGGAAAATAATTATTAACTGACCAATGTGATTCAAAATAGATAATACAATGTTCCCCATACACATATAAATTCATGAAGACATGAAAAGATTCAATTTTGGCATATGGTTGTACCCCATATGTCTTAAAGAAACCATATCCCTATATTCAAGAGCTGACAATCGCCAATATTCACCCCTTCTTTTGGTTCAATGACCATCCACACAAAACCATATGTAGGACTAAGAGAACATGAAACACCACGTGTGTCACTTTTCTAAAACATGGATCTTACACCAAACTGAGTGATACACCCACATCATCACCCTTCATCCTAATCAAGAATCTATAATGAAAAGATACCCACAGTAAACACCTTCACCTAAAATTTCAAAAATCTTAAACCATCAAAACACATGAATTATTACATTAAAATAGAAATTATATAGAGATCTAAAACATCCACTTTTAGATGTTAATGATAATAAAATACCCCCAAACCCCTCCAGAAAGAACCATTAAAACATATAGAACATTACACATAAATGGAATTTAAACTGATCCCAAAATAACATCATACTCTTGAAAATAGGATGGGGTTATTTTTTAAAGGGATGATCTAGCTACATATTACTTCCTATAAACTGTCCAAAAAAAATCATTTCATTTGAACTAGGTGTACACAAGAATAGATGGTCTTTGGAGCATTTCGACATGATGGATTCTTGTGATCTAGAATGTCACACAATTAACTCACCATGATCTTGAACATATAAGTAGAAAAAATCAAATATGGGGTCCTTCTAATTCCCCTACCAACACCATCAACCTCCACCCACTTTTTTATCTCTCAATTAGGACAATCATCATCACTTCCTAAGGTTGTAGGATGGTTGACTACCTCAAGCAATCAAGCGATCAAAGCTTCATCCCTAACAGTTTTCCTCAATACATCAATAAATAATGTAAGACCGAACATCAACACATTTGACTGCAAATCTAGACAAAAGACCACTCTAAAAACATTAAGCCTTAAATGAATTTTCCACATAATGTTCATTCAATATGGTTTCTTTTTATTTTTCCATTCGTTCAGGTTTTTATAATCACAAACACCTTATCTTAAGGAAAATTTTATAATCCCTTAGTTTCATCATGATAAGGAAAATTTTCCTTCCCAGATGAAATTTATCCTTACCATGTTTTATTTGTTATATATTTTAGTCTAACTCATTTTATGTCAATGTATAAAATTTAGTTTCATATCTAAAACATTAGAATAATAAAGACTTAGATATAGAGACTTTTTCTTTCTGGATTTGAATTCAGGTTCTGAACATTCTGAGTTTAGACTCGGAATTCTCTGAATTCAGGATATGAACATTCTTCATTCAGACTATGAATTATCTAATGTTAGGCTCCAAATATTCTAAGATTATACTCTTAATTCTTATTAATTTAGATTCTGAATTTTCATGAAATTCAGATTCTAGAATTCTATTGAATTCATGTTCCGAATTATTTTGACGAAAGAATCCTAGTACCCATATATTATAGAAATCGAATGGTTTTTTGGTTAGACTCCAAAATTTTATTTTTCCTTACACTATGAAAAATGAATTTGGTTGAGCAACCATATTTTTGATTTCTCATGTTTTTGTTTTAAAATGATGTCATGCATTCAGTTACTAACCATCCTTTTTTGAGTGACACATGTATAGTTCCCTCCGAAATTAAAGGAAAAATATGACCCTTGGAGGAGAGATATGACCATTGAAGATGTGCATATAAATATGAGCTAATTTGAATGAGCTAACAACAAGTTGATCTATATAGATATTACATGTTATTGAAGAGATTTATTAAGATAGATACTTTATTCCATTGTGTGTACTGAACATCTTGTTCTGAATTGCTTCGTGTGACTCCGAATGTTATTGAGTAAATTCTACGGATTCTGGGGATAGGAAGACAAAGGTTTCGACTACAATAAATCTCGAGAACTTCTTTTCTGAGGAAGGCAGAGGTGCCGAATACCTTTATGTTTGAGTGAATACAGAAATAGAAAGACATACTCAGATATTCATATCATGGGCTTACCCTTGTATGGGTAAGACAGACATTCTGGAAAGTATAAATCAGGGGACCGTTATCCAAGGCTGTTTGATACCCTTCACTTTGAGGTAAAAGATTTTATACTTGTTACTTGTATTGTTTCACATTTTCCACTGAATTTTGGTTGTTGTGGAAAGTAGAACTATCTTATACTTTTTGATACTTGTACTCCGATTTGTGGGATTCTATATACTTTAAGGTAGAATCAATATCTTTTTAAAATTTGATTAAGATTCCTTCCTAGAACCATATTTCCACAATCAAGCAATATTATAGAACTGAGAGTTTTTGTAAATTTTCCTTGTTTGAGTTTGTTAAACATTACCATCTTTAAAAGTTCCAAAAGAATTATTTAAAGTATACAATTCACCACTCTCTTGTATATTGAGCATCTACATCATTATTCCAATTGTATAATTAGTATCATTTCAATCGAACAATTGTTATCATAGCTATTTTATAAAAATCTTATATTCAAATATATGTTTTCTTGCTCAATATTTTCATTGTTTTATATTTTATTTTCTTAGGATATTTTGACCCGTGTTTACAAACTTTTATTAGTAATATGTTTGTGTGGAAATTTTTTCATTACGAATACATGATTGAATGTTGGTTTTATAGACAACCTGAATCCTACTAGATGACCTATTTTTGATGGGAATGATTATTAATATTAGAGAGATCACATGAATACTTTTGTTATAAATATAGGAGTAGAAAATTTTTTCATGCTTACTAGATGTTATAAAATCCCTGAAAAAGAATTTACTACATTCACCAAAAATGAAAAGTCATAATATCAACATAACTATAAGGAACTCAATACTTTGTTCTGTTCTATGAGCATGAATATATATAGCCATATTTCTTATTGTGAAGTTGCAAATTGTATTTTTATGAAGCATGAAGTTACACATTTTTGAACATCCAATGTTGTTGTAACTAGAAGAGCCATTATCATAGCTGAATATAATGGTTTTTTATTTCCTTATGGAGAACCCATATTTAAGGAATAAAAAGATTCATGACTATTTTCAAGAGTTTACAATCCATGGGTGAGAAATGATTTGATGATGATGATCTTGTGGATATGATCATCTACATCATGCCAAATGAGTGGGAATCCTAGAGGACAGATGCAGATGAGAATATGATGGTAACTCAGATTTCTCTCGATGAATTATTTGGAACTCTTTTTCAACATGAATGTAGAATGAAGATAGATCCTAAATAATTCAAGAAGAAAAATGGAAATGGCAGTGATTATTTTACAAAAACATCAAATAAAATGAATGCATGAACTCCTAATAGGGTTACAAGATCTGAATCTAAGAAGGTTTTTATTCAATCCGAATCTAGTGAAATTGAACATTCTCAGAGTGAACTAGATTATATTTTTCTAACGAAGAAAAATATAGTTAGGATGAAAAACAAATTATAATATATACATGAAGAAATAAATAAAGGGAAAGAAAGACCCTGAAGTCACTTATTATGAATGCAAAAGAGAAGGAAATATAAGGCCAGATTGCCCTATTCTGAAATGAATGTAAAGAAAGGAAATGCATTCTGAGAGGAATAGTAAGATGTAATAAAAAAGATAAATCTATGAATGTTTTGAAAGCAAATTACAATTAACGATCCAATGGTGGAGACACTTCTGATGAATCCTCATATTACGAATCTTATGGAGAGAAGAATATTGGTCAAATAGAAAGTCTACCTTTTGAAAATAATTTCTTAATGTCTAAGTTACACAATGATGAATCCATAACCAATGTATCCTTGAATTATAATTATACTGATAGTAAATACTATGAATCCTAATAGGAATAATCCTCTTCTGATGGAGATAATAATTTACTTACCTATTAAAAAGTTTCTAGGATTGTTATGCTTCTTGAGAATGATAATTCAAAACTCAAGAAAAATCTTGATAAGGAAAATTCTAGAAATACTATTGAAACAATGGAAATATCATATTATTCTATAGATCTTGATAATAAAATTTTTTATTTTGAATGTATTTCAAATAAATTTGAGGAAGTTAATTCTGAGAAGGAAAATCATTCTTAGGATATAGGAAAAGTAATTTCTAAGAAAAATGCTTTCGATCCTAACTCTTGTATTAAAACTAATGTTTTTGAAGATGATAAATTGGTTATTAGATTAATGGTAGAAATATATTCCTTGTAGATGTTTTTTTCAAACATTAACTTAGGCATGGTAATCATTGATATGATGTATTCTCAAATATGACATCTGTGGAATAATTATGGATTTGGTTGTACTAGTTCAAAACCAATTTTTAGTAACAATTACTTTGTTCCTCAAAGTGCACCATTCTACACTAATTGTCAGTGTGGTGGGAATTGGGGAAAATTTTTTCCTTAATCAAATCCTAGTATTTCAGTATTCATAAAGATTATTTCTCTAAGAAAACGTGGATACCTAAAACTTTTCCTTCCAATGTTTCTGGATCCAATAATATTTGTATTTTGAAATTAAAACACTCATATTTTATAGAAATTAATGAAAGTACCAAAAACAATACATGGTACATTAATAGTGGATGTTCCTGGCGTATGACTGTTAACCACAAAATCTATGAAAAGATTATCAATATGAAAGGAGGAAAAGTATCTTTCTGAGATAATGATAAGGAAGAAATTATTTTTATATGTAACATTGTTTTTCATGGAAAATCATTTATTTAAAAAAAAATATTTATTAAGGGTATTAAGTACAAACTCATTATCATAAGTCAATTATGCGATGGAGGTTACCTTGTGGGTTTTAGTAATAAAAAATTTTTATTACAAAATTACAAGGAAGAGTTTATTCATTCTGTCAATAGGCAAGAGAATATATACACACTAAACAAAGAGGACCTTAGGTGCCATGATCTACCATGACATAGTGCAATGGAAGATCATTCTTGGTTGGGGAATAAAAGGATATGACATTGTAATATTAAAAAACATTGTAAACACTCTAAGAAAAGACTAGTTAAGGATCTATCATAGCTTAGATATTATTCTTCAAAATTGTGTGATCCTTGTCAATATGGAAAGAAACATAAATCATGTATTAAATAATTTGGTAAAGTCTCAACTACAGATGCATTACAGTTAGTGTATATGGATTTTTTTGGTACAACACAAACTGGATGAATTGGAAGAAAATATTATGTATTTGTCTTAGTTGATTATTATACTTTATTTACATGGGTATATTTTCTAGTAATGAAATTTTATTATTTATATTATTTTAAAAGTTTTAGAGCGCAATTTAAAATTATGAAAAATATTCATATGATAACTATTCATAGTGATCATAGAGGATAATTTCAAAATTATGATTTTGAAACTTTTTGTAGTAGAAAAGGAATTAGTCATAACTTCTCAGCACCCAGAACAGCTCAACAAAATAGTTTCATTGAAAGAGGAAATATAATTTTTCAAGAGAAAAAAAGAACCACGTTGAGTGTATATTTTGTTGCCAAAAATTTTTGGGCTAATGCTGTAAGTACTACTTGTTATATTATAAATCATATATTAATTAGACATTTCTTTAATACAACTCTTTATGAGTTATGGAATGGTAGAAAACCTATAATTTCCTACTTCAAGGTATTTGGTTTCAAGGTATTAATTCTGAATACTAATGATAATATAATAAAATTCACACCAAAATATGATGAAGGATTTTTCTTAAGATTCTATACAACTTCTAAGGCATATAGTGTTTTCAATACAAATACTTGTACTGTTGAAGAAATAGTACATGTAAAATTTGATGAAACTGATCATTTTGTTTTTAAACAAACTCAACCTCCATCATGGGATGTGTTTTCAAGAACTGATTATCAACCTTTGTTAGAAGAATCTTCTGATAAGGAAAATGTTCAAGAAAATATTTCTAATGCATTTACCTCAGATAAATTCCTACCCTATGTTGATGAACTAATTTTACAAAACACAAATTAGTTGATTCTAAAAAATCATCCCAGTGATAGTATCATTGGTGATATAAATCAACCTATAAGGACTAGAAGTTCCATAAGGAATGAAGTAGAACATATAGCATTTCTTTCCCAATTAGAATCAAAAATCACTGAAGATGCTTTAGGTGTTCATGATTGGATAAAATCTATGCCAGATGAGCTAAATAAATTTGAAAGGAATAATTTCTGGACCTTGGTTTAAAGTACTAAAGAAACCTCTATTATTGGAGTAGAATGGGTTTCAGAAATATATGTGATGAAAATGTAATAATAGTAAGAAATAAAGCTAGATTGGTGGTTAAAGGCTATATTCAACTAGAACAATTATGCTTTGAAAAAACCTATTCTCCATTAGTTAGACTTGAATGTATTTTTATTCTACATGAATTTGCAGCGTTGCTCAATTTCAAAAAAATTCAAATAGATGTTAAATGTGCTTTCTATAATGGTTTTGATAAAGGGGAAGTTTTGGTTGAACATCCTCCTGGTTTTAAAGATACAAAAAATCCTGAACATGTTTTCTAATTTACCAATGCTTTTTATGGACTTGTGAATTCCCCTCGAGCTTGGTATGACAGAATTAGGTGATATTTCTTCAAAACAATTATGTTAAGGGAAATGCTGATCCAACCCATTTTATAATAAATGATATGAAAAATGTTTTGATTATTAAAATTTTTATTGATGACATTATATTTGGTTCAACTCAGCATTCATTAACTGATTCCTTTTTGGATCTAATGAAATATGAGTTTCAAATTATTATAATGGATGAGGTAACATTTTTACTAGGTTTTGAAATTTTTCAAAAACCAGAAGGAATATATATATCCCAAAATAAGTATATTAATTGTCTTCTTAAAATGTATGGTTATAAAAACACTAAGAGTATAATTAATCCCATTGGTACCTCAAATTCACTTGATCTTGATGAAGCTGGGAAACTAGTAGATCAAAAATATTTTAGAGGTATGATAGGAAGTCTACTTTATTAGATAGTTGGTCGACCACAATTAATGTTTTCAGTATGCTTAGGTGATAGATATTAATCCAATCCAATGAAATCTCATTCAAATGCAGTGAAAAGGACTATTCGGTACTTAAAGTGAACAATTGTTATAGGACTCTTTTATACATCTGGAAATGATTTTGTTTTATAAAGTTATTCAGATGCAGACATAGGTGGATATAGAATGGATAGGAAAATTACATCTGAAACTTGTCATTTCATATGAGATTCCATAGTTTCTTGGTATTGAAAAAAGGAACACTCAGTTGAACTTTCCACGGGTTAAGCTGAATATGTTGCAGCCGGAAGTTGTTGTGATCAAGTGTTGGGGATGCAACACACACTCCCAGACTATGGTATGAGTTTTACCAAAACACAAATTTTTTGTGATAATACTAGTTCCATTTCCCTAATTAAAAAACAAGAACATCACTCTCGTGCAAAACACATAGATATTCAGCATCACTTTTATAGGCATCACACACAAAAACGGGATATCATTATTCCGGTTTTCGGATCACAAATTCAATTTGCTGATATTTTCACAAAATCATTACCCTCCAATAGATTTGAATACATTAAACTGAAATTATGAATGATAACCATAATGTAATCTTCTATATTAACTTATTGTTGAAACCTATATCCTCACACTAACAAACTCATTTTCATTGGTGGGGGTACATTTTCATGTTAGTTAGTTTATAAATTTTTGTAACGAATATTTTATAAATTTTCTTAATGATGATTTCCTAAATTTTGGGAATAATGATTTTCTAAATTTTCTTGATGATTATTTTTCTACATTTTCGTAATGAATATTTTAGAAATTTTCAAATTGAACATTTTATAAATTTTTGTAAAAAAGATTTTCTAAATTTTCGTAATGAATGTTTTCTTAATTTTTTCATAATAAAATTTTGTTAGTTAGATTTTTCATCATGTCTTTTTTCCCAATCAATGCATTCGTAATTAAAATTTTCAGAAACTAAATTTCTTCATGAAGAATTTTCCTAAATATGAATAATCTTCCTAGAAATCCGAAAGGTATGTTTCCTTTCTTAAATTTTTATAATCACCTTTAACTTGTCGGTATTTTTATCTATTTTTTGATTTTTCGTATTCATTTTTTCCTTAAATCCTAATTTTTTTGTTATAAAATCTCAAAATATTGGATTCTATCAAAATTGCCTTCCAACTATCATCTCAACCATCATATATGATCAAAAGGTTTCTTAACCATTAGATTGAGTATGAAAGCTAAATCGTCACCTCAATCGCCTATATAAAGAATCCATGATGGTTTTCCTACATAGAAACTCAATCATTTGCATATTGAATCTCTTCCTTCTTGCTTAAGCTCATTCTAAACTTCTCAGATCGTTATTACTTCCAATTTTCTATATAAGTCTCCTCTCAGAAAGATATGTCAACTACAAAACCAATATCGGAATGGAAGATATATAGATAAAGGTTAGTTGATCCAATTTCATTCGCAAATTATGATACAATTATCTCAAAAATATAAAGATGAATGAAAGGGAATGTGTTTCCTTTCAAAACCAAAATCTCAGGATTTTATTTATCTATAATTGTTAGAAGAATTATATGATTCAGTAACTTTAATCAAGGAAGAAGGTAGAAGCATGTTTTCATTCAAGATCTAGAAGAAGACGTATTCTCTTTCTTACACCATGGCCGCATGTTTTTTTGGATTCCCTTATGAAGGAGAAGAAGCGTTCTGCTCACATAAGCTAACAGATGTTCTAGGAAGATTTATTAAAGAAAAATCAATATCTTTTCTTGGTATTTTAGAGGTAAGGACTCTGAAGATTTTTCACCACTCTAAAAATTAGCGGATTCTTGATTTATGGTTTCAAGTTTTCATCATTCCGAGAAAAGGAGACAAGGATACATTGATGAATAGTGATATATAGATTTTGGATGTCATGTTAATCCTATGGAAGATAAACATGGTCAAGCATATCTTTGATATGATTGACAACATGATGAATAGAAATATTAAGGCTCATATTATTAAGTATCCATCCATTCGTTCAATGATAATTATTCAATGTCTACAATCCTTCATAATTCCTTGCAAATCCATATAGCGTAATTGAAATGTTATTTTATTTACTGATGGCAATCTGTGAAGGATGATAGTGGGATTTTATTTAGAATATGAAGAATTCTATGACTTGCATGAAGAGGAAGATGAAGCTATTTCAAAGAAACAGGAGGTGGCTGAGACCTCCAAAAAGGGTTGATGGAAGAGGAAGCAGAAGGATGTGGAAGAGAAGGAGAAAGCACCAATGGATAAGGAAACCTAATCCTCACCACCAAAGCTAAAGACACAAACAGACTATCCAGATGAGGTTATGTAAAAATGGAGATAAGTCAAGAGAAATCAGAAAGAAGGGGAGCATATGTTTGGATTAGACCCTACTAAAGAAAAATATTTGAGGGAGAAGGCAGAAGAAGAAATTGAATGGAAAGGGAAAGTGAAGAAGCAGAAGAAGATATTGTTTGAGGTAGAAATAGTTCAATCCATTCTAAAGGCTGCTGAGAAAGCTTCTGAGAATATTCTGGTACCAGAATCCTTCTAGATAGAACCATTACCTCTGACTCTAGGAAATAAGTTTTTGACTCTAGAAAAATTCCAATAAAAATAAGTAGATGAAAAAAAAGTAGCAGAAGAAGAAGAAGAACAAGGAAGTGGTGATACCAAATATCTGATAAAGCAAGTTGAAGATTTTCTTGAGAAGTAATGTCCTTTAGAGAAATTATCATTACGAACCTCTCAATATGATTCATCAAATCGTTCTACTCTTGGGAAGGATGAAGAGAAGGCTGAAGAAAAAGTAGACAGCCCATTTGAAGATGAAAGAATCAATAAATATTTCATTCACCCAGAGGATGATGAGGTAGGAGGTGAAAAGGAAGAGGTATATGAAGATAAAATTGTTCAGTTATCTGATAGTGAACATGAATATGATGATAAAGAGGAATCCATTCCAAAGGATTATAAGAGAAAAAAGGTAGTTTTTGATACACATACCAAGTCCAATGTAAAAAAGTAAAGATGTTGGTGGTTCCTCAAAGACAAAATCAAAAGTGTTCGAAAAATAAACCTCACCATGGAAAATATCTGATTCAGAATAGTCCTCCCTTGGAAGTGAATTTATTGTCCAGTATTTGAAGATGATTTTTGGAACTATACCAATATTTCCCATTATAGATTTCATATGTTAGATGCTTCGACACTCCTTAAATCAGAAATCAGACTCAGTATCCATGGTGATGGATATGTGTGTTAAGCTTGACGGTGATTTCAAATATTTTTTCATAAACAACGAATCCCAAAAAAAAGATCTAGCAAACAAATGACCACCTGGGCAACGAAAAATATAGAAGACATGAGTGTTCATTATGAATTCCAATAAAGTGTCAAGGATTCATTTGACACTAACGATGTGAAGAACAAGGATATCACAAATATTTTTGAATAAAGCTATCTTTGGAACAAAATAGACGAATGTAAGAAGTAAAAGATATGAATGGGAAGCTGTATCCAGATGCTCAAAGTTGGAATAGAGAATGGGATATCATGATTGAAATAAAAGAAATGATTTTCAAGCAGGAAGAATCCTTGAAGTCTCACACTTATATTCTGAAGACTCAAGAAGAAAACATGAAAGCCTTAGAAGAAGAAAATAGAAGACCAGGATCAGCTTCTCAAATGAGTATAGGAAGATCAAAAGGTGCTCAAAAAGCTCAAAGCCATTGAAAAGAAGTTGATGTCAAAGACGATGGAAGAATAATCATGTTCACTTCCAATATTTTGATGTATTCTTCCATTGTATAACTTTTTCCAATCCTAATGAAATTTTTGGTTTCTATTTTTATATTTTTGGTTGTCTTATAATAATATTTCTGGTACAATATTTACATTTCCATTACCTATATTCCTTTTTTAAAATCACAAAGTTGTAGAAAACAAAAGAATACTAAGTAAAGAAGAAATTTCCCTAAGAAAGGGGGAGTTTATCTAAGTGGGAGTTCTTATCCAAGATTATTTTTGTATGTAATAAAACGCTAAGTCACATTCCAAAAATCAAGAATAAAATCCTCAGGGTTTACAAATCCTAAGGGGGAGTTAGTCGTGTTCATCTTTTCCCATGTATTAAGAGAGATATGTTTTACTTTCAAAGTCCATGACAATATTTTCTATATCCTTTTATTCTTTTTCATAAGGATGTTTGTGCTTTCCAAAAAGGGGGAGATTATTGATTCAATAATGTTTCCCTATGACATTCCCATTACATTATGTTTTGAAAATCACAAACACCTTATTATATGTAAAATTTTATTTTCCCTAAGTTTCATCTTGATAAGGAAAATTTTCCTTCCCCAAGGAAACTTATCCTTAACATGTTTTTCTTCATACTATATTTTTTTCTAATTCATTTTACGTCTATGTATAAAATTTTGTTTTATATCTAAAATCTCAGAATAGTAAATACTTAGATATAGAGCATTATTTTGTGAGGATTCAAAATCAGGTTCTGATCTTTCTAAGTACAGACTCTGAATTCTCTAAATTCAGGTTCTGAACATTCTGAGTTCAGACTCCAAATTCACTAAATTCAGGCTCTGAAATTTTTGAGTTCAGACTCCGAATTCATATGAATTTTGATTCTGAATTTCCATGAAATTAATACACTTTAATTCTATAGAATTCATGTTCCAAATTATTTTGAAGAATGAATCGAAATACCCATGTATTATGGACACTGAATGTTTTTTTTTGTTAGACTCTGAACTTTTATTTTTTGCTTACACTCTGAAAAATGAATTCTGTTAAGAAACCATATTTTTTCTTACACATGTTTTGGTGATAAAACAATGAAGTGAATTCAGTTACTATCAAAACATTGTATGAGTTACATGTGTGCAAGTCCCTCCAAAATTGAAAGAAAAATATGACCGTTGGATGAGGGACATGACCATTGATAATGTGCCTATAAATTGGAACTCATTTGAACGAGATCACAACATGTTGATCAATCTAGAGATTGCATGATGCTAAAGTGATTTCTAGAGACAGAGACTTTATTTATTTGTGTATACTGAACATCTTGTTCAAAATTGATTCGTGCGACTTCGAATGATGTTGAGTACATTCAAGGGCTTCCGAGGATAGGAAGACCAATGTGTTAACTACCTTAATGATCGAGAACTTCCTTGTTGAAAAAAACAAAGGTGCTGACTACCTTGAAGTTCGAGGGCTTTCAAGGATAGCAAGACAAACACTGATATTCATATAAAGGGATTACCCTGGTGTGGGTAAGGCATAATTTTTTGAAAGTATAAATCAAAGGAGTGTTTTCCAAGGTAGTTGGACACCCTTCTCATTGGTTTAAAAAATTTTCCACTAATTACTAGTATTGTTTCTGGTTTTCCGATGCATTTTTGTTGTAGTGGAAAGTATAAATATCTTATACTTTTGTATACTGGTACTCTGATTTTTCAGATTCTATATTCATGAAGGTAGAATAATTATCATTGTAACCCTTTCTTAACATTCATTTACAGACCCGTATTTCCAGAATCAAGAAAGATTGTAGAACTAAGATGTTTTGTGAATATACATTTTTTAACTTTGTTAAACATTACAATATTTAAAAGTTCCAATTGAAATTTTTAAATTACACAATTCCCCCCCTTTTATATTGAGCATCTATATTATTATTTAAATACTACAATCTATATCATTTTGATGAAACACATAACTACTTGGGTGGTAAGGAAATATATCTACAACATGACAAATAAACTCCTACACAGATCCATATCCTTTATATAGGCAATATATATTCATCCCCTTCCTCACCTTTATTACATAAAATAAATAATGTTGGATGAATAAACCCCTAAAGAACTCCCAAGTAAGATCATCATCAGGATAGGGATGAGAGTCCAACTTATATCAAATCCAGGTTGGTCCGTAGTTCATAATGGTAGAAAACCATAATTCTAACAACAACAAAAACCCATGAAAAATAAATTTATCTTCATTACCTACATCTAATATTCCACATCAAGAGTACCTTCTTGAACAAAAAGGATATAAGGATTCGTCTTAGGAATTTCATGATGGAAATCCTTGGGTTGACCAACTGGTCATTCCACAAATGATGTTCCACCCATATATACAACTCAAATAACCACTGAATCCATGGTGGAGGAATACACTATGAAATAAGAGTATAAATAAATCAATCCAAACCATTTATTCAGCAAGAATTCATAGATATAAAATTAAACAAAATAGCATTCACTAAACATTAGAAAACATTCTACAAAACCACGATTTACTAAATATCACATTATATTTTCCTCTTAAAATAGCTTCTGAAAATAAATAAAGGCATGATAAGTGGCACAATCACCAAAAATATTCCTTTGAACCTCAAACAATCACATTCTCATGCCAATCCTAACCCTCATCATTTCATTCAAATAAGGGAACACATTATCTTAATCAATAAACCATAAACATCATAAAACACAACCATTCATGAGAGGAATGATTAGATTAAAAATGAAAAAAAAAGAAACACTTCAACTAATTGATACAAAATAATGAACCCTAGTTTGAAAAGCTCAATCCAATTACCCTTTTTATATTTTAGGAAATTTTTTTAAAATACCATAAACATCTTTTTAAATAAACTATTTTCAAACTGTACATATTATTAAATATTATTCCATTCCAAGAAAAATTCTCTGAGTTCCATCCATAACACAATTCTTCTACATTAAAATATTTCATTCAAAATCATTTGACAAAAAAATAAATTTAAAAACATTCAGAAATAATTTTTTTTGAAATCAAAATCATGACTCTAAACTAAAAATATCAATAGACCTTTGATTTTTATTATATTAACATAATATATATAAATAAATTACTGCTTTACTCAAAAATATTCTTATAATATTTAATTTTTTATAGAGTTTTTCAACATAAATATAAAAAATCATTTTGAATATTACCAAAAAATAACCATTACCATTTGAAATCTAGTTTTTCAAAATTACAATATAGGGGTTCTCAAAACAATATTTAGAATAAAGGATGACAGAAAAAAAACCCACAATGCGAAACTAGTGTCAATTGGTGACATTTTCATAAAGTTGGAATCCATATTCCATTCATGGTGCCATTATAGAGTGTCTTCTAGGACCACAACCGCATATACTCATGAATTTTTAAACCTTGTGATCTCACTGAGACCTATATCCCATCTCCCTTTTCATTTTCACAAACACCAAGAAACAACAAGAACCAAATAAATCAATCATAACCTGACTTCCAATGGAACCACAAGCTTTTTAGTATAATGTGTTTTTCCAAATAGTCACTCATACCTACACTCCATGGTCTAACTATGCAACACCATTTCACTTGACATTACAATAAAAGGGAGCTCCAAAATAATGTTCCTCTAAAGAACTATTTTCATGATACCATTTGGGAACAAGCAAACCTTGGTCGACCTTGAACTAGTCAGGTGATTCAGTCGGTGTAATGGCCCAAGAGGCATTCTAGATTCACCCCGACTGAAAATTTTTTTAGAGGCATCAATATAGAAACCATGGGAACAAAATACCTAAATATAAATAAACAAAATAGTAGAAATAAGTAGATATTCCCAAATAAATTAATCCAATTACACAATTGTGCATCATTTACATAAATTATGAAATCAACATAAAATAATAGTGAAACCCAAATTGAACCTAACAAACACAATGTATCCATATGACCCCAAGTTTCAATGCTAATACCAAAACCATCCATCAACCAAGGTGATCGAAACAATAGAGACTCTAAATTTCTTACATGAATATTACACGATTTTAAGTATAAACCAATTTAAACTATTACACAACCAAAATACCACGGTTTACTGTATATAGATAATTAGAAACATATATAAAATTAATAAAATTATACTGGAAAACGTATCTAATTCATTCTTCAAGAGCTTCATAGTTTCCATTGTGTTCTCCTTAGTACAAGTAATCACAACAGGATGAAGATCCAATAAAGAGGAGATCTTGAATCCTAGTAAAAGGACAGGTAATAACATGATTCCATATTAAACGGGGTACGTATAGCCCTAATCATAACATAATAATCATATTTAATATAGTAATAATTTGATAATGTAATGGAATGTGTTGATACATAATAATGAAACATCCTGTCTTCGTGGTCAACAACCTCACACAATTATAAACAAACCTATAATCATGTTATGGGGTATTAAATTTTATCTCATGAGATACATCATTTAACCAATTCAATGGATCACAAAATTATTATGGGCACACCCGTGACATCAAATAATTTACTTGTTCTCTATAATTCTGGGTGCACCTATCACATCATATAATTTACCAAACCATGCATGCGACAGAGAACATATATCAATATTGGATTTAGAATTACCAATGTAAAGGAATGGGTTCCATTTATTATAGTATAAATTGATGAATACGTTTTGGGGTTCCTAGAGGAAAGAGGGAATAATATATATGGTATAATAATAATTTTGATGAAATTATATCATGAGTAGTAAGAGATATATTTTTCGATCGGGGATTTATTTTGGGAAAAAATTAAACTTTTCATAAAATAAGATTACAAACATGTATATTTAGATAATGATAATGGGAGGATAATTGAATGATATTTATGGAACATTATGGAACATCCATACTGAAAAATTGATTAAAATAGTGATATCCCCAAGAAAGGTATTTAGGTTTTATAATTCTTATTCCTAATGTGTGAGTGATTCATTCACATTAATATATAGGATAAAAAAATTAAATTCATTAATTAATAATTAAACATACTATTTTAAATTAATTTTATTAATTAATATTTTTTATGTTTATATATGGGCTTTTCTTGAGTTATAGAGTTCAATTTCATCATATAGGTGTTTTTATTTTCATGGTTTTCATGATTATTTCGCTTGATTATAAGATTGATGTTCATGTATAATAATAATGATGCACTAGAATTGGAAATATATGTTATTAATGAACATAAATATGTTTTATATTTATTATATAACATTTTTTATATTTATTTAGGATGATTTATTAGACTGAATGTTAATGAAAACGATTTAATTTATTTTGTCTATTTTTAGGACCATTATCAAATTATGTCATTTTATTTAATATAATGTCTATATATTGGTTTAATAAAATTATATATCTTATATTACATATAATAAATTATTAATTAATCAAATTAGGGATTTTATTATCATCTTTGATGGTGGTAGTAAAAATTAAAAAGGAAACATCCATCGTGATGGTAAATCGAGAAAGCACTGATGATATTTTAATTTTTTGAAAGAAAGGAAATGTTAATAGATATAAGATGAATTTTTCCATAAAGAATTATTAATCTAGTATATAAATGTTAATATAGTTATAATGACACATGTATAAGTGTATGTGAGTAGATGATAAGAAAAATAATTAAACTGAAATGAAATTTTAAAGAAAAAGAATGTGGAATTTACATCATGATTTTCTCCTCATTGAGAACCTCATTAGGGAAAATGAGTTTTATTTTGATGAGACAAGTGGCTCTATAATTTTGAGGTGGGTTTTGGGAAAAGTTTTTGGATGAAATTAAAAAAATTTCATAGAAATTTGTGTTATTAGTTTAATATACGATTAAGGATGTATTTATTAAGGAAGAAAGGGGGGTTTTCTCATTATATTATTCTTTAGTTTATAATTTTGGATCAAGACTAGGAAAATATTATAATTATCACTAAATATATTAAAATAATTCTGAGGTGTTTTACATTATTGTTATTTAATTATAAATTAATCATGGAATAATGTATATAACTTATTCTATATATATACAATAAATTAACTTTTTTTACAATTCAACAAAAATTCAAATTATTTAGAAAAATAAAAAAATAACCATATAATTATTTGGAGTGTAGAATTAAAAACTAAACTCAATTTTATAAAAATAATTTCCTTAACATGGGAAATGTAATTTTTAATTAGAATAATTTTTTTTTTAAAAAATATCAATTTTAAAATTATAAATAATTTTATCACACTGAAAAAATAATTAAGGTCTCCAAAAAATATCATAAAATCATAAGAAAAAAAGTATTTTTTTGGAATCTATATTAATAAAATAAATATTATTTTAAATTATTATATAAATTCATAGGTTGTGATTAAACATTTGTGTTTTAAAAAACTCCATCACTTAATTTATTATTTTTAAAATATTTATTTACTTATTGTATGATAAAATTATTTCATACTATTATTTATAATATAAATAAATATTATTTACAAATTCATATGTGATTTTACTTTTCTTTTTCCTAGATTTCTATTCTTATGGGTCATGTTATTATTTTTATGGTATAGGTTTCTCTATTAATTAAAATGGTACTAATATAATTATTATTTTCTGTAATTAATATTTTTAATGGGATATCAATGTTATGTATCAGTTTTTTATAAATAAATATTATTATATGAAGGGACTAAATTTAATTGATATTAATTTGTGTCCTTTCTTTCTTCAACCCTTGGAAAATTTTCCCCCGAACATTTTATTTTAGAAAAACATGTGAGGGTTTATATCCTTCCTTTCCTCTATTGGTTCCCAAGTAACTTTTCATACATATGGTTCTTTCTAAATACAATGTCATGGGGTTGTCTTGTTGTGCAGATCGTGAACTCCCTAGTCGAGAATCTTAGCAACCTAAAACTCATAAGAGTGATCATCATTTAGTTATACAACCTATTAGTTCAATACTAGTGTGGGATCTGTTATGTACTCCCTCATGAGAGATACATGTAGTACGCCATGAATTTGAGCCATAATTGTTGGAAGTGAAAAGTAATTGGCCACTACCCAAATGAGATCATGGAACTTAAAGAAGAAAATTTACCTTAGGCTATGCTTCCCATTCGTTAAAAACCATATGACTCTATTCGATGGTGATTTTCGAATGATGACATTATCTCCAACATCAAATTCTATGTCCACTGGACGGTTGTTAGCATAGATATTTTTTTTAAACTATAATAAGTGATGATATGTCGATGGATGGTTGTAACATTTTCTTTACAATTTTTCACATGATCATTTCTATGTAGGTTTTGTTCTCCAAATCCTTCACCACAACTTTGTGTTCTATATCTCTTTACATATATATTTTCATATAGAGAAATTTAAATACTTGATTATAATCTATTGATATATGAGAACAAATACAATGGTATATAGTTATCACATACACCTTTACATTCAATTGATTAGAATATTAGAATTGTTATGAGTGAATTAATAGTCCTTTTAGATTTCCCATCTGTTTCAGGGTGATATGTCTTATTGAAATTTAATTCCCTTTTTAAAGCATGTTGAAGACTTCATTGGAATTTATACGTGAAACTTAGATCATGATATGAGATTACGGAAATTGTAACCCAATTATTTCTCTCAACATCCTTCAAAAATATCATTGAATATTGTTCTAGATAGAAATCTTCCGAAAAAACGATATAATGGTATGTCATGGAGAGTTGTTCCACCATAACCCATATAATTTTGTTTTCTTTGGATGTCTATAAGAGAACCATGATGTTTTTCATGGTGACATTATCACATTACCACATGGTTATGGTAAATATTTATATCATACCTTCGGATTTTTGAAAATCTTCTTTACTATTATATATCATCAAGAACCTTGGGTCATATTCTGTAATACCCTTTTTCTTGTCGACCTAGTCGAAGTGTTGCCAAATAGAATAGTATATCATTGTTCTTCAAGGATGGATAGAGAATTTTGATCTATGTGCATGTTGCAATAGTTCCTTATTTACCTTAGGTGATAAAGGCACAAAATGTCTAGTTCCAAAATTAATCCCAGCATCATCATTAATAATGAACTCATGTAGATTTCCTTCCTTTTTCCCTCATATTATTTTAAATATCCCTTTCAAACATCTATCCTTCTTTAATCTTATCTAGGATTGATGTTTGGGAAATAATTTCGGAAAGCCAATATTTATACACTACGATTATGATTTACAAATATATAATTTTCATATACATGAAGAGAGGGTCTTTTGCAATCATCATCATGGATAGAGAGGCATGTTATTTTCTATTAAGAGATTTATTTACCTTGTTTTTCTTTATAAGATGATAACAAATAATGAAATAATTGTCTATTTTTAGCACTAACAATATCCTTTCATTCATGATGAGATCTTATTGTGTGAAATATATTTTAGGATCTTGTGCTTAGTATATATGTCACACTTCTCACCAAATATATAGTTCCTTATATTTTCAATTAAAAATCACAGCTTCTTGATCTAGATCATGTATCAGGTAGTTCTTCCCATGGACCTTCATCTACCTTGAGGATTAGTCTATCACTTTATCTTGTTTCATTAGTACACAATGTAATCAATTCATTGAACGATCATTTTATATCGTAAAATAGTAAACACATCATTGAAATGAATGTATTGGTGTGGTGACTAGCCTCTTCATTAAGTCCACAATATATTCATCACATTCTTCTGTATAGATATAATTTTCTCCATTCCATGTTAACTTATTTCAAGATCGTGAAAATCAAGATATGTTTCTCAAAATTTGATAGTAGCACCCTTCAATGACATTTAAACTATAGATTTCCATGAGACTAGAGGTTCTAGATCATTATTTAATCACCTATTTTTTGATGGGTCAACATAAATTAACTCAAATATGATCATGTTTTCCGTGAATTTTACATTATGTATCCAAAATTCACACTTTCTAAACATCACATATAATTTATACAACATCAATGCTACCACCATAATCATCATATTATCAAAATGTTCCTACCTTCGCATTGAGTATATGATAATATCATCGATAAACACTACCAAAAAAATTTCAAGGAAATATCTACAGACTATATTCAGCAAATCTATGATGTTTGTATGGTAATTAGTATGTATGATTCGAATCACTTGATACTCATAATGACCATACCATGTATGAAATGAATTATTTGATATATCATTTTTATTCACCTTCAGTTAATGATATATTTAATGAAGTCCCACATTTGAATGGTTTTAATCTCCTTGTAAGAGATCAAATAAGTAAAAAATAATTCTTAAATGATAATTGTTCACTATTATGATCTTCTTGAGATACCAGTAGTCATTACACAAACATATTTATCCATTAATTTTCATTACAGTGACCATTGGTTCACCCAAATGTGGTACAATAGGGCGTATGAACCCATTGTCCAGATTTTATTTTAGCTTCTTCTTTATGTCCTCTTGAATGATAAAGGAAATCTAATAGATACATTATGAGACTGGTGTGGACCCATGAATTCTTTCTATTGTCAAATCTATGTCATTATTTGTTTATGTCTAGGTAGATCATTAAGAAATAAATCACATTATTCCCACAAAATGGGAATTTCCCATAAGTTTACACATTCTATTGAATCTACCATTCAAGGGAGGCATGAATATTTAGAGGGAATCTACACCCGCACCATTGAACGATATTCCCTAAGATATTCAAGGTCTTCATTTTATTTTTAAATGATCATGGGATGATTTGGAATATTAAACTATATTTCCATTTACTGATAGATGATATGTGCTCTATATTACAAGAGACAATCAAACATAACTATAGTTTTGAATTCCTCCAAAGGAAGTATCGTGAGATTCACTAGAAGAATATTCCTTAATATTCTAGTTGGATAATATTATAATACTTGGGTTTTAATGGTAGAACCAGTATGTATTTTTACAAATACCTCTACATCATGGCTTTTAGGATTTTATTCAATACTTATCTAAAACAAGAAAGATAAAAATGAATTTTTAGAACAAAAATCATATCAGGAATTATACAATTCATGAGGCAATATAAAGTATAACTAATAAGGCATCATTTTCATCATCAACATCATAAGTTGTGATTTAATAAGCCATCCATTTCTCCATTGGATTTGGTGGCTCATGACACTGATTTCCCTCAACGATACAAGGTTTAGTGAACTTATATAAAAGGTTACCATACTCCCTATAGTTAAATCATTGAACCATGGGTGGTGCTCTATATTCATTAATTACATTGGAATGATTCATTATATTTCTATCATGTTGATGATATCAGTGTAATTTTATCCCACACATATATAATTTCACAATTCTACTAAGGAAGTCCCCATGATTCATCCTTCCACATTTTTGACATTCATGTGGATGATATTTCTTTTCGACAATCACATTTTATCCCCATGCTTGAAACTCAATCTATATTTTATTGTCACCAAATCCATGGGGCCATTCTCTAAATTCATCACTTTTTTAATGCATTATAAAACATCAAAATAGCTCCCAAAGTCTCAAATTGATAGATATTTGTTATGGTGTGAATTTGAACAACTATATAAACTATAATATTTTCTAAGAAAGTGGATAAAAACATAATTCATATATATGAAGCCTATGATATTTTTATTTTTAGGCCATGAAAAATGATCCTTCCTTTTGATTCAGCCATATAATTTATATCACCATCTTATAATGAAGTGTTAAAGAGAAAAATTGTTGAAAATCATTATCATATCTTCTTCCCACTACATCTATTCAATTTTTTTCATGGTCTTGGTGGTTTTAATTACCTTCCACCATTGGTTGACCACTCTACCCTGATGATTAATTGATTGAGTCACCTTCTCCATCTTATAATATTGCTATACATAAAATTTGTCCTTCATTATGTTGACCTGGTATTTTGTGATGAGTGGATTAGAAGATCCACCAAACATAAGTGGTAATTTCTATATAAAAAACATGATTTGTAGTTTCTCCCTCTTAGATGAAGGAGGGTTTTCAATATTTGGTAGATTCTTGTTCATATTATAATCCAACTAGAATTCATTTCCCTGAAATTTTGATTTCCCCAACCAATGGAAAATGTGTTGCCAATCAGGCAATTTCTGTGTTATACCTTAAATAGTTGTTGGCCTAGTTTCTCATGTTTCCACCATTTTATAAAATGGAAAAAATCTGAACATAACATTAGTTATATCTTCCTGAAAAAAATATTTAATTCATTATTTAATTTAAATCTAAATGAATAATTTGTGGGATCCAAATTTTCATTATTTTTTCAAATAGTGATTCTTAGGTGAATACATCTACATGATGTCATACTAAATATTTTCATAATGGTTCTATAATACCAATTCCCAAATAAATTTAAATTGTGCTATAATTCTAAATATAGTGACCATGCATTTATTTTATTATTATTAAATAATTTTGATGATAAACAACAGAAAAACCTTAAAAACTATGATCCAATAGAATATTGTAACGGGAATATTATAACCATATATAACATTAAAATAATAATACAGAAAAATTTATTTAAATCATTACTTTCTAGATTCATACATCCCCTTTTTTCTCAATAGTACATGTAATCACCTGAACATATACATCAAAGATAGGGGTGAACTAAAATCCCAGAAATATAACAGATAATCACCTAAATCGATAAAACAAGGGGTGATATTACCTATAATGATAACAAAATAATAATAATAATGAGTGTAATCCATAGATTATGGAATGGACTATCGAATCATATAAAAATGAAACATTGTGTATTAAGGGTCAACTACCACACATGGTTGTGAACAAAGGTAGCATTATATTCATGAAAATTTCACATTATTTGCAGAGATAACATCACTATTACCAATGTATTGAAGAGATATATAATTCCATGTTCCCCCATCACATCTCATCAACTAAAAGTGATATATAATTATAATTGCACCCATCATTTAATAACATATAAAATAAAATTCATGCCCCATAGAATGTATATCAATATTAGACATAAAATAACCAATAGAATGGAATGGGAATAATTTGAAAAATATACCTTGGTTAATAAACATTGAGGTTTCTAAATGAAATACGGAATATCATACTTTGTATAGGACTCATTAAGAAGAAACGATATCATGATAGGTAAAAGTTGAATATTTGGAAAGAATATTTCCTTTTTAAAAATATTTTTATTTGTAATATAATATTATTTAAAAAAGTTTATCATATAAAAAAAGGGAATGAAAAAAATATATTTATGTATTATTAAAATAACACACATACTGAAAATGGAGTGAATTATTTATAACCCAATGTATTGGAGTCATTTTCGAGAACCCCCTTACCTTATGATTTAGTAATTCCTTCAATTTAATATCATGAATAAAAATTTTAAATTAATTATTTAATTAATACTGATACAATTTTGAATTTATTCTATTTATTACTATTTTATTATGTTCATTAATGGAATTTTTCAAGAGTTATCATGTTAAATTTCATCATTTAGGATTGTTCGTTTCCATTATTTTCATGATCGGTTCAATTGATTATTAGTATGGACATTCATTAATAAAAATATTGATTCTTAAAAATTACAATTTTATGTTATTAATGAAAATAAATATGTTTAATTATTCTTATATATCATATATTTGTATAGTTTATAATGATATATTATATAGAACATTAATGAAAATGATTCAATTTATTTTTGCTATTTTTTCACATGTTGAGCTTATATAATTTTCTTTAAAATCATGTAAATATATTGGTTCGAGAACATTATATAAGACATAATAGATTTATAATAATATCATAATTAACCATATTTATGGTATTATGACCATTATTGAAAGAGGTATTGAAAATTAAAATGGATCTTCCACAATGGTGGTAAATCGACAAACCCTATAAAATATTTTAGTTTTTAGAATAAATGGAAAATCTGAAAGATATTTGAACATGAATTATTACATTAATATAATTAATTTACAATATAAAAAAATTACTAGAGTTATCATGCCACATGGATTAGTGGATGTGAGTATAGGATATGAAAATGAATGATGTTAAAATTAAATAAAAATAAAAATAATGTGGATTCTACAACATGATTTTATCCCCCTTGAGAACATCATTAGGGTAAAGCATTCAGCCTTTTTATGAGACCAACAATACTTGGACATAGGTAATGGAATTTTGAATAGAATTGGGATGAATTTTGAGATGAATCAAGGCATTGGAGTTTTGATGAGTAGAGGTGTTGTGTGGTGGTATTTATAGAGGAGGAGAGGGGAGTATTCAAATTATTTTTTATTAGTTTATTATTCTATCTCAAGTCTCATAATAGTTTGAGAATTAGCACTAAATATATAAAAACAATTTATAGGTCTATAGATTATTTTGATTACACCAAAAATGAGTAGAAATATTTTATGTAACATATAATGTATATATTCTCTAATTTACTGTATTTTACAATTCACCAAAAAATTCAATTAGTTTTTAAAAAATGAAAAAATTCAACCTAACAATTTTCCAACCTCTAGAATTCAAAATGTAAATCCATATTATGAATATAATTTTAACAAAATGAGAAATTAATATTTTATTAAAATTTGATTTTTTTAAAAAAAACTGATTTTAAAATTATTAATAACTTTATGGAAAATTGAAAAATTAATAATTTCTCGTAAAATAATATTAGAATCATAATGAAAAAAATAAATTTTGAATCTATTTTATGAAAATAAATATATTTTTAGAATTATTATAATTGTTATAAAATTTTAGAATAACAATTATTTTTTACAAAATAGAAACATATAATTTATTTATTTCAAATAATTTAATTACTTATAATAAGATATAATTGTGAAATATTTTAATTTATAATATTCATAACATTGTTTTTAAATTTATTGGTGATTTTACTATTCTATTGGATGAATTACTATTCATAGTAGTCGTCTCACTATTCCATCAGTCATGTTACTATTCCTTTAGTATAGAATCCTTAATTTATTTAAATATCAATTATTTCATTATTTTTTTATAAGTCTATAGATTTAATTGGGATATCTGTGCAATTTATGTTTTTAAAAAATAATATATTTATATAAGTGGATAGATTTCCATTGATAAATTTTGTATCATTATTGAAAACAAGCTGAAACTAGAACCACAATCTAAAAACTAGAAGGCACTATAGGAGTGAGTATTAAAACACATTAGGCATTCATGAACTATCATTTCATAGTGAATTTCCATTACAATAACTGATAAGAAAATTTATCATTCAAATACATTATATAATATAATTCCTTTAACAAATTTATACATTAAATTAAATAACATTCAATTTCTCTTTTTCATTTGAATCCATATTCATTTCGATGATTAAAAAAAATACATTTTTTGGAGAAATATGATTTTTCCGTTTAAAAATAAAGAATGATAGAATAAACCATTTCTTAAACACTTCTCATAAACCACTCAAAACCATTAAATACCATTTCTGAAAACTTTATATTGTGACAATATAGTAGTAGTAGTAATAATCGCAAAACAAGGGAAATGGAATAATTGCATGCATATGAAACCAAAAAACAATGTTTCTCAGTAAACTGATGTAGATAACTAAGTTCTAACGAAAATGAGAGAACCTATGATTTTAAAGAAATAATATAGAACATACTAGATCATGAGGTTCAGTTTCTAAGGAAAAATCATCATGTTTTAAGGGATGATTCAAATCCATAATTAGATGAAGTGTGGCTAAATAAAATGAATATAACATTGGACATCCTGGGAACAATGGAAACGTTAATGTGAATTTAGCCACGTATATGGTAGAATATATTTATCTTTCGTGGGGGGATTTGGTGGTGCAATAGGGGATGGACCATTGTTTAACATGAGTTACTTTTGAGTAGTTGTTTGATTAACAATTCTACCCACATACGTTAATAATTTTTCTTACAATGGATTTCATTATTTTGAATAATGAGAACATGGTGGTTAATGATTATGTGGCTGTTAATAAGACCATAGTGAGGTTATCAAAAAGATTGTGTGAAGTCCATCATATAAGAAACAAATATTTGATGTTGGGTTGAGGTAGTAAATTTGATCCATGATAGCATTGTAGTGTATAAATGATTACACAGAAATTATTAATAGATCTATGGTGGATGAGGGGGATTTTTTGAGGGATACATGTGGGGGAAGTATGTTATTACCCATTTCTAATAGTGGGAACATGAATGATTGGTTCAACTAGAAGAAGGAAACTTCTTTCCAGGGTAGGAATATGACTCCGAATTTGATGACTGAATCAGTGAATCTTCTTCTAATGACTCAGTGTAAACGGGAATGTTTTTAGTGTGGAATTATGGTTCACATCAAGATGTATTGTATGAAACAACCTCAAGCATGTCATAACTATATGAAAATGGGGAATATTTAGTGGTATTGTCTTAATTCTCTATGTTCGGATGCTTAGGACACTCCTTAGTGTTCACATGCATCCTATGCCTCTATAGGATGGGTGCATTAGTAGACTCTTTGTCATAAGAGTTATTTCCAGCATGGTGAATCAGGTGATACAACGACACATAATTATGGTAATAAACTATAGAGAATGTAAAGAAAGCAATTGTTTGGAGACTAACAGGTTATTATGGAAGATCAGTTTGGTCTATCCACAGTGGGAGGTACAATTATTTTAAATTCCATGTTGATGAAAGATTTTTTTGTTATGGTTGCTTCGTGTTATTTTATTTCTTATAGTTCTGTTAGTTTTTTGGGTTTACAAGTGGAAATGATTTCGTTGGTTTGGAATCTAAAAATTATTATGGGTCAAAGAGAACATCTAGCATTCCCCTATAGAGCATGTTTCATAGTTGTGGATGACAATGAAATGATGTGGGATTTCTCTGTGCTTGAAATGTATTCTAATAACATAATCCTAGGAATGTATTGATTGCCGATAATTAAGTCACACATCAATTTTTAGGCACGAATAGTTACTTTAAGGATGGTGGATGGGGTGGAACATCTATTTAGAGGGGGGAATAAGGAAAAAACTAGTTTCAATAGATTTTTTGGCACCAGCTCATGGGACGACCTCGTTTGATTAAGAATCATTGTCGTTGGTATCAGTGGAAGAAATTGAGGAATTATTTTTTCTATTATATGTTTATTAATTTATTTATATCCTTCCAAAATAATTATTTGGGTTTACACACATGAGAGAAGTAATGTTTACAATTTATCTTATTCTAAGGAAAAGTCTTATCTCACTTCCATCGTATTGAATGGCACTAACATAATTGTGGAATGTGGCTCTATATTGATTATCATTGACTTAATTAGGTTAAGATAAAGATATAATATCCAATTACACACATTTAATGATTTTTATGACTAATTTATGGGAGCATAATGGTTTTCCAATATTTACATGAGGTCAATATATCAGCATTTGCAGGTAAGGAAGGATAATATCCCTAAAAAAGCTTTTAGAAGGACAAATGGCCATTACAAGTATGTGGTTATTCTCTCTGATCTGACAAATTCACCAACTGTGGTCATGGAATTGATTAATTAAATTTATCATTGATATATGGATTCTTTTTTGGTTGCATTGGTGGATGATATTGTATTTAATTCCAAGATATGGTTAGCGGATGATTAGCACTTGGGGATACTATAAAGGATCTTGAGGGATCATTGTTTTTTTTAATTTTCTAGGGGTTCTTTTTTGATATAAGAGTTTTGTTTCCATGTCCATTTTATTTTTGAGAAAGGTGTATCAGTTGATCCAAAAATGATAATGGTTGTTATCTATTGGGAGTGGTAAAATAATGTTTTTGACATAGAGATCTTCTTTAGTCTAGGTAGCTATTGTCAACGTTTTTTTCATTAGTTCTCATGACTAACCTCACCGATGACAGCTTTAACAAGGAATATTATCCCATTTGAATTGGATGTGATGGGTCATATATTCATTGAAGACCTAAAGGGTCCCCTTACATCAACACCAATCATAGGTTTTCCATTACCATTAAAAGGGTTGGATGTGTATTTTGATGCATTGGGATCATAGTTGGGGAGTGTTTTCATAAAAGGAGATCATTCGGTTGCATATAGAAAATAGATGTTGAGGTATCATGATAATAACTACCCAATTCATGATTTTAATTTGGTATTATTGGTTCATGCCGTTAAATTGGGGCGTCATTAACTATTCATTGATAAATTCATAGTATTTACCGAACAAAAGAGCTTAAAGAATGTTATATCACAAATAGATTTGAACATTTGGAAAAGGAGGTGGGTGGAGTGTCTCCAGATATTTTATTTTGACTTGATGTACACACTAGGTATGGGAAACTTGGTGGAGGATGCGCTAAGTCAGAAATCATATGCTAAGGTGCTGAAACAGGCTTCAGATCAGTGGCAGTTGATGTTGGTCGTAACCGACATGCATTTTGAAAGCGAGGACCATGGTAACACGGTGGTCTACTTTTTGGTTTCCTTGTTTCCTAACAAGACTGGTTTAGACGAATATACACATGCATATGATTCCAAATGTATGCAAATGTGTTCAAAACTCAATGGTGGGGAGACCCTTGAGTTCATGTAACTGAATGGTATTTTTTTCTTGTGTTTTCAGAATTGGTTTGTTGAAGTAGTGTCTTATCATGAGAACATTATCAATGATTATCATTATTCTAGGATGGATGACCATCCTGGAATTCATAATATTTTTAAGGCATTGAATGTGAGTTTCTAGTGGTCTGGTATGAAAAGGGATGTGGCAGAGTTTCTCTCTATATTCTTGACTTGTAAACATGTCATGGTAGAGAAACAACGGATGACCAGAATGTTGCCATATTTACATATTCCAATTTGGATTTGTGAGAAATAACAATGAATTTTCAGAATGATCATCCAAGAATGGTCAGGAATCATGATTTTATAAGCGTGATTGTGGATAGACTCACAATTTTTTCTAATCTTAATCCAATTTTTGAATCCTGTAGGGTGGAGGAACCATCCAAAATCTATATCCGGTAAGTGGTAAAGAGGCTTGGTGTTCATATTTCAATTGAATCAGATATAGATCCATAGTTCACATCTTGTTATTGGTAATAATTACAACAACCCCTAGGGATATAGTTGACGATTAGCACAATGTATCATCCTCAGAATGTTGGCCAATCCAATAGGATGATACAGACATTGGAGGATATGATAAGGGCTTTTATAATCGCATTTGGTGGTCCATGGAATAAGAACGTACCATTGGTGGAGTTACACTATAATAATAGTTATCAGGATTCAATAAATTTGGATCCAATTTTGGCATTGTATGGGCATCTGTGTTGTTCTCGACTATGTTGGGAGGAAATAGGTGATACATTGATGATCGAACTGAGCCTTGTCCTATAGACTATGGAAAAGATAATGTTGATCATAATGATTATAGAGATGGATCAATGTAATCAGAAATCATTTTCGACCATTGTTGATGATCGTTGTCGTTTGTGGTTGGTGATAATGTGTTTTTGTCAATCGCTCTTAGGTTGGTACATCATCGGTTTGGAAAAAGGGTAAGATATATCCAAGATATACTAGGCCTTTGAGAAATAAGAGTGTATTGGAGAGGTGTCTTATAAATTGGATTTTCCACCAAGGTTCAGTGTGATGAACAATGTGTTTCATGTATAGAACTTGGAAAATGTGTCAGCCGGATCGTGACAACGCTATTCGTTGGGATCATGTTGATATTGAATTGAATGCTTCCTTGGTGAATGTTCCAGTGTATATTATTGATATGAAAGGGAAATTATAGCATGGTAAAATCATCAGTTTAGTTTTTCTATGGTATCATGGTCAGATTCATAAAGATACATATGAGTGGGAGAAAGGGATGGTCGAGCAATTGCCCAAGCACTTTCAGTGATGATATGGTTATCTACTTGCTGGGAATGGAATATCCGATGATGGAGATAATTTAGCACCCCTAATGTGAGGTATATATCCTTTTTATGCCTTATCATGTTCTTAATGTTCTTTGGGTGATTTTGGATGATTCTAGTAGAGTATGGGACTGTTTTGATGATGTTTGGAGGCTTTTCTAAGGGTTCACGGTTTGAGCACAATTATTGAAAATCGTGAAGGTTTTCGGGGTAACCATGTAGAGGGAGAAAGTGGTGTTTTCAATGTATGTGAATGGTTTTCCAAAATGAGTCTCAAAACCATGTTGTACCCCTTCTCTTAATCTACTAGTTTACACACGATTACTACACGGTTTTCCAAATCATGCGGGATAACTCTATGGCCCCATAAAAAGACATTTTTTAAATCATTGTTCAATCAGGAATGACCTATTTCACTCCAATATTCCTACAACATGGAACTCACTCAATATTATCTCTTCTCAATGGTTTTAGGGGCTCCCCCACTAATTTTGTAAGTGATTCGAAGGAGTTTCATGTAGGTTTGAAGGTGGTTTATCCTAGGTAAGTCTCTTCTCTTTGTTTATTATTGGATTTCCCTAGTTCTACCCCATTACACTCTCTTAGTTTTATAGATCTACATTATATCTGTGTATATCTAGGGTTTTGTAACCTAAAGTGATTCTTTTGTGTCTTTTTTATGATTGGGATGAGGATCTTGAGTGGTTACAGTGGTGTCTTCACCAGATTTGTGGGGCAGTTGCATGTGGGTTGATTTCGCAGGAACCCTTAAGGTAGGTGGTTTCTCTCTCAACACCACATGGTTAGAACTACGGGATTGGGTTGAAAATAATTTTTTTAATTAAATTATTTTTAAAAATTATGTGTGAAATATTGGTAGAAAACTGTTGTGTGGTGATTTGGGGTGTTTTGGAGAAATAGGATTTTAGTAATACCTGGGTTTTGTTGTATGATATTAAAAAGTATGTTTTATAATTTGTTTCTGGGTTTTATTATGAATATGGATTTTGAAAATGGTTTTTAATAAAATGGGGATTTGTTGGAATTTTTTGTTCCATGGAACATGGTAGAAGGGTGTTTTCAATAAACGATTGATTTATTTATGTGAATTGGCATGTGTTGGAAAAGATTGTATGCTTTTTGAGTATACTTGTTGTTTTTTTTCTTTTTGGGTGATTACGTGTTATGTCTTGTGTTTATTTTTTGTATATGGGAAGGTTTTATCACTATTAATAGTGATGGATAGTTTACCGAAGATCCACCATTATGGATAGTGGTTGTGAATCACTTGTAGTTGGAATTGTGTGGATTTTGTTGGACAGAAGTTCCACAATTTGGTTCCCTTATTGGGTGTCACTTTATAAGATGGAATTTTTTGGGCTAATTTGTTATGGTGTTTTGGATTTTGGAATATTTGTTGATTTCCCATGTTTTACATGGCTTGTTATGGGTATTTTTCTTGTGGTGATGGTTGCACTACATATGGCTTTATATAAACTATTTTATATAAATGTTCAAACGGTTCATTCGAAGTGTCCTTTATAGGGATGTAATTTGGGAAAATACTGATTAGTATTATAACTCACCCTTACTATGGATGATGGGTGCATTTTATGTTGTTGAATTCAGGGATAGGGTTAAGGGTAAATCATCCCATTTAACTAGTGGTTCGACATTATTCTTTGGTGATGTTATAGTGCTTGGAGCATGGATCCTGGGGTAGAGCTATAGATGGTGTCCTAGTTTTTTGAAGACTTATTGTGTACCACCCTTCTTGGTAATCTAATTTCTAGTTTGGTTGAATTATCATTTGGGGATTTGTAAATAATAGTTGGTTGACTCTTGGTATTATAAAATTTGGGTTTCTTTGTTGACATGTATCATGTATCTTTGTTGGTAATGGAATATTTGATTGGTTGATTTTATATTAAGGGAAAATTGGTCCCCAATGATTCTTGAAGCCCATGGAATTTACTTCCTCCCTTTGGTGCCCAAGGAATGTCACATAAGGCGGAGTATCATTCCTCCCCACTCTCTAGAAAGTGGGATGGGGTGTAATGTTACACTAAGAGTATGGATATATCAAATACAACTTATCGAATGGATCATATGGATCATCTTGAATTAAAAAATGAGTTGTATGAGTTTCTTGATAAGGGATCCATTAGTCCTCGAACATCACAATGGGGAGCCCATGTTTTGTTTCTTATAAATAATGAGGGTTACGTGAGACATTGAATTGATTATAGATATTTGAATAACATTAATGTTATGAATAAGTATCTTGTTCCTCACTTTGATGACATGTTTGATCGCCTTAAGGAAGATCATTATTCTTCCATGATAGACTTGAGATCTGTTAATCATCAGCTAGATGATGGTGAATGATGGTGAAATTCATGAAACAAAATTTCTAACTACATAAGTTCATTTTGAATTTGTTGTTATGACTTTTGGAATGACTAATGAACCTATTTTAGACATGGAACCTATGAATATAACATTTTAGGAGTTCATGAATAATATTGGAGTTTTTAATATTGATGAAATTCTGTTATATTAATGAATTAATTATGAGAAATAAAAACATCTGTGGGTTGTTTTCAATACCTTTAAATAAGAGTAATTTTCTGGAAAATACTGCAAGTGTGAATTTTGGTTGCAACAAATTTCTTTACGTGGTCACATTGTTTCTACAGATGGAAAAACTGTTGATCCCGATAAAATGAAATTTATGGATGAATGGCCAAGACACAAAAATATATATGAGTTTCAAATATTTCCTAGATTGGGAGGATGTTACTGGAGGTTTGTTGAAAACATTGCATGATTATGTAGTCAACAGACTTTGTTAATTCAAAAAGGAGTTAAATTCATCATGAACAATGAATTTTGTTATTTCATTCATGAATTTGAATGAATATTGAATAATTCTCCATTTCTAACCCTACCTTTAAGAAATGGAGAATTTTTCATCTACATTGATGCTTCATTAAAGGGAATTGGTTGGGTTCTGATGCAAATTATTATGTCATTTCGTATTCTTCAAGACAACTAAAACCTCATGAGGTAAATTATCCCACACTTGATTTGGAATTAACAGTTGTGTTTTTGGATTTAAAATTTATGTGGCATCATTTATATGGAGCCAAATGTGAAATATATATTGAGATAAAAATTCTAAAGTATATATTCACCAGGAAGGAATTAAACATGAGGTACCAAGATGTATTGAATTGATAAATGATTTGGATTTCATCATAAATTACTGTCCTAGAATAGAAAACAATGTGGAAAATTACATGAGTCAAAAACATATTTCAACATTAAGTATGTTTGGTTTGGAATAGGACTCTATGATTATTCATTTAATGGAATTTGGCCTGCATGTTTTTGGTGTATGGAATTCCTCTATTTTGATTCATGTTTTAGTGTAGTTATCTTCATCCGGAAAAAATAAGCAAGTGAATAAGGAAAACGTGATTTTATCGAAAAAGGTAGAATTGGTTATAATGTGTATGTTACCATAATTTAACATTGATAAAGACTGTGATCAATGATTTGGAAAGGGGTTATTTTTTCCTTTTTATTATCAAGAGAAGAAAAAAATTTAATGATAAGGGCATAGTTATTTGTTTTCAGTTCATTAAGGCATCTCAAATATACAGAGAGACCATCAGGAGTATTAATGGTTGGATGGAATGAAAAGAGATATTGCAGATATTATCATCAAATTTTTTCATGTCAGTAATTTAATATAGAGTAAAATTAAATAATGGGGATGCATTAGCAGTTACCATTGCTAGAGTGGAAATGTTAAAATATATCCATGTACTTTATTTTGGGACTAATAAAGACTTATTATCATAACAATTCAATGTGTTTTATTATTGATCAACTCACTAAATCATCTCACTTATTTAATATTTGTGATTCTTTGTGTTCATATATGGTTTTATGAATATATCATAAAGAGACTATTAGGTTACATGGAGTTCCTATTTCTAATTTATCCAACCATTATTCCAAGTTCACATCAATCATTAGGAAAGTCCTTCAAAAGTCATTGGGAATAGAATTAATTTTCACTAAAACTATTCAACATCAATTAGATAAGAAGTTAGAATAGACTATCTTGAAATTGTAGGATATATTTTGATTTTTTTCAATAGATTACGAGAGATGTTGTGATCATCATATTTCGTTAGATGATTTTTTTGTAAATTTTTTTTTCATTAATGTATACATATGACACCTATTGAGGAATTATATGTGAAACAAACTACAGTTTTTTGGGATAAAGTCAGTGAATAAAATTTTATAGGACCATAATTAGTAGCGGAAGTGAATGATAATGTGAAGATGATGCTGCAAAACATGGGGATATCTCAGTGAACGCAATAATGTTTTGAAGATAATAGGAGGAATGACATTCCATTACAGGTAGGTGGTCATATATTTTTTATAATTTGACCATGGAATAGTTTTTTGTGTTTTGATAAGAATGGTATGATGATCCCATGATTCATTGGACATTATGAAATCTTTGAGAATGTTCAATCAGTTTCCTAATGGGTAGCTTTTCCAATGATTTTATCTCAGGTACCCAATGCGTTTCGTATTTTGATGTCCAAAATTTATGTTCTAGATTCATATTATGTTTTGAGGACCAGTGTAGTTCATCTAGAAGAGAACATTTCTTATGAAGATAAAAATGTTCATAATATAGATTATAGAGTGCTTGTATAGCAGAGTAAAGTAATCGACTGTGAAATTGTTTTGTTGAGAAACCACATGGTTGATGATGAAAAATGGAAATATAAAAATTACATGTGGGAAAGTTACACGAACTTGTTAATAAGTAAATAAATGAAATTATGGGGACACAATTTCGATAATGATGGGAGAATGTAACAAACCATGTTTTTAAAAATAAACTGAAATGCATGAAATGCTAAAACTCCATAAATTAATACTTTTTAAGGGGATATTATAAACTATCTTTAAAACATATTTTTTCACTTCTATGTTTTGAATTAATTAAAATGCACATCTATGGTTGTGATTAGTAAGTTATTTGGAGTCTAATAGAGTCAACTAGTTATTTGTGAATATTAAAATAATTTTATTAATAGAAATATGATACTTAACAATATTAAATCATATTATTGTTATTTTTTCCTAAGGTTTTAACATGATAATATTTTGATTAATTTTTCAATGTGATATAAAATGAGTAATAGTTTTACAATTTTTATTTTTTTAATAAATTATAATTTTATTTAAAAATAATATTAACATTTAGAAAGTTATTTTGATAAAATGGGGTTCATTTTTGAATTATATAGATTCTAAAATTGTTTGGGTTATTTTTTGAAAATTTTCTTAAATATTAAATATTTTTATAAATATTGAAATATGTTAATTAAACATATATATACATTATACATAAAATATATATTACTAGCATCCTTGTGGATGTTAGAACCCTTTTTTGATCCCTCATGATAACTTTAATGTTTTGGGTCACATGATTCAAGACTATTCATACTCATGAGAAGTGATATTAAACTATTTATTAAAATAAAGGAAAACCCCTCCTCTCTTCCACTATAAAGACCACCATCAACCCCATTTACATCTCACACCTATCCTTATTTATGAATTGACTAAATTCTAACAAAATCCCTTCAAAAGGGTCATCCCCACACCCATTTCCTTTTGGTCTCACAATATGTCCAAAACACAAGGGCCTTAAGAAGGATATCAATGTGACATGATCAAGAGGTAAAAATCAACTTTCATTTTCTTATTTTATTCTCAATTATTTTTCTTTTATTATACTCCATTACCATACCCTTATCTAAGAAGAATTAATCATCAAATATTATATCTACTTGGGAATTTTATATTTTTTAAAGAGATATTCATCATCAATCTTTATACAATTTCATTCATATTGTAAAAATAAAAATACCATCCATGATGTAATGATTAACCCAAATCATGGATGATGTGATTTTAATTTCCTTCACATCCAAAAAATATTTTAACAAAACCATTTCAATGCTTGATTCATATTATATATTTTAAGAAATTACAACTTATATATCATGTAATCAACATATTAATATAATATTATGTAATATAATGAAATTAAGTCATGATTATCAATGCTATGCCCAATGATCTAAATAGATATCACTACTGATTTATCTAATGATTCATCCACATACCAAATAACCAAAATTATTTATGGATTCATTTAATATTTTATAAATATATTAACATCCTTTAATTTCCCTTCTGTGTTTCTACTTCCATTCAATGAGAAAATCCTTTACGAACTGACAATGGAAATCATGTATGGCTTTCACCCAAAACAATGCAAATACAAACATATTATTAATAAATGTGTTAAATAATGTTATAAAATTTCCATAAATGGAATTATAAACATGATTATACTTCTATAAAATATTAATAACACACTTTTAACTATTATACATGTGGTTTAGAGAAACATGATGTATGTTTAACATGAGGTAAGAGAATTCTTAACCCAATTTCAATTCTTTGGGTTATCCTTCAATTTCATTAATTATAGGGCACTAAGATTATTTGTGCAATTAATTTTGTTTAAATAATGTTGAATTATTTATATTTATATTTTATACACAAAATAATTTCATTCTATTAAGTCTCAAAACAATTATATCATATTTCTAGTGGACTTATCTTTTAAAATCTTCTTTTAAAACACTATTTCACAAAATTCAAAAACGACGTGGTTTTAAAATTATCCATGTATTGTTACTATATTATGGATCTTGGAAATTGTTTATTATTAAGGTTGGTACATATATATAAATCCATTTCATCCACAATGTGTATGTTGGGGTTCATCTATTTGGTTACTCCAAGTGTAACTGTGAGGTATACAAAAAAAGGTAGTCGTGAGGGTTACATTGTAAGGTAGTTGTGATGGATAGAAATATAAAGGTATCTTATAGGTTTAAAATAATATTTTGTATTTCCCCATGATACACATATGGTTTTCTTTATTTACATTAATGATTTATGTAAATCCCATGTTTTAGATAATATATATATACGAATGAGAAGTACGCCTTTGTGAAAATGATTTCAATTGTTTATAAATATTCTTGGACTATTGGTTACATACGTTCTTTTTATTTCATTTAATGAGTTTCTTTCCCCATAAATTTTTTTAATTATTTTAAATATTATAAGGACATGTAAGGTAAATAATAATTTCGAGATAAATGTATTCACTATTTTTAGTGAAATCATTTTGTTTTTTTTTTGTGGTAAAATTTTAATTTTTGGAAGAAATGGATTGTGTTTTAATGGTACCCACTTTGAGTGCTTCTGGGTTGAAATAAATTATTTATGTGAAGAATTCCTCAAAATATAAATAAAAAAGATCATTTTAAATTTAAAGATGATAAATATAGTAGAAATTTATAGATTATGATAGATTTAAGGTTAGTTCTTTGTATGAATAGTTACAAATTATCCATTCTAAAATAGTATGGCTATTACATGCACGATCACTTAGATTCCACTTCATGAAGATTTCATAATTCATAACATCTTCAATTCAAATTAGAAAAAATGTTTTCCTGGAATAGGAAATCATAATGAGGCACATCCTGAGAAAAATATCACTTGGGATATCTCATTTAGAGCAATTGATGGCATATAATTTTGCAGGTTAGCAAAAAGATAATCATAGTCCAACACTAATATTTCCAAACTATATTCGGTGAATGGTATCGTGAACATTTACATTGCATAATGTATCTATGATATATATCATTTAAGAACATCAAATCAATGTCCTTCAAAGATAAATCTATATGCTACCTAGCCTTCTATAGATTCCCCCAATGGTTTTTCTGTTCCACTAATCATATAAAAATTAAGCTTCACCCTCCTAAATGTGGGTGTCTCATGGTGCTTAAGGATAATCTGGAAAAACTCAATCTATTACCAAGTTACCATGGGTCCTTCCTCCCTAGTTAATGTGTGATGATGCGTCAACTGGAACTCTCTATCCATCTTAGACCTAAATGGAATTGTACAAATAGTCTCCCATTCCATGGATATCTTAAGCCTCCAAAAACTATTGTGAAGAAAAACATATATAAGATCCCTAGGAGCTACATTATGATTTGTCTCATTTTCCATTGTATATTTATGATAAACATATGATTCGCAACTAGACGATAATGATGAATCATTTTATCAAATAGACAAACGCACTCCTTGAAACAGTGAATATAAAAACAAGGTCAACCGTAAAAGGTGATTAAAACATATTACCACTACTCCAAGGTTCTATAAACCTGGATTCCAAGTGTTTTAGCATTCCATAAAAGTTCCTTTCATTCCATTTATCAAATATAATTTTTATCACAAACCACGGTTCATATAGTTATGTTTAAAGAACATTTAATAAATGTGTACCTATAATGAAAATTTCAGGACAATATACATCTATATGGGCCTATAATGAGGAATTTATACACATATAATTCAATTATAGGCCCTGATTAAAAATATAGTAAAATAATAATACCAGAAAGCAATAACGTCACACAACATGTAAATTAATCAGGGTGAAATAACTTCATCTGTAACAAGCATACAACATAAACAACAATCCCCTTACTATGCACTTGGATTACTAAACATACATGGGTTAGGTAATCTCTTAAACAAACTCGGTTACCAATTACTACAAATTCATGTATCATTTATGTCATTCCCTTGTAGTAAATCAATAGAAACGGACAACCTTTTCCGATGATACCACATTCTTACATCCCTCTATCTAGTTATCTCTCACATAGAAGAATATGGCAAGTTACAAGACTTCATGTGCGTCTTCATGAATGTAAGAGGATACAGACAAGAAGTGGGGGTGTGGTATCTATATTGGGGAGAAAATACCCCAGTATGGAGTAATATATAATAGAAATAAAAATGTAATAATAAAAATAATATAATAGAAAACAGTTGAAAATGTGTATCATACAACTGGAATGTGAATGGAAACTAAAAGAAAATAATGATCAAAGTAATGAAATTTTTATATGTATCTAAATGAAAAATAGAAAACAATACTAATAAATGAATCATCAAACAAAAAATAATCCCAAAATAACATGTTCATATACCTTAATCAGACAATCCATCTATTCAATGTTGCAAATTTTATTCCAATAAAGGGGAAATCCCAACTCATCACATGAATAAGGTTGTCTAAAATAATTAATACCGAGTGTGTACACCCTAAAAATAATACATAATGGTAGAGGGAGAGATCCCATCCACGAAAATATGACCATTTGATATTCATCAACTGCTTTTAAAGGATAAGAAATCGGCATCCTTGTTCCCATCTTGTAGAGTATGCCTCATGTCCAACCCTATGGACGTAATCTATTTTCATCTATAGATGATATTTTTAATGGACTAGGGGATTTGGAGTTTCCCATGGAATGATACATTTATGAGAGAGGAGTCTTTCACCACCGACCTTAGGATCATTTTTTGATAACTAAACAATTCAATTTACTTCATCATCGTACATGAATCTTACATGAAGGGAATTCCATTCCCCATATCTAGAGATGAATGCCAAGAAAAACAGCCCTGGAGGATCTCTCTTGGTCCCTCCTACCCTCCTGGACACCAACCAAAAGGATCCATCAATGTTGAGTTTGAATCCACTGGTCATCAGGTCCCATCACAACCAACTCCATGGACCAGTTTGTCTAGTGGAAAATGTCGATGAATCAACCACGATCTATCTCAGTGTTTACGAATCCTCCAACCATTTGAAAAGTGGGACTAGTTTGGCCATAGTGAATCAAGATCGAGCCACCATGCTTAAGGGTTATCATTACATGACCTCATGAAGACTTTTGTTCCTCGCACTCCAAATTCTCCCCCCCCCCCAAATGGACCTCCCTCAATTTACATTTTCATTATTTATAATCTATACTTCAAAACCATGCATTGATAATGGAGGAATGATTGGTACCCCATGATCTCATACCAAGGGGCCTCCCAGATCCTTCCAAATGGCTCCCTCTCAATCCCCATCATAAAACTAAATGGTTTATTGATTACTTAATATGATTATGATAGTGTATGCATTTAGTTGTTATTACAATTCCTTTCATTCCCACCTAATATTTGGTCAGCAGGGTGTGGTTCTAGAGGTTCCACATAATATGGTTATATTTCATGGGGATGTCGCTACACCAGAATGTTTCTTTCCATCAACACTAAAAACATTGCATATGATCCATCCCATGACATAACTTTTATGTGAATGCTACCAAATATATTATTGTGAAAATAATTTTGTATGGTTCATTTTTTATGGTGATAATATCAAAAAACATATGTTATTTTTTTCAATGATAGCATGACTAATGGATGACAACTTGGTGTCTTGGGAAATGGTGATCGAAGGAGTCAGGAATCCATGGAATCCATGTATGGATCCAACTTATTTTTTGTACCATAAACTAATATTTCATCACCACACAATCCATTTGGAGTGGTTAATATAAATGAGAACATGGTGGGAAATTGAGAGACAAATCTAATAAGTTTCCCCCATTCATCTTTCTATTTTTTTCCATACCTATTAGAGAAATTTTTTTCCCATATTGATTTATTTCCCAAAAATCCCAATGTAATCCTCACTTTCTTTCTCTAGATCCCTTTCATTACACTCTGGAAATTGATACCACTATCCTAGATTTTCTTGATCAACTTTTCCCATGAATCCCAATAAAAGTTTCCCCCCATAATGTGAATCCCAGAATAATCCTACCATAACATTCTCAATGTTGATCATCATAACATTAGGAAAATTAATCACTGCCATCACATGAATGGGGATCGAGAAAAATACACAATTAACAATCATGATAAAACCCCAAAGGGAAGAAAATAGATTTCCTAAATTTTAATGTAGGATATAATTTTCAAAAAAATATCATATAAATGATGAATCTGATCCCTTCCTGGTGAAACTAGTGTACCAATCTACTCCATAGGGAATGAAATATTTTTCACCCTAAGGATCTACACAATATTTTCCCCATTCATTATATGAAAAATTTCAAAATAAAGACACATAATATTTGTTAGTTGATAGTTTGGTTTCTCCACTTTCAATATGTCCCCATGTTCTTATTGAATTCTCTAAGATTATATCAGTTTCTGTTAAGAAATTAGTATTTCATCCACCCAAACAATATGTGATATCTTAGTCATGGTAGATCTACCATAATAAGAACTAAGGTATACATTGAGGATTTTCCACTCTACATATCTGAAAAGCGTGTTCTAAGCGTAGTTATAAATGCTAGAAAAAAGGGGGTCTCCCTATTTCGAAAAATAGTTGGTTTTAAAGATCCCAAATTTATTCCCCATGAAGGAAATGACAAGCCATGGGGTAGTGAAATCTCTGAAAAGAAGACAAACCGCCCCTCTAGAAAATCTCACGAATATTATGACATTCATAATAAAATTACACACCATATTTTCATTATCTTTATGTATATAAACCATTATCAAAACATTGGAACTGATATATATAATTTTAATATCCCCAATAATTTCATGAACCATGGAAATGGAGGATAGTGTGGATCTTCCATTTCTGAATACCATGTGGTTTTATGAGAAAAAACAACAATGATATAAGGTATGCCTTCTATTTATGCTATTTTAAAAGACCCTTTTAAAGGATGTTACACATGATAATTTCTATAAACCAGTTGAGTGAAGATGGTTCGTTCACCTTTTGAATGAGAATCATGGTCAATGAACAAGAAATCCATGGTATGTTTCCACCCTATAAAAAATACTGAATAGCCCCCACCATCTCACCTTTCACCAGCTCCCAAAAATTAATGTAGAAGAACCCTATAAAGCCATCAGGGCTCGGAGAACTTTCAGAATTAGGATCATTCACTTCCTCCATATTTTATCCTTTTCTAGTATGATTTCCAAAGAAAATTTAATCATTTTATACACCACCATTAGTAAAAAGTCAAATAAATCAATTTGATAATTTTGATAGTAGCATATCATTGAGGGGATAGGATCAAGAAACATCCTTTTTAGATGATCTTGAGCCTTACATCCTACAACCTCAATGTCATGTGTGAAGGATCTGTCATCCATCCGAATGTTTGGAGATCTTTCATGCCACCATTCCGTGATGAACACCTAAAAGAAGGCCATTTTGTTATCACCTTACTTTGGGAAGTCACTTGGGATCTTTATAGAATAACACTCTCATGTTCATTTAGAAGTCTGGCTAATGGGTATTTCTTACCCATTAGTGAAAAAAAATATCATCATCCTCATTTTATTACAACCTCAATTCATCCTATTCAACATCTTACTTTAGGACTTCTTTGTTTAGCGATTGATTAGATCTATTATGAAACCAAAAGTGGTACACCAAATTTATTATCTGTAGCTTATTGTGAAATCCCTTCAATTTTTCTTCTAGCATGGGATTCGACCAAGACATCATTACCATCAAGTGAAATATTTTATCTACTAAATATTTCAGGGAGTAATTAAACCTCTTGTTCAACACCAAATCATGATCTAGTAGGAAGAAAAGGAAGCATGATCCAAAAAATGGCATACCAGTTGTTATAGTCTTACATTCATGTATGAATAAATGGAATATAGGTTAGAAAATAATGAATCAAATCATCACCATGTGCATCGGAATCCTCTTTGATCTTTACACCATGTATACATATTTCCAACAAAGCCTAAGTCCATTAAACTATTTTGAGCTGTAAAGGATGAAAAATCTTGATGACCCCTTCTGTCCACAACCTTTCCTCACGTCTTCTCAGCTGGGTCAGAAATGATATTAAAATTCCTCCCCCCATGAACCTGGAAGAAGTACACTTATCAATGATTTTGAGGTCCAGCCATAAAAATTCCTTACCTCATTCCTCCCACATTGCATAGACAAATGAGAAGTTGCACTCTTAGTTGACCACACTAATTTAAGAAGAAATATATTTATTAGAATAATTTAGCTAATCAACTGATCTAACATTTATAAAAAATCGATATATGATGTTGTTTGGGGTATTCATGTAGAAAACAAAAAATGTCATGTTTGATAAAAAATGGGTATTTGGGGGGGGTGTTGTTTGTGCTCGAGTACTGCTACCACATATGCTTTAGTATGGTGTATCTCCAAAACAAGAAAATTGGTGTTACCCAGGGGCCCCAATCCATGGGAATTCCATATAACGAGGAAAATAATTGAAACTAGGATCTCCTAGTGTTGTCCAATTGTGTCAACGAGCCTTTACATTGAGAAGATGGTGAAAGATGTGACATCATAGTCGTATCCCAAGTATGGACTCCACCCACTGGCAAGGTTAGTGCCAACGCATCAAAAGTGATCTCCGTTGAACACTATATTAATGAATTAAAAGAGATTGAGAAGTCCAGAGGTGACTAGAATGGAGGAGAAAGTTCCACATTAGGGGTTTTTATCCTTGGTAATGAGGTTGTTCAGAAAACCATGGCATGCTTGGACTGATTTGGAAATCCTTCTGAACATTCCTTCTCCACAGTAATAGAACAATTCGGACCGTCCTACAATTCTTCCATGAACTATTGTCAATAATTTCTCCGAATGAAACCATCTGTCAAGATGAATGGGAAACATGGGCAAGTGAGGAAATAAACACTAGAACTGTCCAGCTGAAAACTAAACACTAACACCTCCGGCCACCTCCCATTTGTATGAAAGTTGGGTGGAAGCAAGGATACTAGATTTATTTCACTACTTCCAAATCCAATCTAATTATATGTTTACGAAAAAAGATATACGTATGTCTATTAATTATAATCAAAATAAATATATCAGCTAACTCAATTCAGTATAATCCCAAAATATCTCTTAGAATATATCCCAACATGGCCATCCAACAACCATATATCCTTGGAAAAATCAAATTAATCTAGGTTCAAAACACTGCATAAGAATTTCAACATGGTTCTGGGAAGATCCCCATCAAGATAAGCATTTTATCATTTTATTAGGAAGAGAACGCTCAATATATTCATTAAATCATGGGACTATATAGATCCCACAAAATATAATCATTACACCATTGTACATGGAATATTGTAATCAATATAAGAATTATTGTATGGGATTCGATAGATCCTATTCAATATATGCATTACAGAATAGGTTTGGGTGGAGCACAATTAATATAATCATTACATAATGATAATACAACATTACATAAAAGCTAGGATATACAATTTAATAATTAATAATCCATTACCTTGGGGAACTATATCATGAACTCACATATAGTCCCATTACACACTTAACCCAAATTAATTCAATATCCAACACACACATATATAAATATTTACAAATATTCAAGGGATCATTCACAACACGGTAGCCCTAATAATTTTCATAATAAATTATATAAAAAGGAATCCAAAGAATACTCCAATACCTTATTTACCATTTATCAATAATAAATATAATTAAGGCACATGTTTTGTTGGAATAATAGAAATATTGTATTTTCATCACAATTAAATAGACCATAGGTTTATGTTTTGACACCCAAAATTTTACCACGGATTTCACAGAACTAACAATGGGTAATGCCAACAGAAATGATGTTAAGGGATAACTATGATTTAAACCTATATCACATAGCTGCTATGTTAAACTATATCCAACACTAATATAAATATTTGAATCTCTCTGATGTATTACAACACAAGATATGGGAAATCCTAAGTAAAACAACTCCTCAAGGACTAAGTTAGAAAACAAATGTCCAAAATAGTCGGGAGGGATCTAGAAACAATTGGATCTCCATAGTATTCTATAAGAGTAAGGGATTCACACAATTAATTAAGTAATCATACATACCAGTAACTTAAATCCACTGGGTCGGATGAATACATGTTGTGTAATTCAATCACATCATGTGTGTCTTCATTTTTTTAGGTTTTGTTAAAAAAACATCAACTAGGGTTAATATTTTTCCCATTAGAAACTTACATGGTGTGAAATAGAATCATGATGTGTAACCACATCATGTAATGAACTACTTAATGACATAATTTTTCTGTTAGTTTCAAATCTTGTAACATGTAAATTGTGTGAACTTCTCCAGAGAATTGTTTTTAGAATATATTCTATAATGGTTCATGAACCACTACTTAATTCGTCCAAACACAGAAAAAATACTCATAATCCCATATTTAATGTTCTTATACCAGAACTCCAGTAATACATATAAATAAAAATTCCTAAAAAATTGTTCAATTCACAAATAAATTCCTCCAATCTCTAAATTTGACATAACCGCTATGGTTTATGATGAAGGAGTACACATTTAAAAATTACAATGCAAATCTTAGAGAGGGACGCACCATGAAAATGATGTTACCATAACACCTAAACTATAATAGAAACAATTTTATCATGGATTATAAATTATTGAAACTCATATGATATCATCATATAATTCTTCCTAAGTGCTTATGTATGGCCCTTGATTTGTTCATCATGATATATGACAATAACGTCTCCACTATGTGGTACTGTGAGGAAAAGATCACATACTATCACTTCCACACCATAAAATTTTATTGATGTTAATCTATCCATAAGAATATGCATCCCATGCGAGTTATCTTATTGATTGGATTATACAGTAAAGATAAATTTGTAAAAAATTAAAATAATATCTATCAAATACAAGAAATATACAGATATAGATCACGATTGTTGGACTAGTCCCATTATCTATAAATTATTCATTTTATATATCTATTGATATTCCCTCACATGAATTTATATGTCCAATTAATGATGATTTTTGAATCCAAAATTCACAATGTGTAAATTTAAAATACATTTTCCCCCACCTTAGGGTCTTCATCAAAATTCTAATATGATCTTCATGGTCTTAAATACTCATATAATATATAGCGATATCATCTATAAATACCTCATAAACTAAGCAAAGTAATCCATAAAATCTCAATTCATTAAATACATGATGTTAACTGGACAATTAGTAATTCTAAATAGAATCACTATAAATTCAGAAATCCAATACCTTGAATAAAATTTTTCATTTCTTACATCTAATATTATGACCCTTAAATTATAGTATTTATATCGAATATCAATCATGTATTTTTTTGAGATACTCAAAATTGGTTCAATAAATCATTAATATGTGGTATAGGTCACTAATTCCTGACAGTAAACTCATTTCATTCTTTATAATCAATGGAAAGATTCACTAAACCATTATTTTTGTTTACAAGATGAACAAGTTCACCCCGAGGTGACCTAATTAAGAATATGAATCTTTTCTCAATATTCTCATTTAGTTGGACATCAATTAATACAACTCAATTGGGGACATTCTTGCTTGAGCTTTCGAATTATGTGATGAATTAGTCATGATTTTTATAGGGAACTCAACTTCATGATAATTGGGCTTATTAAGAAATCCTTCATGAAATAAACCATGATAAAATTTAAAAACATGAACATATTTTATATTGATCATGTGACGACCCGAATCGAGAGCCCCTCCACTGGTGCCCAGAAGCAGGTTCGCCACATGACCTCAAGTTCATTTCCCCAAATGCCAGAGGCTACAAACTAGCATCTAGGGCCTTAGTGAGTAGGTGGGGAAACTATTCCCTCATTCGATAAATTATACAGTGGAAGAACAAGCAGTAACAATAATGTTAACAATAATAAACATAGAACAACTGAACAGAACAATGGAAGCAATGTATAAAATAATAATGATGAAAAATTGTACATATGTCTATGGAAAGCAGTAAAAAAACCAACTTGTGGAAGTAAAACTGAAAATCAAAGTACAAAGGAAAAACAAAGTAAAATCCTTAGCATCGCAAGCCATGGCTCGGACCCATGCTCTTTAACTCCAGTGCAGTCAAGAACTGGAAGTAGAATGGTGTTTCCCCTTATCTATAACTATAACAACATAATCTGATTGGGCCTAACAGTATGGCCCAAATAGGGTGTGAGACATTGTCTCAATAGGAAACCACCCAATGATCTGTGCCTAACAGTCAATGAATACATGGAAAGTCAAGTACAGGAACAATAAATAGGAAAATGCACAGCAGTTAGAGTCGAAAGTTCTAGCATATAAGGTTCACAAGTAAAAAACCAGCAACCAGAAGAAAACAGGTAATCCTCTGGGTATCTCTCACAGCCTATCCGCTATGGTTCATCCTACAAGTACTAGCAACCCTCTAGGAGGCACACATAGTCTCACCCCTCTGGTTCAACTAAGAATAAACTCTCTCAGAAAGAACTCACCGTCAATTCCCCATATATTCTTGTATCATACTAAAGGCTCTCTGGGGAATCACTCAACGTCTCATTCCCCCTATGGCACACGTCGAGGAACTACAGGCTCTCTAAGGAAGAACTCATTGTCAATTCCCCCGGTGGTCTCGCATCGAATTAAAATAAACTCTGGAAAGCCTTTACTTCCTTTCTCCCTATGGTCTACTACACTAGGTTCTCACAGTCTTGTGTGGAAACTAACATGATCAGCACACGTGTATTGTCCATGTAAACCTCAAGAACTACTTGCCAATCATTCTAAGGCTCAACATCAAAACAAAGAAACAGTTCCACTATCCTACAACTATGCATGGAAACTGGAAAAATTCCAAACAAGAAAAACAAGCATGGAAAATATCGATTGTACAGTGAAAACTACCAAAATCACAGTCAAAACATCTACTCTTGAAATCCAGAAAAGCAGGCAGTACAACAAGGGAAAAAAAGAACACACAACACCCCATTCAATGGTATTGGTGGAATTTTCACAAAATACTCATCGACTTTCTACAAAATGGCACGAACCACCTACCTCGATCCAAGGAGATCAATATACGTGACCAGCGATGATAGATTCTCCTTAGAACGTCGTAGATATGAGAAATCGTCTGAAACACAAAAACCACGATATCTTGAAAAGGATGAGGAATTGGAAAAAAAATGATCAATAAGAAGGAATAACTCAATGTTTCGCTTCCAACCCAATCGACAAAGCTCGAATCAGAGAATGGATGGAGAAGCGGGAGCTCAGGGAAGATCCTGCCATATGGGTCACTCTCAAACGAAGAACCTGGAGAAGGGGTGTGTTCTGTCCATCAAGCACGACCCTAGTGCATTTAGTGAAAAAAATAAAAAGTACACGGTGTGTACTTTTAGAGTACATGGCGTGTACTAGGTTTTTCTGTACTCTGCTAAAAATGGCCTCCACGTCACCCCTACACACCGTGTGTGTGGCCCGAACATGGCCAGCACACGGCTTCGAGCTGGAGAAGAGTACTCGGTGTCTACTCAGGAATTACAGGGCGTGTACTTCAAAATTATCCAGAAACATTATTTTTCATAAAATCTCCAGAAAAAGGATAGGCATCCCTAAAACAAGGATCTGGGTTCTTACAAACATCCCCCTTAATGAAATTTGTATTAGAATTTCCCTAGAGAGGCATAGTAGACGAAACCCAAAACTGCTCCGGCCACTGCGATCGTACATCGGCCTCACTCTCCCAGGTCTCATCTTGTACTCGCCCATGATGCCATAGAACCCATACAAGAGGGACAGACCACCCATAGATAACATTCGTACTGAAATCGACAATCCGGATGGGATGCTCCTCAAATGATGTATCCACTTCAAGCTCAACCTCTTCGGGTCGAAAGACATGAGATGGGTCTGAAAAGTAACGTCAGACCTAAGAGACGTGGAAGACGTCATGCATGGCCCGGTACCTCTGGGGTAGCTGCAACTGATAGGTGATCGGACCAACTCTTTCCAAAACCTCAAATGACCCAACGGACTGCGGTGAAAGCTTACCCTATCTCTGAATCCTCTTTTGTCCCAACCTTGGTGTGACACGCAGGAAAATCTGATCCCCGACCTCGAACTCTAGAGGTCGTCTCCACTGATCAGCATAAGACTTCTACCGAGACTATGATATAGACATCCTCTTCCGAATCAGCTCTATCTGCTCTGATGTCTCCTGTACAAGACGAGGTCCTAGCAAACCTGCCTCCAGCTAGAATAAGGGTGATCAGCATGGCCTACCAAACAGAGCCTCGTAAGGTGCCATATGAATAGTCACCTGAAAACTGTTTTTGTATGCGAACTCCAAAAGAGGTATATGCCTCTCCCAAGAACCGCCAAAGTCCAGGATGCAAGCTCTAAGCAAATCCTCTATCACCTTGATTGAGCACTCGGACTGGCCATCAATCTGGGGATGGTATGTCGTAATCAAAAGAACATGTGTACCCAAAGCCTTCTGAAGTCCCTGGTAGAACTGAGAAGTAAATCACACATCCCTATCTGAAACAATAGAGTGTGGAACTCCATGGGGAGAAATTATCTCTCGGATGTAAAGTCATCTTAGATCATCGACACTAAAGGTATCTATGATCGGAAAGAAGTGAGAAACCTTCGTAAGCCCGTCGACGACAACCCAAAAAACATTGTTCCCTCGTGGCATCCTCAGAAACCCGATCACAAAATCCATCGCAACATTGTTCCACTTCCACTCTAGTATGGGTAACTGCTGTAAGTCCTACTGGTCACTGATGCTCCGCCTTCACCTGCTGACTAGTAGAGAATCTCATGACCAAACCAACGACATCCCTCTTCATACCTGTCCACCAGTACTGGAGATGAAGATCCTGATACATCTTGGTGACACCAAGATGATCTGCCCAAACTGAGGAATGAAAATACCGATTTATCTCCCCGCATAGGTCTACTAGCACCCATACGCGTCCCTAGAAATGAAAGGTCTCATACTCGCCCACTGTCCAACCAGGAAGAGGGTCCTCTCCTGACACACTCTCCCACAGGACTACGCCTTCTGATCTTAATAGCTGCCTCATCCATACCCGATCAAGTAGAGAAGAGGTAACAACTATAGAAGATATGAAGGTCTGTCCCTCTCTATCGTGAACCTCCAGATGCATCTCAGAGAACAGATCTATCTTCTTCGACTCACTGCTAGCCCCCTAAACTGCCTGAATCTGAGTTCTCCAGATCAACGCATCTGCCACTGCGTTGCCCTTACCCAGCGTATAGGAAAGCTCTAAATCAAAATAATGAAGACACTCAACCCACCTGCACTACCCCAGATTCGGATCACGCTGAGTGAAGATATACTTGAGACTCTTGTGGTCTGTGAGGACCACAAAGTACCCTCGCAGAAGATAGTGTCTCCAACAACATATGGCATGAACAACAACTGCCAACTCCATATCGTACGTAGGGTAGATCCTCTCATGTAGCCTCAACTACCGAGACCCGTAAGCGACGTCTCCATCTCTTTGGATTAGCACAGCTCCTAGTCCAATACCTAAATCATCACAATAAATAGTGTATCTCTTGCTGGGATCTGGAAAGAATAGTATCGGTGCTCAGGTAAATCTTCCGTTCATCTCCTGGAAGGCTGTCTCACAAGAATCTGATCATAATAACTTCTCCCCCTTCTTGGTCAGAACTGTCAAAGGTGTTTCTAGGAGTTAAATGTCCTGAATGAAGAATCTATAGTATCCAGCCAGCCCTAGGAAACTCCATGCCTCAAAAACCTTCTTCGGTTGCTCCTAAAAAACTATATCTCTCACTTTCTCTGGGTCCACAGATACTCCTGCCTCTGAGATGACATGACCCATGAAGTGAATATGACCCATCCAAAAGTGGTACTTCAGGAGTTTAGCATAGGGTCGATGTACTCTCACTGTACTCAGAACGATATCAAGATGTGTGGCATGGTCGTGTCGAGTGTGAGAGTACACCATGATATTGTCCACGAAGACCACAACGAAGGAGTTCAAGTAAGGATGGAACACTCGGTTCATTAGTGCCATGAAAACTACAGGTGCATTCGTTAGGCCGAACGACATGATTATATATTTGTATAGACCATACCTGCTCTTGAAGGCGGTCAGAGGTATATCTGACGGTCTAACGCACAACTGATGATAACCGAATCTCAATTCGATCTTCGAGAACACCTGAGCTCCCTGAGTCTAATCAAATAGGTCATCGATCCTCCGAAAGGGATATCGGTTCTTAACCATCAACTGGTTCAGCTTCTGATAATCCACACAATGCTAAAGGGTTTCCTCTTCCTTCTTCACAAACAGGACAGGCGAACCCCAAGGAGAAGTACTGGGTTGGATGAAACCCATTTACTACAACTCCTCCAGCTTCTTCTTGAGCTCTTGCAACCGATGTGTGTCCATCCTATAAGGAGGAATGGACACTGGTGCTTCTCTTGGCATGAGCTCAATAGAAAATTCTACCCTACTCTCTAGAGGCAAAATCGAAAAGTCCTCTAGGAAGAAGTCCCTGAAACGATCCTCCACTGGAAGAATGTCCAACTGCGAAGTCCCCTAATCATCCAGATAAAGACTAGAAATCTAGGCTATCACTATTACTATCCCATGTTGCTTGTGTCCTGCTCGAATTTCCTGAACGTCCCATTCTCCTATATGAAGAAAAGACTCACCCTATGGTGAAACAAAACTCACTCTGCGGAGATAACAGTTGACGACTTCTTGGAAGGGAACCAACCAGTCCATCTGGAGGATGAAATCGTAGCATGTCATATCTAGAACATAAGGATACCATAAGAAACAATACCCTTCAACCTCGATAGGGGACTCTCTACACTAGTATACAGTAGATGTCCTCATCCCCAAAGGTGTGTCTAGTGTCAACTAGTCATCAAGAGAAAGGACACAGAGCCCAATTCTCTCCACAACAACAATAGAGATAAAACTATTCATAGCACTAGTGTCAAAAAGGGTTGAAGATAAAATTGAGGCTACAAAAATTGTACCTCGAACTATAGACGGGCCAGGATCTTGCACCTAATAGGTCTGCTCCATGGTGAAAGACTGGCCAGCACCGTGGGCCTGGGCCCCTGGATGACAACTCTGAGCTAATCCACCTTGCTGGTGCTGAGGTACTAGTGGATGAATGCCACGACCTCCACCTCCACCTCGGCCCGAATGGTTGGATGAACTCCAGTTCCCTGGCCGGTGAGAAACTGGTGGTGCTTCTCCTGAACTAGGAGTCATGGAAGAACACCGGTCACCAGATGTTGTTGAGAAAACCTGGAAGAAATGTTGAAGGTGACCCATTTTGCCACAAGATCGGCACTCCACGGGGTCTCTTTGGAACTGCGGCCTCGTGATCCCTAACTGGCCACACTGGTAGCATACCACCTGATAGCCTGACAATGTATCTCGCTTCATCGGATCACTGTGCGTAGACTCACCACAGCACTTTTTACTATCATCTGGAAGAAAACTATATCTAAAAGGAGAAACACCCTGGCTCATAGCTCCAGAGTCTCTCATATTGTGCACCGCAAACAGTGTCTAGATGATGATGGAAGTGATGGAAGTCAACTAGAAGATATTCACCTGCGAGAAGATATCCTGCCTGAGACCATCCTCGAACTTCCTTGCGAAGAACACCCCGCTCCCATCCTGGAGGGGTGTGAAATGCTACAACTCGGTGAAATGAGAGGAATACTCCATTACAAAAAGAGTATCTTCCTATAATCTCATGAACTCCTAGGCTCGGTCAGCCCTCAGGGTCTCCATGTAGAAGTAGTCATAAAAGACGTGCTGAAACTCTACCCATGCCATGACCTACTGGTGACCCGCCTGTGAGATCACATCCCACCACCTCTTAGAAGATTCTCGGATCATGTAGGTAGAGAGATTGACCCGCCTTTTTGGAGGTGTCTCTAGGTGCTCGAAGATAGTCAGCATGGAATCCAGCCATGACTCTACATCCTGAGGTCCTTCTTCCCCCGAGAATATAGAAGGATGCTGCTGCTGAAAAACTTGTGTCAAGACTGCCATAGTAGTGGCAGGAGGCGGTGCTCCTAGAAGGTCTACATCATCCTCAGAAAACCTTCCCTGAACTATGAATCATCGCCTGCAACTGGTATGACACCCAGTGCCAAGGCTGGCCCAACTGGAGGATCAGCAGGAAGTCCCTAATCAACCATATCTGGTGTCTGATCACTGCCTGACGATAGATATACAACCTGAGGATGTGTCGGAGGCTTAACTCTGAATGATCAAAAGCACGCCTTAGATTATAATTAACAAAGATAGAGAACACAAGAGTACAAAACAAGAATAGGGGAAAGAAATCACACAAGTCTACAAAACATGACCAAATTGCGTGTATTATTAAGCCCCTGACATGGGCATGTACCCCTACATTACAGGTCGTGTAACACCTCAAACTACACGACGTGTTGGCCCAACACACAGCGTGTACTTCAAAACTATTCCCCTTCCTGAGTCCCCTTACACAGCTAACCCACAAGTTCCAACATAACCTGAGACTAGAAGGAAAGTTCTAAACAAAAACAGTGTGTACTAGACAAGGATTTGGTATCCCGTGTTGTTAATTATACCGTCGTCAACACAGATGGACTTTACACCGCATGTTCCGAACAAACACGGTGTGTATAGGTGAAGGTGACACCGTCCTGTGTTGTTTGTGACACGGTCGGGTACCTGATCAAGACTAAACGACATGTTCCGAAGACAACACAGTGTGTCGAAGAGAAGGTGATGTCGACCCGTGTTGTTCGTGACACGGCCGCATACCTGGACGGGACTACACTGCGTGTTCCTTTATGACATGGCATGTTCAACTTGAGCTTCCCCAACCAGTGTAGTTAGTGACACTGTCGAGTACATGACTCCAAACTACACGGTGTGTACCTACCGTACACGGTGTGTTCCTGAATATATTCTAATGACACCGTGTTTTTTCTCACACGGTCAGTGACACGACCTGAAAACTACACGGTGTGTATCCAAAAATTACACATCGTGAATTCTTGTTTTTTCTGGGCAGTAGCTTAGAAACTGCACAAAAGCCCAGAAACACTGAAAATAAGGCAAAGAGGTGCCAAATTCCGATTCGTGGGGGCCCATACTCCCCGTGAATCAAAGCTTGGAATCTCATGTATTCATAGACAGGAGAAAACATGATCATGATCCACCAATTTCTGATACTATAGGGCCCATAACACCTCAAGAATCTAAATTTGGTGTTCATTTAAGAAATGATAGAAAAAATCAATTCTCTAACAAGGTAGCAGAGATTCTATCAACCATCTATCACAACAACATGTAAAATCCACACATGTCTAACAAAACAGCATGTGATCGCTAATTCACCCTAGATGGCATGGAAAGAATGCATGACTTGTGATTCCTTCAAGTTCCTATATGATGCATGAGATGTCATACCCCCATCTTATCAGGTTGCGACATAAATAGAACCACAATCGTCACGAAAATAACAACACAAAGCATGTGAATCACACTAGGTGAATCATATCAACCATAAAATCTCAAAACCAGCAAACATCAATAAACAAGTTAGTATGGCTTTTCCCTGTAAACGGGTTAGCTACTCCCAAGAACAACTCAATACCAAGTACCGCATCCATCCTATCCCTGGCTGAAGTCTCTAAACAGTAAATCAAGAGTAAAGAACTACACTGATACCACTTTGTGACAACCTGAATCCTGAGACCATCCACCGGTGCCCCATACCCAGTTCTCCACAGGACCTCAAGCGTGTTTCCCTAAATGCCAGAGGCTGTCGACTAGCAGTGAGGGCCTTTGTGAGTCAGTGGGGAAAATATTCCCTCATTTGGTAATGTATACAGTGGAAGAACAACCTATCAAAACAACAGAAACAATAAACAACACATAACAACTGAACTTAATATCGGAAGCAATGTATAAAATAATAATGATGCAATATGGTACATATGTCTATGGAAACCTGTAAACAAACCAATGTGCTGAAGTAAAACTAAAAAGAAATGTGCAAAATAATAACAAAGTAAACTCCTCAGCATCCAAACCACGGATCGGTCCCATGCTCTCCAACTCCAGTGCAGTCAAGAACCTGATGTAGAAGGGTGTTTTCCATTATCTATACCTGCAAAAACATAATCTGTAAGGACCCAAAAGCATGGACCAAACAGGGTGTAAGACGAAGTACCAGTAGGAAACCACAGAATGATATGTTCCTAACATTCAATGAATACATGGCTAGTAAAATACAAGAACAATAAACATGAAAATACACAGCAGTCATAGTCCATAGTTCTCGCATATAATGTACAGAAGTAAACAACCAGTAACAAGAAGAAAACAGGTAACCCTTTGGGTATCTCTCACAGCCTATTTCCTATGGTTCAACATACATATACTAGCAACCCTCTAATAGGCACACACAGTCTCACCCATCTGGTTTAGCTTTGAATAGTATCTCTGAGGAAGCGCTCACCATCAATTCCCCTTATAGTCTCGTATCGTGCTAAAGGCTCTCTGGGGAAGCACTCATTGTCTCATTCCCCCTATGGCCCGCGTCAAATAACTAAAGACTCTCTATGGAAGCACTCATCGTCAATTCCCCCTATGGTCTCGCATCGTATTAATAGACAATCTGAAGAAGCCCTTACATACATTCTCCCTATGGCCTACTACACTAGTTTCTCACAGTCCTATGTGGAAACAAACATGCTCAGCACCCGTGTATCATCCAAGAAAACCTCAAGAACTACATGGCTATCATTCTAAGTCTCATCAACATAACAATGAAATAGTTCCACTATCCTACAACTAGGCAGGAAACCGAAAAAATGCAAAAAAAGAAAAACAAGCATGGAAAACATCTTGAGTACAATAAAAACTACCATAATAACAAGAAAAACATCTAATCTAGCAATCAAGAAAAGAAGGAAATACAACAAGGGAAAAACAGGAACTTGCAAAACCCTGTTCACAGTTATAGGTGGAATTTGCACAAAATAATCATCGACATTCTACAGAAATGCACAAACCACCTACCTCGATCCTAGGAGATCGATATATGTGAAAAATGATGAAAAATTCTCCTTTGAAAGTCATAGATATGAGAAAACTTCTGAAACACATAATCCGTGATATCTTGAAAAGGAGGTGGAATCGGAAAACAATGCTCAAGAAGAAGGAAGAACTCACTTATACGCTTCCAACACAATCGACAGAGCTCAAATCGGAGAACGGACGGAGAAGCGGGAGCTTGGGGAAGATCTGTGCGTACGGGTCACTCTCGGACAAAGAACCTGGGGAAGGGGTGTGTTCTGTCTGTCTTGCGCGACCCCGGTGCATTTAGTGAAAAAAAGAAAAGTACACAGCATATACTTTTAGAGTACAAGTAATGTACTAAGTCTTTCTGTACTCCGCTAAAAACGACCTCCACGTCACCCCTACACACTATGTGTGTGGCTCGGACACAACCAGCACATGACTTCGAGCCGAAGAAGAGTACACGACATGACCTCAGAATGTACACGGCATGTACTTCAAAATTTTCAAGAAACATTATTTTTCGTAAAAACTCCAGAAAAAGGAAAGGCATACCTGAAACAAAGATTCAGGTGCTTAAAAATTATCTCCCTATTAATTTTAGATAAATATCTTTCATGAAGAGTTAGTAATAGCCATATAATTTATATAACATCCATTGTATTTTTTCCTTCACTACTGCACGAAATGATCATCACAGGTAGATTGAGAATATAAAATGTGACTTACATTTCTGAGTCATTTATGTGGACTCTATATAGAGATATCCAATCTATAAAAAAATCATATCAAATAAATCCTTGTGGATAATAACAACTATTTTAATAAAAAAACTCATGCACAGTTATATTGTTGAGTAACTATAGACAAAATATGTGAACATAGCAGAACTGCGCATTTTTCCCACTGATAAAGAATTTATTAATTGATGTGGTCATGCGATACAATTAGTATTTTATTTTTATATTTATGGGTTTATATATCTATAATCAATTTAAAATATTAACAATTATATGATGATTGATATGTTTTCCTTTAAACATTTCATTATTATACCCGACACTAGATTTTTTTTTTTGAGATTTCCCTTTTTATATTGTATTAATAGGAGGTTTATGTTGATAAACATCATCATCCCTTAGAATCAATTACTTCATAGAATAATTCAAAAAAACCAGAAATTGAATCATTAGATACTAAGAGGTCATGTAGATAGAATGGTCATTTCCTTCATTGCATTAACTGATCCGTTTATCATCTTTTGAAATCCATTCACATTTTGACTAGAACTTAATGGTTTCATCTACCAACTGGTTCCATTCTAGGAATAATATTTCCATTTTTGTATACATTTGTTTCTTGCATGTCATTGGAATTTCATTTATATGTAGGATTTACTCTAGTTTTCATGCATATACATCTTCTATTTCTTATCAAACCCAAGGGGATGATGAGGATATCAATTTTCAATTTTCACCATGAGATCACGTAAAATAAATTATTCAAATCTATTGAAGTATATTATTTATATTTCCTTCATAGAATTTTTTTTTTGAAATGAATAATCTATTTATTTTTAATCTAGGTCCATTGATTAATATAGAAGCATGTGTTTCATATCATAAAATTCTCTCTTCATAGATAGTAATATACTCATCTTCCTTATATATATGATCAAATATTTTGATACCCATTTATATATATAATTAGTGGGAAATAAATACTAAAACATTTCTTTATAAAATCATCCCGTTCCGTAGATCATGTTTATTTCTCTAAAATACTGTTATTAAATATATCCGACCATTAAGCTACTTCACCTTTTAGATGATAAATTAATTTTGGATACTTTTCAACATCATTATACTATATAATATAAGACATATTTTTTAATGGAACTAGTCAATAGACCAGCCACATGTGGATTAGAATAATAACTATAAGAAGGTGGATATTTCGTCAATAATTAATTAATATTATGTTGTTATATCCTTTTTTAATTTAGAATATTATAAATGATTCATTCTCTGATATACATTTGTGATGATATCAACATGATTTTATATTTTAATTCGCATAGAATTAGGATTCTGATGTGGATATTCATTTCACTTCCCAAAAAAATTTATGAATAATTACATATGGTTCTATCTATTGACTAAATGAAAAATTAATAGTGAATTCATCAAGTTACAATATTCTATGTCAGAACCTATAGAATCAAGAAAATCATTCCCATTATTTTCACAATAAGGAATCCATATTTTCAACAGATTACTCAGAAGGTTCATCATATATAACGTTAAATTAAATATATTTTTACTTTAGTTATATCTCCATACTCACAATAATATAATCTAAAAAAATAATTAAATATACTCTGATGCCATCTAAAGAGTCTCAATAAAAGATACATTGATATTACATATTCTCAATGAATTTTCCATATACCTCCCAAATAAACATGAAGGAAAACTATAATGGTTTAGTTTATCTTGAGACTAGATGCCTATACATAATATTTTTTTAGAATATTTTTTTTCAAGAATTATTTATTTCATAAGGAACCATCCTAGAATAATAACTTAGCATATTTCAACATAACATGGGACAACATTAAAAAAATAAGTGATGATATCAGATACACTTTAACGTTATAAAAGGAAGATATTAATAGATGATATCATGTTATCATATAAATAACATAAGGATAACAATACAAGTGATTATCAAAAAAATCAAACCCATCTATTCAAATATCATAATCATGAGTTATATAATATATAATCGGTATGTCACAATCCAAGGGAATAAAATAGAAATAATTTTTTACCAATGAGCTTATATAATATTCATATCAAAATACCAAAAGTGTGTGACACTATCATAGTCAAAGATACTATAACATATGATAATGTAATCTATCGACCCCATTTTATAATAGCATATGGGGGCATCACCACCATTTATTATCTTATAGTAGATTATATATACCTTAATATTTCCTATTGTTTATTAATAAAATCAACCAATTTATAATTATTATCTCTTGATATATATTTCATTACACAATCTACTAGTGGGATATATAATATCATGAATACATGTCATATAATTAAATCCATACATATGTATAGAACAATATCATAAAACATTCATTATATCAACATATGCTATACCCGGGAGAATAAAAATATTTTGAAAAAATATCATTAAATTTTAAACCATCCAACAAATGATTAACTATTTAATCATTATATCATATCCCTGATAATGAAGAAAATCACATAAGGGATTATTGGATACATGAAAATATATATTTAGAATATCCTTAAAATATTACATTAATGGCATGAAAATAAAATTTTAACATCAAAATGTTTAAATTACAAATTACTATTATATGGATAATATACTTTTAATTGATAAAACTAATGAAAATTATAATTAAATATTCAAATCAATGAACATTCGGGATGGTTGTCAAAAAATATCACAAAATATATAGTAAAATAATAAATTATTTTATAATACAATTATATGTAAAAAAGTTTTCATTTGAAAATATTAATTAACAAAAAATTTTAAACCATAATAAATAAACAGATAACTACTGAAAATTACCTTTCTAGAACATTTTATATATATTTATTACATTTTATAAAATAGTTTTAATGACTAATTACATGGATGAAACAAATTTTGTTCTAAATGGGAAATAAGTATATATTTTATTTACCAACATTTACTTATCCATTTCACGTTTTGAATAGAGAAATGTAATAATAATTGATGAAAATGCAAGTAATAACCAATGAAAAAAAACATAGAGGATTTTAAATTATAATATACTCATAATTTTCTCAAAATCGAAATTCAGTGTAGAATATCCTATAATGAAATCAGATTCTAAAATAATCCTTAACCATACATCCCGAAATAAATCATGACTATTCAACAAAACGATATAATAAATATTTTTTTATTATAAATATTTTCTGGAACCATATCATTACATAATTTACAATGTACTATACCTTTTTAATTTCTAAAAATCCTTTAATAAATAATTTATTCATTATAAAGTTCATTTAGGTGAATATTTCAATGATATCCATGCTTGTTTCGGTGAGATGGTTCTCGAAGCTTCACCATATTCTATTTTTAATCATTTAAATATTTTTAATGGTTATATAAATATTATATTTGTTACTTTTATAAAATTTTAAACTAATAAATATATATTATTTATCAAAAATAAATCCCATCACATTATAGAGTTTGTAGTCTATAGTTAATCAGTAGCACTGTTATCATTTTCCAATGAATGGAAAAGTAGGATGGTTTAATATGTTATAATAATTATATTTATGTACCTATTTGATAAATATAATATATAATTTTTTAATACATCATTAGGGCAACTCATTAGTGTTGGTGATGAAAAATATGATACATCATCTCTAGGTTCTGTTAGTCTGCAGATATAAAAGAAATAATTTTTCAATTATAATTTGATGGAAAATTATATGAAAAAATGTTATTAAATAATAATAATAATATTTATTTACATTATTGATACATAAAATTTTATTTTGGAATTTTTTGTGATTTTTTTGAATAGATAAAATAATAAATTAACAGAAAACACATGATTAACTCAAATATTTTTTTATTTAATTAAATAATGGTGTAATGTGAAATAGAGGGAACAAAAAATCAAAAGAGGTATAAAAAATCAAGAAATTTTTATGTAATAATGAAATTTATTAGACTCTGTGTTTCTAATTATATATGGATAAAAGATGATAGGTGTTGGCTATTTATAATATTGGATGAGGACACACTATGAATTTTCTAATGATGAAAATATATTAATGTCTGAATCCTAACAAATGGCACCAAAATGACACATAATAATATATGAGATGTGATAGAGTCAAAATATGATATTACAACATTTTTATACGTTTAGGTAATTTTAACACTTATTATTTATGTTTTATCCCCTTTAATGGATTTAAACTCTTTCTATGACATCTTTTTTTTACCAAAGAAACTCTTAATACTTATCAAAAAGTATGATTACATTATTACATAATACCAACTAGACTGATTCAAAATTTGGGATCCATTTTTAATGATTCAATTTATATTTTATGTAGAAGCCAATATCAAAATAACTATTCAAAATGCAACATACCTCTTTATTTGGAAAATTAATATTTACGAATTGAAATATGTTTACTTTCATTCATTACCTAGAAAAATGAAAAAATTGAAAGTTAAATTTTTTTATAAAATATATAAACTAAAACATAATTAAATTGAATCATAAATTTTGAATAATATTATTTATTAAAATTAAAATCAAATTCATGCATAAAAATGTTCTCCAGAAAAAAAAATATGTTTTACATTCATATTCTTTTATTTTATTTTATAACCTATTCAAAAATCAATTTTATCATTTTCCACATGAGTAAAAGTTCATTTTATTAATTTACTTATCACTATTTATATACTCTAATCAAATTTCTAAGTGATGAATCCCGAATTAAATAAAAAAATTCAATATCATTACATTGAACGTTTAAAAATTATGATGCCTAAATGGAATGATATAAATGAAATTATATTTATTTAAATATAAATATATAATAAAAAATATGGGTGTTATAAAACAAAAACATCACAAATGAATCAATATTAGTTTTCCTAATTTATCATTTATAATTTTTCAGGTCTTCTTGTTTTTTAGTATTTCTTGACTATTTAGTAATTAATTGTCATGTTAAAAATAAAATACATAATTTCAATCATAAAAGCGACACCATGTGTTGGATTAGTGTGTGGATTCACGTGACCAACATAAAACATGTATATCTATATTACATAACTTTTCATTATTATTCATTATATATATAAAAACATCACTAATCCTATATATAAAGTGTATTTGGAGATTAGATATATAAAAAACTTATTTTCCAAAATCTTCATCATCACCCACTAATTGTATACTCACATGATATTATACTAGATATATAATACATAATAATATTCCACACACCCTGTGGAATATAATCATAATAAATGGGGAGTCATGATACTCATTTGTGGGGTACATACGAGATATAAGTCAAATATAATTTGCTATCATAATATGAGAATGTGGGCCTTATAACATTATTAATATACAAGGTCATAACATAAGAGAATCATTCCACAAAAAACATAGATCACAAATCATCATTCATTACTAATCTATTTTTTAATTACCTCATAAATTATTTGTTTTAATGTGAAAATATTAATGTATAAATAGAATCCATGAAAACACACCATAGTAAAAATAATGTCTTATATATATAAGCATAGAAAATAAACCATAATGTTATGTCATAGATTCAAAATATTTGTACATTTTTAGATATATTACTTTAACGTGTTATGATTTCACCCTATGCCAAAACATGTTAGATAATGGGATATTATGTTTTACCTAATACATTTGATTCTAAAAATGGAACCACTTTTAGTGCTGCAGATAGAATCCTATAGGGGTTTAGGTTCACTCCCCATACAAAATCATCTCCAATGATAAAATATATTCCTAATTCATTGGATGGATGCAACATAATAAATTTCACATATTGATATACAACACATGTGTTACCTACAAGTAAATAAAAATATTTATAATTCCATCATATCATAGTAAACCCATAAGATAGAAATGGTTATCACGGAGACATAAATAAAACATTATCATGAGATATAACTAGTTTAAAGGTTGATAGAATAATTAAATTATATACTCAATTAAGTATAAGAAACATTTACCCATGTCAATATTGATTCGTGAGTGTTTTATAATATCATAAAAAATTTTCTTTAAGAAATATTTAAATAACAACCATTATATATTATGTTTCATTAAAAAATTAATTTTTCATAAAACACAAAGGATAAGAATTTTTTTATTCTCCGTGATTTTTTATAAATATATATCTACAATAAATAATATAATTGTTGGATAATTAGTTCATATTAAATTTTTTTAAAATGGTGTCTACATTCTGAGTTTTCTTGGGAAATTAAAATCAATAGAAAATAACTCCTGTGAAAAATATAAAATAAATTCTATCCAAAAAACTATAAAAAAATTCAATGAAAATAAAAAAATCCCCAAATAAATTTTTGTGGTATAAATAATTAAACATATAAAACTAAATAAATAATGTTAACATTATGAAAAATATACCCAATTGAAAATAAGATATATGGGATGATTTTTTATCTATAACATTTATATTGATTTATAAACCGTAGTGACGATAAATAGTAAAATGACATAAAAATGATATAAATAAAAATCCAATATAAAATATATGTTGTTTTATAGAGAATAAACAATCAATTTTGATATATCATAATGTATACATAAACAATCCAGAATTCTATGTTATATTGGAATAATATCCAATATATCTTTGGTAACATTTTATTTGATATCCGTCGAAAGAAAAACAATATATTTACTAGTAAATAAAATTAATCTTATATAACCTTTGATGAGGCATAACCATGGGTAGTATATAAATGATAGAAATTGATAAAAATGATGAATATGCAATATATCTCAATAAAAGTAAAACTTATATGAGAAACTCATTCTCATACACCCGAATTAAATGAAAAGGCTTAAACGTCTTATATAACAAAAATAATAATCATGATCACCAATTTTAGACACTTTATAATATATATAATTTTTAAAAGTATTCAAAAATAATTATTAATTACACATATATTAGATTGTTATTCATTATTTTCTTTGTTTTTTTCTGTTATTTTTTGATTTTCTTTCAAACATGTTTCACCATAGAGATTTAGACCTTATTTTTGTATATATTTTATCATTAAAAAATGTTTCAATGTCATGGAATAATTTTTCTTCAATGACTTATTTAGTCCCTTGTTATATTGATGGATGGTATAGGTTTGTGTTGTGATTATCGAGTCCATGATGATCATGTTTTAGGGAACATACTGATAACAATGAGTTACTTTTTATCAATCGTACAATTTTATCACCATAAATGGACTATAACAATAAAATAAATGATTAGTTAATATAATATAATACCCTTATCAATTCCATGATATTAATTGATGTTTGAAGTGGATATATAATATATAATTGTTCCTATTAGTGCTTGATCCAACCCATTGATAAATATTTAGAGTTATGAAATAATAATATTATATGGTTATATAATAGAAATATAATTATATTTTAATAATATATATGATATTATAACAACAATATAGTGTATAATGATATTTATTCGTGTTTATAAGTGATTTTTAATTGAAAATTATGGTTAGAAATAAGGTACTTTCTTTGATTAATTCTGTACATATTGATATAGTATCTTTTAGAATTATGGATTTAGGATTCCTTCATTGAACTAGAGGATAGAAAAACCCCATAATTGATTAAAAGGTTGTAAATGGATAATTTTGGAATATTTTCTAGAAGGAAGATATTGTTTTGGAAGGGGTATAGAATGGGATATGTGAAATGTGAACATTGGGAGGCATTTCTACAAATACTAATTTTGAATTGTCTGAGGCTATTATTTTTCAAGGAAAGTGGATAAAAAATAAAAAAAAATATATGGGTTTTGAATAACTCATTAAAAAATTATTTATATAAATATATACATTATCAATTTACCACTCATTTAAATCTTTTACCTTATTTTATCATTATCCAGAAATATATATGTTTTTGATGTTTTTATAGAATCATTACATTTTAAAAATTATCCTCTATTAATTAATTTCAAATAAAATATAATGAAGATGAATTTGAATTTTTTTTTATAAATTGATACATTAATTTATATTACTAATTTATATCAGGTCCGAATAATTTTTTAATATACTATATTTCTATTAAAAATGTTTTTATCAAAAATAATGAAAATTTAATGTTAATTAATTTGAACCATATCACATAAAATTTAATAATTTAACTTCTTACCAAGTAATTTTACCAAATATTTATTTTAAAATATTTCATTTAATTTTTTAAATACATATGTTAATTTATTAATATTTACAATAATAATATATATAATTTATAAAAATGAATAATAAAGTACATTATTTAAATATTACCTTTTTGTTTCATTATTTAATATTGTGAATTATATTATTATCATTTAATTATTTAAACATTTAATAATTTAGTAAGCTTACAGTACACAAAAATACTTAATGAGTATATATCAAATAACCATGAAATAGATGATCAACAATCCAATGTTCATGTTCTCAATTACCATATATAAAAATTTCATATATAATTCATAAATATAACTATTCAAATGTTATTAAAACCATTCATCACCAAGATTTAATTTTTTCTCAACAAAAAATAAATATGTCTAATGTCTATCCTTATTTAAATATCTATAATTAGTGTTATGATCCTTTTGGAAAATTATGAGGATAATGATTCTATATTCATAGTATTTTTATGTAATTATGGATTTATGCCAAGTATAGTTTTCATAATGATGATTCATATTATATTCTCATAATGAATTATTATTTATCTAGTTCTGATGACCTGACCCATGCCAGAGCTCGAGCTATAACTACCCCAAACATGCATTCATCGGCCAAAGATTGGAAATAAGTTTCGAAGGCACAAAAAAAATTTGGAGCCCTTTGACTAAGAACACGTACACATAGAAACATAGCCAAATCAATGAAATAGTGCTGAGGGAAGAGAAATAAAGATGCAACACTATAATAAATAAACCGAAAATGCGTGAACCACAAAAAATTACATGTAGGGTAAACTAACATGAGATGGGAAAAGGGAAAAATAAATTCCCATACCATAAAAGTGACATAACCTAGAAGTAACTAATAGTTATAATAATTAATAGATCCCCGCTCTCGTAACCCATGCTATGACCACCATACATTGTCTAAGCACCTTTATCCCTATGCTGCTCTCATGTCACAATCAATATGTCTTTCACCTACCAAATTCATGACATGTGAGGGAAAATCCCATTTATGGGTGAGTATAAAAATACTATGTAGAATTATCCAAAAAAGGTGAATGGGGGTCCATAAGAGACAATCTAAAAATGAATGAAGAATATTTAACATGGAACTATAAAAGGAGTGCGGCTCAACCCAACAATAGAGTGATGTAAGCTAATCCAACCATAGGAACTAGAAACAATGAGAAGATGAAATTCACATCGAGTCATTATATCCTATAGTGGGAGAGTAGAATTTCCCAACCACGAGAATCTAGATATAGATATCATGTGTTATACCCCACACATCTTTTCCACTCTTGGATCAGAGTAACTAAAATCGATGAATTTGGTACGATAAATAATATGTGTGTGTGTGTGTTTTCAGTCAAAGAAACTCTAACATGGGAGTAAGTGGATCTCTTTCTCAAAACACAGCCCATGAAAGTGAGTTTACAAAAATCCTAGAAGTAACCACCATCAATGACCAACATCATATACGTCTTCCTAGGGGGCATGAATCAATGCGTCTCAAATTCACACACCTTGATACTATCCTTTTTTAGTGGAAAAGAAGTTGTCTGTATGGTTTTATGTCATTTCACAGGGATGCATCTTGATGGGGGAATGTCCCCTCTTTTTTGAGAGTCCTTAGGAAAGTCGAACCACTCATATACGTTGGGACTACATAGTTGATGATTTTCTCTGAATCATTATGGACTATGCTACTAAGTCACATAATGTCAACAACCTGATATCTTATCATTAGGGAATATGCTATCTAGACCTACTACAGGTTCATCTAGGTATCTTCTATTTAAGGAGTAGGCCACCAAGCCTAGCTGACGGCTCAACCCAGTACTGCACTAGCCATCCATTCTAGATGGTACCTCTTAGAAACCATCGAGTAACTACACTAGAAATCCTTATTGGATGGTACCTATCATAAATCATTGAGTAACTACACTAGTAAACCTTTCTAGATTGTATGTTTGAGATACTCTAAAGATATTGTGTGATCACAACCATTATCAGGTGTCTCCCAGAATATTCAGGGCAACTTTAACATATTTCTTCTCATCTTAGAAGCCACTATATAGGGAAGAAATTCATTTTATATGAAAAAACACTCATGAAATTCTCCACATGAGCCACAATCCGAGTCCAAAAGAATGATAATTGAATATTATAATATTCATTATGTGGTACACTGTGCATGCAAGGCCCATACAAAGTGTGATCCCATATTAGTGTCTGGACATGATCCCAGCCATACTCTTGTACAAAATGGTGCACTAGGACTATTAGGAATTCTAGTGCACTCCTAGAGTACACATCACATCTAGTCAAGAGATTCATTAATAGACGGTGCTAGTCATTGGTTCAAAGGGAAAACATAATTAAATGAATTACCACCTCAAACAACCCCATAACAATTGACTACATCTTGTCATACATCATCTCCACTTTCAAAAGTGTTGGTGATGACATAAGACATGTATTATCTTCAAACACATAAAAAGGATTTTACACTAATATTTCTTTCATGTTTCGATATTTGATAAGATCACGAATATCTCTCTAGACACCCAAATGGATCACACCATTGTGATCCTTATAGAAAAACATTCAATATCAACTATACATTCTCCCCAAACATACATCTCATTCAAAATTCTTATGTCGCCACATTTATATTGAAAATAATCCAACAAATTCTACAACATGAATTTAATTTACACATATAAATATATTCCTAAAAAGGAAGCTCAAGGACCATGGTCACATCACAGCTAATGGCGCATTAATCTATCATCATGTCAACGAGTTACAAAAATTTCATGAATTCTGCAACAATAACGATTTTATTATTATAGGGTGTTTCATTGTCCTGAATGATGAAATTTAATTCAATATCCAACATTGTTCTTGAATCAACCATCATAAAGACAGGGTCAAAATTCCCATGACAACACGTCAATCAGATGTCACATACATGTGTTATGGCATGATGAAGATTTAATAATAACATTAAGTCTATTATTTATTTAGTGTTTGATGGACCATGTAGTGAGTCAGATGAATTTATCTAAAAGTGTCCTAAAATGACTGTATCATCGATGGGGTCAGGAAACCATAGACGAATCATGAATTAGATGTCAAATGAGGATGTTATAGGTGATTAAAAGAAAATAATAATAATAATAAGATTTTTTATTTTTATCGTTTTATTTTTTAGTTAATTTCACCTTTAAATTTTTTTCATAGTATCCACATTACATGTCAAACCCTAGCTTCCCCATCTTCAATCTTGCGGGCCGCACCCCCAGCCACCTCTGTCCTACTACCTCACTAACCAGCAAATTCTCTGAGAGCCGCTTTTCTACCTTCACATTATGTGCCTCACCAGATCGAACCATCTTACCCTACCACATTCATCCATTCTAAACCACCTCATATGTAAATGAAAAGTAGCATTACTATGGACTACTCCACCTGAACCGTACCCCAAAACTATCCAAATCATTATAGGACCACATGATTCCATGCAAGACTGTCTTCCTAACCACTCAACTTAGGCCGACCCCACTCCACTAGACCGCACAACCCTCCTCTGCATCAGTGATACATATAATATTTATTATTGCTAATTTTTATGTATAAAAAGTGGATCAATCATCCTTTCCATGGGATCAATCTAGATCTCTGCTCACATAAAAAAACCATCCATATTTATTCAATTTTTTATGAATCCGGGCACCCGAACAGGCTCAGGTTCCTCAAATGCTATCAAAAATTGATCCTCGAGGATTATAGGGTGATGAAATAAAATTGTTGAGGGGGAAATAAATATTTATGATGGGGTTGGATCCATGTCCAAGAATTATTGTCCAACTGATCAACAATGTGTGATTTGGGGAAGGGAAAACTTGGAAATGTGGTTTATTTCAATATCAGGGATTGTGCAAGGGAATATATTGGAGAAATATTTGTCATCAATCATAGTAATTTTATCAAAGGTTTAAAAATACCTATGTGGAGTCCCACTAGGATTAGTCACCTGGTGATGATAATGATCAAGTTTTCTCTATGATCTGATGATTTTTTTGGTGTTCATCATGCTTTAATCCACTTTGATACATGGTTTTGTTGTTGTTATTTTGAGGAATAATCCCATGTCTGATGGGAGGTCTTTCCTAAAAATGATAAGAACTATAAATACAACACTAAAACCAAATTTATTTCAAATTTATAATCAATAATTTAGGTTAATATATTAACAAACTAATTGAATAAGTTATTATTTCATTATTTAATTATTCATCCAGGATGGAACATATACAGAAATCCTAAACCTAACAAATGACATATTCCACCTAGGTTAAACCCTACATTTTAAACTCAAAAGTTGTCTCACAATTCTCATCTCAGTCCGTCTCCATGAGTTATTAGGGTTTAATCTATTAAATGAATAAATTAATTATTTTATTCTACCATTTAACATACCGCCAATGAGCAAGAGGTCCAAACAGTGCACAGTAACTCATTTTATGTCATTATTAGGGTAAACATCGTGTTCCAATCCCAACCATTGTATCAAAATTATTATCCTATAAATTGTTAATAAGATTTCTTATATTCTTCGTGTGAATATTATATAAATAGTAAATATCTTTATAAAAATAATTTCGGGTATATCGAGCCTCAAAATTGCACGTCGTCTCACATCCTATCTCAATAAATATATTAAAAAACATTAAATATAATACCTGGGATAAAATTTCTATCTAAATCATTCCCTCCTTTACAATTAAAAACCCTAAAAAAGTAATACTAGGGAAACAACTAGGGATACTAAGCACACACCTAGCTCTCCCACTCCCAAGAAAAGCATTACAATTCCATCTGGCATACCATGAGAACTTAAGTGATTGTATATCCTCATAATATCTTCTCTTATCGATGAATTTCGTATGATTATGCATGTATCTCCCCATTAGTGACTTGTGGGAGGTGTTGTGAGCCCACTCCAGCTATTGCGGGTATGGTAGGGTTGTTGGAAACCCTGCCATCCCTTTACATAGTCTTGAAATTCCAAATAAAACATGTGGGATAGTTTGAATCCTCAATGATCTCCTAAATACCATTTTATTATTAGAATCATTGATTTTCCCTAGAACTATGTCTCATGATTCCCTCATTTAGAATATCGATCATGTGAAACACTGAAGTGCAACTAGTCACACATGATTTTATTGTCAATTTATTGCACTCAAGTCTCTCTTACACACTCCGGATGAAAAGCAGTCAACACCATCAATTAATTAAAACTATACCCTCTTAGTCAACTGAGGTCAGCTGAAGGGATGATAAATACTCTAGAACATCCTGCACTAGGTGATCCACTGACTCCCCATTAAGGGAATCTACTACAACATTTTTTTTTACCAGATTATAGACTACATAGATATTGTTCCCCCATATGAAGTTTAACCATCATAACTATATCAGGTTCAAGTCTCCCTGAGTGGAGAGGTAACAGGGACTCTCATGGTCTGAAACAAAAACATGAAGCTCCCTTCTAAAACATTGTGTCTCCACATAATTAGGTAGAAGGCTACCACTATGACCCCTAGGCAGTGAGACACATATTTATGTTCATGGGGTCCCCATAAAGGCAACCTATACATAATAACTGATATATAAAGGTTTCTGTGAACACATAATGGTACCAACCAACATGAAAAGTGAGTAAATTAATCGAACCTCAATAAGATGAATAAAAAACATGGAATACACTACAAGTCTTTATTTCCCTTTAATGGGGAGTAATCCCTAATATAGACACTATGCTATGCCCACTAGTGGAATTACAAAAAAGGAGTTATAGCAGAAAAAATCTAGAGGAAATTCATAGACCTACTCTGATACACCATCAAACAACCTCCCCATTAATGTACAAGTAGGAGGGATTTATACACTAAACCACAATATTATGTTCTTTCGTTGAAACTAACTCACCGTCGGGTTTTTTCACCATTACAAATTCACTTCAGTGGGTGAATCACCCCTCTTCCTCATGAATTCAATGGTATGTTGAAAAGCACAGACACTCAGTTACACCAACTCCACACATCAACCTTGTAACACTTCAAGTAATGATTCTAGATAAAAGAGTTCATCCCAATGTGCTTTACATGTTATACTACAAAGAGTAGAAACAAAACAAGATGTACATCCTATCATCTCATGCTCTGTCGGATCATAGAAATCCAAAGCATGTGATTTTCTATTATCTCTACTGATAGAATCCTGAGCCTGGCATGGCCCACCTACTGGTGGGGAAAGACCTCATTTTTCCCCCACACCATATTCATATTCTCCCCTTCCATTAAAAACTCCCTGAGGACAACCTTGATCGCGATGTTATCTCTACCATTGCGGTACACCTACATCCTACATATTTTTGTTTAGCCCAATTGTTTGGGTAGGCTCATTCCATATGACCTCACCCCTCTAAAGCATATAATCATAAATCTCAAGGATGTCCTGGTTCCTGAGTCCAATATTAATAATATCTCTTATTCTGAAATATTATCATCTGACACCTTGTAGTTGCGGCAGACGTCTCAACTCTATTGAGCCCAATGCCACAACCAATTGTATGGAGTCCCATTGACATGATTGTTTTTTCCACCAGTGGATTATCTATCCCCCCAACAATGGTGTGGATGTACATTGGTACTATGATAACATAGATATCTACATGATGTAACTTTTCAATCCTCTATGCTCAGAATTTGCCATTATGAATCAAGTTAGGAGAGTAGTGTGTACGGTCGGGGAACAGATTCTTATAAACCTTTACCCACCATCCCGTGCTTCTGATGTTGTAGGATATCCTAAAGTCAAACACAGTGCAAGGAGGTATAGTCCTCCTCATGAAATAGTTTTCGGATATCATCCCTGGGTTGTACCAACTCATGGAGTATCTATGTAACCAAGATCCACCAATTCCAACTTCACCCTGGAAATAGATGGCTACCAAAGCCAGCATATAATCTTCCAGTGTCTCTAAAAGCCTAAAGACATAGACTATCGACACTAGAAAATATTCTACTACCTAATGTTCAGGCTCACCATGAAACCTCAATCATCTCTATTGCTGGAACTCATGAAGTTAACCTTGCCTCTACAAGTCCTAATCATACTCTGTTGGGGTTTACTTCTGCTCAATAGGTTTGGGTGCGGGTACCAACCAACTTGGAGAATGGGGATCACACGATGGATCTTGAATTTAGGACTCATCACTCAGTGAATCTTCATCATGAGCCAGAGCTGGTATCATGGCTGGCTGTCATCGTGGATTCATCCTAAATATTATCAAAGAGTACGATAGTCACTTGAGAAAATATATATCAAAAACATTAGGGAGATGAATCAATATAGACAGTCAAAGACTCAATCCTATATGATGCTTGTAGCATTGTTCTCTGTAACAAGTGTCTCAGGGTACTGATTTGACATGTGTGTAATTAGGGTCCTGGTGAAGGGATATGTCGACCGCCTGTACCATTTATGGACTCCTTGTTCTGAGAGTCACTCTCATGAAACATCTACACTATTTCCAATAACTTAACAAATAGATTATTAGGTAATCATTAGATAAAATTACCAAGGTTTGAACCACCTTTATTACCACTTAGTCACAACCCGACCCACTCTGAGTCTTGAGTCACAACTACGACAAGCCTGATGCCATAGTCTAGGGGTGGTGACAAGGACCAAAGGAATAACATTTGAGGGAAGCCTTTTCATAAGAACCTATATGCACACATATCCAATTTATTGAATAAGTGTAGAGGGAAAGGAAAAAAAACATGCCAGCAGGCTATAAATAAACCAATAATTCTAGAACTACTAAATGTTACAGTTATGTTATAGTCAACTAAGGCGCAAAAGGAAAAAAATAAACAACCAACTAGAAAAGTTCCACGACCTGAATGTAACTGAAAATTACAACAGCTAAGAGATCAACACTCTTGGAACCCAAGCTAGGACCACCATATGTCTTCCTAGAGCCAATATACCTATGATCCTTTAAAGTCATGACCAACTTGTATAGCATCTAAATAAGGCCCGACCCATGCGGTTAAATCCCATATATGGGTGAGTATAAAAATACTTTGTTGGTTTCCCCAAGAAGTAAATGGGGGAGATGTAAGAGATAATATAAATAGTAATGTTGGAGATTGGAAAAGTTATAGTAAAATGAGTGTAGATCAACTCATTACGATAATGATGTATGATCATCCATCACAATGAGCTACAAACATTGATAATATAAACCTATTTTCGAGTATTCACAACATATATTTTGATATTAGACTCTCCCACACATGAGAATCTAGACATGGAACGCATGTGGCATACCTCGCATGTCTTCGCCTCTCCTTGAAGAAGTGAAACTAAAACCCAAGGAGTGGGTACTAGAAATAGAATATATATATATATATATATATTTCAAATAAACCCAATTGAGGGTGTATGTGGATCTCAATCTCAAAACTCAGCCCTAGATATTTAGTAGACAACATTTTTAGAATTTCCCATTATTAATTGCCAACATCTCATACATATGCACATGAGGCATTAGTTAGAGGGGCTCATATCACAATACCTTGATACTATCCCCTTTCAACAACAAAGACTCCAATACTAGGTTTCAGGTCATGTAAAAATGTTGCGTACTTGGAGGGAAAACACAACTCTTTCTTGTGATTCATTATTTAAGCTTGACCACACCTTCTTATTGTGCCTGTATAGGTGAGGGTCTTCTTTTAATCATCACGGACTATGCTACCTTGCAATTTTCAGGGGTCAACCTAGTATCTTCTCATTAAGGATGATGCAACCATTATGTATCGATAGGTCAGCATGGTATTTTCTCCTCAGAAACTATGATTCCTAACCCTACTGAGGGGTCTTCCCAGTACTAATATGGACATTCCTTCTAGATGGTACCTATAAGAAAGAATCAAGGACTAGACTAGTTATCCCTGTTGAATTTTGACTCTTATAAATCATCGATGATCTACACTGGCCATCCATATTAGATGGTATGTCTGGGATACACTGAAGATATGTTAACATTTATGGCTTTATCAGTGCCTCCCTAGATAAGCATCACACACATAAAATCTCTATTCTCATCTCGTAATCCAATCTATATGGCACTATCACATTATATATGGAAAATAACTCAATATATTCCACTAGTGGGTCAAAAACCTAGTACAAATGAAGGATATAATAGTGGAATATGACTCATAAAGTGGTACATGTTGCATGCAGGGCCCACACGATGTGTGACCCCATCCTGTCACTTCCTTCATCCCAACAGTACTTGAGTTCTAAACTGACAAATAGTACCACTTGACATGCATGTGTTTTCTTAGAGTACATTGAACATTTATTCAAGATACAGATGATCACATAATGTTCATCATTGTCACAATGGGAAAAACATAATTTCACTGACATTCGACCTCAAACAACCCTAAATGCACTTACCACATCTCTTTATACATCTTCTCCACTTTCACAAGAGATGGTGTTGATGCATGCCATGTATTCTATTCAAACACATCAAAATGATCTTCCATCATTATTTCATTCATGTTTCCACATTTAAATAGATTATGAATAAGGTTTGGCACGTCCAAATGTATCACACCATCGTGTTCCTTCCAGAAAAACACACATGATTGACTATTAATTCTCCCAAAATGGATATCGGATTGAAAAGTGATATTCCATCACATTTCACATGAAAAGAATCATGTGGGTCCCATGCCATGACTTTAGATTAATGACCTTATTATAGTATTGAAATTTCCAATCAGGTACCAGGGGTGTGCTTTCGCTAGAAGAACGTTAATAAGATGTTGTATGGATGAGTAATGAAATATGAAATACATTTTCTATAATAATAATAATAATAAAAATAATAATAATAATATTAGGTGTTTCGTGGACCCAAAAAAATATAGAAGTATATATCCATTATTGGTATTGAATTGACCATTTTAAAGAGAAGGTCACATTTCCACTAACGACATGTCAATCGGACATCGCATGCATGAGTTATGCAGGGTCAACGACTTAATAGTATTTTTAAATATATTTTTTCATGGTCCTAGGATATTAGTAAAATATATTTCTTTGTAACTGTCTTGAAATGACTGTATCTTTGACAAGGTCACATTTCCACTAACAATTCATGAATTGGACATCGAAAGAAGATGTTACGGAGGTTTAAAATGATAATAATAATTTTATTTTTATTATTTAAATTTAATTCCCTTTTACATTTTCTCATAGTTTCACCCATCCTCAATAAAACCTGACTCTCCCCCTCTTTATCCGTGTTGGTTGCCGCCCTCTCTCATCTCCAGCCTATTGTGCCTCGCCAGACTGGACCACCTCACCATGCCTCCTTCGTCCGTGTTGGACCACCTCAGCTAAACCACACACCACCATCTTCATGGACTACATAGCTCAAACTATGCACCACCTCTATCCATCTTATTAATGTACCTCTTTTATTTGACCTATACTGCCATCCCGACGAACTTGCTCATTCCAAACCTACTCCACCAGACCGCATGAGGCAGCCACACCTTCTTCAATCCACCACATATTGGTTCTTCAATATTTTTTTGAACATTTAACAGATATGTTATACTCACCACTTAATCATTCTAGATCTATGACTATGTCAATAAATCATTTATTTTTCCTTGATTAATAATGAATATGGGAATCCAAATGTATTCGGGTGGAAAATTAAATGTTGAACCATGATCTTTTTGGATTCCATTGTGATGAACCTAAATAATCTAGGGAGAATGAACCATATAAAAAGTGTTTGGATTGTTGGAAAATATTTCTCAGTCAACCGATCAGGAACTTGTTTTTTGGGATGATAAAAACTGGAAAATATAGTTTATTTCCATACCTAGGATTGTAAAAGGGCATAGATTGATGAAAACATTATCAGCATTATCAATTGATTAAAAATGGAATAAAAAAACCAAATATGAGTCCTATATGGATACGATTGAGTGTTATCAACAAGTATAATTCTTCTGCAATGATCGAAGAAGATTCTGTGTTCGTCACACTTCGATCTGCCTGGATCCAAGGATTTGATGTTATTCTTCAAAGGAATTATCCAAAGGGTGAAGGGATATCTCAACAAAAGATTACAAGAACAATGTGTCCACCCTAGCCAAAACCCCTTAATGGCCTATTTATATCCATTAAATTATGATAATAGATTAATAAAATAATGAATTAAATTAATTATTAATTATTTTGTCATGATGGCATATAATCCAATCTTCTGATGCCAATAAAAGTTATATCATGTATATTTTAAAACCTATGATCTGTACTCAACAATGGTATTAGAATTTTCATCCATGTCCATGTCTGTGAGTTATTCCGGTTTGAACTATTAAATCAATAAATTAATAATTTAATCTATCCATGTAACATGCCTCTAATGAGAGAGGTGTCTAAACATCCTACATCAAAAATTTTGTTTTTTTATTATGGTAAGAACCACATTTCAATTCCAACCATGGTCTCATATTTCTGATCTGATTATTTGTTTATGGGATGTCTCATTTCCTCCATGTGTGTAATATAGAAATAATTAATATTTATATCAAATTATTTTTTGTGCACAACAAGGCTTAGAATTGCATTTAGTATTTGTAACTCATTCTAAAAATATTTGTATAAATATTAAAATGTCTTATAAGAATAAACATGGTCTCTACAAAATTATTGGGAATTTTTTTTCAATAAAATGAATCATTGCATGTTTTAGATATTTGGTGAATCAGAAATAATCTATTGAATAAAAAATTATTTAGTGGTAAACACATAATATTATCATGGGGTGTAACAATCTACCTATTTATGAAATGTTTTCCCCCAAAATAAAATTACTCTGATGAAATAAAATTGCAGTAATTATACTTCATTGTATATCCTAGTTCATTAATTTTTTCAAAAATCATATTATTTCAAAATAAAAAATTATATATTTGACTGGACATGTTTCATTCTACATTATCTATATGATCCCATAATTTAGATATTTTTTATTGTAAGAGAAATTATTTTTCTATGGTAAAATCATTGAGTTTAGTACATGAGATGGACTATGTGTGTACTTCCTCGAAAGTGATACATGGAAGACATCATGCACTTGTGATTGTTTCTGTTCTTGTTCAATATGTAAATATACTAACAGATCAATATCTATGATTTTATAAGGTATATTTATTATAGATATCAACATTATATTTTTCCCAAATCTCATTGCAATCTCCCATTGTAGTATTTAATGTATTACAATTTCTTTGACAACAAAATCAAAATCTCATATAAAATTATAAATTTATTTTTTCTATCGATGCTAAAAAAATTAATTTATTATATAATGGTTTGAATCGACTGTGTTATTTACTGATCAGTATAGAATGTAAATATATTGTGCACTCCAAATTCATATTAACAAGATTTATATATACACCATTTCCCAAATTTATCCTCATATAGTTCCATTTTTATTTTAGTATTTGAAATAATTTCTATAAGATAATTTTTTTAGAAGAGATATTTAACTCGAACTATTAGGAAATCCATTAATAAGTATCATAAAATATCTTCCAGAGTTTTAAGGGTCATTTCATGTTTTCCAATTGTTTTATGGTGATAATATGTGTTCAATATCATCTCTATATCCAACTCTTATTAAAGACAATTACACATCCTCTTGATAAACACTTTATCTGAATCAGATCCAATATAATGTAGTATTCCATGTAGCCCTTCACATAAATTATATGTATCTGGAAAAAATGATTGACTGGGAAATAAAATTGAGTAATAATGAAATTCATTGTTTTTTATGACATCCAAAAACACTGCAAAAGGAATTATGAATATGAGATGTCCATGGAAGACCATAGATGAAATACATAGTAATGTGATCCCATTTCCATTTTGGTATGATTATAGCTTTCATCATCACATTATATATCTTTCATTCATCCTTAACATTTTAGCATTCCATTAATTGATATCTATACTCTAAAATTAATTCCTTCTAGTTTTACGAAAATAAATTATACCTAAGACTAGTATAATTATTAATTATTAATATATTGATAGAGAAGGATGAGTAATATGAATCATTCAATATATACTTCTTTAATTCATATATAAATGAAAATAGTATTCATCTCTTGATTCTTATAATTCAACTATTTTCAATGATTAAATAGGGAATTTTTATTTCCATCTTCAATAACTCCCTTACTTCCTACTACACCAGCATCATTTTTCGATGGATGAATAGTTGACCAAAATTTGGAAATATTGGAATCCTATACTACCCTAATGATTTCAAGGACTATATATTGAAAAACCTTGAGTAATGTAACTACTTCTATAAAAATTATGCATAAATTGGTGTGAACCTTTTTCCTTTGAGAACTAGAAATTTTTCCCTTCCTATAATGGTCATTTATTGAGTAATTATATTCAATGATCAATTCCAACCATATACTTAATATTTTTTCTATGGTTTTTCTGTGAATATATATATATATATATATATTAATCTCTCTTGATAAATTAATATTTCACACCATTAAATATAGGGACAAATAATTAGTATCTCCCATGAAAATATAAATAAATTGATCAAAAAATCTTTCACAGGTTAATTTTTATCATTGAAATTCAATTATTATTGGGTATAGGAAAACCCCATTACATTATAACTAAGAACACACCATAAACAATAATTAGATTGAAAATATTTCATCACATATCCTTCTTTATAAAATTATAATATGGTTACATATATAGTTAAAATCAATTTTCTCATATAATTAATAAATATGAGGATAACTGTCAAAATAATTTTTTTGGGGAAATCTATAATTACATTTCTTTTTAATGAATCAACAGATATACCTTCACTTTAAATTTTGTGGCCTACATATAAAACATTAAATTTAAAAAATTCTCATGTTCTATATATAATATAACTTTTCTCCATTATCAAGTTATTTTTCATAATCCTAAAATTATATTCACACTCCTCCAATAATATATAATATATTAGAATATTATATATAAATTCTACATATAATTGGTCATATTAATCACTCTTTTAATTGTTAATCATATCCCAGAATATTAATGGGGAATTTTTAAACACAATGGAATCAATAATATTTCAAATAATCAATATATTATATTAAATGATTAATTTTATATATATTTCACTTTAATAATTAAATAATTAACATCTTAATGAAGTTTAATATTGTATAAGTATAAATATCTTATTGGTGAAAAAATACATCCTTAATATTTGGTAGATGATACCTGATTAATATCATGGTTTGGTTAAATTCATGAAAATGAAAAAAATGTGCACCAACCCATGTCTTTTTAGGAAAAAATTATATTGTGTACCAAATGGTTTTGAAACCAGTCTTATAAAACTGTTTTCTTGATTCTATTTATGTTTAATAATCTATTATAGAAATTCAGTTGGATCAATTCAATAATGAATGTTAAATATAGGCATATAACATGAAATGAGTTCAATTAAAAACTCAACATCATGTTATGTGGGATGAAAATTTAATTATATGGTATATATATCCAAAAATAATCAAACAATATGTAAATAGTTAGTGTTGAGTTCCTCCCCTGTTATTGAAAAATTTACCACTACTTGTTTTGTAATCATGGCTTGAATTAAGTAAATTGTTCCGAAATTATATCTACAATCATTCCTAAATCAATATTTGATAATGGGGTGTTTTGGGATGAAATGAAACTTTCTTATCTAAATAATTAAGATGATCTCAATAAAGAGTGAGTCAATCGATTCCCAATATCATTAAGATTACACAAATATAAGGAGATGTTGATTTTATTTATATATCTTACCAAAAAGTAGAGTAAAATCATAGTTCTATAACATTAATGGAGTCAACACACTCTAGGTGTGTTTATCAATAATTCAATATCCTGTTCTTTTTGGGGGAATCAATGTTATTAAAAATATTTCATAATATAAATGAATTCAAATATCATAAATCATACAATATATTTTTGATTCGTGTATGAAAAATGAGTGTACGCTTCACCACATTGTTTTTCTGTCCCACATAATTAATTTTTATTTTTAGTCTTATTCATTATGTAGTGGTTAATGAGGTCATTGTTATCGATTGTCATATTTTACCCTTGGTTTCATCATTTTTTTTAATATCAATTATCCTAATAATTGAAGCATTCTGTCGTGGGTATTTTATTATTATGATTTTTCAATTGACGTATTTCATAATTTAGTGGTTTTAAATATCTTCTACATTCTAGAACATGATGGATTCTTTATTACACACATTTTTATGTAACATGCTACTTTATGGTAATTTCTTAAAACTTTTTTCATATATTTTTTAATTTATGATCCATTCATCTGTTTTATAATTTATGTTTCATCAAAACTCATAATTTCACTTACTTCCACAATGAAATTTAGAACAATGGGAGTTTTTGATTTATATTCTAAAAATTTAATTTCATTCATCAATAACTATATAGATAAAAAATTCCCTAATAGTTAAGTCTTTTTAGAGACATTCTTTAATTCCACTAATATGTTATTGATTTTGAATTTGTAGAAAATGATAAAAATAGATGTGCACATTTTATGTAATGTGAAGCTTAATTAATATGCATCAATGTATTAATCCTCCATTAATCCAACTCAAAAAATGACACCTTTATTTTATTGTGATTATTTCAATAGAAATACAAAATGAATAATATATTGACAAATTAATCTCATAACAAAGAGTCAATTTCATCTTATTGACTCATATTTTTATTCATGTTTCACAATTTATATACAACAAATAACAAAAAATTATCAATATAAGAAAACATTCATGATCAAGGAACATGATAATGACAAATATAATTTCTCTTATGATGATCCAATTTTTAAAATTTTAGTGTATAAGAAATATCTCTAAAATAAAATTAGGATTTTGTATGAAGAACATTATGACATACTATTACCCACATGACTCCTTTCATAATTTTGTATGATTTACACCATTTTTCATATTTTGAGAGAGTAAAATGAGAATATCTTCTTTATTCGACACTATAACTCCATCCTTATTTTGTTTATCATTAGGATAGTCATAACATTATTTGTCACATTTTTTATTAATTAAATTATTCTTGGTTCCAGAAATTTAATAAAAAATGGTCAATATCAGCATTAATAATCGGAATAATGAATCTTATGTTGTAAAAAATCGATTATAAATTTTCATAAATTATTTCAAATTAATTTCAACATATGAAAATTTAAATTCTTCCAACATCATGTTTTATTCTATATTGGTTTATTAGTTATTTATACTTATTACTCATTACATTATCCAACAAAATAACTAGTCCATACCTAGATAATTACTAATACTACCAAAACAACTCAATCAAATATTTAACATAATTTTATTTGATTGTTAATTACATATTCTTTTTAAGTCACACCCTAGAGTCTATTGGTTTTGTTTCATTAGTTATTTCTTCCATAATCAATATATTTTATAATATTTTATACATATCTAATTAATTATATTTTCATATAATACATTAATATGATATTAATTATTTGGGAAATGAAAACCTAAGAAATTTCTAACTTAGTTGATTAATAAGGATAAAAATCATACATATTATCAATTATCATATATGATAATATGAGGAGCATGTGGATATGATAATTGAATCATGATATGTGTTCATAACTGATGAAAATCATAATCAATAAAACATAGATCATTAATCAGGAGTCATGGACATATATTTTTTCATAAATTCTAAAATAATATTTATGAAATTTGAAAAATGTTTTAGTAATCATGTTCCATGAAACATTATAGTGGGATAAGAAGGTGGAACATAAAAAATAATATTAAATCATAATGTATGTCAAGGATCTCCAAAATGGTCCTAAAAAGATAATAAAAACCAAAAGAGTCCCATAATGGACTATGTTAACATCCTAATACAAGGCATACAATCTATGGATATTTATGGTTTTTCCGAATGCGTTTGAGATATTTAACAGTCCAAACCATCAAATTGTTTAAAGAGGCACTAATGTTGTTTTATTCATTCTCCATTACCAATTAACCCCTAATATATTTAAATGTTACCAAATAAATTAGATACCTTAATAAGAACTACCCAATACATAGTTATATAACATAGAAATATTATACTCTTGATCATATAATCATAATTACACTATAGAATTATAAATTCAAAAAATTTCTTTTTAAAAACATCCAAAAAGATATTCTGATAAATCTATTAAATTGTAAAATTACATTGGTATAATTGTTAAATATCCCCATTGAATCATAAGAAAAATTATGGTAAGTAAAAAAAGGATAAAAAATACAGTTAAAATAAAATTAGTAAAAATCGTTAAAAATAAGAACTAATATCAATTAATTTGGATGAATTTTTTAAAAAGAAAAATATATATAGAAAATGAGAATAAAAATTAAATTAGGACAACTATTAATTATTGATATGTAATAATCCTAAATAAAAATAAAAAAATAAAAATAATTATTATATTCAGAAAGTGTTTAAAACAAAGAATATTTGAACACTTTAGTATTGTATATCAAATGAATAGAAAGTGACAGATGTTTAGAACCTTTAAATGATTCCATAAAAAAATTTCCAATAAATTAAAATAATATAGTGAATGAAATTATTTAGTCATTCAATTATAGAAATAGAAATTTATAAAAAAATTAAAGGATATGAGTAAGGAGGAAAAGGATACATGATAGAAATTACGAGATAATGGGGACTATCGTATAAGAAATATTTCGGATGAATTGAGGAAAACATTTTATATAAATGAAAAAAAGGCCTAAATAAATAAATAAATTAAGGGGATTAAAAAAATTGTTTATAAAAAATACCATTCAATTTCCATTTATATAAATTATGTCATAAAAAATCTCAAATTCATTGTCTATTTAGAAAATAAAACTAGACATCATTGTTAACTTTTGAATCAAAATATCTTGGAAGAGATACATAATATGAGATTTTAAATAAATTTAATTTAATTTAATTTATTATAAAACTCACTATTTTGTAGTATATACACTTCCATAGAAAATTGGTAGATAATATATAAAAATATTTAATAAATTGAAAACAGTGCTCCGAAACCAGTACTTTTACCCATGATTACCATTATGGATTATTAACAATATGTATAAAAAACATAAGATTCATAATAACTTAATTTTGAACCATATTAAAACATATTATATAATATATTATTTATTTCTATTCACTCATTAGAAATATATTAGTCAGTTACTATTTATTTTCATCATTACATGTTTATAATTTTGTTATTTTCGTACAAGATTCATAATTTTGATTCCATTCAATGATATTTAATAAAAATTAACAATTTTATGATTATTCATTGAATTGTAGTCAATTTTATTTAATGACTAATTTTATACCATATTACCTTCATGGATTTTATGTGTATGGTTTATCTAATGCAATCCATGTTGATAATGCTTTAATTAATTTACCGATAAAAACATAATGTATATTGAGCATTCATCTGTTTATCACCTTTCTAGAAAAATATTAAATGTATCATAGAATAATTAATATAATATATTAAAATTATTAAATTATTGATTCCCATTCATCTTGTAAACTATGAATTTATTAAAACATTATTCATTTATTGGTTGAACCAACCCAAACAAGATCATGTTATACTAATGAATGAATAAGTGTAAGGGTTATATTTTAGTAATAAAATTTCCTACCAAAATAAATGATGTTAATATGAGATAAAAATGATGGATAATTTTTTTAATAAAAAATTTATATGAGATCGTAATTGATAACTAAGGTGAAGAAACATGTACTTACATTGAATAACTCTCTGATTCTTAATATATCATCCCTCAAAATGAAGGATTTTTTTTTCTTGGAGCCAACTGATTCTGAATGAATAATATTAATTAAATATTATAAAAATTTGTATAAATTAATGATTGTTTCAATGGAAAATAATGGAGTTGAAGTACTAGAGGATGTGTCTTTTTATAGTTGATCTCTAAGGGAGATTTTGACAAATACACCTTCAATAAATTGTGTGGTTGTTATTTTATAATGGAAAGTGGATAAAAATTTCAATATAATTGAAAAAGATAACGTATCACCTTATATACACAATTGATATATATTTTAATGATATTTTATTTTTTTCACATATTTATACCCTTTAACCTCATTTTACATTTTTTGTAATTCATTTGTTACCTCAGGTACATATAATTATGTAAAAATTTTAATTTAACTACTTAGTAAAATAAAATTGAATTATTGAGTAATTATAAACTATATAGTCCAATTAAATTTCAAAAAAAAAACTAAATTTCATTTTTAATTGAATATATAAAATACTATTTATATATAAAAAATAATATTTTAACAATCGGTGGCTTAATATAATTTAATTTTAGTTACAAATTAAGTGGGTATTAGTAAAATATTTTTGCATTCTGAAATTGTATTATATTAGTCTCTTAAAATAGGTTAATTTATTTTATTAAAAATAAATCCACAGAAATTAAATAGGATATAATTAAAAAATTTCCACTATTAAAATTAAATTATATTAAACATATCATAAAAAATTTAATTATTTTAGTTCATTGTTAGTAATGATATTAATAATTTATATTAAAATATTTTCCTACATTATATAAATACATTAAATCATTATTTAATAATTATTATTATAAAAATATGTAATATATAAAAATATAGTAATGTATACTGATTAAATATTATCATTTATTTTATTATATGTTATTTTTTATTTATATTAAATTTAATTTGTTATTAACAATTTTAATGAATTAATATAAATGTTTAATACTTGTATACCCAAAAACCATATTTCTTACCACCACCTTTACAATTATAATATTCCGAACAAATGTATTTTATATGACTATATATATAAATTTTAAATTTGATTCATATGTAGAAACATAATTTCATTACTAATATCATGCATCCTATTCAATTACATCCCCATCAACAGGTACAATATATTTTTTCCCTATCCATATATAAAAATAATAATTTGTGTGATTGCCTTCAAGAAAAACCATGACAAAAATGATTTTATATAAATTTTTTATTTATATATTTTTGTTTTTATTCCTATTTTAGTTTTCAAAATTATTTTCTTATTATATTCTTATAATGTATTGAATTTTATAATCTATAGTATTATATTATATGAAAAATATATATCATTATTCATTTCATTTTTGGGTTTAAAGAGAAACAATTTATTTAACATAATATTCATTTAATTGGAAATAAATTATAAAATCATGTGTTGTATCCTGATAAAGTACTACACATAAAAATGGGGCATGGATTATTGTCCTAATGTACCAATAAAATTATAACATGATTTCTATATTTTGAATACATGACAATTATTCTGAGATAAAAGTCAGTTTTAATTATAAACACACGTGATTATTCCTATGATCCACATCATGTGATAGAATAATGTATGGTTCATGTATAATAAAATAACTAAACGAACATTTTCTTAAATTATCATGAACATAATAAGATTATTTCTAGAATACTTTTTGTGACATATTTTTTATAAAAATTATTAATTTGAAATAGAAATTATATACTTTTAGTTAGTCATATCAGACAACATGTTGAATTTAATTGATGTTAAATAAATATATTAAAAAATGACTAATGGGTCATTATAAAAATGTATCATTTAAATACATTTGAATTTTAGTATCATTGAGTATGTAACATTATTTAGGGACTCAAATATAAATTATTATAAACAAAATAAAAACATATAGTCAATTTTGTCACACTATGTATGAAGATAATGTATAGATAATTCATATGTTCCAGATTATAATCAAATAGAATTTTCCATATTAAAAAGATAATTTGACAGTAATTTCTCATTTTTGGGTAAAATTATTCCTTATTAATCTTATATTTCATTTTTTTACTGAAACCCTGTACTTGAAGTCCTTCCACCAACACCATACATCAAATTGATGTGATTTATATTCCTACATGACCCAAATGAATCACTAATTCTTTAACTAATGTATTAAGAGAATTTGAGTTTTTTAATAATTTTGATTTTTTAACTTTCGTTTCGAATTAAAATTTCATTGGTAAATGTAAACATAAAAATTCGACCATACCTGCCACATCGTGTAACAAATTTACTCGATGTTGATTCTTATATATCATAAATGAATTCTTTATCATACTAATAATATATTAAAACAATGAAATCATTTTTATCAAAAAATAGTATATGTGGAGCTGTTTTGAAATAAAATGCCACAATTAAAAGAAATCATGCACTTTCATTCATAAAAACCAAACCATTTGACTGTTTGATGTTTAATTCATTAATATAAATTAAAAAATAAACATGGTTCAATTTGATACAGTATTATAAAAAATAAATTTTTTATTAGTTTTGACAATGTAACTTGTGTTTGAAAATAAAATTATGTTTTTGAACTAAAAAATGAACATTCCATTAATCTAGTCACATGGTTGTCAGATTAATGTGTGGTAAATTCATATAAATTATATAATAATTATTGATAATTTTCATAATTTTTCAAGATAATATATTAATAATATCTTGTTTTATAAAATGTCACAGGAATTGTTTAATGTAGTCTTACATTAATGTTGAATACACAGACATTGAGTCATACTGGTCTACAATGTGGGTGATTGATCTAATGTTGATTCAATAAAATTGTATCTAACTATTTTGATCATTTTAAGGGCAATATTTTTTAATATATTTATAAATATGTAAATTTTATCCATAATAATTAAAATTTTAAATTTTGAAATAATGTGCCTTCCAAATCTCCCATCCATAAAATTGTTATTATTTTATAGATTTAAAATTTATGGATTCCGTAATATTGCAACATAGATGGAATATATTTAATTATAAAGTCACTATCCCTAACGTAATATATAAGGATTAAAAATTAAACTATATAATTACATTAAAACCCAATTCATTATGATCTCTATGAAATAACACATGTTAATGTTATCAGAAAAACACCCAATAATGATATCTACCTAAACAATGATAACGTATAGACTTCATACCCATAACTAAACAAATATATGTCCTTTATTAAATATGATAACAGTCAGTAGTCATGGATTTGTAAAACAATTCCATATATATAAATGGTTAAAAACTATTTAAATAAAATTTTCATTACCAACGAAAATACCTCATATAGGATAGTACTTTTGGGATAAAATATGATATCATTCAAATATTTTCAAATGTACTACCTATAATAAATGATAATATGTAGTTTCTTACTATTCATAAAAAATTTATCCAAATATGTATGATTTTTTGATATATTTATTATATATAATTGTTATCATATATAAACTAATAGTTTTATGGATTGATCAATCCATTGGATTCTTAGGTTTAATATTCATCCTCATACCATGTCATTAAAAATAAATAAATATCAAAATATTATAAAAAATTTATTATTATAATTTATTATAAAATATATAATTTTAATTTTTTTATAATTTTTTTATTTTATTTTTTTATAAATTTGTAATGGAAATTATGTGTGGTGAAATTTTTTAGATATCCATGAATTGAATAAAAATATATATCTTCACTGTATAATTTTTTTTTAAATATATATTAAGAGTGTAACCTCCCTTCCGTCCTCATTGACTTGAGAAGGATGAAGGATATTATATATCCATAACTAATATCCCCAAGGCACTAATGGGTGGAAATAAATACCAACGTCTTCCTTATTAGATGGGTGCAATTTTCTTATTGTATCATTAAATAACCAAACAAAACAACACATTACATAATAGAACTACATAATGCATGATAACGACGTAGAACAAATCAACTTAGTGACATTGATATCAAAAACAAACAACAATAAATAACATTAGAAAAAACAATGAATATAAAAGTAAACAGCCGAAGAAAAAATGACAAAACTCAAATACCCCAAGATGCTCCATGTTCAAAAAGCACATAACACCCCATATATAATGATGCACCACTGAATGAGTGTGATTATTTACCATTACCTATGTCTTGATAAGTGGTATCTCCAATAGAACTAACATTCTAAAGTAGGTGTGATTAAAGAATCTTAGTAGGTTTCTCTAAAAGAATTCCCAACTCCTGACACTAGGATAGACGATGTTATCAAATTTATATAAATAATTTATATAAAACAATTGTAAACATTTTATATAAAATACTAGTAATTTGACACCAAACTAGTGGTCTATAATTGAATAGTTTCCAAAGAAAAATAACCAAACAATACTTTAAATCAATTCATATTCCTTCTGGTATACCCAATAAATGATTCACCACAAAACCACACATGAATGATTCAATCAAATTTCCATTCCCATGAGCAGTTTCTCATCCTTCAACTATTATTTCACAAAGGAGACAATCACCATGTTCCCCAATAAAACACATTCCATATTCAGGATAACATCCCTTTATACCTAAACACTACAAACCACATATTTACGGTCATTTTGAAATCATGACCTCACATAACTTGTGTATTTTAAAACAATTTCAAACTAACATATTACAAAAATTACAATAAGAGATCTATTTTATTTAAAACCATTCAAAAAAATTCAAAAAACCATAAAAAACATATTAAAACCATTCCATTAAATCACTTTTCTCAAAAATTGAAAAATACCACAAAATAATCATCCCATTAATAAGGTGGTTTCTACAAGAATTTTCACATAAATTTCTCAATAAAAAACTAGAAATTTAAACAACTTGAAACTAATGCATAAATTTTTAATATGAGGTGTCTAGAGTGAAGCTACTTACCTAATAAATACTGGAAAGAATTAAAAACCACATGAAAATATCCAAAATAGGTTTGGATTTCCAAAAACCTAATTTATATATCTTCCTCTTACATAAAAAATGGCTAATATAACCATTATTGGAATAAATAGCCATTGATCTATCCTCATCAGACAAGATCTATGAAATTGACAATAATATGAATTTATATCAAGTAAAATCTATTTAAGCTCCAATAAATTGTGACTTTATGTGGGAATTAGGCTTCAGAAAACCTAGAAATAACGTCAGATCAAATTTACTTCAATGAGGAAATCTTTCAAATCCATTCATAGGAGAATATACAGGGTTAGGGTGGGTTTGGAGTAAAATTAGGTTTTTAAAAAAGAATCCCAACTCATATCGACTATTTTTGGATATTGTTTTGAAACCGTGCATGGTTTGGAAAACACGTGCAGTAACCGTTCTCTAGCCACATCCACAAAGAGGACCTCAAATTCTATTCCCATATAATTTTAAATTATATATACCTCCCATGAAAAATATTATTATCCTATGTTTCATAGTTTCTCCTAAGAGACTACATAGATTAGTTAAACTATGCACCTACCTATTCACCTTCCCAAATCCCCTATCTCATTATCTATGGTTTCATATAAAAAAATCCCAGTTTCCAAAAATTCTAATCAAACAATCAACCTTTAGAAATGACCGATAAATATTATAAATGTTTTCCGAACAATTCAAAACATAAAAATTAAAATTATATACATAAAATAATAAATTAAATGTTATATACTTTTAACTGGTGTTTCTACATTCTCCCCACAATTGACCTCTATGTCAAAATAATGTATAATACCACAGGTGTCCTGATGGAGTGTTGGACATTTCTCATCAATTTAATTTTCTTTTCCCCATGTATCTTATAACATCTAACCTTGTTTCCAAAATACCCACACTAGACACTTAATTTCCCAATGAATAATTTTTATTTCCTATCTATCATCTTCACTAGCATGTGCACCGACGAAGCATTGGGTGTTAGGGAGATGTGATCCCCTCACATCACATGGATATGATAAGGATGATACGTTTTCAACAAAGATGGATGAAACAAAATATAAAAAACACAGCATTATTTTGGATATTCCGACTGGTATACCACATATGTAACCTATTCAGTTATCCCAATATAGCCTACGTATCATTGGAATAACTTACACTGCTTCCCCAAACAATAATACCCAAGACATGGTATGGTATTTAAAAATACATGATCACTCGCCTCAAATGAAAATGGCATTCTCTGATGATCCACATATGATTATCTATCACTCTTAGACATTTCCACAAGTTTCCTAATCATCTGAATCTTCTATGATGTTTCTTGAACAAGTCTTGGCCCAATTAGAGATGTATCACCTATTTCCACCCAATAAAGTGGCGAACGATAAGGATTTCCAAACCATTCTCCAAAATGAGACATATATATCATGGATTGATTGTTTTTGAAATATTAGAACACCACCAATGGTATGTGATCTTCCCATGATCCACTAAAAATACTTACGCAAGGCCGAAACCTGTATTCCAATGATTGGATTACCTTTTTGTATTGGCCATCCATTTGGGAATGATACGATGCACTCATTGTCAACAGATTCTCAAAGGATTTCTCTATGGATATCCAAAAATAAGGCATAATTATATGATATTTATAGAACATTATTGAAATTGGTAACCCATGGATCTTTATCACTTCTTGGATATTGATTTTTGATAAGTCATCAACTATATGAAAATCAAAAATAAGGATGAAATTATATTACTATGTGATCTAATTCTATATCAATAATATGGAATTGTTTTACTGAACCATTCATGGGAGATTTATCACTAAATCCATTAGTATCTTCTCCTATTTTCAAATAATAATCATTAATGATTGCATCATACCTATTTGTTTCTGATTCTCTCCTTTATTCCACTATAAAGTTAAGAATCTCCAAAAAATCTCATCCACCATTTCTTCATTCCATCCCAAAAAACTATGATTTCAATTCCTTATAAATATGTTGTATCCCATTATAAACAACCCCTTTTTAATGGTGGTAATTGTTTAATAGTTGTTCCTAACATGCCAATGGTATGGCCATCGGATTTTGAAACCACAATAGTAGTCTCCCATCTTCATTCTATTCCTAAATGGTCTCCCCACCAATGAGTTTCTTCCTCAAAATAACACATTCAGAATTGGGCATCTATGATTCTTTAACAATCTCCAACAAATCAGGCACAAAAAAAATTCTAATGAAAATTACAATATTACCACAGTCCTCTTATTCCAAGTGCATTTCGGCTATTACTAACAACAACAACCACTAGTCTAAAGATTTGTTTCCATTGAGCTTATTAATTTTCAATTATTTCATTTACCATCACATTTACATTACTATGAGTATAGATAAAATCGTATAAAAACATTGGTAAATACAATATCAAACTTTTCTTACTCAATTTCAAATCCCTTTTTTAGAAAAATATGATTACAGAACATATGTTCGATAAATAAATTATATTTCTCACCAAATTTGTAATTACACCAAGTCTTCAGAGGATGGACAATATAAGTTATCTCAAAATCATGTGTTGGGTAGTTTTTATGATGCAAACATAACAATAATGAGACATAAGAAATACCATGATCTACCTATATGAGTACACATCCCATCTGTTCTCCTAAAGCGTCATATGACACCACGTACCCTATTCATGATTACATAAAAATCAAGATTAGTGTTGATGTAAGTCAAAAATAAACTCATTAAAATATTTCTGAAATTCATCCTTATATTGGAATGGAAAAAAAATTTCATATAAAACATACCATTGGTGAATCAATTCAAGAGAAACAAAGAACATTGTATAAGTAAAAACATTCTAGAAAAAGGAATCTTATTATATCGAATACTTTCTTTGGGGATTTCATCAATATAAAATATTCTGTGTTTTTTTAAACAAATGATACAACAAATTCATATATTAGATTTCCAAGGATGAATAAATCTTTTATCCATAATAGACACATTGATAATTTTGAAAAAAATTATGACCTTTAAGATTCATAACACTGTCACAATGTTTTTATCATGCTCATCCCATTCCATTAAATAAAAATAAAATGTAATCAACAATCACCACCACAAATGAATCCAAATATCTATGGTATATTTGATTAATCAATTCCATGAAGACCACTACTATATTAATGAGTTATAAATGAATTTACATATATTACTAATGTCTATATATTCTCTTGAGTGTGGTTTTCATAATATCAACCATCTAAACCCCCAATTGGTGTCATCCTGATTACATGCCAATCATAGACATCTAATTATCTTCCCTCTACTTATCAAAAAGTTCATCAATACATGGAAGAAGATACATATTCAATGTCATAACATGATTATACATATGATAATCCACAAAAATAAAAAGAGTTACATACTCCATTTTGACAAAACAAATGGTTCTCCCATGGTGAAGTACACAACCAAATGAATAAATTTCTTTCTAGATCTTCCAAAATCACTTCCATTTCCCATATTTTTATTGTCGATATATAGTTAAATTGAGGGGAAATAGTACATGTCCCCAGGAGGGGATCAATCATAAACCCCACTCCTATCATTATTGGAATCAACGAGAAATATTTATGGAAAACATCTAAAGAAAAAAAGACAACAACTAGAGAACGGTTATCCTTAATCTCCTCCATCAATGCCTAAGACCACAGTTCCATCTAGTTTTATATCATTCCAACTACTGGTTATAACAATTTTGTTGCACATGTCTTTAAAATAGGTTCTCCTCAATTTAAATATCAGACACTATCTTCTATGAAAAACTGACTCTTCATGTATGGAAGTAGATGTGAGACAAGAACGTTGTTAACTAATTCATACCTAGAACGGTATAATAGACATAATTATCAAGTAAAATGGATTATTATATAATCTCTCCTCCATCAATTGTTATAGAACATGCTACACATGGAAATGAGATACTTTATATTTGAAAAATAATAGTATGAATGTTTAACATAGATGACATCATCTTAATATTTAATCTCATATAATGAACAACCCTAGAAGCAATAAAGGAATGAGAAGCACATCTATCAGTATAATCATTCATATAGGTGTAACTCAACAAAATAATAAAACTAATTTTTTATGGTCTATATTGATCATCTACAATTACTTGTTCAGTTCCATATAATTTCTTTCTCACAAAAAGTCATTATTTATAACACTATTTATATTTCTGTTAGTGAAGATTCAGGGTATTATAAGGATCACTATGGATAGCTCTATTATTCTGATAAGAATTATTCTTCAACCCTCATCCCATCAATGCATGTGATTTCTATGACACGTGATATTTGACTTGAACTCCCTACCTTAGAGACTAGTGACAATATCAATAAAGATTCCCTGTATGATTACAATTTTGGTAAATAGTAGGTGGTGGCATAAACATTTAGTTCATTTTGTCAAAAAAATCACATTGCAAACATCTATTATTTCTCTTGGTTCTTTTTGGATGATTCACTGATCAATCAATTTTATTCTACATAATTATTATACCTTGGAAATAAGTCTCCCTATTATACTTTTTACTAACATTAGAGTTCCTACCAATTATTATAGGTATCAACATGCTCCCTCCACCATTCTCACCACTTATCATCTAAAATACGCATCACCATCTTTACATTCATCTCTTCTAGTGTTCTATGAAATTTACAATTTGATAATTATTATTTTTAAACACTGATACCATCTATATATCCAAATCAACATAAAAAACGGGATGATTTTGCTTTATGAATTGGATGGGGTGATTCAACTATCGGGTTTTATCCCATTGTCTCCCTTGATCCAAAACAATAAAAACATGGGAAATAGTTTCAACTAGTAATTGGTTCTCCTATGGATCTGGAGCAACCACCTTCTAAACAACTTCATCAGGTTTGATTTTACCACACATATCAGGTGCATTTTTATATAAAAACAAAAAACAGCCTAAGATTCACTCTCTATCAACTGAAATCATAATAACATAAAATTTTATGACATGTAATATCACAAATCTTTTTCCCAACATTTATCATTTATCACAATAAACCATTTTTGAAAAAAAAACACCATGCTTTTAAAAATCATACAATTTTCAAAATAACCATTTCATGCACTTTCAAAAAATCACATTTGAAAACAACATTATTAGTTTTCAAACATCAAAAAAATTGTTTTCATATCTAATATTATTACTATGAATGAAATATTCACTCCATGAGGAAATTTGTTTTTAAAATTCATGACATGATTATCTCATTAGATAAACACATGAAAATTAGATTACAATTCATATAAATGACTCCAAAACATGTATTCACCTAACTCCCTGGTAACATGATGTTTAGAATAATAAGGTTATCAACACATTTTTGTTCTCTACATATCATGTCCTATCAATTATTTTCACTTCTAGAATCACAACTCGAAGAATAAATCAGAATGACTTTCAATTCTAGGATAAACAGAACTAATGAAAACTTTTTTGACAAGGGCCGACCAAGTTTATAATAACTATTTCCTAAGGATATTTAGAAGGACCTAAAATGATTACACATGAAATATCAATCCATAACTTATTTACTTGTGAAGTATTATGGACACTACTTGGCTATAATGGACATCCCCAAGGCCCCAAATGCTAGATGTAAATTCCAACGACATCATTAATATTTGGGGGGGAGATTTTAGATTTTTTAGATAAGACAACCAAACCAAATAAATTGTATCAAAATTCCACAACATGATTAAATATAATGATTTTAAAAAACTCAGCATAATATAATTTTTTTCAAAACCAATAAAAAAAATAGCTGTAGTAGAAAAAAACAAACATCAAAGTATATAGTGGATGACAAAACCACAAAACTAAAATCCACCATTGTTCTTACTTCTTAAAAACCACAAAACATCTAATGTATCATAATTCAACACTAATGATGTTTGACATATTACCTTTACATGTTTCTTTAAAAATAATATATGAAAAATCTACAAATTTCCAACACTGGGGTGAGTAATGACTCTTAGTTGGCTTTCCCCAAATGATTTCCCCACTCATGACACCAGGATACAACATAATAGAACATTTATATAAAAAATTATATAAACTAGTAGAAATCCTTTTATAAAAAATCATGAAATTTGAAACTAAAACATTTCTCCATAAAAAAAAATTCTAACAAATTGAAATAATAACATAACATATCATTTCAATTACTACTAGGCATAACCATTTTATGATTCACCACACACCCACAAATTAATGATTCAATTAATGTTTGTAATCACGATAATCTTATCATACACTCACTATGTCATAAAAAAGAACCCAATATCTGTTTTCCTAAATGACACAAGACCCTAATTTTGGGTCACTAACATTTTTTACCCAATGGTTAGTGCCCCTTATTTAGGGTCACATCAAATTCAAGAACACACATATCCCATATGTACCAAAACCATCTCCAACCAACCAATTTTTAACAATTTCAATAAATAATATTCTTTTATTGGAAACCATTCAAACAAAAAACATTCTTAAATCCTAGAAAATTAATTTTAAAATTGACATTTTAAAACATTTATATAAAATATAAATTCAAAATATTCCTACAATTACACAAAATATTCAAACCATCACTAATGATATTTCTACAATTCATTTCACATCAATTTGAAAATAAAAATCAATCAATTTAATCAAATTTAAACTATGCCTTCATTTTCTAATAAGTGTATTTTAGAGTAAAGCCACCAATATAAAAAATTATTTTAAAAATGATGAACGTTATTAAGACACCCATAAAAGAAGGTTAAATATCCAATTAACCTCCTTATATTTATTCTCCTAAAACCAATAAGGCCAAATATAACCAATATTATCCTAAAAACATTATATATGTCTACATCAGACTAGATATAAGAAAAATAGATGTATTAACATAGATCTAAGAAAATCCAAGAAAAAGTACCATAGATGATGACTTATCAGAGGGATGGGGCAACAACACCCATGAAAACCCATCCAGATCACAACAAATTTCATGGGGAATGATTCCATAGAATATTTAGAGAAGAAAAACCTCATGTTATAGTTATTTTGGTGTTAAAAAATGCCTAAAACATAATCCTCACCTAGATCCAACAATTTGGAATCAGGTTTATAAATCACGCATGGTTAGTCATATAGTTTGTAAAATCGTCTTTTAACCATGAACCAACCACTACCTCAAGGAGGACCCCACATGATTAGACAATCAATGTGCAAACCATGAAAACCCCAAATCTACCACTTTTTGTGGTTTCTATGAGGTGTCAACATAGTTTATAAAAACCATGCGTCTTCTTGTGCTTCTTCCCTTTAACCCATTACGCATTTCACATGGGTTCTTGAGGTGTTTCAATGATTAAACAAAACCATGATCAATACATGGAAAAATATATAATCCAAAAATATAATTCAAATGTTTCTTGAACCATAACCATGATCACACAAATAGTATGTATTGTTATGAATTATAAATAAATGGATACTTACAAGAAACTGGGGGTGCTAAACCATTATTCATAAAAAAAATGAAAATAAATAATGAAAAAAATTGAAAATATTTTTTACATGATTAAATGGTAATTTTTTACACTCTCATTATATTTATTAATAATATTATATATTCTTTTCTATTCTTCAAACACACATTATATACTTGGTGTGGTTTTACAAATGTTTTTCATCCTCAATTGATATTTTTTCTATAGAAGTGCAAAGGGAATCATGACGCCATAATTTCCAACACAAGGTTTCTATATCATCTCTTTATTATATACATTATTTTAGAAAAATTATCATTTTTAAAATATTACTATTATAGTTAATCAATTATTGGTAGACCTAAATATAAAAATATATTTCATGTATACATTCACAATCAAGGATCCCAACTATTTGTACATAATAACTTAATTACCATAATCCAAAATAAATATATCATAAATTTATCTATATAACGTTTTTCATTGAATTAAATATAAGCGATTTTTATTGGATAAATGTATAGATTTGAACTAGTAATGTTATTAAATTTTTCGATGGAATTAATTGGGTATCGGTACTCTGCGAAAGTTTGTAATGGCCCGACAATAGTTACCCAGAGTTGGATCTTTATTTTAATTCACATTCATGATTACAAAGAATCATTTCCAAAAGGACCAATCAGTTGAGCTCTCTTGGGAAATATATTATATATATGATTGTTACATTAAAATTTATTAAATAAAACAGAAAATAAATATTTCTTTGAAAACACCATTATTCCCCTTGAATAACCCTACATATCAATCATAATACACTTCTTCAAATCTAGGGAAAAACAAAACATAAGAAATGGGTGATCTCATATGCTCAATAAGGATAACAATATAGTGGAAATTATCATTAATAATCAGAATCATTAAGGAAATGTATATTACTAAAACAAATGCCATTTAAACATAATATTTATCATTATATGGAAATGGTAAATGAAATAATTACATTTATATATTCACATGGATATTCTACTAGTCGGATAATCTTATGTAATATCAATATCTAATTACATAATGATGGATGGAATAATACCAAACATCATAAACATATAGTCAATGCCTCATTCCAAGAATACAAATATGATTCTGTCATGGCCTTCTGCCAAGTCACAAGATTTTCTTATGAGACCTACTGATGCATAAGGGAGTTATATCGGGCTCCACCTCTCACTAATGAAGTCCAATGTGTTAATCATATGAAATGGTTTAAACATAACATATACATGTGTATTAAAACTAGCATATTAAATGTTTATACATTAACAAAAAATCGTGAGTGGTATTAAAATAACACATCCACAGTCAAACATTTCATAATGTTTTAAATAAATTATTTAATATTGTTTTATATTAAACCAACCTCAATAAAAAATAATATCTAATAATGGATGTTGACATATTTTAAAATAATCAAAAAAACTATTCGTGAGAATTAACCTTTGTCAAGAAATCATTTAAAAGTCACAAAATTTATAAATGTAGACATTTAAAAGATATTTTTATTGAGAAATGTGTCCCATAATGCACTGAAAATTTTGAATGAAATTATCACTTTAAAACCATCCTGTCTACATAAATAAATCCATAAATTAATTTTGAAAAAATGGATATTAATTAAAATAATTTGAAAATTAAATCATTAAAAAAATTTAAAATGATGATCTACATAAAGTGTCCCTTCCATAAAAACATAAAATATTACTTTTTAAAATTTTTTAATGAAAAATTGACATAGATGATAAATATGTCCTAGATGATACTTACAAATAAACAATCTCAGGTAATAACGATATTTAAGAAATAACCGGTACCTTGTACATTCCTTTGGTCGGGGGTACATTTAACCTCTTATATAATGACCATAGTATGTTATTAAATTTTACTAGAACCATATTCATATTAATGATATCATTCTATATTCATGTGTAGCTTTATACTGCCCTTTTAATAATAAATTCTTTGTTAAAATAAAATTTTGAGTAATAATCGCTTTCTCTATTGCACAGGTTTTAACTTGTTATTCATGATCATATCACATATACCATAATTTAATTGCTTACAGAATATAAAAAATTATATAAAAATCATATATTTTTATAATATAAATATGTATAATCGATATATATATAAAACGGAAAACAGTGTTTATGGAGACGGTAGGTCTTACGCATTCATAAATGTTGTTTTCGTTTTCATATCGTATTTAACAGAAGTAAGTGGATGGGATTTATGAATATATATATTTATATTTATATATTCAGTAGAATAATTATTTCATCTATTATGCACTTGTTAAGAATATATATTTTTATAATCATCATTGAATAGTGAACATGGAAATTAATCTAATCGCGTCGTGGAGACGGTAAGCCGTATGTTCGAACAAGCGACTATATCATTTTATAGATGGTGAAATATTATGTAATATAATGGTATATTATATATATAATCATTCATTAACTTGTAATATTTTTTTATTTAAATAAATTATACTCATTATTATATCTCTCCAAATAATAAAGTGTTGAATACCAATCTACACTATGACGTGGAGACTGTAAGTAGTGCATACACAGGTATGGTGAGTTTTTCATTCATAGGATCTATAAAATAATGAATATATTTTAAAAATATTTATAAAAACATCCCAGTATGTATATTGTTCTGGAGTTATTAATTTATTTTGGAAAAAATAAAATAAATTGGAATTGGAAGAATAAAAGACCATTGAAAAATGTGATGATGTAATTACATGTTCTTTGGGTTAATCCTTTCAATTTAATCAAAAGGGATCCTTAAGTTGGATTTTGAACAAATTTTTGCCTCTAAGATAATGTTAGGGTATTAGAGAGAATATTTCATCAGGGTTTGTCCAAGAAAAATGGCTTTAGTAGTGTGATATTGAGAGAAGTTGAAGTTCCCTTTTATAAGAGAGGTAGGGGTCACGTTTGGAAAAGATTTAAATATTATTTTATTACAAAATCTGTTTCTATTTATAATGGCTCAAAATGGGTTTATTTCAAGGATAAGGTGGGGATGGGTCGAAATCCTCCCAACCAATAGTTTTTATACAAGTGTAGGTCTCCATATTATCCTAATAATTATGAATTAACTCATAGTATAATATTTTATCTTTTATAATGTATTCTTATATTTTTATATTACATCTTTAATAAACATACTATAAATGTACTAGATAACGATATGTGGTTAGTTAATTTCATATATATTAATATTTATGTCCTTTGGGTGATACTTATATTTTTAGAAATATTATATCATTTAATAATATTGTATTTGTTTTAAAAACTCATTTATGTGAATTTTCAGACTATTTAGTATTTACTTTTTGTGAATGTCAAAAAAAATTATTACTTGAAAAAATATATTAAATAGATCAAATAATTTATTATTAAACAATAAAATTTGTTTAATGCATCAAATGTCTCAATTTAATTTTTTTGGATATTTATAATATCAATTATTGTAATCATTCATTAATAAAGTAATTATTGCATCATTATTGTGTCATAAATAAATTTAATTATTTAATGTCTAAAAATTATAAAATAAATACCATGTTGTTGGAAATATTTTTATCTTTATAATGAATATTTATAGTAGACTTTATAATTTTTATAACTCTCTATTAAAAATATTTTAGCTATTAAACATTGAATTTAAAAGTTTTAACTCTTCTTTAAATACAATAACAAACAATTTCCTAATCTAATCCAAGTGAAACAAAAGGATCATATTGTATTCCTAAGTTTTATTTTGGTCGAAAAAAAAATTATCAAATATAATTAGGACATGTTTTAGGGTAATTATAATATCATTTTTACATTTAATTACTCTATTTACTTTTAACCTTGGTAAATAAAATTCAAAAGTTACTATTCACCATAAATTATATATATCCTATTGAAAAAACTTTAATTACATATGTCAACTATGTCTCTTATATATTTGAAATTCAATTCCCATAAGCGGTAAAATTACATATTATGTAAACTTGTAAATGTGCCTAGAAGGTGGATAAAAGACGATAAAAAAATCTATAAAATTTTATACATATAATCATATTATAAAATTTCTAGAATGAATTAAATTGAACTAATATAGGTATTATATAACTATTTTTACTTCATAATTAATTTATATAGAAATAATAATATTTTAAATATATGTCGTCTTTAAACAATAACTTAGTGTTTTTCACTATTCATAAAAAAATGATGGTTTTCAAAAAAATACCAAAAATTACCCCTAAGCTAATTTTAATATTATGAAACAAAAAATGATGTCAATTTTAAAAAATTGAAAACATATTAGTTTCATTTTTTAATATAATATTAATTTCTTTTGTCAAGACCAGAATGCGGATTTTGAAGAAGTATAAACTATCAAAAGATTGACAAGTTTTTATGTACAATTTAATTGAGATATTAAAATAAATAAACTATATTATAATAAATGATAAAAATATAATATAATTATAATTTTATACTAATCAATTTCATAATTAATCACTATAAATTATTTCTATTAAAAAATTTGTTTTCAATTAAAATTTATTATTTGTCACTATTGAAAAAAATATGAAAGTATTCAGAAAAGTACAAAAAAAATCAATATAAATTTTTTTGTCCCACATATAAATATGAATTTAGTTTCATTAAATTTAATATATAAATGTGTTAAATATTATATTTAAAAAGGGTTCACAATTAAAATGTGGTAAAATTGAATTTCATTTTAAAAAAAACATTTTTATTTGAAAAAACAAATATTTTTATATTATGTCAAAGAAACAAAAATTATGGATTCGAAATTTATATGAAGTATATAAAATTCAAAATACAATAAATACCATTCATAACCACTTTTTAATGGCTAGTTTGTTAAGTCATGGTGCGCTCGAACATGGTGTTACATGTAGCACAAACAATTGAATTATATTAAAGAGATAACATACTATGTAATCATAGGGTGTTATATTATCCACACCTTAAATAAATTGAATACCCACAATTTTAAATTTTTCATTGTAAATAAAAGATTTAAAATATAAAAATCCATTATGGAAACCCCACATAGTAAATATGGTTAAAACAATTTAGTCTTAATAAGAGGGGAAGGGAAAAGAAAAAGAAACCTCCAAATTATGGTTTAGAAAATTATAAAATTTGTGGAAATTATAGACACAAAATTAGAGTAAAAACATAAATATTTATAGGGAGTGATTGAGGTTATCAATCACAAACATGCGAACAAAAAATGGAAACTTGAGGGCTTCAAAGCCATAAATTTATGATGAGATAAAATATCATTGGTTAAAAAAATCATAATGTATGATTATAATACATTTTTGGTTTAGATATCCATTACCTAATGTTTAAGAGTTAATTTCTTCGTATAATAAGATAAAAATACATGAATGGTAGTGTTCTACCCTTTAACTAATTTTTACCACAAATTCATCATTCACTCTAAAAGACAATAAAACTAAAAAATATTATATTTTCCATAATCGTATAGTGTTCCAAAAAAATGAATTTATTATTCTTCTGTTATATCCATTAAAAAATGTTAATTATACAATCCCGGACATCTTGTAGGCTAGTCATATGTGATGCATCTTTGTCTCCCTTCAGTTGTGGGTTCAAGTCACACGGACATGCCCTACATGAAGGGTTGTCATGGGACCTCTAAGTTTTACATTTTATAACAATCTAACAATAATATTAAGAAATTATAAAACCATAAAAATAGTATCCAATGTGAAACATAATTTATTCTAACATTTAGACTTATCCACTATATATATTTTCAAACTCACAATCCATAATTTGTAAGGATGGTTTCATAATATACATGTGAATACCATCATTGTGTATTCACTACAAATGAGGTAACGAAATTAATTAAAATAATCGTGTATTCTCTAAAAATAAGGTAATAAAATTAATTAGTTCCAAGATAGACAATAATATCCAATATAATTTCTCCAAATCAATCATCTCTTATTCCAAAATCAATATCTCGGTATCCATACCATATTTAAGTTTATCTTTCATTCAACCATGTGTTTTACCAAATGATTAACTTGCTATTGCATCACTTTTCTAGGTACCACACAATCTTATATCCTTAATGGTGTAGTAATATAGTATAGTCCTTATATAATCTATAATTATTATAATCAATTCATCATTAATACAACAATAAAATGTCATAATTCATTAATAACAACATAAGAACACTTGTCATTCCTCTTCATCTGCGGTAGTATCAAAACTTGATTATTATCCAATATCATCATTTTTTGTATTCTCTAATGATTGGGACCTTGATTTTCATATTGTCCAAACTCTATGAAAATGATGTATTGTACATTTAAATCCTTTTTATTACCCTTGAAATCATGTACTTGTGGTCCTTTTCTCCACAATTATAAAAAACTCCCATTCCCTTCAATCATTTATCAAGGTGATTCTTTCCATAGTTATCAAATATGAGAAAATAATTCTTTTCCTTATTCTCTATATCCATTTTTCTCTTTATCATCCTTTTCTTCTTGGGCATCCTTTCAAAACCATAAGACTCATTGAATTATCTACTTATCATATTAACATATGATACTATTTATTCATATGATGAGAATATGTGGGAGACTATTTCCATTATAAATCTTGTATTATGACCATGAATGATATGATCCCTTCTTACTCTTTGGATCTTCTGTATTGTTGGAATTCACATTCCTTCTACTGGGCACCATTGCTAAAAAATGGCATACAATTGGTTATTTTCTGAATCGTAATTCATAATTTAAACTTATAAAATACCTAACAAAAATTGAACTGTTTATGCATTTATTCCATATTTATAAAAAAAATTCTTTGAGGAGGTATTTACACATTAATCCTTCCTAATGGTTTTTAATGAAAATGTGAATTTTCCTATGCATATTCCCCAGTATTGTCATAACTAAATGTAAAGAAAGTCATGTTTTCGTGTACCAGGATACCCCGAGTCATGCCCAATACTCCTTGTCATATTTTTCACCTCTATATACATCTCTTCGAGAGCCACCTCTACCAGCTCATATCTAGACATCGATGTATTTCTGGGAATATTCACAAAATCTCAACATTACCAAAATACTAGGAAGTTCTTCTATACTAATCCTCAAAGAATAACATATGGTAATTGATCAACATCAGAGTTTCACTAAAAATATTTTCAAGTATTTTTCTAAACATTCTATACTACCAAATATAATACCATGACCCCGGTTACCTAGAGTCGGTGCTTAATTATAATACATTCACATGATTACAAGGAATCAAGTCTCGAAGTACAAATCACTTTAGCAGTCATGGGAAATAGATTAAATTTATGAATGTTACATTAGAATTTCTAAAATAAAACAAAACATAGATTTTTTTTTGAGAACCACATTATTCCCCAATCACAACCCTGCATATCAATCACTATACACTTCTTCGAATCCTGGGAAAAATAAAACATAAGAAAGGGGTGAGATCAGATGTTTGTAAGGATAAAAACGCAGCTGATTCTATCATAAATAAGCATAAACATTTAAGGAAATGTATAAAACTAAAACAAACCCCCTTTAACGTAAGCATCAATATTATATGGAAAAGTTAAATCAAATAATTCCATTTACATATTCACATGGATATTCTACAAGTCGAATAATCACATGTAATATCAATAGATAATTTCATAATGATGGAATTCATAATTTTGGACATCAAAACCATATAGTCAAGGCCTCATTCCAAGACTACAAATAAGATTTTGTTAAGATATTGTTACAAGACACTAGTTTGTCTCATGAGACCTACATATTCATCAAGGGACTATACCAGGCTCCACCCATCACATTCTACATCCAATGCATTCTTCATATGAAATGGTTGAATCATCAAACATACATTATTTTTAAAACTAGCATACGAAGTGTTAATACATGAACCATAAACCATAAATGGAATAAAAATATCACATTCATAGTAAAAAATATCATAACTTATAAAATATAATATGGATGATTGTATTATTGTAAACCAATCTTAATCAATAATAACATCCACTAATGTATGTTGACATATCTTAAAATAATTAATAGGACACTTTCAAGGAAATACCCCTTTCCATGAAATCATTTAAAAGTAACATATTTTATAATGGATTTCATTTGAAATATATTTTTTAATCATAGTGTACCATATCAATTTGGAAATTTTGAATGAAATTAACCCTTTAAAATAATCATGACTACGTAAATAAATCGTTAAAATCATATTCAAAACACGGACATTAATAAAAATATTTTGAAAAATATATTATAAAAAACATTTAAAATAATGATCTGCTTAAATATTCCCTTCCATAAAACATTAAATACTACTTTTTAAAAAAATTTAATGAAACATTTAAATAGATAATAAATATTTCCCAGTATATATGTAATGAAAAACAATCACAGATAATAATGAGATTGATTAAATAACCCTTACCTAGTACTTTCTTCTGGTCAAGGGTACCTTTAACCTCTTATATAATGACCATAGTATTTTATTAAATTATACCAGAAACGTATTCATCATTATGATATCAAACATTATTAATTTATGTCTTTTTACTACCCATTTTATAATAATTTATATGTCAAAATAATATTTCGAGTAATAATCGGTTTCTCTATCTTACATGTGTTAACTTGTTATTCAGGATATTATCACTTATATCATGATTTAATTGCTTCCAAAATATAAATCATTATTTATGTATAATATATATTCAGAATATAAATATATATAATAAATAGATATATGAAATGGAAAACATCCTTTATGAAGACAGTAGGTCGTACAACAGTATAAACATTGTTTCTATATTCATATATTGTTGAAAGGACGTAAGTGAATGATATATAGGTAAATATATATATATATATAGGAATTATTATTTCATATATTACCTACTTATTTATAATACATATTTTTTATAATCGTCGTTGAATGGGGAATGTGGAAATTAATCTCATCGTGTCGTGGAGATAGTAAGACGTACGTATGCATGAGTGATGATATCAAACTATTGATGATGAAATTGTATGTAATGGAATGTTATATTATATATAAATAATTATTAACATGATATATTTAATATTTATATCAATTATACTCATTATTATACCCATCCAAATAATGAAGTGTTGAAATACAAACTACACCACGATGTGGAGATGGTAAGCCATACGTACACCGGTACGATGACATTGTCATTCATATGATGGTTAGATTATTGAATATGGTTGTAAAATATTTATAATAAATCAATTTTTTAATATGATTCTAGAGTTTTAATTTTATTATGGAATAAATAATATTAAGGGGAAGTTGGAGAAGAAATTAACTTTGAAACAGGTGACGAAGAAATTACCTGTTCTTTGGGTTCTTCTATTTGATTTGGTCAAAAGGGCTCTTTAGGTTGGATTCTGATAAAAGTATTTACTCTAGGATGAATTGAGGGTAGTTGGGATGATATTGGATCTGGGGTTGGCCAATCAAAATTCCATTGGAGGTGTCATTTTGAGAGATGGGGAAGTACCCTTTTATATGAGAGGTGAGGGTCACAAATGGAAAATATTGAAATATTATTTTACTATTAAATAAATTTCTATTTATAACGGGTCCAAATTGATTTATATCAAGGATAAGGAGTGGATGAGACGAAATCTACTCTACCAATAGGTTTTAGACATGATTAGTACACCATATTAACCATATCATGTAAATTTAACTCTTAGTTAAATTGTTTATCTTTATCAATGTCGTCTTCTATTTTTATATTACATGGTTAATAAACATAAAATAAAATAACAATATATCATAAAGATGATAATTTATTACATATATATCATTACATATTACTTTTTTTCCAATCCATCGATTTTTAGGAATATTATGTCATTTAATGTATAGTAATTTTTTTAAATACACTTATATGTCAATTTTGACACTATTTTGTTTTTAGTTTTCATGAATTTCTAAAAAACATGATTACTTCAATTAAAGTGCATTAAATACACCCTAAAATGTCATATTAACCTATTAAATTTATTCAATGCAGTAAAAGTCTTAATTTACATTTATTTGGATATTTATAATATCAATTATTTTAATCACTCATTAATAAGGTAATGATTATGACATCATTGTGTCATAAAGAAATTTATTTATTTAATACCTAAAAATTATAAATTAAATAACAGGATGTATAAAATATTTTTATGTTTCTAATTAAAAATTATATTCTAATTTATCTTATATTTAACCGTATATTAAAAATTGTTTATTTATTAATTTGTGAATTTAACACTTTTAACTCTTCCTTAAATAAAATAATAATAAATGTCCTAATCTAAATGACATAAAAAAATTATCATATAATATTCTTAAGGTTTATATTTGTGTAAATACACTTATATAAAATAATTAAGACATGTGTAAAACTAATTATAATATCATTGTTACCCTTAATTACCCTATTTTATTTTAACCATTGTAAACAAAATTTAAAATTTATTATTCCTCAAAAAATAGTTTAATTTTATTAAACCATATTATACATATTTAATTATACAATGTCTCTCAAAATTTTTAAATTAAATTCACATATGGAGTGGTATTACTTTTTATAAAAACTTGCAAATGTGCCTAATAGGTGGGTAAAAGACGTTAAAAAATTCCATAAAATTTTGTACATCTAATATTATAATAAAATGACTAATATGAATTAATTGAAACACATATAGTTAGTTTGAATCTATTTTGACTTCAAAATAAATTTAAATAAAAATAATTATTATTTAAATAAAAGTAGGTTTTAAATAATAACGTTGGGTTTTTCAATATCCATAAAAACCTGAATGTTTTGAGAAAATACAAAAAAAATCTACATAAGTTAATTTTTCTATTTCGAATCCAAAAATAATTTCTATTTTACCAAATTATAAACATATGAGTTTCAATAATTAATTTAAAAATATTTCCGGTTGTCAAAACTAGAATGCAGTTTTTTATGAAGTAAAAACAATCAAAAGATTGAAATGTGTTTTTGTACAATATAAATGTTAAATAATATCCAATGACCTAAATTATATTTAATGATAATAATATATTTTAATTATACATTAAAACCACTAAAATAAATAATTTAATATTATATATTATTTTGATTAAAAATGTTGTTTTCAATAAAAATTTATTATTTTTTACTATTCATAAAAATATAAAAGATATCAAGAAAGTACCAATATATTATGTCGACTAAAATTTTAGGTCCCGCTTCAAAAGAAGAATTTAAATTCATTAAATTTAATATTTAACAGTTTCATATATAATATTTAAAAAGTGTTCACTATTAAAAGGATGTAAAATTGTATTTTTTTAAAAATACTTCTTTTATCTGAAAAAATGAATTTGTTCATATATTATGTCTAAGAAACACATAATATGAATTTTAAAATTATATGGAGCATTTAAAATAAAAAATTCAGTTAATACTATTCATAACTGCCTTTTGAACAACTAGTTTGTTATGTCATGATGCGCTTGAACTTGGTGTTGAGTGCTACACAAACAATTCAGTTACTTTAAACGAACAATGTACTATGAAATATTGGTGTCTTATATTCTCTACTCCTTCAATAAATTGAATCCTAATAATTTTAAATTGTTCTTTGAAAATAAAAGATTTAAAATAAAAAATAGCTTTGTGGAAACCCCACATCGGTAATAGGGTAAATAAATTTAATCTTAATAAGAGGGAAATGGAAATGTAAAAGTCACCTCAAAATTATGGTGAAAATATGGGAATTTGGGGGAAATTATAGACACCTAGTTGGAGGAAAATTTTATATATTTATAGTGAGTAATTGAGGTCCCCAGTCACTGGAAACTGAACAATAAATGGAATATTGAGGGCTTCAATGCCATAAATTTATGATGAGTTAAAATATAATCGGTTCAACCAAATATAAAGTACTAGGATAACTAATTTTTTGTTTTGAGATCATTTCCAAAATTTTTATGAAAAAATTTCTTGTATAATAAGAAAAAAAAGAAATGACAAAAAGAGTTCCATCCTTTATGTAATTTCTACCAAAAACTCATATTTCACTCCAAAAGATAATAAAACTCAAAAATATTATATTTATCCTAATTATAAAAGGTTAAAAAATTGTATTTATAATTCATATGTAAACCTTTTAAAAGAACTACTTTATACAATCCCACACATCACACAGGCCAGTGGTAGGTGATTCAGCCACGTCACCCTTCACTTGTGGGTTCTAGTTTCCCAGATTTCCCATACGCGACGAGTTGTTGACTGACCTCGATGTTATAATTTTTATAAAAATCCAAAAATAATGTCAAAAAATTATTTTACATTAACAATAGTATAAAATTTCAATATTAATTCATTCTAGCATTTATACTTATCCACAATACTTATTTCTGCACCCACAGTCCAAAATATATAAGGAAGGATGCATAATATACATGTTAATACCTTCATAGTTTATTCTCCTTAAATGTGGTAATAAAATTAATTACCATACATCCATATTTGAATATGTATTTACTTCTTTATTCTTTCTCTAAATCATAAAATACTAGATATATTATTTGAATCCAAAATTGTAGTAATCTTAAACAACGATGGAATAAACAAACCATTAATTAGTTCCATGAAAGTCAATAATATCAAATATAATTTATCCAAATCAATAATCACTTGTCACAAAATAAATACATCGGTATCACGAACATATTAAGGATTATCTTTCCTTAAACAATGTATTTTACAAAAATATTTAAATTCTAGTGATTCACTTTTCATTATATCACACTATCTCAAATCCTTAATGAAATAGTAGTGCAAAAAAATCCTTATATACTCCATAATTCATATAACTAGTACATCGTTGATACAACACTCATATGGCATATCTCATTAATAACAACATAAGAACACTAGTCATTCCTCTGCATCTACAGTAGTATAATAATTTAAATATTATCTAGAAACATCATTTGAAGTATACTATGATGATTGGGACATTGATTTGTGTGGTGCGCCAACTCCTTGTAGATGAAGCATTGTATATTTAAAAAAAATTCTTACCCTTGCCATCACGTACATGGTGTCCTTTTTCTATACACATATAACAAACTCTCATTCCCTTCAAGAATTATCCAAGGTGATTCCTTCCATGTTTATCAAATATTTGAATATTCTTTATTCCCCATTATTCCATTAATCCATATTTATCTCCACCATCCTTTTCTTATCTAGCTTCCCTTCAAATCTATAGGACTCAGAGAATTTTTTACATATCGTATTAACACATGATACAATTTCTTCACATGATGATAATATGCGGGAAACTTTTTCCCTTTTAAATTTTTCCTTAAGACCATGAAAGATATGATCCTTTTTAATCTTTGAATCATAATGATTGTTGGATTTCACATTCCTTCTACTATGAACAATTTATAAATAATAGAATACACTATGTTAGTTTATGAATCATAATTCATAATTTTTATATTTTAAAATACCTAACATAAATTGAACAGTTTATGCATATAATCCATAATCATAAAAAATTGTTTTCATTGAGAAGGTACTTAATCATAAATATTTGATAATGGTTTTCAATGAAAATTTTAATTATCCTAAGAATATCCCTTGGGAATGTCATAACGAAGAATGTAGCAAGGCCCATTGTAATGTACCAGGATAACCCAGGTCAAGCCCAAATATCCTGGTCAGATTAAACAATTTTATGTACATATGATCCAGAGCTGCCTCTATCTGATCATATTCAAACATGGATGTATTTTTTGTAAGATTCAACAAAGCTCTACATTACCAACATACTAGGAAGTTAATCTATACCAATCCTAAAATTATATCTTAGTGTACTGTTTCAACATTAGAGTTTTTTTAATTCTATTTCCATTGATGTTTCTAAACTTCCTCTGACTCAAACTGTAACACCTCAACCAATGTAACCCAGAGTCTGTGCATTATTTTAATACATTGGCATGATTAAAAGGAATCATGTCCCAATGTACCAATCATTTTAGCAGTCTTGGGAAATATATTACAGATATGAACATTACATTAAAATTTCTAAACTAAAACACAACATAAATAATCCTTTGAGAGTTCCAATATTCCTCTAACTTATCCCTTCACATCATTCATAATACACTTCTTCACATCATGGGGAAAATAAAACATATGAAAGTGGTGAGCTCAAATGCTCAGTATGGATATAAATATAGTGGAAACTATAATAAATAAGTATTAACATTTAAGGAAATTTGTAATATTAATAACAGAATTTTAAACATATATATTCACTTAATATGGTAAAGATAACTCAAATAATTCCATTTACTTCATCACATGGATATTGGACCAGTCTAATAATCACAAGTAATATCAATAGCTAATTTCATAATGATGGAATGCCTAATGATAGACATCATAATCATATACTCAAGGCATATGTCCAAGGCTACAATAACTATTTTTTCATTGACTTGTAACAAGACACTAGTTTCTCTCATGAGACCAACCGATGCATCGAGGAGCTATAACATGCTCCACCCATCTCTTACTATGTCCAATGAATTTATCATATGAGAAGGTAGAAACAAAAAATAAACATTCTTATTAAAACTAGCATATGAAATGTTAATACACTTACCAGAAACCATGAATAATACAAAAATAACACATCCACAGTAAAATATATCACAACTGATTCAATATAATATGGATGATTTTACTATAGTAAACCAAACTCAAACAAGAATAATATCTTATAATGTATGTTGAAATAGTTTAAAATAATCAATAAAACTCTTTTAGAGAAATTCCAATTTTTAAGAAATCATTTAAAAGTTAAAAAAATTAATAATGAATCCATTTAAAATATATTTTTGAATCTATGTGACCCATTATACAATGAAGCATTTGAAAGAAAATCAAAACATTAAAACAATCATGTCTTGGTAAATAAATCTTCTTAAATCATTTTCAAAACATGGACATTAATTAATATATTTAGAAAATTAAATCTTCCATGTAATTTAAAATGGTGATCTAGTTAAAGAGTATCTTCCATAAAACCATTAAATATTACTTTCAAAAACATTTTAAGGAACACTGACATAGATTTTAAATATGTCTCAATATATACTTATAGATAAACAATCTCAGATAATAATGAGATTGAGGAAATAACCATTACCTGGTACTTTCCTTTGGTCGAGGGTATGTTTAACAAATTTTATAATCACCATATTATGATATTACATTATAAAATAATTGTTTCATATTTATGATTTAATTTTTAATTCATTTATGTCTTTATACTACCAATTTATTAAGAATTTCTATGATAAAATAATATTTTGGATAATAAGCGTTTTTTATCATAAATGTGTTAACTTGTTATTCTTGATCGTATCCCTTCTATCATGATTTAATTTCATCCAGAATAGAAAACATTATTAATTTATCATATATATTCATAATATAAATATGTATAATTGATACATATATGAAATATAAAACATCGTTTGTCGAGATGGTTGGACGTACGCACGCAAAAACATTGTTTCCATTTTTATATCGTATTGAACGGAAGTCAGTGAAAGATATATATGTTTATTGATATATATATATATTTACATTATAATTATTATGTAATATATTAAATACTTATTAATAATATATATTTTTATAATCATTTTTTATGGTAAACCTGGAAATGAATCTCATCACGTCCTGGAGAAGTAAGTCGTACATACGCACAAGCGACGATATCATACTATTGATGGTCAAAAAGTATGTAACTTGTTGGTATATTATATATAAATAATTATTAAAATGTTATATTTATTATTTTATCAATTATATTCATTATTATACCCATCCAAATAATGAAGTGTTGAATAACAAACTACACCATGACATGGAGACGGTAAGATGAATGTACGCACGTATGGTGAGTTTTAAATTAATAGGATTGATAAAATAATGAATATTATTGTACCATATTAATAATAACATCTCAGTATATATAATTTACTATATTAATTATTTTAGTATGGAAAAAATAGAAGAAAGAGGATGTTGAAAAAGAAAAGAACATTGATAGAGGTGATGATTTAATTACCTCTTCTTAAGGATCTTTATTTTGATTTGATCAAAATGGCTCCTTAGGATGGATTATAATCAAAGTAATTCCTCTAGGAATATTTGAGAGTTGTTGAGAGGATATTTGATCTTGGGTTTCATTGATCCAAGAGGCTATGGAGGTGCAATTTTTAGAGAAGGGGACGTACCGGTTTATAAGAGAGGTGAAGGTCGCATTAGAGAAAGATTGAAATATTATCTTATTATAAAATCAATTTTCGGTTTATAATAGAACCAAATGGATTTATTAATATGATAAAGTGGTTATGGGTCGAAATCCTCACATCCAATAGGTTTTATGCAAGTTTTGGTCACCATATTAACCTTATCCTTTATAATTAACTCTCAGTTAAATAATCTAACTTTTACATTGTCTTCTTCTATTTTTATATTACATTGTTAATAAACAAACTATAAAATTCCAAAAGAACCTGAAGTGGTTAATTAATTACATATCTATTATTATATAAGTCTTTTGGCTAAATCTTATATTATTATGAAAATTATATCATTTATTAATATTGTAGTTGTTTTAAAAAATCATTGATGTTAATTTTGAAAATATTTTGTATTTTGATTTTCTAAAAGTCAAAAAACTTGATTAATTCTAAATAATACATTAAATTGAACATAATATGTCATATTAACCAAAACAAAATATTTGTAATTCAAAAAAAGTCTCAATTTACATTTATTTTTATATTTGTAATATTAATTTTTTAATCATTCATTAATAAGATAATAAATGCATCATCCGTCTGTGATAAATAAATTTCTTTATATAATGTAAAAAAAATTTAAATAAAAATCCATGAAGATGGAAATATGTTTATCTTTCTAATGAATATTTATAGTCTAGTTTTTCATATGTATAATCATATATTAAAAATGGGGAAGTTACTAAACAATGAATTTGACAATTTTAACACTTATTTAAAGAAAATAATTACAAATGGCCTAATATAATTCCAGTGGAGCAAAAGTATCATATATTTTCCCTAAGGTATATTATGGTAGAAATACAATTATCCAATATAATAATGACACATGTTATGGTAATTATAATATAATTTATACCTTTTATTGACCTATTTACATTTAATCGTTGTAAACAAAATTCAAACGTTATTATTCCTCCAAAATTATTTTCATCCTATTAGACAATATTTTATATAATTATGTCAACTGTGTCTCTCGTATTTTAGAAAATCAATTCACAGTACTGGAAAAATTACGTTTTATGTAAATATGAAAATGTACCTAGAAGGTGGGTAAAAGTCATTAAAAAATTTAATAAAATTATATACAACTAATCTTATTATAAAATGACTCCAATTACTTAAAGTTATCTAATATAGATATAAGTTGAATTGAATAATTTTAAATTTATTCTCGTTTTCAAAACCATAAATTAAGTTTTTGAGAAGTAAAAACAATCAAATGATTGAGATGAGATTATGTACAATATAAATGTTAAATAACATCCAATGACCAAAATTATATTAAATTATAAAAATATAATCAAATTATTAATTAAAACCATGGAAAAGCATAATTTAACACTATAAATTATTTCGATTAAAAATTTTGTTTTCAATTAAAATTTACTATTTTTCAATATTGATAAAAATATAAAAGTTATAAGAAAGGTATATAAAATTTATCCAAAAAATATTATTATGTCTCAATTAAAAATAATAATTTAATTTTATTAAATTGAATACATAAAAGTGTCAAATATTATATTTAAAAGGGTTCTCCATTAAAGAGTGGTAAAATTGCTTTTTTAAAAAATATATTTTTTATCTGAAAAATGATTTTTTCATATATTATGACTAAGAAACATATTATATGGTTTATAAAAATATATTGAGTATATAAAATTCAAAATCATGTTAATAATATTCATAAATTCTTTTTGAACAACTTTTTTGGTAAGTCATGGTGGGCTCAAACTCGGTGTTGAGTGTAGCACAAAATATTGAATTACATTAAAGATATAATGTACTATGAAATATTTGGGGGGGGTTACATTCTTACATCCTTTAAAAAATTACTTCTTCACAATTTGAAATTTTTCTTTTGAAAATAAAATATTTAAAATAGAAAATACATATGTGGAAAACCTACATCAGAAATAGGGTTGATAAATTTAGTCATTATAATAGGTAAAGGTAAATGAAAATGTCACCACCAAATTACAGTTTCGAATAAGATAACATTGGTGGAAGTTATAAGAACATTATTGGAGGAAAAACGTAAATATTTAGAGGGAGGTATTGTGATCATCTATCACCAAAAAGTGAAAAATAAATGGATAGTTGAAGGCTTCAAAGCCATAAATTTATGATGACTTATCATATCATAGGTTCAAAAAAAACCTAAGGTATTAGGATAACACATTTTTTGTTCTGAGATCCTATAACTAATGTTTAAAAATTAATTTCATCATAGAATAAGAAAAAATATACTTGACAAGTGGAGTTCCATCCTTTAACTAATTTCTACAACAAACTCATCTTTCACTCTAAAAGATAATATAACTCAAAAATATTATATTTATACTAATTTTATAGGGTTCCAAAAAAATTAATTTATAATTCATTTGTATGACCTTTTATAAGAATACATTATACAATCTAGGACATCATGTATGCCAGTGGTGGGTGATGCACCCTTATCACCCTTTGGTTGCGGGTTCAAGTCTAGCGGCATTTCTAGACACGATGGGTTGTCGTTCGACCTCAAGGTTGTCCTTTTTATAACAATAAATAATAAATTTAATAAAATAATTAACCATATCAATAATATCTAATTTCAATCTAAATCCATTACAACCTTTAGACTTATCAAAAAAACTTCCATCAGATATCAAAATCCAAAATTAATAAGAAAGGTTACATAATATACATGTTAAAACCTACATCATGTATTATCTTAATATGTGGTAATAAAATAAATTACCATAAAAACATTTTTGAATATGTATTTACTTATTTAATTCTTCAGTAAATCATATAACACTGTGTATACTTATTAAATATAAAAATTATTTAATCTGCAACAATTATGGAATAAAAAATCCAAAAATTAGTTTCAAGGTAGTCAATAATATCCACTATAATTTATCAAAATCCATCATCTCTTATTCCAAAATAATTACCTCGTTATCAAGACCATTTTAAGGTTTATGTTTAAAGTATCCATGTATTTTAAAAAATTATTTACATGTTATGGAGTCACATTTCAAGGTATCACAACATCTCAAATCCTTAATTAAATAGCAATATAGTTCAATCCTTATATACTCCATAATTATTTTAACCATTACAACATTGATACAATAATCAAATTACATAATTCATGAATAACAACATAATAACACTAGTCATTACACTTTATCTACGGTAGTAACAGAACATGATTATTATCCAACAACATCATTTACAGTATACTTTGATGATTGGTACATTGATTTGCATAGTGTCTCAACTCTTTATAGATATATTATTGTACATTTGAAAAAAAAAATGTACCCATCAAATCACATTCTTGGAGTCATTTTTCTCCATACTTATGAAAACACCCATTCCCTTAAACCATTTACCATGGTGTCTTTTCTGCTATTATCACATATATGAAAATCCTTCTTTCCTTTTTTCCCATTATAAATCATTCACTATATCTAATTTTCTTCTCTAGCTTCCCTTCAATGTTGTAGGACACATAGAATTCTTTATTTATCTTATTAACACATGATATTATTTCTCAATATGATAATAATAAAAGGGAGACTATTTACCTTCTAAATGTTGTCTTAAGACCATGAAATATATGATCCTTATTACTATTTGGATCATGTTTATTGTTGGAGTTACCATTCTTTCAACTGGGCGTCATTTCTAAACAATGGCATACACTATGTTAGTTTTAGAATCATAATTCATAATTTCAAACCTGTAAAATACCTAACATAAATTGAATAGTTTATGCATATAATCCGTTATCAAAAAATAATGCTTATGAAGAGTTTTTTACTAATAAATCATTCATTATGGTTTGTAATGAAAATGAGAATTATCCTAAGAATATCCCCTGGGAGTATCCTAAACAAGAGTGCAGCATATCCCGTTTTCCAGTACTAGGATACCTTAGGTCAAGCCCAAAACTCATTGTCAGAGTTTTCACTCCTTGGTTCATCTGTTTTAGAGCTTCCTCTACCTACTCATATCCAAACATGGATGTATTTCTTGGAAAATTCCCAAAATCTCTATATAACCAAAATTATAGTAAGTTATTCTATACTAATCCTCAATGTATCTCTTAGGGTAATGTTACTGAAGTGCACTGTGTGGCATTTGTTGTCAATGAGGTATGTTGTTGTCAAGGAATGAATGGATGGATGTCAAGGAGTTTCAATATGTTAATGACAATGGTTGTGATGGTGATGGTGATGAATGGAGAATGGCCATGGTACTAAGATGCATGTCACTTAGGAGATTCACTAAGTGACATAGGATGTTGTGGTTGAAACATTCTCTATGTATATCAGACGATTGTAGAACTGATCTTTATGTGTCGATACTTGTATCAAGGTGATACTAAGTTACAACACTTCAAGAATGAATGATGATGGAGCATCATTATATCTGATGATTGATGAGCTGATCTTAAAGTTCCAAGAACTTGTATCAACTAGATACAATGTCACAACATTGTTTGAAGACCATGCATTGTACTGACAATGCATGAGGAGATGAAGTGATCCATCCACAATCACTAAGTGGATGAAGTGGTGCTAATAAAGTCCATGTACTATTTCTTAGTGCATGTGAATTAGAAGAAGAACCAATTTGATCTCTGATTAGATCAATGAAGAACATTGAAGAATCTATTTGATTAAGGAGCTCGGTTGATGAAGAAAACCCTTTGGGAATTTTACATTCTATGTATTGAGTATATGTGAGGAGGATTGAGGAATTCCTAAGAAGAAGAGATGAGAAGAATAGGAAGAGGAAGAATGGCTTAGAAGAAGAAGAAGTGGCATTTGGCATTTGGAATTTGGTACTTAGTAACTTTGTTTTTACACAAAGTCTAGGTTCTACACTTAAGCAAAAAATTAAGCCACCAAGGGTCAGCCTTAAGGGTTCAACCCAAGGCACATGTGGGACAAAGTCACCACGCCCATGGGGATCCCATGGGGCCAGCCCAAGAGGAGGTCGGGGCCGTGTATAAGCCCCGGGGGCCACGCAGGGGATCAGGCCTGCGCAGCAGGGGCGCGAGGAGCGCGCCCGTGACAAGCATAGGGGGCACCATTAGCGCGCCCGAGTGGCAGGAGTGGGCGCAAGAGTGCGCCTGCAGAGAGAACATGGTGCGGGGAGGCACCGTGGAGGTTGGAAGTTCAATCGAGGGGTTGCGGCAGGAGCTGGGTGATAAACCGCGGAAAAAACGCGCTCCTTTTCGATGTGGGACTCGGGATTTTGCCGCAGAGCAAATCGTGGCCATCCATCTGATCTCGCGGACGATCTGTGCCGCACATCTCATCGCGCCACTCCCGTTCAGATCCAGGCCATTGATGATCTTTTGAACGCCGCATCCGACGGCTCCGAGGCGTCTCCTTCCTCGAGCTCAGCCGAAGGCCACCCGACGTCCCCGCAGAACCAGGCGCCATCCGAGCAACGTATTTCGAGTTCCCGGCCACCATTGAAGGAGCTGAAGTGTCCTTTGTGATAGTCTGAGCCTACTGATCACATTCATGCTTAAAAATACATTTGCATGAAATGTATGAAAATTGGAGTTCGGTCGAGGCAATAGAATGTGCCGAGGCCATGTGGAGTTCGTGTTTTGCATGGGATAGAAGAGAAGAGGTCGTGCATGCGTTCTAAGTCGCATGCACGTAGAGAAAAATAAAAATGGAACCCGCGTTTGACAGAAAGATAAAAATCAAGATTTTGAAGATTTTAAAAGCCCGAAAATCTCGGGGATTCAAGATATCTCACGCGGAAGATGTTGCACCGCCTCTGCCTATAAAAGGAGAGCCCGAGGAGATGGTTGTGCTGGCTGAATTTTTGAGGAGTCCCATGAGAAGCACTCTGTTCCTCGCGAAGTCGAAGCCCCACACAGCACCCTGCGCGGCAGTGAAGCCCGGAGCACCCCTTGCTCCGTTTGGTTCCTTTTGCGCACTTATTGCGCGAAGGAAGAGTTAGGGAGTCCCCTGCGCGATAGGAAGACCCATGGCCGCATCCTTGCGCGCCCGTGGTTTCATCCCTCTCTGCCTGCGGACTTACGCGGCAGGAGGTGTTTTCATGGCCGCTTGTGCCCTTGCACTTGTGCGCCCACAGTGGTGTTGCACCCTGTGCGCTTGTGGTCTTTGAACCCTGCGCGGCAGAAGCCACCCAAGAGCCTTGCGCGCCTTGAAACCTTGTGACCTTGCGCGGCTTGCACCCATTGAACCCTGCGCGGCAGTGGATAAGAGGAGAAGCACACGGGCAGTGTGTGTGCTAAGTGGAAAGACACACCTGCAGGTTGTGTGCTTAAACAAAAGAGGAAGGCCGAGACTATACCTTGTGTGTGAACCAAGTGGAGACCACACCAAGTGTGTGTACAAAGTGGAAGAGCAAACCTTGTGTATGTGTGCAAGAAGTTAAGAGAAGGCCAATGGCAAAGAAGAACACTTTGAGTGTGTGTGGGAAAACAAGAACAAATGATGGCCGAACCTAGTGTGTGTGAACTAAGTGATAGTGAACACACTTAGAAGAAGGAAGAAGTGGAAGACTCTCACACTAAAGTATAACACACATTTATGTGTGTAATCAAAAGGAATTAAGTGTGTGAAGGAAGTGAGAAGGTGTGTGCTAAAAATAATTACACCCTTTTAGGGTTTACTGCACCAAGAGAAGAAAAGGAGAGTGCATGCTTGCATGCATGCACATGCACACGTGAACAAAGTCAAATCAGGTTGTGTGCATCTAAGTTGTCCAAGACCAGAAGATCTTGAAGAAATTGAGAAGCCATGAAGTCAGTGCATGAGGATGAAGAGATTCCATGCACTCAGTGCATGAAGATGATTTGAAGTGAGACTGGACCAGACTGAAGTTAAAGATATCAGTTGTCTGAGTATTCAGTAGTTGAAGAGAGAAGCCAGGCCATCCTTAGAAGAAGGTGATAAAGCATGAGCAAGACGAGAAGACCTGATCATCACAAGTGATCAGAGGTACATAGCAAGGCCAGCAGTCTTTATCCCAGGCTGCTGAAGATACTTGAAGAAGCTTAAAGTGAAGAAGAGCTACTCGTGAGACTCAAGGAGCCAAGAGAAGACCCTGTGGGACTCAGGGAGAAGAAGTCTTCATTGGGATTCTGGAGCAGGCCAGTGGGACTCTGGTAACACTGTGGGACGCAGTATAAAGACCCTCCTGTGGGACTCAGGAGAGATACAGTGGGATGTTGTATCGACCATTGTAATTCTAACAAGTTATAATGGAGAAACCATGTTGGGGCGTATAACTAACATGGCAAGGACGTAGGCCTTTTGTGCCGAACCTTGTAAATCTGTGTGTCTTGTGCCTTTAGATTTACTTCATCATTCGAGGAAAGGATGAGAGATACAAGAAGAGTGGATCGAGGCCTTAACAAGCCATAGAGGTTTAATTGATTAAGAATCAATTAGTAAAAAGTTTTAAAGGATCACTGATTCACCCCCTCCCCCTCTCAGTGATTCACACCGATCTTGGCACTTCAATTGGTATCAGAGCGAAGGTTACCTCTGAAAGATCCATGGGATTCTTTATGAAGCGCAGATTTGAGGAAATGAGCGACCATCCTCAAATGGAGATATCTGCCAAGACTCAGAGAAATAGAAAGAAGAAACAGGCCAAGAAGATGAAGAAAGCATGTCCTAGCTGTGATGAAGTTGAAACAATGAATGATCTTCAAAATGCAATCGAATATCTTCAGATGAAAGTCCCCAAGGAAGTGGCAATGTGTATAGCTACATGCATCCTTGATCTTCAAGAAGAAAAATCACAGTTAGAAGAAGAAGCCAATGCAATGGAAGATCAATTGGCAAAAAGGTTTGGCATAACCAACACTCTCAGAAAGTTGGTGAAGGATAAAGATGAAACCGTTTCTCTTTTCAATGAAAGATATAAAGACACTGCTGAAGAATTGCAAAGAAGCCTTTCTGAGAATGAAATCTTTATGATAATGATCAAAGAAGTTTTCCATGCACTGGAGAAGTTGCACAATGTTTCAATGAATGTCAGAGATTCTCAACTTGAAGACAAAGTAAACAGGGTAAAGGATCTTGACAATTCATTACAAGAAATGAAGAAGATGAATGAAGGCCAGTTAGAACAGCTGAAAGAAAATTGGGAAGGAAGGATAAGAACTGTTGAGGATGAGAAGAACTCCCTTAACATGAAATTCTTAGAACTAGAGGTGATATTGAAAAATCTGCAATCACCCAAAGCTGAATACTCCCAGTCAGCTCAATGTAGAAATGTTGCTACACAAGTGTGCATTGAGAAGGATGATTCCAAAAGAAGGACATCCTCTAATAAAAGGGCAACATCTTCTAAAAGGAAGGTACCATCCATCCCATCTTGTACTAATGCTTCTAATTGTGTTTCCACAAAAAGTGAAGGATGGAAGAATAATTCCAAACAAGTATGGATGAAGACAATGAAGAAAGAATGCTCTCCTGAAACAACACAACAAGTCAAGAAAAGTACCAAAAAATCAGAAGGACTGAAGAGGTCATGATTTGTGGGTCAGTCTTGGTGTTGTGATAAGTATGGGCACTGTGCAAAGGATTGCTGGCACAATCCACTGAATGTCAAAGCACAAAGCAAGCCCATGCCAAGGGGGAGCAAGCCAAAGGAAAAGAAGCAACATCCACAGGTCCAGAGACATCTGTTTACTGCTAACAGATTTGGATTGCTTGATAACATCTGGGATGTGTGCAAAAGTGGTCAAAAAGATACATGTCAATCTCCAACTGTATCTAGAGCTATAAAGAAGAGAAGATCACTGAACCTGGCTAAAATGGAATCCTTGGGAAGCAAGAAGAAAGTTGAAGATGCTCCCAAGAAGGTTTTGAAAAAGGAAAAGAAGTCCTTGGAGTCTAAATCCAAGAAGGGTGATGCATCCAGAAGGACCACCAAGAAGACATGCTTCTACTGTGGAAAGAAAGGTCATACCATGGATCTTTGTGAACAATCCATGGAATTGAATAGAAGAAGACTGGACTCAAAAAGACAATCAATCTAGAAGAAGCAGAAGGGATTGATTGAAAACAAGTTGCCTAAGAAAGGTATCTTGAAAGCATCAAAAGAACCATGTGGAACTTCCAGAACTGAGGCCACACTGCCAAGTGACTAACTAGTCATATGGCCAAATCAGTTGCAACTTGCCAAAGATCTACAAAGAGCTAAAGATAAAGTTCTGGCAATTGCTAAGGAAAAAGGGAAGAAGAAGATTTCACATGAAGATGTATTGATATCCACACCAGCACAAACATCATTGAAGATCAAATGTGCAAGTGTGAAGAATGGTGAAAATGGGACATCTCGGTTGAGAGAATCTTCTCAACCTTGTTGTTCACATTGATGAACCAAGGAGGTTCCATCTTATTCCCTAATCACTTGTATTTACATGTGTTAACATTACAAGGAATTGAAGATGATGATCATTCTCAACTGGAGGATGGTTTGGAAATAATGGAGTGCACCCCTTAAGGGGGAGCCAATCTGGAGAAGATGGTATTCTAAGATTTAATACCATCTTGAGAAAAGATGAAGGTGTTCCAATCATACTTTCATCCCTTGTTTCTTAATTGTATTCATCATGACAATTAAGGGGGAGTATTGATTGAAGACAAATGAATGAAAGGGAGAGCTTTATCTTTGCACCTGAACTTTTTGACGTGTTTGGTGAAGTATGTGTAGGATTTAGCAATTCATTGATATATCTGAAAAATTTCAAACCCCTGAAGCATGATCTCACATGTACATTGAATGTTTGATAGAATTGAGTTCCTTGGTTACATCACTATTGTTTTCTACACCGGGTTAGCCCAAGTAGACTTAGAGATGATTTACTAAAGGTTCTTTGCTAAATAGAACATGTGACATCATCCCTCTCTTAGAGCTTTTCAAGAAGATGCTATTCGAAGGGAGGAAGAGATATTTTTGAAGAGAACCACACCACAACTTTTCATTTGATTTCCAATAAGGGGGAGAAAATATTGGCACACATATTGACCCATTCATATGTGCTGAATAAGTGTATTGACAACAAATACAAAGGGGGAGATTGAAGTGCACTGTGTTGCATTTGTTGTCAATGAGGTATGTTGTTGTCAAGGAATGAATGGATAGATGACAAGGAGTTTCAATATGTGAATGAAAAAGGTTGTGATGGTGATGGTGATGAATGGAGAATGGCCATGGTACTAAGATGCATGTCACTTAGGAGATTCACTAAGTGACATAGGATGTTGTGGTTGAAACATTCTCTATGTATATCAGACGATTGTAGAACTGATCTTAATGTGTCAATACTTGTATCAAGGTGATACTAAGTTACAACACTTCAAGAATGAATGATGATGGAGCATCATTATATCTGATGATTGATGAGCTGATCTTAAAGTTCAAAGAACTTGTATCAACTAGATACAATGTCACAACATTGTTTGAAGACCATGCATTGTACTGACAATGCATGAGGAGATGAAGTGATCCATCCACAATCACTAAGTGGATGAAGTGGTTCTAATAAAGTCCATGTACTATTTCTTAGTGCATGTGAATTAGAAGAAGAACCAATTTGATCTCTGATTAGATCAATGAAGAACATTGAAGAATCTATTTGATTAAGGAGCTCGGTTGATGAAGAAGACCCTTCGGGAATTTCACATTCTATGTATTGAGTATATGTGAGGAGGATTGAGGAATTCCTAAGAAGAAGAGATGAGAAGAATAGGAAGAGGAAGAATGGCTTTGAAGAAGAAGAAGTGGCATTTGGCATTTGGCATTTGGTACTTAGTAACTTTGTTTTTACACAAAGTCTAGGTTCTACACTTAAGCAAAAAATTAAGCCACCAAGGGCCAGCCTTAAGGGTTCAACCCAAGGCACATGTGGGACTAAGTCACCACGCCCAAGGGGATCCCATGGGGCCATCCCAAGAGGAGGTCGGGGCCGTGTATAAGCCCCGGGGGCCACGTAGGGGATCAGGCCTACGCAGCAGGGGCGCGAGGATCACGCCCGTGACAAGCATAGAGGGCACCAGTGGCGCGCCCGAGTGGCAGGAGTGGGCACAAGAGTGCGCCCGTAGAGAGAACACGAGTTTGGAAGTTCAATCGAGGGGTTGCGGCAGGAGCTGGGTGATAAACCGTGGAAAAACCGCGCTCCATTTCGATGTGGGACTCGGGATTTTGCCGCGGAGAAAATCGTGTCCATCCATCTGATCTCACGGACGATCTGCGCCGCACATCTCATCGCGCCGCTCCCAATCAGAGCCAGGCCGTTGATGATATTTTGAACGCCGCATCCGACGGCTCCAAGGCGTTTCCTTCCTCGAGCTCAGCTGTAGGCCACCCGACGTCCCCGTAGAACCAGGCGCCATCCGAGCAACGTATTTCGAGTTCCCGGCCACCATTGAAGGATCCGAAGTGTCCTTTGTGATCGTCTGAGCCTACTGATCACATTCATGCTTAAAAATACATTTGCATGCAATGTATGAAAATTGGAGTTCGGCCAAGGCAATAGAATGTGCCGAGGCCATGTGGAGTTCATGTTTTGCATGGGATAGAAGAGAAGAGTTCGTGCATGCGTTCTAAGTCGAATGCACGTAGAGAAAAATAAAAATGGAACCCGCGTTTGACAGAAAGATAAAAATCAAGATTTTGAAGATTTTAAAGGCCCGAAAATCTCAGGGATTCAATAAATCTCACACGGAAGATGTTGCACCGCCTCTGCCTATAAAAGGAGAGCCCGAGGAGATGGTTGTGCTCGCTGAATTTTTGAGGAGTCCCGTGAGAAGCACTCTGTGCCTCGCGAAGTCGAAGCCCCGCGCAGCACCCTACGCGGCAGTGAAGCCCGGAGCACCCCTTGCTCCGTGAGGTTCCTTTTGCGCACTTCTTGCGCGAAAGAAGAGTTAGGGAGTCCCCTGCGCGACAGGAAGACCCGTGGCCGCATCCTTGCGCGCCCGTGGTTGCATCCCTCTCTGCATGTGGACTTACGCGGAAGGAGGTGTTTGCATGGCCGCTTTTTCCCTTGCACTTGTGCGCCCACAGTGGTGTTGCACCCTGTGCGCTTGTGGTCTTTGAATCCTGCACGGCAGAAGCCACCCAAAAGCCTTGCGCGCCTTGAAACATTGTGACCTTGCGCAGCTTGCACCCATTGAACCCTGCGTGGTAGTGGAGAAGAGGAGAAGAACACGGGCAGTGTGTGTGCTAAGTGGAAAGACACACCTATAAGTTGTGTGCTTAAACAAAAGAGGAAGGCCGAGACTATACCTTGTGTGTGCACCAAGTGGAGACCACACCAAGTGTGTGTGCAAAGTGGAAGAGAACACCTTGTGTATGTGTGCAAGAAGTTAAGAGAAGGCCAAAGACAAAGAAGAACACTTTGAGTGTGTGTGGGAAAACAAGAACAAATGATGGCCGATCCTAGTGTGTGTGAACTAAGTGATAGTGAACACACTTAGAAGAAGGAAGAAGTGGAAGACTCTCACTCTAAAGTATAAAACACATTTATGTGTGTAATCAAAAGGAATTAAGTGTGTGAAGGAAGTGAGAAGGTGTGTGCTAAAAATAATTACACCCTTTGAGGGTTTACTGCACCAAGAGAAGAAAAGGAGAGTGCATGCTTGCATGCATGGACATGCACACGTGAACAAAGTCAAATCAGGTTCTGTGCATCTGAGTTGTCCAAGACCAGAAGATCTTGAAGAAATTGAGAAGCCATGCAGTCAGTGCATGAGGATGAAGAGATGCCATGCACTCAGTGCATGAAGATGATTTGAAGTGAGACTGTACCAGACTGAAGTTAAAGATATCAGTTGTCTGAGTATTCAGTAGTTGAAGAGAGAAGCCAGGTCATCCTTAGAAGAAGGTGATAAAGCCTGAGCAAGACGAGAAGACCAGATCATCACAAGTGATCAGAGGTACAGAGCAAGGCCAGCAGTCTTTATCCCAGGCTACTGAAGATATTTGAAAAAGCTTAAAGTGAAGAAGATATACTCGTGCGACTCGAGGAGCCAAGAGAAGACCCTGTGGGACTTAGGGAGAAGAAGTCTTCAGTGGGATTCTGGAGCAGGCCAGTGTGACTCTGGTAACACTGTGGGACGCAGTATAAAGAACCTCCTGTGGGACTCAGGAGAGATACAGTGGGATGCTGTATCGACCATTGTAATTCTAACAAGTTATAATGGAGAAACCATGTTGGGGCGTATAACCAACATGGCAAGGATGTAGGCCTTTGGTGTCGAACCTTGTAAATCCTTGTGTCCTGTGCCTTTACATTTACTGCATCATTCGAGGAAAGGCTGAGAGATACAAGAAGAGTGGATCGAGGCCTTAACAAGCCATAGAGGTTTAATTGATTAATAATCAATTAGTAAAAAGTTTTAAAGGATCACTGATTCACCCCCTCCCCCTCTCAGTGATTCACACTGATCTGGGCACTTCAGTTACAAATTCATAGTTTATCTAAATCTATTTCCAATGTTGTTGAAAAAAATCTTCTTATACCAACTGTAATGCCCCAACCCCATTCAATAAAGTCGGTTCATTATTTTAATACATTCACATGATTACAATGAATCAAGTCATGAAGGAGAATTTAGTTTAGTTGTATGGAGAAATATATTAAATATATGAATGCTGCATTAACAATTCTAAAAAAAATAAAAAATCCTTGTATAACACCATTATTCCGCAATCTGAACCTTGAATGAAAAACATAATATGCAACTTCTCATTCTATGAAAAATTAATTATTAGAAAGGGTTGATCTCATATGCTTAATAAGGATAACAATATAGTGGAAACTATCATAAATAAGAACAAACATTTAAGGACATGTATAAGACAAAAACAAATGCCATTTAAACATAAAATCACCATAATATGGAAAAGATAAATAAAATAATTCCATTTACTTATTTACATGGATATTATGCTACTTGAATAACCACATGTATTATAGATAGCTAATTTCATAATGATGGAATGCATAATGCTGGACATCATACCAATATAGTAAAGGACTCATGCCAAGACTACAAAAAAGGATTTTGTCATGTCCTTGTTCCAAGACTCTAGTTTTTCTCATGAGACATTCCATTGCATCAAAGAGCTATAGAGTGATCCACCTGTCACTTACTCTGTCCAATGCATTCATCATATGAAAAGGATTAAACATAACATAAACATTTATATTAAAACATGAATACATAATGCTAATACTTTAACCATAAACAATTAATCGAATAAAAATATCACAACCACAGTAAAACATATCATAAATCATTCAATATAATATGGAAGATTGTATTATAATAATCCAACCTCAATCAAGAATAATATCCAATGAAGGATGTTGACGTAGTTGAAAATTATCAATAAAACGCTTTGAGAAAAATACCCCTTATCATGAAATATTTTAAATGTCACACAATTTATAATGGAATTCATTTAAAATAGATTTTTGAATCAAAGTATCTCATACAACATAGAAATTAATTAAACAAATTAAAACTTCAAAAAATCATGTCTATATAAAGAAATACAAAAAAACATTTTGAAAAAATGGATATTAATAAAAATATTTAGAATGATAAATCTTTAAAAACATAAAAAATGAGGATTTAGTTAAATGGTCCCTTCCGTAAAAAATTTAAATATTATTTATTAAAACATTTTAATGAAACATTGACATAGATGATAAATATGTCCCAATATATACTTATAGTTAAATAATCATGGTTAATAATGACATTGATGAAATTACCCTTAGCTTGTACTTTCCTCTGGTCGATGGTATGTTTGACCTCTAGTATAATGAACATCATATGTTATTAAATTATACCATAATCATATTAATATTTATAATATCATAATTTTTTCTTTTATGGATTTATACTACCCATATAATAATAATTTCATTGTTAACATAATGCTTCGGGTAATAATGACATTCCCTATCTTACTTATTTTAACTTGTTATTCATTATCGTATCACATATAAGATGATTTAATTGCATCCAGATTATAAAATTTTATTTATTTGTCATATATATTCTGTATATAAATATGTATAATATATAGATATATGAAATGTGAAACAACATTTATAGAGAAGGTATGTCATACTTACACATAAACAATGTTTTCGTTTTCAAATCATAATGAACGTAAGTAAGTGAATGAGATATATGTAATATATATATATATATATATATATATATTTCTTGTATCATTATTATGAAATATATTAAATACTTATTAATAATATTAATTTTTATAATCATCTTTGAATGGTCAATGTGGAAATGAAATTCATTACATCGTGGAGACGGTAAGCCATACATACACACGAGGGATGATATCATTCTATTGATGGTAAAATCGTATGTAATTTGAGATATATTATATATATATAATAATTAACATGTTATAGTTATTTTTTACATCAATTAGACTCATTATTATACCCATATAAATAATGAAGTGTTGAAAAAAAACTACACCATGATGTGAAGACAGAGGGCATTACATACACACATATGGTGACTTTGTCATTCATTGGATGGATAGAATAAACAATATGGTTGTAACATATTTATTATAACATCTCAGTATGTATAAGGTACATGATTTATTATTTTTTCTAATAACAAATAAATTAAAGAGGGTGTAAAAGAATAAAAGAACTTTGAAATAGGTGATGATGTAATTCCCTCTTCTTCATGTTCATCCTATTGTTTTGATCAAAAGGGATCCTTAGGTTGTATTTGATAAATGAAATGCCTATAAGTTTAATTTAAGTTAGTGGGGAAGAAATTTTATCAGTGGTTCGAAGAGCCATTTGAATTTAGAGGTGTGTTTTTTAGAGAAGGGGGTGTACCCTTTTAAATTAGAAGCGAGGGTTACTATAAAAAAAGATTGAAATATTATTTTATTATAAAATATTTTCGGTTTATAATTACTCCAAATGGATTTATTTTGATGCTAAGGAGTGGATGGGTATAAATTCTTTCATCCAATAGGTTTTATTGATGTTCACATCACCGTATTAACCTTATATTTTAGATTTAACTCTTAGTTAAATAGTTTAACTTTTACAATGCCTTTTAATTTTTTAATATTACATTGTTAATAAATATACTATATATCTCTAAGAGAACCTAATGTGGTTAATTAAAAAAACATCTATCATTATATAATTACTTTGGATAAACCTAATATTTTTTGAAATATTATATCATTTAATACGATTGTATTTGTTTTAAAAACTCATTTATGTCAATTTTGACACTATATAGTATTTAGTTTTAGTGAAAGGCATCAGAACATGATTAATTAGAAAAAAATACATTAAATAGACACTAAAATTTTATTTTAACCTATAAAATTCGTGTAATGCATCAAAAGACTCAATTTCCATTTATTTAGGTATATATAATATTAATTATTTTAATCTTTTATTAATAAGGTTATTACTGCATCATCATTGCGTCACAATGAAATTTAATTATTAAATGTATAAAATTAATAAATAAAATAAAATTATTTAGAAAATATTTTTTTTGTTTCTGATGAATATTTATAGTCATATTTATCTTACGTATATCCCTATATTAAAAAAGTTTTAGTTATTAAACAAGGAATTTAACACTTTCAACTCTTCTTTAAATAAAATAATGATAAATGTCATCATCTTATCCAAGTTGAAAAAAATGATCATGTTTTATTACAAAGGTACATTTTGGCCAAAATAAATTTATCTAATAAATTTAGGACATGTATTATGGTAATTATAATAACTTTTTTACCATTAATTACCCAATTTACTTGAAAGTGTGGTAAATAAAATTCCAATGTTACTATTCAAATAAATTATTATCATATAATTGAAATAAATTTTACATACATATTTCAACCATGTCTTTCAAATTTATGAAATTCAATTCACAAAAGTGGTAAATTTACATTTCATGTTGTCACGAACCAGCCCGGGTCGACCCTGAACCGGTCACCCGAGCCGGTCCGCGGCAAGTCCCGAGGGGCGTTCCCGATCCTCCCGGGATGGCAACAAGTGCCGGGCATTGAAACATTAATCGTTGGGAACGATTTCAGCCCAAACTAAAAATAGGATCGAAAGAACGAATACAACTTAAACCAACAATCAAACACTAAAGACATAAACAAACTATACCACGACATACCTCCATGTGACCTCGCGGGTCACCACCCAACTACAACCAACGTCGCTCCCAGACTGAGCGACTCAAGCCAGGAAAACCTGAACACAAGGAACCTGCAACTGAAAAGGTAAAAGATAGGCGTGAGCACAAAAGTACTCAGTAGGTGAGCCCCACAACAAATCCCAATGCACTGCCAGTAAATAAAGAATCTACCTATTCCAGGTTTGAACTACAATGTATAAAAGTATGCTTTTACAATGTTTCACTTGAAAAACTAAACACAAGCCATCACCCTTATTCCTTTTTAAAAGTTGAATTTCTTTTCATTGATTCTAAATTCATTCTGAACGATAAAGAAGTGTTACATTTTCAGTTTTACTACACAAGAGAAAAACACATTTTTATATGAGAACCATTTTCGCAAAGCAACCAGTACAAGCGGTAAAGAAGAACTGAAAGTAATCAAGCAGGAAAGAAAACAAGTGAAAGTAGAAATAAACAGGCAAGGAAAAACCAAGTGCAAGTAAAAATAAACCAGAAGTTATCAGCAATAACCATGGACACACACACACACTCACACACTCACACACACACACACATACTCACACACGCACACACTCACACCCAAGTGGTCCCCCGTATGCCGACGGAAGGCACCACGCCAGAGATGGTAGAGCACTATGGGTAAATCCCCTAAGGTTCATCTAGCTCGCGTGGGACCCTAGAACCTCGTGTCTTGGTGAAACGTGGCTTAGAAGGCCACGACCCTCAGAAAACGTGGCTTAGAAGGCCACGGCCCTCAGAACACGTGGCTTAGAAGGCCACGACCCTCAGATATCAAATGTTTAGTTAGTGTTGCAATCGTCAATCCAGCTAAGTGAAACAGGGACGACACCCATCCGGCTCACTAGCACACTAGTTCTAGTCCGCCCACCTAGATACCCAGGGTTTCCCCGTGTGCTCAAACAAGCTTCACATTCACATAGTATATTTCTTCCTCATATCACAGGCCAAACAAGATATCGCACACAAATGTCACCATTTCCACACCCAAACAATATTTCAAAACTCACGCACGTCAAAAATACCTTTCTGAAAATATAAATGTCATTACCTAATCATTTCGCAAAAACCCCTTTTTGGAAACACTCAAACAAGAACATAAACAACTTTCACAACCCAGAAAGAATTATTTTTAATAACACAACAAGGGAAAACATCTTTCGTCAACCAAGAACCACATGCAATGTTTCCAAAAACAATTTCAAAAGGTCACACGACGTTTTCTCTAATCAAGGTTATAAGAAAACACCATTTTCCATAAACAGTACATTTACTAATTTACACATGCCAAAAACATTTCAAAACCCAATTCAACATGTCTTTCGTTACTCAGGAAGAACCATTTAGCAACATTACTATAAAATCCCACAATTGAAACCAAGAATAAACTTTTAATGAAATGCTAGAATTAAACAGTTTGCATTATCAGCAAGTCACCACACTATAAAAACTACTTAATATTATTTTCTTAAATTTACTGAAATTTAATAAAAGGACAAGGAATAAATAAATTCTTAATTTAGAGGCAAGTGCATAGGGAGACCTACCTCAAGACGTAGCTCGGAACGAAACGACACGGCGCAAGACTCCCGTTGCGTGATGGTCGCACCGTACCGCACCGTCAACCCAATCCTAAAACAATAGGCCGTTAAGCAGGCTCATTAATGACAACATACTAATAATAATAATTATTATAATAACGTAATAATAACCAAAATGTAGTAATAGTAATGTCATAATAATAATAATTATTATTATTATTATGACATAATAATAATATAATAATAATAAGAGTAACAATAATATCATAACAATAATATTAACATATTAATTATTATTTGAATTAACTAATTTATTATTTATTATTATTATAAGTTTTATTATTATTATAAATTTTATTATTATTATTTTTATTATATACATATATATATAAACCTAAAGCTAACCCTAACCTCCCGTAGCCGCCACTGTCCTCTCCCCTCTCTTTCTCTCCCTCTCCTTCTCCCCCTTCCTCCGGCACCGCTCCCTGTCACGAGCTCCGTCCGGCTCCCTTGGCCGTTCTGGCCTCCCCTCCATCCATCGGATCGCCGACCTCCATCCGGCGAGTCCGCCGTTCCGCTCCGGTGCACGCCGGCCTCCTCCCTGTGCCGTCGTCCAGCCCCCCTCGTCCCGGCTCTTTCTCCCCTCCAGCCCGCTGGCCACCCCCCCCCCCAGCAGCCCTCTCCTACAGCGCCGCACCACCGCCCCGACTCCCGTCCGGCGGATCTCCCATGCACCCTCCCGCTCTGGCCTAGCTCGCCCCCTCGCCGCACCTTCCCGGCGTCTCGGCCATCCTCCGCCTCGCCGGCTCCCGCTCACCCCAGCGCCCCGACCTCGTCCCGGCTTCCCCCGCTGCACCGCTTTTCCCCTGCCTCCTTCGCCAACCCCCCCGGCTCCGGCTCCCCATTTCCCGTCGGCCTCCTCTGTTCTCCCCCTGCGCACTCCGCCGCGCCCCGCACCCAGCAGCCCCCTGCTGGCCGTCCGGCCTCCCTGGCCGTCCCGACCTCCCTCTCGGTGAAAGTACCCATAATAAATATCTTTTCTCGTGCACGAGCCACTAGTAGGGAACATACCCATAACCTAGTGGTCCCCAATCATCAACATCATCATAGTTTAGTTAGTGTTGTCATCGTCAAACTTGCTACGTGAAACAGGTGCCAACCCCCACAGAATCACTAGCATACTAGTACACGTCCGTTTATTTCCGCTGTTTGTTTGATTGTTTATATATGGGAGAAATCGTTCCCTTGTGTACTCTATTGATGCCCTTGGTGCTTGTCACCATCCCGGGAGGATCGGGAACGCCTCTCGGGACTTGTCGCAGGCTCGCCTGGGTGACCGGTTCAGGGTCGACTCGGGCTGGTTCGTGACACATGCAAAATTGCAAATGTTCTTTGAAAGTGGGTAAAAGACGTTAAATAATTAAATAAAATTTTATACATCTAAAATTATTATAAAATTAATCTAATGAATTATATGGAACTAATATATGTATTATCTATCTATTTTAATTTCATATAATTTTAAATAAAAATAATTTTTGTTTTAATAAATTTCTGTATTAAACAATATCACAATGTTTTTCACTATTAATTAAAAATTAATTTTTTTAGAATAATACCAAAAATGCAGATAAAGCTAATTTGGATATTTTGAATCCAATAATGAGGTCTATTTTAATACATTAAAAACATTTGAGTCTCATTGATTTATTTATATTTAATTCCTGTTGTCAAAACCAAAAAGCGTGGTTTTATGAAGTAAAAACTATCATAATAATGGTATGTTTTTTACTACAATTTAAATGATAAATTACATCCAATGGCATACGCCATATGAAATATTAAAAATATAATCTAATTATACTTTTAAATCAAACAAATTCATAATTTAACATGAAATAGTATTTTGATTAAAATGGTTGTTTTTAATTAATATTTAATTTTTCTCACTATTCATCAAAATAATAAAGTTATCAGAAAAGTAGAAAAAAAATATCCAAAATAAAATATTATTTCCCTCTCTTTAAATAGAATTTAATTTCAATAAATTGAATATATAAAAGTGTCAAATATTAGAATTAAAAAAGGTTCAATATTAAAAGCCGATAAAATTGCATTTTTATGAAATAAACTTATTTTATCTAAGCAAATGAATTAGATCCTAAATTATGTCTATGAAACACATAATATGGATTATAAAATTATATGGAGAATGTAAAATTAAAAATATAGTTAATAATATTTATAACCACTTTTTGAATAACTACATTGGTAAGTTGTGGTGTGATGGAACTCGATTTTGCGTGTGGCACAAACTATTGAATTACTTTTAAAGGATAATATACAATATAATCATGTGGTGATACAAATTCAATTGTTTTGATTTTTTTTTCCTCTAGATATTCTGCAGTCATAATTTTTTTCCCCATATGTCTCTGTTTTTTAATAAAACACATTTGTTCATAAATTTTTTTAATAATTTTTAATTGATTTTTAATGTAAAATAGATTTTTTATGTAATACATTACAATCGTTATATACAATATTAATATTAGAAAACCAAGAGGTTAATGTAAGGAAATTTTATTATCTTTTTGGACGTCATGGTAATTAGGTGAACATATATATCAATGCTCAAATCATGGTCAAAATAAATTATTGTTTTCATGTGTTATGTTTCAGGTATTTTTTCTGTAAAATGTCTATACATGTTCTATGTGTTACCTATCTGAACAAGTATATTAGTGGGTTTTGGTAGATAAAAATCACAATCCAACTCTTTATGGTGAATTTTATTATAATAATCATACCAATAGTTTTATAGAACAATTTTGAAAAAACAATTGTTTAAAATTTTATTAAATCATGTATTGCATTCCATTATGGGGAATTACTAGAATTTCGGTAGAGAGGGGTGTCTTTTTTTTCATAATCTTATCTCATTATTAATCAACACAAATAAACTAGAAAATTACACCATAAGTGAAAATAATTTTTCACCTTAGATTATAAATCTAGTAAATATTGTTTTACATTTTATCACATGTATTGACTAGGGAATTTATATTCTCAAAATATGTTTTGTGTGAAACTATTAAACCCAAAACAATAAAATCTATATATTGTTTGAGCCACATTAAAAATATGTTATTATTAATTGGGTTAAAAAATTATGTATCTTTTTTATCAAATGGATAAAAAAATATATGAAAATAAACAATCATTATTACGTAACTATTTTTTAAATAAATTTATATTATGTCATACTTACAAATGATTACCAAAACCCTATATGTTTAAATCTAAAATTTGTTTCTTATTATTTAAATGTTCTTAATTTCATTGAATTTGATGTGGAATAGAAATAGATTCATGTTTCTATTCAGCAATATACATTTAAACAATGAAACATAAGTATTTTTTTGGTTCATATAATTTAAATTTTCATAAAATGGAATTAAAATAGATGACATTTTTTAATAAATTCATGCATACCCAATTCTATATTTATAGTTGATGTATATTGGTTTGGATGAATGATTCTTATGTTCTATAACTATTTCACAGTATATAAATTTAAATATATGTGTTAATTTTATTATTACAGGAAATGTAAAATAAAATATTATCATTCACTATCTACCATAAATGATTCCAATTCATGATAGATAATGGATAGAAACCATTTGACATGTATTTTTATATGTTAATATAATAATGGTGGTTGGGGGTTTGTTTTCCCCTAAAATCCATAATAAGTTTTTATAAGAAGTTCATGATGGGATCTAAGTGTGTTTCTAGCGAACATAAATATGAATTTTATCTAATAATCAGTTTTTTTAAATGTTCTCTACAATAGTTAATATTGAATAAATAAAACATTTATTTTTCTATTTTTTATTTAAATATAAATGTTATATCATAATGTTACACTAATGACTTACAAAACTAATTTATTCAATACATTCCTGATATTGTTCAATGAATCTACATCAATCAGCCAGAGCATTCAACAGATTAATATAATGTATTAAATGAAAATAGACATCATTAGGATGATATGTTATCAATTTACATTCTATTGAACTTATTATTTTATTCCATAACTTATGAAATTAATTATTTTTAATATGATTAGAATGTTATGTTACTTATATCATTTAAATATATATTTTATTCACCGTAAATGGTTTCTATAATTTCGGTTTCTCTAATATGTTATATCCTGAAATTACTTGCATAAAATGTTTCATAACAAATCATATACACAAGTTGTCAATTATATAGTATAATATATTAAGATACATTTTTCAATAAATAATATTATAGGGAAACACATTGTAAATAAATTACATTTTGGATACATTTAATATGTTCATTATTTTATTATGTATATACTGATGTTTTCTCTTTCCCCTTTCAAGTATATAAATCTCATACTTATGGTCCTCTCTATCATACATTGAACCATCTACCTTGGGAAAAATAATGAATGGATTTTGATTTACTGAAGAATGGTTTAACCTCATGGGAGGTTTCATTTAACCTGCAATTGTATAATCCAAAACCAAAAAACATGAACTATTTTTGTTTTAATGGTATGGGAAATAAAATACATATAGTGCATATTTTTTCATTTTTAATTATTTATCATTTTACCATTTCTCACAAAAAATACCTTCATGAATACCAATTCATCAATTTCAACTAAAACATGTAATCATCCAATTTTCATTGAACAATCAAGACAAAGAATGTTATGTAATAAAAATCCCATATTTTTTTGATTATACAAATGTTTTAAATGTCTTAATTTTTTTATATTTATTTCCCTTTATAACTAATACGTTCATAAATTATTAAACAATAGTGAATGTACTATTTTCTATTGTATTAAATTCTTCTATTTTAATTTCATAGAATAATTTTCTTTTAATTGCACAACCACTATATACAAATATATTTAATGATAACCCTATCTCTAGAAATCAACGATTATTATTAATTTAAATTATTTATTTAGATTACACCATAAAAATATGGCCTCAAAACAATCCCATCAACTATTGATTATATATATATTAGTTCCATGTTTTATATATCTATGGATTCAAATAACTATTAATTTCATTAAAATATTAAATATATGGTGAAATATCAATATTCTTATATAAAATAAATTGGGAAACCAAATCCAACACTGTAATGGTAATAGAATCACCATATATTCCAGATATTTAATTACCCACAATGCATCAGTATTGGTGATATTTTTAAAGACCAATGTTATCCAAATCTTCTAGTTTGTAGTTAAAAAATCCAATGAAACCTTGAATAAATTTTCACTCTAAAATAAAGCCATATAACTAACATAATTTTCCACATACCCTTTTAATATTTTAATATTTCCTTCAAGGAGGTATATCCATTAATAATTGACAGTGAAATATAATTATATTCTCCAACCACGATACAATATTTTGAACAATTATGTATATTAATGATTATTGAAAGAATATTTAAAAATAATATAACCCAACAATAATTTCCCTTTTAAATATTTGAAACATCATCAAGAATATAAAATTGTTTCATGTATATTTAAAAAGAATCAAATCTCAGTTAATCTGTCTCTGTAGGTTTTTTAGGAAATAAAACCTAAATCCATATGAATCGAATCATTCATCAAAACAGGACAATTAGTTGATTTTAGGCCATTCAACATAAAATATTTGAGGAATATAAAAATCATTATATTCAATGAATACCACTCTAGAACCATTACACAATTCATGATGATGGGAAACTAAAATAACACTTTTCTTGAATGTGTGTATATTAATAATAGAAATATATTATTTATTCAACCATTCACTATTACCCACTCAATACTTATCCCCATGTGTATATTTCCCATCCTAAAATACATAAATTTATTTTATAGGTTAATTTATTATCATTTGAATGAAACTATCTTATTCTATTTTTTCTAGGTTAATGACATCATTAATATTTACGATGTAATATTAAAACCCATAATAATATTTAAAAATACTCTTCTAATTTTCAACCCATTTTATAATGTTCTTTAGAAAATATTTTCCAAAAAAATTGCGATATATTCTCATTCACTCTAAATAGAGATGTTTTTTCCTTTTGAAAATTTCTATAAAATGGAATCACAAAAGAATTGTATTTCTATTTTCATGGAAAAAAATTAAAGTTCCATAAAAACAATATAGTAAAAGAATGTTCTAAAAAATGATGTCTATACCTTATTCACAATTTGGATACCCTATTGTTTTGTTAATGTTAAAAACAGATATATTTCCATTGTCACCAAAGTCAATTATCGTCCAAAATAACACGAATCTTGAAATTTCTCTTCAATTAAATGAGCATAAAAAACATAAATGTAACATCATAGACATTATTATCCTAGATAAGTTAGTCTTCTTAGATTATTATTTCAGGATACATGATTTCAAAATGGATATAGTAGTTTATTTCTCATTGTTTACTAAATAAATACATTCAATACAATTCTAATCATGAGATAAAATATAAATACATTTTTAGAACATTTTTATCCCTTATAAATATAGTTAAATTTAACCATTATCCTATTAATGGGTGATAAAGTGTCTTTGTAAGGATAATCATTCTGAAGAAACATTCATAATATAATCATAGAATAATTGATACTTGAGAATTAAATGAACAAAATAAAAATGTATTCAACTAAAACTAACTAGATTTTATATCGATTAATATAAAAAATTGTATGGGTAATAAAACACAATGATTTATTTTGAAAGAATATATAATCATTAACATAAAAAATTTCAATCATGACTTTGTCATAAGACACAATCTTATGATGGGAATGAGGTATAACTGAAACACAACATGTTTTGTATCATGAAACCTATCGATGAGTCTAAGGTATATATAATTCTAGGCACCACCATTAACTAGATAATGTCTAATTAATTCCCCATATGATTATAAAAGATTTATCCTACCATTAAATGGGGAACCTATTACTAAATAAAACACGATATGATCTCTCCTACAATTCAAGTCTTTGTGCTTATTTAATTTTATATATAGTATACTTATCATTGAAATATAGTGGGGAGGGTATACAAAATTTAGATTTATATTCATGGAAGATAGTAATTGGAATTATATATTTTATTGGTAGGAGGCTATGGTTTTTATTGAAAAATTATATTTACTCATTAGGAGAACGTAAATATTCTAATGTACATCGCTTAGGTTTGTCACTCCATGCTTGTAGCCATATAACCACCCATCATGCATTACAGTGATGACCGAGTAAAGGATCAAATAACCCATTTTAGTTTGACTACTCCAATGTGTATAATTTTATATCCATTTAAATAATCATATATCCCCATAGGTATGTATTTTCAATAAAATTACACACACTTTTACTTTTTTTTCATCATAGACTTGTTCTATTAGAATTGATAAGATTGATTTCTAAAATGGTTATATTAACTCGGGAATCAAAGCAATATGAGAGAGGGACAACTGTATATAAATGAAATTATATTAAATTTAATGATTAATATTTAAAAATGCACTCCATGGAAATGTATGGAACATGTAAAAAATAGGGGGTTATAACATGAGTAAAAATAATTTAAATTTAGAGGAAAAAATCCCAACATATTGCTTCAGTGTTAATTTAATAATAACCTATAGAATTATAAAACCTAAAATTTATCATAAATTACCTTGAATAAAATAATTATACAAAATAAAATCACTAATGGATATTATATATACCCCACTAAATGGATATTAATTGAAAAATGATAAACTATGCTCAATGATATGAATTTGAGTTGTAACACCCGAAGATCTGGTCACATCTTCCAAAACCATACCACAACCTTCTTTATTAAAAATATTATCATTAAAATTTAATTCAATACCATAATCATACCCTTTTCCATATACACTCATCAAAAATTGTTATTTTCTATATTAATTTTTCTAACATTTAATAATTTGAGTTTATAGTTTTGTTCATTTTTACTAATCTCATTATATAAGATTTAGTATTCATTATTTATAAAATATATTATAATAATTTGATCATTAATGTTACTACTAGGTATTATTTATAATTATTTTTTATGTATCAATTTCAATTCATTTTATTAATCGTTATCCCTCAAAATGAAATTGATAACAAATTTTTTTTAGTGATCCTGAAATATAAAAGGGGTTTTATTAATTAATTAAGTATTGATATAAAATAATCAAAACCAAGAAAAAATTATTTACTCATTTATATCATAATATTATATAAATATCATTCCAACATTCCTTCACTATATAAATTTATATTACTGTTCTATTATGTGGTTAAACTGACCCAATCATGAACACACCAAAATTTAATGATTTATTATGAGGTGGTTTCTTATTAATATCACTATAAAAAAGAATAAAGATAATATTTAGATATTATTATTTTTATATAACTATCCTAATATTAAATATAAGAATAATTACTATATTTTAAAACATAAAACTTTTTTAATAAAATATTATCCTCTTAGGTATATTATTTTGAATGATTAAATTAACGATGAAAGTTTATTGATTATATAATTAGTGGGTTTTAAAAAATTTCAAGATAAAAATAGTTGTATTATAAAAATAATATTTAAAATTTAATACCTTCTTTATATTAATCCTTATATGGTGGTAGAGTAATAAAAAACCTCTTTTGTCATGGTGGTGGTAGTCCGCACAATGCATGAATAACATTTTAATTTTTCAAAAGGGAATGAAATAATGGTGTTACTGTGTATTCAATCAATTTAAAAATATTATTTATAATATAAATTTTTATTATCTGTTATAATATTGGAATAAATAATTTTTCACTGGATGGATTAAATGGGTATAAAATAATGAAATGATTGAAGATACTTTGAAGACTTTTGGTTTCTGTTTGATAATTCCATCTAAGAATGGTTAAAATAGTATAATTGAAGAATTACCTAAATATATTTAATGTATAATCTATATTAAGTGAACATTTAATAGATTAATGAGGAAACTGAATGTTTAATAATTTCTTTAATTGTTTGGAAGAGGCCCTTTTTGAAATTTGTGGGAATTACATTTGTTTAAATTCTTTTACTAATACAAATGTAGTAAAAGTAAAGTTAGATATGTGTCAGAAATATTTGGCAATAATTGAGTGGGTAAGTGATAGTTTCTAGAAAAACCTCATCCGCTAATTTTTTAATATATTTTTTCATGATTCATTTTGTTTACCCCCTGGCAATTTCTTTTTACCATTTTTTAATTTATTATGGTTACTTGTTTTTACCAAAGGCCACATAATAATTATGTATAAAAATAACCCGAATGATATTAGATAATTTATACCTAAAAATTTTAAATTTTTAATCCATTTTATGTAATACATTCAATATATTTGTTAAAAGTTAGTTTTAATTTGAAAAAGTCATAATATTGAAAATTAATTTTAAAAAAAAATTTCTAGAGTTTTATAATATCAACCATGTTTTTGAAAATTATAGTTAATATATTGAAATATATAATTTAAATTATGAAATACTTTTTTTGTTTTTAAAATTTTTTATTAAATAATACCATCCTCCTCATTAGAGAATTTTCAGCTATTTAATAGTGGTGAAAATACATTCCTCATATATTATGTATTCCCTTGTGTTGTCTCATCAATTTTTCAATATCACCATAAGAATTTCACCAATCGATTTGTTTGATTCCACAATGTTTTCTTTATGGTGTCAAGAATCATGAAAAGAAATTACTTATTTGATAAGTTATAATCCCACTCTATTCTCGGTGATTTCATAACATGAGATAAATCAAGAATGTATTATCTCAATAATGGTACATGGAAGACATCATATACATTATAATGGTTGGGTACCACACTCAGTCGGTAATATACACCACCAAATCATTATAGTATTTCAAAATGAACATTTTCCATTGTGTTTAACATACTAATTTTAAAAATATTTAAAACTCAATTATGTTGTGAAAACATCATGAATTCATAATTCACCATAAAAAATTCGAATTATTTTCATTGATTGTTGGAATTGCCCTTAGTATATATTGGATTACATTAAAGTGATCATGAATAGACTATTTGTTAATTATATTCTCATTTAGATGATCTGGAGAAATTAACATTCATTCTAAAAAATAATCACATAATGTAGGATTATTAAATATCATTCAATGAAATTTACATTTGGTGACATTTTAATTCATGAATACATGTAATTACATTATGTAAATTCATACAAAAGAATATATTGGTCCCACAACCAATTGAATTTAAGGGAGCATGATCCTATGATATATTCTCAATTTTTTATAGTCCTCTAAGATTATACATTATCTTTGGGATTATAGGGTTTTTTAATTTTATCTTAGTGTTGAGATAACTTTCATAATCATATGAATATTTAATATAAACTCAGGCTCACAGTTATATATAAGTTATAAATGATCCTTATAGGCCCTTACGATTACAAATATATATATATATATAACTAGAAACAATTTCATGGTGTATACATTGTCTTATAACAATGAAATGAGAATAATATATATAATGATCAATGATGAACCATATAGAATTTGTCCTCCATTGTGACATTATGAGTCCTAGGAAAAATCAATTGTATGATTATACCACTTACAAACAAAAATATTTGTATATTTCATCACTCCCTTTGGATATTATCTTTCAGTGATCACTTTCTAGAATACTATATATCAAGGAAAATATTCCTCAACTTCAAACATCCAACAATCTAAAAATAAAAGTTCTCTTAAATTATAATACATATATATGATACAAGGTGTATCGATAAATTTGATCTATGTGCTTAATCATTATTTTCCCACTTTAAATATCGTATAGAAAGAAAAAATATTGTCATATCAAAGACAGACTTCATATTTATTGATTAAATATATTTTTTACCATCATTTAATACATTAATATTCACTTTTTTGATATCAACAACATCAATGACTATAATATCTTGTCTTGTGAGGTTGGCTTTTCAATTTCATCTAAAAGGAATAATAGAACCACATTTCTATATATCATATTACCCATATTTACTATATATTTTTATATTGGATCATTTTTAATCCTTATTATGGATATTACCCTATGTTCCCTCCTAATCAATATATTTTCCACCATTTATCCTTCCTGGGGTGGTACTATATCAAGTACACATGGTCCTTAATTAGTTTTGATCAACTTATTCTTCCCATGTTGATCTCTTTATAAGGGAAGATATACTTCAAATTATTATATTCTATATATATATATATATTATATTTAATCTTAGAGGTAGTGAATCTAAATTTATAAAACAGTGATTAAAGATTCATGATCATTTCCATTGGTTGGATAGTTTTTTAATGAGTATTAAATTACAATAATACATATGAAATCACCATATCATTCTACATAAATACAAAACGATGTCCATTCCATGATGCATTACTATATAATATATAATTCTATAAGATTTTAGAGTCAATATGGGAATATTAATTAGTCTCTACACCAAATAAAAAAACCTCACATTCCCATAATCATGGGAATCTGGCCTCTTTATGTGTTTACTGGGTTAATTTTTTCCCTACAAGAAATCACTTGGGGAAGCATTAGATTTTTACATTATAATACAAGGAAAAATGTTATGTCCATTATTTTCATCAGAATCAGTCAATCATTGACAAACTATGTATTAGAATGCATATATTTTTATCATATTTGGATATAAAATTTTGATGAAATGAAATTTCAATTAGACAATATTCACATTTAATAAGCATCCCATATAATGGAATTTTTATTGTTTGTATCTAGAATTATTTCAGTATGACTATATTTCTCAATATATCTCTTAGACTATTTCCAGATATCATTAAGGAACACCACAAAAAATTTATCAACATACTCTTTGGTGATTAAATTCCTCAGTTATATAATGGTAGATTGTTCGTTAGTCAATCCAAAAGGAATTTCTATGATATAATAATGTCAATACCATTATCAGCATTTTATCATTAGTATACCATTTTTATTCACCATTAGTTAATAACGATAATATAATATATTGGTCTTTTTAAATTAATATGTTCTATAGATTTGATAAAATATTTCATCAGTGTGTATTATAGAAATTAATTATTTTAATTAATAGAATTGGTCATCCAATAATTGATGCAATGTAAAAAAGACCCATACATTTTAAATGTATGAAAATGGTATCCACATGGTGAATTACTAGGGTTTCCAAATACAATATCACTACACTCTTTATGAGCATTATTCAACTCTAGTAACTCTATTTCTTCATTTCCATAATGATATTTAGATATATGAGTTGAAACTAAATTAGCTTAAGTGGATAAATTATCTTCACACTCTAGTTAATAACCCATCAATTATTATAGAAATAAATAAATTATTTTTCATACAATAAGTAAATATAATATTATTTTGATATATTTCACATCCATAGATAATTCTTCATTTTCTTCCCTCTCTAAGAATTTAATAAAAAAGGGCAATAGAATAATTATCTAGACGTGATTTATGGGAATATTTTTCCCTTCTAATGATATGATATTCCATCTCAACATCATGAATCATAACCTCCTTCTCATAAAAATATATTTTTCCATTATAATTTGAAATCAAATTAATAACAAAGGTCATATTAATTTCAATTATAGATACTAAATCAATTTTTTTAAATATGGTGTTCTCTTGCCTCGTAATATGAATATCCAAACATATCATTATTTCCCAAATATTATCATATAAAATATTTATTGATGACTCATAGACTAGGGTGATATTGAATTATTTATTATTTATGAAAAAGAAGGGTAATCTAAAAGGGAGGAAAGATAAATAATAAAATAATGAATTACATAAAATTTTGGTACTAATAAATATACTTGGCACCATGTTCTTAATAACCATAACATTTAATGTGTTAATAAAAAAATCCTAGACATAATTCATTAGAATTTTCATTGGAAAATTTCATTATTGTTTTGATCCTTAGTTATTATAATTGTCATAATCCCTATAGTGAAAACATTGAACATTAAAAGTTTATTCCATTCCTATTTATTAGAGAGATTGGTGTACTATTTATCTTTAACTGAAGATTCCTTAAAATAATCCCAAGGGTGTTTTATCCTATACATTTCACATGTTGGATATCCTAAATACTCATTCCACTCATGAGACACACTTTTTATCCCATTATTCAAAATTGAACTTTTCTTCTCCCGACTCCCCTTATCTAGAAACATCAATGGGAACTCATTCTATATAATAATGTTTCTTGAGACTAAATTATGAATTAAAAAAGGCCATAGGGACCAAAAACCAATATTGGAATCTACATAACCTATAAATAGAACAATCAATATTTCTCTTTGGTTAGCATACAAATTATAGTCATACATATCTGAACTTGTAAAATTTGCCTCATATTCCCAAAAAAATTCATTCTTGTTTTGTTTTAGGTTAAGTATATTCATATTCATTTCCACTAAATTATTACAATGAATGTATTTTTAAATAAATACCAATTTTGAAATTTATTAAACCATTATCATTTTTTCTTCCTACAATTTTATGTTTTGAATTTGTCACCACCATTGGTCTAAATCTCACTTCATTAAATTTCCAACCATGAAAACCATTTCCATTTATCTTCTTCCCAATGAAATAAATATATTCTCTAGGGGTTTTATACATTTTTGTACATGTAATATATTTCTAGTTCCACTAAATTTTTAAGAATACATTTCATAAAATAATTCAACATTCCTTGTGTGGTTATAAATGTATTATCCTCAATTTTAGCTTCATTAAAATGTTTTTTGGAAATATCGTGGTATTATCTATAAGTGTGGAGTCATTTATACTTCTTATAATTAGTATCTATCATTATAAATATGAATTCACATAATTATCTCATGATATTAAATTATAAAATATAATTTCTATTATGTTTTACAGAGTGGTCCTTATAAATATTTATTGTGATTCAATGAACATGTACTATAATACTAGGATCCTCTAAATCTAGTCAATATGATTTCTACTAAACATTACATAACACAATATATTAAAAACCTGATTCTAGAAACATATAACTAGTATTTATATTGTATTATTAGTATACGACACATGTGTTCTCAATGGATCTAACTATTTAGTAGTATAGATAGACTAGAATCCTTGAAACATTAAATTTCATAATATAATATAAAACATGAACATATTGTGTTAACATGATTTTACCATCCATTCAATCACTTTATATTACATATATTAATACTTTGTATTTCTTATGGAATGGTAATAAATTGTGGTGGGTCCAGATGCTCGGTAAGGTGTAGCATATAGTAAAATATTTCACAACATAAACATGTAATAAGTTTTATGGATATAAATACTGTAAAAACTGAAGTTATAATCATCCAAAATTAGGATACTGACATTAAATTAATATTAAATTTAAAAAATTATAACAATAATCATTAATCTCATACTGATGGAACTCATAATTTCACCAATTGAAACGTGTTTTTAGTGCCCGGTGTAAATAAGTTATCCTATCATCGGATGAACTATACAAAAAAATATTTATTTTAACCAATGAGAGCTATTAGTGAATCAAGGTGCTATATAATTTTTGGAACAACCAATCACCTATTTATTTACAACATATTTTCAATAAGTATCATCAAAAACTTTTATACATTTCACTAAGGAACCTAGGACAAAATTAATGTTTTTTAATAATATAATGAGAAATATTGAAATGAAATACCTCCCCTATCTATTGAATAAATTTGAAATAATGGAAAAAATCACATAATCATCTAAAACTACATGGGGTATAAAAAAGTTAATATTATGTACCATTAAAAAATAAAACTTGCCATGATGGTATGTACGAAGAAATTTATAATATTTAGTAGATAAGAATTAGGTCAAGAAATTTCATTGGAATGATACCAAGGAAATGGAGTAAAAATTAAATAATAACTATTTTATAGGATAATGTGAATATTATAATGCTTTTCCCCAAGATTGTCTCACTATATGTGGAGTTGCATGACCACTTATCAACCATTTGGGGCATGATAGAGTCAAGGATCCAATATCCATTTAAAGGGTGATTTTCCCTTGTTGAACATATCTGAAATCCAAATCTGCATTCTTGTATCATGAAGAGGATTTATTTAAAAGAATATTACAGACATTCAATTCACAAAAATAAATTTTGGGTTTTATATTTGGGATAACATTGAGTATAAGAACATATTTGGAAACACCTGAATCAAATAAAAATGATAGAGGGATAAAAATATAGACATTCAAATGAATTAAATTTTATTATTAATATTTAAAATTTTCATTCATTGAAATGTTTGATCAAGAAAAATGAAAATAAGTTTAGAAATAATCCTGAGTAATAATGAATATAATTTTGTTTGGAAAATGATGCGCATATTGACTCTTAGTAATAGTCAATGAATCTTATGGATTTTTAAGTCCATAAATACACTTCTTATTTTTACTAATGAAGATGTTAAATTATTTTACAGGAATAAATTTCATGAAAAGATTATCTTATTAAAATAATAAATTAATTTTTAATATATTCTATATGTTTTTGAATGTATTCTTTAAATAGTGATAATACCATACATCTTTTTGTGTAACTTATGAATTGGGAACCCAGGGTTTGGAATCATACATATGGATCATGTACCCAACATTTTTTGAAATTTATGTATTAATAAACAAATGATTGGAATAAACCCTACATTTAAAAGAATAAAATTATTCTTTATAATACATATTTTGATTAATAATCATATGTTTCCAACCGTACATTTGGATTTTATCACTATGTGATGGAACCCTATATTTGACTAGTCATTAATATAGTATACATTAAAAATATTATATATGTATTTTTTAACTATCATTCCAAAAACAAATAACTCTTTAATGTTGATTTATACCTGATTTAGTTGCTAATGTTCAATGGATTAAATCATTCAAATATCTATCATAATTAATGATCTCTTGAATAATTTAAATTAAAATTATCACAATTTTCCGAAGATATTCTTAGATCTATTATGACAAAAAAATAAATGGTTTACCATATTAAATATAAATTTATTTTTATAGAGTTAAATTTATATTTCAATATTGTGTTTCTAAAAAATAAAAGAGTATGAAATCTTATTTTTTCAATGAATACATTTGGAGACATACATTATTCAGTCTTGTGAAAACTAATAGTAATGTTTTTGCTAAAATAGTTACTTTCCTATTGTATTATGATTATAGTTTTCAACAAGGATCAACATGAAGCTTTTTATTCACGAAATTATTTGTATTTGATGGATAAGTTATAGTTTCATTCAGCTGTTGTAGTAACTATGAATAAGGATAATTCATCTCAATCAAATAACTCTATATTGATCAATTTGAGTTTTTATTCATAGACTCATTTATGGTGGTGGAGAATCAGCTTCTCGGACTATGTAATGGATAAATCAGTTCCTTTTAAAAAAATTATAAGGATCTATAAAAGAAATGTTATAATGGTGAAAAATACATGTATGAATTTGTTAAGGTATAGTGATAAGAGTCCCTATTTAGTGAAAATACAGAACTCATCGATATATAATTATTAGAGTGGAATATGAGATCATTGGGCCCTGAACCACTATATATAAAATTCCTTATTATTTTCTATTTATCTATAGCACAAATTACATACTATATTAGAACTGTATAGCTACATAAATCATGAATAAGGATAAAATTTTGAACCATACTATACTAATAAAAAGACACTTTTTAGCCCCTCTTGAAAGCATTTTAATTATTATTACCTTACAATTTGTATCAAATGGGTGTTTTTAATGAATGTAGATAATCTCTATGAGGATTAATGTAAAATTTATATTAAAATAAAGATATCAATAGATGATATTAGTGGTGGTATGTTAATTATTTGAGACACATATGTCATCATAATTATAGATTTTTTATATAATTATTCATTATATATCCAAAAATCATATATTCAAAGAACACATGAATATTTTCACCCCATATGAAATCCAGGAATAACCAAAAACATTGGATGTTACTAAAGAACCTGAGTATGAAATCAATTATAAATAAATGAATTATATTATATGAGGAATCATTGGGGATAAATTAAATTGAGTATATCAATACCCCACTACCTATAAAATGACTAAAACTCTTTTTGTAGTCTATAAAGGAAAAAAAATTGTTAAAAACCTAATGTACACTTCTACAAAGTTGAAATTTGATACCATATTATGGTTAAAGTATCACCATGATGAATTAGATATTAAACATGATATTCAGTGGTATTTATTCCCTTGACACCACAGTTTCACAATCATATCATGAACTGGATTTAATTAATCTACAACCCTCGAAATGGAATTGAATAATTTTTATACAGTAATCAACCCAAGTCGAATATTTTATAATCGATGAATTGACGAGAAAACTGGTGATATATGATTCCAAAATTAATGTTGAAGAAAGATGTCATAAAATGATAAAAATATAAAATACATACATTATAATTAATTTTCATAAGAATAATTCTTTTAAAAAAGATAATTAAAATGATTAACAATGATCAGATTCTGAATTGGAGTTTCATCAATTAGATACAAGATTCAAAATAATATATAAAAATTAGGGGATTCAAGAATGAATACAAGATAGATGATTAAGTATATAAATATATATTATTTTATGAGTATAAGTAGATGTGACAAATTAAACCTTATTTTCCATATCTAAATGAAGTAAAAAGAAATATGGAGAAGAATTAAATGAAAATTTAGATGCAAACTATTTAAAATCAAAAAAGAAAGAAAGCTATGAGGGATACGTGGAATATATCTGAATATTCTATAATCTCATCTGAATCTAACATTGAAAAATATACAAAAAATATATGTTTTCAATTATATGAAATATGTATAAGGAATAATATGACGTACAAAAATATTTTAAATTTATTATAATTTTAAAAGCTTATTTAAAAATAAAATAGCTTTATATTGATCCACTTATAAATAATTATATGAATATTTGGTAGAAAATATAAATTGACTAATTAATATTCATAATGATATTTTATGTCAAAATTTTGCAATTTTAAATCAACATAAATAATTAATTGTAAAATTTATAAAAAAAAACAACTTCAAACTATACTAATCTTGAATATAGAAAAAACAAATTATAATATAAGGTATAATCATTCAAAACTATTTAATGTATACTATGTAAAGGAGTGAAAAATCTTACTGAGAATCATATTAAACTATCCAAAAAATGTTAAAATATAGAATATGAATCAAGGTGGAAAATCAAATATATATATAAATTACTTTATAAAAAATTATAAAAATACTAACATATCTTGAGGTACATGATATAAATATAGATTTTAGGATCATTAATCAAATGACTTCTATTTATGAAAACCATGTATTAGTCGAATAATTTCAGATTTCCTTTTTATAAATTTTTTTATTTTTTTAGTTAAAATATTGGAGATATATTGAAAATCTATTTTCGTTGACATTTTCTAGCTGAAATAGCTCAACCTGGAAAACATTATTACCAAAACAAACCCCTATCTATGTTGTTTTTAGGAAAAAGGTCTTCCGATCAAAAATATTGTATGTTTATTGGAAATTATCTTCATAACGATCTTGAGTGGTACCTCTTATAAGTTTATACTCTATAAAAATTTTATGGAGGAATTATTAACATTGGAAATAATTATTACACAAAAACAAAATGATTATGATAATTTGGAGTTCCAAAATCAATTTCATTCTGCAATGTTTTATATGTTCAATTGATATATCATAACTAGATAAGTATCTTTGAAATATGTAACGATCATTTTTCTGTTTATTACTAATATAATTCTTACTCAATTTTTTATGATAAAGTTCATAAATTTTTATCTCATAAAATTGTAAATTTTTTTTACTTTCATATTAATTCCTTGTGTGAAAAATATGATTAGTTTAATTACTAAGGAAAATGTTTATTTGATATATAATAGAAGTAATGGACACATAAATGCATTGAAATTATATAATTTTTCTAAGATACACTTATTTTACAATTTTACCACTCTAAAAACTGATAAGGATATATTTTATGATAGTTTACAAATTAAAGAAAAGAACAAATAGTCCTTAATATATAATAGAATTGTTTCCCCATACAAACCACTAGAACATATCAACATAAAGGTGTTTGGACCATCCGTAATATCATGTTTGGCTAGATGATCACATGTTTATGTGTTAGTTGATACTTTTTCATGATTTACATGGGTATATTTTCTAAATATTAATTGTTCAAGGTTATTTTTTTTTTATGATTTTTTTAAAATAGTTAAAAATAAAAATGAATTTAAAATAATTTCATTAAATGTTGTCATGGTCTTGAATTTTTGAATTAGGAGTATGAAACTTTTTTCTCATACATGGGTAAAAAATACACCATCACTACACCAAGAAAACCTAATCATTATTGATTTACTTAATAAATAATTAAAACTATTCAAGAAATTTAATGAACTATGTGGAAGAAATATTGTCTTCTTACATATTTTTGGGTAAAGGAAATAAACATAACAACCCAAACTATTATCATTTAAATTTAACCCATCTTAAAGTAATGTAATATAATTTAATCCCATTAAATAACAATAGGACACATAGTTCCACATCATGATTAAATGAAACACTAAATTCTATGGGACATTTTAACATAATTTTTTCACTTTTGTGATTTAAATTTAAAAAAGTTTACATACATATATGCGACCAGTAAGATGTTTGGAGTATGATAGATCATACTGAATTTTTTGTGAATTGTAACATAACATTAGGAATTGAAAATTTTCCCTTATGAATACTAATATGAACATTATGAATATTAATTATTTCAATTGAATATGAATCTTACTAATGATACTATAAATAAAATTTATAAATCCTTTAAGATACAATCTGATATTTATTTGTAACAGTGTTGGTATTTTTATAGGTCATGAATATTTAATTTTTAATTTAAATTTTTAATTTTTTTTCATAAATTGTATTCCTAAAATTGTAATACTATTTATTTTCATTATATCATATTTTTATGATACCTTAAACAATTTTTCAATGTGTTAGAAAAGTAGTTTTATTTTATAATTTCTCCATTTTCATGTAAATTATAATTTTAATTAAAAATTAAAATACTCATATATGTATTGTTTTTTTAAATGGATGTATTTCATTTTTTAATTTTATAAAATGATAAATTTCTTTGGTGAATTTTTGAGATTTTTATGAAATACATTACATTTCTTTCAATAGTGAAATTTGATATTTTTCAAAATACACTAAATAAGTGAATTTCAGCATCATGAATGAGTCAAGAAAGATGTAAATGGAAATTGTTTATAACTCATATTCCATATTTACTGAATTTACTTATATAATAATCTCTATTTCTTATCTTCATGGAAATTAATAAACTGATGAAATAAATATTTATAAAACACCCCTTCTATTCACTACAAATACCACCCCTCACAATTCCATTTCCTCACACCTCTCAAACTTCCTGAATTGAAAACATTATAAACAAAAATCATCCATTTCCAATACCACACATATATATTCTCTTGTTATCAACAAAATACAAATCCATGTTTCCCTCAGGAGGTTGTGAAGAGGAGAATTCAAGATGTAATTTCTCTCTCCCTATCTTCATTCGATTTCATTTCAAATTTATTTTAATTTCTTCTCTTATAATTGACATATACTTTTCAAATGTTTTGATTACTCCAATATTATAGATATATGTTTTTATATCATGTTAATATAATACTATTCATTAATCTCCACCCTCCCTCTCTATTATTTTTTTTAAATGAAATCATTTCCTCTGATGTGTTAATTTAATATCACCATGGGCGATGCACCTTTTTTCCTTCAACTCATTCATGGATATCCATAAAACCATTAATTTTTTTAAAATATATTGTAATGTGTATTGTTTTACCCATTTTATGTTCTAAGAACATATTTTATACATATAACTAAATAATATAACAAACATGTTTCTTGGATTCAAAAACGAACAAATTAAACTAAAATGAACGTCATTAAATTTTATCTAATGATTATTCCACATGGTATATAAACAACATCATTATAAGATAAATTAAACTCTTAAAATATCAATATTAACTTGTAATATAAATTTATTTATTAATCTGTTTTCTATATGAACTTCCATTCAGCTATTTAAAGGAATTATTCATGAAAACTAATAAAAAGAACACTCTTGAACAACGATTTTAAATACTACAACTCCACCAAAGCCCAATAAAAAACATAATATAAAGATAATATATAAATACCATTTATAAATGGTTCATTAAGTGGTAATTAATAAATCAAATGTTATTATAAAGAATATTGAATTGAAGAAATTATTTCGACACAATGTACATGTAATTATCGCACCCAACTTTCATTATTTGGGTTTTCAATATTTCACTCCATTTACAGTATAATTATAACATAAAAAATTATTCATAATTTTCTTGTCATATCTTGGATAAAAATTATTTCTATTGGAGTTGATGAAGATCAAAATTTTATGAAAATAAACTCTTTTTCAAAACACTACTTTTACATGTAGCTCAAGGTTGATAATTGTTAAATCAAGTATGTTATTTCGCTACAATTTTAGAACCCAATGTTTATAAATGTATTATTTTGAGATGAAACTCATTAATTTCCCATGAGTTATTTATTTTCATGATTGAAATTAATGCTTTGTGGCATTCAATAAAATGTAAATCTTAAGATGTGATGAGTCCACCCAAAATTTTATAATGCAATATAAATTTTATGATGTGATGGGTGCACCCGGAATTATATAGTGCTCCAATTAATGGGGTAATGAGAAGAAAAATATTTGTAAATTGAAATATATATGAAAAAGATTATATATTTGTTAAAAATTATGTGTGTAAGTTGACCACTAGGACAAGATGTATCGCTTTTTATGAATTTCCAAATTCCAATCCTTATCTAAATCCTTATCCTCATGATTATTATCCTATGCCTATGTAATGATGATAATGATTATTCTCACCACATTTTGTATTGTATCATGTTCTTATCCTATTACTGGGATTTTATATAACCCCTTTTTAATTTATATTATTATTTGAATACATTTACTATGAAGAAATCATGGTCCAATAAGAATCTAGAGAAGATGTAATTAAATAAATGTTTATATTTTATGTTGTAAAAGTTATGTATGGTCCTAGTTTTCGAAGCATACTATCCATTTGGATCCTCATGGTGTAATTTTATTATGTTTTTTTTCATCCAAATGATTTAAAAGTAATGTATGAAAGGTTTGCTATCTATAGTTGGTATTAGATTCATTGTTTAGTTAATTAGGGAATTTAGATTAGAGAACCTTAGTAAAAAATCTCATTAGGAGAAAAAATATATATCTTCACACAAGACTATTTGATAAACAAAGGGATCCCATAATATATTATTTTAGTGTTAATTGAAACAATGAATAAATTATTTATTCATGATTTCTTGATTTATGTTTTCATATAACCTTTTCTATTTTACAAAATGGTGGGAACATTGAGAAACCAGACTAAAATTCTATGCAAGGGACTATGCAGAAATTCTATGAATATCAAACCCAATGATTTAGGAGGTGGATTTTAAAACATCATGGATATGTGTTCCTAGTTTTCTCATGTTATGAATAGTATCATGAATAATCAAGAACCTCATATTTCACCTAAGAGGGAGAAACTGGATGTCAAGTGTTTTATGTAGCAACAACAACTAATGTTTATTGGATCTTCTCATCAGCTTGTTTTGGAAAAGTTGGTCAACTAAATGGAGAAGATATTTTCTATGCTCTACTATTATGAGATGGAAACATGGACTAGATCCATTAATTGTCTTAATGGAGAGTCCAACCAATTGTAGGATTTTATTGAGAACACCATGAAGAGGGATGAAATTAATGAGATGGAGGGGAAAGACTTTCAGGTAATATTTATTAACTTGAATTTATCCCAAAATCTCTATATGAATAAGGAGAGATAATTTATTGAGATAAATAAAAAGGATGGAGGATTTATAAATCCCTAAAAAAGAAAATTTCACAATGCATGCATGTTATGTTTGGGATTTTTTTAAATAATGATAGATAAAATGATATATTATTTTTTGGATTAAAACCACACATTATAAAGGATCTTGAAGTTTGAGACATTGGGAGTTATGTAGAACTTGTTTGATGTGCTCTCAAAGGGGATATGGATTTTGGATAATGATCCCATGGCTATGGTGAAATGAAATGTAAGATATATATTCATTTTGGAGGCTCTAATGAGAAAGGTGAAAAGAAAACCCAACCACGCACATATCAAAATTGTGGTAAGAGGAATCATGTTTGTTTCCTCATATGTATATGTAAATACATCAATATTGGGAGAGAAGGCCATCAAATTCAAGAGTGTCGAGAATACATAGGAAGGTAGCAGAATATTATATAGGAAAGGAGAGAACCACACTTGGACCAATGCTAAAACTGTAGGGAGAAAGGGAACATTGAAATCTAGTTAACTAAACCACGAGCCCTCGAGGGTAATCAAAATCGTCAACAACCAATGGTGATGGATAATTGGAAGGATTATTCTATCACAACTATGGAATTTTATAAATAAAATTAATTCATACAGGGTATAGTCTTTATTCAATCAATAATGGTAATGTATTATTCGATTCTGGGTTAATTAATTATTTTATATAAAGCATGTTTTCTAGAACTATTGATTTGACGCCCCAAAACCATGAAGTAGAGATATCTATAAAGTCAATATGTGTGGCTATAATGGAAACCCAACTGTTTGGAATATTCTCATATTAGCATATATGGTATGATTATCTAATGAAATATCATGCTACATCCATTTGTAGAATTAAATACTATAATGGTATTGGATTTGATATCATTATATAGAGAACATATAAACATTCAAGAAAAGGAATTAAATTTTCAAAATTAGAACAATCCCATTATCCTCTACAAATGTAAGGAAGATCATTAATCTAATTTGAAAAATCCTTCCATGTTTTCAGTGTTTATTACCTATAAATAACCATACCTCGCTCAAATGGTGGGTCAAAGGAATTTATCCACCTCTGAGAAATTCTCATCAGGAGGGAATATAGTGATGTTTTTCCTGAAAAGATACCCAAACATCCCCCAGATGTTGAGGCATATTTCTAAATAAAACTTATACTATGAGATACACTAATATCAAAGTGTTCATATAGTACTGATCCTATCGAACATGAGGAGTTTGATAAGATGTTTCTTGAGCATATGTACAATGGTTTCATATTGCCTAGTGAGTCACCTTGTGGTGAAATTGTGCTCTCTGTGAAGAAGAGAGATGGACCAATGCGGTTATGATTTGATTATTGGGAACTCAAAAAGTTCATTATAAAGAAACCAGTTCTCTAACAAAGATTTATTATTAGTATGATCAATTATGAGGAGGTAAATAATTCTCAAATGTTGAGTTTTGTCATATATACCAATAGAATAATGTGATGAAGGTTGTTATTTTGAAGACTACTTTTAGTACAAGGTATGGGCACTATGAGTTTCTTATGATTCCCATCAGACATACTAATTCCCCTACAATATTCAAGGATTTTATGATTAGTGTATTTAGAAAATACTTCGAAAAATTATTGGTAGTGTTTATCGATGATATTCTCATATACTCTAATAGAATATATGAACATGAAGACTCTATAAGTCTTTTGTTGTCATCATTGAGAAAGAAAATTTTTTAGGCTATGTTCAGAAATTGTGACAATATGATGATGCAATTCATTTTCTTGGGACATGTGATCACAAGTGAGGGTGCTTCAATGGACCATTCAAGAACAATGGAATTTTAGGAATGTCCTAGACCAACTACTATCATAAAAAACTATATTTTTTTATTATTAAGTTACTACTAATTTTTTGTGAGAAATTTCTCATGATTTTCATTCCCATTAACTATGTTAACTTGGATAGTGTTGCATTATTTTTGGAAAAAATAATTTGATGAATGATTCATAGATCTAAATAGAATTTTGATAACCACACCTGTACTCACATTACCGAAAAGTTGAAAATGTTTTATGATATAGAATGATTCTTAAAGAAATGTCTTGGGTTGTGGACTCATGAAAATTATATTGTGATATCCTATGCCTCACATAAATTGAAAATCCATGAGAAAAACTTCCTAGAACATGATCTAGTGTGAGCTACTGTCTTTTTTGATTTGAAAATATCTCGTCACTATCTCTATGGTTTGAATGGTGACATATATACCAATCGAAGGACCTAAAGTATTTATTCACTCAAGAGGAGATCAACCTATGTCAAATGCGATGGTTTGAGAAAATCAAATACTTATATTTATATCTTCATTATCATTCTATAGAAGTGTATATGGCATCTAATGTTCCTAGAAGAAGAGAACTTGTTACATTATCCATGTTGTAGATTGACAAATACCCTCTCTTCATGGATATGCAAATGATGGATTTGTAAATCATTATAATGGGGACTTAATATTACCTTTCACAAATTATTTCCCAACAATCTATCAAATATAATATTAAAGATGAAGAAAGGGATGATATAGAGTTACTCCAGAAGGTGAATGCTGTAATTGAAGAGAAGCTGTAAGAGTTCCATATCAACAATGATGGTGTGATTTAGTTTGTAACATAAATTTTTGTGCAATCATCACATGTGATAAAGAGGGATATATTTGATAATGCACATATGTAACCATTCTCTATATATCCTAGTAGTTACACAATGTACCGTAATAACCTTGATCAGTTCTTGTTGGAAAACATTACAAAGGAAATTTACGAGTATATCTCAAGGTTCTTGATATGTTAGTAAGTAACGGCAGAGTGATAAAAGTACAAAAGTATGATTAAATTATTTCTTTTAACCATGTTGAAATGAATGAAATTAACTATGGGAATTATCCCAGGTATTATGAAGACATCCTACGTAAATAATTTTATTTGGTTTGTGGGGGTCCGAATCACGTAGACTGCCGTCTTTATCACTATTTGGGAAGATTTAACAATTAAAAACATGAGAAGATATATGTGAATGAAGAGGGAGAATGCATAAGGTACACTCCTTATTTTTTTTATCATGATCCATGGTTCAAATCTAAATTCAGATGGAGTCTACAACATACTTTTTTTATAATTATATATCAGCACGACCTATCAGCCCCAAACATATGGCCAATCAGAAATGACTATTCAGAAACTTGATAACATTCTAAGAGCCTACTATTTAGAATTTAGAGGTGGATGGTATCAGTATCAATCATTGGTTGAGTTCTCATTTTGTAATAACTTCTTCTCAATTATTCAAAAAGCTCAATATTATGATCTGTATGGAATGAAATGTAGAACTCCAACTTATTGGAATGAATTTAAAGAATGAAATCTACTTGGACCATATATTGGGAAAGATATGACAGTTAAGGTTCATGTAATCACAGAATATATTAAAGATACTTAGAGCTGAACAAATATCTATACTGAAAACACTCTATGAGATATAGTGTTCAACATTGGAGATAATGCCTTTGAATCTCACCATAGATGAGAGTCATGCAGTTTTGAATGAATGTGATGTTGATCCCAAGGTACATTGGTCTCTTTGAGATCCTTTACCAAATAAGAGTAATGGAATATTATCTAGAACATCCACTGATTATGGCTCAAGATCATGATGTGTTTAATGAGTCACTTTGGATGAAATTCATAAAAGATCTCTCATATGGACTAATCTTAGAGGTGGTACCACAACAAGATGATCTCTCTTATGAGGAGCATCCAATAATGAATTTGTATCAGAGATCTAAGGTTCTTTTCAACAAGACAACAGATGTCGTCAATGTGATGTGGAGAAACCATAACTACGAAGAAACAACATGGGAACTAGAGGATTCTATAGGGGATAAGTACCATTATATATTTATGTAAATAAAAATTGAAAGGATAAATTTCATAAGGGGGAAGAATGTAATGACCTAAACATTTGTAAATGCATTTTATCCTTTATTATAGAACTGTCATATAGTATAATCACATAACAAATTTTAGAAAATGCAATACAACATCATTAATAAATGAACTGCTAAATTCTATGTGACCTATAAACCTAATTTTTCCTCTTTTATGATTTGAATTACCAAAATCCAATAGACCGGGTTGTTTTTAGTAAGATGTTTAGAGTTTGATAAGGAAACAATAATTTTTAATTAATAGTAACATACCCTTATGATTACCAATGTTAACCTTATAAAAAGTAATATGACCCATATGAATATTAAATCGGCCATGTGAATAAGAATCTTACCAATGAATATTTAAATAAAATTTAAACATCTTATAAGTGATAATATGATATAATTATTTTATACTATTTGTATTTTTATAAGTCATGAATATTTAATAATTAATTTAATAATTTAAAAGAAAATATATTTCCTTAAAATTTATTCATAAACTAGTATTTTATGTACTGTGAATATATGATAGTCTTATGGGACCTTGATTAGTTTTTCAATGTGTTAGAAAAGTTTTCCTAATATTAAATTTTTTATTTTTCAAGTAAATTATGATTTTAATTTAAAAACAAATTACTAATATTTTGAAAATTAATTTTAAAACAAGGAGGCAAATTTTGAATTATAAAAATAAAAATAGAGTTATTGTGAATTTTTTAGATTTTTCAGAAATACACTTTTTTTTGGTAAATAATGAAATTTGATAATTTACAAAATATGCTTAATAAATGAATTTCTGCATCATTATTTGGTCATGGATGATGTAAATGGCCATCAGATCGAAATGACATGCCTTGTTTACTACATTTATTAATGGAATCAAAAAAATTTCTTACCTTCGAGAATATTAATAAACTAATGAAGTAAATATTGTGAAAACACCCCTCCCCTCCACTGTAAATACCTCCATTATTACCTCATTTCCTCACACATATCAATAATCAAGAATTTTCCAAATTGATCCTAAAAATCTTCCATAGACCCTCCCCCACATCAACCATCTCTTGGTCTCATGAAAATACTAATCCAATGTTCATTTAGGAGGATCTCAGGAGGATAATTCAAGAGGTAATTCCTCTCATTCTTTTCATTCAACTTCCTTTTAAATTTGAATTCATTTATTCTCTTATTCTTAACATATCTTATCCAATATCATAATAAAACTGTTATTTTTTATATAATTTTATTTTATCATATTAATGGATTGTTATAAAATAATTTCCTCCCTCTCTCTATTTTATTTTTTAAAAATGAACACATTCACCGTGATATGTCAATTTACCATCATCGTGGGTGATGGACATTAATATTCATTCAATTCCTTCATGGATATCAATAAAACAATTATATGGTTGAAATACGATTATAATATTAATTTTTTATTCCATTTTATCTTTTTGAAAAAATGTTTACACATAATACTAAATGATGAAATAAAATGCCTTCATTGGGATCTATACATTGCCCAAATTAACCAAAAATGATCGTCATTAAATTTTATATAAATATTAAACCCAATTGTTTATAACAAACTTCATTATATTATCATTTAAAATGCTTTATGATCATTAATAACATGTAGTATCAATTCTGATGGTTTATTTTTGTTCTACAAGAACTATAATTCATGTGTACAGGTGAACCACTAATGAAATCTATGAAAGTGAACACACCCTAATTGTGAATTTAAATGCTAAAACTCTTCCAAAGGCCCATAAAAACATATTAAAACTATAATAAAATAATTAAATGTATAAAATATTATTTAGGTGTTTATTAATGAATATAACCTGATTATATAGGATTTAAAATTGAAGAAAGCGTTCAGACACAAGTTAAGGGGAATTCTCAAACTGAACATTCTTTCTTTGGGGTATCCCACTTTTATTCCATTGTCAGTATGTTTATTCCATAACAATTATTTATTCACCATTATATTATATTATAATGGATATATATTTTTTCTATTGGAATTTTTCAAATTCAAAATGTTTTCCAACAAATAATTTCTTTCAAAACATAGCTTTTCCTTCTAACTCATGTTTGATGAATCTTATATCAATTATGTTATAACCCCTTCCATTTGGGACCCATAATATTATAAATATTGATTTTATGCGATGAAACACATTCCTTTTCAAGGGTTATTTTTTCTCATTATTAATATATTTTCTTGGTGGGATGCATGTTAATGTAAATATTATGATGTGACAGGTCCACCAAGAATTATATAGTGAAGTGTAAATGTTATGATGTTATGAGTGTTCCCAATATTATATAGCACTACAATGAATTGGTTATTGTGAATATCCTCATGAGTAATTTGATATATGAGTGAACATGATGCTATATTTTTTCACAGGTGTGTGTTTTAGTTGAACACTAATACATGAGGTTTAATTTTTTTGAATTTCCACATTCCATGTATTCTTCAAATTCTCACACATAAGATTATGATCATATTCCAATGTTATAATGTTAATTATTATGATCAACCAATATTGTATTTTCTACTGTTCGTTTCCTCTTACAATAGTTTAATCTAAAAACTTTTAGATGTAAATCCTCAAGCGATTATTTGTACTAAGGAGAACTCAATGACCAATAAGAAGCTAGAGAAGAAGAAATTAAATAAATTTTTATGTTTTAGGTTGTAAAAGATATTAATTTTAAATTTTTTAGGAATAAAAAAACTCATTGGATCTGCATGGTGTATTTTATTTATGATGTTATCATTAAAATGTTGTAAAATTAGTTTATGAAAATCAGGGAGATTATAATAAACATAGCATATCATATTATGAATAGAGTTATATTAAAACCTAATCTTAAGAAAACACCCTACGAACAATCGAATAATTGAAATCCTGATGTAAGAGACTCTATAGTGATTGCATACCAGTTTTCTATATTAAATTATAAGGAACAAATTTGTAAAATTTATCTGATGGTCAAGGGATGAATATTTATATGATATTCTGTTATCTCTTAATAATAAATATTTTATAAAAAAATTAATTGATTGTTAAAGAATACGATCAAGTGAATTTTGATCAATGTGATCCTATTAAAAAAAGTAATGATCAAACTAATGAAATTTTTGATTCATTAAGTTTCATGAGAATTGAATCACTTATGATTATTTTTAAAATAGAAATTAATGAAATTAATCAATGATACAAAGAAAATGAAAATTATTAACCAGAGTGCGTCATATATAAAAAGTCTAGAACATATATGGATCACCCAATAAACCTGAAATAGGATATCATGATAAAGAAGTGAGAACTGTAATTAATATATGAAAAATAGAAGAACTTTTTCCTTAATATCACAATTAGATCATAAAAAAAAGAATAATATTTTAAAGATGAAGGATGGATAACTATTATTCATGAATAACTCATCAAATTTAATAGTAATAATGTTTCAGTGATAGATGATAGTCATACTAGTCATCTAATAATAGGAAAAAATGCGTTTTTTGAAATAAATAAGATGACTATGGAATAATTTATAGAAATAATGGTACATTTCTAGCTAAAGGATATAGTCATAGTGAAGGAATAGATTATGATGAAATTTTTTTACATATTACTAGATTAAAATCTATTCAAATCCATATTGATTTTTCAAATAATATAAATTTTAAATTATATCATAGGGATGTAAAATCATTATTTTCAAATGGAAATGTAATGGAGGAAGATAATATTTAGAAACCAACATGGTTTGAAAATATTATTCTAATAAATCAATTTTTAAAAATACTATATACAATTTTGGCATTAAAAACATTTATTATGGAATGAAATAACATTCTGTTTTTTAATGGAAAATCTATTTTTTGTATGGTTAGTTGACCATATTTCCATTAAGAAATTTTTTCCTCAAATATTTTAATTTTATAGATTTATTTAAATATATTTTTTTTTTATCAAAAAATAAAAAATATTTATATTAATTTTTAAATATTATTGGAAAATAATTTGAAATGAAAATGATGTAACAATTATTTTCCATTCCAGGATTTCAAATCTATCAAAAAGATTATAGAAATTTTTTCAAAAAAATTATACATAGTATTGATTTATTGAATAAAATTAGACTAGAAAATAGAAATAAATATATTCCTCTCATGTATAATAATGTAAAACTAGACATGGATAAATATGGATACCCCTTGAAATCATGGTATATAGAGGTATGTCTTTTTGTTTACTATACCTTTATACCAATAGAATATACATAATGTTTTTTGTTTTTCTATGTGACATTTTACATTTAACCCCAACAAAATCGTTTGTTAATAATGTTAAAATAATTTTTAAATATTATAAATAAACAATATTTTAGTATCTAATTTATCTAAAACCATGTGATTTTAATTTAAATTTATATTTATATGCTAGTTTTAGAGGATGTTGATTAGATTGAAAAAATAAATCAGGAACTTATATATTTTTAGGAAAATTCATAGTTTCATTTTCATGTATGAAATAAAAATTTCATTCTATATCAATAGGGGATTAAAATTGTATATATACTATTATTTTTTTGAACAAAACTAGTAGATGAAACAAACCTTACTAGAATTTGGAATTAATTTCAACAACATTCTTATTTTATTTAACAATATAAGGGAATTAAATATTTCCAAAAATCTACTAAGTTTTTCATGAATCAATAATAATGATATAAGGCATAAGGAAACAAGATTTGAAAAACTAAATAAATGTAAAATTTATAAATTTTGAATATACAGGTCATGATATTTTTACTAAACCACATCTCAATACCATTTTTTTATTATGTGGGAGTTATGAATATTCATTTTTAATTAATTTTTTAAAAACTAATGTTTAATTTGTTATAAATTGAACTAAAAATTATAAAAAACAATTATTTATAAAAAAATTATTTAAAATGATTATTTCCTATTCATTTTTTGATAAATGATTTCATTGGAAAATTAAAAAATTATAATTATTATACTTAGTAACTAGTTTAGGATACCAAAACTAGTGTCACCAAAACAGTCAAAAAACATCCCTCTCTATTTCATTCATACCATATGTATTCAATCCCTTTCAACCCCAATATCTCTCTTAATTAGATCAAAAACCTATAATCAAAACAGAAAAACTTCGAATTCATAATAATGTTGATGATAGAATATGGAAAACCAGGATGATCAAAACATCAATGCGTAACTTAAAGAATAATTTATTAAGGAATAACTATAGATTTTGAGTGACTATATCAGAAAAACACACTTTTGAATTTATATAGACCATTTCAAGATATATAATTCATAATCGGGAAATAAAATACTAACATTTCATGTCACGACCCATCCTCGGGGCCCGTGTCATGACTACCCCAAGCCTGCCTTCCATAGGCCATGGGCAGGAAACTAACACCAAAGGCATTAATCCCTATACTGGGAAGGCATTGCCTTTATAAAAGTAAACAAACACAATAGAGTGCGAAAATGATGTAAATAGTAATTTTATACTGTATACAAAGGTAGTGCTGAAAGAAAAGGGGCCGGAAATAAAAGCGAAACAGTAATGTATAGGTACAACGGAAAGAAAGTACAACTATTAAAAGGATAACAACTAAAAAGGGAAGCTCTTGGAACGTACGCCGAGTATCCTACCTGAAGGGTTGGTACAAATGTCCCCCTCAACACTCCACATCAATCTGTCCGCTCCAGGTACCGTCTCGCCATGTGGTCCACCTCCGTGTACCGTCTGGTCCTCACACTCTCTTTGCCTCCATAAACGATGTTCGTCATCTGTATCCAACACAAGGAGGTGCGGGCATAGCCTATACAGGGGTGAGTATAACGATACTCAGTAGGGACCCCGAAACCCCCGAAGGTCTCACAGAATCCACAAAGGATAAACCAAAAAAGAAAGATACAACAATGAAGTATCAAGGAGTCCTACTTAGATATATGCACATACATATACCTATGTTATAAATCTCAATTCTTCTCCAAATCATTAGCCCAAACACAAACCAATTCCACAAAGGAAGTAAAATCAATCACCATGACGATAATGGATGAAAGACATGTATCATCTCACACAGGTGTGCCAAAATAGTAGAGAGATATAGTTGAACAGATGTAGCCACTGGGTCATCTAAAGCTATTGGACCCACACAGGATACAAGAACATCTAAGCTGTCGGACCCACACAGGTTACAAGTCCAGCTATCTTGTGATTAATAGAGATGATAAGATGTAGTCACTGATTCATCTAAGATGTCAGACCCACATAGGATACAAGACTAGATAAGCTGTCTCACCCACACATGATACAAAAATATCTACTTTATCGGACCCACACAGGATACAAGTACAGAGGTCAAACTGCCAGACCCACACAAGATACAAGAATAGTAATCATCATCGTCGAACCCACGGAGGATCCCTGTATAGTAGTTGTCGTTTTCGAACACACAGAGGATTCAAGGACATTAGTCATCAATGTTGAAGCCACGGAGGATTCCCCTACCATAGTCCTCACCGTCCAACCCACATAAGAATCTAGTACAGTAGTCTTCACAGTCGCAACCTGCTCTAGGGTTCCTGCACACCGCACACTAGATTCTAGGAGGGTCTGCTCCTCGATCAAAGGGGTCGATACATAAACTATCACGAAGTCTAGAGTTGAGGTATCCTGAAGTTTTTTCTCCCCAAAAGGACAACAATTCATCAAACGGCACGTCAATCGGACGCCCGATCTGAGAGTTATTAGCTTTTCCATTCTAGGGGCCCGGTTCGATTTTGGGTACAATCCAAACTGGACATACTTCAATCTCATCTGAATATTGTGTGGAGTTTTCCAAAAGGACTGTGTTGTCAATAGTAATCCAACGTGGTTGACGGCACGTCAATTGGACGTCCGGTCCTAAGGTTATAAGTGTTTCTGCTCCGAGGGCCCAGTTGGTTTCGGGTTCGAACCAACCAGGATGAACCCAAACTTCTCCAAAACCTTGAGTGTAATATAACTAAATGAAAGTCTCAATTTGAGGATTCCTAGGAAACTAACGGTGTGTTTATTGGAGATTATTAGCTATTGTTATGGGAAAATAACCTAAAATGGTCCGAAGAGGGGGGTCTAGGCCCAGTCCGAACCGACCCAAACTGCCCTGGGTCGGCCCGAACAGGGTTGACCCGACCCAGGTCTGGGTCTGGCCTGGTAGTGCGCAACCCGGCCTACGGCGGGCACGGCCCGACCTGGTAGGCTACGGGGGGGGGGGGGGGGAACCCTCGGTTAGCTGGCACGGCATTAAGCCGCACCTCTAGAATTCCAGAACCGCTATAGCGTTCCGGCTCCACCTGCCGCCGCGGCTCAACTGCGGTGGCCTGTCCCGGCGACACGCTACCGCCACCTTCTGCAGACCACCGGACATGCTTCGGTGGACCATTGGACCCACTGTCTGCACCTAAGATCATTCCGGGGCCCGAACTCCACCGTGAATGTAACAGCCCGAGATTTTATGAAAAATATTCTTTTTAATTTTATTAATGTCTTGTGTTGTACGCTACACCAAAAGGAGCTTACAAAATATGCATCCTTGACTTTCCTTTCATTACATCACAACCTTTCTCGATAGCGTGTGTAGTACGCAATACTGAGTTTCACGAAACAACGATATGCTATTAAAATATTATTAAAACTAGCCGTTATGAATAGTAATAACCACTTTTTAATTTTTATAAATTTTAGCTCTCAAAATGGACTTCATTTTTGGATTCGGAGTATCGAATTTAGCCTAAGGTGAAATTTTGGTACTTTTCGGATAACTTTCATATTCTAATGAATAGTGAAAATTACTAAATTATAATTAAAAACAATTTTTTTAATCGAAATAATTAATAGTGATAAATTATTAATTTGAGTGGTTTTAAAGTATATTTAGAATATATTTTTACAATTTAATACAATGTTGGTCATTGAATATAATTTCACATTTAAACCAGACATAATCAAGTGTCAATCTTTTGATAGATATTGTTTCTTAAAAACACGCTATTTGTTTTAACAGCGGGATTTAATTATAAAATTAATTAATGAAACTTCTATGTTATAAATTTGGTAAAATAGACTTCATTTTTGAATTCGGAATATGAAATATAGCTTAGGATGAAATTTTGGCATTTTTCTGAAAAACATCAATTTTTGATGAATAGTGAAACTACTAAGTGGTAGTTAAAAACTGAATTTTTCATAAAACTTAATTTTACCGCTTCTGTGAATGGAATTTCAAAAATCCGAGAGACACGGTTGATGTCTGTAAGTAAAATGTGGTTCAATGAGATGAAAATAATTTTTGGTGAATAGTATCTTTTTACTTTTATTTACCACGGTTAAAAGTAAATAGGGTAATTAAGGGTAAGAATGATATTGATATTACCCTAACACATGTCCAAATTCTATTGGACAAGTGTATCTCGACCAAAAATAACCTTATGTGTAAAATATTATCATTTAGGTCCACTTGGATTAGATTATGACATTTATTATTATTTAATTCAAAGAAGAGTTAAAAGAGTTAAAATCAAAGTATATATACTAAAACATTTTTAATATAGGGTTTTACATAAGATAAATTCGATTTTAAATATTCATTAGAAATCTAAAACTATTTCCTACATTATGGTATTTTATTTGTAATTTTTAGACATCAAATAATATAATTTATTTATGACACAAAGATGATGCAGTAATTATCTTATTAATGAAATATTGACATAATTGATGTTATAAACACCAACATAAATGTAATTTGAGACTTTTTATGAATTCCACTAATTTTATAGGTTACTATGATATATTAGTGTTGATTTAATCAACTTTTTTCGAACATATAATTCTGTTATGACTTTCATAAAAATCATAAATCAAATAGTGTCAAAATTGACACAAAATAGTTTTTAAATCAAATATTATATTATTAATTGTTATTTTATTCCTAAAAATCTAAGGCTCGGCCAAATGACTTAGATAAGGATATATATATTAATAATAAATAATTTGGGGTTCTATTGGCATGTTATTGTAAGTTTATTAACCATATAGTGTAAGAAAACAAAAAGACACGGTAAAAGTTAAATTATTTAACGTAGAGTTAAATCTAATTGATAAGGTTAAAATAATACCCTAAACTTGTCTAAATCCTATTGGATGATATGATTTCGACCCATCCCCACTTTAGCTTCGAAATAAGACCCTTTGGAACCATTATAAACCGATTTTGACTTTAATATAAAATAATATTTTGAGATATTCCTAAGGTGCCCCTCTCCTCCCTTATAAAAGGGCACCTCTTCCCCCTCCTCCTCAAACCAATTTGAGCACTCGATCGCGGCCAACCCCTGCAAAAATCCCTTCTCCACTTCCCTAGAATAATCCTATAGGTCCTTATCTTCTTCAAAGACCAATCTTAGTTCCCTAAGTGGAGGATTCAAAGAGGTGTTCCAAAGAAGAGGTAATATCCATTACCGATCTTTTCAATTTCTTTCTTCTTAAACTTCTTCTTCTTTAGTTGTTTCATGATAAAGTAATAACATCAGTATTTATTATATACTGATATGTTATTATAAATATGAAAAAACTCTAATTAACCTTCTATCCATCCTACGGAAAAAGGAAATCATCGCGCGTGCGTACGTACGGAATACCGTCTCCACGCCATGGTGTAATCTATTTTCCGCCACCACATTAATTGGATGGGTATAAAGGTGTAATGAGTAACTATATATGATTATTATAAAGTGATATTGATACTGAAATAGTATACATACACTTCAACACAATTCCACGACCATGGGAACGATATCATCGCTCGTGCGTACGTACGGACTACCGTCTCCACGACGCGATGAGATTCATTCTCAATTATTAACCATTCATGAATAATTATAAAGTATATATAATAAGTAATAATGCAATATATGACCTAATAATGATACTGGAATTATTTATATTTATATGTATGTCATCTACTTAATTCCATTCAATTCAATAAGGAAACAAAAACAGCGTTCATGCGTACGTACGGACTACCGTCTCCATGAACGGTGTATTTCTTTCCATTTACTGATTTATAATATATGTGTATTGTGAATATATATATATAAATCATGTTTTATATTCTGGAATTAATTAATCATGACCTAAGTAATCATATGAATAATTAAAAGTTAAAAACACGAACGAAAAATGAGATGATTTTACCCAAAACGCTACTTTAACATGAATTTACAAAAGAACGGGTAATATAAAGTAATAAGTGGACCATATATGATATAATAAAAATGAATATGATTCTAGAATAAGTCAATAACATGATTTAAATCATATACAGGAGGTTCGGACACTCACAAAGTAAGTCGGACCTAAGGTAAGGAAAATATCACAATCTCATTTTTATCCGAGATTGTTTTTACTTTGGCATTTACTGGGGTGTATTTTATCATCAACATCCATGTTTCCTCAATATGTAATATTATTTCCATCCACCTACAATTGTTTAAATACAATTTTACCCTTTGGTGAGTTTTTAGTAAAGGATATGAAAGGAATCTTTTTTTCGTTTTTTTCATACGAGGTACTTTTTGACTTTCCGACAAAAGTACGAGAAGAATGTTTTTTTTAACTTATACGGCACGAACAGATTTTTGCGGTTTTATAAAGCCTTATTTTCATGAACCTTCCTTCAAAATATTTCATGAATATTTTCAGTAAAATCTCTTTCTTTTAAATTTGCATGATTTTTTGTGAAAAGAAATTGATTTTTGAAGAAGAAAGGATATTTTCCTAAAGAATTCATTTCAAGTGTTTTATCAAAATTATTTTCCATATAAGATAACATAGGGTTCTGTTTTTATCCCTATTGTTACATTGATTTTATTAGGTTGTGATGGAATTATTTTTATGAATTCCTTTATCTTATATGAATTGTTTTATGATGTCATGATGTTTAAGAATCCCATTTTTACTACATGGGTTATGCAATGATGTCTGATTTATGATTTTGTGGCACACATAAGAAAGGATTCATTACAAGATGGGTGGGACCTATATCTCCCTCCAATTCATAGGGTAAAGATTTTATATCTCATGAGATAGACATGGCTGGAATGGTAGGTTATACCGGTTCAGTGAAACAGGACTGAAACGAGGGTTACTCGATTCAGAAAGGGACTTTGTCCACTAAGATAGTCTTGGCAATGAGTCTTGACTAACAAGAAATGATTCTCTATTATTATGTGTGAATACCACAAAGTTTCATGTTTTAAGTTATGATTATTGTGATTACATTTCACTGCCATGATTTATCCCATGTTATGAAATTATGCTCTCTTTTGCAGGTTAAGATTTACAAAATGTTATGTTCTTTTGAATATGATGTGATTGATATTTCTGTTGTTTACCCTTACTGAGCATTTGAGCTCACCCTTTTATGTTTTCTTTTCCCCAGGATATAAAGAAAGGTTTTAGGTAAAAAAAAGGAAGATCTTTATAGGAGATGTTGAAGATCTTTCACCACGATTAGAAGATTATATTCCGAGTTTCCAAAGACACTAAACTATTACGATCCTTGTGTGTGTGTTTTTGTTATGTACTAAGTATTCCGCAAATGTAATGTAATGTCCATGTAAGTCAAGATACGGGTCTCTACAGTTGGTATCAGAGGAAAGGTTTAGTCAACCTTTGGAAACTAGGATGCGAAAACGTTAGTGAGATCCCTAGAGATATTTCTAAGGTATGTCAAGGGATGTCCCTAATGTTAAGTATACGTATAGGTTATAGTACTAGAATTACGCTAACGATCATAGAATTTAACCTAAGATGTTAGATATTAAGGTCACTCCCCCTTTACTATGTTGTTTTCCTTAGCATTATTTTGCCTCTCACACTATTCTTTTTGGGTTTTATAAAATGGATGGAAATAAGATGATTCACGATAATGGAGGATATGATGGACAATGGAATGATATTCTTTATGAGCAACCAAATGAAATGGGATTTGGAAGTCCAAACATCATTATTATGCCGAATCAGCAATCTCATAATATGATCAATAAAGTAAAATTTGGTAAGTTTCCTGACTCGGCTAATAAGAGAAAGATGGAGTTTCATGATGACCATAGAGGAAAGAAAGTTCAATTTCCCCTATGTAAATCATGTGGGAAGAGGAATCAAGGAGAATGTTTCAAGGGAACTGGAAGATGCTTTGGGTGTGGAAAAGAAGGACACAAAGCAAGTAAGTGCAAAGGAAAAGGTTCAGTTAACACCATGGATGAGGATAATGGTATTGCTACGACATCAAAAATGGTTAAGTGTTTTAAATGTGGAATGTACGGGAATTATGAAAACCAATGCCCTAAGGGAAAGACTCATGAAGAGAATCAGTATAGTCGTATGGGTAGTATTTATGTGGATGATGATGAAGAGACTACAAATGATATGTGAGATGAAAGAATTGTTGAAGCTCGGTTAATGGTTTAATAATGTAGTGAAATGATTACATGTTTATCATGTGTAATGTTGTATAAGAAATCTCATGGTACTATGGAATAAAGAGACATCTAAGGATTGTTACATTGTTGTATTTCATTGAGTTTTAAAAGTGTTTTATTAATGTTACCAGTATCCATGAAAGGTTATTCAGATATTTTTGGAATGTAGATGATATGTGCATAATGAAGGGATAAGGAGAAAATTAAATGTTTAACAGTATTTATGAGCTCATGATTGATATAAGGACTAAGTGATATCATGGTTTGAGTATATAGAATTTTGAGGATTTTGGTATGTGGAAAGTGTTAACATTTAACTGTATTCATGTTTTCACTAAGCTATTCAAGAGAATACATGATTAAGGACTTTTAATGTGACCAACAAAACATATCTTATGATATATGGGGATCGACGATGGTGTTAAATCTCTGGTAATCGTATTCACTATGTTATGAGAGTGGACTGCAGTATTATGGATAAGCCTAAAGATTGGAATGGATTATGTTGGACATAAGTTAGTATTGTTTAAGGATAGAAGTTTTTTTCGATGGGATGTTATAGTAATATAGTTTTAGAAAAAGGACAACTTGCAGAACGGGCGACAGCCCATCGCGCCGGACAAGGCTGTGGGAATCGAACCCACAACCGAAGTGCGACTGGCCTTTATCGCCTACCACTGGCCTACAGGAAGTCCCTATTTAGTAGAAACTAGTTTTATTATATTAAGCAGTATGATATATAAAGTATAAGTCCATTTTAGGAACCATATATGATTAATCTCACTATAGATCGACTTATGTATATAAATTTTGCTAACCTTTTGAGATAGATGGAATGACCCGTCATTCTATCACATGATCTGCTAACACTTCACGAATAACAAATTCCACTTCATTTATTTAAGATATGAAGTGGAAATTGTTAAAGGCACGAACAACAGTGAGGTTGTACCAACATAAAGTAAGTATTTATTCTAATTCAAATTCTTTAACTTTAGGGAAACGATCTTGAAAACCAAAAATGTTGTCCTAGTGATCTTATATCTGATGAATCAGATGGAACCTTAGATCGTCACAAATTTATGGCTTTGTGATTACTGGCTTTTCCATAGCCATGTTCTCTACCACTCTCCATCAGAACATGATGGTTAGATTTCTCTTCCATATCCATATTTTCACATATGTGGAAACCCAGTGATTAGTTTATTTGGGTAACCGTTACGTTTCATACTTTTGTTTTTAAAGATTGGTTTTGATATTCCTTTTTACGATGTGGGTTTCTATTAAAGAAACTTTCGAATAGTAAACCATTTATAACCTCGACGAATTTCGAGGGCGAAATTCATTTTAAGGGGGGTAGAATGTAACAGCCCGAGATTTTATGAAAAATATTCTTTTTAATTTTATTAATGTCTTGTGTTGTACGCTACACCAAAAGGAGCTTACAAAATACGCATCCTTGACTTTCCTTGCATTACATCACAACCTTTCTCGATAGCGTGTGTAGTACGCAATACTGAGTTTCACGAAACAACGATATGCTATTAAAATATTATTAAAACTAGCCGTTATGAATAGTAATAACCACTTTTTAATTTTTAGAAATTTTAGCTCTCAAAATGGACTTCATTTTTGGATTTGGAGTATCGAATTTAGCCTAAGGTGAAATTTTGGTACTTTTCGGATAACTTTCATATTCTAATGAATAGTGAAAATTACTAAATTGTAATTAAAAACAATTTTTTTAATCGAAATAATTAATAGTGATAAATTATTAATTTGAGTGGTTTTAAAGTATATTTAGAATATATTTTTACAATTTAATACAATGTTTGTCATTGAATATAATTTCACATTTAAACCAGACATAATCAAGTGTCAATCTTTTGATAGATATTGTTTCTTAAAAACACGCTATTTGTTTTAACAGCGGGATTTAATTATAAAATTAATTAATGCAACTTCTATGTTATGAATTTGGTAAAATAGACTTCATTTTTGAATTCGGAATATGAAATATAGCTTAGGATGAAATTTTGGCATTTTTCTGAAAAACATCAATTTTTTATGAATAGTGAAACTACTAAGTGGTAGTTAAAAACTGAATTTTTCATAAAACTTAATTTTACCGCTTCTGTGAATGGAATTTCAAAAATCCGAGAGACACGGTTGATGTCTGTAAGTAAAATGTGGTTCAATGAGATGAAAATAATTTTTGGTGAATAGTAACTTTTTACTTTTATTTACCACGGTTAAAAGTAAATAGGGTAATTAAGGGTAAGAATGATATTGATATTACCCTAACACATCTCCTAATTCTATTGGACAAGTGTATCTCGACCAAAAATAACCTTAAGGGTAAAATATTATCATTTAGGCCCACTTGGATTAGATTAGGACATTTATTATTATTTAATTCAAAAAAGAGTTAAAATAGTTAAAATCAAAGTATATATACTAAAACATTTTTAATATAGGGTTTTACATAAGATAAATTCGATTTTAAATATTAATTAGAAAGCTAAAAAGGGGTCCTACATGATGGTATTTTATTTGTAATTTTTAGACATCAAATAATATAATTTATTTATGACACAAAGATGATGCAGTAATTATATTATTAATGAAATATTGACATAATTGATGTTATAAACACCAAAATAAATGTAATTTGAGACTTTTTATGAATTCCACTAATTTTATAGGTTACTATGATATATTAGTGTTGATTTAATCAACTTGGTTCGAACATATAATTCTGTTATGACTTTCATAAAAATCATAAATCAAATAGTGTCAAAATTGACACAAAATAGTTTTTAAATCAAATATTATATTATTAATTGTTATTTTATTCCTAAAAATATAAGGCTCGGCCAAATGACTTAGATAAGGATATATATATTAATAATAAATAATTTGGGGTTCGTTTGGAATGTTATTGTAAGTGTATTAACCATATAGTGTAAGAAAACAAAAAGACACGGTAAAAGTTAAATTATTTAACTTAGAGTTAAATCTAATTGATAAGGTTAAAATAATACCCTAAACTTGTCTAAATCCTATTGGATGATATTATTTCGACCCATCCCCACTTTAGCTTCGAAATAAGACCCTTTGGAACCATTATAAACCCATTTTGACTTTAATATAAAATAATATTTTGAGATATTCCTAAGGTGCCCCTCTCCTCCCTTATAAAAGGGCACCTCTTCCCCCTCCTCCTCACACCAATTTGAGCACTCAATCTCGGCCAACCCCTGCCAAAATCCCTTCTCCACTTCCCTAGAATAATCCTATGGGTCCTTATCTTCTTCAAAGACCAATCTTAGTTCCCTAAGTGGAGGATTCAAAGAGGTGTTCCAAAGAAGAGGTAATATCCATTACCGATCTTTTCAATTTCTTTCTTCTTAAACTTCTTCTTCTTTAGTTGTTTCATGATAAAGTAATAACATCAGTATTTATTATATACTGATATGTTATTATAAATATGAAGAAACTCTAATTAACCTTAAATCCATCCTACGGAAAAAGGAAATCACCGAGCGTGCGTACGTACGGAATACCGTCTCCACGCCATGGTGTAATCTATTTTCCGCCACCACATTAATTGGATGGGTATAAAGGTGTAATGAGTAAATATATATGATTATTATAAAGTGATATTGATACTGAAATAGTATACATACACTTTAACACAATTCCACGACCATGGGAATGATATCATCGCTCGTGCGTACGTACGGACTACCGTCTCCACGACGCGATGAGATTCATTCTCAATGATTAACCATTCATGAATAATTATAAAGTATATATAATAAGTAATAATGCAATATATGACCTAATAATGATACTGGAATTATTTATATTTATATTTATGTCATCTACTTAATTCCATTCAATTCAATAAGGAAACAAAAACAACGTTCATGCGTACGTACGGACTACCGTCTCCATGAACGGTGTATTTCTTTCCATTTACTGATTTATTATATATGTGTATTATGAATATATATATATAAATCATGTTTTATATTCTGGAATTAAGTAATCATGATCTAAGTAATCATATGAATAATTACAAGTTAAAAACATGAACGACAAATGAGACGATTTTACCCAAAATGCTACTTTAACATGAATTTATAAAAGAACGGGTAATATAAAGTCATAAGTGGACCATATATGATATAATAACAATGAATATGATTCTAGAATAAGTAAATAACATGATTTAAATCATATACAGGAGGTTCGGACACTCACAAAGCAAGTCGGACCTAAGGTAAGGAAAATATCACAATCTCATTTTTATCCGAGATTGTTTTTACTTTGGCATTTACTGGGGTGTATTTTATCATCAACATCCATGTTTCCTAAATATGTAATATTATTTCCATCCACCTACAATTGTTTAAATACAATTTTACCCTTTGGTGAGTTTTTAGTAAAGGATATGAAAGGAATCTTTTTTTCGTTTTTTTCATACGAGGTACTTTTTGACTTTCCGACAAAAGTACGAGAAGAATGTTTTTTTTAACTTATACGGCACGAACAGATTTTTACGGTTTTATAAAGCCTTATTTTCATGATCCTTCCTCCAAAATATTTCATGACTATTTTCAGTAAAATCTCTTTCTTTTAAATTTGCATGATGTTTTGTGAAAAAAATTGATTTTTGAAGAAGAAAGGATATTTTCCTCAAGAATTCATTTCAAGTGTTTTATCAAAATTATTTTCCATATAAGATAACATAGGGTTCTGTTTTTATCCCTATTGTTACATTGATTTTATTATGTTGTGATGGAATTATTTTTATGAATTCCTTTATCTTATATGAATTGTTTTATGATGTCATGATGTTTAAGATTCCCATTTTTACTACATGGGTTATGCAATGATGTATGATTTATGATTTTGTGGCACACATAAGAAAGGATTCATTAGAAGATGGGTGGGACCTATATCTCTCTCCAATGCATTGGGTAAAGATTTTATATCTCATGAGATAGACATGGATGGAATGGTAGGTTATACCGGTTCAGTGGAACAGGACTGAAACGAGGGTTACTCGATCTAGAAAGGGACTTTGTCCACTAAGATAGTCTTGGCAATGAGTCTTGACTAACAAGAAATGATTCTCTATTATTATGTGTGAATGCCACAAAGTTTCATGTTTTAAGTTATGATTATTGTGATTACATTTCGCTGCCATGATTTATCCCATGTTATGAAATTATGCTCTCTTTTGCAGGTTAAGATTTACAAAATGTTATGTTCTTTTGAATATGATGTGATTGATATTTCTTTTGTTTACCCTTACTGAGCATTTGAGCTCACCCTTTTATGTTTTCTTTTCCCCAGGATATAAAGAAAGGTTTTAGGTAAAAAAAGGAAGATCTTTATAGGAGATGTTGAAGATCTTTCACCACGATTAGAAGATTATATTCCGAGTTTCGAAAGACACTAAACTATTACGATCCTTGTGTGTGTGTTTTTGTTATGTACTAAGTATTCCACAAATGTAATGTAATGTCAATGTACGATAAGCTTCGGGTCTCTACAGTGAATTCCCCAAATCGCTGTTTTGGTCCCGTTTCATCAACGCCCGTCAACCCACACATAGATGAACAACCAGCGAAGGGTTTGGGCTTCTTCTTCGGACCAAGCCCTTCGTGTTACAAGTTTTCAAATAAATATTAAATTATTCAAACTAAAAACAAACCCGAACATAACCATGCATCTGATTTGAATCCCAACCAGCATAAACGAGCGATTCATAGATCAACCGGGCCGAGGTTGGTCCACGCTCATTGTTCATTTCTTAAAAAGTAAAGGATAAATTAAATAAAATTCCACTACCTTGATAATTAACGTCACATGTCATTGAGTCGTGAAATACATGCCTCACGGTAGATGGCATCGTGGAGGATGTACGTCGATTCTGTGGACGTCATGGTGCGTCCGAGGAGGAAGCGACATCTCCTCACTTGATGCAGAGAAGAGGAAGGAAGGAACATCATCATTCTTCATGGAATCTGCAATCTTCGTTGAACAGGGCATCATTCTTTGTGGAAGTATGATGCTCTCTTGTAATTCCAAATGATTCAAAAAAATACTTTTGAATCAAATATTAAAATGAGGCCTTCAACTATTTTAATCATCATTCTATGCCATTTCAAAAAGATTCAAATCCAACCAAAATAATTAATTAATTTGGGGTGAACAAAATAATTAATTCACAGAGTTATCATATTAATGATCATGTGGAAGGTGGATAGTTTAGAAATTAATGGGGGGTTGTCAAAGAATTAAATAAGGGGCAATTATGTGTATTGAAGAGAGTTATAGGGAGATGAAAGGTTGGGGCTCGTGTGGGCCCCAACTCACAAATATCCACACATGGGAAGTTATTTGGGTGTGCACCCCACCAATAACTTCCCTATTGGAGGAAATAACCAACTCTCAATATAAAATTGTGTACCACACAATTTTATTTAATTTAAGATTAAACCCTAAAAATTAACATTCAACCTGCATGAAATACAACTGTGGTAAAGGTCCCCTTAAGCGAATATCGGCATTGTGAGTTTATTGGTGTCCCCAGATTTCTATTTCGAGCACCTGTTCAAAATATAGAAAAATCCGCACGTACGATTACTGAACGTACCTGAATAAAACATCATAAATTGATTCCGGGCAAACCGGGCCTCGGAATAAAGAGCCTTCAGAAACCGCAGACTCATAAAATTCTTTTGAATTAAGAAAAAAAATTCTTGAAATTTCAGAGTCGTTCTTTTTCATTTGATATAGAATTAAAATAATTTATACAAATTTTATGTTCAGTTTCAGGGACATGAAAGATGTCATCATTTCATCGATAAATAGAATAGAAATTACAATTTCTTCTATTGAAATAATGAAAAATTATGTTTCTTCATGATGGAGTTTTTCATTTCTATCTTATATCAATTAGAAATCCATATAATAAAAAAGGGGATATTATGTATGATCTTTTCAACTAAAACATGATTCGATTTTTGTTGTAAAAGAACAAGAGGCTGGTCAGGAGGTTATGATCAAATTCATTTAGAATGAAATACATTCATGAATTGTTTATCTAGAAAAAAAACCATTTATGCTTGTATATCTGGTTTTTTTGTTGAGTAAAATTATGATTATTTCTCTTAGTATATTTGATGATATATGAATCATTATTATCATGAATTGGAAAAGATATATTTTTATCCTTATTGAAGGATAACATCTCTTCTATTGTTTGAAATTAACAAGGCCGAGGATGTATAGATAATGTCTAAGTGTCGTCAAACTAAAATTTTTGTTGATGGAACATTAATAAATTTATCTTTCATAAAGAGTAAAATTAAAAGAAATTTCATACTTGTTAGTGTAGATGGAAATAATTAAACCAGTTGTATTACTCGGGGGAGAAATTTTTTTTGAAATCTAGCAGATCAATATATATTTGTGATAAAAAATGTTAATATTATAGAATAGAACATTATTTTGATACCAAAATCTATTGAACCATATATGATATCTCTAATATAGAGATTGCAATATTTGATCATCGATATCTTGGAGAAATGTTTGATGATGTAAACAATGATGCCCTTGTCACCCTTCCTAGACAAAGGGATGAATATGTATTTCATGAAATAGAAGCATAGGCTATTCGAACTAGTGACGTTGACCATCTACTATTTCTTTGAGTCTCAAACACATTTTAGGAATAATCCTAAGAATCATACAGAAAATAGAGCTAATAAAGATCCTCTTTATAAAAGTTAAAATGTATATATAAAGAGATCTTTTTATAAAGAAATTGAAATTCAACAATATCATTCCTAGGATAATGTTGAGTAAAATGATCATATAAATCATTATAAATAACCTACAGTATTTGAAACTAATCATTTAGTTTAGAATTGAAAAATATCTATCATATAAGGTTCTTTAGATAATGAAATATATGTTTTTTCTGGGAAAAAAGATATTCCTGAAAATATCTCATTCTCTTCTAGTGAGAAGGTTAAAGGTAAATCCATAATTGTGGTTAAAAGATGAAAAAATGAATAAATCAATAATATTAATCTTATTATTCTATGAATAATCAAATTGAACAGTTTGAAATCAAAATTTATAGGTTTTGGGAGCATAATTGTAATTTTAAAGTGAGTTGGAGGTTAATAAGAAGTCTATAGAAAACTTAAAAATCTCAGTTGTTCCTAGAGTATAATTGTAATATATGAATGTTTAACTGCAATCTATAAATGAAATTATGTGTCCTAGAACTATTTCTTATGCATTGGAATGAGATATGAAAGATCATTTTTGTAAGTTGAGGATATTATCTATATTAAAGGATAATTTTGTTGATTTACTTAAGTATTTATATTGTATGTTTCATTTAGTAAAGAGTATTTCTAATCAACTAAATCATTTACTTCATCACCTCAAACATTTCCATATTTAATCATTTGTTTTGGGGAAATTATCATTATAATGTCTACATATAATTAGGATCATCATTCACATCATTGAGATAGTTCACCTATCATGGTTTTGATAGAAAATCTAGGAGAACCTATTAATAAATGAAAATTACAAGATCCTAATATAAGAAACATTCTCATTCATCTAAGTGATATTCTCTCTCTATTTGTTCAGTCTAAAGAGAATGTTCATGAGTTTTATGAAGGTATCAGTTGTTGAATGTTTTACAGTTGTTAAATATTCAAATATTTTGATCATAAAAATTGTTAAAACATTAATTAATGTTTCATATTATTTATGGTGGAGATAAATGAAGTGTGTGACAATATTTGATCTTCTCAGCCTTTTGGAACCTCTTTTAAAATATACATTTTACCCTCACCTAGTATGTCCTTTTTGAAATTTCTCATCCACATGATTCTTATAATCAAATCCGACTTTTATATATTTCATTAATTATTATTTCATTTTAAATTTATAATTGTTTCAATTATCTTCTACAACTTGAAAAAATATAATTTTGTTTTAGAATATTATGACATATATACACATTTTGTTGCAGTAATAAATTAAATATATTATATCAACTAATGAATTTTTGATATCAAATGATGGGGGAGATAATTGGTTAAATACAACATCCATAACATAAAAATTTATAAATTTATGTTATGAAATTTAATTTATAATAGAATTTGAATTTAAATGTTAACTGTATAAAAAAATTAATATATTAGTTATTATAATTTATATTATATCACTTTATTCATATTATAAAAAAAATAACTATTCCCAAATTTTATAAATGATTATTTTATGGGTTTTATAATCATCATAAATGGGGAGGATCATGGGTAAATATTTTATTACTAAAAACCTATGAATCTTACTGATTTTGATTTTAAAAATACACTTTTAGTTTTAATAATGATGTAACTTTTTTTATTTTTTATAAAAATGTTTCATAAAATGTTTATTATATTTATAGTTTATCATATTTTTATAATGAATTTTTGATGTGTTGGAAAGTATTATGTTATCATTTTTCATACCCTACATTTGTAAGCATAATGTATTGTTGGGAAAACCTATGATTGGAATGAAACATATGGATCTTGTACCTTATTCTGTTAGAAAAGTATGGATCATCAACCAAGTATTTAATTGAATAAATATATGGATCTTCAACCATAATATTTTGATAAATAAAATGTTTTCAACCATACATTGTGAGTATGTCATATTGTACATGAACCTTTTGTTTGAATGGTCCATGATAGAGTTATAAATTATAAGAATTATCGTCATTTTATGTAATAGAATTTCTAGATGTAAAAATCAAATTAAATTTGATTTAAAACTTATTTAAAGGTGCATATTCAATGGATTAGGGCATTCCTTTATCTATGGGATTTTATTAATAGCTTATATTAATTAAATTCAAATGATCGTAAATTGTTAGGATCTATTATGACAAAAATAAATCAAAATTTTTCAAGATAAATTTAATGAACATATTAGTTTTCAATATAATATGAGATATAATTTTTGATAGAGAATTCTTATAGAAATATCAAATTCCTCAATTTTTCTGAAGAAGCTACATTTTGGTGAGACATGTTTATTAGTCTTGTTAAAAGTATAACATTTTTAATTATTACTACTATTTTTATGTTCGTATGGTAGATTATTGGCAATAAGGATATCATTTATTCTATACATTGTTGAAAACTATTATATTGGAAGGAGAAGATCCATTTTCTTTCTGTTGATAATGCACATATGAACAATCCTCAGCGATGTCAATGAAATCGAACACTATTGATTAATTAGAGTTTTAGATACTCAGACTCAGTCGTAGTGGGAGAGTATCAAGTCCCGGGACTATGCTATAGAAAATTTGATTCCCAATTAAAGAACTAAATGGATTTTTAAAATCCTTAATGTAAATTTTCAATCTTTATTTACATAGATGTTAAGGTTTTATGACAAGATGAAATGTTTAGTAAAAAGTATCAATCTTGTAGAGAAATTGTTACTGTAATGTACTTGGGGATCCTTTTTCATTAAATGACTATAAAAATTATTATATTCCGGTTCAATTTTTATGTGCTGATCAACTTAAATAAATAAAATAACACTTACATTCTTCTTATTCAAATGAGAATCATAGATGTTTTATTCTATATTGATTTGTGAAAAAACATAATTCACCACCCCCTCTTATTTATCTTTGTATTGTTTTGACCAAATTTTAAAAACCACAGGTATGAATTTTGTAGAACTAAACCATAATAACAATAGAAAGATGACATAAAATACTTTTAATAAGAATTTTATGATATAACATAATAAATATAAAGTAAATATTATCTATAATAATGACATTTAATGCATATTAATATATATATATATATAAACGAGTTGATTTTAAGGCTGAAATGATTTTAATTTAATCCTGATTTCTATGAACATATATTAATATCATGTATCAAAAAATATTAATTAGTTATTTTACGTCCATACTCTTATATATGTTAATTTATACACTTCACAAATAGTCTATCTATCTATATATCTATTCTACACATTTTCTTCATCTTGTGTTTTTTCCTATTTTTATAAGATAAATTATAATGGTGATTGTATTTGGCATTATTTCAATGATCATCATTAATATATGAATAAATTACCAATACAGATTATTTATAAAATTTTATGTTGTTTCAAATTATGTTAATTTTTTGTTTTAGTCATTATCCTTGATGATGAAATCAATAACATAGATATTTCGTTGATCTGTAATGATCATAGTAATTTTTTGTAATTAATGAAATTAGTAATGATATAAAATCAATAAAAATAATTACTGTTTACTCATTAATATAATTTAATATTAGTAATTATTTCCCATAATAAGTTTTTATATAAAATCATTGTATTTTTAATTAGATTGTGATATGAATGAAATACAACATACCCTAATTTTGGGAATGACTGTGAGTTTTTTCAGTATAATATCATTTTAATGGATGAATAATTATCTAATATAGCATTTTTATATTTTTCTACAACAAATTAAAGTCTTTAGAAGATGAATTATAATATATTAAAAAATTAACAAATTTTTACGAAATGATTATCCACATGGAATCTTATTTAATATGATTAAATTAACCACGATTTTTTCTTCAAAATAACATAAACAGTTTCCAAAATTATCAATAAAACCATAATTATATTATAAATTTCATAATTATCCTTTTATATATATCATGATATTAATTATTTTATTATATGGTATTAAAATAAAACTTGTTTTTTTTTGGAGATAGCTGTATGCACAACACACAATTGACGGTTTTGTTTGTCAACAGCGAATAGGAGAAGTCTCCATTTTTAAAAAAAAAATTAAAACTAAATATAATATAGATAATGAATTATTCATATTTATATTAAAATATTACTTCCAAATGGAATTATAAATGAATTAAATGATAGGGAAATGACTGGACATACGTTGACAACATAGGGTTTCTCTTGGTGGATTTCATGGGATTGAATTTCTTATGATAATATCCAATAACTTGAAGCCGAACTGATTGATATAGTATACAAGGGGAAAAGAAAAATGGAATTTTACAGGGTTTAAACTATATTTTCTATGTTTATCATGAAGGGGTTGTGAGAGACTCCTTTTATTATTTTATTGAAAAAACTGTTGGTAAATTTATAGTCTGAATATAATCGGAGAAAATGTTTAATATGTCAGGTAGACCCAAAATTGCTATTAAGATACATGGATGAGATAATGTTGATATAAACCTACACCACTTATTTCTACACTTTTTTTTCATGAATCAACCACCTTCCCCTTGAAATTTTACATTTACCATTTCAGTTTTTATAACATAACTCGTTTTGGCAAAGGTATCATAATATTCATGCATAAAACTAATGTTATTATTATAATATAAATAGTACTTAATTATTATGAATATGAAATCAATTATTAAAGAGTAATTTTTAAATGTATTTATAATTTATTTTAATATGAAAAATATATAATATATTAGAACATGGTTTTGAGATAAATATTAAATGATTTTTAAAATATCAATCTTGGGTCAGTTAATTGCAATTAATATTTTGAAATATTTCATTAAATTTTATAAATTCAATTTTTTTTAAAAACAGTTTAATAAATATATATTCCATATTTATATACTAATAATAACATAAAATTCATTGTATTATTAAATTCAGTATATTGAACTATTATCCTAATAATAATTTTTTATAGTTTATTTGAAAAAATTATCAATAATATATATATAAATATATGAATAATTCATAAATTATGTTTAACGTGTTGAAATTTGTTTATAACATTAATATCAAATACTTTCAAATATTTTTTTAAAATAAAGGCTCATTTGAGTAAAAAATGTGTGATAGTTCCAGATATAGTTTTTTTTATGATATATAAGAGTCTAAGGTGTTACTTTGATTCTTGTATACCAAATCATCTTAATATCATTTATTAATGTATTCAAATAACCATCAATATCATTAATGGGTTTTTTTAAATATAAAAGTATTTATAATGTACTTTATATATGCTTTATGCAAAACCATTGGGGAAAATGTTTAATTTAAAAACATATCGAGATAGGTACTATTAGTGATAATTTTACACTAAAAGGTTAAATTCCATTTATATATAGCATTAAATGGTTTTTTATCATCTTTTACCCATGTTATGTATAATCATGAATAATTTTTCTCGACTGACTCAAGTCCTCTTGATGTAAAATTCTAATATCATGTATTCTATTATCTATATGACATCTCAATTGTCTTTTCGTGTCCTCATATAAATGTAGCCATCTAAACAATTAAATTGTTGCATATTATAATACAACATTCAATGGACTTGACTCATCATTCATGTATCAAAATTCCCCACAAATAGGTAGTTTATAATTAACTCATTGTTCTTTCAAAACTATTAATTATCATATAGGCATGATTTTATTTTTTCAAAGATCATACCAATTGTATGTATCATTTGTTTATTGTCAAATGTTTTAAAAGAAACCTGATTATATTCAATTAACATATCATAAATAGAGAAATTAGTTTTATATATCTATGGTCTCTACATAAACTAATGAAATTCAAATTATATATCTTCATTGTGGTGGAAAATATTGTATATTCAGTACTGTCAATATATAATGACATATGTTCAAAACCCTTTTCCATTTAAAATAAAATTTAAATGTAATTATGTTCATTTTATAAAATCATTGTAATTTTTTAAATATAATTTCTATTAATATTTACTAAAATAATTATATCAGCTGATCAAGAAATTAAAATTATATCCCACTCATGTGTAATATACATTTATTACTCGTGGTTACACTATCATTTATCAAATATATTTTTTGATTGAAAAACCAAGTCTTCATAAAAATCCTCTACACAAATTTATACCAACTAAAAAAAACATAAAAGTGAAAAAATTCACAGATTACGGTCATTTTGACACACTATATCTATCTTGATGAACTACTTATACCCATCCAAACACTCTTTGATCATAAATTTGCAGTGTATCAAGGTTTGATTTATATTTATCCAATTTAATTCAATAATGGTAGTATACAATTTAAAATAAATTTATATAAATATGTAATGAATGTAATGTATCATTATTTACATAAATTATTTATATAAAGAATTATATTAAAAAAATATAATTAGAAAAAATACATATATGATGTATATAAAATAATTTTAACTAATATAACGTTTTCCATGTGTATGTTACGTATCACCATCTACCCATTGATGTTTAATTGAGTGATTTGATATGAATTAGGTTCTGTATCGATGATTTATTTCATACGGTTTTATAGGTGAAAAAAATTAAAATTTTAATGTATTAGATGTTTTTATCAAAAATATATTTTTTTTGAAAACATTATAAATTTTTTCAAACACCAAAAATAGGGAACTCTATGTATAATATTTTGTTATAATGTGGAAAACTATAATGTTAATTTTCAATTTCAAGTAATCAGTTTTTTTATTATTGTGACATTGATGGATCAAATTATATTTTTGATAAAAGAGTGATATATTATTATATTATACACTAGTAAATAATTTAAATTCATGATTGAATGAATTTCATGGAATTATATGGTTTAATTTATGTAACATTTTCCTATTTTGGATTCAATTGGGTATTACAATGAATATTTCATTTAGTGGAAGTACAAAAATATATTGGTTAATGAAATCTATTTATCATCAAGGATTAACCGAGACATGTATGATATTTTCATGGAAATAAATTTTTATAAAGAGATTTTTTATTTTTATATATTACAATTCTAATATGAAAATATGATAAAATAATTTTTCAATGGTTTTTAATGATATTTAGATGAAAAATAAGTCAATGTGGCGTATTGTCGGAAATTTTATATGGATTATGCTTCTAGGAAATAAAAATAATAATTAATAAAAATATGTTAGGAATTAAGGGATGATTTAATTTATTTAGACATATTATATTACACTTGTGTTATGACATATTTTTGAATGATATCATGTTTTTATAAAATTAATATTTTATTTTGTATGTCTTATTGTAACAATTTTTTGGTGAAATGTTTCATTATTTTATTTAAATAAAGAATTTTCATTGTTTAGATTTAGTTATGAGATAATTATATATGATCCAGAATATTAGATATTCTTTTATTATTCAACAAATTTTCGAGATTCATTCAATTTGTAATAGTAGTCTATTTATAAATATATATATATATAAATAAAAAATATATATATATTTTAAAAAAAAGTACTATTAATGTTTAATTTATAAATTTTTAAATATTTACATTGGAATAAAAATAATGATATATTAGTTAAAAAATGAAAACAAACTGACATATATACATATTTATATATATATAAACTAATAAAACACAGAAACTCACATATAAATTTATTTCTTTATACTCATATCGGAATGTGAAGATTAAAAATATTGTGATTAAATTAATTATATGGAATACATATAATCTTATATATACCCAAAGAATTAAAAAATGATGTAAAACAATTATAGATCAATTAATGAATAACACAAGAGAAAAGAATCATTTAGTATATTGTAAGAAAAAAATCACGAAAAAAATAGATTCTTGGTTCATAAATCAAAAAAAAATTAAATCGTATACTGTTCATTATGTGGAATGATTAGTGAAAAACAATCTAGAAAAAGATGAAACACAATTTATGTTCCTCAAGAACATTTATTGTTGGGTGGAGTGGTGAGAAAGAAAGTGTTCTTTTAAATAGATGGAAATTGTTTTATCTGTGCTACGAAAACAATACCATGATAAAAGGACCTATAATAAGATGCAAAATAGGAATCATTGATGAAGAATAATTTAACATATTCTTTTTTAAATATAAAAATGATATGTGACTATTTGTTCTAAAATAGATAAAATTATATTATAATATTTTGCTAATTGATATGCATTAATGATGAGGATTTTATTTGAAATAATGTTAGTGCGGATGAGGAATTGTTTTAATAATAAAAAAATTTAATGCTGATAAAAACAAGTGAAAATTAAAAAAAATGAAAAGTACTTTGAAAAGGTACAATTAAGATATAATTATATTAAATTTTTTATTAGAAATAATTAATTTACATTACAATTTAAATAAATATATAATATTAAATTTATGAAATATAAAAATAAATGTTTTATTACTGAAATACATGTATAAATATTCTAATAATTTTATTAATATGAATTATTGAAGTGTATTATCATGCCATGGTATGATTCAGATAATCTATATATATTTATACAAACACAATATAATAGGCAATGTTCTATCATACATTTTAGATTCAATAATTATTGGAAAAAAATCATCAAGAATACATGAATGTAGTCATAGATTTTTGGAAAAATATTCAACATGGAAATAACTATAATTATTATGATATAAAGGTCACAATTATTTATATCTAGATAATAAAATCAGAAAAACATTTTATTCAAAATATTGAAGATGATATGTTTACCACTATGACATAATCGGCTCGACTATATGAATGAAAAACTATAAATTATTTTTAGGAGACCATTTTTTAGTATGAGATTTTTAAAATTTAAAAACTCTTGTTTTTACCTTGGATGAAACAAGAAATTCAAAAAGAGATTTTCAAAGTTATACATAAGATGAAGTGGTATAGAAACACCTCCATAACTAATTCCATTCATAGATCTAGGATATCATGGAAAAAAATTATCATATTCATGATAAAGTCAGAATTCATTTTGAAAGTAATTATCATATGGATAATATATTCATATTCTACCAGAACCATTTTCACCAAAATTAAATCATTAATAAATTGAATTTTAAATATGTAATACCATGAACTATTAATGTGTAAAAGTATAATAATATCATTAGGATTATTATATCCTTATAAAACAATAATACTATTTTTAGTCTTATGTGTATAGTTTCCCTGGTCTAGAATGGTACACAAACCATTTACTCCCTGAGTAAGAAGATATTTACAACCCATATGTGTACAAATATTTTTACAACTTCATCCATTATAAATATCACCCACATGATGAAAACTATTACATGTTAAATATGATCCCTTGCATGGAAATTTATTTCAAATATGCTAGTACAGAATGATGGATCTAATAAACACTCCGTAAAATAATATTAGAAAAATTATTTTGAACCGACTTTCATTATCCACTCCCATTGTTGTATCTTTTCACCAAAACTATTTTATCATGGTTGAGAAAATAGAAGATGATCACATAATGAAATCAGTAATATTTTAGTATAAAAATTAAAAAATATGGATGGAAGCATATCTATCAAGGTTGATGTTATAAATTCATTTAAAATCCTAAATTGGAATTTCATTATCACTATTTTTAGGAAATATGGGTTATTTTAAATCATTATAAGATGGTTGAAAAAATATCTCAACTATATAAAATATACCATTCTTGTAAATGGATTCAGTTAATGTTAGATCACTATCTATATGTGAGAATAATATAAAGACCACCTCTATTCTATTACCATTTGTATTTTAGATGATTAATTCTGAAGATACATAATTATGATAGTGTATATTGGGAAACAAAAGAAAATATTAGCTTAAAGATGAACATTATCTCATTATCACCCTCTTAAAAAATATGGTGTTATTTTATCTACATTGGATATAGAAGGAATTTTATGTTCTTATAATATATTTCTAAATACTATAAAGTGGGATCTTGTCAATGTATAATCAAAGAGAAATCACACATATATTTCAGAAAAAGATATTCTATTGCTGTGAAAATGTTTATATTACGTTACATTTGTATCATGTATGGTATTTTAACATTAATATTCTTGGGTGTTCTTTTGTTTTTGTAGGCACAATGGGTGAAATATATCAATAGTGTAGTTTTTTTTCTTATATAGTAACTATGAAACTTGAATGGAAAGTAACATGCTATGGAATTTATGATCTGTTGATTAAAATTGACCATTAGTTAAAAAATAACTATTATACTATATAAATTTCATAACAATCCTCTCCTTTTGATTAACAAGAAAAAATTGAACTTTATTTGTAGTGGAAATAATAATTAGAAAAATAAGTTCACTATCTGTATGAATAAAATATATAATCCCAACCAAGATGTGTTAGGAGAATTATGACTAATGAGAAATTTAATGATTCTATAAAAGCATACTTCATGTATAATATCTTGTTTGAAACATTTATGTTATTTAGTTTCTTCAATATTATATTTAACAAGTGAACCAAATCATGGGATCTACATTTCTTGAACTCATTATGTGGACCACTTTGTGAAATTCTTATTGCACTAAAATTATTCAATTAAGTTTGTTGGTTATATGATATTCCTCTCTATTAATTTATTGTATGAAAACTAAAAGGGGTTCCCATTACATAATATATTTGATAGGCTATATACTTGTGTCCACTAATTAACAACCGCTCAGGATGTAGAAACAAATAAAGAAAAGGCCATCAGTCATTAGAGAGTAGATATACAGAATTATCTTCATGTCTTGGGAAGATATGCCTATATGGGAATTATTGGAAATCATGATCCTTTCCAATAATCTATAATAATAAATCTAATATTGATATCCATATATAATATGGAAATGGTTTCAAATCATCTAAAATCCATAGATCATTCCCTCCAAAAACTGAATTTTCAATGGGACTAAAAGCATTATATTATGTAAGTTTCATAAATTAAATATATCTCCTAGAGTATTTGATAAAACTAAATTTGTATAGGGATCTTCTCCTTGATGTGTAAACAACTGACGTAGATCAAGGTCATATTTCGGTTTTTATAGAATCTACAGCTTCTGAAACGAGGGAAGAAGTTGTCCAAGGTCATTAAATCAAAGGGAATTGGATCCAAAACCAACATAAAATTATCAAAATGAACTATCATTATAATCTATAAATTTTCGATCGGGATTTGATTAGTTGTAACATTGGTAGAGAATCAAAAGTGAATATTTGAAAGGATTGTTATGGGGATATCTTTCGGGATTATAGGGGAATGAATATAGGAATAATCTTTTAATATATTTTATATACTCATTGAATAGAATTGTAAATAAATTAATTGATTAGTATTGAGATGATTATGAGGAAAAATGGATGGAGGAAACTATGGATTGAATTTTTCTCAATAATCATTTTTTATGTCTTCATTATTGAATATACTAATCTCTCTTAGGAGTTACATTAAAAATTAATTACAAGTTTTTGTGAACCCTATAGAATTAATTTCAAAAAAAATGAGGGATTTATTATGGATAATGAATTATAAAATGGTGTCATCGATTAAGGGGAGAAAAGTAATTCATTATTTTGGATGGATAGTGTGCCACAATATTTTTAGGGTCATATGCCATTAAATACTTTTAAAAATATATCTTTCATAATATTGTAGCATTTTCATTTATTATTGTGGGTTTGTGCCTTTATTTTCATGAAGAAATTGAATAAAAATAAATTTATTAACTGTAAAATCATGTAAAATATTTTTTCTATATATAATTCAAAATAAAATTTAAAAATAAAAATATTTTTTTAATATTTATATTGAAATAGATTTTCAATTGATAATATATATATAGATATATATCAAAATATATATATTATTCATGATATTTAAAATAAAATTAAATAATAATAACTTTTATATAATTTAATTACACAACAAAATATCAAAATTTATATAAATGAATAAATATTTTTTAAAATGAATCCTTACGAAATTTTTAAATATTTATATCATCTACATAATATTTTCAAAATAAATTATTAATTATAAAATTTCAAAATTAGTTGTATGAATTTAAATATTTATATGTAAATATATTAAAAAATGAAAATATTTAGAAATTTTTTTATTAATTATTTATATAGATGTATATATTTCATCGATTGTATATAAAAATTTATTTTTTTTCTTAAAAAAATTTTAATATTTTCTTTATGGTCAAAAAATTATTTTTATATAGAAATATATATGTTTTTTTTGTGTGTGTGTGATATAACGGTAACCCCTGAAACACTTGTGTTATCCAACATTACATGTAGACATACACAAACAAATTCACATACACAAACACAGAGAGATATAGAAATACAAAATCATACACAAACTCATACACATATATAGACATACACAAACACACATAAACATACAAACAAATACATTAACAAAAAAACACACATACAAACATACAAGCATCACAAGTATAAAAAGGATTTTATTGAGGCCAAAAGTGATCTTTAATTCCATGTATTGAACAAACAGTTTCCACAAAATGCAAGTCACTATTATGCATTAGATCTACAATTTGGACGTTTCTATTAGATATAATATTTTATAAATAAATCAAAAAAATAACATAATTTAAAAAACAGACACAAATATCATTTGTAAATTCATTTTTTCCATCATAATCCAAAAAAAATTTAATATAAGGACCTATATTTTTCATCCTTTAAATTAATATTATATTTAATAGTTTGTGTTACGAAAAAATCCAAACTAACGCACCACTCAATTAAAATGAAGAAGAAAAAATTATAAAAACAAAAATAAAATTAAAATTTTATTATAAAATGAAAAATACCAAATAATGAAGTTCTATTTAATTATTTTGCTGACTTATATTTTAAAATAATGAATTCTTTAAAAAGACAATTTAAAAATGAGTATTTTATATTAACATAACAAATTTAAATGTGATCATAGTAAAAAGAATCCATAATTATTAATATCTATTTATAAAATAATGTATCAATATTTAGTTATTTAAAAATATTATATAAATTAGGATTATAAACATTGTATTTTTAAAAAGATCAATTTTATGAAAAATAATTTTTTTAATATATCTAATTTAATTAAAAATATAATATAGAATTTTTTTTAAATATTATTTTGATAAAAATAACTTCATTTATTTTTTAATAGTTCAATATTTGTTTAAGAAGATTATTTTATATTTTGATAATGTAACTACTTTTTTTGGGAATAGTTTAAAATATTTTTATTGAAAATAATGTTGCTTTTATAACATCACTAGGGTATAAAAATAATATAAAAATAATTGACTCAATTTTCATTCCCAAATATATGTAATTTACTTAGCATCACATATTTTAAAATATCTTGTTTTAATTAAAAAAACATTATTGAATATTTTAGAATATAGGTAATATTTACTCAAAAAGTAAATTTATTAATTATGCAGTGGGTTTTTAAAATTAGTTTCTATTAATGAAATTATTTGAAATGTATTTAAAATTTATATATAGTGGGTAAATATTTTCTTATAAAGAATCTTATTTTTTATGCATTAATGTTAATTTTCATGGAGAAAATATTAATTATTCTTGTAAAACAATTTTTTTACAAAGAATAATACTTTTCTAAATATCATGATTATTTAAAAGAATGATTCAATATTAAATTATGACACTAATATATTTTTAATATATATATTTAATTATGTAAACAACCTTTTAATAGGTTATAAATGGAAAATATGAATAAGAACAGTTAAAATTTTTTTTACAATATTTAAAAAAATAGTTATTCAACAAATTATAAAATTAAATTTAAAAGAAATTGTTCATAAAATAAAAACTTTAATTATGGATAATCCAGCCAAAATTAGAAAACATCATTTATATATTAATTAATAATTTAATGATGTTATTTTTAGTAATAAAATAATTAACATGATTGATATTAAATTAGTAGTATCAAGGGTTTAAATGTCTAATCAACAGTGATTTGAATTTTTCAAAATTAACATGAACATCAAAAATTATAAAAATATCACATTTTATTTTATAAGATATAAAACATGTATTTCTTGAAATCCATCTAAAAAATAATAGATATTTTTTCCAATTTAAATTTTACCACTTAATTAACAATCTTTTACATGTAAAATATCCTCAACATCTCTTATAAAAGGGGGATCACTTCCACCAATTGAATAGTGCACTATTTTTTTATGAAATTTCATTGAAAACCATTCTAAAACACCTCTATTAGATGTCCTTTACATTATCTAATGGACCTGGTCTCCATAAAATTAAATTAATCCCTCAAATTTGTGTAATCTATAAGGATGAAGTTAAAGGTCTCAAGGAGGCTAACATATCTATATTAACATATATTTTATATTAATTATTATATAAATCAACCAAAAACATAGTATAACAATATATTTATAATAATTAGTGTGTTAAATTGTCCTAATAGTAATTATATATACATTATTTATGTCTACTAAATAAACAAGAATCACAATCACTGTTTCTATAAGGATTACCACCTACATTAGGACTAGATTTCAATTTTCATTGAATGCATTCATGTATTGTTTAAAAACATATTTAGTAAGATAATATTATAAATATGAAATTTTAATAATAATTAAATGATTATATATTATACTTTCTATATTAATTCAAATATATGAAAATAGTAATATCATTCTGATGTACGTCTAGAGAACCATCTCCATGAGATAATGTTTCTCTGTTAAATACCATATCAAATGAAATGATGGTATATAAAATTTTATTTCATATATAGAATGGGTTATTTAATAATCCATTAAAATTATGTACAAATAATATAATAAATTTTATAAGTAATATTTCTTATAAAAGATAGTAGTAATTTTACTATCAAAAAATTCATTTTATGGTAACTAATCTAAATTAAATCAATTAATAGAGAACGTATTTAGATATATAAATTTTTTTCTAGTGGATTGATAAATTAGACAAGAATATTGAATTGTGGATAATTTGAAAACAAATTGAACCATCCTTTGACAATGATCAATAGACAAAAAATATTAAAACAAATTACCTGAACATCTATGAGTCACCAATGTATGTGTATACATAAGGGATGCGAACAAAAACATACCATTTTATTGTTACTTTTTAATATAATTTATTTAGTCCAATCATAATTAATATTTAGGTCCGAAGTTTTAGAAAATTTGGAGAAATTATTACATTTTAAACACATACATTAAAATTCATTACTTATACTCAATATCAATTTTTTCACTATTGAATCCCTTTAAAAATGGTTTTTTTGTCACAACATCAATACTTTTATAATGAAACTTTATTTTTCCTTATCTATGATTATACCATTTGAAATACATTTTAAAACATATTATGATCATAAAATAATTTTATGGGGAATAAAATATGAAATTAAACTATAAGTGAATTAATAATTTAAACCCATGAAATCATTTTCACAAAATCATATTTTTATTCATAAAAAAGAAACTGTTCAGCATTCCTCGTGAAATCATAAGATTCATATAAAACACCATAGAAATAATATCATCATAAAGGTAATTTTTGTATTCATATAATTATAAAATTGTTACATTCATGGGTGAATTTGTTGTAACCTTCATGGTTACATTTGGATTACACAACAAGCTATATTCCCTTAATAACATAAGATAAACCCAAACCATTATCATTATCTCTTTAATCAATTAATTATAGATCTACTTTGGGCTCACCTACCCTGTTCATATCATATAACCACACAAATTCATAAAAATATTCTAAATAACCATAACTTATTAATAACACATAAACCAAGATAAAATAAATACTATTATTTCCTCTATGAAACCACATTTCATTTTTAAAAAGACTCACACTAGTTAAAAAACGCATCATTTAATAGTAAAATGTAAAACATTTATACGAAATATAAAAAATTAAATTATATGGAAAATGGTTATTTTTTATTCATGACAGTTATGTAAGAAAACATTCCTTTTGTCTTTTGTAAAAATAGTTAAAAGAGTTACATTAATATAGGGTTTCAAAATAAAGTCTCTTACCATGAGTCCAACACGTCATGTACGATATTTATATTCCTGAATAATAATTTTTTTAATTATTTTCTTCTTTTTGGAACATTTTAATTTTTTTTGTTTATATTAATTACTATCATGTTATGATAATTACATAATTATTTAAGTTCATATATGGTGTTTCTTCGATATTCGGTACTCGAGTCAAAAATGGCATTGAAACAGTGACTATTGTCCAAATTGTCATAATTACATCATATCAAGAAATATATTAATGACATAATAATTACTATTAAATATAATTTCCACATTTAAAGGCATTTAATAAATAAGGATTTTGAAAATGAACAATGTTATAATCATTGAGAGGGGAATTCATACGTACACAACAGTAATGTTTCAATTTTTCATTTATCATTATGGAAATTATGTAAGTAATATATTATAATTACATAATGATATTAATATCAAATTATCCATTTATATATGTTTATGTATATCATCAATTTTATGTGGTGCTCAAAATTGAATCGCATTTCTTATTGGAGGTGATATTTCACACGTACAGATGAATGATGTTATCATTTTTATTTATATATAAACTAATATTTTAATTTATTTATTATTAAAATATAATGATAAATATTCCATTGATGTCATATATAATTTTTCCCATCAATATTACTAGTCATGAGAGATGGAAACTGAAAATGATTTATGTTAGTTCGTAGAGGTGATAGTTCACGTGTATAGACGAACAATTAATTATATTCCAATTAGATGGAAGTGGTGATGGATTTAATTTATGATACTAAAATAATATCTTCTCTGTAAATCGATTTATAAATGTTATATATCATCAAGGTGGAACAAATTTTTAAGAACATGGATGAATAAATTAAATAGAAATACTTGACTAAAAATGATGTATTTCCTCAAAATAAGAACCTTTGATTAAAATATTACACCTATAAAGATTGTTTTAAGAAAAATATTGTTGTTGTTTAATGTATTTAGGTTTTATAAGAAGGAATATGAGTATTTATTTCTAGAAAAAAATATTCTTACGAGTGAAGAAAAGATAATAATGTCTTCCCATTTTATATGAAAGGGGAGAGGAACTCTTGGAATTATTCAAATTATTAAATTAATATAAATTAATTTTTGAAAAAAATTTGTTCAAATGGGATTTATTTTGTATCTAGGACACTTATGGGAAAATATAAGTTCATCCAATGATAATTTCACATGTTTTTATTATTTTCGAATTCTTATCATTTTATTTTCACCATGGTTACCAATAAGTGTTTTATCAAGTAATTTACACTCTGATGGTTAATATAATTACCATAACATGCCAATGGACAAACAAAATAGTAATTTATTAAATTATATGAGATATCATAATAATTTAATGAATCTTTGAATTTTTAAATTTTATATTATTAAATAATTTAAATTTTAAAATTCCATTAGATCCACTTTTGACAGTATTCATTTATTGAGTTTTTAATAACATTATAACAACATGATTCATTAAATAATCAATAGTAAATAATCCCTAAATTATAATTCGAATCCATAAAAATATTTTATAGGATCATTTATATAAGATTATATATATTTCAAAATAAATCATATCATTTATTTGATTCATTCATTATTTAAGAAATTTCCTATTCACCATTACATTACAGTTTAAGTTAATTATTTATTTTATAAAAATTATAGATAATTTTTCATGATTTAGTTAAAATTTATATATTTACAAATAATATTTTTTGTCGAAGAGATGTCCTGTATAACCCCATATAAAAATACCCTACCTATTAAAAACAACGGAGTGACAAAATTAGTCTTCTCATTGTATATAACATTATAACAATGTTTTTCACACCCATGTTTCATACATAGGCTATAAATTATAGAAAGGATTATTTTTGGATGATACGTACTTATCCAATAAAATTAGAACATTTTTTATGGTTATTTAATATTTTTTATAATATTTTTTACACTAATTTACCCAATTGACATTTAACCATGGTAATTAAAATATTAAATTTACTATTCCCCAAAAATTATATTAATTCTATTAGATGAAAAACTAAATACCAATTAAATCCATGGAAATATTTTTTTTTTAATATTAATCATGAAACTGAAAAGAAAAACAATGTTTAATTCTAATCGCATAGACATGGCGAGAAAGTAGGCGAAATTAAAAATGTTCAAAAGTTTTAAAAAAATTTATAACCAAGTTGAAATTCAAATTGAATCTAACGTCATAAATTTTACTAATTGATATATACATGATATAATTTAACATAAATACCATATTAAATCATAATTTATCTATATAAATAAAATATATTAAAATGTATTTTTGAACTATAATGAAGTATTTCAACTATTCATTATAATATAAATCTTTTTTAGAAAATTACAAAAAATTTAACCAGTGTAAATTATGATGTCCCACATCCAAAAAATATGTTTAATTTATTTTTAAATATAAATTACAAATGTGTTGTATGGGTAACGAGGTATAGGGATGGCATGCCCACCTGTGCGCCGCACGCCCCCAGCTAGGACCAAGGTGGCCAACCCTTGGGCTTGGGCAAGTTCCCGCGATGTCGAGGGGTTGAGAGGATCACTGGTGTATGGTGCACATTTCTCTTGCGAGGACTCGAACCTGGAACCTCAACGACGGTCCTTGGCCTTCGTGATGGCGCCCCCGTGGTTTCGATTTTGGCTCTAGAGTTTATATAAGCGGAGTTCCTTCTAAATCTCACGTTGGATGCATGTTTCAGAAACAGGTGACCTTCAGTTGATGAATTTGACAGGTTCATTTTTGATTCTTAGGGGATGCGGGATAGAGCGGTTATCGGTCTACTAGGTAGAAATCATTTGATGGTGCGATGTCCATCCTCGGAAGATCTTGCTCGCGCTCTATCCTTTTCTCCCATGAGGTGCGGTGGATGCGTATTTCACCTGTCTCGGTGGAGCTCCGACTTTTATCTGAATCTCGATTCTACTATGGTTCATCTGTGCATAAGTCTTCCTCATCTCCCTCTCCCCTTCCAGAACATAGCAATTCTTTGTATGTTAGTGAATTTTTTTGGACGTTTCCTTTGCATTGATTCATGTACTGCTGCGGTTTTTCATCCCGTAAACCCTCGAATATGTGTGGAGTTGGATGTTTCAAAGGCTACAGTTGAGTTTGTGTGGATTGAAGCTGGCAAGGAGATCAGGTGCATGAAAACATTGGTCTTTGAGCATTGGGTAGATTATTGTCATTCCTGTCGGCAACTGGGTCATTCGAGTGCGGTCTGCAAGCGGGGTGAACCCAAAGGAAAAAACGAAATAGCAAGATAAGATTGTTGCTGATGAGATTCAGGCTCACCGAGTGTTCAATAAGACGCAGTGCACAAGGAAATAGCCAGGTGTTGATCCTCCTTTTTCTGGGTCAGCATATTGGAACAAAAAGGATTTGAGAGGTCAAGACTAGGATAAATCAGTGGAAGTGCGGGTTGATCAACATACCCTAACATTGCCTCAATCTGGAAGTGGGAGGTTTTCTGGAAACGAAGTAGTGGTTAGGACGGGTGGAATGGTGAGCGATCCATTTGCTGCTTCTTCTTCGGGGGTCAACCAGCAATCTTTTGATCAAGAGAAGCTAGGCATCTAGGTGAGAGGTTTTGTTAATGTTGTGTTTGAGGATGTTGTTACTGGTCTTGAGAACACAGTGCAGAGGTTTTCCATGAAGAAGATAGAGCATAGGCCATGGAATCCGATGGTTAAGCAGGTTTTTGATCACTTAAACCGTGACCTGGGCCTTGTAAATGTGGATACAGTGGAAGGGAAGGAAGTGGAGCTAGGAACTCAGGATGAGGGTACTGGCATTGCAGTGGTGGGAGAGCAGCAGGATCCAGTTCTTTTGTAGGGAGTGAGCTGTGATGCTGCTGGGTCTATAAAGGTATTTGTGCCAGGAAGGCCGACTTCTGTTGATCCAATGGAGAATGAGGAGATGCAGCATGACAAGGAGGCCGATGTGCGGAAAGATGGTAGTCCCTTGAGGTCTGTTGCTGATCCACTGAATGCTTCAACCAGGGTAGGTGTGATGGAACTAATGGACTTGCCACAATGTCCAAATATAATTGATGTCAACAATTAGGATCAGCAGTTTTATGGTTTAGAGGATAGTTATCGGGAGGTGAACATTTGGGGAGAAGGGGGCGATATCTCAGATAGCATCAGGGAAAATAATCGTGGTGTGGTATGGCCTTCTAAAAACAATGTTTTCCATGGTTAAAGGATGAAGGTGCAAGGGGATGAAGGTGCTAAGAACGCCCCACCGATGCGAAGAACAAATAAAGACTACTCTTACCTTCCAAGGCCAGTGTCCACTAAATCATATGTTGGGAGGGAAATTTGGGTTATGCAATCTTCAAAGGATTTTCTGGCCTTGGAAAAGCTAAATTGTAGAAAGAAATATGCCAATGTTCTTAAACACTATGAATGCTCAAAGTGGGAAATGGATAAAGGAGGGGACTTTGTCTCTAAAGGGGGTGGTTATGGGTATGATTTCTATGATATGAAGTTCTTCTATACTTCTTGTATCTGTTGTTCTTTTCTTATATTAATAAATGGACAAAGGCTTGCCTATGGCTGAGCGTTTCTGGTATAAATTATAAAAGTGATAAAAACTATATATAAAACATGTATGCAATTAAAATGTGGTAAAATTTCAATTTTTATATAAAAATATTTTCTTTCAAAATTGATTCATTTGTATATAATGTCTATAAAAAAATAAAATTTTTTAAATATTATAATGAATTAAATATATATATATATATATAATTAATAATCTATAATGTTTTATTTTTTATTGATATAAATCATACATGTGTATATTTAAAAAGTTTTTCAAAAAAATATTTTATTTTAAGAAGGGTTTTACATTCATCCATAATTAATATTTAACCTAATAAATAATTATATATATATGTGTGTAATCTATGTTTATCTAAAATTGATCATTACATCCAGTCTACAATAATTGTTTTAATTGTATCTTTTAAATGTTTATTATTATTTTTGCTTAAATTATGTGTGGCTTATCATGTATGCTATAACACATAGTGTTTTTTTAAACTATGGATATTAAATCCCACCTATGGAATTTCATAATAAAAAATTAATGTTAGGGTCAGTAACTCCTCTATGTCTTTTCAAAATACAATTATTGCAATCCCATAGGGAAATGAATTTTTCTAGAACATCCACTCTAAAAAGATGTACGAATATGACATGAGAAAAAAATACTAGAGGTCCAAATAGGACAACATGGATATGGAAGAGAAAACTAAATATCATGTTCTCCTGTATATGGATACAAATCATTTTTAGAGGATGTTAACAATCGTCAAACCATAAATTTGTGATTAGTTTAGGCTCGTTGATTTCATAGTAGGAAAATTTAAAAATACATTACTGTTTTATGATCATTTTCAAAGATTTTAGGAATTATATTACTACCGTGATTAATATTACATAGATATATTATTTCATGAAAAGTATATTTTTATACCGTCATAAATTTCCCCAACAAACACTTATTTTTCTCCAAAAATCTAGTATTCTAGATTAAATTTCATTCATGAATCATTAGAATCAACTTCTATAGATTCACATAATCTACAAAATATTTTCAATAAATATATCATTTATATATAAACTATCCTATAATAAAATGTTTATTTTAATATAAGATAATTTCTAGAAATAATAATACTTATATTAAAAAATATTTCAATACCCAAAATTCATTAGCAATCCCAATAGTTCAGCATAGATCCTTCAATAAATAACTACCCTCGAAATTTTATTGACAAAACATTGAGAACAAAAATATAAAAGATTTTGATAACATATTATTCTATGATAATGATTGAAATTTATGTCCAAATAAAAACTATTGCACTTGAAGTCTCTTATGAAAAAGGTTTTCCCCAAGTCAAAAATTCTCTAATATAGGTTAACAATCTCCATGAAATACTTGAATCACCATAATTTAAAAATTGGATCCAATATTCTTCTAAAATATAATGAAACAATTACATATAAAATAAAATCCTATAGTATTCTAACATGGGTAATCATGTAGGACAATGGTAGTTGATGCACCCTTGTCACCCTTCAGTTGGGGGTTCAATTCTCGCGACCTTACTGAATGCGATGAGTATTCACCCATCGTACGGGTTTTCATTTTTCAAATACTATAAATATATTATAAAATTATGTAAATATTTTAAATCCAACAAAAATAACTCATAATAACATAATAATTAATATATCCTAATATACCATTACTCACCATAAAATTTCATAACTTAAATCATCAAAAAGGTATCTAAGATAAAAAAATTTTGAAAACCCAAAAAATAAATAACCCATGATGATGTCCAATTACATTAAGAATTCATACTACTCTCAAATTTTTTATGAACCTTGCTCTGAAACAAACTTTATGGACTCATACATAAACATGACTTATTATAGTTTCTTTTGACAATAATTATTTTTCATTTATTCCTAAAAAGTCACTTATATCTGATGTTTTAGAAAAATACAAAAACCTCTTACATATTAACCCATATAATAATAATGTGTTTTTATGATAATTAAAAAATATTCACTAATGGAATCTATTTTGAAAAACATGGTTTCTTTTCTTGTCACTTAATCAAAGCATAAATCATGATAAAAACATTTTCCTCGCCAATATTTAATCCATGTGAAATACATTTTAAAACCAGGTATGATCACATCATCTTATTAAGGGACATAAAATAAGTAACGAAACCATTATTCTATGAATAATTAAATCTCATGAAAGCAATTTTTCAAAATCATACATTTCACCCATAAAATATAAACTCTTTTTCTTATCACATGAAATCATATGATTCCTAAAAAAATCCACATAATCATTAATAATAAATGTATCTTATGGACAACATATCATTCATAAATTGTAGGATTCACATCTACATTGGTAGTAACACTCATTGTTACATTTTGAATACCAATCACAATATAATCCCATAATCTCTTAGGACAAACACAACCGTTTAACTCTGTCCCATTACAAAATTCATTGGAGATCTACTAAGGTATCAGAGACCCTATGTTTACCATGGAAGAACCCATAATCACTAACAATTCCAAATAATCATATCATAATGAAAAAAACATAAAACAATATAAAAAATTAAAAATACATTTCTTCTTCGAAAGTACATTTCATTTTGACAGAGACTCATATAGATAAAAGAAACAAAATTAATTTGAAAATAAATTTTATACATTTAAAGGAAACATAAAATCATTAAATAGACAAAAACATAAATAAATTCCATTCACGGTGTAAATGTAATAAAAATTTCTTTGGTATTTTATAAAAATAATTGAAAGAGTATCTTGAAACATGGTTTTTAAAAGAATGTCCCTTGCCCTGAGTTTGAATCGTCATATAGAATGATTATATTACAAAATAATATACATTTCTTGGCTATTTAATTATTTTATACAAATTTAATTTTTACTATCCCTTTTATATGACTTGTTACTATTTGATAAAAATTACTTAATAATTTAGGTTCACATCGGGTGTTTTTTCGATTTTTGGTACTCTAGTAAAAAATGTTGACTAAATGGAATTCTTTGTCAAAATTATAATAATTAAATCATCTATATAATAATATTGTTGATATAATATTAAATTTTAAATAACAATTATACTTTCAAATCTATTCATTAAATATGATTATGAAAAATGAATAATGTTAGATTCATGTGGATGGTAAGCCATAGGTACACATGAGTTAGAATTCCATTTTTCAATGAAAGTTATGGAAAATATTTAATTAATATATCATCATTACAGAGTTAAAATAATATCATAATAATAATTTACATATACTAATATGTATTATCAATATGATGTAGTTCTAAAATATGATTCACTTCGCTTCGTGGTGGTGATAGGTCACACATATGCACAAATGAAGTTATCAATGACATTTTCATGGAAATTATGAACTTAATACTTATAATATTAACATATATTGATAAATATGTATCTAATATCATATATAATTTGACATCCTGGCCCGAATCACCCTCAAACAAGTGGCCGGACCGGTAGGTCACATGGCCTCAAGTGCATCTCCCCATATGCCAGAGGCTGCCGACTAGCTGTGAGGGTCTCGGGAGGGGGTAGTGGGGAGACTATACCCTCTTATCAGAGTTGCACAACGTTATTATCAGAGTGAAACAAAAAAGTAGAGGAAGAAGTAGTAGATAAAAAATGAACAAACAGTAGTGGAAGATAAATAGTGATCATTTTTATAAAAGGTGGCCAAATCAAGTTTACACGGTACATGGATGATGAATGATACAATGTGAAAACAAGAAACAATACAACATGCTTACAATACAATGTAAAAGAATAAAGAAAACCTCGTAAGTCCTGAACGAAGTCCTCATAAGCATCCCATGCTCCCGCTTGGTCTTTTGATCCTATACCCAGGAACACGCAACATAGAAGCCAACCTAGGTCCTGCAAACAAGAAAGGTCTACTCGGGTACCCCAGTGCAATGGTGGCCTGAGTAGGGTGTGAGATTTAAATCTCAATAGGACAGCACCACCGGTGTCTAACCCAAAATAGAAAGTGTAATATTAATTAATGCAATAAGAATTTGTAGCAGGATTCAATAAGCCGAACTAAAATGGAATTACAACACCCATCTAGGTTTCCTGAGGAAACTTGATGGTTATACCAGCTTCAGCATGTAGATGGGATATCCGTATGATCATGCCACAATAGATAAACATGTTGATATTTATAAAATATGGCGTGGGGTAAGAATACCTACCACCCTTCACCTAATGATAATAGGCACAACGTATGAATGGCTCCCATCCCTATAGGTCAACTGGAAAGGGGTATGAATTCCACCCTTACATTATTCGTTATTAGTGGGCACGAGGTAAGAATGCCTCTCGTTGAAATTGGTCAACTGGCAAGGGGAATGAATGTCTCCCTTCTATAAATGTATAGAGAATAGAAGGCATGAGGTAAGAATGTCTCTCGTCCCTATAAGTCAATTATAAAAGGGGTATAAATTCCTCCCTTCCATAAATGTATAGAGAATAGCATCTGGTGTGGGGTAGACATGCCTCTCACCCGAACTCAAGTATTCTTGCATGGGGTATGCATGCCACCCATCAATAACCATTCAATGTAGATGTCATGGGGTATGAATGCCTCTCATCCATAACCATATACATTCATATCAGTATTATATTACAATGCATAATGCAGTACCTCTTATGCATTTCAGGAAGACATTCCACATTCACAAACACCCATAATCAATTATGGTACTAATTCACAATCATAACAATAAACTCTAGGGTCATGTTCTAACCCTCTCTAGTGTGCTATTCAGTTAAACCATCATTCATACTTATCAAACAACACATAAGGTATTACCTCTTGTGAGCTCCAATTAACTGTATCAAATTCCCAACCCAACCCATTAAACTATGTCAGACAGCACACTTTCCCTATTCAAAGTCATTTTATCCAATTTTACAAAACATGGAAAATTAGGAAAGGGTTCCCCATGAGGTTCATTCCATCTTGTTTCCACCATCTCATTTAATCCATTAAAATCAAATTCATTTAACCCCCTTATCTCAAGGGCAACTACAGTCTAAGGTTTCATGTTCAAAGTGAGGCGTTATGGAAATATAGAATTTTCCCACTTGGGAAAATTCAACAAAGAAGAAAATGAGCATCCAAACATACCATTTAGTAATTTTCTCTAAGGCAAGGGAAAGTAGGCAAGCATAAATGTCTAATTCCTACTTTTTATCTTGAAGAAAGTGGACCTCTGATCAATGGTTTTCATTATTAAATCGTTAGTTTATTTTGCAGGGAACCCTTTTTATCTTGTTCCTGCAATTCACATGAATTTCACTGAAAAATTTAATCGAGTAAACTTGAATAATTAAAATACTAAACAATTCAGAAAAAACTCACTAATACTTCACTTTAAATTTTAGGGCATGGAGAGGGACCCTACCTCTAGGTGGATCCATTCGTCCACTCCGGCTCTTGGCGCATTCTAACTAAGGTTGTCGTTGCACCCCCACGGGACATATGTGAGTTCACATGTGTATACGGACACCTAGCCTCTATGCACACACTCTTCATGGCCATGAGTGTTCACAAGAGGATCCTTAAAGATATGCTTATACACATAATCCTGTCTCTGCTCACCTACACAGACACTTTTATGTATGAAATGGGGATAACTAGCCCCATACTTGTATATCTTCTGCCATACACGAATACACGCATATCAGGGGAACCCACGTACATATAAATATGTACCTATGCCTACGCAGGCAAGTCGCCTAGACATTGGTGACTCGAAACCACGCCAAAACATCCAACACACTACAAGATTATTCCAAAAAACCTTAAAACTCATAAAGACAATAATTTGGGATTTGCGAAACCAACACGAATAATAAACCCTTACCGCAAACCCATGCCGGAAGTTCGAAATCACCATAAACTGCTACGTCTTTTGTGGAGGACCTCGAATCACACCCAATGGAGTCCCAACAGACCCTTCACATCAACCTAGAACAAGAGAAACAAGGAAGAACACGAAATAAAAAACCAATCCCCAACCTAGGGTTCAGCCGAACGGGATTAGGGCGAGGGAGAAGCCTAAAATCGGCCACGAAAGGAGAGGGAAGGAGGGGAGTGACCTACCATAACGATCTAGAGAAGAAACCTCAAGAATCAGAGAAGAAAAATCAATGGAGGAGGGAGCTGAGGAGGGTGTCATTCATGGCTCATGGGAGAGGAGGGAAGTGCGCCATGGGGGTTCTGCTGAGTGAGGGTGAGGGAGAGCCTTAGTTAATTAGTTTTTTGATTTTATTTTAAATTAATTTTAAAATTAATTAAAAACACAAATGTAGGGTTGCGCGCGGTATGAACCACACAGTTTTTCAAACTGTGTGCAAACCGTGCAGCACCCCACTGGTCACCCAGGGCACCTCGCACGGATTGGCCACACGGTTTGGTTAAACTGTGTGCAGGTTGTGCGGACTCCTCTACCTCCCTGATTTAGGCCGCACGGCTTGGCCAGCACGGTTTGGGAAACCGTGCCCCAACCGTGCGCCTTCAACTAATCTTTAAAAACCATCCTCCTTCAGGTACGATGCACCTGAAACTCCTCGTGCCACCCGGGACACTCAATGGGAATTCCCCCATGTCCAAAAAAATTAAAAATGAGGGTCAAACCTTCGGAATCTCATTCCAATGCTCGATCTTAAATTTGACCGGTTCAGCAATTTAAAAGGTCAAATTCCTTCACCTTTTAACCCGATTCAAAGTGCGGGTCCTTACAACCATCCCACCATAGAACTTCTAATCCCCGAGAATCCCTCAGGAACAACGTACACTTCATTCAACCTACAATGTTCGTTATACTCCATTCAATAATTGTGTTACATTTCCAAATGTTCAATGCTTCACGATCATCAACTTAAGCACACGACACATAAGTTTTCAACACCAGATCCAATGTTCGTTTTCCTACCGAAGCAACAGAAAATCTCTTACACGAGCCCATTCCACAAGTTACATGATCACATCGTCGTCTCTTCAAGAAACCAAACAAAGTCACTTCCCACCTTAGATTTTTCATGTTAAACGGGCAAGACTCAAACCACAACTCCACCACCTTTTGATCTATCTTTCAAAAGCATGCTCTAAGCGTTCCAACGATGCACCAAGTGTGATTTTGAAACGATAAAACAGTTGATTTGCCCATCGACCTCTAAACCCAAGTCAAAAACACTCAAGCCACTCGAGCTGACTATTCAAGAAGACGCCCGGCTATGGCGGCCGGTCCGTTACATGCTGAACAATGATGCCTTCTCCCAAGGCATCCCGTATTTACCGTGAGGACGTTCACTAAAAAGATCATACCCGACCATCGGTGATGTCTCAATGATCAACCCATGAACAAAACCATGAATGCAGCGTGCAACGCCGAATGAGAACAACCAACCATGCTAAAATATTTTTCAAAACATTAGCTAGTCGTAAGACCGATGCTCTCTTAGCGCATCCAGGATGAAAGCTAGATAGGGGACAACCTCGTTGCGTAGAAGAGTACACTAAGAGGATTGAAAACAGATTCTAGTTATTTATACCCAAAAACAGGAAAGAAGATCAGTCAAACCCCCCCATGGTGGACTCTAAGGAAGAAACTCAGCTTCACCTGCTGACGCATCAAGATTTCAACCAATCACGATGCCTCATCCTGCAGGAGGCATTCATCGATCAACCTCACCACCAAAACCCAAAATAATTCGAGAAAAACCCGACCATTTTCGAATATGGCCCTTCTTGGTTTGTTCCTTCATCCTGGAAGGACACACTTTACTTAACTGGCACGATGCTTCCCACCTTAGAAGGGTCGGCGTCATCGAAAGGAGAAAGATAAGCTGCTCATAAGCAGACTTGTTCGTAATTAATAGAGAAAATTTACATCACTCTTCTGAGCCACAATCACCACGCCAAATGTACAAAGAATCCCAAGAAATAAGACTGGTGTGTCAACCACCCGAGTCTTCTGAAAAAATCATCTTGAGCCTTGGGAAAACATGATTCTCAAACACTCATGTCACTCTACCACGGAGATGATCCGAGACCATACACAACAGCGCAAGAGGAAGAGCCAAACGTCGTATTTCCCCATACGACCATTCACTTGGACGATGACATATCAAGTCATCCATTATTGTGCAAAAAAAAGGGTCAAACGACCAACAAGGAGACTGACCATGCCCGAGGCATGTCCAACCAACCAATACATAGCTTTACTCGATGGTCAAACACTTAACATGATCAAAAGAATCATGACCACCAGTCCAAACAAGGGTGTCATTAGAACTAGAAGTCCTACATGGTACAAAGGTACCCAAACAACACCTCACGTTAGAAAACTCACGGTACAAGTATGGCATTAAAATGATAAGGGTGCTACCAACCATGGGCTAGCTCACCTTACGAACAACAAGCGCCGACCCAAGAACTTGGTCACGCCAAACAAAAGTCAATGGGCTCAAAAGCCTAACATTTAGGAAATTTTCTATAAGAAAAAAACTCTCACTGAAAACACTTATGGTTCCATCTCAAGGCACTCGCAAGAAAGGCATAACCTACCCTCGCACGAGGATTCAACAGGGGACACCACTAAAGGTTCCTTTTCCAAGACCTTTATATTTATTAACATGTATAATTTAATTGCATTAAAATATTAAATTCAACATATCAAGTACCCCTTTTCCAAACAAAAGTTCACTAGGCACTTGATCAATTTATCAAACAGCTCAATGCATAACCCGAAAGTTTCATCCATCTTCCTTTAACTACTAGGAAACCTACGAGGGTTCCAACAAGACAATTCACATCAAATCAAAACCAAACAACCTTTACACACATAAGAATTTTGCAAAGCACACTGTCATCACATTCCTTATGGGTTTCCAATCACAAAATCATGAAGCGCCCATACAATCCATGGGATGAAAATTGGCTCCCAATAGAGAGAAAAAAACACATTTCAGAATTTCACATGCTCAAAAAAATTATCTTGTCACACGGGTGGCCACCTACCATCCCGTAAAGTACCCATACACTTTAAAATTTGGAATTTGGCTCCCTTAATTTAAAACCTATTTCAATTCATTTTACTGTTTAAACTTTTACATCACTTTTTATAGTGATTCAATTACACAGGATACCCCTTTCCAAGACATAAGGTGCCCATACACCTTATAATTGAAAATTTCCTCCTATCATAACCGCAATTACTTAATTTAGAAAAAGAAACCAATTTCATCTTAATCGAAAACAGTATATTATCCTACGAGGTAACACAGAACATGGAATAACTACTACGACACCTATCACAACAGCATGCATCAACTAATTCATCTTAGATGGAAAGGCATAATGCATGGTATGTAATTTCTTACAAGGTGCTTATATGATTCATGAAATGGTACACCCTCGTATCATCGGGTTGCAAAAAAAATAGAACCCAAAATTGAATCAACAGTATCAATAGAAGACATCTACGTCACCCAACGGTGAAATCAAATCAACCATAATAATAAAAATCATTAGAAAAATAATTGCATTCGAGGAAATATGGATTTTCCCTGTGCATGGGGTGTCCAATCCTGGACATAGCTCATTATCAAATACCAGTTCCTTCCTATCCCTGTCTAATGTCTCCAAACCATAAAATAAATCAGAAGAGAAAACTCCGCTGATACCACATTGTAATGTCCCAGCCCGGCTCACTATCAAAACATTGGCCGGACCGGTAGGTCACATGGCCTCAAGCACGTCTCCCCGTATTCTAGAGGTTGCAGACTAGCAGCGAGCATCATGGGAGGTGATAGTGGGGACACTATACCGTCATATCAAAGTTGCAAAGCGGTATTATCAGAGTGAAACACAATGGTGGCAGAAGAAGTAATAAATAAACAATGAACAAACTGCAGTGGAAGAAAAATAGTGATCATTTTTATAAAAGGATTCCAAATCCAGTTTACAAGGTACTGGGATGATGAATGATATAATATGAAAACAGGAAAAAATATAGCATTCATACAATACCATGTAAAATAAAAATGAAAATACAACATGGCCCGATTGGAATTCTCCTGAGAATCCTGAGGTCTCGCTCGGTACTTTGCTCCTCTACCCATGTACAAGAAACACAACAACCAACCTAGGTCCTACAAACAAGAAAGGTCCACTCGGGTACCCCGGTGAAATGGCAGCCCGACTAGGTAGTGAGATATAAATCTCAGTAGGCCGACACCACCAGTGTATAACCCAAACCAGACAGTGTGATATTAATTAAAGCATTAAGAAGTTGTAGTAGGATTCAATAAGAAGAACTAAAATGGAATAACAACACTTTTCGAGGTTTCCCAAGGAAACCTGACGGTTATACCTGCTTCGGCTCGTAGCTAGGATATCAGTCTGATCATGCCACTACAGTTACACATGTAAATATTTATAAAATATGGTATGTGGTAATCATGCCTCCCACCCATCAGCAGAAGATAACGGCCCGGAGGTATGAATGTATCTTGTCCTAATAGGTCAACTGGCATGGGGTATGAATACCTCCCTTCCATCATTCATGATTAGTGGTCACGAGGTAAGAATGCCTCTCATCCAAATTGGTCAACTGGGAAGGGGTATGAATGCCTCCCTTCCATAAACATATAGAGGGTAGCGGGAACGAGGTAAGAATGCCCCTCATCCCTATAAGTCAATATGAAAGGGTTATAAATGCCTCCCTTCCATACACGTAAAGAGAATAGCATCTGGCGTGGGGTAGACATGCCTCCCACCCATACTCAAGTAAGCTGGCATGGGGTATGCATGACTCACATCCATAACTGTTGAAAGTAGATGGAATGGGGTATGAATGTCTCCCATCCATAACCACACACATTCATATCATAATTATATTACAATGCATAAGTTAGTACCTCTTATGCATTTCAAGCAGTCATTCCAAATTCACAAACATCCATAATCAATTATTCTACTTGTTCACAATCATAACAATAAACACTGGGGTCATGCTCTAACCCTATCTAGTGTGCTATTCAGTTAAACCAGCATTCAAACTTATCAAAAAACACATAACGAATTAACTCTTGTGTGCTCCAATTAACCGTATCAAATTCACAACCCAACCCATTAAACAATGTCATACAACCCACATTCCCTATTCAATGTCATTTTATCCAATTTTCCTAAACATGGAAAATTGTGAAAGGGTTCCCCATGAGGGGAATTCCATCTAGTTGCCAACATCTCATTTAATCCATTCTAATCAAATTCATTTATCCCCCATATATAAAGGGCAATTATAGTCCAAGGGTTCATGTGTATAGTGAGGTGTTATGGCAACATAGCATTTTCCCACTTGGGAAAATTCAACAAAGAAGAAAATGAGTAGCCAAACATACCATTCAATAATCATCACAAAGGCAAGGCAAAGAAGGAAATCATAAATGTCTACTTTCTACTTTTTATCTTGAAGACAATGCACATCTGGTCGAGGGGTTTTATTATTAAATCTTTACTTTAGTTAGCAGTCAACCATTTTTATCGTGTACCTTCAATTCACACGATTTGTAACGAAACATTTAACCAACCAAACTTGCTTAATTAAAATACTAAAAAATGAAAAAAAACCCAATAATATTTCACTTTAAATTTTAGGGCAAGGAGTGGGACCCTACCTCAAGGTGGATCCATCCGTCCACTCTGGCTCTTGGCACTTTCTAACTAAAGCTGTCGCTGCTCCCCCACAGGACATTTGTGATTTCACATGCGTATAAGGACACATAGCCTCTATTCACACGCTTTGCATGGCCACGATCCTGCGCAAAAGGATCCTTACACATATTCTTATACACATAAGCATGTCTCCGCTCACTTGCATAGGCACGTTTATATATGAAATGGGGAAAAATAGCCTTGTACATGTATATCTGCTTCCATGCACGAATATACACTTATCAGGGGAACCCATGTACATATATATACGTACCTAGGCCTACTCAGGCGAGTCTCCTAGACTTTGGCGCCCCGAAACCACGCCAAAACATCCAACGCACTACAAGATTAATCCAACAAACCTTAAAACGCATAAAGAGACTAATTTGGGATATGCGAAACCAACCAGAATAATAAATCCTTACTACAAACCCAAGCCAGTAGTCCGAAATCACCACAAATCTCTACACCATCATCAGCGGACATCTAATATCACCCAAAGGAGTCCCAAAGGACCCTTCGCATCAACCTAGAACAAGACAAACAAGGATGAATGTGAAATCAAAAACCAACCCCGACCTAGGGTTCGGCCTAACGGGATTAGGGTGAGGGAGAAGCATAAAATTGGACAAGAAAGGAGAGGGAAGGAGTGGAGTGACCTACTATTACGATCTAGAGAAGAAACCTCAAGAATGAGAGAAGAAAAATTAAAGGAGGAGGGTGCCGAGGGGGTGTCGTGCGCAGCTCATTGGAGAGGAGGGAGGTACACCATGGGGGTTCTGTCGTGTGAGGGTGATGGAGAGACTTAGTTAATTAGGGTTTTGTTTTTATTTTAAATTCATTTTAAAATTAATTAGAAAAACAAAAGGAGGTCCGTGCATTTTTGACCCACACGGTTTTCAAAACAGTGTGGCACCCCACTAGACACCCAGGGCACTTCACAAGGGCTGGCCAGACGGTTTGGGTAAACCGTGCGCAGGCCGTGCATACTCCTCTGCCACCCTTATTTAGGCCGCACGGCATGGGCCGCACAGTTTGGGAAACCATGCGCCAACCATACACCTTCAGCTAATCTTTAAAAACCAGCCTACGTCATGTATGACGCACCCAAAACACCTCACGCCACCCAAGAAACTTATTTGGAATTCACCCATTTCCAAAAACATTAAAAATGATGGTTCAAATGTTCAGAATCTCATTCTAAAGCTCGATCCTAATTTCGACCGGTTCAGAAATTGAAAAGATCAAATTCCTTCAATTTTTAACCCGGTTCAAAGCGCAGGTCATTACATATAAACATTAATTTTTAAATTATATTTCATTTTAAAAATTGGTAGGGGAAAAAGAATTATATCGGTCTAGGGAGGTGATAGTTCACACATGTGCGCAAACTATTAATTCATTTAACATTTGATTAATGTTGTTATAGATTTAGTTAATAATATTAAGTGAAGAAAATAAATGTACATAGATGATAATTTATTTAATATATCATCATGTTTAAAGATTTTTGTAAGGAAGTGGATAAAGAAATAAAACAGAAATACTTGAATAAAAATCATAACTTCCATTTGGATGATCACCTGGGATTTATACATTAACACCTACAATGAGAGTATTACAACTAAACTAAGGGATCTATAATTTTGGAAGGGATTATAAGAATAATTATGGGTAGATTTTTTCTGAACCAAATGTGTTTTCATGTGAAAATAATAGATATCAATGGGTTCCCTTTTATTAGAATGGTGATGGAAACTCATGGGATTCATAAAAATATTCAATTAGAATAAATTTATTTTTTAATTATAATTGGTAAGAAATTATTTATTTCTAATATAGGATGACTATGCGTAAAGACCCAATGCTTGACTTACATGAACAATACATTAATTTTGCGGAAAACATAATACATGACAAAAACAGACGCCCACAGACAGTTTTAGTTTAGTGTGTTTTGATTCTCTGAACATAATATTCTTATCATGGTGAAAGATCTTCAACATCTCCAATAAAGATCATCCGATTTTTTTCCTACCGAAAACCTTTCATTATATTCTTGGGAAAATTAAACATAAAAAGGGTGGTCTGGAATACTCATTAAGGGTAAACATGGAAAACATAAAAATTATCCATAGACATTTGAATGTAAAAACATGAACATAAAACATTAAAAACTTGAGCAATGTCAAAAATCATGACAGTACATAAGGAATAGAACATAAAAGAACATTAATCAGGATAAAAAAGCATGGGAATAAAACATAAAATTATAGAAAACCATTAAGCAAATGATATGATTTCCATATTAGCCAAAGCATTGTTTCCAATACCATTATAGTGGATAATGTCCATTACTAAACCAGGTTTACCTGTCATTCCCGCCCTGTATTACTGAACCAGATTCAGTTTCCATTCCAGAAATGTCTATCTCATGAGATATAAATCATTACCCGATGAATTGGACGGGGATATATGTCCCAACCATCTCATAATTAAATCATTATTACTTGTTCCACATAGTATGCATATATCATTCATCATAAACCAAATAATAAAAATTGTTTCATAAATATCATCACAACCTAACATAATCCATATAAGATAATGGATATCATTTCATCATAATCAAATTCAAACTATATAAATAATAGTAACATTATACTTGAAACATGACCATATTAAAAAATTTCATCTTAGATGGAAAATAGTCTCGATAAAACACATGAAATGATTTCTTGATGGAAAATATCCTTCCCAATTCAAAATCATTTTATTTTCTGAAAATGCTATGAAATATTATAAGAAAATGATTTTTTTGAAAATAATCATGAAATCTTGTATAGGAGGATTCATTAAAATAAGGATTTATGAGAACATAAAAATTTATTCACGTCGTATACGTTAAAACCATTCTCCTCGTACTTTTCCCAGAAAAGTCAAAAATTACATAGTATTGTAAAAAAAGAAATATTCCTTCCATACCTTGTAGTAAAAGTAAAAAATGAGTAAAAATTACTTTAAAAATAAAAGTAAGATTAGTAAAAACTTTATAAAAACATTTATAGAAAACATGGACTTGGATGATAATCATAACCTGAGTAAAAATTTACAAATAAACAATCTTGGATAAAATCTAGATTAGAATATGTATCCCTTACCTTAGGTCCAACTTCTTCCACACATGTCCGAAACTCATGTATAGTAGGTTTAAACATATTATTAACTTATAAAATAACAATAATATTATTTTTGATATCATATATGATTTAGTTACGACATTATATTACCATTTTATTTTTCAATTCCATGTTAATGTAGCGTTTTGGTTAAAATTGTTTCATTTATCGTTCATGTTTTGACATGTAATTATTTATATGATTACATAGATCATGATTACATATTTACAGAATTTAAAAATTGATTTATATTTAATATATATTCAGCATATAAATATATATGATAGATCGATAAATGGAATGAAATACACCGTTCATGTAATGGTAGATCGTACGTACGCTTGAATGCTATTTTCGTTTCCTTATTTAATTGAATGGAATTAATTAAATGAAACATATATGTACATAAATACACTACCATTATTATTTCATATCATTCATGATTATTTATTATATATTCTTTATAATCATTCTTCAATGGTTAACATGGAGAATGAATCTCATCGCGCCGTGGAGATGGTAATCCGTACGTACACACGAGCAATGATATCATTTTCATAAATATTGAATGGAATTGGAGTGGATGATATAATATCTCAAAATCAGTATTATGTTATAATAATAATATATAGTTATTATTTACACAATTATTCCCATCCATGTAAGGTGGTGATGGAATACAGATTACACCACACCGTGGAGACGGTATTCTGTACGTACGCATGAGAGGTGATTTTGTTTTCCATAGGATGGATAGAAGGTGAAATGGGGTTTCTTCAAATTTATAATAACATATCTGTATATTATTTATAATTATGTTATTCCTTTATAATGACACAAATAAATAAGAGTAAGTAGAAGAAGAAATAAATTTGATTGAATCGGTAAAGGATATTATCTCTTCGTTGACGCTCTTCTTCTAAACCTCCTCTTAGGGCACTAAAGATGGTGTTTGAAGAAAAATAGGACCTCTAGTATGTTTTTAGGGAACTGTATAAGAGAAATGGATTACGTTTTTCTGAGCTTGAATGCTTAAAATGTTGGGAAGGGGAGAGGGAGGAGGTTCCCTTTTATAAGCGATAAGAGAGGAGAAATGCACATTTGGAAAGATCTAAAATATTAATTTATAACAAAATCAAAAACCACTTAGGAACCATCAAAACAAACTCAGATCCGAATATGAGTTGATATAGGTTTGTAATCTCATCATTCAATAAAATTAATCCTTATTGGGAATTTATTTTAAACCTTATCAACTTGATTTATCATTGTTTAATCTATTTCATTTTATTTGTGGTAATATAATTCTAAATTTTAAATTGTTATAAATAATTACATATTTGTTATGAATTATACATAATTAGATATTTTATGACATTTTAGACCATATAAATTTCAATTTATAATTTTTTTTATTATTTTTTTTATTTTTAAACAATTTAATAATTTTTTATGTTTTATAAAATAACACTATTGTCAATTTTGACACTATTCCTTTATTTGAATTTAAATGAAATATACAAGGAGGATATAGTAGAACCAAAATATTTTATATATTAATAACATTTTTTATTTACCTATAAAATTATTGGAGAACATTAAATAGTTCATATAATATTTATTTTAATAATTTTAAAACGATTTATTGGATATTTCAATCAATAAAATAATTTCTACAACAGTATTGTGTCACCATTAATGATAACTATTTAACACCTAAAAATGATAAATAAATGTACATGATGTAGATAAATTTATTAAATTTCTAGTTACTATTTATGGTCGATGGTTTATTATGTTTATCAATAAATTAAAATTATTTCACTTATAAGATATAAGAGAGTGACATGTTGTCACTATCTTTGGTTTTAAAAATTATTACATCATTTTCATTGTCAAAAGACCATGAAATGAATCTATTTCAACTCTTAGGTGTTATGGGTCACCTTTGTTTCATCCAATAGGATTTTTTCAGGTGTTATGGTAATTTTATAAACTTATTTTAACCCTTAAATACCCAATTTACCTTTATCAGTAGTAAATAAAATCTACCGTAGTTACTATTCATAATGTCTAAAAATAAAAAGTAGCATATTAACTTAATTTTGACCTACTTATTCCAAACATGGAATCCGTTCTTCCAAATTCAAAACACATAAGTTGTATTATTTAATTTAAATTAATCCCACTATTGAGAAAATAGGTTTTAAAAGTTAAAACATTGCAAAAGATTGAAATGATTTTAACTACGAATTCAATGTAAAATTAATCATAATGACATAAATAATATTAAATATTAAAATTTTATTTTATATATACATTAGAACCATTAAATTTTATAATTTAATCATATAAATTATCTTGATGATAAAAGTTGTTTTTAAGAAAAAGTTTACATATTTTTACTATTTATCAAAATATGAAAGTCAACATAAAAATAGTAAAAATTAATCCAAAGTAAATTTATATATCATTATTTAAATGAATAAGTTTATTTTTTCTCATTGAACTTATAAACATGGAATAAACTAGATTTAAAGTGGGTGACCCATCAAAATGCGGCAAAACTGCTTTTTTTGTGAAAAAACTTTTTTTAACCAAAAAATTTATTTTGTTCTCATACCATGGTCTAGATAATGTGTAAGATGAATGATAATGTTATAAAATTAAAATTTTGGTTAATAATATTAATAATGGATAGTTCATAATTATAATAATATATCGTTGTTATGTGAAACTCTGTATAGCGTACAACACAAGCTATTGAGGAAGGTCGCTCTTGCGTGGAACAGAAGCCAAGAATAGTGTCTGCATATAATACAATCTCATACAGTGTTTCATATAGTGTATGATAATTTTGGTGGAGCGTACAATATAAGAAATCAATGAAATTGAAAATAATATTTCTCATAAAATCTCTAGGTTATACATTATGCCCCCCCCCCCTTAAATTGAATTTCTCCCTCAAAATTCATCGGGGTTATAAATGGTTTACTACGTGAAAGTTTCATTCATAGAAACCCACATCGTAAAAATGAATAGTAGAAATTAATTTTGAAAACTAAATTCTGAAACATAATGGTTACCCAAATTAACTCATCACTTGGTTTCCATAAAGAAGAACATAGGTGAAAATATGGATATGGAAGAGAAATCTAACCATAAAGTTCTGATGGAAAGTGGTAGAGGACATGGATTTTAAAAATCCAACAATCCCAAAACCATAAATATTTTATGATCTAAGGTACCATCTAATTCATCTTATATGAGGGTTCAAGGACAACATTTTTGGTTTTAAAGATCATTTCTGTAAAGTTGATGAATTTTTGTCATAAGGATAAATACTTACACGAATTCAGTGTAATATCATCATTGATCATTCCATGATCAATTTACACTTCATCACTTATTTGAATAAATGAATTTTAATTTGTCATTCGGGAAATGTGAGCAGATCTTGCGAATGAATGATTGGTCATCCCATGTGTCTCAAACATAAGTCCACCTATGGTGAGATTAATCATATATGGTTCCAAAAATTGAATTATACTTCATATATCATACCACTTATTAAAATAACACTAATTTCTACTAACCAAGGACTTATTGTAGGCCAGTGGTAGGTGATAAAGGCCCATTTCACATCGGTTGTGGGTTCAACTCCCGCATCTTTTTCTGATGTGAGGGGTTTTCTTTTTTCTAGAACTATACTATTATAAAATATATTAAAAAATGTTCTGTTACTTACACAATACTAACTAATTTCCAACTTAATCCATTCCAATATTTAGTCATATCCAAAATATTTCTTTCCAATATCATAGTATAATGAAGAATATTAATATAGAGGTCATTCTACAAAGAATGTAAATATCATCATTGATCCCCCATATATCAAAAGGTATATCTTTTTTATCGCATTCCAAACATGTGAATACCTTCATATTGAATTCTATTGCAATTTGAATTACCATAGAACCTTATTGAAAACACAAATTCTGTCAAAAGTTAACTCTTTCCACATTCCTATATCCCAAATATTCTATATACTCAAACCATGATATCACTTTGTCCTTTTATCATTCTTGAGCTCATTAATACTATCAGACATATTATTTTTTATTTATCCCTTCATTATGTGCATATCATCTGCTTTCCAAAAAAATCCAATCACTTTTCATGGTTATCGGTACCATATAATTTTTGAAAACCACAATAAACCTATACATAGATATTACAATATTCCACGATACGATAATTGAGATTCTATGATACTATTTTGAAATCCCATTACATAAACACTTAATCATTCTACAACATCATTCTCATACTCAACATCACAAATAGTGATTGCATGTCACTTCCCTTTGTCCTTTTCCTTAAGAGGTTTCTCACATCGATCATAATAAACCCTTGGATTAGGGCATTGATTAGCATAATTCCCCATTTACTTGCACCTGTAGCATTGCAGTGTTAGTGGTGCGTTCTCTATAGTATTTTATCTATTCACGTAATTAGTTGAATTTTTCCCATTACATCAGCACTCATCTATTCGATGACCTTCTTTTCCACAGTTGAAACACTTTCTTGTAGTTTTATACAATCTCTACCATGCTTCATTCCACACATTGAACATAAAGAAACATTCATCTTCTTTTCACCATTGTTCTGAGATTTTTTTTAAATCCATCCTTCATTTCTTTTCAAAACCATGAGATGGATATGTAACACCAACATCCAGTTCGACATTGATATAACAATGAACAATATCTTTATATCTACTGATGTCTATTATAGCTAATTCCCTTTTAAGACTTTGTTTTAAACCACTGATGAATCGATCAACTTTACATTTAGGTGGGATGATAATTCCAGATGCATACCTTGAAAGCCTTGTAAAATTAACCTCGTGTATACCAACTGATCCATCATCCTTTTGATTAATCAAAAGGAGATCCTTTTCCATCTTTGTTCGAAGAATACAAGGAAAGTACTTTTTGAAAAACAAGTTCTTGAACTCGTACCATTCCATTGATTCAATTTCATCTCTGGGGCCTTGTATTCTTAATTAGAGTCCAACACTGGTCTACTTCACCATGTAATTGGTAAATAGCCAAAATGACTTTTTCATCCTCTAAACAGCGAAGTATGGAAAATATATTTTCAACGGAACTGAACCATTGTTCAGCAACAAGTGGATTATAAGTCCCACTAAAAGAAGGTGGGTGTTGCCTCATGAAGGAATCAATAGATTATTATTCCCTTTTTTCCTAATTTAGTAGTCTAGAATGATTCATATCTTGTGTAGGTATAGAAATTAGATTTTTCACACCATCTCCCATCTAATAGGTTTATTTAGTAGGAAAATCATTGAATTTTCAATTACATTGATCAACACAATTCCTTCAGGTTCCATCCGTCGTCTAAACCCCAAAATTAATAGTGTGAGAGGAAAAAAACATGCTAGGAAAAGAACATAATAAATGGGTATTACCTTTAATATATAACATCATAGGTTTTATTCTAAGATTGTTACTGTAATTCGAGGACTATTACCTATACTTATACTTATCCTTAGATACATCCCTAGACATACGTTAGAAATATATCTAGGGATCTAACTAAAGTTTTCGCATCCTAGTTTCCAAAGGTTTACTGAACATTTGCCCTGATACCAACTTTAAATACCCAATGCATGATGTACACGGACAATAAATTAATTTTCTGGAAAACTTATTACATGACACAAATAGATTTCCAAAGACTATGTTAGTTTAGTATATTTGAACGTAAAAACAAGAACATAAAACAACAAAATCTTGAGCAATGAAAAAAAGATTGACCGTACATAAGGCATAGATAATAAACGAACATTAATAATTATTAAATAGAATGAGAATAAAACATGGTACTATTGAAAACCATTAAACACATGATATGATTTCCATAGTAGCCAAAGATTTGCTGCCAAGACCATCATTGTAGACAGAGTCCATTACTGAACCAGGTTTACTTACTGTTCAAGCCCTGTATTACTGAACCATATTCACATGCCATTCCATCCATGTCTATCTAATGAGATATAAATCTTTACCCAATTCATTGGAGGGATATATAGGAACCATCCATATCATAATGAAATAATTCATACGTGTGCCACAAAGTAAACATAAATCAATCATCATAACCGAAAGAATAAAAAGGGTTTCATAAACATCAACCCATCCTAACATAATCCATATAAAACGATGTATATCATTTCAAAATAAACAAAATCAAACAATGTAAATAATAGGCAAATTATAATTGAAGCATTACCATATTAAATAATGTGATCTTATATGTAAAATAGGCTCGATAAAAAACATGAAATGAATTCTTGAGGAAAATATCCTTCCGTCTTCAAAATAATTTTATTTTTTCCAAATGCTATGTAATTTTAAAAGAAAAGGATTTTGTTTAAAATAATCATGAAATATTGTACATGAAGCTTCATTAAAATAATGAGTTATGAAACTGTCAAAATCCATTCGCATCGTATATGTAAACAAAACATTTTCCCCGTACTTTTTCAAGAAAAGTCAAAAAGTACATAATATGGTAATCAAAAGAAAGATTTCTTCTATACCTTGTGGAAAAAGTCAAAAAAGAGAAAAAAAATACATTAAATATTAATGGATGAATATTTAACATTTTATGAAAATATTTTGAAAAAACATGGACATGGAAGATAAACATAACCCCAATAAATACTTATAAATAATCATTCTCGGATAAAAACGAGATTGGAATAATTATCCCTTACGTTATGTGTAACAGCCCAAGATTTTATAAAGAAATATTCTTTTTTAATTTTATTAATGTTTTGTGTTGTACGCTACACCAAAAGGAGCTTGCACAACACACATCCTTGACTTGACTTGCATTACACGCAATCGCGACCTTCCTCGATAGCGTGTGTAGTACGCAATACCGAGTTTCACTAAACAACGATATGCTATAAAAATATTATTAAAACTAGCCGTTATGAATAGTAATAACCACTTTTTGAAATCCAGTAAATCTTATTTTTCAAAATGAACTTTATTTTTGGATTCGGAGTATCGAATTTAGCCTAAGGTGAAATTTTGGTGAATTTCGGATAACTTTCATATTTTGATGAATAGTGAAAATTACTAAATTATAATTAAAAACAACTTTTTTAATCGAAATAATTAATAGTGATAAATCATTAATTTGAGTGGTTTTAAAGTATATTTAGAATATATTTTTACAATTTAATACAATGTTGGTCATTGGATGTAATTTCACATTTAAACTAGACATAAACAAGTGTCAATCTTTTGATAGATATTGTTTCTTAAAAAACACGCTATTTGTTTTAACAGCGGGATTTAATTATAAAATTAATTAATGCAACTTTTATGTTATGAATTTGGTAAAATAGACTTCATTTTTGAATTCGGAATATGAAATATAGCTTGGGATGAAATTTTGGCATTGTTCTGAAAAACATCAATTTTTGATGAATAGTGAAACTACTAAGTGGTAGGTTAAAAACTGAATTTTGCATAAAACTTAATTTTACCGCTTCTGTGAATGGAATTTCGAAAATCCGAGAGACACGGTTAATATCAAGGACTAAAATGTGGTTCAATGAGATGAAAATAATTTTTTTGGTGAATAGTAACTTTTTACTTTTTTTACCACGGTTAATAGTAAATAGGGTAACTAAGGGTAAATATGATATTAATATTACCCTAACACATGTCCTAATTCTATTGGACAAGTGTAATTCGACCAAAAACAAACTTAGGAATAAAATATGACCATTTAGGCCCACTTGGATTAGATTAGGACATTTATTATTAATTTATTTAAAGAAGGGTTAAAATAGTTAAAATCAAAGTTTAATAAGTAAATCATTTTTAATATGGGGTTATACATAAGATGAATTCGACTATTAATATTCATTAGGAAGATAAAAAGATTTCCTACATGATGGTATTTTATTTGTAATTTTTAGACATCAAATAATATAATTTATTTATGACACAAAGATGATGCAGTAATTATCTTATTAATGAAATATTGACATAATTGATAATATAAATACCAAAATAAATGTAATTTAAGACTTTTTATGAATTCCACTAATTTTCTAGGTTACTATGATATATTAGTGTTGATTTAATCAACTTGGTTCGAACATATAATTCTGTTATGACTTTCACAAAAATCATATATCAAATAGTGTCAAAATTGACACAAAATAGTTTTTAAATCAAATATTATATTATTAATTGATATTTTATTACTAAAAATCTAAGGTTCGGCCAAATGACTTAGATAAGGATATATGTATTAATAATATACAATTTGGGGTTCGTTTGGCATGTTATAGTAAGTTTATTAACCATATAGTGAAAGAAAACAAAAAGACACGGTAAAAGTTAAATTACTTAACTTAGAGTTAAATTTAATTGATAAGGTTAAAATAATACCCTAAACTTGTCTAAATCCTATTGGTTGATAGTATTTCGACCCATCCCCACTTTAGCTTCGAAATAAGACCCTTTGGAACCATTATAAACCGATTTTGACTTTAATATAAAATAATATTTTGAGGTATTCCTAAGGTGCCCCTCTCCTCCCTTATAAAAGGACTCCTCCTCCCCCTCCTCCTCACACCAATTTGAGCACTCAAGCTCGGCCAACCCCTGCCAAAATCTCTTCTCCACTTCCCTAGCAACATCCTAGAGGTTCTGTTCTTACTCAAAGACCAATTTTAGTTCCCTAAGAGGTGGTCTCCAAAAGGCACTTCAAAGAAGAGGTAATTACCGTTACCAATTCTTTCATCTTTATTTCTTCTTCCACTTCTTCTTATTAGGTTGTTTCATTATGAAGTAATAACATCAGTATCACTCATATACTGATATGTTATTATAAGTATGAAACATCCTTATTTCACCATCTATCCATCCTACGGAAAAAGAAATCACAGCGCGTGCGTACGTACGGAATACCGTCTCCACGCCGTGGTGTAATCTATTTTCCACCACCACCTTACATGGATGGGTATAATGGTGTAAAGAATAACTATACATAGTTATTACAACATCATATTGATTCTTATATATTGTATAATCCACTCCAATTCAATTCAATATTTAGAGAAATGATATCATCGCTCGTGCGTACGTACGGACTACCGTCTCCACGACGCGATGAGATTCATTCTCCATGTTAACCATTTAAGAATGATTATAAAATATATATAAGAAATAATAATGAAATATATGAAATTATAAAGCTACTGGATTTATGTATATATATATATATGTATGTCATCTACTTACTTCCATTCAAGACAATATGGAAAGGAAAATAGCGTTCATGCGTACGTACGGACTACCGTCTCCATGAACGGTGTTTTTCATTTCATTTATCTATCTATTATATATATATATATACTGAATATATATGATATATAAATCATATTTTATATTCTGGAAGTAAGTAAATCATGATATAAGTAATAATAATGTCAAGAACAACAAATCAAAACACCTACGATAAATGAAACGATTTTACCCAAAACGCTTCTTTAACATGGAGTTTACAAAAGAACGGGTAATATAATGTCATAAGTGAACCATATATGATATCATAACAATGAATATGATTCTGTAATAAGTCAATAACATGATTTAAATCATTATACAGGAGGTTCGGACACTTACAAAGCAAGTCGGACCTAAGGTAAGGGAAATATCACAATCTCATTTTTATCCGAGATTGTTTATTCGTAAGTATTTACTGGGGTGTATTTTATCATCCACATCCATGTTTCATCAAAATGTAATATTATTTCCATCCACCTACAATTTTTTTAAAACCATTTTTACCCTTCGGTGAGTTTTTAGTAATATGTATGAAAGGAATCTTTTGTCGTACGAGGTACTTTTTGACTTTTCCAACAAAAGTACGAAGAATGTTTTTTTTATACGGCACGAACGGATTTATACTGTTTTATAAAGCCTTATTTTCATGAAGATTCCTCTAAAAGATTTCATGACTATTTTCAATAAAATCTCTTTCTTTTAAAATTGCATGATGTTTTGTGAAAAGAAATTGATTTTGAAGAAGAAAGGATATTTTCTTCAAGAATTCATTTCAAGTGTTTTATCAAAATTATTTTCCATCTAAGATAATAAAGGGTTCTGTTTCTATCCATATTTTTACATTGATTTGACTATGTTGTGATGGAATTATGTTTATGAATTCCTTTATCTTATAATAATGGTTTTATGATGTCATGTTGTTTAAGAATCCCATTTTTATTACATGGGTTATGAAATGATGTATGATTTATGATTTTGTGGCACACATAAGAAAGGATTCATTATAAGATGGGTGGGACCTATATCTCCCTCCAATGCATTGGGTAAAGATTTCATATCTCATGAGATAGACATGGCTGGAATGGTAGGTTATACCGGTTCAGTGAAACAGGACTGAAACGAGGATTACTCGATTCAGAAAGGGACTTTGTCCACTAAGATAGTCTTGGCAATGAGTCTTGACTAACAAGAAATGATTCTCTATGATTATGTGTGTATGCCACAATGAGTAATGTTTTAATTAAGGGTTTCATTTTCACTACTATGATTTATCCCATGTTATGAAATTATGCTCTCTTTTGCAGGTTAAGATTTCCAAAAATGTTATGTTCTTATGAAAATTATGTGATTGATATTTCTTTTGTTTACCCTTACTGAGCATTTGAGCTCACCCTTTTATGTTTTCTTTTTCCCAGGATATAAAGAAATGTTTTAGGTAAAAAAAAAAGAAGATCTTTGTGGGAGATTTTGAAGATCTTTCACCAGGATTAGAAGATTACGTTCCGAGTTTCCAAAGACACTAAACTATTACGATCCTTGTGTGTGTGTTTTTTTATGTACTAAGTATTCCGCAAAAGTAATGTAATGTCAATGTACGTCAAGATACGGGTCTCTACAGTTGGTATCAGAGGGAGGTTTAGTCAACCTTTGGAAACTAGGATGCGAAAACATTGGTGAGATCCCTAGAGATATTTCTATGGTATGTCTAGGGATGTCCCTAGGGATAAGTATACGTATAGGTTATAGTAATAGAATTACGCTAACGATCATAGAATTAAACCTAAGATGTTGGATATTGAAGGTACTTCCCCTTTATTATGTTGATTTCCCTAGCATGATTTTTGCCTCTCACACTATTATTTTTGGGTTTTAGACGATGGCTGGAACCCGAAGGAACCGTGCTGATCAATGCAATGGACATTGCAATGATTGCCCTCCTGAACAAACAAATGTTACGGGAGATGGAGTGCAAAATCTTATTTGTATACTTATACAAGCTATGAATCATTCTGGACTTCCAAATGAGCAGAGAAGGGAACAATATTCTATTGATTCCTTCATGAGGCAACGTCCACCTTCTTTCAGTGGGTCATCTGATCCACTTGTGGCTGAACAATGGATCAGTACTACTGAAAAGATATTTTCAGTTCTTCAATGTTCTGAACATGATAAAGTCATCTAAGCAGTATATCGTTTGGAAGGTGAAGCTGATCAATGGTGGAATCTTATCAAGAATACGAGGCCAAGAGATGAAATTGAGTCCATGGAATGGGACGAGTTCAAGAACTTGTTTTTCAGTAAGTACTTCCCTCGTATTCTTCGAACAAAGATGGAGAAAGAGTTTCTTGAACTGAAGCAAAGGGACGATGAATCTGTTGGTACCTATGAAGCAAATTTTACAAGACTTGCAAGGTATGCTTCTGGAATTATCATCCAACCTGAAAGTAAAGTTGATCGATTTTTCAGTGGCTTAAAACCAAGTCTTCGAAGGGAATTAGCTATAAGAGACTTCAGTAGCTATGAAGAAATTGTGCGTTGTGCTATCAAGGTAGAAATGGAAGTTGGTGTTACATATCCATCTCATGGTTTTGACAAGAAACGAAAGATGGAGTTCAAGGAGAAATCTCAGAATAATGGTGAAAAGAAGATGAATGTTTCCTTATACACAAAATGTGGAAAGAAGCATGGTGGAGATTGTCTTAAAGGGACTAGAAAATGTTTTAAGTGTGGAAAAGAAGGTCATCGAGCAGCTGAGTGTCGAAGTAATGGAAAAAGGGTTTCTAATGATGTGAATAAAGCAAACACTGCAGAGAACGCACCGCCAACACTTCAATGCTTCAAGAGCAAGGAAATGGGACATTATGCTAATAATTGCCCTAATCCAAGGGTTAATTATGATCAACATGAGCAACCACTGAAGGCAAAGGACAAAGGGAAATCACATGCGATCACTATTGGCAATGTTGAATATGACAACGATGTGGTGGAATGATTAAGTGTTTATGTAATGGGATTCGAAAATAATGTTGTATCATTGAGTATTGCAATATTTATTGATGTGGTATTCAAAGTGATTGAGATATTTTTTTTTGGAAATAAGATGATATGCGCATAATGAAGACGAGAAAATGAAATGTTCATGAGCTCATGATTGATATAAGGACTAAGTGATATCATGGTTTGAGTATATAGAATTTTGAGGATTTTGGTAACTTTTAACTGCACTCATGTTTTCACTAAGGTATTCAAGAGAATACATGATTAAGGACTTTGAATGTTTGGAATGTGACCAACAAAACATATCTTATGATATGTGGGGATCAACGACAGTATTAAATCTCTGGTAATCGTTGTCACTATATTATGAGAGTGGACTACAGTATTATGTATAAGCCTAAAGATTAGACTGGATTATGTTGGACATAAGTTAGTATTGTTTAAGGATAGAAGATTTTCGATATTATTGATGGGATGTTATAGTAACGAAGTTCTAGAAAAAGGGACAACCTGCAGGACGGGCGACAGCCCATCGCTTCGGACAAGGCTGTGGGAATTGAACCCACAACCGAAGTGCGACTGGCCTTTATCACCTATCACTGACCTACAGGAAGTCCCTGTTTAGTAGAAACTAGTTTTATTATATTAAGCAGTATGATATATGAAGTATAAGTCCATTTTAGGAACTATATATGATTAATCTCACTATAGAATGACTTATGTAATAACTTTTGCTTACCTTTTGTTTGAGACAGATGGAATGACCCGTCATTCTATCACATGATCTGCTAACACTTCACGAATAACAAATTCAACTTCATTTATTTAAGAGATGAAGTGGAAATTGTTCAAGGTACAAACAACAGTGATATTGTATCAAAATAAAGTAAGTATTTATTCTAATTCAAATTTTCAACTTTAGGGAAATGATCTTGAAAACCAAAAATGTTGTCCTAGTGATCTTATACCTGATGAATCAGATGGTACCTTAGATCGTCACAAATTTATGGATTTGTGATTACTGGCTTTTCCATAGCCATGTTCTCTACCACTCTCCATCAGAACATGATGGTTAGATTTCTCTTCCATATCCATATTTTCACCTATGTGGAAACCCAGTGATTAGTTTATTTGGGTATTCGTTACATTTCATACTTTGGTTTTTAAAGCCAAGTTTTGGTATTCCCTTTTACGATGTGGGTTTCTATTAAAGAAACTTTCAAATAGTAAACCATTTATAACCCCGACGAATTTCGAGGGCGAAATTCATTTTAAGGGGGGTAGAATGTAACAGCCCAAGATTTTATAAAGAAATATTCTTTTTTAATTTTATTAATGTTTTGTGTTGTACGCTACACCAAAAGGAGCTTGCACAACACACATCCTTGACTTGACTTGCATTACACGCAATCGCGACCTTCCTCGATAGCGTGTGTAGTACGCAATACCGAGTTTCACTAAACAACGATATGCTATAAAAATATTATTAAAACTAGCCGTTATGAATAGTAATAACCACTTTTTGAAATCCAGTAAATCTTATTTTTCAAAATGAACTTTATTTTTGGATTCGGAGTATCGAATTTAGCCTAAGGTGAAATTTTGGTGAATTTCGGATAACTTTCATATTTTGATGAATAGTGAAAATTACTAAATTATAATTAAAAACAACTTTTTTAATCGAAATAATTAATAGTGATAAATCATTAATTTGAGTGGTTTTAAAGTATATTTAGAATATATTTTTACAATTTAATACAATGTTGGTCATTGGATGTAATTTCAAATTTAAACTAGACATAAACAAGTGTCAATCTTTTGATAGATATTGTTTCTTAAAAAACACGCTATTTGTTTTAACAGCGGGATTTAATTATAAAATTAATTAATGCAACTTTTATGTTATGAATTTGGTAAAATAGACTTCATTTTTGAATTCGGAATATGAAATATAGCTTGGGATGAAATTTTGGCATTGTTCTGAAAAACATCAATTTTTGATGAATAGTGAAACTACTAAGTGGTAGGTTAAAAACTGAATTTTGCATAAAACTTAATTTTACCACTTCTGTGAATGGAATTTCGAAAATCCGAGAGACACGGTTAATATCAAGGACTAAAATGTGGTTCAATGAGATGAAAATAATTTTTTTGGTGAATAGTAAATTTTTACTTTTTTTACCACGGTTAATAGTAAATAGGGTAACTAAGGGTAAATATGATATTAATATTACCCTAACACATGTCCTAATTCTATTGGACAAGTGTAATTCGACCAAAAACAAACTTAGGAATAAAATATGACCATTTAGGCCCACTTGGATTAGATTAGGACATTTATTATTAATTTATTTAAAGAAGGGTTAAAATAGTTAAAATCAAAGTTTAATAAGTAAATCATTTTTAATATGGGGTTATACATAAGATGAATTCGACTATTAATATTCATTAGAAAGATAAAAAGATTTCCTACATGATGGTATTTTATTTGTAATTTTTAGACATCAAATAATATAATTTATTTATGACACAAAGATGATGCAGTAATTATCTTATTAATGAAATATTGACATAATTGATAATATAAATACCAAAATAAATGTAATTTAAGACTTTTTATGAATTCCACTAATTTTCTAGGTTACTATGATATATTAGTGTTGATTTAATCAACTTGGTTCGAACATATAATTCTGTTATGACTTTCACAAAAATCATATATCAAATAGTTTCAAAATTGACACAAAATAGTTTTTAAATCAAATATTATATTATTAATTGATATTTTATTCCTCAAAATCTAAGGTTCGGCCAAATGACTTAGATAAGGATATATGTATTAATAATATACAATTTGGGGTTCGTTTGGCATGTTATAGTAAGTTTATTAACCATATAGTGAAAGAAAACAAAAAGACACGGTAAAAGTTAAATTACTTAACTTAGAGTTAAATTTAATTGATAAGGTTAAAATAATACCCTAAACTTGTCTAAATCCTATTGGTTGATAGTATTTCTACCCATCCCCACTTTAGCTTCGAAATAAGACCCTTTGGAACCATTATAAACCGATTTTGGCTTTAATATAAAATAATATTTTGAGGTATTCCTAAGGTGCCCCTCTCCTCCCTTATAAAAGGACACCTCCTCCCCCTCCTCCTCACACCAATTTGAGCACTCAAGCTCGGCCAACCCCTGCCAAAATCTCTTCTCCACTTCCCTAGCAACATCCTAGTGGTTCTGGTCTTACTCAAAGACCAATTTTAGTTCCCTAAGAGGAGGTCTCCAAAAGGCGCTTCAAAGAAGAGGTAATTACCGTTACCAATTCTTTCATCTTTATTTCTTCTTCCACTTCTTCTTATTAGGTTGTTTCATTATGAAGTAATAACATCAGTATCACTCATATACTGATATGTTATTATAAGTATGAAACATCCTTATTTCACCATCTATCCATCCTACGGAAAAAGAAATCACCGCGCGTGCGTACGTACGGAATACCGTCTCCACGCCGTGGTGTAATCTATTTTCCACCACCACCTTACATGGATGGGTATAATGGTGTAAAGAATAACTATACATAGTTATTACAACATCATATTGATTCTTATATATTGTATAATCCACTCCAATTCAATTCAATATTTAGAGAAATGATATCATCGCTCGTGCGTACGTACGGACTACCGTCTCCGCGACGCGATGAGATTCATTCTCCATGTTAACCATTTAAGAATGATTATAAAATATATATAAGAAATAATAATGAAATATATGAAATTATAAAGCTACTGGATTTATGTATATATATATATGTATGTATGTCATCTACTTACTTCCATTCAATACAATAAGGAAAGGAAAATAGCGTTCATGCGTACGTACGGACTACCGTCTCCATGAACAGTGTTTTTCATTTCATTTATCTATCTATTATATATATATATATACTGAATATATATGATATATAAATCATATTTTATATTCTGGAAGTAAGTAAATCATGATATAAGTAATAATAATGTCAAGAACAACAAATCAAAACACCTACGATAAATGAAACGATTTTACCCAAAACGCTTCTTTAACATGGAGTTTACAAAAGAACGGGTAATATAATGTCATAAGTGAACCATATATGATATCATAAAAATGAATATGATTCTGTAATAAGTCAATAACATGATTTAAATCATTATACAGGAGGTTCGGACACTTACAAAGCAAGTCGGACCTAAGGTATGGGAAATATCACAATCTCATTTTTATCCGAGATTGTTTATTCGTAAGTATTTACTGGGGTGTATTTTATCATCCACATCCATGTTTCATCAAAATGTAATATTATTTCCATCCACCTACAATTTTTTTAAAACCATTTTTACCCTTCGGTGAGTTTTTAGTAATATGTATGAAAGGAATCTTTTGTCGTACGAGGTACTTTTTGACTTTTCCGACAAAAGTACGAAGAATGTTTTTTTTATACGGCACGAACGGATTTATACTGTTTTATAAAGCCTTATTTTCATGAAGATTCCTCTAAAAGATTTCATGACTATTTTCAATAAAATCTCTTTCTTTTAAAATTGCATGATGTTTTGTGAAAAGAAATTGATTTTGAAGAAGAAAGGATATTTTCTTCAAGAATTCATTTCAAGTGTTTTATCAAAATTATTTTCCATCTAAGATAATAAAGGGTTCTGTTTCTATCCATATTTTTACATTGATTTGACTATGTTGTGATGGAATTATGTTTATGAATTCCTTTATCTTATAAGAATGGTTTTATGATGTCATGTTGTTTAAGAATCCCATTTTTATTACAAGGGTTATGAAATGATGTATGATTTATGATTTTGTGGCACACATAAGAAAGGATTCATTATAAGATGGGTGGGACCTATATCTCCCTCCAATGCATTGGGTAAAGATTTCATATCTCATGAGATAGACATGGCTGGAATGGTAGGTTATACCGGTTCAGTGAAACAGGACTGAAACGAGGATTACTCGATTCAGAAAGGGACTTTGTCCACTAAGATAGTCTTGGCAATGAGTCTTGACTAACAAGAAATGATTCTCTATGATTATGTGTGTATGCCACAATGAGTAATGTTTTAAGTAAGGGTTTCACTTTCACTACTATGATTTATCCCATGTTATGAAATTATGCTCTCTTTTGCAGGTTAAGATTTCCAAAAATGTTATGTTCTTATGAAAATTATGTGATTGATATTTCTTTTGTTTACCCTTACTGAGCATTTGAGCTCACCCTTTTATGTTTTCTTTTCCCCAGGATATAAAGAAAGGTTTTAGGTAAAAAAAAGAAGATCTTTGTGGGAGATTTTGAAGATCTTTCACCAGGATTAGAAGATTACGTTCCGAGTTTCCAAAGACACTAAACTATTATGATCCTTGTGTGTGTGTTTTTGTTATGTACTAAGTATTCCGCAAAAGTAATGTAATGTCAATGTACGTCAAGATACGGGTCTCTACATTATGTAAAATTTCTTCTGTACGTGTCAGAAACTCCTTTATAGTTGGTTTAGAAATATTATTTACTTTCAACAGAACAATAATAATATTTATTATATAATATATGATTCACTTACGACTTTACATTACCCGTTCATTTTTCAATTCCATGTAAATATAGCGTTTTGGTTAAAATTGTTTCATTTATCGTTCATGTTTTGACTTGTAATTATTCATATAATTACATAGATCAGGATTAAATATTTATTGAATGTAAAACATGGTTTATATATAATATATATTCAGCATATAAATATATATTACTGATGGATAAATGAAATGAAATACACCGTTCATGGAGGCGGTAGTCTGTACGTATGCTTTAACGTTGTTTTCATTTCCTTATTGAATAGAATTGAATTAAGTAAATGAAACATAAATGTATATAAATATATTATCATTATTATGTCATATATTTCTTGATTATTTATTATATATAGTTTATAATCATTCTTGAATGTTTAACATGGAGAATGAGTCACATCACGTCGTGGGGACGATAATCCGTACGTACGCACGAGCGATGATATCGTTCTCATAAATATTGAATGGAATTGGAGTGGATGATATAATATCTAAGAATCAGTATGATGTTATAATAATAATATATAGTTATTATTTACACCATTATACCAATCCAAGTAAGGTGGTGGTGGAAAACAGATTACACCACGCAGTAGAGACGGTATTCCGTACATACACATGCGCGATGATTTCTTTTTCCGTATGATGGATAGAAGGTTAAATGGGATGGTTTCAAATTTATAATAACATTTCATTATATGAGTGATATTGATGCTATTACATTATAATGAAAAAATTGAATAAGATGTTGAATAAAAAATAAATTTCAATGAATCGGTAAAGGATATTACCTCTTCTTCGATGCGCCTCTTCTAAACCCCCTCTTAGGGAAATAAAGTTAGAGTTTGAATAATACTACGACCTCTAAATTGTTTCTCGGGAAGTGGAGAAGAGAAAATTACTGGGTTTGGCTATGATTTAAATCTCAAAATGTTGTTCAGATGAGAAGGATGAGGTTCCCTTTTATAAGAGATGAGAGGGTCTCTTTTTGAAACCACTATAATAATAATTTATAATAAACTCAATCCCCACTTAAAAACCTCCAAAAAATGACTCAAATCCAAATATGAGATGATATAGGGTTTAAATTTCATCATCCAAAAAAAATTAGACATGTTGGGAATTTATTTCAAACATTATCAACTTGATTTATCCTTATTTAATCTATTTAATTTTATTTTTGGTAATAATATTATAAATTTTAAATTGTTATAAATATTTTCTTATGTGCTTTGAATTGTCCGTAAGTAGATATTTAAGGGCATTTTATACTATATTAATTACAATTTCTAATTTTTTAATCTTTTTTGGTATTTTTAACCAATTTAATAATATTCCATTTTTTTAAAATTACAATATTATTAATTTTTACACTATTCATTTATTTTAGTTTAAATAAAATCCAAAGATAGGATATATTCAAAAAAATTATTTAATAGATTATTAACATTTCATATTTATCTATATAATTCGTGGAGAACGTTAAATCGTTCATATAATATTTATTTTAATATTTTTAAAACCATTTATTTTATACTTCAATCTATAAAATAATTTCTACATCACTACTCTGTCGCCATTAATGATAATTATTTAATCCCTAAAAATTATAAATAAATTCAAATGATGTAGATAAATTTATTATCTTTATGGTGACTATTAAAGATCTATGTTTTATTAAGTTTATCACTAAATTAAAATAATTACACTTATAATATATTAGGGAGTGACATGTTGTCACATTCATTGGTTTTAATAATAATTACATCATTCTCAAGGTCAAAATTCAATGAAATGAAACTATTCTGACCCTCAAGTGATATGGGTCGACTTTTATCCTTCCAGTTGAATTTTTGAAGGTGTTATGGTAATTTTATAATCTTATTTTCACCCTACATTACCTGATTTATCATTAACTGTAGTATATAAAATTTACAGCATTTACTATTCATAATGTATAAAAATAAAAAAATCCCATTAACAAAATTTATAACTACTGATTCCAAATATGGAATCCAATTTTCAAAATTCAAAACATAGAAGTTTTAGAATTTAATTTAATATTAATCCCACTATTGAGGAAATGATTTATTATTGCTAAAACATTGCAAAAGATTGAAATGTTTTTACAGATGAATTTAATGTAAAATTAAAGGTAATTACATATATTATATTAAACTATAAAAATGTATGCTATTTATACATTAAAACCTTTAAATTTCATAATTTAACCATATAAATTATCTTGATGAAAAAAGTTGTTTTTAAGAAAAATTTAAGGTATTTTTACTATTCATCAAAATATGAAAGTTACAACAAAAATAATAAAAATTATCCAAAGTAAATTTTTATATCCTTATAGAAATGAATAAGATTATTTTGTCTAATTCAACTTATAAACGTGTCAAAAACTTGATTTAATGTGGGTGCACAATCAAAAGGTGGCAAAACTGCATTTGCTAAAAAATACTTATTTTACACGAAAAAATTATTTTTTTCTCATACCATGTTATATATAATGTGTATGATGAATGGTAATGTTATAAAATTTAGAATTTTTTTAATACTATTCATAACGGCTATTTCATAATTATACCAATATATCATTGTTTAGTGAAACGCGGTATTGCGTACAACACACGCTATTGAGGAAGGTCTCGCTTGCGTGAAACAGAAGACAATAATAGTGTTTACGTATAATAATACCTAAAATGGTGTTGTGTATAATGTATGATAATTTTGAGTTAGCGTACAACACAAGACATCAAAGAAATTAAAAATATTATTTCTCATAAAATCAAAGGGTGTTACCCTATTGGTCCAAATACAATCGTAAAATTAAAATTAGAGAAGTTTTGATTATTTTTTAATCATTATCTTGTTGTTTTATCCCTTTTGAACTCTTACTATTTTATCAATAAATTTTCACTCTCTCGTTTAATATAATTATGATAAAATGCCAAAAGAACAATAAAATAGCCAATTATGAAATTATATTACTTTGAAAAACTTTTATTTCTAAATAATGGTTTTTTAGAAATTTTATATCAGTTACTAAAATATTTTATATTTTAAAACACCATTATTGTCATTTTTAGCACTATTTCAACTATTAAATTTTTAGAATATATCACAACAACTTTATTATTTCTATAAACAAAATTATCCATATATATCAGGTAATATTAATACATAAATTTAATGTATGGTATCAATTTATTCAAATTATATTTGTTGTATTATTAATAATATCATTTATCTAATTCATTAATTATTTAAGAAATTAATGCATCATTATTATGTAAACATTTAATATAATTATTTTGTTCCTAACTATTGTTTTTTTAATTCCAATATTTAGGTAATATATTTATATTTCAGAAAAATATTTATAGTCAAATATATCCAATTTGTATCCTCATATTAAAAATACTTTACATGATAAAAATAGGGGTTTGAAAAAAATTTCCTTTTCATGTAATATAAATTATAAATGATATGTTCACACCCATTTGGAATAGAAAAGGTATAATATAAACCAAAGTATTTTTTGTTATGAAAAACACTCATTCATTTTAATAAGGACAAATTTTATGTCAATTTAATATTCATTAAAATATTATTTAGACCCTTAATAAAATGATTTACCCTTAACCATGGTTAATTAAATACTATTGTTTATATTATCAAAAATTTCAGTTGATCCTATTATACCAAAAAAATAATAATAATTAAAATAATGTATTAATATATTTATAAATTCAATTCAATTAATTGATAAAATTATATTTTACTGTAATCCTATAGACGTGGAGAAAAATAGAGTTAAAGTAAAAAATGTTAAAAATATATATATGTTTTTATATGTTATTTCAATGTGAAATGGGTTATAATGACCTAAATTGTATTAAATGATAAAAACATGATCTATTTGTAAATAAAATCAAAAGAATTATATTATTTATCTTTATAAATAAATTATATGAAAATGTTGTTTTGAACTAAAATTCATTTTTTAATAATTCATCAAAAAATGAATTTTATCAAATAAATAAGAAAAATAACCAAATAAAATTATGATTCCCCACATCAAAAGAAAAAGATTATTTTTTCAAATAGAATTTATAAAAGTTACTACTTCTAGATTCATAATAGGTGTGACATCTAATTGAGAAAAAACAACTATTTTTAGAAATACATCCTTACTGTGAAAAATTGGATTAATTCTTATATAATATCTACAAATCACATTAAATTAATTTATATAATTATAATAAAAATATTATATAAATATATTTCATTATTAATCCATAATTATGTATTTATATATTTCTTTGGTATAAAACACACTTGTGCACATTTAAATAGTTTTTTTAGAAAAACAATTCCTTCTTTTTTAAAAAGTTGTTTATGTTCATTTATATTTAATTATTCAACATATAATAAATTATATACACATGTGTATACTATATTTAGTTATTACTGTTCATTATTGACTTTCTAAGAGCTAGTTTTTATTGGTAACATGTAATTAATAATTAGTTCTTCTCATTATCATGACATGGTGTATCATGTACGCTACCAAAAATAGTTTTTTCTTTTAAATTCTAGAGATGTTACATAAAATATATATAATACGAGTAGAAATATATGACAAAATAAACATATTAATTTAATTATATTTGAATATGTTTAATTAGTATATATATTGTTATCTTAATTTATGTATTCATAATTTTAGGTGCATGTGGATAATGTTGTCAAACAAAGGTATGATTTTCATCTCAAATATTTATTCAATGGGGCACACATTATTTATGAACCTAAATCCATTAAAATGGTGTGAATAAAACATATTTGATTAATAATATCATTAATTATACTTTTCATTGTATTTTTAAATTAATATCACACTCAATATCTCTTTCTATGGGGATTTTATTAGAATGTATTTTATGCAGTGAGGGTAATTCTATCACAATTATAATTCATGGAGATATGTTTTAATGTTTTGATCCAATTTCATATTTGATGGTTTATATTCAGACCAACTATGAATTTTTACATAATACATTTATTAATCTATGTTATTTTTATAAAAATATGAGTAACATTCTTCTAATGACTTTTGATTCAAAATATTACTATATCCATAATAGGATTCATCTTAATTTCAATTCATTAATATATAGTAATTATTGAAGATCTATTTAATATTTAAATGGAATTTATAGATCCTATTTGATATAAAATATCATGAGTTATCCTTTATCAATGTTATTTATTGTTTAATACAATTTTATAAAGTTGAAGGGGGTATTTTAATTTATACATGTGTCCTTCAGGTTATTTATCCCGCTAATAAATCTCACGAGACATGTTTATGTCAAACAACATTTTTCATTATCAATCATATAAATACTACCTTATTTTATTATTTTATCCATATACTATTATATTTCATGATATTTAATGTTTTATTCATAGATATACCTCTTATGTGTTATTTATTCATAAGATACATAGGTGTATGGGGTTTTCATGGCTCAAATTTCATACTTGGGAGATGTTAAGTATTCATTAATATTATCATTCAATATTTCTATACTATAACATATAATTTTATTATAAGGTTTTTTGAAATTATTTTATAGGAAATTTCGTTTTTCAAGCATAATTATTATTCATTTATGAATCTTCTATTTTGTGAAAATGAATTTTTACTTAGGTTAATTACCAAATATATTTATATATTTTTATTTCATATAAATTATTTTTAGATATAATTATTATCCATTTTCCCAAATGTAAATTACATTTTTTATCTCCAATTATTATTTTACACTCTATTAATATTTTAAATAATTTGTTCATTTTATTTTTTAGTATTTGGGTTTTATTATAACCGAATTTATAAAAATAAATAAAGTATTACATCCTTTCATAATAAAATGTTTTATCTCAAACTCCCATTTTTTTATATTAAATATGTTTTTCACCGTTCATTGGTTAAGTATTATTTTTATATGAAATATGTATAAAGGTAATTTACCATTTTTTAAATAAAATGCCTTTTCTTGTCTCTTTTATTGTTGGTTCTTTTAAAACTAAATGTTTTGAATTTATTTTTACATCCACATTTTTTAAATTAATATGAGTATGTAATCCTTCATTATTGAAGACTACTTTAAATTTAAATGTATTCAATTTTATTTTGAGGATTTATTTAATTAATTACATATTTTTAGGAATCATTATTTTGAAATAATATTTTCAGAATTATTCTCTTTCCCTTCTCCAAATTTTTTTAATGTAATTTACATTTCAACATTTAAAATGGTTTTTTAGTTCCTTTATATTTTAACAAATATTCTCAATACATGGTTAATATTTCTTGAAGTTATTATTTTAAAAAAAATTATGAATTATTCAAATGTTATTTATTTTGGAGATTAACTATTTTTATATTCATGGATTTCTAGAGTTCTTGTTATGTTATGTTTTTGAATGTTTTAAAACCTCATAATTTTTTATCATTGGTTCTTTATAAGATTTTGAATGTTTTATTTTCTAATTACAAATGAGTTTATGGATTAATGGATATATAGGAACTATATATCCATATAATTTACTCTAAAAATGAATTTAACTAATGATATTGAAATTATATTAGATTTTATTTGCAATTAGTAATGTTATCAAGTGGGTGTGTGATGGAATTTTACTATACTCAATATTTATGATTTTAATAGGATAGAAAATATTGTGTTCCGAAAGAGATAATGTTATGATGATTAAATCTACTCAAAAATTTCTGATTGAATCTTTTAGTAGGTAGCCTAGTTCACATAGATAAGAAGTCATGTTTTTATGATTATAACACATTATTTCTAATGTTTTATGGAACATGATTTATTGTACAAAATTTTTTACCAATATTTTCAAACACATTTCATTTATTTCCTATGACATTCTAATTCATAGTAAAATATCTATGATCTATAAATATTTTGTAATGCTTTTTATTATGTATCTTGATTATACTCTTATCATAATTTCATGCCCATTCCGGATATTTGACGGTTATCACATATGTTTACCCTTACTAACCATTTTATCACACAACTTTATTAAGTTTAAATATCCCTTGTTATAATGAAAATTAATTCATAATACTATTTTATAAGGGTAACCTATGGGAAGAATTATTGGAAGTTTTCAAATACATATTATCTATTAAACAGGTTTTAATGGAATCTATTCCACATATTGAAAAAAATAAATGAGTTCTTCTAATTAATATATTTACTATTTCAATAAAGGATTAATCCTACAATGGATTGGGAATGATTTATGATGAAATATATCATTTATTTCATGTAGTAATCAAATGGTTACAGTTGTGTCGTAATAAATGGTATATGGGTGGAGCTTGGATAATTTTGGTGATTATTATGTAATCACTTGTGGAAAATTTAGTAGACTGAGATATCAATAAATATTTTTGTGTTATGTTTTACCATAAATTAAATGGTCTAAAAACCCAATTCTGATATTTGAGATAATATTGAATATTAAGTGTATTATGATATGGGATTTTTTGAGAAATCCATTTTGATAAGTCAATATATTGTATAAAACCACTAATTATTAGTAATGTAGATATTTTGACATTTTATATAAAAAAGAATCCATTTTTAGATAATAAAAGTGGATGTAGGCTCTGTAATAGTTTTACCTAGGGGTAATAACCCCATAAAAGGGATTTTAGTTTCTTAGTAAAAATTTTACGTTATACATAAAAAATCGACATATCTCCCCACATAGTTTGACACTCTTAGGGGATATGAATTATTTGAACTCATAGACTTTTAATGACCTTTTTATTTATTTACCACATTATTATATTAACGGAATCGATTAAGAAGGTTGTGATAATTCATCCAATTTATTATAAGTAAAACCATTAGATTTATTAGATTGACCATGTATGACATAGTATAAATAAATTTATCATATGTTTAAAAAAATTACCGATTGGTGAAGACGCATTAGGGTTGTGATTTCATATTTATATATAATGATTATTAAATATATTGTTTTTTCCATTTGTTTTATTTTTGAAAAATGATCAGGACTGTGGTGTTCTGAAGGGTATGTATCAAGAAACAAATAGCCCTTATAAAACAATTTGGGAGTATTCATAAATATATGAACCTTATTAAATTATTTTCCTGTTAAAAATATATTTTTCTAGTAGTACCTAAGGACATGAGGCCAATATCCTAACAAGAATTAAATTTAAATTCACTTGGAGATTTTAATTAGTTATTTTATATTAATCAATGATATTTTGTAATATTATATTAGTTTTTGTGGATAATTCCTAACATCTATGAATAAATATTTTTTTCTTGAAATAAGGTTTTTGAATCATATATTAAATGTTAACAACAATGCATAGAAATTATTTTTTTGTAAAATATATATTTTTTAATATAACTATTAGTGAACACATTCTTAGTTGATGGATAAGATTTAGGTTTACAATATGTTTGTTGTAGATAAAATTATTATCAATTAGATTTATTTAAATGAAGTTTATGTAGTATTTATATCTCTGTGGTTGATCATATATCATGAAATTTTTTGTGATGTATATAAATTTTTTTGGGATTATAGAATATATATTCTAGTATTATATTTGATATAATAGTGGATAATATCCTTTGAATATTAACTGTATTTTTAATTTTTATAATAATATTCAATTTAGAATTATTTTTATGACATTGGTACATAGGTAGTTTTAGGGAAATGATACTTTGGAGATTATATGAATATGGTAGATTATGTTTGCATCATTTGAGGAGAGATAAGAATGATGATATTTCTTAAGATAGAAATGAATTTTTCATATTGGATTTTATATCAACAAAACCATTAATTTTTTTTTAAAATAGATTTTCATTTGTATTTTTTACCCCTTTTATTTTCTAGAAACATATTTTATTAAATTAACTAAATTATATAACAAAACATGATTGTTGTGATCCAAAAACACCCAAGTTAAACATAAATAAAAAATAATTATATTTTATCTAATGATTATTCCACATGGAACATAACTAAAATCATTATAAGATAAATTAAACTCCTAAAATATCATTATTAACTTGTAATATAAATTTATTTGTTAATCCATTTTCTATATGAACATCAATTCAGTTGTAAAAGGGATTCGTTTATGAAAAATAATAAAAAATACCACTCTCAAACAACGAATTTAAACCCTATAACTCCACTAAAGGCCAATAAATGAACTCAATATAACAATAATTAAAAATTTCCATATATAAATGGATCATTAAGTGTTTATTATTGAATCTAATTTTATTATTAAGGGCATTAAAGTGAAAAAAAATCCTTTCGACTCAATGGGTGGGGAATTATCGAACCTCACAGTATTCCTTTGGGGTTTTCCCTCTTTCACTCTATTTAAAGTATGATTATTCCATAAAAAATTATTCTTTATTTTATTTTCTTTTAATGGATATAAATTATTTCTATTGGTGTTTATGGAAAACACAATGTTTTCAAAAAGAACTGTCTTTTCAAAACACTCCTTTTACTTGTAACTCAAGGTTGATAATTATTATATCAAGTATGTTATTACCCTACCATTTTCGATCCAAATGTTTATAAATGTATGATTTTGAGATGAAAACAATTCATTTTCAATGGGGTATTTATTTTCATGATTTAAATGCGTTCTTTGAGGCATTCAATAATGTTAATCTTATAATGTTATGAGTGCACCCAAAAAAATATAATGTTATATAAATGTTATGATGTGATTGGTTCACCCATAATTATACAGTGCTCCCATTAAATGGGTAATGAGAAGAAACACCTATGAAAATTGAAATATCTATGAACATGATTCTAGATTTGTTAATAACTTTGTGTGGAAGTTGACCACTGAGACAAGATATTTATTTTTTTGGAATCGCCACATTACAATACTTATCATAATACAAACCCTATGAATTATGATCCTATGTATATGTTTTGAATACAATGATTATGCTCACCCCATGTAGTATCGTATCATGTTCTTTTCATATTACGGGACTTTCATCTTACAACTTTTTAATTTATATCCTTGAGTGATTACATTTTCTAAGAAGAACTAATGGTCCAATAAGAATCTAGATAAGAAGAAATTAAATAATTGTTTATTTTTTATGTTGTAATAGTTATGTATAGTCCTAGTTTTACAATGTTATAAACCATTTGGGTCCTCATGGTGTAATGATATTATGTTTTATTATCATTAAAATGGTGTAAAAGTAATGTATAAATTGTGTGGTTTCTATTATTTGTATCAGATTCATGGTTTAGTTAATTAGGGAATTTGGATTACAGAACCATTGTAAAAATCCAATTATGTGTCAAAATATATGTATGAGCTCAAAAATATTTGATAAACATATAGATCCCATAAGATATTATTTTAGTGTAAATTGAACAAATGAATAAATTATTTATTCAAGCCATCTTTATTGATGTTTTTAAATAATATTTTATATTTTAGAAAATGGTTGGAACATATAGAAACCCAACCAACAATCCATGCAAGGGACTGTGCAGAAATTCCCTGAATAATAACCCCAATGATTTGGGAGGTGTAGTTAAAAACATCATGGAGATTCTTTCCGAGTTATCTCATGTTATGAATACTATCATGAATAATTTGGAACTTACTATTTCACCTAATAAGGAGAAAATAGATGTCAAGTGTTTTATGTTGCAACAAACACCAATGATTAGTGGATCTTCTCATCCATTTGTTTTGGAAAATTGGGTCAAATCAATGGAGAAGATGTTTTAAATTCTCCACTGTACGGGGATGGTTACTATGACTCTAGTCATTTATCTTCATGATAGAGATTCCAACCAATGGAAGGATTTAATTAAGAGGACCAAGAAGAGGGATGAAATTGAAAATATTGAGGGGAAAGACATTTAGATAATTTTTTAACGAAAGTATTTCACAGAAAATCTCCATATGAAGAGGGAGAGAGAACTCATAGAGATAACGAAAATGGATGGAGAATTTATTAAGGCCTAAAAATAAAATTTCCCAAGATATGCCTGTTATGATTCGATATTTGTTATCAAAAATTATAGGAAAATTGATATATTGTTTTGTGGATTAAATATGAACCTTATAAAGCGTCTTGCAGTTCGAGATATTGGGAGTTATGAAGTAGTTGTTTGATGCACTCTAAAAGGGGATATGGAGTCTAGATAATGTTACCATTGCTATGGTGATATGAATTGTAAGATGGAGTTACATGTTAGAGAATCTAATGAGAAAAGATGAATGAAAACTCAACCACCCACATGTCAAAAATGTGGTATGAAGAATCATGGTAGTTGCCTCATAGGTATGTGGAAATACATATATTGTGAGAGAGAATCCCACCAATGTCAAGAGTGTCGAGAATACATGAGAAGGCAGGAGGATGTGGTGGAGGAAAGGAGAGAACCACCCATGGTACAATGCTACAACTGTAAGGAGAAAGGTGAAAACACAAAGGCTTCATATGCCCTAATGAGTCACCATGGGGTGCACTAGTGCACTATGTGAAGATGTGAGATGGATCAATATAGATATGTTTTTATTATCAAGAAATCAACAAGATCACCATAAAGAAAAAATGCCTTATTACAATGGTTTCTTATTTGTTTGATCAGTTATGAGGAGGTTAATAATTCTCAAATTTGATCTTCCGTATAGATACCAATAACTTAATGTAATGAAATATGATATTACGAAGACTTCCTTCTATACAAAGTATGGGAACTATGTGTTTCTTGTGATTCCCATAAATCTTACTAATTCTATTACAATCCTAATGGATTTTGTGAATAGAGTATTTAGAAAATACCTCGACAAATGTTTTGGAGTTTTTATCGACGATATTTTCATATACTCCAAGATAATAGAGGATCATGAAGAATGTCTATGTATTGTGTTGAATTCATTTAGAAAGGAAATGTTGTACACTATGATCAAAAAATGTTTATTTTAGATAAATCAATTCATGTTCATGGGACATGTGATCACATGTGAGGGAGTTTTTAGTGGAACCTTCAAGAACAATGGTGTTTTAGGAATGTCTTAGACCCCCTAGTGTCACTAAAAACTATATATTTTTTATTAACAAGGTACTACTGATGTTTTGTGGGAAATTTATCATGATTTCCATTCCGATTCACTATGTTAACATGGAAGGGTTTGAATTATGTTGAGACCAAATAATTTGACAAATGATTCAATTATCTAAATATAATGTTGATCACTACACCTATACTCGCATTACCAAAATGTGGAAAATGATTTATGATATACAATTTTTTTCCCCAAATTTCTTGGTTTGTGGAATCATGAAAAATGATACTGTGATAGCATATGCCTCACATCAATAGAAAATCCTTTAGCAGAACTTCCCGACACATGATATAGAGTGAGAAACATAGTTTTTTTCTTCAGAAAAGAACATATTACACTATCCATGTTGTAGATTGATAAAGACACTATATTTTCGGATAAGTAAATGATGGATTTAGAAATCATAACAATAGGGAATTCATATTACCTTGCCCAAATTATTTCTGAATAATCTATTCAATATAATATTTATGATAAAGAAATGGATTAAATGAAGTTACAATATAAGATGAATGTTTTATTGGATGGGAAGCTGTAGGAGTTCTATATTGACGATAATGGTGTGATTCATTTTGTAACCTAGATTTTTGTGCCTTCATACCATGTGATAATGAAGGATCTATTTTATAATTCACATACCTATCCATTATATATAAATCCAAGTAGCACCATGATGTACCTTGATCTCCATGAACACTTCTGGTTGGACAACAATAAGAAGGAAATTGACCAGTATATCTCAAAATTCTTGATATGTAAGAAAGTAAAGGTAGTGTGATAAATTTTTAAATTGATAATGAAACTATTTCCTATACTAATGTGGAAATGAGGTAAATTCACTATGGACATTATGACAGGTCTTAATAACACATCCTTTATAAATAATGTGATATGGTTTTTTGGGGACAGAATCACCCAGGCTTCCCTCATTATCGCTATTTGAGAATATTTATCTATAAATAAACATCAAAAGTTATATGTGAAGGATGTTGGGAGAATACATGGGGTTCAAACCATTATTTTCTATGATCATGATCTATGGTACAAATCAAAATATTGATTGTTTCTCCAACATACATTTTTTGCCAAATTATATTTCAGCATGACCTATCACCCCAAAACAGATGGGTAATCTAAAAGGACTATTCAGACACTCGATGGAAATTATAATAGCCTACTATTTAGAATTCAAAGGATGATGGGATGAATATATCTCATTGGTTCAGTTCTCATATTACAATATCTTTTTCTCAAGAATTCAGATAGCTCGGTATAATTCTCTATATGGAGTGAAATGTAGAACTAAAACCTTTTGGAAGGTATTTAGAGAAAGAAAGATACCTGGACCAAATATTGGGAAGGATATGACAGGGACGGTTCAGGTCATCCAACAACATATTAAAGCTACTCAGATTCGGAAAAATATCTATGCAGACAACACTCTAAGGAACATGAAGTTCAATGTTGGAGATAATGTATTTATTCAAATATCACCATGGAAGGTAGTCATATAGCATTGAATTAATTTAAATTCAAGACCAAGGTTAATTGGATCCTTTGAGATCCATGACCACATAGGTGTCATGGACTATTATATAAAACATCCACTGATTATGGCTCAAGATCATGATCGGTTTCATGTGTCACTTATGAAAAATATCATACCAAATCATCACATGGACTAATACTAGAGGCGGTACCAATAGAAGTTGATCTCTCTTATGTGGATCATCCTATAATAATTTTGGATCAGATATATACGGTTGTTTTCAACATGACAACCAATGTTGTCAATGTGTTGTGGAGAATTCATAATTAGGAAGAAACAACATGGGAACCAGAGGATGCATCGATGGATAAGTACCCAAATCCTTTAATGTAAAACTATATTTCAAAAGCTAAATTTAAAAAATAGGAATGAATGTATTGAACATGACATTTATCAATGCAATTTATCTCTTATTATAATAATATCATATACTATAATCACATTAAACAATGTTAGTAAAAACAATTCCACATCATTATTTAAGGAAATAATAAATTTTATGTGACCATTAAAACTGATTTTTCAACATAAATGATTTAAATTACAAAAATCTCATAGATAGATTTGTGTTCAGTAAGATGTTTAGAGTCTGATAGTGAGAAATTAATATAAAATGAATAGTAACATACCCTTATGAATACCAATGTTTCATATATAAATAGTAATATGATCCATATGAATTTTAAATCGGCTGCATGAATAAGAATCTTACCAATGAATATTTAAATAAAATTTATCCATCCCGTTAGTGATTATATGATATAATTATATTATATTGTTTGTATTTTTATAAGTCATGAAATTTTTTTGATTAATTTAATAATTAAAAAGAAAATTTAATTTCTTAAAATTTACTCATAAACTATTATTTTATACATTATGTATATTTTATTGTTTTATGAGACCATAATTAATTTTTCAATGTGTTAGAAAAGTTGTTCTAATTTTAAAATTTTCATTTTTCAAATAAAATATGATTTTAATTTAAAAATAAATTACTTTTATTTGGAAAAATAATTTCATAACACGGAGTCACTTTTTGAATTATATAAGTTAATAATTATTTCTTCTTAAGGTTTTAGATTTTTTATAAATACACAACTTTTTGTTGAATAGTGAAATTTGATAATTTACAAAAAATGCAAAATAAATGAATTTTTGCATCTTTCTTGGGTGATGGATGATGTAAATGGAAATTGGTTCATAATAACATGCCTTGTTTAATACATTTATTAATGGAATCATAATTGTTTCTTATCATGGGGATAATTAATAAATGAATGATGTAAATATAGAAAACACACCCATCCCCTTCACTATAAATACCAATTCATGACATCCTTTCCTCACACTTTTCAATCATCAAGAATTGTCCAAAATTTTCCTAAATGTTGTCTATAGACCCTCCACCACATCTAGATGCTCTTGGTCTGATCCAAATACCAAACCTTGTTTTTCTGAGGAGGATATCATGAGGATAATTCAAGAGGTAATTCCCCCCTCTCTTTTCTTTAAATTTTCTTTCAAATCTGTATTCATTTGTTCCCTTATTCTAAACATAACTTATCCAATATCATGATAAAACCATAATGATTTATATAATTTTATTTTATCATGTTAATGAAATAATATACATTAAATTCATCCCTCTATCTATTTTATTTTTTAAAAATGAAATCATTCCACGTGATATGTCAATTTTCCATCATCATGGGCGATGCACAATAATTTTCATTCAATGACATCTTGTATTTCAATAAAACCATTTAATGGTTTATATTATATTGTAATATGTATTTTTATTCCATTTTATATTTTAAAAAAATTATTTATACAAAATAATAATGATAAAACAAAATCCATTCATTATGATCCATACAACTCTTAAATAAACCTAAAATTGCCATCTCTAAATTTAATATAAATATTAATTCACATGGTTTATAAACAACATCATTATATTATAATTTAAATTTCTTTAAGATCATTACTAACATGTTATATAAATTTTGGATGTTTATAAGTGTTCTTCACGAACTTCAATTTATTTGTTCATATGAACCACTAATGAAAACAAAGAAAAAGAACACACCGTAATAAGGAATTTAAACTCTATAACTCATCCAAATCCTCTTAAAAGAACATAATAAAATATTAATGAATCAATTACATGTATAAAAGTTTATTTAAGGGTTAAATAATTAATCTAAACTGATTTTACAATATATTAAATTGAATAATGCGTTCGGACACAAGGTAAAAGGAATTCTCAAACTGAACATTCTTTCTTTGAGTTTTCCCTCTTTTATGCCATTGTTAGTTTTTTTATTCAATAAAAATAATTTATTCACTGTTATATTATATTTTAAGGGGTATATATGTTTTCTATTTGTTATTTTGACAAACACAATGTTTTCCAAAAAAAAATTCTTTTAAAACACATCATTTACTTCTAACTCAAGTTTGATGAATCTTATATCATGTATGTTATTCCCCCTTACATTTGGGACCCGAAATAATATAAATATATTACAATTATATGAAACTAATTCTTTTTCATGGTTTATTTTTTTCATTATTGATATATTTATTATGTTTCATACATGATAATGTAAATGTTATGATGTGACAGGTCCACCACGAATTTTATTGTGCAGTGTAAATGTTATGATTTGATGGGTGTGCCCGAAATTATATATCACTCCAATGAATTGGGTAATGAGAATAAACTCATGAGTTATTTGAAATACGAGTGAACATGATGCTATATTATTTCACAAAAGGGTGTGGTAGTTGACTACTAAGACATGGGGTTTCATTTTTATGCATTTCCACATTCCATGTATTCTCCTAATTTTAACTCGTAGGATTATGATCATATTCCAATTCTATAATGTTAATGATTTTTATCACCCAATGTTTTATTTCTTCATGTTCTTATCATGTTACTTGAATTTTGCCTCACCACATTTTGATGTATATCATCATGAGATTATGTGTATTAAGGAGTACTCAATGGCCAATCTGAAGGTATAGAAGAAGAAATTAAATAATTTTTTATGTTTTACGTTGTAAAAATAATGTATATTAATTTTTATCAGAATAAACTAACCCATTGGATCCCCGATGTGTATTTTATTTATGTTTTTTATCATTAAAATGTTTTAAAATTATTTTTTGTAAATCATAGCCAATCTAATAAACATAGAATATCATTTCATGAATAGAGCTATATTAAAACATAATCTTATGAAAAAACCCCATCAACAAACAATTTATAGAAATCCTAATGTAATGTAATCTATAGTTATTGGATACTAGTTTTTTATATTCAATAATAAGGAAAACCGTTGAATGTTTTATTGGATGAGAAGCTGTTGGAGTTCCATATTAACGATGATGGTGCGTTGCATTTTTTAACCTAGATTTTTGTGCCTTCATACCATGTGATAATAAAGGAGCTATTTTAAAATGCACATACCAAACCATTCTATATAATTCCTAGTAGCACCATGATGTACCTTGATCTCCAAGAAAACTTCTGGTTGGACAACATTAAGAAGGAAATTGACGCGTATATCTCAAAATTCATGATATTTAAGCAAGTAAAGGTAGCGTGAAAAATGTTCAAATGGATAATGAAACTATTTCCTATACCCATGTGGAAATGAGGGAATTTCACTATAGACATTATCCCAGGTCTTATGAACACATCCTTTGTAAATAATGTGATATGGTTTTTGGGGGATAGAATCACCCAGGATTCCCTCTTTATCTCTATTTGGGAAGATTTATCTATAAAAAAATGCAATCTTATATGTGAAGGAAGTGGGGAGAATACATGGGGTTCAAACCATTTTTTTCTATGATCATGATCCATGGTACAAATCTAAATTTTGAATGTGTCTCCAACATACATTTTGTACCGAATTAGATTTCAGCATGACCTATCACCCCAAAACAGATGGGTAATCTAAAAGGACTATTCAGACACTCGATTACATTATAATATCCTACTAATTAGAATTCAAAGGATGATGGGATCAAAATATCTCATTGGTTCAGTTCCCATATTACAATATCTTTTGCTCAAGAATTCAGATAGCTCAGTATAATGCTCTATATGGAGTGAAATGTAGAAGTAAACCCTTTTGGAAGGTATTTAGAGAAAGAAAGCTACTTGGACCAAATATTGGGCAAGATATGAAAGTGAAGGTTCAGGTCATCCAGCAACCTATTAAACCTACTCAGATTCAGAATAATATCTATGGAGACAACACTCTAAGGAACATGGAGTTCAATGTTGGAGATAATGCCTTCCTTCAAAAATCACCATGGAAGGTAGTCATGTAGCATTGAATTAATTTAATGTTAAGCCCAAGGTTAATTGGATCCATTTAGATACTTGACCACATAGGAGTCATGGACTATTATATTAAACATCCACGGATTGTGGCTCAAGGTCATGATCGGTTTCATATATCACTTATGATAAAGATCATACCAAATCTTCACATGGACTAATATCATAGGTGGAACCACTAGAAGTTGATCTCTCTTATGTGGGGCATCCTATAATAATTTTCTAGCAGATATCTAAGGTTCTTTTCAACTAGACAACCAATGTTGTCAATGTTTTATGGAGAAACCATAATTGGGAAGAAACAACATGGGAACCAGAGGATGCAATTAGGGATAAGTACCCACATCTTTTTTTGTAAAACAACATTTCAAAAGCTATATTTAAAAAATAGGAAATAATGTATTGAACATAACATTTATCAATGCAATTTATCTCTGATTATAATAATATCATATAGTATAATAACATTAAACAATGTTAGTAAACACAATTCCACATCATTATTTAACGAAATAATAAATTTTATGTGACCTTAAAAGTGATTTTTCCACTTATAGGATTTGAATTACAAAAATCTCATAGACACATTTGTGTTCAGTAAGATGTTTAGAGTCCGATAGAGAGAAATTGATTTTAAATTAATAGTAACATACCCTTATGAATACCAATGTTACACAAATAAATAGTAATACGACCCATATGAATATAAAATCGGCTGCATGAAAAGAAATCATACCAATGAATATTTAAATAAAATTTATCCATCCCATTAGTGATTATATGATATAATTATATTATATTGTTTGTATTTTTATAAGTCGTGATAATTTATTGATTAATTTAATAATTAAAAAGAAAATCTAATTTCGTAAAATGTACTCATAAACCATTATTTTAGGTATTATGAATATTTTATTGTTTTATGAGACAATAATTAATTTTTCACTGTGTTAGAATAGTTTTTCTAATTTTAAAATTTTTATTTTTCAAATAAATTATGATTCAAATTTAAAAATAAATTACTCTTATTTGGAAAAATAATTTCATAACATGGAGTAACTTTTTGAATTAGATAAGTCAAATAATATTTCTTGTGAATGTTTTATATTTTTTAGAAATACACAAATTTTTGTTGAATATTGAAATTTGATAAATTGCAAAATATGCTAAATAAATGAATTTTATCATCTTGCTTGGTTGATGGATGATGTAAATGGAAATTGGTTTGTAATAACATGAATTGTTTACTAAATTGATTAATAGAATCATAACAGTTTCTTATCGTGGGTATAATTAATAAACGAATGATGTAAATATAGAGAAAACATGCCTCCCCTCCACTATAAATACCAATTCATGGTATCGTTTCCTTACACTTTTCAATCATCAAGAATTGTCCAAAATTTTCCTAATTGTCTTTTATAGACCCTCCACCACATCCAAAAGATCTTGGTCTGATCCAAATACCAAACCTTGGTTTTCTGAGGAGGATATCATGAGGACAATTCAAGAGGTAATTCCCCCCTCTCTTTTCTTTAAATTTTCTTTCAAACCTATTTTCATTTTTTCTCTTATTATAAAAATAAATTATCCAATATCATGATAAAACATGTATGATTTATATAATTTAATTTTATCATGTTAATGGAATATTATACATTAAATTTCTCCCTCAATCTATTTTTTAAAATGAAATCATTCCACGTGATATGTCAATTTGCCATCATCATGGGCGATGCACAATAATTTTCATTTAATGACTTCAAGTACATCAATAAACCCATTTAATGGTTGAGATTAGATTGTAAAATGTATTTATATTCCATTTTATCTTTAAAAAAAATTATTTATTAAAAATAATAAAGACAAAACAAAATGAAGTCATTGTGATCCATACACCTCTTAAACATAACCTAAAATGGCCATCTTTGAATTTAATATAAAGATTCATCCCCATGGTTTATAAAAAACGTCATTATTTTATCATTTAAATTTCATTAATATCAACACTGACATGTTATATCTATTTTGTATGTTTATAAGTGTTCTACATGAACTTCAATTTATGTGTACATGTGAACCACTATTGAAAACAATGAAAAAGAACACACCCTAATAATGAATTTAAACTCTATAACTCATCAGAAGCCCCTTAAAAGAACATAATAAAATAGTTATGAAACATTTAAATGTATAAAATAATATTTATGGGTTAAATAATGAATCTAAACTAATTATACAATATATTAAATTGAAGAATATGTTTGGACACAATGTAATGGGAATTCTCAAACTGAACAATCTATCTTTGGATATTCCCTCTTTTATTCCATTGTTAGTATGTTTATTCCATAAAAATAATTTATTCACTATTATATTATATTTTATGGGGTATATATGTTTTCTATTGGAAATTTTTACAAACACCATGTCTTCCAAAAAAAATTCTTTCAAAACACATCATTTACTTCTAACTCAAGTTTGATGAATCTTATATCTTGTATGTTATTCCCCATATAATTTGGTACCAAAAATAATATAAATATATTACAATGATATGAAACTAATTCCTTTTCATGGTTTATTTTTGTTCATTGTTGATATATTTCTTATGGGTCATACTTGATAATGTAAATGTTATGATGTGATGGGTCCACCAAGAATTTTATAGTGCAGTGTAAATGTTATGACTTGATGGGTGTGCCCAAAATTATATAGCACTCTAATGCATTGGGTAATGAGAACAACCTCATGAGTTATTTGAAATACGAGTGAACATGATGCTATATTATTTCACAACTGGGTGTGGTAGTTGACTACTATGACATGGGTTTTCATTATTATGCATTTCCACATTCCATGTATTCTCCTAATTCTAACTCTTAGGATTATGATCATATTCCAATTTTATAATGTTAATGATTTTTCTCACCCCATGTTTTCTTTTTTCATGTTCTTATCCTCTTACTTGAATTTTATCTCACCACATTTTGATGTATTTCATCATGAGATTATGTGTATTAAGGAGTACTCAATGGCCATTATGAAGCTATAGAAGAAGAAATTAAATAATTGTTTATGTTTTACGTTGTAAAAATAATGTATATTAATTTTTATCAGAATAAACTAACCCATTGGATCCCCAAGGTGTATTTTATTTATGTTTTTTATCATTAAATTGTTTTAAAATTATTTTTTCTAAATCAGAACCAATCTAATAAAAATATCATATCATATCATGAATAGAGTTATATTAAAACACAATCTTAATAAAACACCCAATGAACAAACAAATTATAGAAATCCTAATGTAAGGGAATATATAGTGGTTGGATACTAGTTTTTTATATTCAATAATATTAAAACCATTGAAAATTTTATATGATGGATGATAGATTATTCATTATAGGATATTCTATTATTTCGAAATCATAAAGTGTATATAGTAAAAATTAATTTATTGTTCAAGAATATCATCTAATGTATTTTGATCAATGTGATCCAATTTAACAAAGTAATTATCAAATTGTTGATATTTTTGTTTAATTAGATTGCATGAGACTTTAATCACCTATGATTATTTTTGAAATTAAAATAATTGAAATTTATTATAGACATTAAGAACATGAAAATGATTAAACTAAATATTTCTTACATAATACATCTAGGACATAAAAGGATCACCCTATAAAACTGAAATTGGATATCATGATAAATAAGTGGGAACTATAAGAAATATATGAAAAAGATATGAATTGATTTACTTAACATATCAATTAGATCATAAAAATATATAATAAGATTAAAAATATGAATGATGGGTAAAAAATATTCATGAAGAACTCATTTAATTTAATATAAATAATTTTTGACTATTAGATGATAGACATACGATTTATCTACTAATAGGAAACAAATGAGTTTTTAGAAATAAAAAAGATTACTATGACATAATTATAAGAAATCATTCTTGATTTGTAGCTAAAGGATACATTCATAAGGAAGGAATAGATTATGATGACACATTTTTACATAATGCTAATTAAAATCTATTCAAATAATTATATATTTATAATTGAATATTAATTATAAATTATATAATATGTATGTAAAATAATTATTTGTTAATGGATATGTAATCAAGGAAGATAATATTTAAAAACCAACATGGTTTGAAAGTATTCTTCTTAAAAATTCAGATTTTAAAAATTCTATATACTATGAAATCCTTAAAAACCAATAGTTTTGTATGAAAGACTATTCTATTTGTTAAGGTAAAATGGATTTTTAGGGTTTTCATACCAGAATTCCATTATGAATTTTTATAAATTATATTTTAATAGTGTAGATTTATTTATATGTTTTATTTTTCTGTTCATCAAATAAAAAATATTATTATTAATTTAATATTACTTAAAAATAATTTGAAATTACAATGACAGAACAATTATATTTCATTATTGGAATTAAAATCTATCAAAGTGATTATTGAAATGTTTTCTATAAATTTATTTATATTAATGATTTATTAAAAAAAATTGGACTAGAAAATAGTAATACAAATATAACTATCATTTGTAATAATGTAAAATCGGGCATGGATAATGCTAGATACCCTGTTGACATCAAGGTATATAGAGGTATAATTTTTTGATTACTATATCATTCTACCAATAGACTATTAATAATGACTTTTTTCATGTGATATATTACACTCAATCCCAAAATAATATCATCTTACAACTGTTAAAAAAAATTATTTAAAATGAAGATTATTTCAGTCTATAATTTATCTAAGACCATGTGATTTTAATTTAATTTCATATTCATATGCATTTTTATTGGATTTTTATTAGATTGAAATAATTCATTTGGAATCTATCGGTTTTTAGGTAAATTTGTATTTTTATTTCCCTGTATGAAAGATATTTTTTCTTTATCAATAGAGGATCAAAAATATATATATATTAGAGTTTTTTTAACAAAACTAGTAGATGAAATAGACCTTAGTAGACTTTGGAATTAATTTCAACAACATTCTTATTTCATGTCACAATACATGGTAATGAAATATTTAAAAAATATCCTATTTTTCTCATGAATCAAGAATAATGATATAAGACATAAAAAACTGTGCTTTAAGAAATGAAATATATTTAATATTTGTAAATGTTGAATATAAGCCTCATGATATTTTTACTAAACCACATCTCAATACAATTTTTTATTTTATAAGGGGGGAGATATGAGTAATTATTTTTAGATATTTTTCTTAAAAAACATAAATTTAATTTCTTATTAATTGAACTAAATATTATGTTAAACAATTATTTATTTTTTAATTATTTTAAATTAATATTTCCTATTCATTTTTTTAAAAAAGTATTCTTTTGTAAATTGAAAAATAACAATTATCACACCGAGTAACTGGATAGGGATACCAGAACTTTTGTCACCAAAAAAAATCAAAAAACATCTCTCTCTATTTCGATCATACCATATGTATTAAAACCCTTTCAACCACAATATGTCTCATAATTTCTACAAAAATCTAGAATCTAAACATTCAGCCTTCAAATTCATAACAATCTTGATTATTGAAGAAGGTGAACTAGGATGATCGATGCATTAATGCATAAAATAAAGAAAACATTATTTAGGAATAGCAATAAATTTTGAGTGGCTATATCAGAAAAATATACTTTTTAATTATTATATACCATTTCAAGATGTATAATTCATATTCTTGAAATAAAATATTGACATATTATTCAATGTAGATGTAAAAGAGTTTTATACATTGTTTCAGTTCAATTTGGTGGACATGAAATATGCCATCATTTCAATGATAAATAGTATATAAATTACCATTTCTTCAATTGAAATTAAAAAACATTATGTTTTATCATGATGGAGTTTTGATTTCTATCATCAATTAATTTGAAATCTACATTATAAATAACAAGATATTATGTGTTATCTTTTCAACTGAAACCTAATTCTCATTTTATTGTAAAAGAAATTGAGGCTGGTTAGAAGGTTATCATCAAATTCATTTAGTATGAAATAAATCCATGAATTATTAATCTATAAAAAATTTCTAGGCATGTATATGTAGCTTTTGGTGTTTAGTAATATTATAACTATTTCCCTAAGTATATTCTATGATATATGAATCATTATTGTCATGAATTAGAAAGGATATATTTCTATCCTTAAATTAGGATCACTTCTCTTCCTTTGTATAAAATGAACAAGAAGGAGGATGTATAGATAATATCTAAGTTTCATCATTGAAACATTTTGATTGATGGAACATTAATAAATTTATATTTCATAAAGACTAAAATTAAAAGAAATTTGATACTTGTTAGTGTAGATGTACAAAATGAAATTAGTCCTATTAGTTGGGGGAGAAATGTGATATGATATCTAACATATCGATATATATTTGAGAAGAATAAATTTAATATCCAAGAATTTATCATTATTTTGAAACCAATATATGTTGAAACATATATGATGTCTCTAATATATAGATTGGATTTTGTGTTCATCGATCTCTGGGAGAAATATTTGAAGAAGTAAACAATGATGTCCTTGTCACCCATTCAAGACAAAGGGATGATTCAACAGTTCAAGATATAGAAGCATAATCCATTGGAACTAGTGGAGTTGACCATATAGTATTTCTATTAGTCTCAAATAGATTTCAGTAAAAAAAACTAGGAATCAAATAGAAAATTGTGCAAATAAAGGGCCACTAACAAAAAGTCAAAAAAAATTTATTGAATGTGGTTCATGATGAAATTAAAATTCAAAGATATCATTCCTAGGATAATTTTGAGTAAAATGATCATGTAAATCATAATGAAGAACCTATAATAGTTGAAACTACTCTGTTTGTTGAGAATTGAAAAATCACTATCGTAGAATGTTCTTTATACAATGAAATACATGTTTTTTCTAATAAGAAAGATGTTCTTGTAAATATCTCTTTATCTTATACTGATAAGCTTAAAGGTACATCCTTAGTTTTGATTATCACATAAATAAAATCAATAAATAAATTCAAATAATCTTATTATTTTATGAATAATCAAGCTGAATTGTTTTTAATCAAATTTTATATGTTGTGGGAGGAAAATTTAAATTATAAAGTGAGTGGGATATTATTACAATGTCTATGGAAAACATAAATATATCAATTGTTCATGGAGAATAATTAGAATATATAAAATGTGACCCAAAATATATAAATGAAATTTTTGGTTCCTAAAATATTTATGATTCCTTGGAAAGAGATATGGAAGATAATTTTGGAATGTTGAGTGTATTATCTAATTTGAAGGATAATTTTGGTGATTTAATAATTAATTTATCATTATAGATTCATTCAGTATAGTGTATTTCTAATTTGATAAATCATCCACGTTTTGACCTCAAACATATCCATATTTAATTAGCTGGTTTGGAAAATTATCATTATAAGGTCCACCTATAATTATGATAATCAATCACATCATTGAGATAGATCACCTGTAAAGGATTTTATTGACATTAAATGAGAACCTGTTGAGAAATTGACATTACAAAATCCTAATATAAGAAACATTATCATTAATTTAGGAGTTATGCTCTCACTCTTTGTTCAGTCTAAAGAAAATGTTCCTGTGTTTTTTGAAGGTATCATTGGTTGAATGGTTTTAGGATATTCATGATTCAAATATTTTGATGATACAGTTGGTTGGAAACCTTAATTAATGTTTCATCATATTGATGGTGGAGATAATGAATGTGTGTGAGGATATTTGAGTTTATGAGGGTTTTGGAACCTCTACTGAGACTGAAATTTCACCCTCACCTTGTAATACATTTTTAAAATTTCTCATCCACAAGATTCTTGTAAGGAAATACGTCTTTTATAAATGAAATTATTTATTATGTCTATGTTTATTTATTATTATTTCTATTCTATTCTACATCCAGAAAAAATATATTTTTTCATTGAATATTATAACATCTATTCAAATTTTTATACAGTAATAAATTTAATTAAATTATTTTTTCTAAAGTATTTTTGATATCACAAAATTGGGGGAGATAATTGGGTGAACATAACATCCATAATATAAAAATTAATAAATTTATGTGATAAAATTTATTATAAAAGAGAATTTTATTTTAACTTTTTTACTTTAAAAAACATTAAATATATTTTGTATTATAATTTATATTATATCTATTTAATCTTTTTATTAAAAAAAATAACTATTCCAATGTTTTCTAAATATTCATTTTATGTGTTTTGTGATCATTCTAAATGGGTGGTTGTTGGGTATGTAATTTCATAAAAATACCATATCAATCTTACAAATTTTGATTTTATAAATACGGTTTTTGTATTACTAATGATGTTACATTAGGTATTTTTTAGAAAAAAATTCTTGAAATGTTTTTTATATTTATTATATAACATATTTTTAAAAATTATTTTTTATTAGTTTGAAAGTATTTTGGTATCATTTTTCATACCATAAATTTGTAAGGGTAATGTATAGTTGGGTAACCCTATGTTTATAATGAATCATATTGATCAAGTACCCTATTTTATGATATGATTACGGATTAGAAACCCAATATTTAAAAGAATAAATATATGGATCATCAACCATATATTTTTGAGTAACCATATGTTTTAATCCATACATTTTCATTATGTCACATTGTACAAGAACCATATGTTTGAATGGTCCATGATGAAGTTATTAATTACATGTATTATCCTCATTTCTTGTAACAGACTTTCTAAATGTAAATATCAATTTTATTTTGATTTAAAACAGATTAAAGGATGCATATTCAATAGATTAGGACATTCTTATATCAATGGGACGTTATAAATATTTTAAAATATATAAATTCAAATGATCCTAAATTTTTAGGATATACTATTGGATATATTATGATCAAAATAAATTTACATTGTTCTTGATAAATTGCTTGAACATATAAGTTTTCAATATACTATGATATATAATTTTTGATATATAGTTTCTAAAAAAAATAACTAATTCCTCAATTTTACTAAAGAAGCTACATGTTGGTGAGACCGGATTATTAGTTTTTTAACAATGAAAACAGTTTTTTGTTACTAGATTTTTCATGTTGTTTTTTATTGTAATTTATTTTCAACTCGTATATCATTAAATCAATTAAATTTTGAAAACAATTATTTTTGAAGGAGAATATCCATTTTTCATGGATGATGATGCACATTTGAACAATTCTTAGTGTTCTCAATTAAATCAAACACTATTGATTAATCAGTGTTTTGAATAATCAAACAAAGTCCTAGTGGTGGATTATGAATTTATGGGACTAATATAAAGACCCATAATTTCCATGTAAATTATTATTATTTAAATAAATGTGAATTTTACATGTCCACAAAAATTGACGGCGAGTGATTCCGAGACCCGGTGTGCCCGGAATCAATTTCGTAAGTTTTATTCGGGTACGTTCAGTAAACGTAAGAGAAGGTTTTTATAACTTTTGAATTGGTTATTGGTATTAACATTTGAGGGTAACATTGATCTCACATCGCCGATATTCAATTAAAGAGACTTCCACCTCAATGGTAGTGGGTCGAGAATAAAAGATAGTTTTTGGGTTTTTCATGGAAAATAATAAAATAAAATGAACTACACTTTTTTTGAGCTACCATGTGGATGGAGGTGGGGTCCACCGGAACTAAACCTCCTTGTGGGAGCTTATGTGTGGGGACCACCTGACCATAACCTCCCATGAGAGGTTATGGTGGTGGGGCCCACCCAAACCTAACCTCGCATGAGAGGTTACGGTGGTGGGGACCACCTGGGACTAAACCCCGATTTTAATTATGGAATACCTCTCAACTCCCCACATTAATGAGAGATATTATCTCCACCCCCTCCTTTAATGTTGTCAACCCTTCCTCTCTTTTAATTGTGCCAACCTCGTCAACTAATAATGTGGAGAAAACATAATTAATTCACCCAATTTGAATTTTTATGCCAACTACTTAATAGATTTTATAATCTATTATTTGTAGATATATTTTCTTTTGTTGGTAAATGAGAATGGTGATTTTGAGGGAAAACAACTTGAAAATGAAGAACGAAGAACACATTCCTCCAACTAAGAACGCTGACAACGAGCATCTTCGACTTCTTCCTCAGAAGCACCTTGGAGAAGAAACCAACATGGGACAGATTCGATGACCGACCCTCCCTCCTCATCATCATCAATGCACCGACGCACAAGCTCGGGATTAGATGTGTCTGGAGGACACGAAGAATAAAGACAACTCCGTCTTCTTCCCCGTGACTCCCTCAGCGAACGATGAATAAAGGAACATGATTTTTGTGATTTATTTTATCCCCCTATTTCATTACTTCCATAACAAATAATGTGTACCATGTTATTATCATGTTGTTCCGCAGATGTTTTTCCATGTGGTTTGGAAGTATTTTGTTAATGAGAGATTATTGAAAATGGATGTTTTTATGATATCTTACATGTTCGTTCTATGTTTATGTTTTTGATGAACAGATTTCTACCACCCTAAACGTGGAGGTTTTGGGCCAAACTAACATGGTCCGACCCCCCCCCCCCCCCCGTTATTCTTTGTGATTTGCTCCTGCATGGCGATGAGATGGTGAAGGCAACAAAGGAAACATGCGTCGCCCCCGTGATGCTCCGCTGCCCTGGGCCGAATTGCGCCGCCCCGGCCACGCTGCCCGCCAGCCACACCTCCTGCCGGTCGAACATGCCCGATCCACGTCGCACCCCAAACAAGCCGCACTCCGGTCTCCCCGTGCCCTATCACTACCACCATACCTACTGCTCCTCCCGCGCCCCTCACGGCGCCCTCTCAAGCCTCGGCCGAGCCAGCCTCCGTGCGCGCCTCGCACGCCCCGCAGCTCTGTCGTATGCGCTCCCCTCTCACCCTACTTGCCCCACATGACCCGCATTGCATCTGGCTGAACCAGTCGTCGGCCTCTGTGCGCCCTGCATGCCCCTCGACTCCGTTGTCCTTGCACCACGCGGCGCCCCGGCCGAGCCGGCCTCCCAGCCATGGCTTCGCCACCCCAGCACAGGGCTGAGCCAGCATGAGCTGACCCCTCGTTGTGCCCTCTATGCAGAGTCGTGCCCTCGTGGTGCCCGTCCGGCCGAGACACCAACATGGCTTCCTCCGTGTTGAACCACCCTCGTGACGACCCGCAGCCGGTCCACGCCCTCACGACCAATCAGAACTCTCGCGGCCCTCAACTATCCCTTGCGGCTTGCTCGGCTGGGCCCACCTGGACAAGCTGAATCTAACAAGCTGGCATGCCTAACGGGCCGGTCCAGACTCAACAGGTCAGGCTAGGTTGACCCAGACCAGGTCGGCCCATGCTGGGTCGGGTTGGGTCAGTCCAGACCCAATCCCATTATGTCACGTTCACTTTATTTTGGCCATATCATCGGAACTTGATGTCTGTTTGACAAACCGTCAGTGGTGCTGGTAATCATGGAGTGTGGCAGTGCCTTTGAGTATATTCCACTCGAGTTTGAGGTATATTTGAGATATGGTCAGGTTGGATCGTAAAAGAATCAATAGGGCCCCCAGGACTAAAAGGATAATAACTCACAGATCGGGGGTCCGATTGACGCGTCGTTAGATGATTTGAGACTACTATGATGTGGCAAACCTTCGAGATACTTCTTCGTGGGACTTCGTGACTGTAGGAGTATAGTACAGTTTCTCATGGAGCAGATCCTTCCAGAGACAAGCAGAAAGAGTGTAGAGACCTTTTTGTTGGCAATGACTTGACAACTGATGACAGATTGAATCAGAGGGACCCGACTAGCCCAGTGGGGAGTGACTAGTTGTGGTTGTAACCCCATGGGGAGGATCACCAGGTTATGGTGGCAGAACCGCAGTACTTGATAGGAGGAGTACCTCTGTTGGCTATTAGGGGGAGCGCATGGTTGTGGCGGCATACCCATGATAGGGAGCACCTCTGTTTGACGTGGCAGTCCCATGGTTCTCAATAGGAGAAGTACCTCAGTATTCCAAGGTTAGTGGGAAGTTTCATACTATCACGGCATGCCCACTATACTCGATAGAGGATGAGTTCTCCAGCAGCCTAGGTTTCAATAATATGAATAAAAATTGTAGTTGAGCTGAGTCAATAACTTTTGTGTTTCCTTATGATTGAGATGGATTACTTGATAACATAGGTATATGTATGGGAATATACCTATGTGGGGTTATCTGTTGATTTTATTCTTTGTGGTTTATCCTTGTTGGTTTTAGGGAGACCTTGATGGTATCAAGATCCCTACTGAGTATCGTTATTCCCATCCCTGCATGGTCTATGCATGCACCATGTTGTGTTGGATGTAGACGATGGATAGCGCTGACTGAGGCTGAGAGCACCAGGACCGGACGATAGCCGAAGGTGGACTATACGGTGTGACTATACACAGAGTAGATGAAAGGACTTGGAGTAATGAGGAAGTGATCTGTACCTACCCTTTTGGTAGGAAACTCGAACGAAGACCCAACGACAATTTTCATTTATTGGCTTCTTAATAAGATCATAACAACATGATTCATTAAAAAACTACATTAAATAACCACTAAAAGTTTAGGGGAATCCATGAAAATTTTGTATGGCTTCATTTATATAAGATTATATATTTTTCAAAATTGATCGTATCATTTATTTGAATGATTCATTATTTACGAAATTACCCAATCATAATTACGTAACAGTTCAATTTAATTAGTTATTTTTTATAAAATATTTATAAATTTATGTTATTTAGGTAAAATTTGTATTTTTATAAATAATATTAATAGACAATGAGATGTCCTGTATAACACATATAAAAATACCCTACCTATTAAAAAGAACGGATTGACAAAATTAGTCATCTCATTAAATATAACATTATAACATTTTTTCTCACACCCATGTTTCTTACAAAAGGTATAGCTTATAGAAAAAGATTACTTTTGGTTGAAACTTACTTATCAAATTAAATTAGAACACATTTAATGGTGATTTAATATTATTTATAATATTTTTTTAACATATTTACAAGATTATTATTTAACCATGTATAATATAATTTTAAAGATACTATTCCACAAAAAATAAGTTGATCCAATTAGATGAAAAATTTCATTCAAATTAAATCGATGGATTTAATTTTTTCTTAATTGTAATAAAAGAACTAGAAACAAATGATATTTAATGCTAATCCCATAGGCATGGCGAGAAAGAGGCTGAAATTAAAAATGTTCAAAAGTTCAATAAATTTTTTATAATCAAGTATTATTTCAAATTGACTCTAATAACATAAATTGTATTAATTGATATATACATGATATAATTTAACTTCAATACCATATTAAATCATAATTTATCTATATAGATAAAATAGATTTAAATGTAGTTTTGAACTAGAATGCTATATTTTCACTATACTTTATAATATAAATCTTATCAGAAAAATACAAAAAAATTAACCTAAGTAAATTATGATGTCCAGTTTCCAAATAATAAGTTTATTTTCTTTTAAAATATAAATTATAAAAGTGATAAGAACTATATATAAAACATGTATGAAATTAGAAGGTGGTAAAACTTCAATTTTTTAAGTAAACATATTTCATATAAAATTTGATTCATTTTTATATATTATCAAGAAAACAAAAAAAATTAAATTTTAGAAATTAGAATTAATGACATATATATATCATTAATAATACATAATGTTTTATTTTTTTATTTATATAAAACATACTGGTGTATATATAAATAGATTTCAAGAAAACCATTTATTTTAAGAAGGGTTTTACATTCATTTATAATTAATATTTAACCAATAAATTAATTTTATATTTAGGTGTAATATATGATTAGTAAAAATTGGTCATTACATCCAGTCTAAAATATTGGGTTTAATTCCAAATTTTAAATATTAATTAGTTGTTCGCTTATATTATGTGTGGTTTATCCTGTATACTATCGCACATAGTGTTTTTTTTAAACTAGGGATATTAAATCCCCTATATAGAATATCATATTAACAAAATAAATTAGGGTCATTAAATACTCTATGACGTCTAAAAATAAAATTATTTCTATCCTATAGGAAAATAAGTTTTTTATGAAATCCACTATAAAAACTAATAAACAGAAGTACGAAAATCACATGAGAAAATAAATACTAGAGTTGTAAATAATAAAACATGGATATGGAAATGAAAAGTAAACACCATTCCCTCCTGATGATTGGTACGAATTATTTTTCAGAGGAAGTTAACAATCACCAAACCATAAATTTGTGATTGGTTTTGGGTCTATGATTTTATAGTAGGAAAATGTCAAAAAAAACTTTTTGTTTTTATGATCATTTTCCTTGAGTTTAGAAATTATATTACTACCAAAACTGATATTATATAGATGTATTACTTCATGATAATTATATTTTTTACAGTCATAAATAACCACAATAAACTCATCTTTTTCTCCCAAAAACTAGTATTATAGATTAAATTTCAATGAAGAAGCACAAGAATAAAAAAATTTAGAATATTTTGATAACATATTATTATAAGATAATGTTTAAATTTTAACTCCAAATAAAAACTATTACACTTGAATTCTCTTATGAAAAAGGTTTTCCTCAAATCTAAAAATATCTTATATAGGATAATCATCTCCATAAAATACTTGAATCACCATAATGTAACAATAGGATCTAATATTCTTCTAAAATAGAACTAAAAAATTTCATATAATATAAAATCCCATAGTATTCTATTTAACTTTTTCATATAGATTTCCCAAAATAATAAAATTATTCTGAAATAACAATCATTAAATAATCCGTAAAGAATTTTTCCAATATTATAATTTATTTTCAAAATTTTCTAATTCATATTACATCATCTCATTTAACTAAAAAAAATTCATACTAACTTGGGGAATCATGTAGGATAGTGTTAGGTGATTCACCCTTGTCACCATTCAATAGTGGGTTCAATTCTTGTGGCCTTACTGAATACAATGAGTTTTCACCCATTCTACAGGTTTTTATTTTTCTAATACTATAAATATGTTATAAAATTATGTAAATATTTTAAAGCCAACAAATATAACTCATAAAATCATAAAAATTAATATATCCAAATATAACATTACTCACCTTAAAATTTCGTAACTCAAATAATCCAAAAGGTATCTAAGTTAAAAAAATTATGAAAAACCAAAAAAATTATAAACCCATGATGATGTCCAATTATATTTAGAACTAGTGCATCACCTGTGAAAATGCACGGGACTATTCACATTCCCATTAAATAACAAGGTTCAACATCATTTAAAAAAATAATATTGTCAATTCACCGGACATAATGTTGATAAAAATAACATGACAATAACAATATGATTACTGTAGGTAATCAATAGAGAAATAACAATAAGAAATAGAAAATGAAATGGGGTAGTGAGGAATGAAAATAGACAAATAGATTGTTGTATTGAAAATAAATTATAAATAAATATGAAATTAAAAATTTGTTTGTAGGTATGAAATACTACAAAGAATCTGGAAATATGAAAAATGAATTTTCCAGTGGTGCATAACACAGAAAATGTAGTGAGTTTCCTAATATAATTAACAGTTGGTTAATGTAGTGCATTACAAGATGAAAACAAATGCAGTAACCCTAGTTTTCGACACCTATAATTGTTATCATCAAACTCCACCCATTATTATCATTATGTAGATCTCTCGATGCATTCCCCTCATAGAATTTGTTGTTCTTGAACATTATAGATGATCTAAACAATGTACAATGAACCGAAATGAACAGAGAGAGCAGTATATCAAATAAGAAATACTGAAATAACCTCAATTTCTTATTTTATTTTCTCTTGAGGTGGCTTGGGTGATGTGAATTACATTGAAAAAACATCCATAATATTGATTTTATTAGAGAGGGATGAAGAGTTTCAATTAATATGAGATGGGAAAATAAAAACCAGGAACCACAACATAATTTTTATTCCAATGAAAAACCAAAATAATTATTTTGTACAATGTATTTATAATTGGGTAGTTCGTTTATTGAAACAAACTTTTAGTTTTTATCCCAGTAGTCAATTTTCCATAAATGATAAATGAAACCACATTCATAAAAGTATAATAATCAATGACATTTAAATGTTACAAATGAAAAATGTCCCTTCAAAACAATCAAACAGAAGTTGTGAATACGAATTCAAATTCAACTTAATAAAATAGTTGGAACTTCTATACCTACAAAGATACCAACATTCACCAAGTTCATTATGGCCATTGTGCGATATATTAAGTATTTAACCAAAAAATGAGCAAGAATATAAATGAATGATAGAAAAGTAGCCAAATAGAATTTTTTGCTTAGAAGTTTGAATGCACACAATAAATATAGGGTGCTAGTTAGAAAAGTCCAGAATCTAAAAATCCCTTACATGAACCTCAATCACTACAATGAATAATAAAAATCAAAGATGGTTTGTAAGGGTTAGGTCATGAAATATGTTATGTGACATTGGAAAAAAATATATAGAAAATATGAGGTTACTCATTGATACAACTTTGTTATAATTATTTTTGCACATCTTTGTACTTGTTTTCATCCTAAACCCTGATAACATGTAAAAAATAGAATTTATATTCAAATTTATTTTATTTAGAGAACCAGATACAAACAAATGATACATTCTAATAATTGAAAACATAATTGAACAAACAAATGATACATGCTACAATTGAACAACAATTGATACATCCAAACAGTTAGAAAAATAATATTATATAGATTGAATACTGGAAAAATTTCAGGTGCAATGGTATTTTCCATGCCATAGGATATACTAATAATATCAAAATAAAAAATGAGTAGTTGAATACATTTTAAATGAATATTATATACTCTATGAAACGTAATTAGTATTTCAATACAATTGTAATTATGAAAACAATAATGAAAAGAATACGAATAGTGAATATGTATTGTTTCCTTATGTTTGAAGTAGTAGATTTTAGTCTATTTTTTCAGTTTTTCCTAGTTATATATCACCTTGGTATTGTGTGTAATTCAAAAATTTGAGATGTCATAGTGACGCAGTCTCGAGAGGTCTTGTCACTATGTTGCAAACCAACCTTACTATCAAAATAATTTGACAGATTGTTCTAATTAGAGGATATTGTTTGATGAAATAAAACCTAGAAACTAAATCTGTTGACTAACACTTTTGGAAAAAAAATATATGTTCATACGTCCATATCATTAATAGCCTACTAGGAATGCTGTGGGATTTGGGAACATTGGACCAACACTTTTGGATGTTGGTTGACAATAATGTCAGTCCCTACAATAATTAATAATAATTGGGATTAAATAAGAAGGGAATTTTTTTCATTGTAAAATATATACTCATTAAAAAGGAAAAATACTGAAGAATAATTCTGATGTTTACCTATTGTCATATGAGAAAAAAAAATGCAATCTGTTTTAATAATATAAATATTTTAAATAAAACTAAAAAAATCTGCATTGTCTACTCTAATGATGTAATGAATATAAAAGGCAATGATGAGAAAAACATATCCCTTATTAGATAAAATATTTATAGTTGTAAGAAATACAATTTCATTGTTGCAGCTGACTCCTAAAAATCAAACACTTTAATTTTTATACCACACAAGTGTAAAATGAATATTACAACAATGTGGCATATGGATTCTAGTAAATATAAATTAAAAAGGTAAAATTAGATCCTCTTATTTTTAAATGGTAATACTTGTGATGATTCACTACAATGATTATCCTGTATAATATGGTTAAAAATAATTGTTTTTATTTGAATTTTATAGGGTTATTAATGCAATTTTTTTAATTGCAATATATAGTTACCTAAATGCATATAGATCAATCTATTTTATCCGACTAATTTCATGATAAGTACCCATAGAGGAGCCATTTTTTGTTTCCATGTATTGTGTTATTATGTTGGCATAATCTCCCCATACACTACAGTTAATTTTTAAGCCTATGTAAAAAATTCAGAAACATTGTTGTTAACTATAACATTTAAATAAAATGAAGATAGAAGAAGAACTTACTAAAATCCCTTCCTCTAAAAAAATTTGGATGTTTTGGTTGGCAGTCACAATTATAGAGTATGAAAGATAAATATTTCAAAATTATAAAATATATTAAAAACCATTTGAAAAACATTAAAACATTTTGATGGACCCTCTATTAAAATAGTATCATATGTTATAGGAAATGATCAAACTCAAGACTATGCATTGGAACCTTTACTTTTGTTAAAAAATGCGGTAAACATGTCTTGACTAAGAATAGAATTTCAAAAACTATATTGGTTATGAAATGTACCGATTACGTTTTATTCCAAATCCTATTTCTGTACAATGTCATAAAAAGAAGTGAATTCAGAACTAAATATTGAATTAGTACCATTGTAAATGGAAACATAAACAGAATAGCTTGAAACAAAGAAAATATTACAGTCCCGTAGTTTCAACTGACTCCCAAAGTTATACTACTTTGTGGTCCCTATCATTCAAGGATTAAATGAATATTACTATGAAGTGGTATTTTTTCATATAAATTAGAATGGACAAGGTAATTAAATTAGTAACTGGTTATGGTAAATGGTAATATTTACTCATGAAGATTCACTACTATAATGATCAGATATGGTATGGTTAAAAAGAATTTTTTAATGTGAATTTATTTCTTCTAATAATGAATTATATGAAATTATCTATCATTGACAGTCAGTTGGTTGTAGAATGAACAAATTTTGTTTCCACATTATAAGGAATCATCAACTTCAAAAGCTTCCAACACATTTTTCTGCGCACTATAATGTTTAAAAATAAGAATAAATATTGAATAAATTAACATAGAAGAGGTTTTTTGAAGTGAAAAAATGCAAGGATAAATGGTGGAATGACATACCTAACATGAGTTTTCAGAATGAAAGATGTTGGGTCTTGCATTATGTCAATTCTATTTTACAGGACCCATTATTCTTTAATATTTACATGTCTACCCATGACCCATTACATTGGATACTTATTGGTAAACTTCTTGAACATAATTGACCAAAGCCAACCAGTAATTCCCGACATCACTACAATTTATAGCTAACATAGATCCACCACCAACATGATTACAAAACACCAATGTTGAATCCACAAAAAGCTACACAAATAATAACATCACAATGGGAAGAAATTACATTAGGCCTATAATGTAACACTTTTTTAAAAATAAATAATCAAAAGTACATAGAATTCTTAGGATACATAAGGTAATATATCATCTAGTGAATAAATTATGTTAGGAATACCTAAACTGCAAATCATTTTGAAGCGTTCGAACAAATTCTAAATCCTAAATGAATGAATAGATGAATAAATATCATCCTAAAAAATGAAATAATTGTTGAAATTGATAAAATGGAATAACATATCATGGTTAGTAAAGCATTTCATGACCTTGTTATTGAAAGGATGATAGCAGTCGTTTGATTCATTTCTATAGTGAATCCCACATTTTTTATGTTGGGTTGATAGTGTTGTGGATCCCTAAAGTGGAATGACATTGAATAATTACCTAAATGGTTTTATATCTAAGATCATATGTAAGATTTTATATTAACCTAAATAGAAAACAAGTTATAGGAAGAAAAATACTATACTTATACAGCCCTCATGTTGCTGGGACTGTGGAGGCTGGTGTGGAGATTTAAGGTTGAATGCTATAACTAATACGGTAGGTTTAGTTAATCTGATCTTACAAAATTGAATTTAATTACAAGGAATTATAATCATTTAGAAAGGAAAACACATTAAAAGGGTACACATTGAAAAATACATTCATTAGTAACACAGAAATTCATGTTACACCATTGAATAAACAGTTTGAATTTAGAAAACAACAGTAATTTGATTGCATATGTAAATACCCTCATAAGATTCAGTATTGATGCTATCTAAATATTTGAACCATATATTAACTAACATCACAACCTGAAAAATATATTCATGGAAATGACCTTTACTCTATAAGAATATTGCATGTAATACATGAATAATCATACATCATAGGGATACCAGTGTTTTTTCTTTTACACAATTTGTAGCACCAGAGGTGAGAAAAATAAATGAATGTCAATCAAATATGCATTGAAACACCCCTTTAACCATCTATTCCATTCATCTTAAGTATATAAGGGAGTGGTTGGGGGAAATTCAAGATGCACTTGAAAACAGGATAGCAGATTACTTTTACAAACAAAAAGTGGGGAATGGGGAGACCTATAATAATCACCTCACAGAAAATGATTCAAATATAACATTGGTGGTGGCAGTAGCATATGCTTATAAAAAATCACTTACTGATGTCTAAGAATCATCTAATGGAGTCTCTCACTGCAGTATATTGTTGATCTTTTTCATGAAAAATACCCCTACCCGCATGGAGTATAAATAGAAATCATCACCCTCTGTATCCAGTCAAGCACTGATCCACCCTGTGCTTCATAAATCCCCTTATGACTATGTAGGATTTCATATTGTAACCCCATGATAGAAAATTCATAATACAACACATGATGATTCCACATTCAACACACAACAATTGGTCTAAAAAAATAATTGAAACCAACCTAAATAAAGAAAATAAAAATGTAATACAAATTTTTTTTATTAAACCTACTATACTATAATAATATTCATAAATGATAGTGGTTTGTTTAAAATTGAATGGTTTAAACATCATAAATTAACTTGTGAAAGGCCCCTGATATTGATGGGAAAGGCATGTTTTGATTTGATTTCTTTATATATAAATTACAAGGTGTGCATTGTACATTTATATGCAATGTTGATAGTAAAAGAAATGTAGTATAAATTGAGAATGCAGACATCAAACTGGATAATGATATAATTGCATAGATTTATATAACTGTTAAAAAGTGATACATGAAATCTTCTTGTAGTAAAAATTGAATTTTGCAGCTAACTAACAGTGGAGGTTATGTATTGAATAAATTTTGATAAGCATACTCGATTTGTATTATATGATCGGCAATATTAGAAAGATGATAGATCAGTAACTATAAGTATTAATGTAGGAAGTATGATTAGAATTCTTATTTATTGTATATGTATATATAGTGAAAATTTATTAGCACAAATAATGTATCATGATATCACATACCTCAAAAGTTTGGATATTTTATTCTGAAAACAGATTAGCAGCATGCGTTAAAAAATTTATAATACATTAATGTCAGAATGGTTTTGTAATTCAATAAAATTAAATGAATAGTGGAGCTTGAATTCCACAATCATTATTTATTCAAGGTGTCCAATGAAACCATATAATGCATAGTATACAATAAAGGAAATGTACTATAAATTGTGAAGGCAGACACCTAACAGACTAAATATGTAATTAAATAGATTTGTAGCTCTATTAAAAGGTGATACAAGACAGTTTCATGTAGTAAATAATGAAATCTATAATTAAGAAATAGTCTACGTTATGTATTGAATAAAATTAGATAGGCATACAAGGATTTTATGATTTGGTCATGTGTATTATAACCCCAACTGTGATGTACCTGCAAGTAGTTATGTAAGTAGTCATATTATTGTTCATTGATATTTTATGACTCAAAGTAGTGGGAATTTAATATCATATATATGGTAAACTGAATTCACATACCTGAAGTTGTTGAATACATTATTCTAAAAATATTTCAAAAAGTGTGAATTGACACATGTCATATAGAATGAAGGAAATTTTAAACAGAAACAGGTTTCACCCAAACACATGTGTTATAATTGAAAGCAGGTGGTTGTGGAAAAATGAAATTATAGATGTAAAAAAAATCAGATAATATTAACCAATTATGTAAAGATAAAAAAATATATATTAACAAACCTGATTTTTCTTGCACCTGAAAATCGATGTCATGGATGAGAATAGAGTAAAGAAGCCAGTACATCAATTAAATATGGAAATCATATGACGGGGAATACATATTAATATAGATTCGATTGTCTATGGGATTGTGAATTTGAAAATATATTGTAGCAATGTGATGATTCATCTACTTGTTGTGAGGTTAAATGGACAGAGGGAAGGATAGGAATATAAGATATGTCATTATAATGCAAGAAGTGTTAATTGAAATGTGTCATCTCTGAAGAAGAAAAAATGAAAAAAAAATTAGTTTGCACGAATCAAATAAAGAATTCAATACTTCTAATCATCCATGTTTCTTGATCGGTGTAAAATCGTTTTTTGAAGTGAAATAATATAAATGGAAGACAAAACAATCAAATGAATACATTCAAACAAAAACAAAAATTTTAATACTTATTCGTCATAAATACTATGAATAATTTGTTAGAAATCATTAAAAATAATCCAACTATAATGAATATAAAATGTGTAGAACCACAAAGAAATCAATATATGTTTCCTGGAATAACCTAAAACTTAGTGCAGATGATGTTTATTATTTAGAAACAGAATATAAAAAATCAGGGAACATAAAATGAACCAGAAATGATATGAAATTGAGGTGAAAAATTAAAAGAAATGCCATATAATGTATTTAGGATTTAGAATGGGTATTTATTCAGATACTTGAGGTATGAAGCTAATTTAGGAGGGAATAGGGGTTTATGAGGCAATTAGTGGTAGACCTGAAGTACAAAAAAGATGTGGAGGAGCCGGTAGCGGAGGAGTTAGATATAGAGAAGATAGATGCGTATGAGATGGGTGCAGATGATATGGACTTGGAGGATTCTTATGTGGAGGATCCAGATGTGGTGAAACCGAATGTAGAGGAGCCAAACCGGTAGGAGCCGGAGACAGTCGAGGTGGAGCAGGAAGAGGCATAGGAGGTATAAGTGAAGCAGGTGGAGGCGGATAATCCGAAGGCATATAGGGAGCCGACGATGGAGATGGGAACCCTAGGTTTAAGGGAAGTGTGATATATTTTGGAGGAATAAAGATAGAAGATACAGATCAAGAAGTGGTTATGGGGTTGGAGGTATAGTAGCCATAGGTGGGACAGATGGAGGTAAAGCAGCTGGATGCGAAGGATCTGGAGGTGGAGCAACAGGAGTTGAAAAAGACGGAGGTAAAACAATAGGAGTTAAAGAAGACAGAGTCAGAAGTTTCGAATTGTGAGGGATATTGCAGGGGTGTATTATGAAATTGGAGGGTTATTCGGTAATTGGATAAGAGGAATAGGTGACGTGGATCCATTTGGAGATGACACATAAGCTGGGGTACACCTATGTTTAGTAGATATAGCAAATTCATAATAATTTCAAATGTTTTATGAACCCTACTCTGAAAAAAACTTTATGTACTCAGACATAAACATAACTTATTATAGTTTCTTTTGAAAATAATTATTTTCCATTCATTACCAATAATCACTTATATCTGTTGTTTTAGAATAATAGTAAAAACTCTTATATAGTAACCATACAATAAAAATGTGTATTTATGATAATTAAACATTTTTTCACCAATGGAATCCATTTCAAAAAACATGGTTTCTTTTCTTCTCACATCTTGAAAACATATATCATGATAGCAACATCGTCCTCACCAATATTTAAGCCATGTGAAAAAAATTTAAAACCCAGGATGATCAGAAAATATAATTAAGGGACATAAAATAAGTAATGAAACTACAAGTCTATGAATAATTAAAACTCATGAAAGAAATTTTGTAGAATCATAATTATCACCCATAAAATATAAACTCTTTTTCTTATCACATAAAATTATAAGATTCATAAGAAACACCACTGAATCATAAATAATAAATGTATCTTGTGGAAAACATATCATTCATAAATTTTAGTATTCACATATACTTAGGTAGTAACATTCATTGTTACATTTTGAATACCAATCGCTATATAATCCCTTAATCTCTTAGGACAAACCCTACTGTTTAACTCCATCCCATTACCAAATTCATTGGAGATCTACCAAGGGATCACCAACCCTTTTTTTACCATGGAATATCCCATAATCACTAAAAATTACAAATAATCCAATCATAATCAAGAAAACATAAAAAAATTTACAAAATTAACATAACATTTCCTCTTCGAAAAAACATTTCATTTTTACAGAGACTAGTACTCATAAAATAAACAAAATTATTTTTAAATTACATATTAAACATATAAAAAAACATAAAATCAATAAATAGACAAAATCTGAAATAAATTCCATTCATTATGTATTTGTAAAAAACATTTCTTTTGTATTTTATAAAAATAATTGAAAGAGTATCATAAAAGGAGGGTTTTAAAAGAAAGTCCCTTACCCTGAGTCTGAATCATCACGTTGAATCATTATATTCCAAAATAATAAACATTACTTAGTTATTTAATTATTTTATACAAATTTAATGACTAGTATCCCTTTTATATGACTTTCATCCAATTTATTATAATTACTTAATTATTTATGTTCACATCGGGTGTTTTGTCGATATTGGGTACTCGAGTCAAAATCAACGAGTAAATGGAATTAATTGAAAATATTATAATAATTAAATCATATATAGAATAATATTTTTGATATAATAATAAATTTTATATAACAATCATACTTTCAAAACCATTCATTAAATATTTTTATGAAAAATGAACAATGTTACATTCATGTGGATTGTAAGCCACAGGTACACATGAGTAATGTTTCCATTTTTCAATGATCATTATAGAAAATATTCAAGTAATATATAATCATTTCATAATTATAAAAAAATAATTATAATAATTTAAATATACTTATATATATTATCCATCTGATGTGGTTCTAAAATATGATTTGTTGCGCTTCGTGGAGAAGATAGGTCGCATGTAAGCACAAACGACGTTATCAAAATAATTTTCATGGAAATTAAGAACATAATTATTATATTATTAACATATATTGATAAAATTTCCTCTAATATCATATATAAACATTAATTTAAAAATTATATCACATTTTGTGAAATGTTAATGGAAAATGAATTATATCGGTTTAGGGAGGTGATCATTCACACGTGCGCGCAAACTATTTATTCATTTCACATTTGATGAATTTCATTATAGATTTATGTAATGATACTATCAGAATAAAATAAATTTATATAGATGATAATTTATTTAATATATCATCATTTTTGAAGAAGATTGTAATGAAGTGGATGAATAAATAAAACAGAAATACTTGATAAAAAATCATATATTTCATTTGGATGATCACCTGTGATTTAAAAATTTACACCTACAAGGAGAGTATTACGACTAAACTAAGGGATCTATAATTTTTGAAGGGATTATAAAAGGATTATGGCTAGATATTTTCTGAACCAAATGTGTTTTGATTTGTAAATAATAGAGATCAATGGGTTCACTTTTATCGGAATGGGGATGGAAACTCATGGAATTCATAAAAATATTAAATTAGAATAAATTTATTTTTTATTTAGAATTTATAAGAAAATTTTTATTTCTAATATAGGATGACTATGTGTAAATATCCAAAGCTTGAACTAAATGGAAATTACATTAGATTTGTGTAAAACATAATACATGACACAAACAGATGCCCAAAGGTCGTGTTAGTTTACTGTCTTTGGAAACTCGGAATATAATCTTCTAATCATGGTGAAAGATTTTCAACATCTCCTATAATGATCTTCCCATATTGTTTTCTTACCTAAACCCTTTCCTTAAATTTTGGGGAAAATAAAACATAAAAAGGGTGAGCTCAAATGCTCTGTAAGGGTAAACATGGAGAACATAAAAAATGTCCATAAACATTTGAACGTAAAAACATGAACATAAAACCTCAAAATCATGAGCAATGACATAAATCTTGATAGTACACAAGGCACGGATCAAAATGGAACATTAATCATGATAAAATAGGATATTAATGAAACATGGAATTGTAGAAAACCATTAATCTCATGATATGATTTCCATAGTAGCCAAGGCATTCCTGCCAAGACCATCATAGTGGACAAAGTCCATTACTGAACCAGGTATACCTGTCATTTTATCCCTGTATTACTGAACCAGATTAACTTTCTGTTCCATCCATGTATGTCTCATGAGAAATAAATCTTTACCCAGTGCATTGGAGGGAGATATAGGTCCCACCCATCCCATAATGAAATCATTCCTACGTGTTCCAGAAAGTAAACATCAATCTTTCTTCATTACCCAAAGAATAAAATGGGTTTCGTAAACATCATAATATCCTAACATAATCAATATAAAACAATGGATATTATTTAATCATAATCAAAATCAAACACTTTAAATAATAGGGACATTATACTCTAAATATGACCATATTAAATAATGTCATCTTAGATAGAAAATAGTCTCGATAAAACACTTGAAATGAATTATTAAGGAAAGTATCCTTCCTTCATCAATGTCATTTTCTTTTCACAAAATGCTATAAAATTTTAAATGACAAGGATTTTGTTGAAAATGATCATGAAATATGGTACAGGAAGCTTCACTAAAATAAGGAGTTATGAAACCGTAAAAATCCATTCGCGTTGTATAAGATAAAAAACATTCTCCTCATACTTTTCCTGGAAAACAGAAAAGGTACATTGTATGGTACTCAAAAGAATGATTCATTCCATAACTTGTGGTAAAAGTCAAAAAAGTGTAAATTTTTCTTTAAAAATAAATGGAAAAATAGTAAAAATTTTATGAAAACATTTTTAGAAAACATGTACATGGACGATAAAAATAAATCTAGTAAATACTTACAAATAAATAATCTCGGATAAAAACGATATTGGAATAATTATCCATTACCTTAGGTCCAATTTCATCCATATTTATCCTAAAAGCCTGTATAGTGGGTTTAAACATATTATTAACTTGTAATAGATCCATAATAATATTTATGATATCATAGATGATTCAGTTACGACTTTATATTACTCGTTCATTTGATAGTTTCATGTTAAAGCAAAGTTTTGGGTAAAATTGTTTAATTTATCGTTCATGTTTTGACTTGTAAATATTCATATTATTACATTGATCATGATGAAATATTTCTAGAATTTAAAACATGATTTATTTATAATATATATTAATCATATAAATATATATGACATATCGATAGATGTAATGAAAAACACTGATCATGGAGACGGTAGGCCGTATGTATGCCTGAACGCTGTTTTTGTTTCCATATTGAATTGAATGGAATTAAGTAAAGGAAACATATATGTAAATAAAAACATTATAGTTATTATTTAATATATTTAATGATTATTTATTATATATACTTTATTATTATTCTTTAATGGTTAACATTGATAATGAATACAATCACGTCGTGGAAATGGTAATCCATACGTACGCATGAGCGATGATATCGTTCTCATAATTATTGAATGCAATTGTAGTGGATGATATAATATATCAGAATAGTTATTATGTTATAATAATAATATATAGTTATTATTTATACCATTATACCCATCCATGTATGGTGGTGGTGGAAAATAGATTACACCATGGCGTGGAGACGGTATTCCATACGTACGGACGCAAGGTGAATTCGTTTTCCATTGGATGGATAAAAGGTGAAATGGGGTTGTTTCATATTTATAATAACATATCTGTATATTATAGAAACTGATTTTATTACTTTATAATGAAACAAATAAATAAGAGGAAGTAGAAGAAGAAATAAATTTGAATGAATCGGTAATGGATATTACCTCTTCTTCGACGTGCCTCATCTAAACCTCCTCTTAGGGAACTAATGTTGTTATTGGAAGAAAACAAGGACCTATATTATGTTTCTAGGGAAGTTTATAAGTGAAATATATAGTATTCGGCCGAGCATGAAGGCAAAAAATGTTATGAGGAGGAGAGAGAGGAGGTTCCCTTTTATAAGAGAGGAGAGGGGCACTTTTGGAAACTTCTAAAATGTTAATTTATAACAAACTCAAAACACACTTAAAAACCAAAAAAATGACCCAAATTAGAATATGAGATGAGATGGGGTTATATTAGAATCATCCAACAATATTTAGACATGCTGGGAACTTATTTTAAACCTTAGCAACATGCTTTATCCATATTTAATGTATTTAATTTTATTTGTGGTAATAATATTCTAAATTTTAAATTTTTATAAATAATAACTTATGTGTCGTGAATTGTCCATAATTGGATAATTTATGACATTTTAGACCATATAAATTTCAATTTATAATTGTTTAAATATTTTTTTGATTTTTAAACAATTTTATAATATGTTAATTTTTTAAAATAACAATAGTGTCAATTTTGACACTATTCATTTTTTTGAATTTAAATAAAATCCACACAGAGGATATATTCGAACCAAAATATTTAATATATTAATAAAATGTCATATTAATCTATAAAATTCATTTATCACATTAAATATTTCATATAATAATTATTTTAATATTTTTAAATCCATTTATTTGATATTTCACTCAATAAAATAATTTCTACATCACTATTGTGTCATCATTAATGATAATTATTTAATCCCTAAAAATTCTAAATAAATTATAATGATGTATATAATATTATTATCTTTATTTTTACTATTTATGTTCAATGGTTTATGATTTTTATCACTAATGTAAAATTATTACACATATAAGATATAAGAGAGTGACATGTTGTCACTTTCTTTGGTTTTAATAAACATTACATCATTTTCATGGTCAAAGGTCTATGAAATAAATCTATTCCAACTCATTGGAGATATGTGTCGACTTTTATTCATCCAATTGAATTTGGGAAGTTGTTATTGAAATTTTAAAATCTTAATTTTTCCATTAATTACTCGATTTACCTTTAACTGTAGTAAATAAAATATATCATAGTTACTATTCATAATGCCTACAAAAAAAGTAGTCTATTAACATAATTTGGACATAAAGATTCCAAATATGGAATCCATTTTTCCAAATTCCAAACACATAAGTTGTGTTATTTAATTTAAAATTAATCCTATTTTTGAGAAAATGGGTTTTAAAAGTTCAAACATTGCAAAAGATTGAAATGTTTTTACCTATGAATTCAATGTAAAATTAATGTTAATGACTATAATTATGTTAAATGGTAAAAATATATTATATTTATTCTTTAATGCCATTAAATTTTATAATTTAACTATATAGATTATCTGGATGGAAAAAATTGTTCATAAGAAAAATTTTCCATATTTTTACTATTCATTAAAATATGAAAGTTAACAGAAAAATATAAAAAATTTATCCAAATTAAATTTTTATATCATTATTTAAATGAATAAGTTTATTTTTTTTAATTGAACTTATAAAAATTTCAAAAACTAAATTTAATGTGGGTGCCCTATCAATAGGCAGCAAAAATGAATTTTTTTTATAAATAATTAGTTTTCCTGAAAAATTTATATAGTTCTCATACCATGTTCTAGATAATGTGTAAGATGAATGATAATGTCATTAAATTCCAAATTTGGTTAATACTATTCATAATAGCTAGTTCATAATTTTAACAATATATCATTGTTTAGTTAAAGTCAGTATTGAATACAACACATGCTATTGAGGAAGGTCACTCTTGCATGCAACAGAAGCCAAGAATAGTGTTTGCGTAGAATACAAGATCATAAAGTGTTGTGTATAGTTTATGATAATTTTGGTATATCGTACAACACAATACACCAAAGAAATTGGAAATAATATTTCTCATTACATCTCAGGGTGTTTCATTCTACCACCCTTAAAATGAATTTCACCCATGAAATTCATCAGGGTTATAAATGGTTTACTACTTAAAAGATTCATTCATATAATCCCACATTGTAAAATGGAATAATGAAACTTAATTTCAATAATAAATTATGAAACATAACGATTACCCAAATTAACTCATCATTGGGTTTCCATATAAGATAACATAGGTGAAAATAGGGATATAGAATAGAAATATAACCATCATGTTCTGATGGAGAGTGGTAGAGAACATGGATAAGAAAAAAGCCAACAATCACAAAGCCATAAATTTATGATGATCAAAGGTAACATCGGATTCATCAGATATGAGGGTACTAGGACATCATTTTATGTTTTCACGATCATTTCCCTAAAGTTGATGAATTTTTAGCATAAAGATAAATACTTACTTGAATTTAGTATAATATCATCGTTGGTCATTCAATGAACAATATCCCCCTAATCTCTTATTTAATGAAATGACGTTGAATTTGTCATTCGTGAAGTGTGGGCAGATCATGTGATAGAAGGATAGGTCATCCCATGTGTCTCAAACATAAGTCCATATAGAGTGAGATTAATCGTATATGGTTCCAAAAATTGACTTATACTTCATATATCATACCACATAATAAAATAAAACTAATATATAATAACCAAGGGCTTCTTGTAGGACAGTGGTAGGCGATAAAGGCCTGTCACACATCGGTTGTGGGTTCAATTCCCGCAGATTTGTCCGACGAGATGGGATTTCTTTTTTCTAAATCTATACAGTTATAACATATCATAAAAAAGTTTCTAGCGTTAAACAATACTATCTAATTTCCAACATAATCCATTCCATTATTTCGGATTATCAAAAATACTACTTTCCAATCTCATAGTATAATGAAAAAAATTACTAGAGATGTCATTATACCATTCATGTAAAATCCACCATTTATCCCCCATATATCATAAGATATATCTTGTTGATCGCATTCCAAACATGTGAATACCTTAATCTTATATTCCCTTTAAATATGAATTACTATAGAACCTTATTGAAAACATGAATGTTTTCAAAATATCCTTCCATATACCAAAATCCCAAAATTTCAATATACTCAAACCATGATATCACTTTGTCCTTTTTTCATTCATGAGCTAATTAATACTATCAACCCTATTATTTTTTCCTTATCCCTTCATTATACCCATATCATCTGCTTTACAAAAACATTTGAATCTCTTTTCATGGTTACCAGTACCATATGTTTAATGAAAACCACAATTAACCAATAAAAATATGTTCCAATATTCCACGATACTATAAATGAGATTCCATGATACTATTTTGAAATCCCATTACATAAACACTTAATCATTCGACAACATCATTTCCTTACTCAACATCACAAATAGTGATTTCATGTGACTTCCTTTTTTTCCTTTTCCTTATGAGTCTTCTCACGTCGATCATCATAAACCCTTGGGTTTGGGTATTGACTAGAATAATTCCCCATTTCATTGCACTTGTATGATTGAAGTGTTAGTGGTGTGTTCTCTGTAGTCTTTTCTCTATTTATGTCATTAGATACCTTTTTCCCATTACATCAGCACTCAGCTGCTCGATGACATTCTTTTCCACACTTGAAAATTTTTCTAATACCTTTTGTACAATCTCCACCATTCTTCCTTACACACTTTGAACATAAAGAAACTTTCATCTTCTTTCCAACATTGTTTTGAGATTTTCCTTGAACTCCAGCTTTCATTTCTTGTCAAAACCCTGAGATTAATATGTAACACCAACTTCAAGTTATACATTGATATCACAACACAATAATTATTCATAGATACTGATGTCTCTTATAACTAATGCCCTTCGAATACATGGTTTTAAGCCACTGAATAATTGATCAACTTTACATTCAGGTTGGTGGATAATTCAAGATGCATACCTTGAAAGCCTTGAAAATTTTCCTTATGTATACCAATAGATTCATCATCATTTTTCTTAACCTCTAGGAACTCCTTTTCTATCTTCATTTGAAGAATACACAGAAAGTACTTATTAAAAAACATGTTCTGGAACTCATCTGATTCTATGGATTCAATTTCATCTTGGGGCCTTGTATTCATAATTAGAGTCCACTAGTAGTCTAATTCACCTTTTAGCCGATAAAATGCTATAATGACTTTTTCGTGCTCTAAACAGAAAAGTATGGAAAATATATTGTCAATGGTACTGATCCATTGTTCAGCAAAAAGTGGATCTGAAGACTTGTTGAAAGAAGGTGGACGTTGTCTCTTGAAGGACCTAATAGTATATTGTTCCCTTCTCTGATCATTTGGGTGTCCAGAATGATTCATATCTTGTGTAAGTATAGTAATAATATTTTTCACTCCATCTCCCAAACCATTTCTTTTTTCAGTTGTAAAATCTTTGAATTGTCCATTACATTGATCCACATGGTTCCTTCGTCTTCCAACCATCGTCTTAAACCCAAGAAGAATTGTGCGAGAGGAAAAAATCATTCTAGGAAAAAAAATATAATAACTGGGAAGTGAAATAAATTTATAACATCTTAGGTTTAATTATATGATCATTACCATAAATCTAGGTCTATAAACTACACTTATACTTAACCTGAGAGACATCCCTGTACATGCGTTAGAAATATCTTTGGGGATCTCACTAAAGTTTTCACATCCTAGTTTCCAAAGGTTAACTAAACCTTCACTCGGATACCAACATTAAACACCCAAAACGTCACGTACGTGGACATTAAATTAATTTTGCAGAAAACTTAATACATGACACAAATAGATTCCCAAAGACCATGTTAGTTTAGTGTCATTGGAAACTCAAAACAAAATCTTATAATCATGGTGAGAGATCTTCAACATCTCCAATAAAAATCATCTCTTTTTATTTTCTTACCTAAAACCATTCTTTATATACTAAGGGAATGAAAAAATAAAAAGGGTTATCTCAAATTCTCAGTAAGTGTAAACATGGTGAACATAAAAACAATCCATAAACATTTGGCCATAAAAACACTAACAGAAAATATCAAAATGTTGAGCAATGACATAAATCCTGACAATACATAAGGCATAGATCATAAAGGAACTTTAATCATGATAAAATAGCATGGTAATAAAACATGGAATTGTGGAAAACCATTAATCAGAAGATATTATTTCCATAAGAGCCAAGACATTGATGCCGAGACCATCCGAGTGGAAAAAGTCCTTTACTGAACAGGGATTTGTTATCGTTCGAGCCCCGTATTACTGAACCAGATTCACTTGTTGTTCTATCCATGTCTAACTCATTAGATATAAATAATCACCCAATACATTAGAGGGATATATAGCACCCACCCATCTAATAATGAAATCTTTATTATATGTTCCATAATGTAAACACAAATCATTCTTCATAACCCAAATAATAAAATGGGTTTCATAAACATCATCCAATACAAACATAATCCATATAAAACAAAGAATATCATTTCATCATAAACAAAATCAAACCATGTTAATAATAATGACATTATACTTGAATCAAATCCACATTAATGATTGTCATCTTATATGGAAAATTGTCTCGATAAAACATTTGAAATTAATTCTTGAGGAAAATATCCTTCCTTCTTCAAAATCATTTTCTTTTCTCAAAATTCTCTGAAATTTTAAAAGAAAAGGTTTTTGATGAAAATAATAATGAAATATTTTATAGGAAGTTTCATTAAAATAAGGAGTTATGAAATTTTAAAAATCCATTCGCGTCGTATAAATTAAAAAAGATTATCCTCATACTTTAACCGAAATAGTCAAAAAGTACATCGTATGGTAAACAAAATAATGATTCATTCCATACCTTGTTTTAAAAGTAAAAAGAAGATAAAATGAATTTAAATATAGATGTAATAATATTAAAAAAAAATTGAAAATATTTTGAGAAAACATTGCCATGGATGATAAACATGACCCTAGTAAATACTTACGAAAAAAATCTCAGATAAAAAAAATGATTGGAATAATTATCCCTTACCATAGGTCCAATTTCATCTGTAAGTGTCTGAAACTCCTATATAGTGGGTTTAAACATATTATTAACTTGTAACAGAACCACAGTAATATTTATGATATCATATATGATTCACTTATGACTTTACATTTCTCGTTCATTTTTCAATTCCATTTTAATGTAGCGTTTTGGGTAAAATTGTTTCGTTAATCATTCATGTTTTGACATGTAAATATTCATATTATTACATATATCATGATTAAATATTTAAATAATCTAAAATATTATTTATATATAATATAAATTCAGAAGATACATATATATTATAGACCGCTAAATGGAATGAAATACACCGTTTGTGGAGAAGGTAAGTCGTATGTACGCATGGATGCTATTTTCGTTTCCTTATTGAATTGAATGGAATTAAGTAAATGAAACATATATGTACATAAATACAGTATCATTATTATTCCATATCATTCATGATTATTTATTATAAATATATTTTAATCATTCTTGAATGGTTAACATGGAGAATAAATATCATCGCGTCGTGGAGACAGTAATCCGTACGTACGCATGAGCGATGATATTGTTCCCATAATTATTGAATGGAATTGAAGTGGGTGATATAATATCCCAGAATAAGTCTGATGTTACAATAATCATATATAGTTTTTATTTACACCATTATTCCCATCCATGTAATGTGGTGGTGGAAAAGATATTACACCACTACGTGGAGATGGTATTCTGTACGTACGCACGCGCGGTGATTTCATTTTCCGTAGGATGGATAGAAGGTGAAATGGGGTTGTTTTTTATTTATAATAACATATCCGTATATGAGTGATACTGATGTTATTACTTTATAATTAATCAAATAAATATGAGAATGTAGAAGAATAAATAAATTTTAATGAATCGGTAAAGTATATTACTTATTTTTCAACGCACCTTTTCTAAAAGTCCTCTTTGGGAACTAAAGTTAGAATTTGAGGAAGGCTAGTACCTCGAATATGTTTATAAGGAAATGGATAAGATAAATTTATAGGTTTTGGCCGAGCTTTAAGTATCAAAATGTTGTGAAGAGGAGAGGGAGGAGGTTCCCTTTTATAAGAGAGGAGAGGAGCCCTTTTGGAAACCTCTAAAATATTAAATTATAATAAACTCAATGCCCACATAAAATCCACAAAAAATGACTCAATTAAGAATATGAGATGAGATAAGGTTGTAATCTCATCATCCAAGAAAATTTAGACATGTTTGGAATTTATTTTAATCCTTATGAACTTGATTTATCGTTATTTAATCTATTTACTTTTATTTTTGGTTATAATATTCTAAATTTTTTATTGTTATATCAAATTAATTCTGTTTTGTAAATTGTACATAATAGGGCATTTTATAAAATTTTATACCATATAAATTTCAATTTATAATTTTCTAAATATTTTTGTGAAATTTAATCAATTTAATAATATGTTATTTTTATAAAATAACCAAAGTGTCAATTTTGACACTATTCATTTATTTGAATTAAAATAAAATCCTAATAGATGACATATTCAAACAAAAATATTTAATATATTAATAACATGTCATATTTATCTATAAAACTAGTGTATAACATTAAATAGTTCATATAATATTTATTATAATATTTTTAAAACCATTTACTTGATATTTCAATCAATAAAAGAATTTTCCATAACTATTGTGTGACCATTATTTATAATTATTTAATACATAAAAATTCTAAATAAATTAAAATGATGTATATAATTTAATTATCATTCTTGTGACTATTTATGTTTTACGGTTTGTGAATTTTCTAAAAAAAATTAAAATTATTTCACTTATAAGATATAAGAGAGTCACATGTTGTCACTTTCTTTGGTTTTAATAATAATTACATCATTTTCATGGTCATAAGTCCATGAAATGAATCTATTCCATCCCTTAGGTGATATTTTTCTACTTTTATTCATCCAATAGAATTTTTTCAGGTGTTATGTTATTTTATAATCTTATTTTAACCTTTAATAACCTAATTTATCTTTAAATGTAGTAAATAAAATTTACCATTGTTACTATTCATAATGTCTAAAACTAAAAAGTATCCTATTAACATAATTTGGACCTACTAATTACAAATGTGGAATCTATTTTTCCAAATTCAAAACATATAATTTGTAGCATTTGATTTAATATTAATCCCATTGTTGAGAAAATGAGTTTTAAGAGTTTAAACATTTCAAAATATTGAAATTGTTTTACCTATGAATTCAATGTATAATTAATGGTAATGACATACATTATATTAAATGGTGAAAACATATTCTATTTACATTTTAAAACCATTAAATTTTATAATTTAACCAAATAAATTATCTAGATGAAAATATTTGTTTTTATGAAAGATTTATTGCATTTTTAGTGTTCATCAAAATATGAATGTTAAGAGAAAAATATAAAATATTTATTCAAAGTAAATTTTTATATATTTATTGAAATTAATAAGTTTATTTTGTCTAATTGGACATATAAATGTTTCAAAAATTAGATTTAATGTGGGTACGCCATCAAAAGGCTGCACAAAAGCATTTTCTAAAAAAAATTTAATCACAAAAAATATTTGTTCACATACCATGTTCTAGATAATGTGTAAGATGAATGATAATGTTATAAAACAAAAAACTTGGTTAATAATATTCATAACGTCTATTTCATAATTATAAAAATATATCATTTTTTTAGTGAAACTCAATATTGCGTACAACACATTCTATTGAGAAAGGTCGCACTTGTGTGCAACAGAACCCAAGAACACTGTTTTCGTACAATACAAGCTAATACGGTGTTCCATAAAGCGTATGATAATTTTGGTGTATCTGACCACACAATAACTAAAAGAAATTAAATATAATATTTCTCATAAAATCTTGGGGTGTTATAGTATGGGTCCATATACAATCATAAAATTAATTTTATTGAAGTTTTTATTATTTTTTAATCATCATCTTGTTGTTTTATCCCTTTTTCACTCTAACTATTTTATCTTGAAATTTACACTCTATTGTTTAATGTAATTAAGATAACATGAAAAAAGACTAATTAATGTTTCAATTATGAAATTATATTACTTTGAAAAACTTTTTTTACTGAATAATTTTTTTTAGAAATTGTATATCATTTAGTAAAATATATTATATTTCAAAACACCATTACTGTCAATTTTAACACTATTTCAACTATTAAAATTTTAAAATATATCGTAGCAAATTTATTCATTATAAAAAAACATTATACATACATATCATGTAATATTAATACACAAATTTAATGGATGGTATCATTTTATTCAAATTCTATTTGTTTTATTATTAATAATATCTTTTATATAATTCATTCATTATTTAAAAAATTAATGCATCATCATTATGTCACCATTTAATATAATTATATCATTATTAACTGTTACTTATTTATTTAAAAGATTTAGTTAATATATTTCTATTTCAGAATAATATTTACAATCAAATATATCCAATTTATATCCTCATATTGAAAATACTTTTTATATTAAAAATAAGGGTTTTACAAAATTTTCATTTTCATAGAATATAATCTTATAAATGTATTTTTCACACCCATGTGGAATAAAAAAGGTATAACATCAACTGAATTATTTTTTTGGGAGGAAAAAAACTGATTAATTTAATATGGACAAATTTTAGGTTGACTTAATATTTTTTATAATATTATTTTCACCCTTATTTACATGATTTACCCTTAACCAAGGTAAATTAAATACTATATTTTCTATTAACATTATTTCAGTTGATCCTATTATACCAAAATATTGATAATGATTAAAAAAATTTATTAATAAATTTATAAACTCAATTTAATTAATTTAAAAAATTATGATTAACTGTAATCCTACAACGTGGTAAAAATGCGTGTTAAAGTAAAAATGTTAAAAAGACCGATATGGTTATTATATATTATTTCAATTTAAAATGGGTTCTAATGATCTAAATTTTATTAAATGATAAAAACATGATCTAATTATAAATTAACACGAAACAATTATATTATTTAACTTAATAAATAAATTATATGAAAATGTTGATTTGAAGTAAAATTCATTATTTAAACTATTCATAAAAAAAGTAATTTTAACAGAAAATTTAAAAAATAACCAAAGTAAATTATGATTACCCACTTCAAAAAAAATGTTTATTTTTACAAATAAAATTAGTAATAGTTAAAAAATATATATTCATAATATGTGTGCTATCTAATTGATAAAAACTACTATTTTTTGAGAAATAGTTCCTTACTATGTAAAATTTGATTTATTCTTATATAATGTGTATAAATAACATTAAATGAATTTTAATAATTATAATAAACATATTATATAAATATATTTCATTATTAATCCATTATTATTTATTTTTCTATTTTTTGGTATAAAACACACTTGTGCACAAAAAAATAGTTTCTCAGAAAAACAATTCATGATACTATAAAACGGGGTTTACCACCATTTATAATTAATTATTCACCATATAATTAATTATATACACATGTGTGTACTATATTTAGTTATTATTGTTCATTTTAGACGTTCTAAGAGCTTGGTTTTATTGGTAACATTTAAATAATAATTAGTTCTTCTTATTATCATGACATGGCATATCATGTACGCTACCGAACATAGTTTTTTATTTTAAATACTCAAGGTGTTACATAATATATAAATAATAAGAGTAAAAATATAAGACAATATAAACATATTAATTTAATTATAGATTAATATGTTTAATTAGTATATTTATATTTATCTTAATTTAATTTTTTCGGATTTTAGGTGCATATAGACAACATTGTCAAACAAAGATATGATTTTCTTCTCAAATATTTAGTTATTGGGACACACATTATTTATAAAAATAAATCCATTAAAATGGTCTGAATAATACATGTTTGATTGATAATATCATCAATTAAATTTTTCATACTATTTTTACTTTAATTTCACTATCAACATCTCTTTCTATGGGGATTTTATTAGAATGTATTTTATGCAGTCAGGGTAATTCTATCGCAATTCGTATTCATTTATATGTGATTTAAAGTTTTGATCCAATTTCATATTTGATGGTTTATATTCAGACTAACTATTAATTTTGACATAATACAAGGATTAATAACTATAATTTTTTTTAAAAAAAGATTAACATTCTTCTCATTCCTATTGATTCAAAATATTACTATATCAATAATGGGATTCATCTTAATTCAAATTAATTAATATATAATTATTATTGTAGAACTAATTCATCTTTATAATGGTTTCTATAGATACTATTAGATATAAAATATCATGAGTTATCCTTTATCAAATGTTATTTATTGTTTAATATAATTTTCTCAAATTGAGGGGGTCTTTTCATTTTTACATTGGTCCTTCAAGTTTTTTATCCCACTATTAAATCCCTTGAGACATGTTTATGTCAAGCACCATTTTTCATTATCAATTGTAGAAATAATACCTTATTTTCTTCTTGTATCCTTATACTCTTATATCATGTAATTTAATGTTTTATTTAGAGATTACCACTTATGGGTTTTTTATTCAAAAGAAACAAAGCTGTATGGAGTTTACATGGCTCAAATTTTATCCTTTGGACATGTTTAGTATTGATTACTATTATCATTCAATATTTATCTACTATAACTTATAATGTTATTATGTGGTTTTTTGAAATTATTTTATTGGAAATTTCAATTTTTAAGCAAAATTGATCTTCATTTACAAATCTTCAATTTTGTGAAAATGAATTTTTACTTAGATTAATTCCCATATCTATTTATATATTTTTATTTCATATCAATATTTTTTAAATATAAAAAATTTCCATTTTCCCTAATTTAAATTATATTTTTTATCTCCAATTATTATTTTACTCCATATTAATATTTTAAATAAATGGTTTCATTTTATTTTTCAGTTTTTGGGATTTTTATAACAGAATTTATAAATATAAAAAAGGCATTATATCCTTTTATAATTAAATTTTTTATCTCAAACACTAATTTTTTCATAATTAATATAATTTTCACCATTACATGGATAAGTATTATTTTCATATGAAATAGGTTTCACGGTAATTTAACATTTTTTAATAAAATTTATTTTCTTGTCTGCATTATTATTTGTTCCTTTAAGACTAAATGTTTTGAATTTGTTTGGAATTACAAATTTTTAAATTAATATGAGTTTTTAATCCTTCATTATTAAATAATACTTAGAAATTAAATGTATTCAATGTATTTTTGAGAATTTTTTAATAAATTACATATTTTTAGGGATCTTTATTTTGAAATATTAATTTTAAAAATTATTATCATTCCCTTCTCGAATTTTTTTATGTAATTTATATTTCCACATTTTAAATGGTTTTTTAATTCTATTATATCTTCACAAATATTCTCAAAACATGGTGAATATTTAACGAAGTTATTTTTTGAAAATAATTTTATAATAATTAAAATGTTATTTATTTTGGAAAATAACAGTATTTATATTCACTAATTTATAAAGTTCTTGTTATGTGATGTTTTTGAATGTTTTAAATCCTCATTATTATTTTTCCGGGGTTCCATAAAAGATTTTTAAATTTTTATTTTCTAATTTCAAATGAATTTATGGATTAACTTATACATGGGACCTATATATCTATATAATTAATTCTAAACATGATTATAACTCATGATATTGAAATTATATTAGTTTTTCTTAGAAATTAGTTTGGATATAAAGTGGGTGTCTGATGGAATTCATCTATATTCAATATTTTATATTTGAATTGGATAGAAAATACTACGTTCAGAAAGAGTTAATGTTATGATGTTTATATCTACTCCAAAATTTATGATTGAATTTGTTGGTAGGTAGCCTATTTCACATAGATAAGAATTCATGTGTTAATGATTATGACACATTATTTCCAATGTTTTATGGAACATGATTTGTTATACATAATTTTTTACCAGTATTTTCAAACAGTTTTCATTTATTTCCTATGATATTCCAATTCATAGTCAAATATCTATGATCTATAAATATTTTGGTATAAATTTTATTATGTATCTTCATTATAATATTATAATAATTTTATGCTCATTTAGTATATTTAACTATTATCACTTATGTTTACCCTTACTAACCATTTTATAACACAACTTTTTTAAGTTTTAATATCCCTTGTTATACGGAAAATTAATTCATATTACTTTTTTATAATGGTAAAATTTGGGACAAATTATTGGAAGGTTTCAAATATATATTATCTATTAAACAGGTTTCAATGGAAACTTTTCCACATATTCAAAAAAATACATGAGTTTGTATAATTAATACATTCATTAATTCTATAAAGGATTAATCCTACAATGGATTGGGAATGATTTATAATGAAATATATCATTTATGTTATGTTGTAATCAAATGGTTACATTTGTGTCATAAAAATATGTATCTGAGTGGGTTTTGGATATTTTTGGTGATTATTATGTCATCACTTGTGGAAAATTTAGTACTCTGAAATTTCAATAAATAATTTTGTGTTATGTTTAACCATAATTGAAATAGTCTAAAAATCCCACTGTGATATTTGAGATAATATTGAATGTTATGTGTATTATGATATGAGATTTTTTGTAAAATCCATTTTGATATGTCAATGTACAGTATAAAATCACTAATTATCAGTAACATATATATATTGACATTTTATATAAAATAGAATCGAATTTTATATAATAAAAGTGGTTGTTGGATCTGTAATAGTTTTACCTATGGTTAATGACCCCCCAACAAAGGCTTTTAGTTTTTTAGGTAAATTGTATGTTGTACGTAAAAAATCGGCATAACTTCCCACCTGGTTTGATAGACATAGGAGGTATGAATTAGTTGATCTCATACACATTAAAATATATATTTTTATTTCTTTACCACAATATAATATTAAAGGAATCGATTAATAAGGTTGTGATAATACAACATATTTATTATAATTAAAAACATTAGATTAATTATATTGGCCATGTATGACATAGTATAAATAAATTTATCATATGTTCAAAAAAATTACTGATTGGTGAAGAAATATTAGGGTTGTTATTTCATATTTATATATATTGATTCTTATAGATACTATTATACCCCTTAGTTTTATTGTTGAAACATGATGATGACTCTGGTGTTTTAAAGGTTATGTATCCACAAACAAAAAGTCCTTATAAAAAAATTACGGGGTATACCTAAATAGATTAATCATGCTAAATGATTTTCTTGTTAAAAAATATATTTTTATAGTCATACCTAAGGACATGAATCTAATATTCTAACAAGAATTAAATGTAAATTCATTTATATATTTTAATTAGTAATTTTATGTTAATCAATGATATTTTGGTATATTATAATAGTTTTTGTGTATAATTTCAAACATCTAATAATCAATATATTTTCCCTCGAAATAATGGTTTTGTATTATATATTAAACGGACAAAAAATGTATAGAAATTATTTTTTTGGGAAATATATATATTTTAATATAACTATTAGTGAAAAAATAATTAGTTGATATATATGTTTTAGGTTTACAGTATGTTGGATGAAGATAAAATAATGATCAATGTGATTTTGTAAATGAAGTTTATGCAGTATTTATATCTTTGTGGTTGATCATAAATCATGAAATTTTTTGTGATGTATATAAAATATTTTGGGATTATAGAATATATTTTCTACTTTTTGATTTTATGATCTATTGGATCATAAAATTTTAATATTAAATGTATATTTATTTTTTAGAATTATATCCAATTTAACATTATTTTTATGAAATAAGGACATAGGTAGTTTTAAGGAAGCGATACTCTGGATATTATATGAATATGGTAGAATAATTCTATATCATTTGAGGATAGATAATCATGTTGATATTTCTTAAGATAGATATGAATAATTAATATTGGATTTTATATCTATAAAAACAGTAATTTTTTTAAAATTGATTGTAATGTGTATTTTTTTCCAAATTTATTTTCTAGAAGCTTATTTTATTAATTTAAATAAATGATATAACAAAACATTTTTGTTTTGATCCAAAAAAACATCCAAATTAAACTTAAACAAATATCCTGAAATTTTATATGATGAATATTCCACATGGAATATAACAAACTTCATTAAAAGATAAATTAAAATCTTAAAATATCATTATTAACTTGTAATATAAATTTATTTGTTAATTTGTTTTCTATATGAACTTCCATTCAGTTGTAAAAGGTAATCCATCATGAAAAATAACTAATAGAACACTTTAAAATAATGAATTTAAAAACTATAAATCCACCAGAGGGAAACAAAATAACTTAATATAACTTTAATTATTAAATTACATATATAAATGGATCATTACGTGTTTACTACTTAATATAATTTCATTATAAAGGAAATTAAAGTGAAAAAAGATTTTCGACATAATGTGAGGGTTATTATCGAACCCCACATTCTTACTTTGGTTTTCCCTCTTTAACTCCATTTTTAATATGGTTATTCCTTAAAAATTATTCTTCATTATCTTTTCATTTAATGGATATAAATTATTTCTATTGGGGTTAATGGAAATCACAATGTTTTCAGAATGAAATGTTCTTTTAAAACACTCCTTTTACTAGTAAATCAAGGTTTATAATTATTATATCACGTATATTATTACTATACCATTTTGGAAACCAATGTTTATAACTGTATTATTTTGGGAGGAAACACATTAATTTTCAATGGGTTATATATTTTTATGATTGAAATATGTTCTTTGTGGAATTCAATAATGTTAATCTTATGATGTGACGAGGTGACCCAAAATTATATAACATTATATAAATGTTATGATGTGATTGGGGCACCCATAATTATATAGTGCCCCCATTAATTGGATAATGAGAAGAAACACATGAGTAAATTGAAATATATATGAACATGATTCTAGATTTTTCAACAAATTTGTGTGGATGTTGACCACTGAGACAAGATGTATCCTTTTTTTTGGAATTTCCACATTCCAATACTTCTCATAATCCTTACCCTCCGGATTATGATCCTATGTCTATGTTATGTTGATCATGATTATTCTCACCCCATGTAGTTTTGTATCATGTTCTAATCCTATTACTGGGCTTTCATCTTACACATTTTTAATTTATATACTTAGGTGATTACATTTTCTATGAAGAACTCATGGCCCAATAAGAATCTATATAAGAAAAAATTAAATAAATATTTATATTTTATGTTGTAAAATATATGTTTGGTCCTAGTTCTCCATTTATACTAACCATTTTTATCCCCATGGTTTAATGATATTATGTTATATTATCATTAAAATGGTGTAAAAGTAATGTATGAAATGTGTGGTTTCTATTGTTTGTATCAGATTCATGGTTTAGTTAATTAGGGAATTGGGATAAGAGAACCATAGTAAAAAAAATAAATTTATGAGACAAAATATATGTATACACACAAGAATCTTGGATAAACATATAAATCCCATAATAAATTTTATTAGGGTAAATTGAACAAGTGAATAAATTATTTATTCATGACTTCTTGATTCATGTTTTTGAATAACCTTTTCTATTTTACAAAATGGTGGGAACATAGAGAATCCCGACCAACAAACCATGCAAGAGACTGTACAGAAATTCCCTAAATGAAAAACCTAATAATTTAAGAGGCGGAGTTCAAAACAACATGGAAGTTATTTCCTAGTTAACTCATCTTATGAATGGTAACATGAGTAATTTGAAATATCCCCTTTCACCTATAAGGTAGAAACTAGATTTCAAGTGTTTTATGTTGAAACAACCACAAATGTTTAGGGGATATTCTCATCCACTTGTTTTGGAAAAGTGTGCCAACACAATGAAGAAGAACTTTTCAATGGTCCACTGTTTAGAGATGGTTACTCTGACTGTAGTCATTTATCGTCTAGATGGAGAGTCCAACCAAAGGTATGATATTATTAGGAACACAAAGAAGTGGGATGAAATTGAATAGATGTAGGGGAGAGTCTTTTAGATATGTTTTCATAACAATTATTTCTCACAAAATCTCCATATGAAGAGGGTGGGAGAAGTCATAGAGATAAAGAACACTTATGGAGAATTTATCAAGGCCTAAAAGAGAAAATTTCAAAAGGCATGCAAATTATGATTCAATATTTCTTATCAATAATGAGAGAAAAAATTATATATTGTTTATTAGATTAAAACCACGCCTTATAAAGTCTATTGCAATTCGAGACATTGAGAGTTATGAAGAAGTGGTTCAATGTTCTCTCAAATGGGATATGAGGATTGGATAATGTTCCCATGGCTATAGTGATAAGAAATGTAAGATAGGTATTCATGTTAGAGACTCTAATGAGAATGGAGGAATGAAAACTCAACCACCCACATGTCAAAAATGTGGGATGAAGAATCATGGTAGTTTCCTCATAGGTATTTGGAAATACATCTATTATGGGAGAGATGCCCACCAAAGTCAAGAGTGTCAAGAATACATGATAAGGTAAGAGGTTGTGGTGGAGGAAAGGAGAGAACCACCCATGGAACGATTCTACAACTGTAGGGAGAAAGGACACGATGCATTCTAGTGAACTAATCCTTGACCCCTTGAGGGTAATCAATGTCATCAACCAAAAATGCTAATGGTGAATGGGAAGGCTTATTCTATAAAAACTATAGAAGTGAAGAAAAAAGATGAAGCCATATAGGGTATAGTCTTTATCCAATAAAAAATGGAAAAGTCTTATTTGATTTGGGGATTATTCATTCCTTGATATCATGCATGTTTTCTAGACAAATTGAATTGAATCCCCGAAACCTTGATTTAGAGATATCTGTAAAAACAATCTATGATGCAATAATTGCAACCTAAGTGTTTGGAATCTTCTTCTATTAGCATATATGGGAATATTCTCTAATTAAATATCTTTCTACATCCCTAGGTGGAATTTAATCATATAATTGGAATGGCTTGGATCTCAATATATAGAGAACATATATACATTCCGGAAAAGGAAATATCATTCCAAATTTATTACAATCTCATGCATCTCTAAAAATTTAAGGATGATCATAAATATAGTTTAAAAAATACTTCAATTTTGTGGGTGTTGATAAATAATTAATAACCATAACTTTCTCAAATGGTAGAGTCAATAGATTTTATCCACCTTTAATAATTTCTCATCATGGGGAAATATAGTGATGTATTTCTTAAAATGTTTCCCAAACATCCCCAGGACATTGAGGCAGAGTTCTAAATAGAACATATACTATGAGCTACACTAATATCATCATGTCCATATAGGATGGACTATATTGAACTGGAGGAGTTAGATAATAAGTTTCTTTAGAATATGGAAAAAGGGTTCATACACCCCAGTGAGTCACCTTGGGTTGCACTGGTGCTCCATGTGAAGATGTGAGATGGATCAATGAAGGTATGTTTTGATTATCGAGAAATCAACTAGATCACCATAAAGAAAAAAGTGTCCTACTAAAATTATTGATTATTTGTTTGATAATTTATGATGTGGTCAATAATTCACAAATGTGGATCTTCTTTCTAAATACTAATAACATAATGTGACGAATGAAGACAATTTCATATACTTCCTTCCATACAAGGTATGGGATCGATGAGTTTCCGGTGATTCCCATCATTCTTACTAATTATCTAACAATATTCATGGATTTTATGAATAGAGTATTTAGAAAATACTTCTAAAATTTTTTGGTAGTGTTTATTGATGATATATTCATATACTCCATGATAATGGAGGAACATGAAGAATATCTAAGGATTGTGTTTTCTTCATTGAGAATGGAAAAGTTGTACACTATATTCAAAAACTGTGACTTTTAGATGAAGCAATTCATGTTCTTGGGACTTGTGATCACATGTGAGGGAGTTTCGGTGGACCCTTCAAGAATAATGGTGTTTTAGGAATGTCTTAGACCCACTAGTGTCACTAAAAACTATATTTTGTTATTATCAAGGTACTACTGATGTTTTCTGAGAAATTTACCATGATTATCATTCCAACTAACTAGGTTATCATGGACAGGGTTGAATTGTGTTGGGACAAAATATTTTGATGAATTCTACAAGGATCTAAATAGAATGTTGATCACTACACATGTACTCACATTACTTAAATGTGGAAGAAAATTTATTATATAAAATGATTCTTACACAAATTTCATGGGATGTGGACTCATGATAAATGATACTATGATAGCCTATTCCTCACATCAGTTGAAATTCCATTAGCAGAACTTCCCGATACAAGATCTAGAGTGGGCAACTCTATTTTTTGCCTTGAAAATATGGTGGCTCTATCTCAATGGTTTGATGTGTGACATTTAAACCGATCGAAAGTGCCTAAAGTATTTATTCACACGAAAGGAGCTCAACCTGTGTCAAGTGAGATGGTTTTAAAAAATTAAATAAAAATATTTATATCTTCACTATCATTCTAAAATGGTGAATAAGGTATCTGATGTTCATAGAACAAAATAACCTGTTACACTATCCATGTTGTAGATTGATAATGACACTATATTCATCAATATGAAAACGATGGATTTAGAAATCATAACATAGGGGAATTCATATTACCTTACCCAAATTATTTCCGAACAATATATCCAATATAATATTTACGATGAAGAAAGTGATGATCTGGAGTTACACCAGAAGGTGAATGTTGTAATGGATGGGAAGTTGTTAGAGTTCCATATTGACGATGATTGTGTGATTCATTTTGTAACATAGATTTTTGTGCCTTCATCCCATGTGATAATGAAGGATCTATTTGATAATACACATATCTAACCATTCTCTATCCATCCTAGTATCACCACAATGTACTGTGATCTCCATAAATCTTCTGGTTAGAAAACAATAAGAAGGAAATTGATGAGTATATCTCACGATTCTTGGTATGTTAGCAGGTTAAGGCAGAGTGATAAATATCCAAATGGATGATGAAACTATTTCCTCTAATCATGTGGAAATGAGTGAATTTCACTATGGACATTATCCAAGGTCTTATGAACACCACCTATGTTAATAATAGGTTATGGTTTTTGGGGGACAGAATCACCCAGATTTCCCTCTTTATCACTATTTTGGAAGATTTGTCTATTAAAAAACATGCAATGATAAATGTGATAGAAGTGGGGATAATATAAGGGAGTCTACTCTTTATTTTCTCTGATCAAGATCCATGGTTTAAATCTAAATTCTGATGGTGTCTCCAACATATTTTTTCTACCAAATTATTTTTCAGCATGACCTGTCACTATAATACAGATGGTCAATCTAAAAGGACTATACAGAAACTCGATGACATTCTAATAGACTACTATTTAGAATTCAAAGCTGGATAGGATCAGTATATCTCATTGGTTCAGTTCTCACATTACAATATCTTCTGCTCGAGAATTTTGATAGCTCAATATAATGCTCAATATGGAATGAAATGTAGAACTACGACCAATTATAATGAATTTAGAGAAAGAAAGCTACTAGGATCAAATATTGGGAAAGATATGATCATGAAGGTTCATGATATCCATCATCATATTAATGTTACTAAGAGTCAAAAAAATATCTATACAGAAAAAAATCTAAGGAACATGGAGTTCAACGATAGAGATAATATATTCAATCAAATATCATAATGGAAGAGAGTCATGCAGTTTTGAATTAATTTAATGTTAAGACCAAGGTACGTTGGCCCCTTTGAGATCCTTGACCACATAGGAGTCATGGACTATTGTATAAAACATCCAACGACTATTTCTCAAGATCAAGATCAGTTTCATGTATCACTTATGATAAAGTTCAAACCAAATATTCACATGGACTAATATAAGTGGTGGTACCCCTAGAAAATAATCTCTATTATCTGGAGCATCCTTTAATGATTTTGGATTAGATTTATAAGGATATTTTCCACAAGAAAACCGATGTTGTCAACGTTTTGTGGAGAAACCATAATTGTGAAGAAACAACATGGGTACTAGAGGATGCAATGAGGGATAAGTAACCACACCTGTTTATGTAAAACAACATTTCCAAAGCCAAATTTAAAAATAGGGAAATACTGTAATGAAGTAAACATTTATCAATGCAATTTATCTCTTCTTATAATAATATCATATAGTATAATAAAATTAAAAATGTTAGTAAACACATTTTCACATAATTATTTTATAAACTAATAAATTTTATGTGACCTTTAAACCTATTTTTTCCACTTCTATGATTTGAATTACCAAAATATCACAGAAATATTTGTGTTCAATAATATGTTTAGAGTCTGATAAGGAAAAATTAATTTCCGGAGAATAGTAACATACCCTTATGAATAACAACATTACCCTTAAAATAGTAATATGAAGAATATGAATATTAAATCAGCTGAGTAAATAGGAATCTTACCAATGAAAATTTAAATAAAATTTTCCATCCTATTAGTGATGATATTATATATTAATATTATATTGTTTGTATTTTTATAAGTCATGAATATTTATTGATTAATTTAATAATTAAAAAGTAAATTTATTTTCATAAAGTGTTTCAATAAATTAGTATTTTATGTATTAAAAATATTTGATAGTTTTATGAGACCGTAATTAATTTTTCAATGTGTTTGAAAAGCTGTTCTAAATTTAAAATTTGTATTTTTCAACTAAATTATGAATTTAATTTAAATATAAATTACTCTTATTTAGGAAATTAATTTCACAACACAGAGTTAATTTTTGAATTATACAAATCAAAAAATATTTATTGTGAATTTTTTAGATTTTTTAGAAATACAAAAAAATTTGGTGAATAGTGATATTTTATAATTTAAAAAATATGATAAATAAATGAATTTATGCATCATGATTGGGTAATGGGTGATGTAAATGGACATTATATCATAATCACAAGCCTTGTTTACTACATTAATTAATGGAATTATAAATATTAACTGTCTTGGGGAAAATTAATAAACTAATGATGTAAATATATAGAAAACACCCCTCCCCTCCACTATAAATACCACCTCATGACATCCTTTCCTCACACTTTTCAATCATCATGAATTGCCCAAACTGTTCCTAGATGTCTTCCTTAGACACTCCCCCACATCCAGAAGTTGTTGGTCTGATCCAAATACCAATCCTTGGTTTCCTGTGGAAGATCTCAAGAGGATAATTCCAGAAGTAATTCCTCCCTCTCTTTTCTTTCAATTTACATTCAAATATGAATTAATTTCTTCTATAACTTTGAAGATAAATTATCAAATATCATGATAAAACCGGTATGATTTATATAGTTTTATGTTATCATGTTAATGGAATATTATACATTAAATTCCTCCCTCTCTCCATTTTATTTTCTTAAAATGAAATCATTCCCCGTGATATGTCAATTTGCCATGATCATGGGTGATTGACATTAATTTTCATTCAATACCTTCATATATTTCAATAAAACCATTAAATTGTAGAAAATAGATTGTAATATGCATTTTTTCCATTATATCTTTTAAAAAAACTTCTTTACATAATACTAAATGATAAAACAAAATACATTCATTGTGATCCATAAACCTCCTAAATTAACCTAAAATGGCCATGTTTGAATTTAATATAAAGATTAATCCCCGTGGTTTATTCCCAACATCATTATATTATCATTTATACTCTTTTATGATCATTAATAACTTGTGATAAGAATTTTTAATGTTTATTAGTGTTCTACAAAAACATTAATTTATGTGTACAAGTGAACCACTAATGAAATCTATGAAAAAGAACACACCCTAATAAAGAATTTAAACTCTATAACTCATCCAAAGGCCCATAAAAAACATAATAAAACTATAATGACAAAATTACTTGTATAAAATGTTATTTCAGGTCTAAATAATGAATCTATACTGATTATACAATACATTAAATTGAATAAAGCTTCTGGACACTAGGTAAAGGGAATTTTCAAACTGAACATTCTTTATTTGGGGTTTCCCTCTTTTATTCCATTTTGAGTATTTTTATTCAATAAAAATATTTTATTCATTGTTATTTAATATTTATGGTGATATATATGTTTTCTATTGGAATTTTTGATAAACAGAATGTTTTCCAAAAAAACATTCTTTCAGAACACAACATTTACTTCTAACTCAAGTTTGATGTATCATATATCATGTATGTTATTCGCCCATCCATTTGGGACCCGAAATATTATAAATATATTATTATTATATGAAACCAATTTCTTTTCATGGATTATTTATGTTCATTATAGATATATTTTTTATGTGTCATACATGATAATGTAAATATTATGATGTGATGAGTCCACAATGAATTTTGTAGCACAGTGTAAATGTTATGATTTGAAGGGTGTGCCCAAAATTATATAGCACTCCAATGCATAGGGTAACGAGAATAACCTCATGAGTAATTTGAAATATAAGTGAATATGAGTCAATATTATTTCACAACTGTGTGTGGTAGTTGACCACTAAGACATGAGGATTCATTTTTATGTATTTCCACATTCCATATATTCTCCAAATGACATCTCTCAGGATTATGATCATATTCCAATGCTACAATGTTAATTATTATGCTCACCCCATGTTTTCTTCTCTCATGTTCTTATCATATTACTCGAATTTTATCTCACCACATTTTGATGTATATCCTCATGAGATTAATTATATTTAGGAGAACTCAATAGCCAATATGAAGCTACAGAGGAAGAAATTAAACAATTGTTTATGTTTTATATTGTAAATGTAATGTATGATATTTTTTTCGGAATAAACTAATCAATTGGATCCTAAAGGTTTATTTTATTTAGGTTTTTGTCATTAAAATGTTTTAAAATTATTTTATGAAAATCATGTCCAATCTAATAAAAATAGCATATCATATCTTTAATAGAGTTATATTAAAATCTAATATTAAGAAAACACACTAAAATAATAAAATGATTGAAATCATAATGTAAGGGACTATATAGTTATTGGAAACTAGTTTTCTATATTCAATAATAAGGAAAACCTTCGTTAAGGTGATTTGAAGGATGATAGATGAATCATTATAGGATATTATGTTATTTCAAAATCATAAAGAGTATATAATAAAAATTAAGTGATTTTTCAAGAATATTATCATATTTATTTTGGTCAATGTGATCATATTTACCTAAGTAATTATCTAATAGTTGAAATTTTTGATTCATTGGATTTCCTGAGACTTGAATCACCTATGATTATTTTTGAAGTTAAAATAAATGAAATTTATTATAGACAAGATGAACATTAAAATGATTAACCTACATGTTTTTACATAAAAAATCTAAAACATAAAGATGATCAGCTTGTAAAACTTAAATTGGATATCATGATAAAGAAGTGGGAACATTAAGTTATATATGAAAAACAAATGAATTGTTTTCCTTAATATAACAATTATTTAATAAAAATAAAGAATAACATTATAAAGATGAATTTTGGATAACTAATACTCCTGAAGAACTCATCTAATTTAATATAAATAATGTTTGAGTATTAAATGATTAACATATTAGACATATAGTAATAGGAAAAAAATTTGTTTTTTGAAATAAATAAGATGTATATGGAATCATTACTAGAAATAATGCTAGATCTGTAGCTGAAGGATACAATTTTATGAACCTAGTTTTTGCTGTGAAAGACTTTGGAATATTCTTGAAGATATTCCAGTGCAGCGCCTTCAGACGGTGTGCGATTCCGAGCCCCGGAGTGGCCGGAATTAAATTTTCAGTGCATTCACACTGGAAACGCCAAATAAATGGGATAACTCATGAATAGGGATCCAGATCATAGATTCGAGTGTACGGATGGGTCCGGAATGGTGTGTTTACCCTAGGCACGACATAAAACAAGTCGTCACGGGATGTTTGGACCCCTCGCTCGCTTTCGGAACGTTAAACAGATAAATTAATTAATTAATTAATTAGTTTAATGGTTAAACTAATGTATCTCTTAAACGGTGGATTGGATTGGAAAACTGAGGGCACCATTGAGCTTGGAGCATGCCATTTACCCTAAGAGGGGTGTAAGTTTCATGGGCGCGACCTGTCGGTGAAAAATTTTCCTAAGGGCATTTTTATAATTTGGCGGCTTTGGGGGTTCAGTTTTATAACTGTTGAACGGGGCCTCGAATTAAAATTTCGGGACCACCGTTGTGCTTGGAAGGTGTTGTTTACCCTAGGTGTGGCTTTACCTCGACCTCGTCGAGTGATTCTTAAGAGGGTTGTTTTTGGGATTTAATTAATTAAGCTTTTAATTAATTTTTTTCCCTTAAATAAACAAACACCCCTCTCCTCCCTCCTCCCCCCTCTCATCCTCTGGTGGAAGGTAGAAACCCAAGGAGCTTCCCTTCAAGCTCCTCCTCCCACCTCCATCCTCTCCAAGGTGTGGCGTCCGGCGGATCGTCGCGAAGCTTCAGGCAAAGCCTCGCGTGTTAGGATCTTGGTCGATTTTGGTTTTCCCGCACCATTTCACCCAAATTTTTGATTGTCTAAATGCTGAGTTATTTTCGAGAAAATCCCTTACCCTAGTAGTTCATGATATAAGCCTTCCGTCACATTTTATGGATTCAAAATCCGAGTTACGAGCGAACCGAAATCGATCGTCGAAGATCGGGTGTTGACGGGGGTTTCCCGCGATTTTGGGGTGGCCCGAATCGGCGGAGGCGGCAGCGCGGCTCGGTCAAGGTGCTTCGGGCGGGTTTCGGCCGGTGGGAGTGTGCAGCAGGGGAGCACCCGAGGGGGTGCGGCGGGGCAGATGCTAAGGCCGGGTGGGTGTCCAGAGGGCGCCGACGAAGTGCAGCGCGCAGGCAACGAGGCCCCGGCCCTCCTGGCCTGGTTGACGCGGCGACAACGGGGGCGAGGTCCTCGGGACCCCGCGGCAAACAAGACCCACACTCGGCGAGTCGTTGTGGGAGAAAGGAAAGCCAGACAAGCTTGCTGTCGGTTTGGGCGTGGAAGGCCAGTCCGTGACCGCGGGCCGGTTCAGGAGAGTGGGCCGACCGAACCGGCCTAGCCCACTAAAGTCCTTTTTTTAACGGCTGTAAAAGTCAGCCCGGGTGTTGAATTCGTGCGCGGTCAGCAGCGACGCATTCCTTGGGAGGAAGAGAATATTTTGAGATGGTTTTGGGCATTTTTAATTCCCGAAACGATAGGTCTCAGTGCCGCGACACATTCATCATGGGGATTGACGTCATTCCAGGAATCTTGTTTTGAGCGGCGCAGACACATCTGACGTCCGTTTTGAGTGCCGTCAGTGGCGTTGTGACCCTAGCACCGAAGTGGAGGTTTCCAGGGCGGTTTCGGGCGTTGAAGCCAGAGTTGAGGTTTGGTTCCCATGACCCGTCTTTTGAGCTGCGTGTAGCTTTTAGAGACTTTTTCCTCAGACGTCTGTTCGAGGCGTGCGAGCAGTCGATGTTGGGTGTTTTTCTAGGGGCATCGTGTTGGCACAGTCTGCCCGCACTAATTCCACACGCTGGTGTGGGCCCCACATGGTTCGTTTGGGCATCGACGGTGGTTTTCCATCTTAATCACCAGGAGAACGTTTTGGACAAGTGAATAGTCCACATTGTGTGCTTTTTCGAGAGGATCGCAACGGTGCGATTCGTTCGTGGAGTTTCAGGACTGGGATGCGGGTCCCATGAAGCACCGCTCATGTGCGGGTGTGCCGAAATGAATCTTTTTCACTGGATATTTGTTGTGCTCAAGTGAGCAGTCTTTTTGATGTGTCATCCCGAGGGGATCGCAATGGTGCGATGCGCCCAACTATTTTCGGGGCCAAGGATCGGGATCACGGGATGTCGTTCAGGCGTGAGGCGGTGTGGGAGACTTTTCCGTCAGATATCCATTTGAGGTGATTAAGTAGTCTATCTCGCATTTTTTTCTGCGACGATTACAACAGTTTGATCCGTTTGGTTGTTCAGAGCCTCTTGCGCGATCTTATTAAATATGGGAATGTGAAAGGCGCTCTGGTGGCGGTTCTTCTCTCTATATTTGCGGAGAACCCTTGGCGTGTGATCGTGTGCACTCCCGTGTTAGTGAAGAGATGTGGTTGGCCATGCCTGGACCTTTGAGTAGGAGTTGTTGCATCACGCATTCACACTGACGCTGGGTGCTATGTGCATGATAGCCTTTAGGCTGGAGCGAGGTATACTCCGAGAGTATATGGGAGCGCTTGGAGGTACATGTGGTTTGTACTTTATAAAGTTTGTGCGCTCGGTTGGGGTTGACTGGGGGGCCACACGTCGTGTGGTCCCCACATGCATGTCGTGATCTTCTTTACGTACCTTTGACCTCTCGTGAGGTAGAGGGTCCCTCTGCGCTCATTTGTTTGACCAGTAGGGTGGAGTTTCCCCTGGCCTGGTGCTCTTTTGTCTGACCAGCAGGGTTGTGTTGTCTCCCCTGGTCTTGTTCTCGATGGTTTGGCCGGCAGAGATGGTTTAGTTACTCTGCTTCTTTAGCGGTGAGGGGATTCAATACTGTGCCCTTTCACCAGTCTGCGACACCGTTTGCGACTACGGGTGTTCGTGCAGCGTGGGCATTTTCCCCACTTTCTGGGATGATATGTCTCGGTCCACATCGATAGTGACTCAGCATATTGGAGCGGGATCGCCTTGTGAGGCCTGGGGAGTTTCTCCCATTGCTCCGTTTTCCCTGGTAGAGCTTGTGGTTTTGATGTGACCAACACTTTACGCGGGAACCGATCCTCTACCCAGGAGGTTTTTTCCCGCAGGGCTGAGGTTGTTTCCAGCAGGGCTGAGGTTGTTTCCAGCAGGGCTGAGGTTGTTTCCAGCAGGGCTGAGGTTGTTTCCAGCGGGGCTGAGGTTGTTTCGAGCAGGGTTGTGGTTGTTACCAGCACGGCTGAGGTTGTTACCAGCATGGCTGAGGTTTTTTCGAGCAGGGCTCGCCAGTGGGTTACCATCTAGCACGGATGGCCAGTACAGCGGTGTTCACCAAGTAGTACCATCCAGCAGGGATGGCCAGAGCAGTTCCGGGCATACCTCCAACTGGGATGGGCAGTGCTCCCCGATGCCGTTCATACCTCCATCTGGGGTGGGCAGTGGTCCTCGATGCCGGGCTTACCTCCAGCTAGGTTGGGTAGTGGTCCCCGATGTCGGGTTACCTCCAACTGGGTTGGGTAGTGGTCCCCGATGCCGGGCTTACCTCCAGCTGGGCTGGGCAGTGGTCCCAAATGCTGGGTTACCTCCAGTTGGTCTGGGCAGTGGTCCCGTCACCGACATTAGCCGGGTCACCCTCCATTGGATTACCCTGTTACGGGACTGGGCAGTGTGGCACCCGTCGATTTTCTAGGTCTCCCTGTAGTGGGAACTCGTTGACTTCCAAGGACCCTCCAGCGGGGCTGGGAAGGGGGTCGCCTGTCGACTTTGAGACCTCTTGACCGCGGGGAAGTGACGAGTTGTGGTTGACGTTCCCCCAGAACTCTCAAGTATGAGGAGCGTTTTTCCCCCACCGAGACGCGTCCTTGTGATGTGACCTAATACCGTGCGGGCGAGTTAGTGGTATCCAAAGAAGATAGGGTTGAGGTGCGGTTATTAAGCCCTTGACATGTAGTTCGGGGCAGACTTGCGGGATGCTCGGCATCGATGGTGTTTTCTTCTGGGACTCTTGGCTACACTTTTATGGGGCAGAGCTATGGGATGGAGATCCCCTTACAATGTTGTTTGGGCTTCTTGATTGAGCATAAAAATATGTATATACCTTTTTCTAGTACCCACTTCTTGGGTTTGGTTTCTCTCCTTCCAGGAGAGTCGAAGACGCGCGGGGTATGCCACGTGCTTTCTGTTTCTAGCTTCTCATGGTTAGACGATTCTACTCTCCTGCTATAGGTAGCGAATACTCGACGGGAAGTTCCTCTTCTCACCGTTTCCAGAACCTTATGTCTGGACAAGTGTACCTTCATTCCTCTTGTTGGGTTGATTTGGACTCTCTACTGTTACTCTTACTTCCCTTTCAGTTGTACTCCTCTACTTTTCCTATTCGCTCTACTGCTCACCCTTCGGTACCTCCTTTTCTTGCTCCCTTGAGCCTTCGAGGTATCCTACTGAGTATTTTTATACTCACCCCTTCTTGGGCTTTGCCCGCACTTGGGGTGCCCTTGCAGATGACGGACATGTGGTGCGTGACTTCAGTGGACCATAGGAGCTTGGGAGATAGGACCACATGTAGTGGTCGGAGTCGGCTTCCACGTGGGAGACCTGTCAGCTATTTCTTTTTATTTACCGATTGCTGGGTTGTGAAACCTTTTCCTGTTGGGTGCGTGTTTTTCCCCTTTTTCCTTTTTATCACTTTACTTGTACTTTTTAGAGGTCGATGCACATCTGTGGTTTATATATAGAAGTTGTTCTTTTTTACTCTGCTTGTTATTTCTTTTACTCTACACTTTTTCATTGAGTGTGCTTGGTGTGTGAGTACAGTTACATAGGCAAAGGCCTCCTCGAGTTTTTTTGCCTTCGGCGTTGGTCGCCAGCCCATAGCCTATGGAGGCAGGCTTGGGGTAGTTGCGGCTTGAGCCCGGGTAGGGTCGGGTCGTGAAAAAGTGGTATCAGAGCTGGTTTGTTCCTTGGGACGATGTTTGGACATCCCTAAAATAAATGGAAATGGTTTGGAATTAGGGTAACCATGTTAATGTGTCTCAAGAGCGGCTCTCAGACCAGGGAGTCCAGTGATGGTGCGACGGCCGACGTATCCATTCACCAGGACCTTGATAAACCACCTGTCGACTCGGCATGCTGAGACACATATTTCAAGGAAATTTGTTTGTGCATCACATAGGACTGTGTCTTGACTATCCTTCTTGAGTCATCTCCCCATCGTTGTTGTTGTTGGTATATACATTATGCTCATCTGACCGCGGCACTCCCTGATAATATTCAGGATGTCTCAGCAAGGATAGCCAGCCAGGATACTAGCATTGGTTCATGACAATAACCCTGTGAGCTACGAGGCCACAGTCCAGGACCCATCATGCGAACCCCTTTCTCTAGGTGGGCTGGTAGCAGCACCCACACGTGTTGAGTAGCATGCAGTTTCAACAGAGTAGGCTGAGCTTGAGCGTAGGTTGAGCGCGCTCCGTGAGTTCCAGCGGCAGAGACCGCTATGGTTCAGTGGTGAGACAGACCCTCAGGCAGCAGAGGTTTGACTCGAGGCATTGGTTCGCCTTTTCAGGATTTTCCATACGCCGATAGATCAGATACTGGCTTTGGCAGCTACCCTTTTTCGTGGAGCAGGTAGGTGTTGGTGGACTCTGGGGACTCAACTTCTTGACGAGTCATCGCTTCCATGGGGAGACTCCAGTTGTTGTTTCCTGAGGAGTGTTTCCCCTCCTACTTGCACTCTGTTTGGATTTAGTAGCTCCTACATTTTCAGCAGGGAGGGATAACGGTGGCCAAGTACGCGGCTAGTTTTGCAGACCGTGTACGCTTTTACCCGGACATGGTCCATGACGACAACCTCCGAGCGCGGAAGATTGAGCAGGGTCTCCGCTGAGAGATTTGTGATGTCATAGTACCCTTGGAAATTTCCACATATGTCGGGGTGCTAGAGAAAGTGCTGGTGACAGAGGGATTCCTGTCACATTCTAGTGTTGGTGGTGGCAGCAGGCACGTCGGAGCCGAGATGTCTGCCACAGCTAGCGGGTGTCGGAAAGCAGGACCTCGACGCAGGTGGCTTTCTGACAACAGGACTCTGGGGCGTGGTCGTACACCACAGTGGCACCAAAGGGCACCATTGCATCCCAGAGAGAGTTGATGCTATGCTTGTGACAGGCGAGGTCACTTGGCATGAGACTGCTCGACCCGAGTTGTTGAGAGCTTCGGGCAGGCAGCAGGTGCACCACCACGACAAAGGCAGTGACATGATCAGAGTAGTACCCATAGAGGTGGTACAAGCAGAGGATCAGGAGGAGATGGTTGTGGGGGACGACTTTATGAGATATCCCCATCACCACTAGGCGTCCCACGTCAGGCTCCGGGATCAGATGGTTGGGACCACAGATAGCCGCGAGCTTTCGATGTCTAATATGCTACAGAACATGAGTTGATAAGAGGCACGCTCTACAGCTCTTCTACTTTTTGCAGTAGAATTGTTAGACCCTACATGTGAAATGCTTTCATCCTTTATCCTTGCTTGAGGAGTTACTAGGGTGATGCAGGGCGTCGGTGTAACCCTGTGTTGGTAAGGTAAAAGGCGTAGGACTCATTCCCTTTAGTCGATGGTGTTGACTCCTTCGCTCTCCAAGCGTGTAAGAGAGTCTTGGTTGCGAGACATCGACTGTGAAATCTTGTGTGATCAGATATCCTTGGGTGTTTCACCATATTGATATTCTGAAAGAGGGAATCACCGGGCCTTGTCCCAGGTGCAGGCGGTGATTCCAGTCGTGGCGTGCGACGTAGGGGTTCGGTCGGGGAGCTACCCTCGAGAGACTTCGGGTCATTCGAGACCGTGCGAAGGGATGGCGAGGTACCCTACTGCCTTTCCCTAACCCCAAAGTCTGGAGTTGGTGCACGACATCGGCAAGACCCAACCTCGCGTGAACGGATATATCCTTTGCTCTGTGTGCGGTGACGCAGAGCTGTGCGTGGGTTCTTCTGGGTATGGGAAAGCCTGGTGTGGGCTTATTACCCTTTGTTTCTCCCTAGTTTTTATTTTTGGGGACGAAAAGCATGAAGGATGGAATTATGTAAGAACTCGGTTTTTTCTTTGAAAGACTTTGGAATATTCTTGATGTTATTCTAGAGCAACTCCTTCAGACGGCGTGCGATTCCGAGCCCCGGAGTGGCCGGAAGTAAATTTTCAGTGCGTTGACACTGGAAACGCCAAATAAATGGGATAACTCCTGAACGGGAATCCTGATCAGAGATCATAGTGTACGGATGGGCCCATAATGGGGTTTTTACCCTAGGAACGACATAAAACATGTAGTCGTGGGATGATTGGACCCCACTCTCGCTTTCCGAATGATAAACAGATAAATTAATTAATTAATTTATTCATATAATGGTTAAACTCGTGTATCTCTTAAACGGTGGATCGGATTGGAAAACTGAGGGCATCGTTGAGCTCAGAGCGTGTCGTTTACCCTAGGAGGGGTGTAATTTTCGTGAGCACGGCCCGTCTGTGAAAAATGGCCCTAGGGGCATTTTCGTAATTTGGCGGCTTTGTGCGTTCCCTTTTATAACTTTTGAATGGGGCCTCAGATTAAAATTCTAAGACCACGGTTGTGCTCGGGAGGTGGTTTTTACCGTAGGGAAGGCTTAACCTCGACCCTGTCGAGTGATTCGTAAGTGGGTCATTTTGGGGATTTAATTATTTAAGCTTTTAATTAATTTATTTTCCTTAAATAAAAAAACCCCCCTCTCCTCCTTCATACCCCCTCTCATCCATTGGAGGAAGTCAGCAACCCAAGGACCTTCCCCTCAAGCTCCTCCTCCCATCTCCATCCTCTCCAAGGCGTGGCGGCCGGCAGATCGTCGCTTGGCTTCGAGTGAAACCCCACGAGGCAGGATCTTGCTCGATTTTGGTTTTCCGGCACCCTTTCTCCCAGAATCTTTACTGTCTAAATGCTGAGTTATTTTTGAGAAAATCCCTTACCCCAGTAGTTCGTACTATGAGCATTTCGTTGTATTTTACAGATTCAAAATCCGAGTTACGAGCGAACCGTAATCGATCGTCGAAGATCTGGTGTTGACGGGGGTTTCTGGCGGTTTTGTGGCGGCCCGGCTCGGTGGAGCCAGCGGCGCGGCTCAGTCGAGGCGCTTTGGGTGGGTGTCGGTCAGTGGGAGCGTGCAGCAGGGGACCACCTACGGGGGTGCGGCGGGGAAGATGCTGAGGCCGAGTGGGTTTCCAGCGGGCGCCGGCGAAGCGCGGCGCGCGGGTGACGAGGCCCCGGCCCTCCTGGTCAGGTTGAAGCGGCGACAATGGGGGCAAGGTCCTCGGGACCTCGCGGCAGACAAGACCCACACTTGGCGGGTCTTTGTGGGAGAAAGGCAAGCCGGACTGGCTTACTGCTGGTCCGGGCGTGGAAGGCCGGCCCGCGACCGCGGGCCGGTTCAGGAGAGTGGGCCGACCAAACCGGCCTGGCCCACTAAAGTCCGTTTTTTTAACGGCTGTAAAAGTCATTCCGGGTGTCGGATTCATGTGCTGTCAGCGGTGACACGTTCCATTGGATGAAGTGAATATTTTGAGATGGTTTCGAGAAGTTTTAATTCCCAATACGATAGGCCTTAGTGGTGCGACACATACGTTGAGGGGATTGACGTCATTCCTGGAATCGTTTTTGAGCGGCGCAGACACATCTGACGTCCGTTTTGAGCCCTGTCAGCGGCATTGCGACCCTGGCACAGAAGCAGAGGATTCCAGGGCGGTTTCAGGTGTTGATGTCAGAGTTGAGATATGGGCCCCACATCCCGTCTTTTGAGCTGTGTGTAGCTTTTAGCGACTAATTCCTCAGACATCCGTTCGGGGCGTGCGAGCAGTCGATGTTGGGTGCTTTTCCGAGGGCGTCATGTTGGCGAAGTCTGCCCGCTGTAATTCCGCATGCTGGTGCAGGACCCACGTGGTTCATTTGGGCATCGATGATGGTTTTCCATCTTAATAACCAGGAGACCGTTTTGGACAAGTGAATAGTCCACCTTGTCTGATTTTTTGAGAGGATTGCAACGGTGCGATCCGTTCATGGAGTTTCGGGATCGGGATGCGGGTCCCACGAAACAGTGCTCGTGTGCGGTGCGGTGGAATGCATCTTTTTCACCGGATATCCATTGCACTCAAGTGAGTAGTATTTTTGACGTGTTTTTCCAAGGGGATCACAATGGTGTGATGCGTCCTACTATTTTCAGGGCTGAGGCTCGGGATCACGGGACGCCGTTCTGGCGTGAGGTGGTGTTGGTGATTTTTCTGTCAGATATCTGTTTTAGGTGAGTAAGTAGTTGATCATGCATGCTTTTCCACGAGGATTACAACGGTGTGATCCATTTGGTTGTGCGGAGCCTCTTGCATGATCTTATTAAATGTGGGAATGTGAAAGGATCTCTAGTAGCGGTTCTTCTCTCCATGTTTGAAAAGAACCCTTGGCATGTGATTGCGTGCACTCCTGTGTGAGTGAAGAGGTGTGGTTGGCCGTTCCTGGGCCTTTGAGGTGGAGTTGTTGCATCACGCATTCGCACTGACGCTGGGTGTTGTGTTCATGATAGCCATTGGGCTGGAGTGAGGTATACTCCGGGAGTATATGGGAGCGCTTGGAGGTACGTGTGGTTTATACCTGAGAATGTTTGTGCACTCGGTTGGGGTTGACATGGGGTCGCACATCGTCTATGCCCCACATGCGTGTCGTGATCTGCTTTATGTACCATTGACCTCTCACGATGTAGAGGGTCCCTCTGCTCTCGTTTGGTTGACAAGAAGGGTAGAGTGTCCCCTGGCCTGATGCTCTTTTGTCTGACCAGTAGGGTTGAGTGGTATCCCCCTGGTCTTGTTCTCGATGGTTTGGCCTGAAGACATGGTTTGGTTCCTATGCTTTTTTAGCTTTGAGGGGTTTCAGTACCATGCCATTTCACCGGTCTGCGAAATCATTTGCGACTACGGGTGTTCGTGCAACGTGGGCATTTCCCCCACTTTCTAGGATGAGATGTCTCGGTCCGCTTCGAAAGTTACTCAGCAGATTGGAGCAGGATCACCTTGTGAGGCCTGGGGTGTTTCTCTCGTTGCTCCATGTTCCCTGGTAGAGAGTGTGGTTTCGGTGTGACCAACACTTTATGTGGGCACCGATGCTCTACCCAGGAGGTTTTTTCCAGCATGGCTGAGGTTGTTTCCAGTAGGGCTGAGGTTGTTTTTTCAGCAGGGCTGAGGTTGTTTCTAGAAGGGTTGAGGTTGTTTCCAGTAGGGCTGAGGTTGTTACCAGCAGGGCTGAGGTTTTTTCGAGCAGGGCTCGCCAGTGGGTTACCATCCAGTAGGGATGGCGAGTATAGCAGTGTTCACCGAGCAATACCATCCGGCAGGGATGGCCAGAGCAGTTCTGGGCTTACCTCCATCTGGGATGGGCAGTTGTCCCCGATGTCGGTCTTACCTCAAGCTGGGTTGGGCAGTGGTCCCTGATGCCGGGCTTACCACTAGCTGGGGTCGGCAGTGGTCCCCGATGTCGGGTTACCTCCAGCTGGGCTGGGCAGTGGTCCCCGATGTCGGGCTTACATCCAGCTGGGCTGGGCAGTGGTCCCCGATGTCGGGTTACCTCCAGCTGGGATGGGCAGTGGTCCCGTCGCTGACTTTAGCTAGGTCGCCTTCCAGTTGATTACCCTATTACGGGACTGGGCAGTGTGGCACCCGTCGACTTTCTGAGTCTCCCTATAGTGGGAACCCATTGACTTCATGGGACCCTCCAGCGGGGCTGGGCAGGGGGTCGCCTGTCGACTTTGAGACATCTCGACTACGGGGAAGTGACGAGTTGTGGTTGACATTCCCCCAGAACTCTCAAGTATGAGGAGTGTTTTTCCCCCACCGAGACTCGTCCTTGTGACGCGTCCTAAAACCATGTGGGCGAGTCAGTGCCGTCCAAAGAGGATAGTGTCGAGGTGTGGTGATTGAGCCCTTGACTTGTAGTTTAGGGCAGACGTGCGGGAAGCTGGGCATCGATGGTGTTTTCGTCAGGGACTGTTGGCTACACTTTTCTTTGGCTGAGCTATCGGATGGAGATCCCCTTATGACATTGTTCGTGCTTCTTGATTGGGCATAAGGATATGTATATACATTGTTCTACTACCCACTTCTTGGTTTTGTTTACTCTCCTTCCAAGAGAGGTGAAGACGCGCAGGGTATGTGACGTGCTTTCCGTGTCTAGCGTCTAATGGTTGGACGAGTCTACTATCCTACTATAGGTAGCGAAAAATCGATGGGAAGTTCATATTCTCACCATTTTCGGCTCCTTTTGTCTGTATGATTCTACCTTCATTCCTCTTGTTGGGTTGAGATGGACTCTCTAATGATACTCTTACTGCCCATTCAGTTGTACACCTCTACATTTCATGTTCGCTCTACTACTCACCCTTAGGTACCTTCTTTTGTTTCTCCCTCGACCCTTCAGGGTATCTTAATGAGTATTTTTATACTCACCCCTTCTTGGGCTTTGCCCACACTTGGTGTGCCCTTGCAGACGACGGACAGGTGGAGCGTGACTTTAGTGGAGAACATGATCTTGGGAGCTTGGACCGCGTGCGGTTGTCAGAGTAGGGTTCCAGGTGGGAGACCCGTCAGCTATTTCATTTTGTTTACCTGTGGCCGGGTTGTGGCACCTTTTCTGGGTGGGTGCGTGTTTTGCCCCTTTTTCCTTTTCAGCACTTCTACTTTATAGAGGTCGATGCACATCTGTGGTTTATATATAGCAGTTGTTCTTTTTTACTCTGCTTGTTCTTTCTTTTACTCTGCACTTTTGAATTGAGTGTGCTTCGTGTGTGTGTATATGTACTTAGGAAAAGGCATCCCCGAGTTGTTGTGCCTTCGGCACTGGTCACCAGCCCCTGGCCTATGGAGGCAGGCTTGGGGTAATTGCGGCTCGAGCCCGGGTTGGGTCGGGTCGTGACAACAATCATTAGTAAGGAATTGATTATGATGAAACATTTTCATATATTCCTAGATTAAAATCTATTCAAATCATTATAGATTTATTATCAATGATTAATTATAAATTATATCATATGGATGTAAAATCATTATTTTTAAATGTATATGTAATTGAGGAAGATAATATTCAGAAACCAATATGGTTTAAAAATCTCCTTTTTAAAAATTCACTTTTTAAAAATACTATATACCATTATTGCCTTAAAAACCAATAGTTTGGTATGAAATACTATTCAATTTTATAATGGAAAATGGATTTTGGGGGTTTTCATACCAGAATTAATTTAAGAATTTTTTTTCCTCTATTATTTTAATTATGTAGATTTATTTAAATTTTTTATTTTTCTATTCAACAAATAAAAAATATTGTTATAATTTTTTAAATATAATTTAAAATTAATTTTAAATTACAATGACGGAACAATTATATATCATTAATGGAATTCAAATCTATCAAAAATATTATTTAAATTTTTTGAATAAATTATTTATAGTATTGAATTATTGAAAAAATTTGGACTAGAAAAAAGTAATACATATATAACTGTCAATTATAATAATGTACAACCGGACTTGGATAATGCTGGATACCCCGTTGACATCAAGGTATATAGAGGTATGATTGTTTTATTACAATTTTTTTCTACCAATAGACCATAAATAATGTTTACTGTTTATTTCTATGTGATATATTACATTCTATCCCAAAATAATATCATGTTACTGCTGTTAAAATAATTGTTTTATATAAATTGAACAATATTTCAGTATATAATTTATCTAAAATCATGTTATTTTAATTTAATTTCATATTAATATGCATGTTTTAGAGGATTTAGATTAGATTGAAATAATACATTAATAACCTATCGCTTTTTAGGAAAATTCATAGTTTTATTCTCCTATATGAAATATTTTTTTTCTATATCAATAGAGGATCAAAAATATATATACTAGAGTTATTTTGAACAAAAAAAGTAGATGAAATATAACATACTATAATTTGGAATTAATTTCAACAACATTCATATTTTATATTACAATACTATGGAATTAAATATTTCAAAAAATATCATATGTTACACATAAATCCTGAATAATGATATAATAAATAAAGAACCATGATTTAAAAATTGAAATATATTAAAAATTTGTAAATGTTTAATTTAAACATCATGATATTTTTACTAAAACATATCTCAATAATAATTCATCATTTTTTAAGGGGGATTTATGAATAATTTTTTTATATAATTTTATTTAAAAACATATATCTAATTTCTTATTAATTTAACTACATATTATGTTAAACAGTTGTTTATTTATTAATTATTTAAAATTAGTATTTCCTATTGTTTTTTTGATAAATTATTTCTTTTGAAAATTAAAAAATAATTGTTATTACACCGAGTAACTGGCTCGGGATACCAAAACTAGCTTCACCAAAACAATCAAAAAAACATATCTCTCTATTTTGATCTGACCATTTGTATTCAAACCCTTTCCACCCCAATATGTCTCATAATTTCGGCAAAATCCTAGAATCAAAAAATTTATCCTTAAAATTAACATCAATTTTGATGATAGAAGAAGGAGAACTGGGATAATCGATGCATCAATATGTAACTTAAGGAAAGATTTATTTAGGAATGGAAATAAATTTTGAGTGGCTATTTTAGAAAAATATATTTTAAGATAATATATACCATTTCAAGATATATAATTCCTATTCATGAAATAAATTACTAACATTTCATTAAATGGAGATGTTAAAGAGTTTTATACAATGTTTCAGTTCAATTTCGGGGATATTAAATATGCCATCATTTTATCGATAAATAGTATAGAAATTACAATTTCTTCTATTGAAATTAGAAAACATTATTTTTTATCATGATGGAATTTTCATTTATATCTTCGGTCAAATTGAAATCAAAATTATAAATAAAAAGATATTTTTTATTATCTTTTCAACTGAAAGATAATTTGATTTTTATTATAAAAGAACATTAGGATGGCTAGAAGGTAATGATCAAATTCATTCAGTATGAAATATCTCCTTGAATTTTTTATGTAGAAAAAAATCATCTAGGCTTGTATGTGTTGTGTTTCATTTTGAGTAAATTTATGGTTATTTACCAAAGTATTTTCTATGATATATGAATCATTATTTTCATGAATTGGAAGGGATATATTTATATCCTTATAGAAGGATAAATTCTCTTCTTTTGTATAAAAGAAAAAGACTGAGGATATATAGATAATATCTAAGTGTCATCAATGTAACATTTTGAATGATTGAACATTAATAAATTTACATTTCATAAAAAGTAAAACTAAAAGAAATTTTATTGTTGTTAGTGTAGATGGACAAAATGAAATTAGTCATATTAGTTGGGGGGAGAAAAGAAATATAATATCTACCAGATCGATATATATTTGTGATGAATAATTTTAATATCCTAGAATAGAACATTATTTTGAAACCAATAGATATTGAAACATATATGATGTATTTGATATAGGGATTGGAATATATGTTCATTGATCTCAAACACATTTCAGGAAAAACATATGAATCATCTAGAAGATAGTGCATATAAAGAGCCATTTTTCTAAATGTCAAAAATAAAAATTAAGGAATGAGGTTCATGATGAAATTGAAAGTCAACTATATCATTCATAGGATAATGTTTATTAAAGTGATCTTGGAAATTAGACTGAAGAAACTATAGTAGTTGAAACTACTCAGTTAGTTAAGACTTGACAAATCACTATTATACCATGTTTTTTAGACAATAAAATATATGTTTTTAAAAATAAGAAATGTTATCTTGAAAATATTTCTTTATATTCTAGTGAGAAGGTTAAAAGAATATCATTTATTGTGGTTCACATATGAAAACAATCAATAAATAAAGAAAAATAATCTTATGATTCTATGAATAATCAAATTCATTTGTTTGTAATCAAATTCCATTATTTGTGGGAGAATAACATAACTTTTAAAGTGACTGGGAGATTATGAAGAAGTATATGGAAAACATAAAAATAATAACTATTCTTAGAGAATAATTTGAATATATAAAATGTGAACTATAATCTATAAATGAAATTTTCGGTTATTAACCTATTTATGATTCCATGGAAAGAGATATGGAAGATAATTTTGGAATGTTGAGGGTATTATCTATTTTAAAGGATAATTTTGGTGATTTTATAATGTCTTTAGCATGATAGATTCATTCAGTAAAGAGTATTTATAATTTCCTAAATCATCTACTTCTTCACCTCAAACATATCTATATTTAATCAACTAGTTTGTAGAAATTATCATTGTAATGTCTACCTGTAATTATGATCATCAATCACATAATTTAGATAGCTCACCTATAAAGGTTTTGATTGACAATCAAGGAGAACATGTTGAGAAATTAACATTATCAAATCCTAATATATGAATCATTTTCATTCATTTAGGAGATATGCTCTCACAATTTTTTCTAGTTTAAAGAGAATGTTCATGTGTTTTTTGAAGGTATCATTAGATAAATGATTTTAGGCTATCACGATTCAAATATTTTGATGATACAGTTGGTCGAAAACTGTAATTAATGTTTTATAAAATTTATGGGGGAGATAATTAATGTGTGTGATGATATTCGAGTTTCTCAACATTTTGGAACCTCTACTGGGACTAAAATTTCACCCTCTCCTAGTAATACCGTTTTAAAAATTTTCAACTACAAAATTATTATAATCAAATCCAAATTTTATAAATTTCATTAATTTTTATGATTTTGTCTATTTATAATTTTATCTATTATATTCTATAGCCATAGAAAATATATATTTTCTCATAGAATATTATAACATCTAATCACATTTTAATAATGTAATAAATTTAATTAAATTATTTTACCTAAAATATTTTTGATATCACAAAATTGGGGGAGGGAATTGGGTAAACATAACATACATAATATAAAAATTCATTAATTTATGTTACACAATTTATTATATAATATAATTTGAAATTTGTTTTTTACTTTAAAAAAACATTTATTATATTTTTTATTATAATTTATATTTTATCTCTTTAATCATTTTAATAAAAAAATTACAAATCCTATGTTTTATAAATTATTGTTTTATGGGTTTTGTGATCCTCTTAAATTGGGAGGTTATTGGGAGTGTGTTTTCTTAAAAATACTCTATGAAAGAAGGTTGCAAGTTGATGACACAAACGAGCAATAAGTCTGGATAGATAAGAAAGATAGAATTATGGCCTGAGGCTTTAACCAGAGAAAAATAAACTGAAAGGAATTTATTAAAACAATGGAAAGGATGATCTCCCATCTTGAAGAGCTCATCAGAGAAGGTCGAGGTATCCATGTTAGTTCGCTGCACTGGGAGCTTTATAGAATAGTTGGGTCAAGTAACATCAGTCTTGTGTTTAAGAAGTTTTTGATCACTTTCAGCACGTAGTGGTAACTTTTTGTGAACTCCGGTTTCCCATTTTTCCTAAATATGGTTTTAATAAAAAATTAAACTTTGATGGAAAAATACCATTTTTGTATTACTAATTATGTTACATTCGGTTTTTTTTAGAAAAAAAAAATCTTGAAAGTTTTTTTATAATTATCGTATAATTTTTTTATAATGTATTATTTATTTGTTTGAAAGTATTATTTTTTAATTTTTCATACCCTAAATTTTTAAGGGTAATGAATAGTTCGGTAACCATTTGTTTGGAAGGAAACATTTGGATAATGTGCCCTATTATATTAGAAAATTATGGATCAACAACCCAATATTTAAAGGAATAAATATATGGATCATCAACCATACATTTTTGAGCGACCATATGTTTTCAACCATAAATTTTGAGTATGTAACATTGTACAAGAACCATATATTTGAATGGTACATGAAGAATTTATTAATTACATGTATTATCGTTATTTTATGTAAGAGAATATCTAGATGTAAATATCAATGTTAATTTGATTTAAAATGGATTAAAGGGTGATTATTCAACAGATTAGGTTATTCCTATATCTATGGGATGTCATAAATATTTTAAATTATTTAAATTCAAATGATCATAAATTTTTTGTATATATTATTGTGTATATTAATATCAAAATAAATATACATTTTTCTTGATAAATTTAATGAAAATATTAGTTTTCAATATACCATGAGATATAATTTTTGATATAGAGTTGCTAAAAAAATAAAAACTAAAAAAATCAATAATTTTACTAAAGAAGCTACATTTTGGTGAGATTATATTATGTGTTTTTTGACAATTAAAAAAAATCGACTTATATTTTTATGTTGTTTTTTATTATTGATTATTTGAAACTAGGATATCATTAAATCAATTTATTCTTGAAAACAATTATATTTGAAGGAGAAGAACCTTTTTTTTCTTGGATGATAATGCACATATGAACAATCCTCGGTGTTCTCAATGAAATCAAACACTATTGATTAATCAGAGTTTTGTATACTCAAACTCAGTTGTGGTGGTGGAGTATGACGTTCTGGGACTAAAGTAAAGACCCATGATTTTCATTCAAATTATTATTTGTAAAATAAAAGGGTATTTTATGAGTCCATGAAAATTGAAGACGCATGATTCTGAGGCCCAGTGTTCCCAGAATGAATTTATGATATTTTTTTTGCATTCGTTCAGTAAACGTATGAGCTGGTTTTAATAACTTTTGAACCGGTGCTTAGAATCAAAATATCATGGAACTATTGATCTCGAAGCACAGATATTCGCTAAATGATACTTCTACCTCGACAGTAGTGGGTCGAGAATAAAAGATAGTATTTGGGTTTTTCATAGAATATAATAAAATAAAACAAACTGCACTTTTTTTTGAGCCACCATATGGAAGATGTAGGTGGGGTCCACCAGATCTAAACCTTCTTGTGGGAGTTGATGTGTGGGGACCACCAGACCATAACCACCCATGAGAGGTTATGGTGGTGGGGCCCTCCCAAACTTATCCTCCCGTGAGAGGTTACAGTGGTAGGGACCACCCGGGAATAAACCACTATTTTAATTGTGGAAAACCTCTCAACTCCCCTCATTAATGAGGGAGAGTATCTCCAGCCCCTCCATTAATGGCGTCAACCCTTCCTCTCTTTTAATTGTTCCAACCTCATTAATTAATTATGTGTTTCAAACTTAATTAATTCATCCAATTTGATTTCTTATGACAATGACTTAATAGATTTTATAATCTATTATTCATGGCTACGTTTTCTTTTGATGGAAAAGAAGGAAGGTGGCTTTGAGAGAAAAATACTCGACAATGAATAATGAAGAGCGCATTCTTCCAACAAGGAACTCCGGCAACGAGAATCTTTAACTTATTCCTTGGAAGCACCTTGGAGAAGCAACCGACATGGGACTTCTTTGACGACCGACCATCCCTCCTCATCAACATCAAAGAACCGACACAGGAGCTCGGGATTAAAAGTGTGTGGTGTATGCGATGAATGATGACAACTCCTTCTTCGTCCCCATGACTCCCTCAGCGAACAACAATCAATGTTAGGGGAGTTTTGTGCTTTATTTTATTCCCTTGTTTCTTTCCTTCCAAAATAAAGAATGCGGACCGACTTATTTTCATGTTGATTTGTGGATGTTTTTCCTTGTGGGTTCGAAATATTATGTTAATGAGATATTATTGAGAATTTTTGTTTTTAAGATATCTTCCATGTCTGATCTATGTTTATGTTTTGATGAACTGATTTCTACCACCCTAAATGTGGAGTGTGTGGGATAAATTAACATGGTCTGATCCCCCTCCTCCGTTCTTCCTTGTGATATTCTTCAGCATGGTGACGAGGCGACGAGATGGTGAAGGCGATGAAGGCAAATTGTGCCTCCCCCATGATGCCCTGCTGCCCCGGGACGAACTGCGCCACCCCAGCTGCACTGCTCGCCGGCTGCGCCTCCCGTCGATCGAACCATCTTGAGCCACACTGCACCCCTGCGGAGCCGCACTCCGGCCTCCCCACGCTATAGCCCTTCCGCAACACCTCTCACTCCTCCTGCACCCCTCACAGTGCCCTATGGAGCCCCGACTGAGCTGGATTCAGCACGCCCCATGCACCCCGCGGCTCCACCGTCTGCTCTCCCCACTCACCCCTCATGCCTCGCCTGGCCCACGTCTTTACTGGATGAATTGGCAGCCAGACTACTTGCGACCCATGCGCCCCACAACCCCATTGTCTGCGCACCCCATGGCGCCCCAGCTGAGCCGGCCTATCTGCCCCAGCAGTGCCACCGTATCCCCATGCTGAGCCGCCCAAGTCAGACCCTCATGACGCCCTCTAGGCTGAGCCGCACCCTCACGATGTCCTTAGGTCCGAGCCGCCCACTTGGCGCCCTCGGTGCCGAACCACCCTCGCGCCGACCTGCCGCCAGTCGACGCCCTCACGATGGGTCCATGCTCTCGTGGCCCTCCGCGGACCCTCGCGGACTTCCTGGCTGTGCTCAGCAGGCCAGGCTGCACCTAAAAAGTTATCCAACATAAGGGGCTGGGCCGGACTCAATGGGTTTTGGCTGGGTCAACCTAGATTGGGTCGGCCATGCTGGGTTGGTCCGGGTCGTACCAGAACCAGGCCCATTACGACCCGTTCACATTCTTTTTGCCATATCTTTCACTAGATGACCATTTGACTAACCATCAGTGAATTTGATAATCATGGAGAATGGAAGTCCTTATGAATATATTCCACTAAATTTTGGGTAATAGTGGTGATACGGTCAGGTTGGATCGTGCAAGAATCCAACTGGGCCCCTAGGACTAAAAGACAAATTTCTCATAGATCGAGTGTCCTATTAATGCGCCATCAGTTGAGTTGATACCCCTATTATGTGGAGGACCATCAAGATTATTCTACGTGGGACATCGTTTCATTTGGAGTATTGACCAATTGCTCGTGGAGCAGATCCTTCCAATGATGAGTGTACAGATTGCAGAGACCTTATAGCTGACTGAGACATGAAAACATGTGATTGATTGACTCAGAGTGAATTGACTATCCTTGTAGGGAGTGCCTGGTTGTGGCGGCAGACCCATAGTGTAGGAGCACCTAGTTGTGGTGGTAGACCCGTGGTACTCGATAGGAGGAGTACCTCTACAGGATATTTGGGGGAGTGTCTGTTTGTGGTGGCAGACCCACGGTGGGAAGCGCCTTTGTGTGACGCGACAGAACCATGGTACTCGACATGAGATGTACCTCAGCAGTCCAAGGTTAGAGGGAAGAGCTTTTCTATCATGGCAGGCCCACTTTACTCAATAGAGGATGAGTTCTCTAGAAGGCATGGTTTCGATAATGTAAATAAAAATCCTAGTTGAGTTGAGTCAGTAACTTTTTTGTTTTCCTCATTATTGAGATATATTACATGATAACTTAGGTATATGTATGGGCATATACCTAAGTGGGGTTATCTGTTGAATTCATTCCTTGTAGTTTATCCGTCATGGTTTTTGAAAGATCTTAAGGGTCTCGGGGTCCCTACAGAGTATCGTTATTCTCACCCCTGCACGGGTTATTCCTGAACCTCGTTGTGTTGGATGCAGACGACAGACATCGCTGACTGAGGCTAACCACACTAAGACCAGAAAATACTCCAAGGTGGACCATACAACGTGATGGTACATAGAGGATACAGATAGACCTGGAGTGCTGACGAGGCGATATGTACCTACCCTTCAGGTGGGAACCTCAGAGGACAAACCACCAGCAATTTTTCTTTTCTTCAGTCGTACTTTCAGTTTCTTGTACTTTACAGTTTGGATTGTATTTCTGGCCCCTTTTACTTTCAACACGGTTTTTTTATACAGTTTTACTTTGTGTTTTGTTTCTATAATGTGCTTTGTTATGTCTATTTACAGGTTATAAAGGAAATTCATACCCAGTCTTAGGGAATCACATCATTGGTGCTAGTCGGCAGCCCCTAGCGTATGCAAGGCGAGCTTGGGGTAGTCACGACACGGGCCCCAGGAGACGGGTCATGACAACTAATCTATAGAGAAATTGATTCCTGATAAAATAACTAAATGGATTTTTAAAATCCTTAATGTAAATTTTCCAGCTTTATATTCATAGGTGTTAATTTTTTGTGATAAGATGACATGTTTTGTAAAAATTACCATTCTCATTGAGAAATTGTTATTATAGTGTGCTTGGGGATCCCTATGCACTGAGCCACTATAAAAATTATTATGTTCATGTTCACTTTTTATGCATTGATTAACTTAAATAATGAAGAGAAAACTACCTTTATTCATAAATCATGGAGAATCATACATTTTTTAATCTATATTGGTTTTTGAAAACACACAATTCACCACTCCCTCTTATTTATCTTTGTATTATTTTGACCAAATATAAAAAAACACACATAAGGATTGTGTAGAAATTATACCATAATAACATTAGAATGAAGAAATAAAATACCATTAATAACTGTATTTTAAGATATACCATATTAAATAGGAATTCAATATTATCTATAATAATTATAGTTAATTAATATTAAAAAATACATATCAAGGAGAGGAATTTGAGACTGAAGTTATTTTCTTTTTAACATGACTCATATGAACATACATTAAGACCATGTATCAAAAAATATCTTAATTAGTTTATTTAAGTCCCTACTCTAATAGATTTTTATTTATACACTTTATAATTAGTCTATCTATCTATATATATATCCTACAAATTTTCATCATCTTGTGTTTTCTCTTGATTTTAATAATTAAATTAAAACAGTGACTATATTTAGTATTACTTCAATGATCATCATTAATATATGAATAAGTTACTAATACAAATTATTTTTAAATTTTAATTATGTTTCAAATTATATTCATTTTATGTTTTAGTCATTATCCTTAATGATAATATCAATAACATGGATTTTTCTGTGATCCTTGATGATCACCATAAATTTTCATAATTAATGAATTATGTATTTGTTATAAAATAAATAAAAATAAGTATCAGTTACTCATTTCTATAATTTAATACTAGTAATTGTTCCCCATTTAATTTGTCATATAATTTCATTGTATTTTTAATTAGATTTTTCAAATGAATGATATATAACATACCTAGATTTAGGGAATAATTATGAGGTGTTTTTGTTGTAATATCATTTTAATGGAAGAATAATTATCAATATAGAATTCTAGTGTGATATACATGAAATTAAAGGATTAATAAGATGAATTATTCTTTATTAATAAATTAAAATTTTATAATAAATTATTATCCACATGGAATATTATTTAATATGATCAAATTAATAATTATTTTTTATTCATAATAAGATGAATAGTTTTTAAGATTTTCATTAAAACCAAAATTATATATTAAATATCATACTTATCCTTTATATACATCTTGATATAAATCATTTTGTTCTATTTTAGTAAAATAAAACATGTTGTGTTGTGGAGATGATGGTCCGCACAATACACAAATGATGGTTTTTTGAAATAAGGAAGTGACCATTATTTACAATAAATATCAATATTACATATAATATAGATAGTGAATTCTTCATTTTTGTCTGAAAATAGTAGTTCCAAAATGGAATTTTAAACGAATGAAATGGTAAGGAAATTACTGAACATACATTCACATCTTTGGGTATCTCTTGGGGTATTTCATGGGATGGAAGGTCATGTGATAATATCTTATATCTAGAAGCTGAAATGATTGAAATAATATTCTAGGGGAAGGAAAAATTGTATTGTACTATGTGTAAACTATATTTTTAATGTGTACCATGAAGGGGTAGTTATAGACACCTTTTATTTTATTATAGAATGAAATCTGGATAAATTAATTATCCTAATATAATGGGAGAAATGTTAAATATGTAAGTTGGACCCACATAAATGTGATACCTATAAGGGATGAGATAAAATTATTCTAAACCTACTCCACTTAGTAATACACTTTATTTTATCATGATTCAACCTCCTTCACCTTAAAATTATACTTTTACCATTTTAGTTTTTATAGGATAACTAGTTTTTAGAAAAGCTAACATAATATTTATGAATAAAACTAATGTTAACATTATAAAATTAATTATACTTAACGATTTCAAATATGAAATCAATTTTTAATCAATCAATTTGAAATTTATTTATAATTCATTTTAATAAGAAAAATATATAATATATTAGAACATGGTTTTGAGATAAATATTAAATTATGTCAAAAATATCAGTCAAGGGTCTATTAATTATAATTAACATTTTTCAATGGTTAATTTTATTTAATAAATTCAGTTTTTTTCAATAAAACTATTTTATAAATATATATTTCATACTTATATGATAATAATAACATAAAATTCATTGTATTAATAAACTACAATATTGATCCATTATCCTAAAAAATAAATTTTTATATTAGAATCGAAAAAATTATCAATAATATATATATATAAATATATGAAGAATTCATAAATTATGTTTAATGTGTTGAAATATAATTATAACATTAATATCATATCCTTTCAAATATAGATGAAAATAAATGCTCTATAGAGTGAAAAAAGTGTGATAGTTCCCGATGTAGTTTTTATATGATACAGAAGAGTCTTAGGTGTTACGTTGATAATGGTATACCAAATCATCTTAATACCATTAATTAATGTAATAAAATAACCATAAATTTCATTACACTGTTTTTTACCCATATAAAAATTTATAATTTAATTTACATATGCATTATGCCAAACCATTGTGGAAATTTATAATTTAAAAACATCTCAAGCTAAGTATTATTTGTTCTAATTTTACACTAAAAGGTTAAATTCCATTTATAGATAGCACTAAATGGTTGTTTGTCATCTTTTACCCAAATTAACTATACTCATGATCAATTTTTATCGACTGAGGCGAGTCATTTTGATGTTAAATTTTACAATATTGGATTCAATTATCTATATTCCATCTCAATTTTATAATCATCTCCTCAGACCAATGTAGAAATCTAAACAATTTAATTGTTGTATATTATAATACGACATTCAAAGGACATGACTCATCAATCATGTATTATGGTTCCCCAAAAATAGTCAATTTATAATTGATTCATGTTTCATTCAAAACAATTAAGGGTCATGTAGACATGATTTCATTCATTCAAAGATCATAACCATTGCACGTATCATTAATTTATAATCGTATTTTTGAAAAGAAACCGGATTATCGTCTATTAATATATCATATAATAGAGAAATTAGTTTTACATATTTGAGGTCTCTACATCCACTTACAACATTCAAATTATATATCTTCAATGTTGTGGAAAATATTGTATATTTAGTACTACCAATATATAATGACATATGTTCGAAAAACTTTAACATTTCAAATATAATTTATCAGTAATTAGGTTCATTTTCGACAACAATTTTAATTTTCTTAATAGAATTTCCAATATCATTTACAGTATTAATTATATTAGGAGATCATGAAATTAAAATTTTATCCCATTAATGTGTAATATAAATTTATTACTTGTGTCTACACAAACAATTATCACATTGATTTGTTTATTAAAAAATCAAGTGTTCATAAAAATCATCTAGACAAATTTATACCAATTTAGAAAAAAGAATATTGTCAAACAATTCAACGATTTTGGCCATTTTTACACTCTATATCTTTCATGATGAACTATTTATACCCATCATCACACTCTTTGATCATAAATTTGGAGTCTATCCATTTTTTATTTATATTCATCCAATATATTTCAATAATGGACATATTCAATGTAAAATAAATATTTATAAATATGTTATGAATGTAATGTACCATTATTTACAATAATGAATTATATAAAGAATAATATTAAAAAAAATATAGTTATAAAAAATTCATATACAATGTATATTAAATAATTTATACTAATATGATGTTTTCCTGGTGTGAGTTATGTAACTCCATCTACACATTGGTGTTTAATTGAGTGATTTGATATGAATTGGGTGGTGTATCAAGGATTTAATTATTCTGGTTTTATAAGTAGAATAAATTATTTTTGTATCAATATTAGATGTTTTTATGGAAAATATATGTGTTTTAAAAACATTATAAATTTTTACAAAAACCAACATTAGATAACTATATGTATCATATGTTTCTATATCATGGAAAACTGTAATTTATATTTTCAATTTCAAGTATTCATTTTATTTATTTTTTTGTGAATTTGATGGATCAAATTATATTTTTGATATAATATTGATATCTTATTAGATTGTACACTAGTAAATAAATTAAATTTTTGAGTTACTGAATGTCATGGAATTATATGGATTAATTTATGTAATTTCTTCTATTTTGGATCTAACTAGGTTTTACAAGGAATATTTCATTTAGTAGAAGAAGAAGTATATAGAGTTTATAGTAATCAATTTATCAACAAGGATTAACTCCATTTTGTATGTTCCTTTCATGGAAATAAATGTTTATATAGTGGTTATTTCTTTATATATATTTCAATTATAATACATATATATTTTAAAAAACTTTTTTTGAGGATTTTTAATGATATTTAGATGGAAAATAAGTCAATGTGTCATACTGTAGGAATTTTTATATGAATTATGCTTCTGGGTAATGAAATAATAATTCATAATTTTTTTTTGGAATTAATGGATTCTTTAATTTTTGTGGAAATATTATATTACTATTGTGTTATGGAATATATTTGAATGATAACATTTTTTTATAAAAGTAATGTTTTGTTTTGTCTATCTTTTTTAACTATTTTTTTGTGAAATGTTTCATTATAATTTTTTACATAAAGGTTATTCTTTATTTAGGTTTTGTTAATTGATAATGATATATGATCCATCATATTTGATATGACTTTATTAGTGCTTAAATTATATATATTCATTTCATTTGTTATAGTAGTATATTTATAAATATATATATAAATAAAAATGAATTAAATAATTAAATATAAAATAGTATTACAATTTAAATTTTAATTTTATAAATGTTTACATAAAAATAAAGATAATGACATATTAATTAAAAAAAGTAAACAAAAACTAACATATATACATATTTATATATATGAAAACTAATAAACCCCATAAATTCACACACACACACACACACATATATATATATATATATATTTCATTACACACAAATCCAAATGTGAAGATTAAAAATATATGGATTTAATGAATGATATGGAATATTTATAATCATATATATACACAAAGAATTATAAATGATGAAAAACAATTCCAGAGCAGTTAATTAATAACACAATAAACAAGAATCATTTTATATATTATAAGAAATCAATCATGAAAAAAATTGATTCTTGGTTCATAACTCCTTAGAAAAATTATACTCTGTACCATTCAGTATATGGTATGATTAGCGAAAAATATTCTAGAAAAGGTTGAAACATGATATATGTTCCTTAATAAAATTAAATGAGGGGAGGAGTGGTGAGAAAGAAAATGTTCATTTAAATAGATGAAAATTGTCTTATATGTGCTATAAAAAAATACCCTGATAAAAGAGACATAAATTAGATAAAAAATAGGAATCATTGAAAAAGAATAATTTTAAATATCTGTTTTTAGCTATCATAATGATAAGTTACTATCATTTCTAAAATAGATAAAAAAATATTTGATTTTATTTCTAACTGATAAGAATTAATGATGAGGATTTTATTTGAAATAATGTTAGTATAGCTGAGGAATTGTTTTAACAAAAAAAAATTTATGCAGATAAAAATAAGTGAAAATTAAAAAATAAAAAATAAATTGAATAGGTAAAACTAATAAAAAAATTATATTAAAATGTTTATAAGAAATAATGAAATTACATTACAATTAAAATCATAAGTAATATTACTTTTATGAAATATACTAATAAGTGTTTTAATACTAAAATACATTTATTAATATTATAATAAATTTATTAATATGAGTTATTGAGGAGCATTATCACGCCATGATAATATTCAAATCATCTACATATCTTTGTACTAACACAAGATAATAGGCAAAGGTTTGTCTTACAATTTAGATTTATTAACTATTGGAAAAAACATCAAGAATACATGAATCTAGTTATTGATTTTTTGGAAATTTATTGAATGTGGAAATAACTATAATTCTTATGATATAAAGCTCACAATTATAAATATTGAGATAATAAATTCCAAAAAACATTTTTTTCAAAATATTAAAGATGATATATTTACGCATGAGAGTTAATCAACTCGACTATATGAAAGAAACAATTTATATTATTTTTGGGAGTCACATTTTTCAGTAGGTGATTTGTAAAATTTAAAACATTAGTCATTACCTTGGGTGAAACATAGAACTCAAAAATATAAGTTCAAAGTAATATGGATGAAAAATGGTTTAAAACACATCCCTCAATAAATCCCATAATAAAGCTTGGAAATCAAGGAAATGGCATTATCATATTCATGATAAAGACACAATTCATTTGGAATGGAATTATCCTTTGGATAATATATTCATATTGTATTGGAGCCATTTTTAGCAAAAATAAATCCTTAATAAATATATTTTTATATATGCAATACCATGAACTATTAATGTGTAAAAGTATAATAATATCATTAGTATTACTAGATCCTTATAAATCAATAATTCTATTTTCAGTCTTAAGAATATAGTTTCCCCAGTCTGAAATGGTACACCAACCATTTATTTCCTGAGTAAGATGATATTAAAACCCATTTGTGTACTAATATTATTAAAACTTCATCCACGATTAATTTATTCCTCATGAAAAAAAAGTTACTAGTAAAATATGATCCCTTTGGTGGAAAATTAATTTCAAATATTCCAGTAAAGAATGATGGATCTAATAAACACAAAAGGAAGAAATATCAGAAAAATTATTTAGAATTTGATTTCATTAACCACTCTCATGGTTGTATCTTTTAACTAAAACTATTTTATCATGGATGAGAATATATAATATTATCACATAACTAAATCATAAATATTTGAATCAAATTATTAATAAATATAGATTGAAGCATATCATTCAATGTTGATGTTATAAATTCTTTTAAAACCCTAAATGGTGATTTCATTATCAATATTTTTAGGAAATATGGGTTCTTTGATATCATGATAATATAGTGGAAATAATATTACAACAATATAAAATATACCATTCTTGTAAATGGTTTCAGTTAAAGTTTGATCCGCAACTCTATAGGGGAATAGTATAGAGAACACCTCTCCACTATTACCTTCGATATTTTAGATGATTAATTAAAAGATACATAATTATGATAGTGTAAGTAGGGAAACTAAAAAACTATTAGATTAAAGATGAATATCATCTCATTCTCAACCTCTTACCAAATATAGGGTTATTTTCATTACAATGGACATAAATGGAATATTATGTTCTTATATTATATTTCTAAACACAATAAAGAGGATTCTTGCTTAATTATAATGAAGGTGAAATAACACACATATTTTGATAAAAGATATTAATTTGATAGGAAATTGTTTATATTGAGTTTCATTGGTATCATCTATGGGATTTTTACCATAATATTCTTGGGTGTTCTATTATTTTTACAGACACAATAGTGGAACATATCAATAATGTGATTGGTTTTATTATGTAGTAAATATGAATCTGGAATGGGAAATCCCTTGCTATGGAATTTTGAATCTCTTGATTATATTTTATCATTATTTTAAAAAATAAATATTATACTATATAAATATCCTATGAATCATCTCAATGTGATTTACAAGAATAAATTGAACATTATTTGATGTGGAAATATTCATTAGAAAAATAAGGTCACTATCCCTAGGAATAAATTATATAATCCTAACCAAGATTTGTTATGAGAATTATGAATCAAGATAAATTTATTGATTCACTAAAAGAAGACATCATGTAGAATATCTTATTTCAAAACATATATTATTTTAATTTTATTCAAATATTATTTTACAAGAGACCCAAATATTGGCCTCTACATTTCTTGGACTCTTTATATGGCCCACATAGTGACATTTTTTTTTGAAATAAAATACATCAATCAATATGGTTTTCTATATTAAATTCTTCTATCTTAATTTTATGTATAAAAACTGGAAAGCGATCCAATTATATAATATGGTTGATAGGATATATACTAGTGTTTATCAATTAACAACCGATATGGAAGTAGAAAGAAATAAAGAAAAAAGTCTATCTATCATTAGAGAGTGGATATAAGGATTTATCATCATGTGATGTGAGGATATGCATATATTGGAGTTAGTGGATATCATGATCCTTACCAATGAACTATATTAATCAATAAAATATAGAAATCCCACTGTAATGTGGAAATGGTTTCAAATCATCTAAAATCCATTGATCAAACCCTCCAAAAACTGAATTTTCTATGGGATTATAAGAAACCCACATATAGAAGGACTAGAGAAATATAAATTCAAGTTTCCCTATCAAGACCCATTGCTCGTGGCCTGTGCCGTGACTACCCCAAGCCCACCTTCCATAGGACAGGGGCTGGCGCCTAGCACCCAAGGCACAATTCCCTAAAACTAGGAAGGAACTTCTTTTATAACTTGTAAACACACACAACTGAGCACAGGATAGAAAAAAATCACTAATTAATGTGGTATAAAAAAAGTGTGCTGAAAGTAAAAGGGTCCTAAAATAAAATCCAAACTATAAAGTATAAGAAACTGAAAGTACAAATGAAGAAAAGAAAATTCATCGTTGTGTAATCCTATGAGGTTCCTACTAGAAGGGTATGTATAAATCGCCTCATCTGCACTCCAGGTCTATCTGTGTTCTCCATGTACAGTCACACCGTATGGTCCACCTCTGAGTACCGTCCGGTCTGGGTGCTCAAAGCCTTAGTCAGCAGTGTCTGTCAACTACATCCATCACAATAAGGTGTGGGCCTAGCCGGTGCAGGGGTGAGTATAACAATACACCGTAGGGTCCACGAGACCCTCAAGTAATCCCAAAAACCAAAAAGGATAAATCAAAAAGTATGAAATCAATAGATAACCCCAATTAGGTATATTCCCATACATATTCCTAGGTTATCATGTAATCCATCTCAATCATGAGAAAAACACAAAAGTAATCGACTCAGCTCAACCAGGATTTTTATTCACATTATCAAAACCTCTGCTACTGGAGAACTCCTCCTATATCGAGTATAGTGGGCCTTCCACAATACCAAGGCACTTCTCACTAACCATGGACTATTGAGGTTCTCCTCTTGTCGAGTACCATGCCTCTGTCGTGTCACACAGAGGCACTGCCCACTGTGGGTCTTCCACCACAACAAGGCACTCCACCTAATAGCTTATAGATGTACTACTCTTGTCGAGTACTGTGGGTCTGCCGCCACAACCAGGCACTCCTTCTCCATGGGTCTGCTTCCACAACCAGGTGCTCCCCACTGGGATATTCGATTCACTCTTTGTCAATCAGCCGGCAGTCGTCAAGTCTTAGCCAGCTACAAAGGCTATGCACTCTGTTCGCTCGCCTCTAAAAGGATCATCTCCACAAGCTACTGGTCTATACTCTATCTATCATTTAGTCCCACCATTGTGTATCTAAATGGTCTGCCATGTCATTGTGGTCTCAAGGCAACATACGGCGCATCAATCAGATGCCCAGATTTTGAGTTATTGGCCTTTTAGTTCCGGGGGCCCAATTGGATTCTTGCACAATCCAACCTGACCGTATCTCATATATAACCCAAATTCTAGTGTGGTATATTCAAAGGGACTACCACGCTCCAAGATTACCAACTCCACTAACGGTTCATCAAAAAGACATCTGGTGCCAAATATATGGCCAAAAGAAAACGAACAGGTCGTAATGGGCCCAGGTTCGGTCTGACCTGGCCCGACCCTACATGGGCCGACCAAGTCCGGCTCGCCTCAGGATGACCTGTTGGGTTTGTCCTGATCTATTGTGTGGGGCATCCCGTTACATTCGGCCTGGCCCACTAGGCCTAGCCTAGAAGGCCGCGAGAGCATGAACCGGTCGCGAGGGCACGGAACAACTGCAAGTGCACTGACCAATCGTGGGGGCATGGACTAGCCATTGTTCGGTGGGAGATAAATTCGTCCCGGAGGTCGTCACTTGGGTGGATCAGCCCGTAGGGCACCGCGAGGTCATGACACGGCCTGGAGTGTAATAAAATGGTTCAGATTATGGCGGCTCGGCCCGGGGCCTGGGAGTTGCGGCCGGGGCCGGGGTGGTGCTGCCGAGGTCGGGAGGGCGCAGTAAGGGGCATGGGAGGTGCAAGAGGCACGGCGGCTAGGATCCGGGGGCGGTGTGGCCGGAGCAGGGTGCAGCTCGGCCTGGCGTGGCGGAGCGTCGCGGGGGTGGCGTAGGATACCATTGTCGCCTTCTTCACCTCGTCTCCATGCCGAAGAATATCATAAATAAGAATGACGGAGGTGGGTCAGGCCATGTTAGTTTGGCCCGCACCCTCCTTGTTTAGGGTGGTAGCCATTGGTTCCTCAAGAACATAAACAAATAATGAGCTTGGAAGATATTTTAAAACAATAATTCCCATAATCCCTAAACAATTTATTCCCCACCCGCAAGGAATGCATCTGTGGATCAACATGATAACAAGTTGATCCATGTTCTTTGTTTTTAAAAGTAATGAAAGGGTGTAATTGTGAGGTGATAATCAAACATCATTAAACCCCTACCTTTTTTCGTTGTTCACTGATGGATTCACGGGGAAGAATATGGTGTTATTGTCGTTTGGCGCTTCAACCGCACACTTCCAATCTTGAGCTCGTTTGTCGGTTCATTGACGACAATGAGGAGGGAGTGTCAGACGTCGAAGACATCCCACATCGGTTTCTTCCATAAGGTGATTCCAAGGAAGTAGTTGAATATGCGCATTGCCAGCGTTCTTCATTAGAAGAACGCATTCTTCATTCTTCATTGGAGAGAGGTTTTCTCTCAAAATATCCTTCCTCCTTTTCCATCGAAAGAAAAGGTATCCAAGAATATTATATTATTAAATATATTATGTTGTTGGCATAAGAATTAAAATTGGGTGAATTAATTAAGTTGGCCCCACTTCATAAATTTCTGAGGTTTGAACAATTAAAAGAGAGGAAGGGTTGACACCATTAAAGGAGGGGTGTAGAGATACTCTCCCTCATTAATGAGGGGAGTTGATAGGTTTTCCACAATTAAAATGGAAGTTTAGTCCTGGGTTGTCCCCACCACCATAACCTATCATGGGAGGATATGGTCGGGTGGTCCCCACACATCAAATGCCACAGGGAGGTTTAGTTCTGGTGCACCCCACCTCCAACTTCCACATGGTGGCTGAAAAAAAATAAAAAAAGTGTAGGTCGTTATATTTTATTTGTTTCCATGAAATACCCAAAAACTATCATTTATTCTCGACCCACTACCATCGAGGTGGATGTATTCTTATGTGAATACCAGTGCTTTGAGATCGACAGTGCCCTCAGATTCTAATTTCGAGTAATAGTACAAAAGTTTTTTAAAGAACCCATTCATACGTTTACTAATCGTACTCAAATAAAACTTCAGAATGTTATTCTGGGCACACTGGGACTCAGAATCAAGCGCCGTCAATTTTTAGGGACTTGTAAAATTCAAATTTATTAAAAAAATTACATGAAAATTCCAGGACATTACATTCTCCCCATCTCAGGGATCTACGTCCCTGTAAGACCCAAATCATACTAAGGGAACACGTGGGGGTACTGAGCACACATTTGAGCCTCCCACTCCCATGTGATCTCCTATAGGTTCTCATGCTTCCCACAAACGTGGACCATAGGAATAGAATGTCCATGAAGGACCTGCTCTTAACGATCCTCAATCACTACTGGAACCTCTGTAAATGTCGCCCCCTCATCGATGCCAAGCACTTCATGGTCAACGATGTGGGTAGGGTCAGACACGTATCTCCTCAGCTAGGATACGTGGAAGACGTCATGCACCCGGTGCAGCTGAGGAGGAATATCTAAGTGGTATGCCACCTCACCAACCCTAATGTGGACCTAAAACGTTCCAATTAATCTCAGAGATAACTTGATGCTTCGGCCAAATCTCCATATAACTCGTTGGGGTTCGACCCGTAGAAAGACGTGGTCGCCATCCTTGACTCTAGAGGTCTCTGTATCCTGTCGGCATACGAAATATGCCTTCTTTGGGGAGTCTTCATCTTCTCCTAGATGATCTCCACCTTCTTTGTGGTATCTTGTACCATCTCTGGTCCCACCATTGTAGACTCCCCTCAGTTATCCCATCATAAAAGTGATCTGCAAGGTCACCTGTAAAACGCCTCAAAAGTTTCCATCCCTATGGTGGAGTGATTTCCATCCCACTTCCACTTTGGGACCTCCAAAGGCTGCCCCAAGCCTTCTAGTACTTGGTGGTCTTCCTTCTCTTGTTAAAAAGTGAGTCATCGAGAGACAAACTCTACAATTGCATTCTTCATTCCTGGAAACCAGTTCTATCATCTAAGACCATGGTACATCTTCGCAACTCCAAGACGTACCGTTAGTGGGGATGTGTGGAACTCCCTCAACACTTTCTCTTGAAGTGACACTGGTACCATGGTACGTCCTCTGAAGATGATGAAATGTTCCCCACCTTCGAAAAATCTATCAGGTGACTGGCTAGTGTATATCTAAGTACGTCGTGTCTCATGGTCAGTGTCACCACATTGCGCCTTCTTGACTCGCTAAAGAAGTGGGGGTGTGGCTATATGAGATAGAAGGTAGGCCGCTCCATCTCTATCTTCAAAGGATATATGTGAAGTAGCCAGCTGCTCTGTCGCCTCGCCTTGCAGCTGTATACCAGATCTCCCACTAAGTTCATTTGAATCAAATTTTCCCTTTTTAGGTGTATAGACTATTTCAAAGTCATATTATTGTAGGAACTCAAGTCAACATTGTAGTCTCAGGTTCAGTTCCTTCTGGGAGAAGATATACTTAAACTCTTGTGATTAGAGTACACAGTAAAATTCTTGCCCATCAGATAGTGTCGCCACATATTGAAGGTGAAGACCACTGCCTCTTACTCTAGTTCAGGGGTAGTGTAGTTATGCTCAAGCTTATCAGCTAAAAAAACCATAAGAGATCACAGATCGCTCCTACATTTGGACACATCCGAGTCTGGTCCATGATGTATCGTAGTAGACTACATACCCTATGCATTACTCATGAAGACTCCATGTAAAGGAACTAGTCAGCCTCTACCTCAACTTCTAAAATCTCTACTAGCATCTCTCTGACCACAAAAAGGGTTTCCCCTTCTTTGTTAAGGCTGGTAGTGGTGCTACAACATTAGAGAAATCTGGAAGAAATCTTCAGTAGTATCCGGCGAAACCCAGGAAACTCTATACATCTGTCATGCTCCTGGGTGGCTCCCAATCAAGTACTGGCTCAAACTTCACTAGATCTATGGCCACTCTAGCATCAGAGATGAAATTTACTATAAAATTAACCTCTCTGATATAGAACTAGCACTTTGAGAGCTTACCGTAAAGCTGGTGTTCTTGGAGTGTGTCCAGTACTACCCAAAAATGATATTCATGATCCTCCTTAGTAGTAGAGTAGATACATAGGCCGTTGATATAGACTACGAAAATGAAATTGATGTGTGAGAGGAAAATATTTTTCATGAATACCATTAACACTACTAGAGTAGGTTACGCCGAAAGGCTTAACCGAGAACTCATAGTGGCCATAGAGACATCTGTAGGCTGTCTTCTACACATCCTCATCTTCAAATCTGAGTTGGTGATAACCTGATCTGAGGTTTATCTTAGAGAACCATCATTCTCCCTTCATCTAATCAAAGAGGATGTCAATCCACGAGAGTGGGTACTTGTTCTTCACCGTCACCTGGTTCAGGTGCCGATAGTCAACGCAAACCCTCAAGCTCCCTTCTAGATTCTTGGCAAACAGAATCAGGGCTGCCTAGGGAGAAACACTGGGCCGGATGAATCCCATCTCCTACAAGTCCTCTAGCTGTACATGTAACTCAAGAAGCTCCGTAGGAGCCATCTGATATGCTGGTGTAGATATTGGTGTCGTCTGGGGCAAAAATTCAATGTAAAATTCCACCTCTCTGTGAGGAGGTAGACTTGGGACATCATCATAGAAAACATCTGTGTAATGTTCCACCACTGCAAGATAGCTCGAACTCTTCTAATAATCTACTTTGAGTGTAAGGGAATCCAACTGATCATTGATCAGCTGAACACTCCTCTGAGCAAGTCCATCATGCACTGCAATGTCTCCCTTATCACCAGTGAAGGTAAACCTGGTCCCATGTGTGTTGACTCACCGCATATTGAGCCTAATATAGTCAATATGATAATGGAAAGTAGTTAACCAGTCCATACCAAATATGACATTGTATGGCCTCAATGCCACTACTAAGAGATCCCAGCCGAAGCTCTCACCTCCTATATTATGCTCACACTGTCGGCACTAGTGTGTAATCATCGAATCTACTCTCATATGAATCTCTAGCCGTAATGATCGAGCAAACAGCTCTATTGGAATCCTTGATCTCCGAATTAAGGAAGTGGAAATCAATGAGTGGCGGGAACCTATGTCTACAAGTACTACAGCTGTGGTGGAGTAGACACAGATCGTACCTCTAATTATTTTTGGAGCGCCATAATCATATACCTCAACTGCCTGGAGCTGAGCTCTTCACTATCCACCTACACACTACGGTCAGGGAGGACCTCCATGTGGTGGCAGTGATAATACGTAGAATCATCACCCACCACCAGTTGCACGGCTAGCTCCCCTGCCATGTCCACCTACTCCATGTGGACCGCCTCGATCGAATCTTTATCTCTGTCGGGGCGGTACTTCAACTGTCTGCTGATCATCCAAATGGTGGGTCTGACATTCACAAGCCATGTGATCATACCTGCCGCATGAGAAACACTACCCAATCCTGGCATGTATGTCTCTGCTCTGGGTGCCCCGCACAACCGATCCTAAGTCATCCGGTCATCCACCTATAGGTCTGGTCCTCTTGGACCTCTGCGACATCTGTCTGCTACCAGCTGCAATAGACTCTAATATATGTCGACTGGTGGTGGATCTTTCTACTAATGACTTCTCAGCAAGGAAAATATCTACAAGGAGGCCTCTCTCGAGCACCCACGCCTACATCAGGATGCTGAGTGAGATCATCAGAGCGTTGATATCCCCTCTGAGCCCCTGCTTGAAATTATGGGACCTAAAGAATTGGTACTGCACCATATCAGTGGAGTAGTTTGACATTTCATTGAACCTCACTGATTACTAAACTACAGTCGTGCTTCCCTACTAAATATGTAGTAGATCATGTATGCACACTGCATGGAGAGTCGATGGAAGAAAACTCAGCCTGAAACAGGCTCTCGAAGTCTGCACAGAGTAGCATCATCTTATCATGAACCAAGAGCATCGCGCTCCACCATCATCTTTTTGCTGCCTATAGAGGGCTGGCAACAAGAATCCCCCTGAAATAGGTCGGTGTCCTAATTGTTGAAAAACTCTCACCACAGCCTTCATCTGATCCTCAGCCACATGTGGGTCTGTCTCTCACCGGAAACTAGGTGGCCACTAGTGCTGGAACTCGTGAAACGCGCTCAAGCAGCGTGCATCATCTACTGTTGGGGCTAGTGGCATTGGTGACCCAACAGGGAGTGGTACCACTGGTGCCTCCACTGGAAAAGGGCCATGCAACGTGGCCTCGTCGCTCGGTGGGATATCTCTACATACAAATCTCGAGAGTCTAGCTGGTCGTGTGTATGGAGTAATACTGAAAGAAACAGATATGACATGGTTAAAATATTATAACTGGTGAGATGACCTGGTTGATATGACTTATTGAAAACTTTTGAAGACACGGATGCAATCATTGTTTCCATGCATTGTGTCGTAAATCATAATTCAGGGTCCTAGTGTATGGATGGGTCGGCCGCCACACCAACACTGGACTTCCTGAATTGAGAACCACACCCACTACTCTTAACACTAATGATTCCTGGAAAATAATGATCAATGACCAATGTTATGTGGTAGAACCTACTCCTTTGATACCAATTTTTCCCAACCCCGTCCCCCGGTTCTCGTGTCGTGACTACCCCAAGCCCGCCTTCCACAGGCCAGGGGCTGGCGACTAGCACCAAAGGCGTAATTACCTAAAACTCGGAAGGTATTGACTTTATAACGTGTAAAAAAACATAATAGAGAAAAAGTTGGAAACAAAACACTAAGTAAAACTGTATATAAAAATGTGCTGAATGTATAAAGGGCTGGAAATACAAGCCCAATTGTAAAGTACAAGAAACTCAATGTACAACTGAACAAAAGAAAAACTATTGTTGGGTAGTACTCTGAGGTTCCTACCTAAAGGGTAGGTATATATCACCACCTCATCAATCTAGGTATGTCCCTCTCCTCCATGTACAGTCACACAGTAATGTCCACCTCTGGGTACCATCCTGTCCTGGTGATCTCAGCAATAGTAAGTGATGTCTGTGGTCTGCATCCAATACAACTAGGTGTAGGAATATCTCTTGCATGGGTGAGTATAATGATACTCAGTAGGGACCCCAATACCCTCAAGGTCTCACAAAAACCAACGAGGATAAAACAAAAAAGTGTGAAATCAATAGATAACCCCACTTAGGTATATGCCCATTCATTTTACTAAGTTATCATGTAATCCATCTCAATCCTGATGAAATCAAAAACGTTACTGACACAGCTCAAGTAGGATTTTTATTCACATTATCGAAACCTCAGCTGCTAGATAACTCCTCCTCTATCGAGTCTGGTGGTCCTTCCATGACACTAAGGCGCTTCTCACTAACCTTAGAATATTGAGGTACTCATCCTGTCGAGTACCCTGGGTCTGCCACGTCATAGGGAGGCACTCCCCACCGTGGGTCTGCCGCCACAACCAGGTGCTCCCCCTAATAGCCTACAGAGGTACTCCTCCTGTCGAGTACCACGGGTCTACTGCCACAACTAGTCGCTCCTCCACCATGGGTCTACTACCACAACCAGGTGCACCCCATTGGGCTAGTTGAGTCACTCTGAGTCAATCGGTCAATAATCATTAAGTCTCAGCAAGCTACAAGGTCTCTGCACTCTGTCCACACGTCTTTGGAATGATTTGCACCACGAGCTACTAGTCAATAATCCAATTGTCACAAAGTCCCACAAAAAGGAATATCAAAGTTCTGCCACATCATAGAGGTCTCAATGCAATAGGTGGCACATCAATCAGACGATCGGACTGTGAGTTTTTAACCTTTTAGTCTAGGGGGACTAGTTAGATTTCAGCATGATCCAACCTAACCATATCTTATATATACCACAAACTCTATTAGGGTATATTCAAGGGGACTACCATGCTCCAAGATTACTAGTGTCGATGACTGTTTATCAAATAGTTGTCTGGTGCCAATGATATGGCCAAAATTATGTGAACACGTCGTAATGGGCCTAAGTCTAGTCCGACCTTGCCCGACCCAACATAGGCCAACCCGTTCCGGGTTGCCCCATCCTAACTCATTGGGTCTGGCCCGGTCCGTTATTTGGGCTAGCCCGTTAGGTTCATCCTGGCCCGCTTGTCCCAGCCCAGTGGGCCGCGAGAGTGCAAACTGGAAGCAGTTTGGCGGGAGGGCATTTCGACCGAGTGGGCACCGGGTGGGCGGCTCGGCTCAGAGGGCACTGTGAGGGCATAGATCAGCCTAGGGGGCGCTGTAATGGGTCGTCTTGGGGTGGTTCACCTGAGGCTGGGGGTACGCAACTGGGGCCTGTAGGGTGCTGCGAGGGGCGCGGGAGGCACCAGAGTTGTGGCGACTGAGAGTTGGGGTGCGGGGCGGCCAGAGTGTGGCGCGGTTCGGCCTGGGATGGAGGAGCATTGTGGGGGAGGAACAGTCTTCCTTCTTTGCCTTCATCACCTCATTGCCATGCCAAAGAAAATCACAAAAACAATGACGTATTGGGGTCGGGCCATGTTATTTTTTCCCACACCCTCTGCATTTAGGGTGCTCGCAAATGGTTCATCAAGAACATAAACAAAGAACTAGAATGTAATTTATTTTTAAACATAAATTCCCATAATCCCTCAACAATTTTTTCCCAACCCGCAAGGAAAACATTCGCGGATCATCTAGATAACAAGTTGATTCACTTTCATTGTTTTGAGACGGAATGAAAGGGTGAACATGTGACGTGATGCTCAAACAGCATTAATCCCCCACCTTTGTTCATTGTTTGCTGAAGGAGTCCTGGGGAAAAAGATATAGTTTTCGTAGTTTGTCGCATCCACCGCACAAATACAATCCTGGGATCGTGCATCAGTTTTTTGATGATGATGAGGAGGGAGGTTTGGTCATCGAAGACATCCCACATCAGTTGCATCCACAAGGTTATTCCGATGAAGAAGTCAAAGATGTTTGATTTTGGAATTCTTGGTGGGAAGAATGTGTTCTTCGTTCTTCGTTGGTCATTTATTTTCTCTCAAAACCTCCTTCATCCTTTTCCAACAAAAGAAAAGTTTTCAAAGAATAATATATTTCAAAATCAATTAAGACGTTGGCATAAGAATTCAAATTGGGTGAATTAATTTAGTTGGATACACTTAATTAATTCCGGAGGTTGGTGTAATTAAAAGAGAAGAAGGGTTGACACCTTTAAAAGAAGGGGGGGAGAGACTCTACCTCATTAATGAGTAGAGTTGATAGGTTTTACATAATTAAAATGGGGGTTTAGTCCCGTGTTTTCCCCACCACCGTAAAATCTTGTAGGATGTTTGGTTTGGGTGGGACCCACCACCATAATCTCTCATGGGATGTCATGGTCATGTGGTACCCACACTTTAACTCCCACAAGAAGGCTTAGTTTTGGTGGACCCCACATCCAACTTCCACATGATGGCTTAAATAAAATACAAAAATTGTAGTTCATTTTATATTATTATTTTCCTTGAAATCCCCAAAAACTATTTTTTATTCATGACCCACTGTTGTCGAGGTGATAGTCTCTTTAAGAGAATACTGGTGTTGTGAGATCAATGATGCCCTCAGATTTCAATTCATAGAACTGGTTCAAAAGTTATAAAAAACCTTATCATATATTTTCTGAACATACCCGAAGAGAATGTCTGAAATTGATTCTGGGCTCACCGGGCCTCGGAATCACGTGCCATCAATTTTTGCGGACTCGTAAAATTACCATTTATTTTTTAAAAAAATAAAATGGTAATTTCAAGTCTTTACATTACCCTATATAAATTTATGAATTTCCATATTAATGATGATTAACAACAGTGGATTCACTATCCCTTCTAATAGACCCATTTGAAGTCCACTATTGACATGTCTGTGATCCCACTTTTTGAAAATGGAAACCGAGAAAATCATCTCACAACTTCTGAAAATAAATGACTCTCAAAATAGATTTCAAATCATCATTTCATGTAAGTTTCATAAATTAAATATATCTCCTAGAATATTTGATTAAAAAAAATTTTATTCGCATCTTCTCCTCGATTAGTTAATAACAAAAGTAGATCATAGTCATAGTTCTGTTTTTATAGAATCCACATCTTTAGAAATGAGGGATCAAGATTTCAATCCTCATTATATCCAAGGGATTTGGATCCATAAACAACATCAAATTATCAAAATGAACTGTCATCATAATCTATAAATTTTCGTTTCGTGATTTCATTAGTTGTAATATTGGAAGAGAATCAAATGTGAATATTAGAAATGATTGTTGTGGGGATATATTTCAGGATTATAGGTGAATAAATATGGGACTACACTTTTAATATATTTTATATACTCTTTACATTGAATTTTTAATAAATTAATTGAATTTTATTGCGATTATTATGATGAATAATGAATAGAGGAAAATATGGATTGAATTTCACTCAATAATAAATATTTATATCTTCATGAATTAATAGACTCATCTCTATTGGTAGTTTCATAAATAATGGGTTACATGTTTTCATAAACCCCATGGAATTAGTTTGAATATTTCTCATGCATTTATTAGGGATAAATAATTATAAAATGGTGTCAACAATTAAAGGAAGAAAAGTACTTCATTATTTTGGGATAGATAGTGTGCCACGAGATTTTTATGGTCGTATGAAATGAAATATTTTTAAAATTCCATCATTCATAATCTTGTGGAATTTTAATTTAAAATACTGCGACTATGCAGTTAGTTTCATGAAAAAATTGAATAAAAATAAATTTATTAATTGTAATATTACGTATAATTTGTTTTATATATATAATTCACGAAAAATGTAAAAAATTAAAAAGTAGAAAATTATGAATTTTATATTTAAATATATTTTAAATTGATAACATATATATATTAATTTCTCTATATATATATTATTCCTGATATTTAGAAAATTTAAATAATAATAACGGTTAAATAATTTAATTACAAATCAAAATATCAAAATTATTATAAATGAATTAATATTATTTAAAATGATTCCTTAACAAATTTATAAATATTTATATCATCTACATAATATTTTAACAATAAATTATTAATTATAAAATTTTGAAATTTTCAGTATACATATAAATATTTATATTAAAAATAGAAAATATTTAGATAAGTTATTAATAATTATTTATATTGATGTATACATTTCATCGATTGTGTATAAAAATATATTTGGTTATTAAAAACATTTTCTTTTTTTATTTTTGGTTAAATAAATTATTTTATATAAAAATATATGTGTTTTCTGTGTGTGTTTGATGTACAGTTAAATGTTGAAATACTTGTGTTATCCAACATTATACTTAGACATACACAAAAATATACACACACACATAAACATATATATATAGACATGCGCAAGCATATGTATATTTATACACATATAAAGACATATATAGACACATATACACATACACAAAAATACATTATAAAAAAACATACACATACAAACATAAAAGCATCACAACATTAAAAAGGATTTTATTGAGGCCAAAAGTGATCATTAATTCCAAATATTTTCCACACTGTTTCCACAAAATGGTAGTTAATATTGTGCATAGGATCTAAAATTTGGAGGTTTCTAATAGTTATAATATTATATAAATCAATCAATTAAAAATACATAAATTTCAAAACAAACACAAAAATATTTTGTAAATTCATTTTATTCTAATATAAAATAAAAAATAATAATATAAGCACATATATTTTGGATCTTTTATATTAATATTATCGTTAATATATTGTGTCAGGAAGAACACCAAACTGATGCACCACTCAATTAAATTGTAGAATAACACATTATAAATATATAAATAATATAATAATATGAAAATTAAATGAAAATAAACAATTAATGTAGTTGTATTTTATTATTTTACTTTGACTAATTTTTTATGATAATGAATTATTTTCAGAGAACAATTTTAAAAATGGAAATTATATTTTAAATTAATAAATATAAATCTGATCATACTTAAAAGAATCTATAAATGGTAATCTTTATTTATAATCAAATTTATCAATATATAGTTATTTCAGAATATTATATGAATTAAGATTAAAAACATTGTTTTTTTAAAAATCACATTTTTAAGAAAAATATATTTTCTTAATATATCAAATTTTATTAAAAAGATAATTTATATTTTTTTAAATATTATTTTCATAAAAATAAATTCATTAATAGTTTACGATAATGAATTATTTTTCAATGAATAATAATTTTCAAAATGTCATGATTTTTTGAAAAAATTATTCATTATTAAATTATGACACTGAAATATTTAAAAATTATTTAATAAATATTTTAAACATACATTTATTTGGTTATAAATGTCAAATATTAATAAGAACTCTAAATTAATTTCTGTACATTTTCTATGAAAATAGTTATCCAACGCATTATATCATTACATTTTATAGAAATAGATCATAAAATTATAAATTTATTTATGGAGAATCGAGGAAAAATTAGGATACGTGTTGTATATATTAAATAATAATTTTATACTATTAATTTTATTAATAATATAATTGAAATGATTGATATTGAATTACTAGTATCAAGTGTTTAAATCTATAATCAATAGTGGCTCAAATTTTTTCTAATTAACATGAACATTAAAAATTATAAAAATATCACATTTTTTTATGACATAAAACATGTATTACATGAAATCCATCCCATACATATTATATATTTTTCCCCATTTACTTTTTACCCATAATTAACAATATTTTTCACGTAAAAGACCCTCAACATCTCTTATACAAGGTGGATCACTTCCACCTATTTAATATTGAACAATTTTTATGGAATATCCTTGATAACCATTCTAACAATTCTCTATTTGATGTCCATTAGATTCTATAATAAACCTAGTATCTATAAAATTATATTACATCCTCAAATTTAAGGAATTTATAAATATGAAGTTCAAGGTCTCAAGGAGGATAACATATATTTATTAAAATATCTTTTATATAAATTGTGATATAAATCAACCCCAAACATAGTATTCGAATATATTTATAATAATTATTGTTTAATTTTTTCCAAATATTAATTATATATATAATATTTATTCTCTTATGTCTACTAAGAAAAACAAGAATCGCTATTAGTGTTTCTATACGGATTTCCACCTAAATAAAGAGAATATTTCATTTTTCATTGACCACATTCATGTATGGTTAAAAATGATATTTTTTATGATAATATTATATTTATGACATTTTAATTTTTATTAAATAATAATATATTATACTTTCTACTTTTATTTAAATCTTTGATAATAGTATTGTTGCTCCGGTGTACGTGTGGACTACCATCTCTATGAGACGATATTTCTCTATCTTTTTCAATATTTAATGACATGATGGGACATTAAATTTTATTTCATAAATAAAATGGGTTATTTAATAATCAATTAACATTATGTACAAATAATACTTTATATTTCATAAATAATATTACTAATAAAAGATAATAACAAATTTAACATCAAAAAATTCATATTAAAGTAGCTTATCTAAATTGAATCAATTCATAGAGAAAATAATTAGATATATAAATTATTTTTTAAATTATTATTAAAATAAATAATCATATAGAATTGTGGAGAATTTGAAAAAAATTGACTCATCCTTTGACAATGATCTACAAACTGAAATTATTAAAAAAAACATTACCTGAACATCCCTGAGTTACCAATGTATGTGTATACATTTGGGACCCGAAAAAACATAACTTTTTCTTGTTACTTTTTACTAGAATTTATTTTATTTCAATCAAAATGATTATTTTGGTCTCTATTTTTAAATAATTTGGAGAAATTATTACATTTTAAAAACATATATTACAAGTCGATACTTATACTCAGTGTCCATTTTTTCACTATAACATCCCTTAAAAAACAAGATTTTTTTCTTGTCACTGATACAATACTTTTATAATGAATATTTATTTTTACTTAACTATCTTTATTCCCTTTGAAATACATTTTCAAACATGGGATGTTCATAAAAGCATTGTTAGGGTAATAAATTAATGAAGTAAACTATAAGTGAATTAATAATTTAAACTCATGAAATCATTTCCAAAAAACCATACTTTTCACCCATAAAAAAGATACTCTACAGCTTTCCTCATGAAATCAATAGATTCCTATAAAACAACATATAAGTAATATCATCATACATGCAATTGTTTGTATCCATACCTTTATAAAATAGTTTTATTCATGGAATCATTGTCTGTAACCTTTATAGATATATTTGGAATACCCAGTGAACTATATTCACTTAATATCAAAAGAGAAACCTAGATCATTAACTCTATCTCATTAACCAATTAATTTTTGAGCTACCATGGGTTCACCTACCCTCTTAATATGAAGTAACCACCCATATTCATAAAAAAAATATAAATGACCTGAACATATTCATAACACATAATCCAATATTAAATGAAAAATAATATTTCCTCTTTGAAACCACATTTAATTTTCAAAAACTCTCGCACTCATAAAAAAACATTATTTAAAAGTAAAATGTTAAACATTTATTGGAAAAATAAAAAAATTAATGATATAATAAATTGATATATTTTTTTCATGGTACATATGTAATAAAACATTCCTTTTAGATTTTGTAAAAATAGTTTAAAGAGTAACATTAAAATAAGTTTTCAAAGGAAATCATTATACCTTGAGTCTGACACGTCATGTACAATATATATTTCCGGAATAATAATTTTTTCAGTTATTTTATTATTTTAGAATAGTTTTTATTTTTATTATTCCTTTATTTTAAATAGTATCTTGTTATGACATTTACATAATTATTTATGTTCACATCTGGTGTTTCATCGATATTCGGTACTAGAGTCAACATTGTCATTGAAATGGTGTCAATAGTCAAAATAGTCATAATTAAATCATATCAAGAATATTATTCATGTCATAATGATTAATATTAAATATAATATACACTTTAAAATCCATTAAATAAATATGGATTTTCAAAATGAATATCTTTATAATCATAGAGTTGGAATTTCGTATGTACGCATGAGTAATGTTTCCATTTTTAATTAATCATTATGGAAAATATGTAAGTATAATATTATAATTAAATAATGATAATAATATCATTTTAATCATATATATACTTATATATATCATCAATTTTATGTGGTTCTCAAAAATGAATCGCATTGCATAATAGAGGTGATATTTCAGAAGTGCAGCTGAATGAGGTTATAATTTTTATGTGTATTGAAAGTAAGATTTTAATTTATATATTATTAACATATAATGGTAAATATTTCATGAATATCATATATAAATTTTTTCCCATAAATATATTGAGTCATAGTAGATGGTAACAAGAAATGATTTATATGAGTTTGTGGAGGGGATAGTTCACACGTACAGACGAACGATTAATTATATTCCAATCATAGGGAAGTGGTGATTGTTTTAGATCATGATAATAAAATTATATCATCTATTTAAATCGATTATACATATGTTATATATCTTCATGGTTATAAAATATTTTAAGAACATGGATGAATAAAAAATAGGAATACTTGACAAAAAATCATACATTTCATCAAAATGATAACCTTTGATTAAAACATTAACACTTATAAAGAGGGATTTATGACAAATATAGGGGTTTTATAATGTATTTAGGTATTATAGGAATGAATATGGGTTGGTATTTTCTTAAAAAGAAAATTATGTGTGATGAAAACAAAAGAATTTGTTCCCCTTTATAAGAAGGATGTGAGGCACTCTAATAATTCTTCATAATATTTAATTAATATAAATTAAATTTCTAAAAAAAATTGTTCAAAAGTGATTTATTTTGAATCTTGGAAGATTATGGTTATATATAAGATCATCCAATGAAAATTTCACTTGATTTGATTTTTTTAATCCTTATCGTTTTGTTTTCAACATTGTTTACTATTAGTGTTTTATCTAGTAATTTACACTCTAATGGATAATGTAATTACCAAAACATGCAAAGGGACCAATATAATAGTAATTTATAAAATCATATGAAAAATCAAAATATTTTTCTGAATCATGAGTTTTTTTTTAAATCTTATATAATTTAATTAAATAATTTTTATTTTAAAATATGATTAGAGACAATTTTGACAGTATTCATTTATTGACATTTTAATAATATCATAACAAGATGATTCCTTAAAAAACAATAATAAATAATCCCTAAATATTAAATGGAATCCATAAAAATTTTGTATAGACTCAGTTATACAAAATTATATATATTTCAAAATTATTCATATCATTTATTTTATTCATTCATTATTTAAGAAAATACCAAATCATCATTACTTAATTGTTTAATTTAATTATTTATTAACATAAAATTGAAAATAAATTTATATGATTTAGGTAAAATTTATATATTTATAAATAATATTTCTAGTCGATGAGATTTCATGTATAAACTCATATTAAAAATACTATACCTATTAAAAAAATGGAGTGACAAAATTATTCTTCTCATTGAATATAACATTATAACATTATTTCACACAAACAAGTTTCTTACAAAGGTTATGACTTATAGAAAAGGAATTTTTTGGTTGAAACTCATTCATCCAATGAAATTAGAATATGTTCTATGGTTATTTTATATTATTTTTAATATTTCTTACACTTTTTTACCCAATTAACATTTAACTATGGAAAATAAAATATTAAATATACTATTCACCATAAATTAAGTTGATCTATTTGATGAAAAAATTCCTACTAATTAAATTCCTGGATTTAAATTTTTGTTAATTGTTTTCACAAAATTAGATAAATCATTATTTAATGCTAACCCCATATACATGGTGAGAAAACGGGAAAAATTAAAAATGTTCAAAAATTAAATAAGTTTTTTATAACCAATTTCAGTTTCAAATTGACGTAAATGTCATAATTTATATTAATTAATCTATACATGATATAATTAAATTTCAATACCATATTAAATCATAATTTATCTATATAAAACATAGATTTAAATGTACTCTTGAACTATAATACATTATTTTTAACTATTCATTAAAACATAAATATTATTAGAAAAATACCAAAAAATTATCCAAGGTAAATTATGATGTCCCGCTTCCAAATAATAAGTTTATGTTTTTTAAATATAATTTATGAAATTTGATGAAATTTGATATAAAAATTTTAAGCAATTAGAAGGAAGTAAAAATTCCATTTTTGTAAAAACATATTTTATTGGAAAATTTGATTCATTTTAATATAATGTCAAAAAAACAAATAAAATAAATTTTAGACCATAGAATAAATTGTATATATATATATCATTTATAATATAAAATGTTGGATTTTATTATTATAATTAAACATACTTGTTTATAATTTAGTAGTTTAAAAAAACCATTTATATTAAGAAGTGTTTTACATTCACTTATAATTAATATAGAACCGAAGAATAAATTTTAAATACATGTGTAAACTATATTTTTTTAATATTGATCATTCCATCTAGTCTAACATAATTGGTGGTAAAATTTAAATATTAATCAGTTGTTAGATTAAATTATGTGTGGCTCATTATGTAGGTTATTGAACATAGTGTTTCCTTTTTAAAAACTATGCATATTAAATCCCCCTTTAGAATTTCATATTTAAAATTTAATGTTAGGGTCTGTAACTAATCTATATCTTATCAAAATTAAATTATTCCAGTCCCATTATGGAAAATAATTTCTAGAACTACCACATGAAAAAAAATAAATAGAAGTACAAATATCGCATGAGAAAAAAACTACTAGAGTTACACATAAAAAAACATGGATATGGAAGAGATAACTAAACATCCTGTTCTCAAGGAGATTTAAAAAATTCATTTTTTATAGGAAGATAACAATCACAAAATCATAAATTTGTGATGGGTTTCGGGTCTTTGAATTTATAGTAGAAAATTTAAATAACATTTTTGATTTAAGGTACTTTTTCTAGAGTTTTGGAATTATATTACTACCTAGACTAATATGACATGGAATTATTATTGCATCAAAAGTATATTTTTATACCGACATAAATTTCCACACAAAACTCATCTTTTTATCCAAAAAACTAGAATTATAAATGAAATATTATTCATGAAGCACTAGAATCAACTTCTTTAGAATCACATAATCTAAAAAATAATAACTACAGATTTATAATTTCTATAGAAACTATCCAATAACAAAATAGTTAGTACAATAGAATATAATAATGAAAAATAATAAACCATATATGGAGAAAACATTAGTTCAATCTCCAAAATTCAGTAGTAATACCAAAAGTTCTACATATGTCATTTAATAAATATTAAACCTAAAAATATTATTAACTAAAATTGAAACCCAAAGTTTAAAAAAAATTGTGAATATATTATTCCAAGATCAATTTTAAAATTTGTTTCCAAAAAAACTGTTACCCTTTAATTCTTATATGAAAAAGCTTTTTCCCAAATAAAAAATTCTCTAATATAGGTTAATCATCTCCTTAAAAAACAAGAATCACCATAATGTAACAACACGATCCTATATAATTATAAAATATAATTCTACCATTACATATAAAATAAAATCCCATAGTATTCTACTTAACAAAGACATATATGGTTCCCAAAATAGTAAATTTATTCTAAAATAAAAATCTTTAAATAATACTTAAATCATTTTCTCAATATTATATTTATATTTTTTAAAATTTTCATATTCATATTACATCAACTCATTTAACTAAAAACAAAAATTCATATTGGCATGGGGAATCATGTAGGCCAGATGTAGGTGATGCGCCCTTGTCACCCTTCAATTGTGGGTTCAGTTCTCGCGACCCTACAGAAAGTGACGAGTTCTCAACGATCCAATGGGTTTTCATTTTTATAAAACTATAAATATATTATAAAATTATGTAAATATTTTAAAGCCAACAAAAATAACTCTTAGTAACATATAAAATTATTATATCCAAATGCACCATTATTAACCTTAAAATTTAATAACATTAATCAATAAAAAGGTTTCTAAGATAATAAAATTAAGAAAAACCCAAAAATATTAAACCCATGATGATGTCCAAATATATTAAGAATTTATAATATTCCCAAATTTTTTCTAAACCCTTCCCTGGTACAAACATTATGGACTCTAACATAAACATACATTATTATAGTTACGTTTTACTATAATTATTTTTATTCATTCCCAGTGATCTCTTATATCTGGTGATTTAGAGAAATAGGAAAAAAATATTACATAGTAACCCATATAATACAAATGTGTATATATGATAATTAAAGATTTTTTCACAAAGGTAATCGATTTTAATAAACATGGATTCATTACTTTCCACATCATGAATGAATATATCATGATAGAAACATTGTCCTGACCTATATTTACGCCCTGTGAAAAACAATTTAAAATCTAGGATGATCCCAACGTATTATTAAGGGACATAAAATATGTAATGAAACCATTAGTATATGAATAATTAAAACTCATTAATGAAATATTGAAAAATCATACTTTTCACCAATAAAATATAAACTCTTTTGCTTACCACATTAAATCATAAGATTCCTAAAAAACAACACATAATCCTAAATTGTAAATGTATATTGTTGAAACCATATCATTCATACATTATAGGATTGATATATACTTTAGTACGAACATTCATTATAACATTTGGAATACCAATCACAATATAATCCCTTATTCTCTTATGACAAACCCAAGAATTTAAATCCATCTTATTACCAAATTAATTGGAGATATATAAAGGGCTCACCCACCAAATGTTTATCATGGAAGCACCCATTATCACTATCAATTATGTATAACCATAACATAATCATAAAACATAAATAAATAAAAAATAAAAAAACATTTCCTCTTTAAAAATACATTTCATTTTGGCAAAGTCTCATACTCATAATGGAAATTAATTAATTGAAAAAAAATAAACATCTAAATGAAACATAAAATAATTAAATAGAAAAAAATATAAATAATTTCCATTAATTATTCATACTTAAAAAACATTCCTTTTGAATTTTATAAAAATAACTAAAAGAGTAACTTATAAAGTGGGTTTTAAAAGAAATTCCCTTATCCTAAGTTCGAATCATTATATAAATTAATATAGTACATAATAATAAACATTGGTTATTTATTTAATTATTTTATAAACATTTAATGTTTATTATCCCTTTTATATGAATTTTTATAATATTTTTATAATTACTTAATTATTTATGTTCACATCGTGTGTTTTGTCAATATTTGGTACTCGAGTAAAAAATTACTTCAAAATGGAATTAATTTTCAAAATGATAATAATTCAATCATATCTAGAATAATATTCAGACATAATAAGAAATTTGATATAACAATTATACTTTCAAAACCATTCATTAAATATGTATATGAAAAATTAACAATGTTATATTCTTGTGGATGTTAAGGCATAGGTACACAAGAGTAAGGATTCCATTGTTCAATTATCATTATGGAATATATATATAAGTAATATATTTTCATTATAGAATTATTATTATATCATAATAATAATTTAGATAATATAATAAATATTATCCATCGAATGTGGTGCTAAAATATGATTCTCTTCGCTTCGGGGATGAGATAGTTGGAATGTTTGCACGAACGACTTTATCATGTTCATTTTCCTGGAAACTAGGAAATTAATACATATATTATTAATATATTTTGATAAATATATCTCTAATATCATATATAAACATAAATTCCAAAATTATATCGCATTTTGTGAAATGGTAATGTAAAATGAGTTTTATCAGTTAATGGAGGTGATAGTTCACACATGCGTGCAAACAATTAATTATTTAATCATTTGATGAAAGTGGTTATAGATTTAGGTAATTATATTATCAGAATAAAATATATGTATAAAGATAATAATTTATTGAATATATCATCATGTTTGAAGAAGTTTTAAAGGATTCTGTTGAAGAAATAAAACAGAAATACTTGACTAAAAAATCATGACATTCATTTGGATGATACCATGTGATATAAACATTAACACCTATAAAGAGATTATTATGACTAAACTAAGGGATATTTAATTATTTAATGGATTATAATAAGTAATATGGCTAGATATATTATGAACCAAAAGGTTTTTGATGAGTAAATAATATATAATAATGGGATCCCTTTTATTGGAATGAGGATGGAAAATCATGGAATTCATAATAATATTAAATTAGTATAAATTTATTTTTGAATTATAATAAGTAAGAAGAGATTTACTTCTAATACCAGATGATTATGGTTCCAAATCCAAATCATACAATTAAATTTAGAGAAGTTCTGAATATTTTTTAATCTTTATCTTTTTTAACCCTTTTGAATTCTTACTATTTTATCAATTATTTTACACTCTCAGGATTAATGTAATTACGATAAAATTACCAAAGACCAATAAAAGAGTCAATTATTGCATTATATTACTTTGAAAAACTTTTTTCCGAAATAATTGTTTTTTAGAAATTTTTTATCATTTAGTAAAATATTTTATATTTTAAAATACCATTATTTTCAATTTTAACACTATTTCAATTATTGAATTTTTAAATATATCAACACATCTTTATTCCTTCTAAATGAATTATTAAACATCCATATCATGTAATATTCATACATAAATTTTCTGGATGGTATCAATTAATTCAAATTATATTTGTTTTATTATTAATAATATCATTTATTTAATTAGTTCATTTTGTAAGAAATTAATGCATCATCATTATGTCACCATTTAATATAATTATTTATTTATGAAATGTTATTTTTTTATTATCAAAATTTAGTTAATTTTTTTATATTTTTGAATAATATTTCTTTTCAAATATATCCCATCTATATCCTCATATTAAAAATACTTTACATGTTAAAAATTAGTGTTTGACAAAAATTTTCTTTTCTTAGAATATAATCTTATAAATGTCTGTCTCACATCCATTTGGTAAACAAGTTGTAACATCTAAAATACTATATAATTGGATTCCAAACACTCAAAAAATTTAATGAGGAAAAATTTTACGTTGATTTAATATTCATTATAATATTATTTTTACCCGTATTTACAAGAATTACCCTTAACCATGGTAAATTAAATATTATAGTTCCTATTTACCAAAATTTAAGTTGATACTATTGGATGAAACATTTCATAATTATTAAAACCATGTATTAATATTTTTATATATAAAATTCAATTAATTGAATAAATTGTGTTTAACACTAATCCTACAGACGTGGCGAAATAGCGAGTTGAAGTAAAAATGTTCAAAAGCTAAATAAGTTTTTTATATATTATTTCAATGTAAAATTCGTTCTAAAGGAATAAATTGTATTAAAAGATAAAAACATGATATAATTATAAATTAACCTAAAACCATTATATAATTTTTCATTACAAATAAATAATATGAAAATGTAGTTTTGAACTAAAATTCATTATTTTTCTATTCATCAAAAAACGAATTTTATCAGAAAAATAAGAAAAATGACTAAAGTAAATAAAGATTCCCCACATGAAAATAAGAATTTTATTTTTTTTAAATATAATTTACAAAAGTTACGAAAACTAGATTCATAATAGCTAAACCATCTACTTGAGAAAAACTACCATTTTTTTTAAAATTACTTCTTTTATTTGTAAAATTGGATTTATTATAATATAATGTCTATAAAAAAATTAAATGAATTTTAATAACTATAATAAAAATATTATATGTATATATATATATTTCATTATTAATCCATTATGATTTATTTGATTATTTTTGGAATAAAATGCACTTGTGAACATTTGAATAGATTCACAGAAAAACAATTCCTTTAATTTAGAAAGTGGTTTACCTACATTTATAATTAATTATTCAACATAAAATTAATTATATACACATTTTTACAATATATTTAATTAATATTTTTCATTATAGTATTTCTAACATCTAGTTTTTGTTGGTAACATTTAAATATTAATTAGTTCTTCTCTTTATCATGACATGTCGTATGATGTACGCTATCCAACATAGTATTACGTTTTAAATACAAGAGATGTTACAGAAAATATATTGAATATAAGTTCAATAATATATCAAAATGAACATATAAAATTAATTATAGATGAATATGTTTAATTAGTATTTATATATTTATTTTAATTTAAGTATTCAGTATTTTAGGTGCATATAGAGAATGTTGTAAAACAAAGGTATGATTTTCATCTCAAAATTTTCATCATTGGGATGCACATTTTCTATGAACCTAAATCCTTTAAAATTTGTGTGAATAAAACTTATTTTATTAATAATATCATCAATTATATTTTTCATAGTATTTTAACTTTAATATCACACTAAATATCTCTTTCCATGGGGACTTTATTAGAATGTATTCTTTATAGTAAGTGTTATTATATCTCAATTACTATTCAATGACATGTGTTTTAATGTCTTGGATCAATTTCATATTTGATGATGAATATTCAGACTCACTATGAATTTTGACATAACATATTGATTAATCTCTATAGTTTTTATAAAAATATGAGTACCTTTCTTAAAATAACTATTGATTCAAAAATTAATATATCCATGATGGGATTCATCTTCATTTCAATGCATTAAAATTTATTTTTTATTGAAGAACTAATTTACATATAAATAATATATATAAATCCAATTTGATATAAAATATCATCATTTTTCCTTTATCAATATTATTTGTTGTTTAATAATATTTTCTCAAATTGAGGGGGATCTTTTAACATTTACATTGGTCCTAACGGTTTTTTATCCCACATATAAATCCCATGACACATGTCAATGTCATACACCATTTTTTATTATCAATTGTAGAAATACTACCTAATTTTCCTCTTGTATCTGTATACTTTTATATATCATGATATTTAATGTTTTATTAAAAGATATAACTTATATGGGTTATTTATAAAAATGATACAAATTTGTATGGGGTTTTCATGGCTCAAATTTATTCCTTGGGACATGTTAAGTAATAATTAATATTATCATTCAATATTTATCTACTATAACATAACATGATATTATGTTGTTTTTTGAAAATATATTATTGGGAATTTCATTTTTATAAAAAAATTATTCTACATTTATGAGTCTTCCATTTTCAGAAAAATAAGTTGTATTTTGATAAATTACCATATATATTAGTATATTTTTCTTTCATATCCATATTTTTTAATTCTAATAATTTTCTCCTTTCCCTAATGTAAATTAAATTTTTTCTCCAATTATTCTTTTATCTCTATTAATATTTTAATTAAATGGTTTCATTATCTGCTTCACTATTTAGGTTTTTTATAACAGAAATTATAAATATAAAAAAGGTTTTATATCATTTTATAATAAAATTTGTTAATCAAAAAAAATTATAATTGATATATTATTTTCGTTTCCTGGGATAAGTATTATTTTAATGTGAAATAGTATTCAGCGTAAATTTACATTTTTGAAAAAAAGGTATTTTCTTTTCTCTGTTATTATTGGTTCTTTTAAATATAATTGTTTTCTATTTATTATGAATTCTTCTTTTTTTAAAATATTATGAGGTTTTTTCCTTCATTTTTAATGTTTCCTTAAAAATTAAATGTATTAAATTTATTTTTGAGACCCATTTTCATAAATTACATATTTTTAGCATTCTTTAGTTTGAAATATTGTTTTCAAAATTATTCTCCTTATCTTCTCAAAATTTCTTAATGTAATTTATATTTCAACTATTTAAATTGTTTTTTAATTCCCATATATTTTTAGAAATATTTTCATTATATGGATAATATTTAATGAAGTTATTTTTTATAACATTTTAGGAATTATTGATATGTTATTTATATTTGAAAATAATTTTTTTTATATTTAGTGATTTCTAGAGTTCATGTTCTGTGATTTTTTTGAATTATTTAAAACCTCATTATTTTTTTCATGGGTTTCTTATAAGATTTTGAAAGTTTTATTTTCTAATTTCTATTTAATTTATTGATTAATAGATATTTGGGAACAATATATCCATATAATTTACTATGAAAATGATTTTAACTAATGATATTGAAATTTTATTAGAATTTCATATCAATTATTTTGGATCTTAAGGGGGTGTGATAGATTTCAACTATACTCTATATTTTATGTTTGAATCGGATTGAAAATATTATGTTCTGAAAGGTTTAATGTTATGTTGTTTATATTTTCTATAAATTTTATAATTGAATTAGTTGGTAAGTAGTTAGGCTCACATAGATAGTAAGTATTGTGTTAATGATTATAACACATTATTTCCATTGTTTTATGGCACATGATTTATTATACATGATTTTTTACCAATATTAACAAACACTTTTAATTAATTTCCAATGATATTCTAATTCATATTCAAATATCTATGATCTATAAATTTTATGGTATAAAATATATTATGTATCTTGATTATACTATTATCATAATGTTATGCATATTTAGGATAGTAGATTGTTATCACATATGTTTACCCTTACAAACCATTTTTTCACACACCATTATTAAGTTTCAATTACCCATGTTATAATGAAAATTAATTCATGAAACTAGTTTTTTAGGGTAATATTTGAGGGGAATTATTTGGTGGTTTAAAATATATATTATCCATTAAATAGTTTTTAATGGAAAATTTTCCACATATTGAAAAAAATACAGGATTTTTTCTAATTAATACATTTTCTAATTCTATAAAGGATTAATACTACAATGGATTGACAATTTTTTATAATGAAATATATCATTTATGTAATGTAGTTATCAAATGGTTTCATTTGTGTTGTAATAAATTGTATCTGCGTGGGGTATAGTTAATTTTGGAGAATATTATTTCATCACTTGTGGAAAATTTGGTAGTCTGAAATTTCAATAAATTATGTTATGTTCTGTTTTACCATAAATTAAATGGTCTAAATAACACTTTGTGATATTTGAGAGAATATTGAATATTTTGGGTATTAGGGTATGAGGCCTTCTATGAAATACATATTGACAAGTCAATGAATCGTATAAAACCACTAATTATTGGTAATGTAGATATTTTTCCATTTTATATAAAATGTAATCCATTTATTGATAATAAAAGTAGACGTGGGATCTGTAATTTTGGTACCTAGGGGTAATAACCCCCCAATAAGGGATTTCAATTTATTAACTTAAATTTTACATTGTGCATAAAAAATTTGCATAACATCCCACCAAGTTTAAAAGCCTTAGGGTATTTGAATTATTTGATCTCATACTCTATAAAATCTATTTTTATTGATTTACCATAAATATATATTAAAATAATCGATTAAGAATGTTGAGATAACATGTAGCACCCCTAGAAAAGTGATACATAAAAGAATAAATGTTACTACCCATTTTAACAAGGTGCACCATTATTTTCTGTAGCCTACCTGATTATAACTTCACATTTAAGCATGCTTGGCCTGGAGTAGTAATAAGGATGGGAGACCTTTTGAGATGTTTTCAAGGGTTTGTGTGGGTGAGGATGAAACACAATGAAAGAACCTATGTCGGCATGTGGGGACAATCATTAGTATGATAAGATAACCTTTTGAGTAATATCCAATTGCCTGTTTGTAAGGAAACCAAGGTATTACATGAGACCCCTGGGGTCATATGAAAAGGATCATGGCCTGGGGAGGGGGTTGTGACAAAAGTTATCAGAGCCAATACCCAGCCGGATGTTCTTAGGTACTGCCTGGGTTTGAGGCTTTGGATCCACAATAAGGGCGTTGTGTTTTTAAGGGGTGGATAATGTAACATCCCTTGAAAAGTAAGACATAAAAGGCTAAATCTTACTACCCATGTCAACAAGGTGCACCTTTATTATCAGGTGCATAGTTGATTACAACTACACAGTGAAGCATGCTTGGCCGGGAGTAGTAATCAGGAATGGTGACCTTCTGGGATGTTTCCCAGGGTGTGTGTCAGTGAGGACAAAACACACTGAAAGAACATGTGTTGTCCTGTGGGGATAGTCATTAGTCAGATAAGTGACCCTATAGAGTATAAGCCTATTGTATGTTGGGAAGGAAACCAAGGTATTATTGGAGACCCATAGGGTCAGATGAAAAGGATCATGGAACTGGGAGGCGGGTTGTGTCAAATTGGTATCAGAGGAGTCAGCTCTACTGCAGAACATAGGACTCTGATATTTAATTTCTGTGAAGCAATAGAGTTAAGGGTACCTAGTGTGGTTTTCAGTTCATGGAGTACCGTGTTGGCATGGCGGCCGACGTATCTGTACACCAGGACCCTGACTACTGATTTCCACCATAGTGAATGAAGACACTGATTATGTGTGTGTTTCCAAAGGCTTTCTATAAGTCATTTCAACCAGGTTATCTTAGTAGGTATAATAGTTTGATCGTGTAACATATTTTTTTTTCAGGATGCCTCCTCATGGATGATCAGTTAGATCCCCGAGAGTTGTATGCACTGAAAACCCACCGAGCAATGAGGCCTCAATGCTGGGACCCTTTCCAGTTGAGGAACTAGCGGAGGCACCAGTGGTACCACCACCCGTTGAGACACTGATGCCACCATCCCGAGTAGCAGAAAATGCACGCCTCTTGAGCACGCTGTATGAGTTTTAGTGCTAGAGGATACCAAGGTTATGGGGAGAGACGGACCCACAAGCGGATGAGGATTGGATGGAGTCTATGGTGAGAATATTTAGGATAGTAGGGACACCGACAGACATCACGATGATCCTTGCTACCAGCCTCCTTCAGGCAGCAGCAGGTAGATGGTGGAGCCTGATGCTCCAGGTCCACGACGAGGCGACACTACTCTGGGAAAACATTGAGAGCCTGTTCCAAGTAGAGCTTGTCCTATCCACCCTTCGAGCGGTGTAGATACATCAGCTACTTCATCTACAGCAGGGTAGAATGACAATAGCACAGTACTCAGTGAGGTTCACTGACCTCTCGCCCTACTCCGCAGATAGGGTACGGGCCCCATTATTCAGGGCCCGGACCTTTGAGCAGGGTCTCAGGCAAGAGATCAGAGCTTCGATGGTCTCCCTCTACATCCTGACGCAGGAAGGGGTGTTAGATAGAGCTCTCCTGGTAGAGAATTTCCTTGTTGAGCAGTCACTAGCAGTAAGACCCACTACTAGTCGACACGTAGTAGAGTCTTCTGCAGCTGGAAGTGGACAATTTTCACAGAGGTCCAAGAGGACCAGACCTATATGTGGACGACAACATGATTTAGGATTAGTTGTGCAGGGCACCCGGAGTGGAGACAGATCCAGTCATGTCAGGAGTGGACTGTGTTACTCATGTGGTGGATAGGGTCACATGGCTCATGACTGTCTGACCCACCATTCTGATCCACAGTAGTTAGTTGAGGGACCCCCTAGGAAGAGGTAGAGGTTCAATCGAGGTGGTCCGCAGCAAGCAGGAAGACGTGGCAGAGGAGCTGGTCGTGTAGCTGGTGGTGGATGATGATTCGAGGTTTCGCAACCACCACCACCAGGAGGTGCAACCCGACCATAGGGAGCAGGTGGATATGGGAGAGCTCAGCTTCAGGTAGTTGAGTCATATGACCATGGTGCTCCCGATATGATTCGAGGTACGATCTATGTCTACTCCACCTTAGCTGCAGTTCTTATATTCACAGGTGCTAGTCATTCTATCATATCCATTGCCCTCTTTCGGAGCTCAGAGATTCCAATGGAGCTGTTGGCTCGATCTTTATGGATAGAGAATCATACGGGAGTAGAATCGATGATTACGCACAGGTGCCAGTTGTGTGAGATTACTCTAGGAGGTGAGAGCTTTGGATGGGATCTCCACGTAGCAGCATCAAGGCCTAACGATGTCATCTTGGGTATAGACTGGTTATCTATAGTCCATGTTCTGATCGACTATATTGGGAACAAACTATTGTGTGTCCACATGGATGGGACCAGGTTCACCTTCACTGGAAATAAGGGAACCCTTGAAGCGCTGGATAGAATCACTCAGAGGATGGTGCAGCCGATCACTCACCAGTTGGAAATCCTTACCCTCGGATCAGCTGATGTGGAGAGTCCAACATATCCTATAGTGGTGGACCAGTACGTGGATGTTTTAACTGACAATGTCCCAGGACTACCTCCTCGCAGAGATCTAGAATTATACATAAAATTATACCCCGTAACGGAACCGATATCTACTCGAGCATATCGGATGTCTCCTGTTGAGCTTCCCGAGCTGAGGGTACAGATAGAGGACTTGCAGGAGAATGGATTCATCTATCCCCGTGTTTCTCCCTAGGCAGCCCTGATTCTATTTGTTAATAAGGCAGATGGGAGCTTGAGGCTCTGTATTGACTACCATTTTCTGAATCAATTGACCGTTAAGACCAAGTACCCACTTCCAAGGATTGACGACCTCTTTGATTAGCTAAAGGAAGCACGATGGATCATGATGATAGACCTCATATTAGGCTATCACCAACTTAGAGTTTGAGATGAGGATGTGCATAAGATGGCCTTCAGGTGTATGTACAGCCACTTCGAGTTCTTTGTTATGCCCCTCTGTATAACCAACACTCCAGCGGTGTTCATGAGTCTCATGAACAGGAGCATCCAGCCTTACCTCGATCGCTTTGTCGTGGTCTTCATCGACAACATACTGACCAACTGTACTACTGAGGTGGAGCATGCCTACCATTTTCCTGTAGTACTGAACACACTCTGAGAGTATCAGCTTTATGGTAATCTATCGATGTGCCAGTTTTGGATTCGTGAGGTTCACTTCTTGGGACACATCATATCAAAGGATGGATTTGCAGTAGATCCAGTGAAGATTGAGGCAGTACTTTCTTGGGAGCCACCCAGGAGTGTGATGGAGGTACGGAGTTTCCTGGGAATTACTGGATACTATCAGAGATTCATTCCAAACATTTCCAGAGTTGCATCACCACTATCAACCCATAAAAAGAAGGGTAAACCCTTCGTGTGGTCGGAGAGATTCCAGCAGTGTAACACCCCGAGAATTTATGATAAATATTATTTTTAATTTCTTTGATGTCTTGTGTTGTACGCTACACCAAGATTATCTTGTGCTATACGCAACACCATATTATCTTATAGTATAATCAACACTATTCATTTCTTGTATTACATAAAGAGCAACCTTCAACAGTAGCTTTCATTGTACACAATACCAAGTTTCACTAAACAACGATATGCAATTAAAATATTATACAAACTATCGGTAATGAATAGTGATACCCACTTTTTGAATTTTTTTAAATTTTATCTTTCAAAATGTACTTCATTTTTGGATTTAGAATATCGAAATTAGTTTAGGGTTAATTTTTGGTATTTATTTGAAAACATTCAATTTTTGATAAATAGTAAAAAACACTGAGTTATAGTTTAAAACTGAATTTTTATTTTAATATTCATTTATTTTATTTAAATTTATTTTAGTTAAAAATAGATATATAATACCTATATATGTTCAATGTAATTCATTGGAGTCATTTTATAATAATTTTAGATATATAAATAGATTATTGAACTTTTTACAGTCTTTTACCCACCTCCTAGGAGAATTTAAAAATTTACATAAAATGTATGTTTACTGCTTCTGTGAGTTGAATAATGAAATTCTAGGAGACACGGTTAATATCAATGAGTAAAATGTGGTTCAATAAGAGAAAAATAATTTTTGGTGAATAGTAACTTTTTACTTTTATTACCACGGTTAAAAGTAAATAGTGTAATTCTGGGTAAAATGATATTATTATTACCCTAAAATGTTTCTAATTCTTTTGGATAAATATACATCGACCAAAAACAACATTAGGAATAAAATATGAACATCTTTGATCCACTTGGATTAGATTAGGACATTTATTATTATTTAATTCAATAAATAGTTAAAATAGTTAAAATCAATGTTTAATAAGTAAAAATAAATTAATATAGGGTCATACACAAGATAAATTCAACTATATGTCACGACCCGATCAAACGGGGCTCGAGTCGGGACTCCCCAAGCCCGCCTCCAATAGGCCAGGGGCTGGCGACCAGTGCCGATTAGGCTATCACACACATGGGAGGCATTTTCCTAAGGTACCTGTACACTTGCACCCACAAACACCTCCATCCAATAGTGTAGTGATATAGAAACTGAAAAGTAAATGCATGCATACAATCTAACCCACAACTAGAGTACAGCAGAAGTACAAATGGAAAAACAGGGCCCACCAAAATTAAACTACAAAGCGCGTCCTACCTTCTTTGACGAGGGGAATGCTGCCACAAACACCCTCTAGAAAGCTCCATCGGCACAGCTCCAGTAAACACCCTGATCAACATGCTCACTAAGCTCCGCCTGCCCCAGGTCCTCCTGGAACTCCGTCGAAAGTACCGAGGTCTGCACAAGACACAAACATGTGTGGGGAAAGCCCGTGCATGGGTGAGTATAAACATACTCAGTAGGCACCCCAAAAACCCAAAACCCAAGGGAGAAACTAAAAGGCAACAGTCCGCTCAACCCAGCCAGAGGGAACCCAGACAAGAGAGAAACTCCATCTCATGACCATCATTGTCTAAACACAACGAGTCAGCTCAGCTCAGGTGTATTGCCATATATACACCTTGAACAATCCATATATACTCAGCTCATGTCACAAAGCCAAAAGAGGTACTGACCTCATCACCAGCAACTGTCCACAACCAGGAGGGTACACCACACGAACACTATCGTACCAGATGACACTCATCCGAGAGATACACTCCATAGGGTCCCAAACAAACATCTCAGATGCTCACCCGAGAGACCATGCTCGTCAGATAACATCACTGAGGAAACATTGCTGAAACAACATAACCACCAAACTCCTCGGATAGGGGATCGCCGCTAGGGTCCGCTAGGGGATACCAAGACCCACTCCGGTATACGTAGCTCACAGATAGGGGATCACTCCCAGGGTCTGTTGGGGGATACCACGACCCGATCTGGCATACGTAGTTCTCACAGATAGGGGATCACACCCAGGATCCGCTGGGGGATACCACAACCCGATCTGGCGCTCGACAGAAGCTTCACACCTAGATAGAGGATCATCGTCCATATAAAGATGGTCACGACGATACCGGAACCCTATCTGGTATAACTCGCGATGTAGGGTATCGAACCGATGATGCCGCAACCCTACCGAAACCACGCGCTGAGTAGGGGATCACATAACCAATGATACCGCAACCCTACTGAAACCAAGCGCTGAGTAGGGGATCATATAACCAATGATAACACAACCATACTATAAACATCATGCTGAGTAGGGGATCGTATACCTGACAATGCCAAAACCATACTGGGCAAGACCCACCATGTAGGGGACAATATTTTCGATGATGCCACAAACCCTACGGGGTTAACCTACTTGATAGGGGATCACGACACATGAATAAGCGGTCACACCGATACCAAGAACCCGATCTATGGTAAAGATGCTAGAGGACCTTCTCATGTACACTAGAGGGATACCATAACTCTAACAGTTTAAACATCCCATCGAGTGAATCACAAACCCATACAAAGGTTGTGATTCCACACGAACCCTCGTAGGAACGAACCAAGGGAGAACCCTCAACCACTACTGGTCCAAACGTCTCTAACCCGAGCGACCTGCCACAATGCCACACTGCGCACCTCCTAGGCCAAAGCCGAGGCCACCATCGCGTTACACGCTGAAAAACACCCAGGATATGCTGTTTACTCTCCCAAAACGGAGCACCGGTGAAAAAGGCATTATTCACCATAGCTAGCTCATGCGGGGCCCACACAACGATCCCGAAACCCATCGAGCGGACCATACCACGACGATCCCATCGAAAAAACAAGCGGAATCGACTACTCGCTCATCCGAAACGGACACTCGGTGAAAAAGGTACTATCCACCGAGAGCCATCTCGGGTGGGGCCCACGCCTAGATTTCGAAACTCATTGAACGGATCACACCATTGTGATCCTCTCGGAAAAAGACACAGGATCGACTATTCATCCACCAAAATCGGACTCCTGGTGCAAAAGCTGCGTTTCACCGCAAATGCCAAAACCCAGCCTTGTGGGGCCCGCACCCTGTTCTCAGTCCCAACACCCGAAAACCATCTCAAAAAGTTTGTCATACCATCAGGGTCTCAACGCCACTGACGGCACATAAATCAGACGCTCCGGGTAGAAGTTACAACGGCCCGAAGTCGTAAAATTATAAAATAATATTATTTTATACAACGTTTCTAGCTCCTGGGCCACGATCCCAAACCATTAAACCCTCGAACCCACACCAGAGGGTTCGCCTTGTCGTCAGAGTCGTGTCGCCGCAAACGGCGCGCGAATCTGGCTCCCGTATCGCATGATACGGGGGTTTTAAGACCCCCCGTCTGAGAAAAGAGACCAGACCGGCCTGGACCGGCCGGTCCGGCCGGCCCTCCATGACCGGCACCCTCCGCCGCACGCCAGTGGCGCGCCCCCGTGGCGCCGCCGCGGGCTACCGGGTTCCGCCGGCGTCGGCGCCAGCGGATCTTCCGCGGACCGCCGGGGCACCCTGGTGGTCCGTTTTGCGATCCAGAGGCGTCTACATGACCCTTGGGACCCGATCTATACTCCTACGGCTTCAATTTTTAGAAAAACGCATCAAAAACAGGATCGGGGGTAAAAACATAAACCGCCTACCTCACAGGAGAAACGCTGACGTTTTGCCTTAGATCTGTGCTCCAGAGCTACCGTTGCACGCTCCTGGAATGTTCGCCGTCGAATTTCGAGCTCGTGGACGCTTCGTTTGCTCGATTCGGCTGAGCTTCGGTGAAGAACGACGAAGAACCTCGAGAGGAACGATAAGGGGGGGGGGGGGGCGCTGATATTTATATCAGCCGCCCACCGGCACCAAACCCGCCTCGGACCCGACACCCGATGCGAACAAAACTAAGGTCATCCCTAGGGTAAACGCGTCGTTCTGAACGCAACGACGGACTCATATTTTCCATCCGAGACTTCTTTCAGAAGTTATTTGAGTCGATGCTCGCACACTAACTTCTCTACTTATTTACGAAAACGCCCCTGGTGGCGTTTCTCACCGCAGGCCCGCGCCCACAATGTTTACACCCCGCCTAGGGTAAACGGAACGTTCCGGACGCAACCATGCCATCAGATTTCTGTTCTGAGCTACCGATTAAGAGATATCACACCCCCTCCATGTGCATAGTATAAAAATACTTAATATTTTTATAAAATTAATTCCGGGCACACTGGGCCTTGGAATCCCACGTCGTCTTCGCGCCTAGCTCTGGAATATTTTGTAGAAATAATCCAAAGTCTACAGTGCCAAAAACCTGAGTCACTACAACCTCCCCCCTTATAAATTTTCGTCCCCGAAAAGCTCTAATCACAAGGAATGCGAGTGGACTCTCAACTGGGTATCACACACCAGCGAGCTCACCAACAAACACCCATGCCCGAACATATAAGTCAGAGGGGCTCATCCGCCACACCTCAATACAATCCGCTTTGGGCGGCACTGACTCACCCGCACGGTTTTAATCGCGTCACAAAAACGCGTCTCTGTGGGGGAAGGATCCCTCTTCCTCACACATTCGAAGCATTCCGAACAACACCCACACAGGGTATTACCAACGCCCAGAACAAAACTCGAGCATGCAACAAAAGGAAAGAGTTCCATTGAACAGTTTCTATCAAACTACTGTAGAAAGTAGAAAAGACAAAACGCGTACCTCTATCCATCCACGGTGCCTCTGGGTCGACTGCCTCTAGGGCATGCAACTGTCCTCTCCCTCGGCCACCAGCTCCCTGAACTTGGCTTGGACCACCTGGGGGTGGGGGTGGTGGCAACTGGTACTGCCTACCACCACCTCCTGCTGCACCAGCTTTGCCGCCATGTCCGCCACCCTGCGGACCTCCTTGCTCGAGACGTTGCCTCTTCCAAGGCGGTCCATCGACCGGATCCCTCTCAGCAGCACGTCGGGTCAGACAATCTCTAGAAAGATGTCCCCGATTGTCGCAAGCGTAACACCGCCTCTCTTGCGGCTGACCAAAACTGGGCTACGAGCCCTGATCCTCATATCCTCCATCCTGGGGTCGCCTCCTGAAACGTCGACCAAGTCCTGACCCCTGAGTCTATCTTCAGCTACTAGATGCCGATCCGACTGAAAAAGTCTCAGCCCTTGAGTTCCCATCACTAACAGGGGGAATATTCTCATCCAGAAAACTCTCCACCACCAACACTCACTCCAACACTCCAGTATAGGTGGGCAGGCACAAGGAAACCACACCTGCTCAGATGTCCCTGCGTAAGCCCTGCTCGAAGGTCGGAGCCCTAAAGAATGGGTCTCCAACCTTATCCATGGAGTAGTGTGATAGGTCTGTAAACCTCACTAAGTACTCCGACATGGTCATGCTCTCCTGTCGAAGCTGTAGAAGCTCCTTAATCTGCACTGACCTAAGCATCACCAGATAAAACTCCTCCCTGAAGAGTCGCTCAAACTCTGCCCATGTGAGCATCTCCTTTTCATGGGACTGAATCACAAAACTCCACCATCTCCCGGCCGAACCATGCCGAAGGCTTGCCGCTAGGACCACCATCTGATCAAGAGGTGTCCTCACTAGGGGGAAAACTCGGGTGACTGCCTCAAGATAGTCATCAGCTGCCTGGGGGTCGGGATCACCCCGAAACCTCAGAGGTCACTGCCTCTGGAACTCGTGCAGTGCACTCAGCCTGCGTGCAACCTCGTCCTGCACCGCCGGCACAACCAACTGCTCGACAGGTGGCAGCTCAACCGGCATACCACCTGGATGTACAACCTCAGAACCTGCGCCATGCTCCACAGCCACTACACTGGGTGGGTCATCAGCACAATCGTGTTGCGGAACCCTCGCTGGCTGTCGTCGTGGAAGCACCCTGAAATACATTCACGACGCACCACAGTCAAAGAGTATATCTAGAGAGCTGACTCAAGAAGGACAAGGAAATCCCAAAAACCAAGTCCTATATGTTGCATGTACCATTATGTCCCCACGACCAGTGTACGAATGTCCCGAGTCGAAAGGCAGGTTATCAGAGTCATGGTGTATGGATACGTCGGCCACCGCACCAACACTAGAGTCCCTGGCCTGAAAGACGAACTCGAAACATCCTAACACTACCGCTATGCTACCCAAACCAAACTCACAGCTAGACCATCTATGCTCTGAGATCCCAAAGGTGGAACCCACTCTGATACCACTCTGTCACGACACGACCCAACGGGGCTCAAGCCGCGAATCCCCAAACCCGCCTCCAATAGGCCAGGGGCTGGCGACCAGTGCTGAGTAGGCTATCACACACATGGGAGGCATTAGCCTAAGGTACATGTACACTCGCACCCACAAACACCTCCATGAAACAGTGAACAGATATAGAAACTGAAAAGTAAATGCATGCATAAAATCTATCCCACAACCAGAGTACATCAGAAGTACAAAGGGAAAAACAGGGCCCACCATAAGAAAACTACAAAGCCCATCCAACCTGCTCTGACGAGGGGAACGATACCACAAAAACCAGCCAGAAAGCTCCCTCGGCACAGCTCCGGTAAACACCCCGGTCAACACGCTCACTAAGCTCCGCCTGCCCGGGTCCTCCTGGAACTCCGTCTAATGGCATGGGGTCTGCACAAGACACAAACATGTGCGAGAAAAGCCCGTGCAGGGGTGAGTATAAACATACATAGTAGGCACCCCAAAACCCAAAACCCAAGGGAGCAACTGAAAGGAAACAGTCCGCTCAACCCAGTCAGAGGGAACCCAGACGAGAGAGAAACTCCATCTCATGACCATCCATGGCTAAAAACAATGAGTCAGCTCAGCTCAGGTGTATTCCCATACATACACCTTGAACAATCTAGTTATACTCAGCTCAGTTCACAAAGCCACAAGAGGTACCGTCCTCATCACCAGCAACTGTCCACAACCGGGAGAGTACACCACAAGAACATTGTCGTACCAGATGACACTAATCCGAGAGATACACTCCATCGGGTCCCAAACAAACTTCTCAGATTCTCACCCGATAGACCGCACTCGTCAGATAACATCAGTGAGGAAACATCGCTGAAACAACATAACCACTAAACTCCTCGGATAGGGGATCGCTGCTAGGTTCCTCTAGGGGATACCAAGACCCACTCCGGTATACGTAGCTCACAGATAGGGGATCACTCCCAGGGTCCGATGGGGGATACCATGACTCGATCTGGCATACGTTGTTCTAACAGATAGGGGATCACACCCAGGATCCGCTGTGGGATACCACAACCCGATCTGGCGCTCGATAGAAGCTTCACACTCAGATAGAGGATCATCATCCATATAAATATGTTCACGACGATACCGGAACTCTATATGGTATAACTCACGATGTAGGGGATCGAACTGACGATGCTGTAACCCTACTGAAACCACGCGCTGAGTAGGGGATCACATAACTAACGATACCACAACCCTATCGACACCAAGCGCTATGTAGGGGATCGTATAACCAACAATACTGCAACCCTACTATAAACATCATGCAGAGTAGGGGATTATATACCCGACGATCCCACAACCCTACTGGGCAAGACCCACTGCGTAGGGGACCATATTTCCTATGATGACACAAACCCTACGAGGTTAACCTGCTTGATAGGGGATCGCCGCCCGTGAATAAGCGGTCACAGCGATACCAAGAACCCGATCTAGGGTAAAGATGCTAGAGGATCCGCTCCGGACCACTGGAGGGATAACACAACTCTAACAGTTTAAACAACCCATCGAGAGGATCACAAACCCATACAAAGGTTGTGATGCCACACGAACCCTCGTAGAACGAACCAAGGGAGAACCCTCAACCACTGCTGGTCTAAACGTCGCTAACCCAAGCGACCCACCACAGCGCCACACTTCACACCTCCTTGGCCTAAAACGAGTCCACCATCACATTACACGCGGAAAAACACGCAGGATAGGCTGTTTACTCGCCCGAAACGGAGCACCGGTGAAAAAGGCACTATTCAACGTAGCTAGCTCATGCAGGGACCACACAATGATACCGAAACCCATCGAGCGGACCTTACCAGGGCGATCCCCTCGAAAAAACAAGTGGAATTGACTACTCGCTCATCTGAAACAGACACCCGGTGAAAAAGGTATTATTCACCGAAGGCCAGATCGAGTGGGCCCATGCCTGGATTCCTAAACTCATTGAATTGATCGCACCATTGCGATACTCTCGAAAAAACACACAGGATCGACTATTCATCCGCCAAAATCAGACTCCTGGTGCAAATGCTGCGTTTCACCGCAAACGCCAAAACCCAGCCTCATGGGGCCCGCACCACGTTTTCAGTCCCAACACATGGAAACCTTCTCAAAAGGTCTGTCGTACCATTAGGGTCTCAACTCCACTGATGGCACATCAATCGGACGCTCTGGGTAGAAGTTACAATAGCCTGAAGTCGTAAAATAATAAAATATTATTATTTTATACGACGTTTCTAGCTCCTGTTCCACGATGTCGATCCTTTAAACCCTCGAACCCACACTGGAGGGTTTACCTCATCCTCAGGGTCGCGTAGCTGCAAACGGCGCGCGAATACGGCTCCCAGAGCGCAAGATACGGGGGTTTTAAGACCCCCGTAAGAGAAAAGAGGCAGGCCCGGCCAGGACCCGATCTATACTGCTACGACTCCCGGCTCCCGGAGCGCAAGATACGGGGGCACTCTGGTGGTCCGTTTTGCGATCCCGAGACGTCTATGCGACCCTCGGGACCTGATATATCAAACTACGACTTCATATTTTAGAAAAACAAATCAAAAACGGGATCGGGGGTTAAAACTCAAACCGCTTACCTCGCGGGCGAAACGCTGACGTTCTGCCTTAGATCCGCGCTCCAGAGCTTCCGCTGCATGCTCCTGAAATGTTTGTTGTTGAATTCCGAGCTTGTGGATGCTTCGTTTGCTCGATTCGGCAGAGCGGCAGCAATGAACGGCGAAGAACGTTGAGAGGAACGATAAGGGGGGGCGCTGATATTTATATCAGCGGCCCGCCGGCGCCAAACCCGCCTCGGACCCGACGCCCGATGCGAACAAAAGTAAGGTCACCCCTAGGGTAAACACGCCATTCTGAACGTAACGGTGGACTCCTATTTTCCATCCGAGACTCTGTTCAGAAGTTATTTGAGCCGACTTTCGCACACTAACTTCTCTACTTATTTACGAAAACGCCCCTGGCGGCGTTTCTCACCGCAGGCCCGTGCCCGCAAAGTTTACACCCCGCCTAGGGTAAACGGCACGTTCTGGACGCAACCGTGCCATCAGATTTCTATTCTGAGATACCTTTTTGGAGATATCACACCCCCGCCATGTGAATTGTATAAAAATACTTAATATTTTTATAAAATTAATTACGCACTGGGCCTCGGAATCGCACGTCATCTTCGCACCTAGATCAGGAATTCTTCGTAGAAATAATCCGAAGTCTGACAGGGCCAAAAACCTGAGTCTCTACACTATAAATATTCATTAGAAATATAAAAATATTTCCTAAATAATTGTATTTGATTTATATTTTATAGACATTATATATGTTAATTTATTTATGACACAATGATGATGGAATTATTACCTTATTAATGATATATTAACATAATTTATATTATAAATACCCAAATAAATGTATTTTGAGAATTTTTATAAATTTAAAAAAATTTATAGGTTTATATAAAATATTAGGGTTGGTGAGATGAAATTATTTCGAAATAATAATGTTGTTATGAATTAAGAGAAAACAAAATACCAAATAGTGTCAAATTTGACATAAAAGTGTTTTTAAAACAAATAATATATTATTAATTGAAATAATGGTCCTAAAAATATAAGGATATGAAATAAGACTTATATAATAATATATATGACATTAATGAACCAATTGGGGTTCTATTGGAAGATTATATTATGATTATTAACCATATAGTATAACAATACAAGAAGACACTGTGAAAGTGAAATTATTTAACATAGAGTGAAATCAAAATTATTAGGTAAAAATGGTAACCAAAACATTTATAAAACCTATTCTTTGAGATTATTTCTACCCATCCCCACCCTAGAATCAAAATAAGTCAATTTTGAGCCATTATAAACTGAATATAACTTTATTATAAAATAATATTTCAATCTTTTCCTAATGTGCCCGTCACCCCTCTTATAAAAGGGCACTCCACCTTATCTCAAATTCACTCATCCAAAGCCATTTGGCTCGGACAACCCCTGACCAAATATGTTCTCAAATATACTCCCTTCATCTTAGATTCCTTACATTGTTCCGAAGGCCACCCTAAGGAGCCCTTTTGATCAAATCAAAAGGAAGAACCCGAAGAAGATGTAATGATTTCACAACCCTCTTTCATGTTCTCTTATTCTTCAACTTCCTCCTTCTTTGTTTTTTCCATTATAAAATAAAAACTCTAGAATCTTTTATATACATTTATTTTTTAATAAACATTTTACAACCTTATTTGTTATTTTATCCATCCTATTAATGAAAAAGTCACCACACGTGGTTACATACGGCTTACCGACTCCACGTCGGGGTGTAGTTTGTTATTCAAACATTTAATCATTTGGATGGGTATAATAATGAATATAAATGATATAAATAGTAAATATAAAATCATTATGAGTCTTTATATATGATATAACATTCAATTATATATTAATTTAATATCAAAATAATGATATCATCGCTCGTGTGTACGTACAGACTACGGTCTCCACGAACACGATGAGATTCATTTTCAATGAATAACCATTAAAGTATGATAATAAAGTATATATAATAAATAATAATGATTGATATTACATAACAATGTTACTGGATTTATGTACATATATGTTTCATTTACATAATTACATTAAATTCAATAAGGAAATTATAACAGTGTTCATACGTACGTACGACCTACCGTCTCCATGAATGGTGTATTTCATTCCATTTATCGATCTATCATATATATTTATATACTAAATATATATTATATATAAATCATTTTTTAAATTCTAGAATTATGTAAATTAGTAGATAATTGAAAATATCAAGAACAACATGTCAAAACACATACAATAAATGAATCTATTTTACCCAAAACACTTATTTAACATGCAATTTACAATAGAACGGGTAATATAAACTCAAAAGTGAGCTGTATATGATATCATAAAAATGAATATTATTCTATAATAAATTAATGACATTATTTAAATAATTATACAAGAGGTTGATATATGTACGAAGCATACCAGACCTATGGTAAGGGATAATTATTCCAATATCGTTCTTATCTAAGATTGTTTATTCGTAAGTATTTAATGGGGTTAGGTTTATCATCCTTGTAATTGTTTTCTAAAAAACGTTTTCATAAAATGTTTACTATTCTTTCGTGTATGTTTAATGTTATTTTTACCCTTTGATGACTTTTACCACATTGTATAGAAGGAATCTTTTCTTTGTTTACCTTAAAAGGTACTTTTTTACTTTTCCAGAAAATATACGAGAAGAATGTTTTTTATCTTATATGAAGTGAATGGATTTTTAAAGTTTAATAATTCCTAATTTTCATGATGCCTATTCTACAAAATTTCTCAATTATTTCCAACAAAATTCTTTTTTTAAATTGAATGGAATTTTATGAAAAGAAAATGATTTTGAAGAAGGAAAGTATATTTTCCACAAGAATTCATTTCAAGTGTTTTGTCCAAACTATTTTCCATCTAGGATGAAATTATTTAGTATGATTATGTTTCAAGTATAATGTATCTATTATTTACCTGGTTTTATACTGCTTATGATGAAATGATATCCATTTGTTTTCTATGGATAACATTATGATGGGATGATGTTTATGAACCCCATTTTATTCATTGGGTTATGATGAATGATTTTTGTTTATTTTTTTGCATATGTAATAAGGATTTAATTATGAGATGGGTGGGACCTATAACTCCCTCCAATGAATTGAGTAAATATTTATATCTCATGATATAAATATGGCTGGAATGGAAAGTTAATCTAGTTCAGTGATGCAGGACATGAATTAAGAGTGAACTTGATTTAGTAAGGTACTTTGTCCACTATGATGGTCTTGGCAGCAATACCTTGGATACTATGTAAATCCTAACATGTTCTTAATGGTTTCCACAATTACATGATTTATTCCCATGATATATTATCATGGTTAATGTTCTTTTTTGACCTCTTCCTTATGGACTGCAAAGAATTATGTCATTATTCATGATTTTGATGTTTTCTGTTCATATTCTTACATTCAAATGTTTAGGGATTGTTTTATGTTATCCATGTTTAGCCTTACTGTGCATTTGAGTACAACCTTTTTATGTTTTCTTTTCCCCATGATATAAAGAATTATCTTATGTAAGAAAACTAAAGGGGAAGATCGTTATGGGAGATGTTTCAGATCTTTCACCACGATTAGTAGATTATGTTCTGAGTTTCCAAAGACACTAAACTAATACATTCTTTGGGGATATGTTTTTTTCATTAATTATTTGTTCCTCAATAGTAATGTATTGCCTATGTATATCAATCTTAGGTCTATATAAGCAGAGAATTCAAGATCAGAGGCATCAGCTGACTAATTCCCCCATCGTGAGGCTTCTAGATGAAGGCACTACTAGAAATTTATTCTATATCCATAGACCTATAGCCACTGTTTTATAGGTCCATGGCAATAGCTTCTCTATATCCATGATTGAGTAACCCATGTGGCTAAAATGTGCCGTCTCTTTTTTTTCTATAAAATTCATCGGGGTCCTCCTCCCTCCCCTCCCCGATACATTCTGTGTGCGACCCTCTGATATCCTCCGACACCCTCTTCCCTGATACTCCCAGACCTTCACGGTGGTTCCTTCATCCCTGATACCCTCTGTGTGCAACCCTCAGATCCCTCGACCTTCAAAATGGCTCCCTCCTCCCTGATACCCTCTACGTGAGATCCTCCTTCCCTGACGGTGCCCATCGCGACCTCTGCTCTCCCAGATCCTCCTCCACCGACGATGACCCTCGTAATGGTGACCCTCGCAATGGTTCCCCTCACTGCCACCAAATGAGGCAACCCCACTGGGATCTCTCAACTCCGATTCTCCTCCCCAGACACTACCACCAAATACAGGACACCTCAACTCTTCCCACTGACACTACTCCTAGGTGGCCTCCCCACCTCCTCCAACACGGCCAACTCACTCTTAGTGATCCCCCTCCTCCTTGTTATGAACAATTATGGGTTCATTATTTTGCTATCAGTTATCTATATCTATGTTGTATCAAATATATACAATTTTTTTTGAAATTTCATGAAATTCTACCTTCAATATCTCTTGCTGAACCAGTTATTCCCCGATTGAGGTAGTTATTTTTGTGTATTTACATTAATTAACTTGTTATTTTGTGCTTCGTGTTTTCTAATTTTTTTTCAATATAATTCAATATTTAATAGATATTGTGGGTTTAAAAGGTGTGGTAAATGTTTTTCTCTATTGTAGTAAAGGTTTTATAATGGTTTTCAAAATTCTAATTAATAGGTATAAATGAAAGGAATTTGTGGGAATGCCTATATGGATTGTTTTAAAACAATTTATATAACAAAATTAATTTGAACCCATTTGTGTATTAGTATGATTTTCATGGATTTTTTGAAATAAAAATATTTTAATGGTTTTTAAAATGACTTGAATTGAAATTTAGTTGGCTTCATAAATGATTATTAGTCTGTTTTCACATAGAATAGTTATAATGTAGGTGATAAAGTAGGTTTTTAAATGGTTGAAATGTCTTGGCATTATTAGTTGGTTTTTGAGAAGGCATATTTTCACTTTATATAAGATATTTTTATAATGAGTATCAGACCATCGATTATTCCCCTTGTTTTGATTATGACTGATTTGAATTGTGGCTCTCTAGGAGGGATGTTGTATTTTATTTTTGATACGGATGAAGTGAAATGATTTATTTCTCGTCAGTGAGTTGATGTTTGAGGTGATATGAGATTTATTTAAAATAATTTTTTATCGATTCCTTTCATTATTTTTATTCTCTACCTCCACTATATTGATTTATCATGGGAACATAGATAAATAATGGATGGTCTAGTGGCATGTGATGCTGGATAAGTGTATGTTAGCTGGATAGTGCCCTGGGAGATTATCACCCTACCAGGGGTTTATTTTATATGTGGAGAGACCTAAAAGGGGAAGATGAATGGAATTATCTAATTTCACATAGGGTCCCGATGAGTAATATGATGAACTAGGTCTAGTATCACCCATTCTAGAGCCTAATGAGTTTCCCATAATGTCTATAATTCTTTGAATATTGATTATAGGATCTCATCCCATGCATTATTTTTATCCCCACTATTACTTCAATTATTTCTTATTATCAATTTCCCATTGATATCTTGGTGCGTGTTATGTTTCTATATTCCATTTCAATTATGGTTTTGGTTTATATTCAATCTGAATTAAAAAATAGTTTTGGAAGTATATTATTAAAGGAAATAATTTTTGATTTAAAGCTGTGGTTTTGAGATATGGATTTAGAAAAAAGGGAAAAGGATTAGTTCTCTTTTAATGGATTTGATACACCTTTTTCCGTTAGTTTGAAATAATTTCTTTTTAAAATGAAAATGGAAGTAGTTTTATAAAAGAAGTAATTGAATGTTACAATTTTTCATTACAACATCTTGTGAAAAACCTATTCACTACTTATATTTTAAACTACCATTAATAAAACATCTTTTCAAAGGAATTATACAAACTCCTTAGTGAAATCCTACTAGGGGCAGTTTGGTTTAAATCATGCATACACCAATGGGTGTATAAAAATTTCATTTTCACCTTCAAGAGACCAGATTATGTTCTTTTACCTTGGTTAATGTTTGAGTTGGTCTGATGATACATGGTATATGACGGTATGGGGGATTTTGGGTTAAAATGAAGTAGTTAGTAGTGATCCAAGTTTGGTCATATTTTTGGATGTTTATATATAATACATGATGTCCCAAATATATCTATTAGTTTATTATATACATGGGATTCTTTTTATTACATTATTATATGATGATGTGATTTAATTTTTATTATTTCTAAAATATTATACTATGTTTTATTGTTTCGTTTCTATTGAAACTGTTTATTTTTTGCATGAGTGACTGATGTATGGATAAGTGATGTTGGATTTATGGGTGTTTTCCTTGATGTGGTTATTCATATTTAGAGGGTGAAACCATTAACAATGGTTATACATTGATACCTTGAAACTTTTCACCATCCAAGAACAATAAGAGACATTATTTGTGCCTTGTGGAGATCCGGGTTGAGTGACATGTCAGTTTGATCTGGGACAATTCATTAGAGAATTGTATTAGAGGATTATATTATTATATGGAGTTCATATTAGTATAAAAAAGATGTTATTATCATCGGGACCCAATAGGTAGGTCACGAGTAGTTTATTGATCACCACTTTTCATAACAAAACTGGAGTTTACATGGGTAGTTGTTATTTCAATCTTTGATTTGGATTATAATTTTAATTATATTGATAATGATGATTAGATCCCCATCGAGTTATGTCAGATACTTTGGTGTATTTCTTTATGATTTGGGATGAATGTAGAAAGGAACCAAAGTATCATCATCATCTCACTTGGTCTGAAAAAAATATAAAGCCTCTGTGTGTGGTCTCATAAATTGTTTAGATGATATTGTATGATTGGTGTATGGTCAGCTAAAACATATGGCCAAGTCATGCACATTTTTTCATCATTTTTTGATTTATTCTGTAAACCTATTTTGATTTCCAATGGATCCTAGAGAAATTTAAAACCTAGTAGTTAGATAAAAGGATGTTTTAGTGATTTTTTGGTGTCATTGTAATGGATTTTGTATGTCGTCCCACATTATATATTTTTTTGGTGCTTAAATTTTTCATTACAGTAGTACATTTATTGAAATTTTTTGATTACAAAACCGGTTTTGGGGGCTAATTTGTAAAGTATTTTTAATATCATGTATAATGTTTTCAAGAGTAGTAAGGTTTAAAAAGAAATAGGTAAATAATTTAAAATGAAAATACATTTCGTGAGTATTTTAATTTAAAACCTTTCCCATGATTAATTTAAAAATGGGAATCACAGATGTTTTGGATTAAAAAAATAGGTTTTATTATTTCTTTTGACGTTCACATGTTGGTTTGAAAGTGTTTGATTACATTATATAATTTGGGAAATTATTTAAAACAAAATCAGATTTAAGAATTTTTTTGGTCTTATGATGAAATTCATGAGGTGTTTTGAAAATAGAGGAGAACATTATGAAGATTAAGTGAAATTTCATTTTAAATAATTTCACGATTATCAAATATGGTGTTAATATTTTTTTAAATTCTATACTTGGGAAGTAGTAATTTTACACTATGAAATGGATTTTTTATTTTTTTAAGGAAGTGAGATTATTTTCAATGTTTTTTCTTTTTGAAATGAGTTTTCATACTTCTTTTTAAAATGTGATTATTTTTATGAAATATATTTTTAGGTAGGTGGGGGTGAAAGGGGGAGGCGGTGGGGCATGGGGGTGTTGGTACATGGGTAGGGGGTGCTGGTGCAGGGTGTGTGGTGTAGGGGGGTTGGGGATGTCCATGGGGGGTTGGAAATGTGCAGGGTGGTGGTGATGGGTAAGGGGGTAGGGGGTGTGCAGGCCTTCCTGATTCATTGGAGGGAGTTATAGATTTTGGTATTTCTTTCACAATTAGTTAACCATTTAACTTTATAATCTTGCTTTCTCATGTTGTCCTTAAATGTGAGAAAGGGATTGAGATTGACCACAATGATTATTTCTAGCATGGGATCAGTGTGGAGGTCTAAGTTGGTTTTTTAGTTATGCAAATCATCGATTTCTTTCTCAAGATGATTAATTTAGTTGTTAACTTGTTTGGATTTTCTGTTACACCAAGATTTGAGAGTCTGTTTGAGGTGTTTTAGTTTGAGGTTGCATGTATAGGAATTATTGGTATGAGATATTGAAGACTAAAAGTTTTGGATGACATGATTTAATTCTTCATAAGAGAGCTTCACATTATTGAAGTGAAAGGGTAACCTAGGTTTCATGTATTTGGAGGAAATTTTTACCAGGATAGGATGATGATCAGAGTTCAGTCTGTGAAAAGTGATGCTAGAGATAGTGTCCTATTTATCTAGATCCGGGAAATTCGTAAAGGCTCTATCGAAATTGGAAGCAACCAATTTATTTTAATGACTTCTATACCAGGTGTATTTTGTACCAGTGAAATTAATATCAATAATATTTTTCCCCCCGATCGAGGCATTAAATTCTCTCATGGATATAGAGGCATGAGATGGACCAATTTTTTCACTAGAATTAAGAATATCATTAATGTCTCCCATAAGAGACCAGGGTCATTCGTGTTAGTTCCTAAATAAGAGAGGTAATTCCAAATAATTATCTATTCCTGGTATTTATTCTCATCATAAAAAAGGAGTAGTAAATACAAGTACCATCAATAGTAAAGGTGAGAGTGAGAATCTGATCAAAGATACTAGAAACATTAAAATCATTTAAAGATGAATGTGAAAAAATCAATAAAGAATCATCATTTAGATTATTATAAATTTCACCAGAAAATATATAATTGTGTTGACACAAGTGAAAATATTTATAGGATAAAGAGATTTTTGGTGCCACAATTGAAAAAAGAATAGGGTGATGCATGTTAACCATTTTTTTCAAAACATTGAGGGAGTCAGAGTTGGAAACACCCTGAAAATTCAAAAAATGGATATTCATTTAAACCTGTGTTTGGAGTTAGAAATCCTTTTTTTCTTTTTTCCAGATACTTTATTTCTAGTTGACCTTCTAACCTCTTGAGTATTAGTTGTCTTTTATTATTATTTGTGAGAAGTGACATTGATCTTATTTGTGGGTTCTTTTATTTGTGTAGACATATCTGAATATGTCGTATCCTCTGAGCCTGGAAAAAATGTCATTAATACATTGAGATACCAGGATTTCAGGCATTGCATCACATTCTGCATTTAATAATTCAAGGGGATTGGAATTACCTTGAGCCTTTGTATCCGTTGTTGATAACTGCATTACAAAGTTAGATGAGAGTCTTTGTTTCTGTTCCAGGGAGTTCTTATTTTCCTGCATATGGATCGGTTCCAGCACAATAGGTAGACTATCAGGTAGAACATGTTCTAATGACATGTTAACATATGCAGTAAAATCAGTACATAGGGTATGTGTCTCGGGTTAAATAGCCATGTTGAGGGAGACAGTGTTAGCATAGGGAGTTGAAAAATCATGTGTTTTTGTTTCATTCCTCTTTTTGATAGTGGTAGCACTTGGATTTAAAACAGGGTCCCTGTTTCTAGTGTTTTTTGCATCATTAATGGTTGGGTCAGTGTTATTGAGATCACATAAGTGTAATGAAGCAAAATAATCAGAGAAAACAATAGTGCTTTAGTCTGTGGAACACTTGGAACTAAGCAGTAAATTGCTAACGTTTTCACTATAGAGCAGATTTTCAGACTTCATAGAATAATTTCCACCAGCAATAGTGGGAGCAGTAGCCATACCTGGGATAGGTGGATCCAAAGTAGACTGTTGTTTGATAGAGTTCAAATGACTCTTCTTCTACTCCTGGGGGTATTTAAAAATCTCTATATGTTTGCATAATATAACAGAATGTGTATTTTAATGCAGGACATGTTCCATGTTCTTTATCATGTCTACTTTAGTGCAAGATTTTTCCTGCTCAGTGGATAGCCTAATAGTGTCTAGGACCAGATTTTTTATTTCAATTAAGAGGCTATGATCATTAATCAAATTGTGTTGTTCTTCAACATCATCTTCCCAGCTATGAACAACGTCTAATCCCTATTTCTCACTTTTATGTGATGTTGGTGGTTTACATTATTCTCATATTTTGGTGATTTTTGATTTTTGAATAGGAAATCGATGATGATGTTTGAAAACTAATGAGATTTATTAATGATCATTTTATTTAGTATTGGTATGTACATATCAATTTGAATATTATTTATTCATTGTTGGTTTTGGATTCATGTATCATTTATCATGTACATTTGACACACTGATCACATATATATAAGAAGTTGTTATATCTCATTTATTTTCCCACTATTTTTTATAGGTGATTTCTTATGATAAGATCGGTTATATCCACCACCATCGAAGTCAATGATTTCAAGATTTGGGTAAGTTTTATTCCGTTTTTATTCTTTTTCCCAATTTTTATTAGGGATTTTTTTTTATTTTTGGGTTCATTATATTTTTGTTGTGTGTTTTGGATTTCATTGAGGTGGATTCAAGTCGCCATTGACGAAGGCTCACATGTGTATTCATAAGTAGGTATATGCATATATATGTTCCCCCTTTATATATATTCACTCCTTGAATTATGAATATATATATTGGGGATAGGTGTGCTTATATATAGATATGGAAAATGCATACACGTGTAAGTGTAAAAGGGTATATAAAAATTTAAACATATATCTAAGGACCCCGTTGTGAATATTTGTCCATAAAAATATGTACATAGGCGCTAGGTATGCTTATATACATGTTATGTTGCATATTCTTGCAAGCGGAAAAAGGATAATCGAGTTGTCATTGTCAAAAGAAAATGCACCATGAGGTTGAGGTAGGGTCCATCTCCTAGCCTATTTAATTCAAGAATGATTTAAATTGCAATTAGTTTCCTTCTTAATTATGTATGTTTATATTAAATTACAATTCTTGAATAATTGTTAGTTAATATAATTATTTCATTTGATAAATAAGTCATGGTTTTGTAATAAAACCCCTCCAACGGAGGGGCGCTTTCTGCGAAAACTCACAGTGTTATACCTTTCTTAAAATTTTTTCATTGTTGTTTTTCATATACATGATGTTGTTGTTAGTCATAAAGCACACATCATACTTGACCCTTTTTATATCCTTATAGGGGGTTTCCTGCTTTTTATTAAAACAGTTTTCTGAACCAAGACACTCTTTAAGTGCCATTAGACTTTTTATATGTGTCCCATGTTGTGTGACTATGTCACATGGCATGTGATATTTAAATCCAACCAAAATCCCAGTTCCATAGCCTAGGGGTTTCACAGTACCAGTAATGTCATATTACATGTTATGTAACCTGTGATTTTCCTGATCCCATGTGGTATTCCCCTAGGTATTCCTACACATTTCTAGTTCTACAAACCTCACCAAATTAGGTATATTAGGGGTAATCCAATCCTCTATTCATCACATATTTGCATTCATTTATTTAAATATTCTATGAAAACATGCCATCCATATCATCCTATTTGAAACTAAGTGGAGCAGATACTCCAATTCCATTCTAATCCACCTCCAAAATCCATGATAAAAATGACATAAATTGCCCTTATGAAAAACAAGGTCAAGGGAGGCACTGATTACCCAGTGGAAAACCACCAACCGACCAATGGAAACAATATTTTTGGATCCAACCATCAACCATCGAGTAGTTAGTCTAGAGCCAACCCTCCACAACTATCACTATTAATATGTTCATGGTGCTTTATAATAACTAACTTGTGGCCTCATCTACTGCTTTTTAGGAACACCACATACTTCTTCCCCCCTTTAATAAATCCATCCACCTGAAACATAAAATTGAAATTAATACACAATCATTTTAATTAGAAATCACCATAATTAAATTTTAAGAACGCAAAACATAAATCCATAGTCATTAAAAACTATCCACTATACGATTTCCCATCCATGAGAAACATTACTATGCATCACTGGTGACTTGAGGTTTCAGGGGTTTGGAACTACCTTCAGGCCTTCTCCATCCCTTCATAGTTTCCCATCCTTAACCTAATCTATTATTTGGTACCTTGAAGTCCCATTTACCTTCTTCTTCTACATCTTTTTTCTGGGGTTCGACATGCATCAATTTTGAAATCACTTCTTTCAAGATCAATCACTAGAACTCAGGTTAACGAGAATGTTTCAGTATTATTCAAATGTTTTCTAGCAGATGAACATTATTCCCTCAAATATGCTAATTCTTCACTTCCCTAATTGAATAATTGATCCACCATAGGTGTACTGAACTGAGTTATCATTGATGTTGCCCCACAGATATCACTGGACCGGGCCAACACGTCGCAATCATGCCGTGGTCACGCCACGGTCAGGCCGTGGTCACGCCACGGTCATGCAATGGTTACAACGCGGTCACGCCGTGATTTGAACCTCTTCTAGGAAGACACCCTGCGGTGGTTCACAGTGATAGCATTCCATGAGTCTGTAATCACTGTTGAGACTGACTAATCACAATTTCTGCTGGTGGGGCAACGATCAGAATTTTTCCCCGCCTCCTCTCGCTTCCTTCACTCCTTCATGGAATATGCTGCCCCACAGATGTCGCTGGATCAGACCAATACACCGCGGTCACGCCGCGGTCATGCCGCGGTCATGCCGTGGTCACGCCGTGATTTGGCCCTACTCTAGGACGACACCCCGCGGCAGTTCGTAATGATAATATTTCATGAGTCTTGTGATCAATGTTGAGACTAACTAATCACAATTTCTGTAGGCAGGGCAATGACCAGAATATTGCACTGCCTCCTCCCTCACCCTTCACTCCTGACAGGAATATGTTTCCCCATGGATGTCGTCGGACTAGGCCAAAACACCGCGGTCATTCCGCGGTCACTCTACGGTCACTTCATTGTCACGTCGCGTTCATACCGCGATCATTCCGTGATTTGGCCCTTCTCTAGGATGCCACTCTATGGTGCTTCACAGTGATAGTATTCCATGAGTCTTGTGATCAATTTTGAGACTAAAAAATCACAATTTCTGCCAGTGGGGCGATGCTCAGAATGTTTCCCCACCTCCTATCTCTCACTTCGCTCCTGGACTGAAGATGCTACCTCACAGATGTCGTTGGATCGGGCCAACATGTCGCGGTCATGCCAAGGTAACCTCGTGACTTGGCCCTACTCTAGGACGACACCCCGTGGAAGTTTGAAATTATAATATTCCATGAGTCTTGTGATCATTGTTGAGACTGACTAATCACAATTTCTGCAAGTGGGGTGACGGCCGGAATGTTTCCCCGCCTTCTCCCACTCCCTTCGCTCCTGGCTGGAAGATGCTGCCCCATGGATGTCACTGGACCGGGCCAACACGCCGCAGTCACGCCACGGTCATGTCGCGGTCATGCCACAGTTACGCCACAGTCACGCTGTGGTTACACCGCGGTCATGCAGTGGTCACACCGCGGTAATTCCATGATTTGAGAATTCCCCAACTTTCTCCAAAAAATGCTCACGAATTGGTCACTCTACGAATTAATGTGTGACTCAATGTAATGAACCTCAAACTCCCCCTCTCTATAAATCTATTTGGGTTGAAGAGGAAACCCCCATAATGCGCCCTATTTCTCAGACAGTTGCTAATTACTGAACTAATAACAAGAATCCCCCTGGCCTCTCTTAAGATTCATCCACCCTTCCATTATGATGCTGAGACCTTGCACATCCCCGGGACTTCTAATGAAAGAAACCAAGATACCTTCAATGCTGACTCACCTATTCTTGAAGTAAGAAAACCAACAAAAAGAGATACAGAGGAGGTGTAATTGAGTCATGAAGATCCCTTGCATGTGGACCTTAGAACTTCTAAACAAGGAAAGAATGTCTTCAATGCTGACTCACCTATTCGTGAAGCAAGAAAACCTATACAAAGAGATAAAGAAGATGTGCAATCGGATCATGAAGATCCCTTGCACATGTAGAGATTGACCAACCTTGCCAATTGGAAGAAGACTTCCTAAAATCATGGGCTAGGAAAGGAAAGAAAGTATTAGTTGACTCTGATGTCTTCATCACTCTAAGTGCTAGAAACACCTAGAAATATAGGGATAATTCGAATTTTAAATGAACAATTATCACACGTTCCCTAGAAGACAACATGAAACACAAAAACACAATACCCGCATAGCCAACCCCTACTGAAAAAGTGTATGACTCATTAAATTATTTAGGAAGTTCCTCCAATTCTTCTGACTAGGATGAGTCATCTAGTGAGGATGATTAAAATGACCCAGCTTATAGGGAGTATTATTTAATTCCAGAAAAGGTTGATTTTCGAAATGACCTCGACGCATGGATGGATGAGAAATATCGTTTAATTTATGGTATGACAACTGGATAGGAGAATCCATTATTAAAAAGTTTAATGATGGCAGAGGTGGAATCATTCACGACATTCGAATCAGGGATCTGCTTGAAGAAATGGGATTAGTCCAAGATGATATTGCTTTACTTGTGGAAAATTTTAACTTCATTCATCAAAATACATTCTCTTATGGAAAGACGCATCTAATAAAAATATTGACTCAAAAGGTTTCTATATGCACTTAATACAAGGACACACCCACTGGATTACTAGCTAGAATATGAAATGGATTTCCCCCTCTAGGTATACTCTATTCTAGAGGCTGTTATCAATTAAACTCTCAGTGGACATGAACCCATAGAAAGATGGTATATCATTGTGCTCTAAATGTGTGATTTTTCACCAACATAGGGATGATATTAATCTCCTACTATTTATATATAAAACAAATATCTATTTATAGCAGAAGGTGTTGCTAATCATTAACATGCCTTTCACCCGAACAGACTCCATCAGATCTTTCCATGAAGAAATTCATTTAACACCTCACTCAAAGCAGATCACAGACCTGCTAAGAGCTGCTTGTGATGAGCTTTTGCAAGAAATTTGGACATGTTGGAATGATATTCTACATAACTGTTCATGCTTTAATGTGATTATGATCATGCGGAAGGTCCATGTCGCAATATAACATGCCAACTCGCTGCATGCTGAACAGTGTAGTAACAGGATTGCTGATTTTCTGATGCTTCAACATCTTCAATTACCAGGAAAATTCCCCACCCCGTAGAGGACTCTGGATGTTTTTTGGACAACCCCCTTTGGTTATTAGATCATATTCAACACTAATGGATCCTCTAGAAGAAACCCATTCCCATCATGATATAACAATATCTTCAAAGATGGAAATGTAGAACAGATTGAATGTGTTTATAGTAAATGTGGAATATCTACTGCTCTAGAGGTAGAAATTATGGGTATTCTTATGGCCATTGAAATTGCTGGTAAAAGAGGATCGAGCCATCTTTGGCTGGAAAATGATTCTTCCACGATTGTGCAAGCACTGTTTTATTTGGACAGTATAAAAATGGAGATATTTCTACAGATGTATATCTTGCTATCAGAAAGAGGAAGTTCATCAAAGAGGTAGAGGAATTTAAAAAGAATAAAAGGTTCAATTTTAATGAAATCCCCTAGAAATGAAGCTTTTCAGATTCTTCTGATTCTCAGAAGCAGGTTTTTCTTTGTCTTGCGATGTTTCTATTTTTCAACCAGTTCTACTCAATGGAACTGTACGTTAGATGTTTGCAGACCTACACAATGGGGGCTTTGAAATGTACTCCTGCCAGTTTCAGAACATGCTTGATCATGCAGCCTTCTTGAAAGAATTTTTTATGATGTATCTTCTAGCGTTTGATATATTTTTGATAAAGAGAAACTTAAATCATTGGATGCTTTCGATACAATTAAATGAGTGTCTGTTTTCCTTGAAGTCATCAAGGGTTGCTGTTGGTTTTTCAATGCATAAATCTACTTTTCTGTTGGGTTGGTCTCTCGAAGGACTGGAAGCGGGTAGGGGGTGCAAGGGGTGGGGTGTCAAGGTTCTTGGGGGTCTCTACAAGGTCTATCTTGGGGGTTTTGTCCAGGGGGTCTAGGGGGTGTCTAGTTTGTGGGGGGGGGGGGGGGGCAGGACTGGCAGGGGGAGGGGGAACTAGTAGGGAGAGGGGGGAAAACTAGCTGGGAGAGGGGAATGGTAGGGGGACTAGCATTGGAGGGGGGTAACTGGAAAGGGGGTGAAAGGGGTGGGGTGTCCAGGTTCTGGGGGGTGGGCGGTGGTCCAGGGTCTGGGGGGTCTGTCCTGGGAGGTCTATCGAGGTTCTATCTGGGGGGGTCCGTCCTGGGGGTCTGGGGGGTGTCCACGTTTGGGGGGGCAGGACTGGCAGTGGGGGAGGGGGGAACTGGCAGGGGAGGGGGGGTATTAGTAGGGGGACTGGTAGAGGGACTGGCAGGGGGGGTGTGTCACTAGAAGGGGGGGTGCAAGGGTTGGGGTGTCTAGGTTTATGGGGGGTGTCCAGGGGGATCTGTCCAGGGTCTGGGGGTGTCCAGGTTGTGGGGGGGTGTTCAGGGCCTGTCCAGGATGGTGGGAGGGTGTTTTGTCAAGGGGAGTGGGGGTTGGGGGGTTGGGGGGGGGGGGTTGGGGGTGGATTTCAAGGGCAGTGGAGGTCTGGGCTGTCCAGGGGAATCTATCCAGCGTCTGGGGGGTGTCCATGGTCTGGGGGGGTTTGGGTTTATCTAGGGGGTGTCCAGGGTTTTTCCGGGGGTGTCTAGGGCCTTTCTGGGGGGTTCCCTGGGTCTATCTGGTGGGGGGTGTCCTGGGTTTGTCCAGTGGGTATCCATGGTGTGTCTGGGGGGGTCTAGGGTCTATCCGAAGGGTGTCCAGGGTCTGTCTGGGGGGTGTCTAGTGTCTAGGGGGAGGTTCCTAGGGTATGTCTAGGGGGTGTCCATGGTATGTCCAGGAGGGGGACTTTGCAGGGGGGCTGTCTGTGGGGGGTTATGTAGGGTGGGGTGTCTAGTGTCTAGGAGGGAGGGGACTGCAGGTGGTGGGATACTGTAGGTGTTGTAGGGGGTGGGGGCTATTTTTTTATGGTTTTCCTAACCTTATATCCATGATTAAAAACTGTGGCTATTGTTCTATTGCCACGCTTACAAACTGTAGCTAACGGTCTAATGCCACAGTTTCTAACCATGGGAATAAAGTGTATCCCTCCTCTAGTATAGCCATAGTTCTAAACCGTGGATATAGAGATATTACCACAGTTTGAACCGTGGCTGTATACCTATAGACACAGTTTGAACCGTGGATCTAGACCTAAAGCCACTGTTCCAAATCGTGGCTATAATTCTAGGCCTATAGCCAAGACAAACATATCCACGGTTTCTAAAACCATGGCTATTACCTATAGCCACTGTTTGAGGACCTTTAGCCATGGTTTTAAACCATGGATATAGCCTGAATTTCTAGTAGTGAGGCATATGGTACGTAGTCTACTATGACACATCAGGGACCTTACTCGGGTGTGTACTGATGTAGGAGCGAGCTGTGATTGCGTATGGTTCTCAGTAGCTTAGAAAACATGAGAAGAACTACGCTACCCATGACCTAGAGTTAGATGTAGTGGTCTTCTCCGTGAAGATGTGGCGGCACTATCTATTGGGCGAACATTTTACCACGTACTCTGATCATAAGAGGCTTAGGTATATCTTCTCTCATAAGGACCTGAACCAGAGACATCAGTGATGGCTTGAGTTCCCCCATGACTATGAATTCGAGATAGTCTATACACCTGGGAAGGGGAACATTGTTATGGATGTGCTTAGAAGGAGTATTAGCATTCAGCTGCTAGGAGAGGAGACATAACAACTAGCTACCTTACCGATATCCTTGGTGGATTTGGACAGAACAACCTATCTTCATTTTCTTACAGTCACTCCTCCACTTCATCAGTGATCCAGGTAAGGACAACGTGGAGACGCTGACTCTGATACGTGACATGCTCAGATATCCACAGGGCAGGCACCTGATGGATTTTCTGATGGTGGGGAGCATGTCATCCTCATCAGAGGACGTACCATGGTACCAATTGTACTTCGGGAGGACGTGTTGAGGTAGTTCCACACTTCACCTCTAGTGGTATATCTAGAAGTAGAGAAGATGTATCAGGACCTTCGACGACAGCATTGGTGGTCAGGTATGAAGAAGGATGTAGTAGAGTTTGTCTCCCCGTGCTTCACTTGTCAGCAAGTGAAGGCAGAGCATTGGGAACCAGCAGGCTTTGTTCAACCTTTAGAGATCCCAGAGTGGAAGTGGGATAGGATATCCATGCACTTCATGATGGATCTTCCATGTACATCCAGGAGTCACGACTCGATATGGGTGATCGTTGACCGACTCACCATGTCATCCCACTTCATACCGATCATAGAGAAGGGATCAGTTGAGAGAAAATTACGCCTATATGTGTAGAAGATAGTGTGTTTACATGGAGTACCTTCCTCGATTCTCTTCGACTGAGTTGCGTGATTTACTTCCTAGCTATATAATAGGTTGCAGGAGGATTTCGGGATGCATCTACGTCTGAGCACCACCTTCCATCCTAAGACATACGGTCAGACAGAGAGGACCATTCAGACCCTCGAGGACTTGCTCTATGCATGGGTCCTCAACTTCGGTCACAGCTAGGAGGATCACTTTACTTTGGTGTAGTTTCCCTACAATAACAGATATCACTCCACCATAGGTATGACACCGTGTGAGGCCTTGTATGGCCAGCCTTACAGATCTCCACTGTGCTGGACAGACTTAGGGGAGTCAGCACTAGTGGGACTAGAGATGGTGCATGCTACCACTGAGAAGGTGCATATCATCCAGTAGCGGATTAATATTTCATAGAGAAGGCATAAGTCCTATTCTAATAAAAGACAGAGTCCTTTAGAGTTCGAGGATGGCAACCATATCTTCCTACGGGTCTCACCTCGATGAGCTCTACGAAGATTTGGATGAGGCGTCACACTATCTTAGAAATCATTGGACCTTTCTAGGTCCTCATAAAAGTAGGATAGGTGGATTACCTCATAGCTCTTCCAACTCAGTTGCACCAGGTGCATGGCGTCTTCCACGTATCTCAACTAAGGAGATACGTGCACAACCCATCCTACATCATCAACCATGGGAAACTAGACATCGATGATGGGGCGATGTTAACAGAGGCTCTGGAAGAGATTGAGGATCTACAGGAGCGGGTCCTATGTGGACGGTCAATACCTCAAGTGAGCATTCGTTGGCAGCATGAAAACCTCTAGGAGAGCACATGGGAGTGGGAGGCCCAGATGCATTCTTAGTACCCCGATTTGTTCCCGTAGTTCGATTTTTAGCTTATAGGTAGATAAATCCTTGATGTATGGAAAATGCAAAGACACAGAATCTTCGTGGAATTTTTTTTCTTAAATACATGTGAGTTTTACGAGTCCGCAGTTTCTGACGGTGCTTGATTCTGAGCCCTGTGTGTCCAGAATCAATTTCTAATGCTTTGTTCAAGTACGTTCAGTAAATTTACTCCAGGGATTTTTATATCTTTTGAACCGATGCTCAAAATTGAAATATGATGGCGTAGTTGAACTCGCAGCATTAGTTATTGCTTAGTGAGACCTTCATCGCATATGCATTCTGATGAGTTTGTAAGATAGTTTTTGGTGTTTTTTAATTAAATTGAATAAAAAAAGTATTAACTTTATTTTATTTTGGTGGTTAAAACCTCCAAGGAGAGGTTTGATGTGGGGGCCACCGCACCAAAACCTCCCATGGAAGGTTATGGTATTGGGGCCCACCCAGGCACTTTAACCCCTCTAACCCCCATTAACCCCTTGGAACTCCCGATTAAGTCGTGGAGCCTCTTCACATTCCCCCATTAATTTTTGAGCCTCCACCCTCATTTATTAAATGGGTTGTCACTTTTAATTACTCTCAAAAAATTTAATTCATTATGCCAAAACTATAAAATGATGTGTTATATTATTATTGTGGGGGTTGGGATAAAATTTGGTTGGGAGAATTCGGGAGAGGAGGAGATTTTGGAGAACTCTACAGCGAAGAAAGCGAAGAAGGCATATAATTCCATCTTCGACTTCGTCACCTCTGAGCACTTTCCGATGCAAAAGCTTGAGAATTGGGTGTGTGTGATGAGCGTGGTGAATAACGAATCGACGCCCACCTCTTCCCGCAACATCATCTACGAAGAAAAAAAAATTTAGGGTGATTTGAATTGTTTTTATACCCATTATACATCGTTGAATTTAATGTTTGTGAACCGAATGATATCACCGTAACGAGGAGGGTTCAAACCACACGAACATGATCCAACCCTCCCCTTTTTTATTCATGTTTAACGATGATGGAGGTGGAGCACGAAGGAACCGACGACATAAGGCCTCCAGGCTGCCACAAGGGCATGCCACTGTCGTGCCGCATAGAGAATCGAGTCGCGGCCAAGGTGGTCTGTGGAAGAGCTGGAGGGGCATGGTACTGTCACACCACGCGGGAAAAAGGTGTCGCGGCCAAGAAGACTACAGTGGTCGCATGGTGGGAGAGGCGCCATCGCGCCACATGGAAGAGATGGAGGCCGCGGCCATGCTGGGCCGCAACGGAGGTGGCGCGGCACCGTGGTGCCGCACATAGCAGGGGAACCATGGCCATTGGCTACGACTGATAGCAGATGGTGGCCAGCTGGGTCACCAAAACCGGTTCTAAGCACCGGTTCCGCTCGAGAACAGGGGGCGCGGAACCCCCTCCCACGCATGGAAGCCAGGCCACACAGGCCTGCCAGCCGGGCCGCCTCAGGTTGGGCCGCCATGAGCCAGGCCGCTTCGGGCCGGGCCACGCCTTTAGGCCGGGTCGCGCCATCAGGCCGGGCTGCCCCTCGGGCAGGTCCGCGCCTTCATTCTTGGCCGAACCCTCGGGTCAGGCCTCCCACATTGATCATGTCGACCCATCAGGCCGGGCCGCCCACTTGGGCTAGGTCAGACACACGGACCGGGTCCGACCACTGTCCGGATTGGGTTGGGTCGTGTTGGTCTAACAGTGTCGGATCGGTCCCAGACCCGCTATGGCATGTTTACACCTTTTCGCTCATAACGTGGGCTACGAGTGTCTGATCGAAGAACCATCTACGATGATGGAATGCATAGAGAAAGATATATATTTTTTCATACCCCACTTGTGGTTTGGATATATTTGGGCTACAGTCCATTTGGTTGAACCTAAAAACCAAACGGGCCCCTGGAACAAAAATTTCAATAACTCACAGACCGTTCATCCGATTGACGCGTCGTCTATTTCATTGAGACCACTTTGACTAGGTGGTCCTTTGAGATACTTCTACGTGAGAATTCACGATAGTTGGTGTTTTACCCATTATCTTGGGGAATGGATGCTTCCAGTGACGAGTAGACACAGTGCCAAGACCTAGTAGCTGAAAAACATAACGACTGCTTGAACGATTCGACTAGTCCAGTAGGGAGTGCCTGGTAGTTGGTGGTAGACCCATGGAAGAGAAGCACATGGTAGTTGGGGGAAGACTCATGGTACTCGACAGGAGGAGTACCTCTGTAGGCTATTAGGGGGAAAGCCTGGTATTTGGTGGTAGACCCACAATGGAGGAGTGCTGGTAGTTGGCAGCAGACTAGCGGTACTCGACAGGAGGAGTACCTCAGCAGTCCAAGTTTAGTGAGAAGTGTCGAAGTGTCGCGACATGCCAACTGTACTTGATAGATGAGGAGTTCTCTATTATCCTTGGTTTCGATAATGAAAATCCTGGATTGAGCTGAGTCAATGAATTTTGTGTTTTCTCAGGATTTAGATAGGTTACTAGATAACATAGGTATATATATAGGCATATACCTAAGTGTGGGTTATCTGTTGAATCCTTACATTTTGGTTTATCCTTGTTGTATTTTGTGAGACCATGGGGGTCTCGAGATCCCTAATATGTATTGTTATAATCACCCATGCATGGGCTACGCCTGCACCTCATTATGTAGGATGCAGATGCTAGACAGTATTGACAGAGGCAGAGTGTACGTGGACTGGACGGTACCCAGAGGATACTGACTGAAGTGGAGCATTGAGAGAGCTATCTATACCTACCCTTCTGGTAGGATATGTGGTGGATGATCAAGGAGCTACTATACACCTTCCGACTATTTTTCTTTTAGTTGTACCTGTTTTTTTCCTTGTACCTTACTATTGGGCTTGTATTTCCAGCCCCTTTTACATTCCAGCACATCTTTTGTATACAGTTTCTACTTAGTGATTTACTTCTAGTCCTGTACTCTGATTGTGTGTGTTTACTTCTAAAAATGCAATGCCTTCCCAGCTTAGGGATTTACGCCTTTGGATCTAGTCGCCAGCCCATGGCCTATGGAAGGCGGGCTTAGGTAGTCACGACACGGGCCCGGAGGATGGGTCATGAAAATTGGTATCATAGCCAATACCTAGATGAATGTGCTTAGTCATTTCCTAGGTTTGAGACTTGGGGTCCATAATGAGGGTGTTGTGCTTTAAGGGGGTGGATAATGTAACACCCCAGGAAATGTGAGACTTAAATGGCTAGATGTTACTACCCATGTCAACAAGGCAAACCTTTCTTTTTGGGAGTGTACCTGATTAGAACTCCACAGTTAATTATTTTTGGAATGGAGTAGTAATCATGATGGGTGACCTTCTAGGACGTTTCTTAGTGTGTGTGTGAGTGAGGATAGAACACACTAAAAGAACACATGTTGTCCTGTGGGGACAGTTAGTAGTCTGATAAGTGACCCTAGTGAGTAATAGCCTATGGTGTGTTGGGAAGGCAACCAAGGTATTACAGGAGACCCATAGGGTCAGATGAAAAGGATCATGGCCCGGGATGGTGGGGCGTGACATAACACAAACAATTTATTATAGGTAAAACCATTAGATTTATTAGATTGACCATGTATGACACCGTATAAATAAATGTATCATATGTACCAAACAATTACTTATTGGTGAAGACATATTAGTGTTGTGATTTCATATTAATATATATTGATTCTTACAGATACTATTATAGTCATTTGTTTTTTGGAAACATGATCAGGACTATGGTGTTGAGAAGCGTATGTATCCAAAAACCAATAGCCCATATAAAAAATAAAGGAGTATACATAAATAGATGAATCTTATTAAATCATTTTCATGCTAAAAATATATTTTTCTAGTCATACAGGACATGAGTCTAATATGCTAAAAAGAATTAAATTTAAATTTTCGTAGCTATTTTAATTAGTTGTTTGATATTAATCAATGCTATTTTGGTATATTACAAAAGTTTTTGTGGGTAATTTCAAACATCTGAGAATCTATTTTTTTAATTAATAGTTTTGAATAAAATTTAATATGGTATCAATAAGGTATAAAAAATATTTTTTTTGGGAAATTCATATTTCTTTATATATCTCTTAGAGAATAAAATCCTAGTTGGTGGATAACTTTCTGGTTCACAACTTGTTTTATGTAGCTAAAATAACATTCAATGTGAATTTGTAAATAATGGTTATTTATTATTAATATCCTAGTAGTTGATAATAAAACATGATATTTTTTGTGATGTTTATAAAATATTTTTGGGATTATGGAATATATTTTCTACTATTTGATTTTATGAACTTGTGGATAATAACATTTGAATGTTAAAGGAAGATTTAATTTTTAGAATAATATTAAATTTTATTTTATTTTTATGAGATGGGGAAATAGGGAGATTTAGGGAAGTGATACATTGGATATTATATGAATATAGTAGAATAATTCAGTATTGTGTGAGGAGTGATAAGCATGTTGATCTTGCTTAATATAGAAAGGAATTTTCCATACGGGATTTTATATCTATATAAATTAATATATTATAAATATCACACCCTACATTAATTAGTGGGTAATATTTATAGTTATAAGTATTCAATTTATATATTAGGATGAATTAAACATCTTATGATTTTAGATCATTTTTATTTATACTGTCATCCATAGATAGTGTCATGAAGAAAACTGAACTAATATTACACTTGTATAAAATGAACAAAAAAATATTAAAATTACATGAATAAAATATTCATATAAAATACAATTATATTAAACATTTAAAATGGAATAATCTTGTTATTTTTCATTGATTGATATTTTAGAATAAATGGATAAATTTTACAAACAATTTAAAAATATTATTACATATTACATTAATAAATTTAGAATTTATTATTGATAAATGACTATGATAATAGGTATTATTGAGATTTCTAAAATATTGTATCAATACTAAATTATTTATGAGATATGTATGAAATAATATTTATAAAACATGAAGATTAAATGTTTTTTTAAATAAAAGTATTTTTTCATAATATATAATATATTCATTAAAAAGATAATTATTAAATGCTTATTCATGAATATTTAAAAAACATAACTTGTGGTTTAAAATGTTTATATAATATAAAGATGAATTTTTTATTTTTTCTATTATAATTTTTTTATACATGATTATTGAGAAATATTTTTCTTTTGTAAATACATTAGCATTTATATTATCAATGTGATAGAATTGTACTGTAAAACATAATAATCTTTTTTACTGAACAAATAAAAATATTTCAGTATGATTATATATTTTTTTAAAAATCTTAATTAAAAACCTATAGTTGAAATGGTAGAAAATTATTAATAATTTCTCAAAAAAAATTCTTAAAATAGACTATATTAGTATTTTCAAATTTTTTTATCAAATGAAAGAAATAATATGTATTTAAAATATATAATTTTTGGCAAAAGTATCTTATATGTGAAAATTTATTTTTAAAAGTAATGATTGATATTCCTTGGGAAATTATTATCTACCATGTTAAAATAGATATATTTCAAAGAGTAATACCTTTTTAAATTTCATCTATTATTAACCATAAATGATTATATAAAAATTAAGAATCGAATATATCATTATAATATATATATATATATATATATATATATTAACAGTCTTTTATTAGGTAATAATTTTCAAATAAGTGTAACAACCCTAAATTAGTAAATTTTCATTTTAAACAACAACTATTTGTAATCAAATTGTATATTTTATATTGAAACAAATATTTATTATATATATAAATTTATTTAGGTTAATAAACAGAAAAATATGATTCTTAATATTGATATTTGGAAGTAATTTTGTACTTATATTTATCAAAATAAATTTATTACAATTGTTAATATTTAATTAAGAGTAATACGTGTTAAAATGAATAATCATTTGTGGATTTGATTTTCCTAACATTCATTAATTTCCATTTGTACCCATCACATAACATTCTTTTATATGAAAAATTTTCTCTCATTCTCTTATAATATGTGGATGACTTTTACTCTTTCAATACTATAAATTTATTTTGAAATTTATTTTAAACCCTACAAATTGTTTTTCATCTAAATGTCCGTTATGAAAAAAATGTCCAAGGTCTCCAAATATTATCCCATTTTCCTTCAATTTAAGGCCTTTGTCAAGATGAATATCAAGGGGGATGCTTAGGTAAAATAACTTTATTACCATGTATTTCTTATTATTTCAATCCAAAACACCATTTAACCATATTTTAATAATATTAAAAGGATAATTAGTGTGATAATATTTCATTATAATATTAATAAACCAGTAATTATTTTCATTCAACTATAAGAGGATTAATAATTATAATTTGTATGTGTGTGTTTGGATTTCCACTTGCACGAAGGGAAACTTTCAGTTTTTCATAACCACCTTTTATATCATATTGAAAACAAATACTTGAAAATATAATATAAAATTTATAATATTAAAATTATTTATAAATTAAAATATTTTTTTACGTTCATTCCTTTTGATGAAATTGGAGCACCATGTGTGCACACATGTATAGTATATTCACTCTATTGTGAAATTGCGATTTTATTTTCAACATCAAATAAAATTAATGGAAATTTCTTTTATGTATTCTACAAAAGAATTATTTTTAAACCATTATCATCCGATGTTGATAATATTATAATTTAGATTTTTAATACTTTCAATAAATTGAAATATAAAATTTAACAGTTAAAATCATCTTATTAACATAACATCTAAATTTATTTAACTCTTTGAAATTAATTTTTTACTATATAAATTATGGTTAATGGTATTATTTATCAACATAATATTATTATATTCTTGATATTATGAATCTGTTGTACAAAACCACTTACCATGGTCAAAATACCAACAGGATTGTAATAAAATTAACATTACAACCAATAGTGTCCAATGTAAGAGAAAACAATATTAAAAAATAGTACAAATAGATAATACAATGAATTTATGAATTTAATAATAGATGAATATATTTATTGATAATATCTATAAAAAATAACTTAATTATTGAAGAAGATAAGTTGTCATAAAGAACTCTTTTGAACATTTGTATGGGTTTTTCTAAAATTTTCAATCCATCATTCCCAAAATAAATACAGACACAAATAAATATAAATGGTGTTTATAAAACCTATTGGTTAAACAATACCACTAATATTAATTTTCAAGTTATTTTTAATTATATTTAAATATCTCCATATCTTATTCAAATGAGTTTTAATTTGAATGTTTCCTCTGTCTGAACAATTTTTCTGCCTCAATTATTCTTCAGTAGGATATGTTTTAATATTATACAGAAATTTCTTTTTTATATGGTGTATGTATTGAAATTTAATATAATATGATTTTTTATAATATTATCCATCTTACATATAGATCCATTTTATTTTCATTAATTGAATTAGTTTTGATTCATAAAAAATTATAAATCATTAAGTGATTTCATCTCATCTAATATTCATTCTGGAATTTTTATTATTTATGACCTTCTAATTATTTAATTGGTGTATATACATTACAGTTAATATAAAATATCACGTGTAATCATTTATTCATAGTATATTATGTTTAATTATGTTCTCTCTATTTTATTTGGTTTTTGATTTTTATCTGATCTAGTTGAGAATTGTTTCTAAGTCTTAAGTTTGAATCTCATGATACATTTTTTTATTGTACACCATGTTAAATTCTTAGTTTTTTAAATACTACCATATTTTCAATTTCTATCAAAGTCCTTTGATATTTGAGGACAAATAATGTTCTATTAATTTTTTTACCTCACATAATTGTTGATTGAAAATTGACATTGGTTTCTGGGCCTGCAATGATTCAAATGTCTTCCATGTGAAATAATTATTATTAATTGCCATTATATTTTAATTTTAATCTTTTATATCTTATTAAAATGATATGTTGTGTATCCAATATTTTTTTTTGGAAAATAATGTTTCATGATAAATTCCTCTTTCATTATGATTACACACTTCTGAAAAAATTCTTCTGTGTTACAAATAATTCCCATATCATTTAATATATTTTTATATCAGGTTTTTGGTTATACATCAAAAAAATATACTCATTTCCCAAATGAAAACTGAAATTTTTTATCCCAAATAATGCATCTACACCCCATTATTTATTTTAAAACAGTGGTTTCTTTATCTTTTTAACAATTATGGTTTTCCAAAAAAAAGAAATAAAAATATTTAAACGGTTTTCCATCTAATGAAAATTAAATTATTTATTTTCCACTCCATAATTTTGATATCATTTATTTATTTATCAAGATTTTACTATTAAAAAATATTTTTTAAAAACACTTCAATTTCGTTAGAATTATTCTTATTCAAAACATTGCATCTTTTAAATTATCAATTATTGTGGGATATTTTTCAAATAAAATAAAATTACTGCCTTCTCATATAATATTTTTGGAATAATTATGTATTTTTCATGTCATTGTTGTTAAATATTATTTTAAATTTTTAAATTTTAAAATTATTTTCTATTTACCTTTCTGAAACCATTAATTCATTTTCATTAAATGTATTTTTATAATTAATCTTTAAAATTATTCCCTTTTCCATTTATAAATATACTTTTTAAAAGTAATTCATTATTACTTATTTTAAAAAAAAATTATAAATTTTTTAATTTCAATTCTATTTACTCTTTATTTTTTATCAATCTTAATGTGATTTTTTGATAACCACTTTTATTTTGTCATTTTTTGATTTTAATTCAAAATTATGGGTTGTGATTTAATTGATTCCATAAGTTCATGTTATGTGATGTTTCTGAATTCTTAAAAAACAAATACTTTTTCAAAAGGTTATTTATGATATTTTAAACGTTTGAGTTCAATGTAGAGGATAAATGTGTGGATTATAAGATATGATAGACCTATATCTCTATTAAATTAATTGGGAAAATGATTATAAAAAATTTTAATTAAATGATAAAGGAACATGTTACAAAGTATCTTGGTTCGAAAAGTGTTTTTGTGGTGATCTTTATCTCTACTCACAATCTCTTGAGTGAATTGGTTAGCATGCATCTTCGTTCATAATGGGTGAGTGTGATGAAGTTTATCTCTAATCAAAATTTTATAATTGGATGGTTTGGTGATTATATTGGTACACAAAGATAAAAAAATATTCTATTTATGATTATAACAAATTCATTATAATATTTACGGGATAATGATTAATTATATATGGTTATTTAATCATGTATTAGAACCATGTTGATTTGTGTCCTGTGTTATTCAATGTCATATGCCATGAACTTTTATTAAAGATATGTTTTTAGGGATTTCTTAATATGACTTTATTACACTCATATTCTCATATTTGTATCATTTTTTATATTTATTTTTTATCTCTTATGTTTACACGTACCATGGATCATGGCTCACCACATTCCCTTATTTCTATATACCCAGTTTTTTTGTAAAATTAATACCAAAATTTTTTATAAATGGGAATCAAATGAGAATAATTATTTGTATATTTTAAATAATTTTTTAGATATTATATAGTTTTTTTGGAAAATAGTCAATTAGATGAAAAATAAAGTTTGGTTAGATATTTTTTATTCCTAATTCTCTAAAACACTAATATTAAAAGGAAATATCAATTTTTAAGGAAATATTTTCAAAAGTTTCTTTTGAAAATTAGTCAATTTTGTTTTCGTATAGAAAATATAAACTCATAACTAACATTTTATTTCAATTGAAAATTTATATACTGATCATCCATCATATCAATATATTTACAAAAATTAAAAATTACCATTAGGGTGATAATAATATAAGAAAACTAATAATTAGATATCATGATCAGTCACTATAAAAAAATTCATGGATTAATGTACTATATGCAAGGACACATATAAATTAATTATGAATATATATTGCCTTATTTAATTTAAATAAAAATATTTTTATGTGTTCTTTACCATTACATAAACATATAAATGTTTGATAAACATGAAAATAGATCAACATAATTAAACAAAAACACAGAAAGATGACAATTTTTTTACATATTTCATAAATCAGAAAAATGATTTTGTTCTAGGATTTAAAAACACTTTGCGATATTATATAATTATTTGATTGTTCCAAAATAAGGTGAATAACATTTTTTTCATTATAATAAAATATAGAAACACAAATTTAAAAATATTTAATGATAAAAATGAAACATCAAGAGCAAAAATTAAATCTGTAATAACCCATGAAATTTATATATCGATATCTATATATCCTGTTGAATCAAAAAGATTCATAATAGCTTCATCTAGAACACATATGTATTATATATTTTATAAATATTACCAAAAATAAATGTTACTATAATTTAATTTTTTTCAACTAATGTTAATGACATTTATGAAACGTCAATAGGATTGTCAGAGCTATATTTTTTAAAATTTTGTCCATGGATTGGGAATGATGAGTCTCTTAGAGAAGAGGTTTAGATGTTTCTTCAGGTATGCATTAATGTTTCCCTCATCCCATTCATAACTCTATGCCCACTAACTACCTATCTTGAATTGAACAACTCGAGAGATTCACCAACATTACCTCTTATCCTCACCTAGTCCTCAAATCTAAATCTACATATTCACATTTATATAAGACTTTATGGGTCCTCAATTTACAACCCTAGTGAAGAAAAATAAATTCTTATATATCCCTTCGTTGTATTCCTTTAACACAATTTGGGTAGCCTGTTGTTCGTAAAACATAACCTAATTAATCAACCAATATGGAAATTTATGTCCCATATGGGTTTAAAACAATAAATAAAATTTGGAAACCCAAATCTCCCCTACTTCTTCAAACACTAGTTGTAATGATACTTGTTTGGAAACAAAATATATTTAAATTATCCTAAGGGAATAAAAATTACCAATATCCACTAATATGAGGCCTCAGAAATGTAATATTCATGCGGTAACTTTTTATAGAGAAGAAAGTCCAAATTTTCTATGTTTTCTATTAATGAAAAGTAAATATATATATTTATTATGTACAATATTAAAAATAATAATAATCTATTATTTATAATCCTGATGAACATGTAATTATAATTCATTCAATGAAATCCAAGTATGGTGAAACAAACTAAATTATTCATAATACCAATATTCTTACACAGAATGGGAAATCACTCAGCCATCCTCTCAAGAGAAGCTGATCCAGATTCTCTATCCATCAAATAGTGTAATTCCCATTTTATTTTTTTTATTAAGATATTATGTACACAGTTAAGTCCCAAAAAATATAGAAAGGTCTTCAACTTGGGTTCTCAATTACCATGTCCTTTTAAGAAACATCTTGATCCATGTGATCTGGGAATGCACACCAATACACATTCCATTTATTATGATTCTAGCAGGTGAAAGGTCGGTTTATCTTTTCCACCCAAACTAATATGTCCCTATAGTTATTTTCTATCACATGTAACCTTGACAATGTATTCCCCATTATAGTTAAATCAGTAATAAAGCTCATGAAACATTAAGTACAACTTGGTTGAGATATTTGTGAGCCCAATAATCTTGGGATCAATGGAAATAATTAAAATCGATGATCCATAATATTTTGGGATTCAAAATGAGTTCTATGAACAAAATATTTTTTCAATTTATTATTTCACCTCATTATGTTTTAAATGATCCAAAAACACCCATCTAAGGGTCACCAATGAATAATCTCAAATCATTTCTTCATAGGGATATATTTCCCAGGAATTGAGTCTCCCCTAACATTCTGAAAATTATTTAATTGAAAAACAAACTAATGGGTATCCTAATCGGATATAATACCCAACCAATAATTCAATTATTAATGAACTCATTTTTACGGTTCATTATTTACATTCATTTGGCATGCACTTCAGTATTCCCATACTTATATTTATAGGGGACTATCATTTGTGAAATCAACGTCAAACAAATAAATTCCCAAGAAGACCTAATTCTATAATTGGTTATATTATCAGAGAAGTACATATCTGGGAATACCTGATTCATAATAACCATTAAATATTTATTTACATAAATTGTACTTATTAGATATTTTGGTCATACAGAGTAAAAAATAATAATGTTTTTAAAAGATGATGTTAATCATCATAGTATGGTCTTATAATATGAAAAAAAATCTATATAATTCAAACAATATAGGATTTGATACCTATTAAACCAGATGTGTTGGATTCATCTTTGATGTTAATGAATAAAATCATTAATCATATATATCCAAACTCATGAAGAAATATTTTTCATGAATAAACTTACATACTTCTTGACCATTACATATTTATCTAATATAAAAAATCATTATTCTCAGCATTATATTCCCATACGAACCCCTATCGAAATGACATATCCCTAATTAGTCCATGTCCTTTTTATAGTATATATCCCCATTACACACACCAAGCCTGTGTCATAGAGGTCCAAATTCCACCTGAAACAAATCCATTCTGATTGGTCAAAATTAACTTGTTGGTCTACAAGAAAGTACTTATTCTTTGTATGTGATAAACTAACCACAACCACTTGGGTTTTCATTGAATTTTACACTGCATGACATCAAAATTATTTTCATTGGTCCTTGTAATACAATGATATTATTTATTATGTGACTATTTTGTTAAACTGGCGTATATGTGTTTTAAATAATTTTACATGGAAACAAAGGAATCCTATTTACGGTCCCAATCCCAAAACCAAAAGCACTCACCACTTTACTAGACAGTGATAAAATATAGTGTATACAATGTTGTATCTAAATATCATAGTATGCTAAAAATAATCTTCAACAATTTGTATGGAAATGACCACGAGTAATTTTTTTTATATAGATTCATTAATAATTTGATACAAATGAACATATAATTGAGTAGTACCTCAATTTTAAAATAATTAATTTTCTGGTGATGTGTTAATGTATATATATGAGATTAATCCCTATAAATATCCTTTATGGAAAAGGTTCACTATGGTAAATACTCAGGTTCATCTAGGTTAACCATGACACACTAGGCCAACCGAATATATAATATGGGGATTATCATAGAGAGGGGAAGGATGATATTTCCTATGATGTAACCATCATCTTGGAAGCATAATAAATTGTTACGTCTATAGGATCCCACTACCATCAATGTTTCATATCCTATAATCTTCAAGAGTATACTATATATGTTTTCTCAGACACCCTATCCCAGAACACTAAACATCTGGCCGCTAGACAGAGATCTCACTAGGAGAGGTTAACCCACCATCATTAAAAACATGAACATATCTATGTTCCTTATGTAGAAGATCATCAGAGCATATTTAATTGGATAATATATGCTGGTTATATTTATTCTCTCGCATCTTAATCATATTGGAATATTACAAGGGGCAACCAGGGGCTATGGTTGAATCTTATTCTCATCAACACCTAGGAATTTGACGATATACCAATTTTCACTATAAAATAAATAAATCATATCTATGAGGTGATAATTAGTTATAACCATATACCATCTCATTCCTTTAAATGTTTAAATCATATTAGTATAGATGTTTCTAAATTCTACTATTAGTATATCATAAAATCAAATAGGAAAAATTCAAATATTGTTTTCTCTTCCAATATAATAGATCATCAGTCTAAAAATAAAGCTACCCAAGAGTGGGCTCATATTCATGTTCTAATTCTAGCGGATCAAGGACATATTCTATTAAATAATTAAAAATACAACTAGGATTATTAACCTAATGCAACATAATTCCATTAAAATACATTAATATCTTATTTTGGGAGGGATCATTTCCCAACCAAAACCTTATTATTTCATTGGTATATTTTTTAATTCTTCTGAAGAAGGATTCCATCATATTTACCATCAATGGAGAACAGATATATCTTCTCGTAATAGCATAATTGTATCCCATATTCCCTACCATGAATAATGAGAAAATTGAAATATCCCAATGCTGCCTATTAAGGGAAGGGATCATATTCCTTCACCATTCTTGGAGGTATGTTATAATATACTAAATATAACTAATGGTAAAAATGGTATCATATTAATTTTCCTTCAAAAACTACAGATGAGTGATAATATATACTGTTATGTAACCAAAAAAACATCAGTATATTTAGATGATATTTGCAACGTCTGATATGATAGTTTATACATATGATAGTGTTCCCTTCATTACATGAGATATCTCGTGGATGTGGTACCAGCCCTAGTCTCTTGACAATGAGGATCAAGATAAAATTTTAAAAGTAAATAAAAAAGAATAGAGTCATAAACATCTCTCAATTAGTGATAATTTTCATAGGACATCTTAATATAATTTGACCTCATTCTGAGAATTGGTTAGTTCATCCTAATAGAGAGAAAATAGTGTGTATGTTGTAGAATAATTATCATTACACCATGATCAATTACTCTATAGTTACCACAAATTTTACCAACTATATATTACCTCCCAATTCAATTATGATGATTGATCATAAGAACATTTTTCATGATGATAGTTACAAGAATTATCATAGTTTCTGAACAGTATATAGATTACAAGTTACATTCATTCCAAATATCCTTCTTGAATTACATGATAATATTTGGAATATAAGAATATTTATTAGTCACAATAACCCCAAATCTATAATAGTTGAAATATCCTCACAACCATGGGACTGTTTGATGCAAATTTCATATTCTATGGCCCTTCTATATCATCAATCTGGTGATGCATTAGAACAAATTACAACCAATCCAAATCTTCTCAATAATAGTTCCTTTAAATTAAAACTCTGGTTGAATAAAGGTTTATATTCCATTTTAGGTTATAATGATAATTCCATGGTTTTGAGTGAATAATTAGAGGAATACAATATAATTCATATGTTTTGGTCCACATAAATCTTTGAATATACCATTTTAGAAACAATGGATGTGGAATAAAAAAATTATTTTAACATGAACTTTTTATAACTCTCTATTATGATATTAAAAAACATTTTCCTTATAGGGATTATACCATTCACGCCAAGATAACATGTGAGAACTTCAACCTAAATGACTCGGTTTACCATTCAACTATATAACAAGTGATTTCTGGAATGAAATACATATGTGTTTAGAATTTTATCCGTATCAGCTTAAATACTCCGTGACACCTACTCATTTGTACCACATCAAACATAAATTTATGTGGTTAGGGTGAATATAGAGAGAATAATTTTAATCCACTACATTGTTAAGGACAACTTAGAAAGGTATAATATAATTTTGTTTCTTCGTGTCATATACAAGTCTCAATATTTGAAAAGATTAAAATTATTTATTATAAACATCCCTCTATATCCAGGGAATAGAAGAGGTATTCTTAATTCACGCAGATAATTGATTAGATTCTACCAAGGCATCAATGATGATGGATCGGGCTTCACATTAGATGGAAATGAAACACTTGATTGATAAAAAACATGTTGAGTATTTGATAACGATAATAATTATTGAAATATATCATTCTCATAATAGAGGAAATAAATAAGTTTCATTAGTAGTATCCACTGCATCAACAATGTGATAATCCCCCAGACTATAGGGATTTGGATTTCCATTATTTCCACTACCACACCAACTTATTAGAACATAAAATCCTTATTGGTTCTATGATTATATGGTTGTAGATTTATTTAAAACCAATCTAGTAGGACCAAGGTCATTTATATTACTTCCTCCACTTTCCATAATGAAATTAGACTTCTCCAGACTTGATGAAACATTGAAATTTAGGCCTTATCAATTAACCACATTGAGAGATCCAACCAGAAAAATAGTAATGATATATGTGAAAAAAATATGGGACTACCTCATGACAACAATTTGTAGGAAACACCTTATAAATATAATAAAGAATCATTTACTCCTCCTAGGAATCATAAACTAGTGTGGAACATTAGTTAGAAAAATTATAGTGAATATTGAACTTTATACATTGATAAATTCCTAAAGGATGAATACTCTACTAAGAAATTTGGTGAAGACATAATCATTATGGAAATTATTAATGTTAGAATTTCTTCAATATCTCTCTGATAAATAATCTAGAGTAGAATGTTGAAAAAGAAGAGCATTGTGGAGAGTTGTTATTGCATGATGTGGTCCTCAAAAAAACAATTAATGAAGGAATTCATAGTAGAAATTATAGATAAAGTAAAAATTGAGCGGTCTACCAAATATTTAGTTACCACCAGTTCGCTGAGAATCAATAAACGAAATGGGGATTTGGAAATACATGCACCACCCACCTCCAATGGAAATTGAAACTCCCACTTGAGACAAAGGATTCAACCAATATAAATTACGAATAAACCTGATAAAAATAAGGATTTAATATAATCAATGTAAATATTCCAACATTGTATATATTCTATATTGAGACACATGAATCAACTAAAGTAAATCATACACAAGAATAAGTGCTCACTCTTCTAAGAAGTATATAATATATTTATTCAAAAACTTTTGGAATGGGTAAAATAGTAAATATAGACATAGTGGTGATGGTATATTTGGGGTTTCATTAATTATTTTAGGATCTATATCCATTTCCTTAATGTTATTACAGAGTATTTTGTGTTGAATAAACACATAAACATTTGTAGGGTGACCATATCAGGCTCCACTAGTTTCCTCCACTAGAGTTTCATTGTAGTTTATCATCCTAATAGAATATATTCACTCCATTAAGTCTCAAACTACTTATTTTAATCCAATTAAGTACATTGATCATTATTTATCTAGCAAGGAAAAATAATTCATGAATGGGTGAATGAAGCAACTCCTATAACAAACAATCAAAATCCTACAAACCCATTTTTAATTAGCATGGGTGACCCAGATTAGAATTTAACAAACTTTTTATCTTTATTTTACCCACTAATATACCAATAGTTTTTTCACATTAGGATGTAAAGAAATATGGTTTTTGAGTTGTATAATGAAAATATATAGGTATTTAGGTGTTGACGAGATTTGTTTTGTGGTGTTTTGGGGAAATAAAATTGTGATTATGTGACATAGTTAAATCATATAGGTGGATCTCCAATGGTATATCTCTATTTGTATATAACAAAAAATAGTCTATTATATTAGTAGATCATCAATAGTAGATCATTTTGGAGGTAGATCACTAAACTAGTTGTATATAACAAAAGGTAGATATCTTGTGGTAGAACACCGATGATAGATCATTCTTGTTAGTGATCATCAATGGTTTATCATTTTGGTGGTATATCACTAAACTGGTGGTAGATCACCAATGGTAGATCAATCATGTAATAGATCACTGAACATGCTTCTGATCACCCTGGGTATATCATTTTTGTGGTAGATCACTAGAATGGTGGTAGAGCACCAATGGTATATATTTAGAGGTAGATCACTAAGGGACTATACAGGTAGATTTTTATCACAAAAATCATGGTATATCACTAATGGTAGATATCTTGTGGTATATCAATAATGTATGATCATTCTGGAGGTAGATCACGAAAGGTAGATCATTCAAATGGTAGATCACTAAACTATCATCATATCAAAAAATGGATGCAGGTTATTGAACATGTGGTAGATCACATATTGTAGATCCACATGGGGGTGGATCAGTAGTGGAACTAATTTCATTTCACAACATTCAGTTTATCCCTTTTGACATCTTTTTTTGTGAAAAAAATGTTTTATTGCTTTAATTTATAGAATTTAAATCCATTAAAGAGTTCATAATTATGCATTATATTTATTAAATATCAAGATTCTTTTTAAATGGAAATGTGTCATAAAATTGTTCATATATACCATTAATGGTCAACTAGATGATATCTAATCATTATAGTTTTAGATATATTCCTTATAAATAAACTTTCCATCCATCTTCATTTTATGATTTATTTCTCTTGTGATAATAGGTTTCTAATCCTTTTTCTATTAGTGTCCTAGAACTATATAATAGTAGTCGGATTGGGTTACCTATATGTGGTTCCCTCTCGTGTGTGCATCCATATTTTTTTGTACCAAATTGTGTAAATCTATGTTCTTCAAGGATGAAATTACATTATTTCTCATTATTTATATCATATGGGGAGGGGATTTTAAATTTATTTGTTAGGATATTTCTGCACACAAAGTGAAAAATAAACATAAATTGGATAAATAAATTTAATAATATGAAGGATAATGAAATAATGTTGTTAATTAGTTACTAGGGGTATAATTTTTAAATTTTATGGGCTAAATATCTTTTGATAATTCTGATCTTTGGGTGAAACCACTTCTATAGTTATATAATCTGTTGTGGAATTCATGTTGGCTGGCTATTAAACCACATAAATTTAATTGGATAAAAATGTATACCCAGTTAATAAATTGGATACCCATCATTATTATTAATTTTATAATAATTCAATTAAATAATGAAGTGGAGTTGAATTAAATACACTATTCCATAGATTTAAAATAATATTTCTGTGTTTTAATAAGCTTATGAATGTGTTTGTGTGTAATGGATCGGTTTAGATGATGTGATACAAGAAAAAGGATTATGTTTTGAATTTATTGGTGATGTGGTTGTGATGTGGTTATGCATTGGGGCTATAATGGTGGTCCATGAAGGGTTTTACAATGAGGCTATGAAAGTGGATTGAATATGTTGGAATATGGATGAGGATGTGGATGTTGATATGTTGATTTTTATCTCCTTTTCTGTGTTCTATTGTAATAGTTTCCTGAGAAGTATTGGAATTAAAATTCATTGGCTAACATAAGTGTAAACAATATTAGGATGTGTTGTTAAATTAGTGATATGTGAAAAGAGAGATTAATGGTATCATAATAGTTTACTGAATTGTCAGTTTTAATTGAAACGGATTGCTAAAAAACAATATGTAAAATATATGGAATGGAATATATTTTTTTGGGTTATCACTTTTTGTGTGGTTTTATGAATTTAATGGATGTAGCGAAGTGAGGTAATGTTTTTATTTGGTTGGATCCTTTACTTTGTAACCAAATTATGGTATTGTGTGTAGCATTTATATATAAATTGTATATCCATTCTGTTTTCACTAAATTCCCAACTAACATTAAACACCATGTGATGAAACACACACACACAAACACATATATATACATTTGTGTTTTTACCAACATTCTGTAGGGAATACAGATGGATGGAAACCCTCCATTCCTTGCTCCCTCTTCTAGGCTTCGAGGAAATTCTCTGACTATGATGTCTAGAAATCATAAGTTTCATTGTATATATGTGATATGATGAGATTTGATGGTTGAAATGTCTCTGAGTGCGATGAAATGGGGTGAAATATTATGGGGTTCAAGAATGGTAGCTGGAGGGAACGAGGATGATATCCTTCATGTTCATGATACCCAACTAAAATGGTTATGTGATGTGATGTGTTGTGATGGGATATGAGTCTTTGGTTGAGATGTGACGTGAAATGCTATGATGGTCTTGGAGTCTTTGGTTGAGAAGTGATGTGATGGCCCTGGTTCTAGTAGGTTGGATGTGATTTAATGTTTTATGTTGTTATACAGAAGGGGTGGGAGCACCGTGAAATTTGTTGATGGGTGTATTGAAAATATGGGGGGAAAAGGTGTGTGGTACCCTTTATTTATTTGATTTAATTAATGTTGTTATACATGGATGTGTTATTTCTTGGTGATCCATGGTGAGTATGGGTTTGGTTAGTGTACTTGTATAGGTTCTGTTGGGTTCTACTATTTTCTTTGGGGTGAATTAGTATTCTCCATTCACATGTGCAAGATAGAATTTGGTTTTCCTAATGAGTATACTTTTATTATCAACATACTTATATAAAAATATTTTTAGGCTTCTAGGGGAACTATATAGACAATGTTGGATATTAATATCTAAGTCCTTTCAATTATTTTGTGTTACTAATTTATCATTACTTTGGGGTATTTACAATGGATAATTTTATCATTATTAGATTTATTTATACATTCATTAGAATATTGTTTTAGGATTTAATTAATATTTAGTCATGGAGTTTCTTGTGGAGGATTCAAGTTAACTCTTCATATTATTTATATTATAGAGTGTATTGAATCCAATATATGAGGTTCTCTTACCCTAGGTGCTAGTTTCCATCCTAGTGCCAACTGGAGGTAGGAAAATTGGGTCATCATATCTCAACCAATATGGAAATATATATAGAGCAATACTTTATGATAGATGGTTATCAAAGATCGATGGTTGATATTTATAATGGAGTTTGGAGTTAGGATGATCAAGGATTGCATGGATTGGTATAGAAATTGTGACAGTTTACCATTGTGTGTGTCATATGATTGGGATACTGGCTAGGTCATGCGATTATTGGCCTCCTAATGATATATTTCCTGGATTTTGAGATTATTTAAGGACCATGTAAAGTGTTACTTCTTGAAGGGTTGAGACCTAAGATATGTTCATGAAGCGTGATGAATTTTGATACTATTTTAGTTGGTTTTTTTGAATTCTGATATAAAAATTTTGAATTATAGTTAAACTAAATAATATTCCACACTAACATTTATAAAAAATAAATTATACCTCTCGAATTATGGCTCATTTTCATCATCAAATTGTGGATCATGTAGTGGTGGTTCAACATTATAACATATTTGACCAATGGAGGGTTGATCCGGTTGAAAATGAAGATCATCAGTAGAGGGTATTATAAGATATTTATCAATGGGATTTGAGATAGAATGAGTAAATAATATCTAATGTGGAGTCAATGGTATCGATAGATCAGTTGGATATCTAATTCGGTTATATCTCATCTTAGAGGGTGTAATGGGCCACTGTTGTAGTTAATTCGATTTAAGTATTTTTTTGTCAATGGTGATCCTTTTTACAGGGTGAGTGGAAGGAGGAAAATATTTTAGGGGTGGACCTTGAAAAAGAGTTAATTGAAGAGTTATTTTCTTTTAAAATAATGTTTAGGAACATGAAGTATCTACTCTACAATCCGCATGAGACAATGCCTATGTCATATATTGAGATAATGATCAAGGACCTTCTTCGTTTTTCCTAGATCTGTTTCTACATTAGGATTCTCTTGCAATGAAACTGGATGAGGCACTGCTTCCATCTATCCAAAATAAAAATACTCCTTCCAAATTTTATATGAAACTAGAGGTTCAGATAATCTTAGAGGTTATCTAGTAGATGAACTCGTGAGTAAGTAATCCATGAGAGGGTATCCAATAGGGTTCCTCGAGGAGTAGAGTTCCCATGGTATTTCTTTGGCACTAGGGCCATCGATTTCTTGACCAATATGGATTCAACCTCATTGACATTACTTCTTAACATCTAAAGATATTGGGTTATTTTCTCTTCCTAGGGACATAAGACTAGTATGTATCATATATAATTATCATGGAAATAATCAGGAATAGGGACATCTGATTGATCAAGTCCATTTTAGTAGGGGTGGACCAATTCAGGGACGGCCTCAGCAGTAGTTACCATATTATCCATTAAAGTAGTCGGGCCTTAGGTTTATACTCAATATTGAGAGTATGTGGAATTTATAGGCTGATGACCAGATGTTACTTCTGTCCAATAACAACTAAATAACCAGGATGGTGGCATATATCAAAATTGATATTAGGGGTTTTTTAAGATTATGTTGCATTTAGTAGAGATAGTAACACTATAGTGTCCATATATCACAAGTGGTATGATCAATTTATCATCGACTTTTTTTATTTGAATGATTAAATATATTCACAATCCATTGTTGAAACCACATTATTCTATTCTCTAGGAAAAGATTTTGGGAGGCATTCAGTTCCCTTAGAGATGGATATACATGTGTGAGTCCATACCACCTTTATAAGATCATGGTTTCCACTCAGATATAAATCCTTTAATTTAAACAGAAATCATTTCATTGGAGCTAATTCAGATTTACAAAGAGATAGAAAATGTTTTAGCGGTTTTTGGGGCACGTTCGGTGCCCGGAACACGTCTATTAGGGAAACTAGCATGTCACATAGTTTGCGCATTGATAGAGCATGGTTTGGATAACCATGCATATTGAAATATTTTGTATAGATCAACTTCACATAGTTCGTGACTAGTTTTTCATCCTAAATTTTAATGTTCCTGATAACCCCAGGTAATCATCTGAACAAATTCGGCATATTCCATTTTCAGGTTAATTTTACAAAATTTCCCTTAATAATAAATTAGTCCACATCTTCTTCCATGATATGAGAACCAGTAGGAATCACCTAATTCTATCTCATTTTATTTAATATTGAATAAAAAAAGTATGAATCAATAGATCTCATTCATCATGGATCGGATCGAGCTTCCATTCATCTTGTTGTATGAACAATGGTATGTACTCAAGTTTGTTTAAGCATTTGCAAATATAACTTTCTATCATCCTAGATATCATGGTGTAAATTTTTTTCACCTTTTCATAGATCTTATCTGATATATACCAAATCAAGTTCCAATATCAGATGAAGATAGTCATAAAGTATTTATTTGGGTGTTCTATAACTCATCCATATGTTCGTAGATTTTGGAATTGTCATTTGGCCCCCACAGATTTCATTGTGTGCTATTTATTTAATTCATATACCAAGATTATAATTAATAGAAATGTATTGTTATTATCATTCCTAATATCTAATTATTTATTGGTGGTTATGACCACAACTCCAAAAACCCCATGTAGGGTGTTATTCCAAAATTTTGTTTTTTATGTTTTGACCCATTTGATCAACCGTTCTGGTGTGCCATGGCATGACCTTCCTAAGTGTATTCTATATTAAATGGAATTTTTTATATGTGAATTGAATAATAGAAAGTACCATGTAAACATACCACTTGACTCTCCTATGGTAAGTTCTTTAACCTGAAAATTAAATTTGAAATGTGATTCGGAAATTATACTAGTATTGGAATTTTCCTTATTAAATGTAATTTAAAAATGTTTACATATCTCTAGAACCACATTCAATGGAGATAGAATGTATCAGAGTGAACCCTAATTTTTTAATACTGAATTAATTTATTTAAAATGGATTCATCATACTTGGAATTTTTACTCTATTGAAAGGAATGGCTGGAACCTATTGAATTATTATATGGCATCATTATCAAATTTGAATTCTATTACCAAGCTTTCCTTTGATTCTAATTGGAGAATATTGTTAGCGCTCAGGAACCCCATTCAGATTCAAGGACCCAACCATATTAGTTTGAGACCCACCTAAATCTTGAACCGTATCAAATATTTGGATACCTGGTATGAAACTGTAGGATCCCTTATGCAGTACTAAATGATTACTTAGTAAACTCCTTGGATCCAGCATTGAAAAGTAGGTTACATTGTTAATGCCCATTGGGCCCAGACTCTTCTTTGCCCCATTTAAACTAGGATGAACTCCTTAGTCATGGTAGGAATTTCATTATGGAATTCCATGGACTATGCTCCTTGTAATACACTCTTTCCCAATTCTAGGCTACCGTAATTGCTTAGTTGGTGACCCATGATGTCTACATCGCCTTGGTTATTACCTTGAAAATTCATTATTAAATATATTTATAGGTTTCATTATTACATCTTGTAAATTACCCTATGAAATTTGGTAAATTGGTAAAAATAAAATGATAAATTGGATACATTTTTAGACACCAACCAATGTATGAAGCAGTAACATGGGTATTTTCTTACATTGTACAAATTTACATTATAAATGGATTCATGCACACAATTATATTCCAATACACGATCCAGAATTTATAGGAACTATTGGTGGTGGCTCACTGATATTTATCTCACACACACTCCAGGTGCCTTATGGTACCCTGAGTAGATTTCATGACTACAAGTGTTGATAAAGGGAAGCACAAGACTTCAAACAGTTGATTGATTTTATATTTTGGTTAGGGCTCAATAGAAAATGGACAAGTTGAATCTATGGATTCATGGGATATTATTTTTATTTCAATTATACTTTTGTGGAACATGTAATTCCTATTTTCTTGTAACCATGTTTTCTTGCATTCTAGTGACATGAAATTTCATTAGTTGTTGAATTTTATTTGACTTCATTCAGATATTGTTATCATTGTTTTTCTATTGTTATTTTCTACTACCACTATTTACTTATAATTATTCTGATATTTACCCTATGATTATATTCACCCTTGGATATTTACCCTATTATTATATTCCCCCTATGTGAAACACTTCTAGGACGTCACAAAGTTGAATCATAGGGGTTCTATCCCATTCATCCTTCACTATTTAGAGAAAACTGATTGGAGATTAGGAATGCTTCAGACATGGTCATATGTTGTTCTTGGGTGTCTCGAACACATATTAGTGTAAAAACCATGTCTCTGAAATTTAAATTATTATCATAATTTTTCCCCTATTGCAGTTGTTATTATTTCACCATTGGGTGACACTCATTCTTTGGGGTGTTTTTGATTGTTACTCCACTTAGGAATATCATTCATTCTTTGCTTCATGAAATGGGGGAAAGGATTATTGTAATAAGAATCATGATAGGGACCTAGAAATTTCATTTCATGCATATTTCCATTCCATATAGGTGAATTACACTGATTTCCATTTCATTATATGTGTGTTATTATTGATTGGTGTTGTGATAGATATCTTATTCTTATATAATTTTTTGTTGTGGTTATGTTATTTCATGTCTCAATTCATGATACGTATGGGCCCTCATGGGTTGGGATGAGTAATTTACTAAGTCAAGCAATTATTCTATAATTAAATGGATTTCATTTCTAGTGATAGGTTCATGGGAACATATTTTACAAAAATGGCTATCTATTATAATATGAAACATGCACTATTGGAAGAAGGGCCTATACCCACAGATTTTCCAAAAACCACGGGTATAGGGTACCCCTATACCCACAATTTCAGAAAACTGTTGGTACAGGTCACCTATACCCACAGTTTTGTCCAAAACTGTCGGTATATATTATTTTTAAAGACCAATACACACAGTTTTGTGAAACTGGGGGTATAAGTTTTTTTTAAGATGTATACCCACGTTTTTGACCAAACCATGGGTATAGAGTTTTTTCGGAAGTCCTATACCCACGGTTCTTCAGAACCGTTGGTATTGAGATTTTTTTAAAGTCCTATACCCACAGTTTTAGAGAACCGTGGGTATAGATTTCTAGCCGAAAGGTGGGAAAACAAATTACGTGGGGAAACGAAAAAAAATTTGAGAGGAACACTATATGGATTAATATATATATATATATATATACATATGTACTAATAAAAAATAACAAAATTTATGTAAATGAGTTGCGGAGGCGTTTGTTTGTGTTTTTCATGGGCGCAGGATTGAATATTTATGGAATCCATTTTTATAAAACCAGGAGTAAAATTAATATATTAATATAAATATAGATATTTAATTACATAATTATGTTTGCTAGGATAGTTTGTCATCAGGACTTGGAAGACAAGATTGTTGGATCAATACCCACAGGGTTCTTTTTTTCTAATACAGGTATTGACTATTATATATAACTAAATATAGATATATTTAAATATAAATGGCTTAGTGTGGTTGGTATGGTATCTTCAATTTGAGAGGTAGGTCGCATGTTCTAATCCAGTGTCTGGGTTTTTTGTACAATTTATTCCCACAGTTTTAGAATAATGAGAATAAGGGTTTGTCAGCATGGCGGGGACAATCTGGCTTTGAAAGCATGGCAATAATGCTTTACCCACATTTTGTAAAAAGATATGGGTATAGGGTTTGGACCTATACCGATTCCTCTTATCCCCACCCTTCCCAAAATCATGGTTATAGTCTATACCCACAGTTTTGGGGGCTATAGCCACGGTTTGAATCATGGGTATAGGTCATTTATTCAGTAGTGATGACATCTAAAATGAAATGGTTGCACATCTGTTTCCAAAATAATCATGTTTATGAATGGAAAATAATTGAACCTAGAAATTAAATGTAAAATGAGTGGAACATAATAATGAAAACATACTGACATTATGCCTTCTATGTAGGTAAATTGGGTAGTAGGATTTGGGAAGTGTGTTTTCATGGTTTTATGATCCGCTAGTGATATTAACCTTATGCGGATGATTTTTCTGAGTGGTGTTCATGGTAATTGTAGACTAATGTCACCATGAAATCCTCATATCATATGATTGGAAGGAGGTGAGGACCATGATCAAGATGAAGTTGGCCTTGATTTGCTTGTTTTACCTCTAAGAGTGCCACTTGATGAGCTGTCTATTGTTCCGGATCTAAGCATTGATGCCCATGTTCATGATAGTTTCCTATGTCTGATGTAGTCCATTCATGATTATCATTATCTTACACCTAAGGTAGCTTATATATATCATGTGTTACGGTAGTAACATCATCCTATATTATTAATGGAAGGTAGTTTATAGGAATTTGAGTTATGGATATAAGTTAAACTATGTATCTGTGATGATCTAGAAATGCCTCCAGAGTGGATTTTAAAGATTCCTACATACATTCTTCTTGATTTGTCCAAGTGTTGGTGGGTGCGTGGTTACCCAGTCTAATTGCCATACAGACATGTTATGGGATTACATAAAAACTATTTTTTTATTATTTATTTCCTCAGATGTTGAGAGCTGATAGATCCACAGAATTCATGCATCTCTAGTTGGGTTTTGTGCCAGTTATAGAATATTCAATGCATTTCATGTAGTATTCGCACATCGCACTACTTCGAAACAGTGATGAGCTTTCACATGCATGACATTTAGAGGATGGGATCCAGTACCCCATTTGTACAAAAGTTATTTTCATTTTGACACCTAATATTTCTATGATAGTCTATAAATCACTTATCAATAAGCATAACCTGAGGGATGGAAATAGTAACAGGTTTTTAATAATAGTTCCACATTAGGTAAGTAGTTCATATGGTGGTAGGAAATGTTCCCTCAATGTTTGGGGATAGGGAAATTACCACCAAATTATCCATTTGGATAGCACTAATGTGTTTCATCAGTATGGAAGGTGGGGACATTAAAAACCTCCATGTGATAGAGACCCATTGGAGATTCAGTATTATGGATGAACAATGAATCATGAGAATGTATTCACGAAATATAAAATTTAATCTAGTGGAAAAGGATCTTAAACCACTACAACATTAGCATAAGGTTCTGTTATGTCATGTTAGATTTGGAGTTGTAATAGAATGGGTTTTTCTAGCCAATGAGGATGCCATGGCTGCTGTAGCCGAAAAATGATCACCAGTAGTTCCAACTGAGCAGTTATGATCATGGTAGTCCATTCATTACATTAGGTCGTGGATCCATCTAGATCCATACACTATAGAAAATAATTGAGGATCAGCCTGGGAGAGCATCTATAGTATGATGCATTATTCTAGTATCCTCTACCATATTATCATCCTTATTTGATATAAGGGATTCAAACACATTCATTTGTATATTTATCATGGAATGTGTCATACTAGAGATAAGTTATAATTATTGTGTAATGACCCTATATAGACCATTAGGGGTATGAAAAGATGGAATTCACTTGTGTTAGTAATGTCCCCTTAAGGATGGAAGTTACCCTTTCATATGGAACCTATTTGTTCTCAAGATGATGAGATTCACTATCAATCTCGAAATGTAATGGTTGGTTCATTATAATTATTTTTTTTACTGCTACAAACACTTGTTATCGTTTACATCACCATAAGAAATCAGTTATCTATATAAAGGTGAGTTGGATGTCTGTTCTGGTATAGGGGGACCAAAACGTCATGGGCTATGTTGAGTAACCACCCAGATTTCAAATCTCTTTATGGATGATCTTCATCATGTGTAGTGGATAATTTTAGGGATTTCATTCCTGATTTTTTTGTTACCTCCTGATAGAGAAAAAGGTTTTACGAAAAATACTTTTCTAGGAGTACCTTCTATGTCCATTCCTATATACAATATGGAACCAACAGAGCTTCAAGAGATAATGAAATAGTTAAGGGATTTTGATTCCAATGTTGTATACATCCAAGTAAATAATTCGGGGGCTTGCCCGTGCATTTATCCAAGGTGGCAGATAGAACCTTACGTTTATGTGAGGATTATAGATGGTAGAACCGTCTTATGGTCAAGAACCTATATCCACTACCTCAAATAAATGATCTATTTGGACCATATATTAAGAGAAATGTTCTTTTCAATGATTGATATGATAGTATGTTATCATTGGGTGAATTTAAACCCATTAAATATTCTTCTGATAGATTTTCATAGTTTTTATGGTAAGTATGATTACCTTATTATGTCGTTCTATTATATGAATGCCCTCATGGTTTTCATGGATCTGATGAATAGGGTGTTCCACCCCTATTTTTATATTCTCTTTGTGGTCTTTCGAAATGAAATATTTTTGTATTTATAGAGTCTTAGTAACCATGCCAAACATCTTGAGATCATTCTGAATACACTATGAGAGCCTAATATTTATTCCAAGATTAATATATATGGATTTGGGGTTGAAAAATATCACTTCATGGGATATATTATCCCATAATCTTGCTAATATGTAGTCCTAGAAAAATTTAGTGTTGTAGTTTTAGGGGAGTATCCTGGAAATGTGATTTTTATATTGAGTTTCTTGGGGATGGATGGATATTAAAGTCCTTTCAAACAATACATTTCTCACTATGATTCACATATTTATGTACTTAAAAAGATGTTTTTCATGTTCCTATGATTAGAAGCATGTGAGAAATCCTTTCTAGAGATAAAGGGAAGGCTTGTAGTGTCACCTATTATGTGTCATTTTGAGTCAAATGTGGGTTATACTATCATCTTTGATGCGTCAGCATTGACTAACTGCATTGATGATACATAAGGATAGATTTTTTTTTGTACATATCTCTTCAGTTGAGGCTTCATGAGAGAAATTACCTAATTCATGACCTTAATATAGCAACATTTTTCCATGCCTTACATTTCAAGAAACACTATATGTTGTGTGTGCACTTTATGGAGTACACATACCACAATAACCTCAAGTATATCCTTTTTCATCATCAAATGAATCATAGATAGTGAATATGTGTCAAATACCTAAAATCCATTGATTTTGAGCTAGCCTATATGCCTGGGAAGGGAAATTTAGTGGTATATGAATTTTTTAGAAAAACTCATACACATGCCGTAATAGATGAATGTGAGAAATTGAAGTTAATGGCCTTATTTTTGAGCTGCATCTAGAGTTCCATTACAGTGAACAGTATTCTTATCTATCATACTTGATAGTTACCTCTTCCCACATTGAGAATGTGAAGGGTAGATAATTTTCATATCCAAAAGGTTTGGTTCCATTGGGAGTATATTAAGAGATAACCCACCATCAGACTGGTCTTTGGACAAATATGGCATTCTATATCTTTTTTGACATAGATGGGTTCCTAAATATGTTATATAGGATTTGATTATTGAGTCCAACTCCTCTTAGTGGTTAGTTAATATAATAATCGCAAATATGTATTGATTTATTCAACACAATTATTAGTGGCTAGTTATGAAATGTCAAATTGCTATATTTATTAAAAATTGTTCATCTTGTATGTAGATGAAGATAGAGAACCAATGTCATGCATGCTTCATATAAATTCTTAGAATCTCAAAACAGAAGTGGGAAAATATTGTTGTGGATTTCGTTGTTGTCATACCTAGGTAACCAAGGGGTAGAGATGCTATCGAGGAATTAATTGAACGACTAAAGGAATAATCCCACTTCATTCATATATAGTAAAATGTCACAGTTGATGAGTTGGGAAGACTGTATGTATGTGGGATTATACAACTTCATAGGGATCCTCATACTGTCAGGTCTGATCAGGATTCTTTTTTAACATCATGGTTCTAATAATTATTATAGAAGGCTTTGGGGGCTCAAGTGCTTCTAATCATAGCTTTTCACCCTTATACTGATGGGAAATCAGAACAGACAATACAGGTTCAAGAGGATATGATCTGAGCATGTTTCCTTGATTTTTTCATTTCAGGGGTGAAGCATATACCTCTCATTGATTTCTCTTATATTATCATATTATAGGTTAAAATTAATATTGATCATTTTGATTCCTTGTATGCTAGTCCATATAGTTCACCCCTGTGATGGATATAGGTAAGTGAGGCATCCCTACTAGGTACTCATCTCGTTTAAGAGATATTAGAGCAGGTTCAGCTTTGAGGAACTGTATTAATACAAATCAGTCTGGGAAAACCCTTATGTCGATCATTGTAAATGACCTCGCGATTTTGAGGTTGTGGATCATGTTTTCTATTAGGTATCACCCCTTCTAGGGAATATATGGTTATAGATGTAGGTAATGTTTTTTCCTTGTTGCGTAGGGTTGTTTCACATTTTGGAGGGAGTCGAGTGGGTAGACTATCAGTTTCTACTACCTCAAAGGTATCATGCTACGCACAATGTCCCCCACATTTCACAGCATCACCAATATATTGTTGACATGTCACAAAATTTTGATAATGATGATTTTGTGTTAGATATTGACGCTACATTTGAGGAGTATCCCATATGGATTTTTTACCGTAGCATAAAGGCTCTCCATGGCCAGTCGTACTATCTTGTACCGGTGATTTGGAATCATTATAGAGTACTGGATGAGACTTAGATGAGGGAAGAATATTTACATGCACAATGTATATAATTTTTCTTAGATAGTGTTTCTACACCCTTGGAAGGTGAACTCGAGGATGAATTCTTTTAAAGGGGGAAGCCAGTAAGAACCCGTTTTTTCACTCAGGTATAAAACATTAAAACAATAGAATAAATCTTTACCTTGGACCTAATATGGATTTAGAATGAATTATCAATGGTTTCAGTGGAGTCAATGGTATGTTTGGGGCCTAGAACCCATATTTTGGAGGACACTGATATTCCCTCATGTTTAGCACACAATTGGCACAAGGTTTTGGCTAACCATGTAGTTTGAAATTTCCGAACAGAACCACTTAGCATGGTTTGTTCATGGTCATGCAACATAACAGTTAATGTTGCATATCTTACATGGTAATCATGCACAGTTTTTGCATGTTTTTCCAAATAGAGAAGACCAACTCTGAACATGCCATTTTTCTGGTTAATTTAACAAAATTTCACATCATGGTCTATTAGGCCACTTCTTATTCCGTAATAAGAGAACAATAAAAAATTGACTAATTCCCTCTCATTTTGTATATTTTTCAGCCCTAAAGTAGCGATCTATATATCTCATTTTTTTCGGGATATGATCATGCTTTCGTTCATCACATTGGATATTCAATGGTAAGTACTCGTGTCTTTTTAAGCCTTTCTTCTTCTCCCTTTCTCGTGATGAATATATTATTGTGTGAGTGTTTTTCTCCTTTTCAGAGTTGTACTCCAACCCAAGACAAATCAATAGAATATATCCGTGGAGGGGATTAATACAAGCCTATGGTGGGTGGTCTATAAATCATCACTAAATATCATTTATTTTTGAATTATCGTGTGTAGCCTACTATTTTCATCATGTGTTTCTTATTGAATTCATATTCCATTATTATACTCATTATAACCGTATGGTCATTATATTTTTGAATATGTGATAATTTTTTGGTGGATAATCCCACAAATCATAACACCTCGTGTATGGTGTTCAACCAAAATTGGGTTTTTAGTGTTCTGACATTCTTGATCCACTGTTCTAGTGTGACTTGGTTAGGACACCCTATGGCTAAGTGTTTCTACATTATATGGAATGATATGATGTGAATTTGATAATATAAATTACCATGTATGCTTACCACTTTAACCACCTAACGTATGTGCTTCAATATGAAAAATAAATGTGAAATAATACTTTAAAGGTATAACAGTATATAACTTGGTCTCATAATATGTAATTTAATAAAGGATACATTCATGTAGAACCCCTTTCCATATTGATAGAAGGTTTTACATTGATCCATAGTGATTGAATATGCCTTAACTAGAGTTGACAAAGGATTAATGCTATATGTACTTGTCACACTAATGAATGTAAAGGATAGATCCAACTGAATTGTTATATGAATTCACTATAAAATAGGAATTCAATAACTCAATCTCACCATGGATTCTGATTGGAAAATACCTTGAGCAAAAGGGAACCCCATTCAGATTCAAGGACAGAACTTACATAGGTTGAGACCCACCGAGAACATTATCCTTTCCTAGTTTTTGGATGCCAGGTATGAAACCATATGATACTTCATGTAGTGAAACAGAATTCCAGGGTAACACTCCTTGGATCTAGCATTGATATGTATGTTCCAAGGTTAATTCCTATTGGGCCTAGTCTCTGCATAACCCCAATTTACCTAGGATGATATCCATGGACTTGGTAGGCAACTCACTATGGAATTCCATGGATTATGCTCCTTGGATTACATTCATACACTGTGACTGGATACAGTTATCAGTGAGTTTTCAATCTTCCAGGTCTACATACCCTTGGATATTACCATGGGACATCATTATAAAATATCATTATAGGTTTCCTTGTTATAACCTAGAACCCTTTTAGTGACATATTATAAAATGGTAACAATCAAATTTAGAATTTATTATATTCTCAAACACCAGTAGAGAGATAAATAAATAACATGGGTATTTAGATACATTCTACTTGTTTATTGTAATACTGTAGGATTTTATAGTATGTTATCTCTTCAAATTATTTCAATAACTTGTGCTACACGCAATTCAAGTTTGAGTGCACCATGAATTACCAAACTAGTTATTACAAAAAGAAGTTACGAATAGTATTTAAAACAAATCAAATTTTATATATACTATATAATTTTAACATTCATCTCTTTCGTATCATAGATATAATATAATTCAAATTCAAATTTTAAGATAAAAATTGAATTTTTCAAAAAATGTAGTTTTTCCTCCTTTTAATGGAGAAACCTTCTTAAATACTATATTTGAAACATTTATATATTCAATTTAGTAAAATTTAATTATTTTTTAGAAGATGGACATAAAAATTGAGTTTTCATAAACGTCAGGAACTTTTCTGATAACTTTTGTATTTTGATGAATAGTGAAAAATACTAAATTATTTTTAAAAACAACTTTTTAATAGAAATACTTTATTGTCATAAATTATAAATTTGAGTGGTTTTAATGAATAATTACACTATATTTTTTAATTAAATATAATTTATGTAAAAGGATTTAATTTCACATTTAAATTGGGAAAACAACCAGTGTAAATCTTTTGATAGTTATTATTTCTTAAAAACACGCTTTCATTTTAACAACAGAAATTAATTTTAAATTAATTTCAGCCACTTTTGTGTTTTGAATTAAAAAAAATGGATTCCATAATTGTAATATGGATTTAAAAACTGTTTAAATAGGTAATATTTATTTTTAGGCATTATGAATATTTACTTCAGTAAATATTTTATATACAATGATTAAAGGGTAAATCTGGTAAACTATGGTAAAAATAATATTATAATAATATTAAATTACCCTGACATGTGTCCAATTCATATTGGTTGATACATTTCCAACCATGTTCATCCTTGGGTCGATTTTGAGACACCATGGAGCCCATTGAGAGAGATAATGACAATTTATATTAATTAATTTAATGTGAAGACAAAAATGACATAAACATATATCTTTTTGTCAAACAATTTTTACTTGGGGTTATATAATTTATCATTTCCACTATAAATATTAATTAAAAATATTAAAAGATTTCTTAATTCATGGTAATTTATTTATAATTTTTTGACATTAAATATTTTAATTTTTTATGACACAATGATGATGTAGGAATTACCTTATTAATGAAAGAATCAAATAAATGATATTGTAAATACATAAATAAATATAATTTAGAAGTTTTTATAACATCCCTAGATTCTATAGGTGAATATGAAATGTTAGGAATGATTCAATGTTTCTTTTTCTAAGTAATAAAGTTGTCATGTGTTTCCGAAAAACCAAATAATAAATACTGTCAAAATTGACATAAATGAATTTTTAAAACAAATATTATATTGTTAAATTATATAATATTCATAAAAATCGAATTTTTGGAGAAAGGTCTCAATTAATATTATATATTTCATTAACAAACAACTTATAGTTCTATTAAAAATTTATAGTATATTAATTAAACAAATAGTGTAAGAAAACATGAAGTCACCATAAAAGTTAAACTATTTAACTAAGAGATAAATCAAAAATAGAGAGTTAAATATGTTCACATAAACTTATATAAAACCTATTGGATGATTTTATTTTGACCGATAACCACATAATTTTATAAAAAAAATCATTTTTATCCATTATACACCGAATATGATTTGTATAAAATTTAATATTTTAAACTTTTCCTTAAGTGACCATCACCCCTCTTATAAAATAGCTCTTCCCCTTATCTCAAAATAACACCTTCAATGCCTTTTGGATAGGCCAAAACAAGCAAAAATATACTCCAAAAATACATCAAATCAATCTAGGTTCCTTTATTTTAACATAAAGATAACGTATGGAGTCCTTTTGATCGACTCAAAAGGAAACACCAGAAGAATAGGTAATAATTTCACCACCCTCTTTCAAGTTATTTTCTTTTCCACTTCCTCTTTCTTTTTTGTTTCCTTACCAAAATAATAACTCCAGTACCTCCTACATACTATAATGATATTATAAATATGGTAAAACCTTATTTTTTATTCTATCCATCCTATATATGACAAAATCATAGTACATGCGTACGTACGGCTTACCGTCTCTACATCGTGGTGTAGTTTGTTATTCAGACACTTCATTATTTGGATGGGTATAATAATGAAAATAATTGATGTAAATAATAAAAATAACATGTTAATGATTATTAAAATATTATATACCATCTAATTACATATGATTTCACCATTAATATAATGATATTATCGCTCGTGGATACGTACGGATTACTGTCTCCACGACACGATGTGATTCATTCCCATGTTCACCATTCAATAATGATTTCAAAAATATATATTATTAATAAGTATTTAATATATGACATAATAATTCTACTGGAGAAATATATATATATATATATATATATGTACTTACATATATTTTATTCACTTACTTCTATTCAATACGATATGAAAATAGAAACAACATCCATGTGTATGTATGACCTACCATCTCCATAATCGAAGCCTTCCATTTCATTTATCTATATATTATAAATATATATGATATATTAATCATTTTTTATATTCAGTAAGTATTTAAATCATGATCTAAATGATATGATCAAGATTAACAAGTTAAAACAAGTACGATAAAGAAATAAATTATTACCCAAAATTATAATTTAACATGTAAATCATTATTAAATTGGATATAAAAAGTCATAAATGAGTCATGTATGATATAATTAATATGAATATGGGTTTTTCATAATTTAATAGCATACTATGGTCATTATAAATGAGGTTAAACTAACCCTCGACCAAAGGAAAGTGCAATATAGGGGTTAATTTCACCATCTCTTTATTGTTCGTGGTTGTTTTTATGTGAGTATCTAATTGGAAATATTTATTATCCATATCCCTGTTTCATAAAAGTGTTTTCAAAGGTATTATTTATAAAGGTAAACTTTACTAAAAAATCATTTAAAATGTTTTACTTATTTATTCTTCTAAACCTTTCTCATTAATGTCCATGTTTTCAAAAAGGTTTTAAAGATTTATCTATATGGACATGAAGGTTTTAAAATGTTAATTACTTTCAAAATCATCAAAGTGGAATAGGAAGAATTCATTCAATAATATATTTAAATGTATTCCTTTCTAAATTCTCTGACTTTTAAATGTTTTCAGGAAAGTAGGATATTTCTCTCAAATACTATTACAAATCATTTTCATCTAGGTCATCATCCTTTGATTGATTTTAACCTTTTTTGAAGTTGATTTATTATGATAAAAATATTCCATATATTATTGTAGTTTCTGGGATATATTTTATTGTGGATGTGTTATTTTTATACCATTCATGTTTTAGGGTTAATGTATTGAAATTTCATAGGCATGTTTTAATAGGAATTCTTATGTTATGTTTCCACCTTTTCATATAAGGAATGAATTGGACTTATTAAGTGATCGGTGGAGCCTATTATTTCTCCTTGATGCATCAGTAGGATTCATGAGACAATTTGAAGTAGAATTTGGCCGATGCTTTTCACAATTTGATATATTGTTTGGGACGAGGCCTTAATCACTTTTAGGCGTCTTCACTGAGGCCCTGAAAAAAAAATTCAGAATGTCTGGCATTATACATTCCCTCATTTTGAAAATAATATTGATGTTTCATGTGGTTATTAGACTAGTAGAATATCCATGACTATGTTATATTAGGGTATTATTTACTCATCTTATATTTCATCCATAAAGTGTCCATGTTTATTATTTCAGAGGTTTGTGTTTTCAATTATTCATCATTCCTATTGTCTATATTATCTTACGCTAAATTTTTTACCCTAAATGAGATTCTAATCTCACCACTTTCTTATGTTTTATTTTCCAATGCTTTCCAAGAAGTGTATTATGATTTATATACATGGTTAAGCTAAAAACTAATATTTGTGTTCTCAAATAACTAACTATGCCAAATTTTTTGTTTGAAATTTTAATATAATGTTCATGTATGTAATCTATTTCCAAGACTACTAAATTGATCGGCCTTTCCAGACATGATTTCCTTATATCATGCCAATGTTTTAAAATAATTCACCTAATCTAGGTAACTGGGGTTGGGGCATTATAGTTTGATTAGTGGAATTTTAGTATCAAACCTGGAAATAGATTTAGTTAAACTCATATTAGATAAAATTACCTTTAGATAGAATCTGTGGATGATTATAGACGAACTTCCTAGAATTTTGATTATGTATATATTTTGATTATTTTCAAAGAAACACATCCTTGTCTTGATACGAGAAGGTAGAGGCGGCTTTGTCATAGATGTACCTAGGAGTGAAAACACCGACAAAGAGTTTTTGGATTGACCCGAGGTATCTCGGTACATGACAATGGGCCTTGTTGCACTCCTGGATACGAAACTCCCATAGGATATTCTTAGGATAATTCACATTTTCATTACAATCCGTTATGAAGGATTTAAGAGTATATTCTATCTCAATGAAAACATTTTATGATTATAGATTATATGCATAATCATTTCAATTTATGTTCTGTATTTTTAAAGTTTGGAATTATGCATTTCGATTCATAAACTAACCTAGTGTATGTTATTGTTTAGAAATGGGGCCCAATAAATGGGAAGTGAACTCTATAAATCTGAATCAGCAATTGTGTAATAAGGATCATATATTTAATGATAGTATGCCAATATATAGAATGGAAATAGTCTCCTATGTATTATCATCATATGAAGAAATAGTATCATGTGTTCATAATATAAGTAATGAATTCATTGTGCACTATTTCTTTGAAGGGAAGTCAGAGAAGAGAAGGATGGAAGTGAGAAATATGGATAAATGGAAGGGGGAATGAATGATTTTCCAGTAAGTGATAACTACCAAAATAATCACCTTGGAAAATGATTGAATTTAATTGGAGTTTGTCATGAGTTTGGAGAAAAAGGACACCAAGTACGTGATTTCAAGGGTAAGAAAAAGGTTTCAAATGTACAATACATCTTCTATAAGGAGTTGGGACACTACACGAATCAATGTCCCCATAATCAGAGTATACAACAAATAATTATATTGGATAATAATCAAGATAGGATATTACAACATATGAAGAGTAATGACAAGTTTTCTTATGTTTATAATAAAGAATTATGTCATTTGAGTGTTGTATCGATGATGTACCAGTTATAGTAATTATGATATATATAAGGATTGTACTGCATTACTATTTCATTAAGGACATTAGATTCTGTAGAACCAATAAAAGTGAATCAATTGTAGGTTAATTGTTTTGGAAAATATATAGTTGAGAGAAAGATAAACCTTAATATGGTTCTGATACTGAGGTAGTGATTTTGGAATTAGATATGATTGAATTGGATTAATTATATTATATTTTCCCAAAAACCTTGAAATTGATTAATTATTTCTATATTCCATCATTGTTAGAGTTTACAACATTTTAGGATATAAAGAGTATATTCAGTATTATGAAATGAATAAAGAACCATGAATGTAATCTATAAGGTTTCATGGTAATTCAGGGTGTTACCATGTTTTAAAATAATATATGATTAAGGTATTAACATGTTATTATGTGGAAAAAAGTATTTTCATTGTGATTACCTTGCTTATAAATTTTTTATAGTGTGTTTGGACAGAAGTATTTTGGATAATTCTAAAAATTGTAATGGATTATGTTAAACATTGGATACAAATTTTTTTGGTTAAAAAACATTCTAAATATTATTTTACGGATTATTATTAGAATGACATCCTGGGGGTCTGGTGACAACCCATTGTGTTCGGTAAGGTCGCGACACACGAACCCACAACCGAATGGCGATAATGGTGCATCACCTACCACTAGCCCACGTGATGTCCTGGATTGTATAATGTAGTTTTTTAAAAGTTCATATAGATAAATTATAAATTCATTTTTTGGAACCCTATTCGATTAGGATAAATAGAATATTTTTAAGTTATATTAATTTTTAGAGTTAAAGATGAGTTTGTGGTAGAAATTAGTTAAATTATAGAGCTGTACATGTCATGTATATTTTTCTCTCTTATTCTATGAGGAAATTAATTCTTAAACATTAGGTAATGGATCTTAAAACAAAAAATGTATTATCCTAATAACTTATATTTTGTCGAACTGATGATATTTTAAATCATCACAGAATGATATATTTGAGGCCCTAAATTTTACACTAGTTTGTGATTGATGAACTCAATCACTCCCTATGAAGATTTATGTTTTTACTCTAATAATGTAGGTATAATTTCCACTAATGTTCTCCAAACTGAGATCATAATTTGGTGGTGACTTTTTTCATTTCCATTTCCCTCTAATTAAGACTATATCTTATTAACCAAATTTCTTAAGCGGGTTTTCCACAATGGTATTTCTCTATTTTAAACTTTTATTTATAAAACAATTTAAAATTGAACATATTAAATTTATTGAATGTGGGGAGAATGTAGCACCCCATGATTATAAATTATGTTATCTCTTCAATGTATTTAAATAATTTTTGCTACACGTAACACTGAGTTCGACTGCACCACGACTTACCAAGATGGCCATTCAAACAAGAAGTTGTGAATAGTATTAAATATATTTTAAATTTTATATATCCTATATAATTTAAAATTCATATTTTCTGTATCTTTTACATAATATAAATTAAAAATATTTTTTTATGATAAAATAGGTATTTTTCCTAAAATGATTTTTTCAGCCTTTTAATGGAGAACCCATTTTAAATTAAATATTTCAATATTTTATACATTTAATTTAGTGAAATTAAATTATTATTTAGAATAGGGTCATAAAAATTTAGTTTGGAGAAATTTGTTGTACTTTTTTGATAACTTTAATATTTTGATGAATAGTGAAAAAATACCAAATTACAATTAAAAACAAATTTTTTAATAAAAATAATTTATAGTGTTAAATTATACATTTGAGGGGTTTTAAAGTATCATTAGAAAATATTTTTTTCATTTAATATAATTTATTTTATTGGATGTAATTTCAAATTTTAATTGGACATAAACAAGTGTCTATCTTTTGAAATTTATTATTTCTTAAAAACATGTTATCAATTTTAAAAATGGAAAATTAATTTTAAATTAATTTCTTCCACTTATGTATTTTGAATTTGGAAAAATGGATTCCATATTTAGAATCAGGATGCTCAAATTGGGTATATAGGTAACTTTTACTTTTAGTGGTTATGAATATTTACTTTCGTATATATTTTATATACTATGATTAAAGTGTAAATCCGATAAATTAGGGTAAAATTATAATATTATGACACTATTAAATTACCCTAACATGTGTCCTTTTCCTATTTTTTGATACATTTACATCCATTGGATTCTTTGGGTCGATTTTGTGATACCATGGATCCACATGAGAGTGATAATGACACATTATATTAATTAATTTAAAGTAAAGATAAAAATGGCATTAATATATATTATTAAGTAATAAAATTTTTAAAAGGGCTATATAAATTATCCATTCATATATAAATACTAATTTTAAATATAATAATATTTCCTAGATCATGGTATTTTATTTATACTTTTTTGACATTATATAATAAAATTTATTTATGACACAATGATGATGTGGTGATTACCTTATTAATGATGGAATCAAAAAAATGATATTATAAATATTAAACTAAATATAATTTCAATGTTTTTTAACATCCAAGAATTTTATATTTGAATATTATATTTTTGTGTTAATTCAATTTAACATTTTCGAAGTAATCAAGTTTTGTGGGCTTTCAAAAAAACCAAATTCTAAATATTGTCAAAAAATCCATAAATGAGTTTTCAAAGAAAATATTATATTATTAAATTATATAATGTTCCTAAAAATATAATTTACTAAAAAAGGTCTCAAATAATATTATATATTTCCTTAGTGAGCCTCTTGTGGTTCTCTTTGATGTTTATATTATGATATTTAACCATATAGTGTAAAAATAAAAGAAGACAAGGTAAAAGATAAACTATTTAAGTAAGAGATAAATCTAAAAGATAAGGATAAAATGGAAACATAAACAAGACAAAAAAAAAATTTGAGTGGGATTAGACCCATAACCACCTAATTCTCGAAATAAATTCTTTTGGAGCCATTATAATCCGAAAATGAATGTATAATAAATTTATATTTAAATCTTTTCCTAAAGTAACCCTCACCCATCTAAAAAAAGGGCAGTTACCCTTCTCTCCAAATGACACTTCCAATGTCATTTGGCTTAGCCAAACCCCGACCAAATATCATCCCAAATTCCTTCACATCAACCTACAGTCCTTAATTTTATCATAAATCTGTCCTATGGAGCTTTTATTATCAACTCAAAATGAAACACCCGATGAAGAGGTAATAATTTCACCACCCTCTTTAAAGATCATTTCTTCTTCCTCTTCCTCTTTCTTTGTTGTTTCCATAACAAAATAATAAATAATGTACCTCCTTAATACTGTGATGTTATTATAATTATGGTACAACCATATTCGTTATTCTATCCTTCCTATAAATGACAATGTCATTATACGTGCGTACGTACGGCTTACTATCTCCACGTCGTGGGGTAGTTTGTTATTCAAACACTTCATTATATAGATGGGTATAATAATGAGTAAATTTGATGTAACGAATAAATATAACATGTTAATGATTCACTATATATGATATAAAATCTATTGAAAATGATTTCACCATCAATATACTGATATTATTTCTCGTGTGTACGTATAGATTACCCTCTCCACGACGCGATGAGATTCATTCCCACGTTCGCAGTTCAACGATGATTATAAAAATATATATTATTAATAAGTAAATATTATATGAAATAATAATGATACTGGAAATATATATATATATTTATATGTAAATTTATTTACTTACGTATATCATATTCAGATAATTTCATTCAATACAATATGAAAATGGAAACAACGTTTATGCGAACGTACGACCTACCATCCCCATAAATGGTGCCTTCCATTTCATATATCAATATATTAGAAAAATTAATATTCTAAATATATATGACATATAAATAAAGATTTATATTCTAGAATTATATAAATCATGATCTAAATGATATGATCAAGAATAAAAAAATAAAACATGTACGATAAAGAAAGAAATTATTACCCAAAATGATAATTTAAAATCAAAATAATTGTTAATTGGGTAGTATAAAGTCATAAATGAATCATGTATGATTTAATATATATGAATATGGTTCTGGTATAATTTAATAACACTCTATGTTCATTATACATGAGGTTAGATGTACCCTCTACTAAAGGAAAGTGCAAGGTAAGGTTTAATTTTACCATCTCATTATTATCTAAGGTTCTTTTTACGTGAAAATCTACTGGGAAATACTTATTATGCATGTCCATGATTCATAAAAGATTTATCATAGTAATTATTTATAATGGGAATCTTTTACTATAACATCATTTAAAATGTTTTAATGATTTATTCATCTAAACCATTCATATTAATATACATGTTTTCAAATAAAATTAAGTATTTATTTCTATGGACATGAATGTTTTAAAATGTTAATTCCTTTCAGAAGTTTCAAAGTGGTATGGGACACTTTGAATCGAAATTATCTTTAAAAGTCTTAGTTTTAAAATTGTGCAACTTTTTAGTTTTTTCTTGAAAATTGTATGTTTTTCTCAAAGAGTTTTGTAAATCATTTTCATCTATGTCAACATACTTTGATTGATTTTAAAAATGTTTGAAGCTGATTTGTTATAATAAAATTTTCCATATTTTATAGAAGGTTTTGGGATGTAATTGGCCGTGTATGTGTTATTTTTATACCATTCATGGTTTAGGGTTAAATTATTGACATTTTGTATGGTATTTTTAATATGAATGTTCATGTGATGTTTCACCATTTTCATATGAGGAATGTATTGGACATAGTATGTGATGGGTGGAGCCTGATATAGATCCTCAATGCATCATTAGGTCTCATGATACAATTAGACATGGAATTGGCAGTGGCCCTTCCCAATTTGATATATGGTTAGGGATGAGGATTTAATCATTTTTAGACGTCTTGTCCGAGGCCTTGAAAAAAAGTTAAAGAATGTATAGAATTATAAATTCCCTCATTAGGGAAATAATATTGATGGTTGAAAAAGTTATTCGACTAGTATAATATCAATTTTTATGGTTTATTATGGTATTATTTACACATATCATATTTCTTCCTTAAAGAGTTAAAGTTTAATATTTGTAAAGGCTTGTGTTTTCAATTATTCACCATGCCTATTGATTAAGTTACATTCCGCTAAATTGTTTACCCTTACTGAGCATCTGAGCTCACCCATTTATTATGTTTTATTTTTCCCGGATTTCCAAGAAGTGTATTATGATGGATATACAGGTTTACGATTTAAGGGAGTAATGGAATTCTCAATGAACTATCTATGTTGTATTGTATGTTTTAAATTGTAATGTAAAGATGACGAATGTAATATATTTCCAAGACTGCTAAACTGATCAGACGTTCGGGACATGATTTCCTTATATCAGTCCAATGTGTGAAAACAATGCACCGCCTCTGAGTAACTAGGGTCAGGGAGTTACATTTACTCTATATATGAATGATTTAACATATTTATATTCTATTGCATAGGTCGGATGTTATAGATATCAATTGTGGTGGCCCATGGTTATTTATCTGACACCATATTCGAGTGTCATTTGGTACCTTGAGTAGATTACATGACTTCAGGTCTGGATAAAGGGAAGCACATAGCATCGAAAACGTGATTTCTTACTATTTTGTTTGGAGCATGATAGTAGAGGTCTGAGTTAGATCATAGTATTCTTGGGATAGACTTTTGATTTCATTTATACAATGATGAACATTTTATGACTTCAATATTGTATCCATATTTTAATGTTTTATAGTGAGATGGAAAATCATGAGTTTTTGAATGATATTATATTTGTTTCAGTTATTATTAACCTTGTTTATCTATTTTTAATGTCTTATTCTGTAGTTTACATATACTTATTTCACTATTTTCCCTATGTATATATTCCCCTACTGCACTATGCTTTGGTAATTTTGGCATAGTCTCACTATAGACACACCCTATTCCCTCATTTGTAGTCGCCACTATCTTGAATATAGGGTGATGTGCTTGAGGACATAATTCCCATCAGGCTCAGGGAACCCATTAAGTGGCATTAGGGTTTGGGATCTTACAAGGTTGTTTGATATGTGATGGTGTCTACATACTAATGTAGGGGCCACATCAGTCTCATGGTTGTCATTTCAAACTATAGCTCAGCCATATTATTTCGTCATAGGTATTAATTTGGTATATTCAATTCACATTATTATCAAATTATTCCATATGATATATTTTTTCTCATATATGGATGGATAATGTGTTGGTTTTTTAGTGAGAAGATTTATCATGATGGTATTTGGGTGAGTATCCCCTTATCTTTTTGTATTATGACTTTATGTTGTAATCATTGGACAATAGGATAGTGTACATCCCTTATGTTATTGGAGAGTTTATATATTTTTTTGCTAAGGATTTTTTCAAACTAAACCCTTGAATGAATGTTGATTACATGATGAAACTATCATCCTAGAGATTATTTGGTTTCGATTAATTCTTATAGAATAAAACCATTGGAGTTGTGGACGTTTTGGATTAAAATAAATCACCTATAATATAATGGTTTTATCTAGAATATTTTTTCACTATTGGGTGATCTGGTATTTTTTCTATGAAGGAAAATGGTAGTATGTGGTTTTACGTATACAAATGATGGTGAATATGGTGATGATAACAAATTTTTATCATATTCCCAGGATCAGTGATCTTTTTTAATGGTTTAGGGGATCTATTTGGTTCTCTATGATCAATCTATGGTTTAGATATCACTTTTTTATGGTGAAGGATAAGAATATCTAGAAGGTTAACTTCAAATAAATGTATGTTAACTATGTTTTTTGGACATTTAATTATGAGCAATTAAGGCACTAAGTGTGATCATGGGACTCATGCAATCATTGTTCCAAGAATTCATGCACCATTTCATAGATGTGTCAATCTACATCAAATTGATCTATTCAAAATCCAAGGAGGATAATATTTGTCACGACCCGTCCTCGGGGCCCGTGCCGTGACTACCCCAAGCCCGCCTTCCATAGGCCAGGGGCTGGCGACTAGCACCAAAGGCGTAAAATCCCGATAACTGGGAAGGCATTGCCTTTAAAAAAGAAAACAAGCACCACAGAGTACAAGCGGAAGTAAAACACTAAGTACCAAAAGAAGTGCTGAAAAGTAAATGGGCCAGAATACAAGCCCAAAAGAAAGTACAACTACAACTGAACAAAGTAAAACAGAAAAAGACAACAGCGGGAGGGACGGAAGCGGCTCCTGGGTCGTCCTCCTCGGATCCTACCTGAAGGGTAGTTACAGATGGCGGAGCTCCTCGATCGTCCACCACGAATCCCACCTGAAGGGTAGGTACAGATAGCCTCCACAGTGCTCTCGTCCGTCAACCTCCTCCGAGTGTCGTCTCGCCGTGAAGTCCACCTCCGGACACTGACTTGTCGTGTAGTCCACCCCCGGTTACCGTCCAGTCCTCGAACACTCGGCCTCCGTCAGCACTGCCTGTCATCTGCAACCAACACAACGAGGTGCGGGCATAGCCCGTGCAGGGGTGAGTATAACGATACTCAGTAGGGACCCCGAGACCCTCAAGGTCTCACTAAAACCAACAAGGATAACCACAAGAAGATCTCAACAGATAAACTCTACTTAGGTATATGCCCATACATATACCTAAGTTATCAAGTAACCCATCTCAATCATGAGGAAACACAAGGATTGTGAAATCAACGGATAACCACTACCCGGGTATATGCCCATACATATACCTAAGTTAGCAAGTGACCCATCTCAATCATGAGGAAACACAAGGATTGTGAAATCAACGGATAACCACTACCCGGGTATATGCCCATACATATACCTAAGTTAGCAAGTGACCCATCTCAATCATGAGGTAAACACAAGGTCAAAAGTCTCAGCTCAAACCAGTATTTTCATTATCGAAACCGTAACTGCTAAAGAGCTCCGTCTCTGGAGTGTACAGTGGTCCTGTCACGACTCCGAGGTACTGCTCACTAACCTAAGACTGCTGTAGTACTCCACCTATCGAGTAATGCGGGCCAGCCGCTACAACCAAGCGCTCCCATGTGCCGCTACAACCAAGCGCACCTCTGTCATGGGTCTGCCGCTACAACCAAGAGCTCCCATGTGCCGCTACAACCACGCGCACCTCTGTCGTGGGTCTGCCGCTACAACCAAGCGCTCCCATGTGCCGCTACAACCAAGCGCACCACTGTCGTGGGTCTGCCGCTACAACCAAGAGCTCTCATGTGCCGTTACAACCAAGCGCACCTCTGTCGTGGGTCTGCCGCTACAACCAAGCGCTCCCATGTGCCGCTACAACCAAGCGCACCTCTGTCACACACCGAGTCGTTCGATCAGCAGTCGTCGGGTCTCAGTCAGCTACACGGTCTCCGTGCTCCGCCCGCTCGTCTCCGGGAGGGTCCTCTCCACGAGCTACTGGTCGATACTCCAAGTATCACAAAGTCCCGCAAGGAAGTATCTCGAAGGACCACCTCGTCATAGGGGTATCAACGCAACAGACGGCGCGTCAATCGGACGCCCGGTCTGTGAGTTATTAGCCCTTTCGTCCTAGGGGCCCGGTTGGTTTCGTGAGCGAACCAATCCGGCCGTAACTCAACTATACCCCGAACACTCACAGGGTATACTCATAGGGACCTTTTTTCAACGTGATCACCAATGTCGCTGACGGTTCGTCAAATGGACGTCTGGTCTGAAAGATATCAGCTTTTCCGTTCCAGGGGCCCGGTTGGATTTCAGTGCGATCCAACCCGGCCACTATCCATCTGCATCCAAAACTCGGGTGGAGGATGCCAAAAGTTCCGTCTCATCAAGAGGAACTCAACGCAATAGACGGCGCGTCAATCGGACGCCCGGTCTGAGAGTTATTGGCTTTTTCGTCCCAGGGGCCCGGTTGGTTTTTAAGGCAAAACCAACCCGACCGTACTCCACTTGCGTCCAAACCTCGGGCGGAGTGAGCCAAAAGATCCGTCTCACTAAGAGGAAACTAACAAAGCTGACGGCACGTCAATCGGACGTCCGTAGCTCAAGATATGAGCGTTTCCGCTCCAAGGGCCCGGTTGGTTTCGTGTACGAACCAACCCGGCCGATCTCAAAGTATTCCGAAACCTTGAGTGTGATGTACCGAAACGGCCGTCTCGATCCAAGGATCGTGTTGCCGCTGACGGCGGGTCGTTTGGAGGCCCGTAGCTCAAGATACGACCATTTGAACGAAGTCCGTCCGAAGACGGGGGGTCCGGGCCCGGGCCTACCCGGGCCGACCCCCCCTGGTTGGCCCGAACCGGGTCGGGTCCGACCCGGTTGGCCCGGCCCGGCCCGGCCAGGGCCGGTCCGGCTCGGCTCGGCCGAGCGGCCTAGCGGCCGACGCGGGGGAAAGCCGCCGCCCCGCGTGACACCCCCGCGGCACCCGCGGGGTGTCGCCCTGGACACCCGCGGGGTGCCGCGTGACAACCCCGCGGCACCTGCGGGGTGTCGCCCTGGACACCCGCGGCACCCGCGGGGTGTCGCGCTGGACACCCGCGGCACCCGCGGGGTGTCGTGCTGGACACCCGTGGCACCCGTGGGGTGTCGCGCTGGACACCCGCGGGGTGCCGCCGCCTCCGGCCGCCGGCGCCGCCGCGTCGGCGACCCGCGCCGCCACTGGCTTCCGCGGGCCGCCGGAGTCGCTCCGGTGGCCCGTTTTCCTTCCCGTCTGCGCCGTTGTTCCTCCCGGGTTCCGTTCTTTACTGCGGGATCATCAAACACCCGTTGCGGCACGTTCCGTCGTCGCCCACCAAATCCGCAAAACACGAAGAACGGCGGAGGGTTGCCGGGCCGTGTTCGTTTGACCCGCACCCTCCGCGTCAGATAAAAAAAAAACAACGGGAGAAATTGTTCAACACATGAACCGACAATTTTAATAAAATAAAATTGTTCATTTGAAACCGGCTTTTAAGTTTTTAAAGAACGTTCACGGGAATATAAAGAGGGGTATTCCAAAATTATAAAATCCCTACCTCGTCGATCGTCGCGCGCGGGCGTTCTTCGCGGAAAGGATCGTCGCGGAAGAGAGGGATCGTCGCGTCGTCGCGGGGAGGCGTCACGTCGTCGCGGAAACCGGGGTTGAGTCGGCGAACTAAAAAGGTCGGTGATCGGAGATCGGAGATCGGAAGAACGCCTCGGACGAAGGCGTCGTCGATTTCCGGGTTCGGCGTTCTTCGCGTTCTTCGCGTTCTTCGCGTTCTTCGTGAGGGAGCTGAAGGAACAGGGATCCTCTCAAATCTTTTCAAAAGATTTTGGGTTGGTCTTATTTTATTAACATGCCAACACACGAAAACCGGTTAAGAAACGATTGAATTAATTCGTTGAATTAATTCAACGAAAGAAACAGGCCATTTAATTCACGAAAGAAACAGCCCATTTAATTCAAGAAAGAAAAAGCCCAATTAAATGGTCTGTTAAGAATTTAGAAAACACGTCGGTTGACTTTCATTAAGACGGGTTTTCACGGGTGCGTTTCTTAGCGGAAAGAAACGGCGGGGCTCGTGCGGGCCCCACCTCACAAATATCCTACCAAGGGGTAGGATATTTTTGGATAGCATCCTATCCAGTTCAACTCAGTTCAAGCCGCCTTTAAGTGGCTTCAAGTGGCTTCCAAGTGGCTTAAGCGAAATAAAATAAAGTTGTCGCAAAATTATTTTATTTCTTAACTTTAAGCCCGAAAATTAAAAACCACACCCGAGCAAACGCAACTCTGGAAGAGGCATTTCTAAGCGAATACCGGCGCTGCGATTTCATCGGTGCCCTCAGAATTCGATTCCGGGCACCGGTTCAAAAGTTAGAAAAACCCGCTCGTCCGTTCACTGAACGTACCCGAGCCAAAACTTCGTAAAATGATTCCGGGCACACCGGGCCTCGGAATCAGGTGCCGTCAGAAACTGCGTTCTTGTAAAATTCCAAAGAAAATTAAGAAAAAAATTTCCTTGAAATTTACGGGTCTTTACATTACTCCCACCACAGGGCTTTACGTCCCCGTAAAGCTTCACCACAAACTTAGGGAAACAAAGCGGTACTGAGCACGCATCTGAGACTTCCGCTCCCATGTGCTCACCTGGAGGTTCCCGCGCTGCCAAAGAAAGTGCACAAGAGGAATCGACCATCCTCCTAGGATCCGCTCCTGTCGATCCTCGATCCCCATAGGAACCTCTGTATAAGACACTCATCGCCACCGTCTAGCTCCTCATGGTCGATGATATGCGAAGGGGGTCGAGCACGTATCTCCTCAGTTGGGATACGTGGAAAACGCCGTGAACCTAGTGCAACTGAAGTGGATGGGCCAAGCGGTAAACCGCCTCACCTACCCAGCTGAGGACCTAGAAAGGTCTGTTGAACCTCGGAGATAACTTGCCTCCCAGGCCACATCTCCATAAACCTCGTCGAGGTGAGACTCGTAAGAAGACGTGGTCGTCATCCTCGAACTCCAGAGGTCTCCATTTCTGTTAGAACTGAAACTCAAAACGACTGCTGCTAAAATTTCTCCTTTGCCGAGAAGAGAAACCTGGTCTCATCCCCTCTCTAGATGAACCACGCCCATTGCCTAATACAGTCAATCCTGGCATGAAGGATGCATTCATGCCATGGATGACGTCGTAAGGCCTCGACGTAACTACTAAGAGATCCAACTGTCACTCTCGCCTCCAAGGGTCGAGTCACACTGTCGACATCAGTGTGAGGTCACTGGGTCTCCTCCAGTTGAAATCTCGAAAGTGAGGGTCAAGTCAACAGTTTAACTGGGACCACTCAGTAACATCACAAAAGAGGACAGGAAGGCAAACATCACAAGATAAGTGTCTTTATTTTATTGCAGCTCATGGTACAAAGACACAAAAACAACATCAACATGGAACTAGAAGTACAAGAGACGTATCCACTAGTTCCGCTCCTGTCCACCTGCTCCAGGATCTCTACTGCCTTATCCACTGCTCTACTGTTTCTCAAGCATTCGTCGCTGCCTCTGCCTCGGTGGCTCCTCAAAAGCCTATGGATCAACTGTACGAGGAGTCAGACAGTCACGTTCCAGGTGCCCCTTTCCACCGCACGAGTAACACAGTCTACTTCTGGCACGCCTGGCTCTGACCCCACCCCGGGTGCCCCGCACCACCGGTCCTAAAACCCGAGATCGCCCAACTGCTGGTCTGGTCCTCCTAGACCTCTGCATCATCTGCCTACTGCCCACAGATGACTCGGCTTCTGATCGAAAAACACGCGGCAAAGGCAGCAGCTCCTGAACACGCTCGGGGTGTAGAGCTACTGGCACAAACTCCATCCTGAAGAAGGTCTCGAAGTCTTCCCATGTGAAAGTCATCCCATCGCAAAACTGGAACAAGTGGCTCCACCACCTGCCTGCTGCTGCCTGAAGGAGGCTGGCAGCAAAGGTCACCATGAAGTCTGATGGCGTCCCCACTAGCCTGAAGACTCCCACCACAGCCTCCAGCCAATCCTCAGCCGCCTGCGGGTCCGTCTCTCCCCCGAACCTGGGTGGCCTCTGGCGCTGGAACTTATGCAGTGCGCGCAAGTAGCGGGCATCGCCTACTGCTGGGGCTGGTGGCATCGGTGGCCCAACGTATGGTAGTACCGCTGGCGCCTCCGCTGGTGCCTCAACTGCAAGAGGGCCCTGTACCGAAGCCTCGCCACTCGACATGCTGTCAGCACGCACATCCCTCTGGGCTCTAACTGGTCGTCCGAGAAAAGGCATCCTGAAAGAAACAACGTAACACGGTGAAACGATTAAACCTGGTGAGATGACCTAGTTTGAGCTGTTTTAAGGGGAAAAACCTTTGAAAACACACACGCAATCAGTGTTTTCGTGCACAAAGTCGGAAATCAGTTGTCAGGGTCCTGGTGTATGGATACGTCGGCCGCCCGCACCAACACTGGACTCCCTGAACTGAAAACCACACTCGGTACCCTTAACACTATTGCTTCACAGAAAGAAAGATCAGAGTCTGCGGTAGAACCGACCACCTCTGATACCAGTTTGTCACGACCCGTCCTCGGGGCCCGTGCCGTGACTACCCCAAGCCCGCCTTCCATAGGCCAGGGGCTGGCGACTAGCACCAAAGGCGTAAAATCCCGATAACTGGGAAGGCATTGCCTTTAAAAAAGAAAACAAGCACCACAGAGTACAAGCGGAAGTAAAACACTAAGTACAAAAAGAAGTGCTGAAAAGTAAATGGGCCAGAATACAAACCCAAAAGAAAGTACAACTACAACTGAACAAAGTACAACAGGAAAAGACAACAGCGGGAGAGACAGAAGCGGCTCCTGGGTCGTCCTCCTCGGATCCTACCTGAAGGTTAGGTACAGATGGCGCAGCTCCTCGATCGTCCACCACGAATCCCACCTGAAGGGTAGGTACAGATAGCCTCCATAGTGCTCTCGTCCGTCAACCTCCTCCGAGTGTCGTCTCGCCGTGAAGTCCACCTCCGGACACTGACTTGTCGTGTAGTCCACCCCCGGTTACCGTCCAGTCCTCGAACACTCGGCCTCCGTCAGCACTGCCTGTCATCTGCAACCAACACAACGAGGTGCGGGCATAGCCCGTGCAGGGGTGAGTATAACGATACTCAGTAGGGACCCCGAGACCCTCAAGGTCTCACTAAAACCAACAAGGATAACCACAAGAAGATCTCAACAGATAAACTCTACATAGGTATATGCCCATACATATACCTAAGTTATCAAGTAACCCATCTCAATCATGAGGAAACACAAGGATTGTGAAATCAACGGATAACCACTACCCGGGTATATGCCCATACATATACCTAAGTTAGCAAGTGACCCATCTCAATCATGAGGAAACACAAGGATTGTGAAATCAACGGATAACCACTACCCGGGTATATGCCCATACATATACCTAAGTTAGCAAGTGACCCATCTCAATCATGAGGTAAACACAAGGTCAAAAGTCTCAGCTCAAACCAGGATTTTCATTATCGAAACCGTAACTGCTGAAGAGCTCCGTCTCTGGAGTGTACAGTGGTCCTGTCACGACTCCGAGGTACTGCTCACTAACCTAAGACTGCTGTAGTACTCCACCTATCGAGTAATGCGGGCCAGCCGCTACAACCAAGCGCTCCCATGTGCCGCTACAACCAAGCGCACCTCTGTCATGGGTCTGCCGCTACAACCAAGCGCTCCCATGTGCCGCTACAACCAAGCGCACCTCTGTCGTGGGTCTGCCGCTACAACCAAGCGCTCCCATGTGCCGCTACAACCAAGCGCACCACTGTCGTGGGTCTGCCGCTACAACCAAGCGCTCCCATGTGCCGCTACAACCAAGCGCACCTCTGTCGTGGGTCTGCCGCTACAACCATGCGCTCCCATGTGCCGCTACATCCAAGCGCACCTCTGTCACACACCGAGTCGTTCGATCAGCAGTCGTCGGGTCTCAGTCAGCTACACGGTCTCCGTGCTCCGCCCGCTCGTCTCTGGGAGGGTCCTCTCCACGAGCTACTGGTCGATACTCCAAGTATCACAAAGTCCCGCAAGGAAGTATCTCGAAGGACCACCTCGTCAGTGGGGTATCAACGCAACAGACGGCGCGTCAATCGGACGCCCGGTCTGTGAGTTATTAGCCTTTTCGTCCCAGGGGCCCGGTTGGTTTCGTGAGCGAACCAATCCGGCCGTAACTCAACTATACCCCGAACACTCACAGGGTATACTCATAGGGACCTTTTTTCAACGTGATCACCAATGTCGATGACGGTTCGTCAAACGGACGTCTGGTCTGAAAGATATCAGCTTTTCCGTTCTAGGGGCCCGGTTGGATTTCAGTGCGATCCAACCCGGCCACTATCCATCTACATCCAAAACTCGGGTGGAGGATTCCAAAAGTTCCGTCTCATCAAGAGGAACTCAACGCAATAGACGACGCGTCAATCGGACGCCCGGTCTGAGAGTTATTGGCTTTTTCGTCCCAGGGGCCCGGTTGTTTTTTAAGGGAAAACCAACCCGACCGTACTCCACTTGCGTCCAAACCTCGGGCGGAGTGAGCCAAAAGATCCGTCTCACTAAGAGGAAACTAACAAAGCTGACGGCACGTCAATCAGACGTCCGTAGCTCAAGATATGAGCGTTTCCGCTCCAAGGGCCCGGTTGGTTTCGTGTACGAACCAACCCGGCCGATCTCAAAGTATTCCGAAACCTTGAGTGCGATGTACCGAAACGGCCGTCTCGATCCGAGGATCGCGTTGCCGCTGACGGCGGGTCGTTTGGAGGCCCGTAGCTCAAGATACGACCATTTGAACGAAGTCCGTCCGAAGACGGGGGGGTCCGGGCCCGGGCCGACCCGGGCCGACCCCCCCTGGTTGGCCCGAACCGGGTCGGGTCCGACCCGGTTGGCCCGGCCCGGCCCGGCCAGGGCCGGTCCGGCTCGGCTCGGCCGAGCGGCCTAGCGGCCGACGCGGGGGAAAGCCGCCGCCCCGCGTGACACCCCCGCGGCACCCGCGGGGTGTCGGCCAGACACCCGCGGGGTGCCGCGTGACAACCCCGCGGCACCCGCGGGGTGTCGCCCTGGACACCCGCGGGGTGCCGCGTGACAACCCCGCGGCACCCGCGGGGTGTCGCCCTGGACACCCGCGGGGTGCCGCGTGACAACCCCGCGGCACCCGCGGGGTGTCGCCCTGGACACCCGCGGGGTGTCGCGCTGGACACCCGCGGGGTGTCGCGCTGGACACCCGCGGCACCCGCGGGGTGTCGCGCTGGACACCCGCGGCACCCGCGGGGTGTCGTGCTGGACACCCGTGGCACCCGTGGGGTGTCGCGCTGGACACCCGCGGGGTGCCGCCGCCTCCGGCCGCCGGCGCCGCCGCGCCGGCGACCCGCGCCGCCACCGGCTTCCGCGGGCCGCTGGAGTCGCTCCGGTGGCCCGTTTTCCTTCCCGTCTGCGCCGTTGTTCCTCCCGGGTTCCGTTCTTTACTGCGGGATCATCAAACACCCGTTGCGGCACGTTCCGTCGTCGCCCGCCAAATCCGAAAAACACGAAGAACGGCGGAGGGTTGCCGGGCCGTGTTCGTTTGACCCGCACCCTCCACGTCAGATAAAAAAAAACAACGGGAGAAATTGTTCAACACATGAACCGACAATTTTAATAAAATAAAATTGTTCATTTGAAACCGGCTTTTAAGTTTTTAAAGAACGTTCACGGGAATATAAGGAGGGGTATTCCAAAATTATAAAATCCCTACCTCGTCGATCGTCGCGCGCGGGCGTTCTTCGCGGAAAGGATCATCGCGGAAGAGAGGGATCGTCGCGTCGTCGCGGGGAGGCGTCGCGTCGTCGCGGAAACCGGGGTTGAGTCGGCGAACTAAAAAGGTCGGTGATCGGAGATCGGAGATCGGAAGAACGTCTCGGATGAAGGCGTCGTCGATTTCCGGGTTCGGCGTTCTTCGCGTTCTTCGCGTTCTTCGTGAGGGAGCTGAAGGAACAGGGATCCTCTCAAATCTTTTCAAAAAATTTTGGGTTGGTCTTATTTTATTAACATGCCAACACACGAAAACCGGTTAAGAAACGATTGAATTAATTCGTTGAATTAATTCAACGAAAGAAACAGGCCATTTAATTCACGAAAGAAACAGCCCATTTAATTCACGAAAGAAACATCCCAATTAAATGGTCTGTTAAGAATTTAGAAAACGCGTCGGTTGACTTTCATTAAGACGGGTTTTCACGGGTGTGTTTCTTAGCGGAAAGAAACGGCGGGGCTCGTGCGGGCCCCACCTCACAAATATCCTACCAAGGGGTAGGATATTTCTGGATAGCATCCTATCCAGTTCAACTCAGTTCAAGCCGCCTTTAAGTGGCTTCAAGTGGCTTCCAAGTGGCTTAAGCGAAATAAAATAAAGTTGTCGCAAAATTATTTTATTTCTTAACTTTAAGCCCGAAAATTAAAAACCACACCCGAGCAAACGCAACTCTGGAAGAGGCGTTTCTAAGCGAATACCGGCGCTGCGATTTCATCGGTGCCCTCAGAATTCGATTCCGGGCACCGGTTCAAAAGTTAGAAAAACCCGCTCGTCCGTTCACTGAACGTACCCGAGCCAAAACTTCGTAAAATGATTCCAGGCACACCGGGCCTCGGAATCAGGTGCCGTCAGAAACTGCGTTCTTGTAAAATTCCAAAGAAAATTAAGAAAAAAATTTCCTTGAAATTTACGGGTCTTTACAATATTATGAAACATAGTAACATTTTAATTGATCATAAATTCAACTAACTATATATAATACTATCAATGTGCTCGTTTTGGACATCATAAGATCATTTTCTCACGGGTTATTAATAGTGGTTTGTTCCATATTTACTTCATTTTTCATACCCATTCAAAGATTTGAAATTAATGGGATAGTATATTTTGTGGATGGATCAGTTTTAGGTTTTTTTTTATTGAAACAAGATGTTGGTTAGTTCTAGAGTACGTCACTTTCAATAAGAGAGTGTGAAGAATTATTGGCAATGTTGACCGTTATGATTGTACTTGGTATGTGTTTTGATGGAGTAGAGTTTAGTTATATCTCATGGGTCTCACCTATTACACTCCCACTTGTTTATCTATTCCACCCATTTTCATGATCTAGCAGTAGTAGTGGTTTTGTTGATGTGATGGTAGAATTAACCCATTGGGGAGTGTGTTGTGGCCATCACGGATTGAAGTTCATGATGTATAATTTTTTTAGTATGATGTAAATATTTTACAACATATCTGGATGTATTTTCAGTATGATAATGATTTTGAGATCTCCTAGACCTCAAAAAATGGAATTTTTTGGCTGTTAATTTGAGAAGAAATTTACAAAATGATTTTTCTCAATAGTTCATGGATTCATGGAATGTGAAGAAGGTGTTAGAATCCCTTCACATTTATCAATGTATATTTTATGTGGGATGTTTTATATTTTATATTATAGTGTAGTATTCTACGATAGAGTAGTTGGATGAGTCTCTTTGGGAAGTCTCAAAGGCATAAAAAATGCACAATATTATTATACATGTAGATTCTCTAGAGGGATAGATAAGGGATGGTTATAACCAGATCATGTTTCATGGAAGATTTTTCATTTTGGTAGTGATCCATGATGGAGTCCTTCATGATTTTCACAGTTCACTTTTATCATCTCACCTAGATGTTTCCAATATGTATTGTGGCTTGTGGGAAAAATTTTAGAATCTCATAAAGAAATGATCACAGGTAGAATTTGTTGCTTAGAGCCTGGATTTTGTTTAGGTAAAGGAAACACACCATGTTCATGGTGGGTTTTTACATATTTTGTACAATAAGTATGTAAGTGGGATGACATCTCAATGGACTTATTTATACTTTTACTCATAGATCAATGATGTTGTGATTCTATATAGTAAATCATGTATCAATTTATGAAATTTTATCACATCATAGGGATTAAGGAGTCAGGAATGGTAGTGTATTTTGAAAATATGTTTTTGGATAAGGTGGTGTGTCAGCATGGGGTCCTAATTTACATTTTCATAGATCAAGATGAATTTTTTACCTCTGGAGTCTAGAGTGGATTGAAACATTTTTTTGAGATATGTTGCAACTTATCACTGCATTCCACTATCTGATGGATGGGAAAATAGTGTGGACTATCAAGATACTAGATAACATACTTTAGGAATGTTTTTTGGACATCAAATATCATGGGAATTAAAACTTCACTTTCTTTTGTTTTCTTATAAAAACATTTATCACTCATCTATTTCCATGACCCCATTTGGGGATTTGTAGGGAATCAATTTCTTAAATTATTTTTATAGGCTCATGTTGGAGAGTTGGATGTTTATTATCCAAATGAGGTAATGTGGATGATGGAGAATTTGTTGTTGGTTTCAGTTAGGATGAATGTAGTGTAGAACGTGAAAACCCCATATGTTTATCCTAGTAAGAGGCACCTGGATTTCATGGTTAGAAACCATGTTTTCATAAAGGATTTCTATCGACAAGGAAAGTGATGTCTTAGCATGGGGAGTAATCTCTCATCCTAGACTGGAGGGATATTTGATGTGTAAGGGTGTGTTGGAAAGGTGGTTAATAGGATGGTACTCCCTCCTCGACTGGGTCAGATCCAAGATGTCTTCTATGTATCTTAACTCCAATTGTATCTTCATGATAACTTCCATTTCATTGAATTTTTATAGATAGATATTATGGATGATATGAAATTCATGGAGAAATAAGTGGAGATCCATGGTCATTTCGGTTGCATTCTATGAGGACGGATAATTACTTTAGTCTATGTGCATTGGGGGCATGGTGCATTGGAAGAGGGTACGAGGGACACTGAGATAGAGATGTGTGCCCAGCACCTCAATTTTTTTGTGTCATTTTATTCTATTTTATTAATTATTATTATTATATGGGATGCTTGTAACATGTTGTTTATATGGAATGTTATTATTTCCTAACATATGATGCATGAAAATAAAATTTTCATGTGAAAATTGTAGGGAATGATTTATATTTGATATGAATTTTACTACAATGTGATTCAACCAATTTAAATGTGTCAATTACACCCAGAGTTGATATCTTAATGACAATGGGTACAGATTTTACTTATTCCATTGATTGGATAAGTACAATAACTTTGGATTTTTGTAGGATATTGGGTTTGAATGTTCAAATGCTTCAAGTGTTTGAAATGTTTTCAGATCAATGATTGATTTCCCACGATATTGTTGTTTTGATCATTTCCATCATCTATACTGGCCTATATTTGAATTATTTTGGTAGAGAATAGATTTTTATGTATATGATAAACAGAATGGACCATATTTACAATTACATTTTTTGAATCTGGTAATTGAGGTGTCTATCTAATGTCTACAAGTGTTTCGAATAGTAAATTATTAGTTTTATGGTGTTCAACAAAAAAAATTTGTTTTAAATGATGATGTTATATCCTAGTTCTAGATAACTAATGGAATATCATTGGTTTAATATCACTAATAGTATATTATTATGGTGGTAGATCACCAATGGAATATCATTCTATAAATAGATCACTGAACATGATGTAGAACATCAATGGTAGATCTATAGAGGTAGATAAAAAATACTAGATCATTTTGGTTGTTTGTTACAAACAATAAATCATTCTGTTGATAGACCATTCACTAGAGGTAGATCACAAATGGTAGATCTTTTGGGCAACAGATCATCATTGGTAGATCATTATGGAATTAGATCATTTCACTATAGGTAGATCACCAATGGTATATCTCTATAATTTGATCACCAATAATAGATCATTTCGGTGGTAAATCATTGAACCAGAAATAGATCACTAATGGTAAATCCCGATTAATATATCACTAATATATGTTCTATCTAGTGGTAGATCACCCATGGTAGATCATTCTAGAGGTCAATACTTAAGCTAATAGTTGATAAGCGAACTAGTAGTAGATCACAGATCTAGTGATAGTTCAAAAATTGTAGATCATTATGGCAGTAGATATATAGTGATTCTGGGTTTTTTCAAAAGTTTCATTTTTCCCTTTTTAATGAATTTTTAATGACAAATGGTTTTTATGACTCAATAAATTGAATTTTAGAATTTCCCATGGTGTATAGTTATATATCATATTTATTTAAATTAATGATTGGTTTTAAATGGTAATACCATGTTGTATTGATGTTATATGCCTTCAATGGAAAACATAACCATATAAAATACCATAATTTTCAGATCTTGTCACTATAAAGGAAATACCATTCTTTCGTCCTTTCTAAATTACTATCTATTGAGATGAGAGTTTCCCAATCCATCTTCCCTTTGATTTTTGGATCCCTATCACTACAATCATATTGAGTTCTCCACAAGTAGTTTCATCGAGTACATGCACCCCATGTGTCTTGGAAATCAAATTGTGTGATGCTATGTTCTTCTAGGTAAGAATTATTATGTATATCATTTTTGTGTGTCATGAAATGAGGGGTGACTATTTATCTGTAAATAAACTGTTTCATCCCAATTTGTAAATATAAATTAATTGGTAAATGAATTTGACAATGGATATGGGAAATAATTCCTGATGTCTAAATTTTGATATGGGTTATTTTTTTATTATAAGGGATTAATATATATTGAAAATTGTGGTCATTGGCAGTCCTATATTTTACTATTATTATGTTAAATGTTGAATTTATGTTGATTTGTTGTGGAAACCATAAAATGTTAATCATAAAATTACATATATAGGGGTAATGAATTGGATACACCGTGATTTTATTTCATATGTGATAAAACACTTAACTAAATAAGACGAATTGAATAAAACACTATATTACTAAAATATAAAATTCATTGTGTGAGTTTAAATGTATTCGGGTATGCGGTTGTGTGTTCTATCTTGGTGGTTATGATGTTATGAATGGGTTATGGATATGTTGAGATGATTTTGGGGTCAATTGATGTGATATGGTTGTGTAGTGGGGATGTGATAGTGCTTTTGGTTACGTTTTATAGAAGGGTTATGAAAGTATTTTTGATGTCATGGAAGGTGGAAGATGATATAGTTGTTGGGATATTGAGTTGTATTAACCATTGTGTTTTGTGTTCTAATAGTTCCTTAAGTAGCATTGGAATTATCATGTATTGGATAACATATTTTAACACTATAATAGGTAGTGTGGTTTAAATGGTTACATATTAAACATAAATTAAGGGGATGTAAACTGTTTAATGAATTATATGTTTTTATTGAAAAGGGTTGATAGTGGACAATATTGTATGTGGATTTAATTTAATATGGTTTATGGTTTATATATTGTTGTGTGGTTTTTTGTATTTATTGGTAGCTGTATTTTAAGGGTAAGTAGTGAGTCAGTTGGTATATTTTTTCTGAACCCCTAGGATAGGATTCTGTGTATCTATTATATATACATTGTATATTAACTATGATATATATACGTGCCCAAAACATTCTAGAACCACGTTCTTATACCCCTATATATATATAATTTGGGGTGTTCCCAAAAATCCAGTTGGGATGGTGGATGGATGTCTACCTACTCTTCCCCTCACCCTCTTCAGGGCATCAGTGACTTGCATGGGGTATGTCGGCCCGATGTCAGAAGTGTCACTACCAATATGTGATGTGATTATATGTTATAGACCATGTGTTTTGTGTAGAGATGTGATTATATTTCTTATTGTGGGGGTGATCCTATTTTGGAGGAGGGAAGAATATTTATGTTCATCGTGTTCATGATACCCTAAAACGGTGGTTATAAGATAGGATTTGATGTGATGACCTAAGTGTCTCTGGGAGAGATTTGTTTTGATGGACTAAGAAATAGTTGGTGGTATGTGATATGATGTGTTGTGATATTATAAAAAAGTTAAGGACCCCCATACACATTATGATTCAGGTCTGAAGGAGGTAAACAAGTGGGAATGATTTTTGAGGTATTTTTTGTCTATATATATATATAATGATATTATAAATGGATGTGTTATTTTGTGATTGAACCATAGTGATTATGGGTTTTGGTAGAATACCGGTATTAGTGGGGTTTCATTATTTTATTTTCTCACGTCTATAGTTGTATGATCTCTTTATATATGCATGTGAGACATTGGGTTTCCTACTGATTATACTTTTAGCTTACCCAATATATATAAAACATTATTCAATTTTCTATGAGTACTATGTGGACTATTATGTACATCTTTAGATCAGATAGTTTGATTTTTTTTCCTTGTCGCTACATTATGATAACTCTTGGGTATCTACTTGGGATAAATTTACCTATTTTAGTTTTATTTATACATTCTTTGTAAGATGGATTTTTGTATTCAATTATATTATTTATTTGAGTTTCTTTTTCTTGATTGAAATTCTCAATATATCCCATTAATATTATATATGTAATTGCATCCCATAAATGAGATTTTTTACCCATAGTGAATGTCGCCAACTCAGGGCCCCTAATATGTGTGAATTATGGGAAATTATCTTTCTTCAATCATTTCAGTATGAATGGATGGAGGGGTTCATGTAAATCCTAATGATTGGTACACTCATATAAATATGAAACACACAAGATTATATGTGTTATAAATACACCAAAAGGATTAAAATTCATCTGTTATGACAACACACTTGTTGGGTATGTACTAGTAGGGATGATTTGTTATACTACATTCATTTTCAATTATATTCTAATATACAGAAGTGAACAACCCCAATATATCAAATTGAAAAAAATATGAGAATGATAGGATCACAAACATAATTTCCTATTAAAAATACGTGTAATTTTCCTTTAATAAAATAGTCATTAGTGATCAGATGCTTGATATAAGAAATGAAAATAAATTTGTTTATTTTTAAATCAATCTCATTAAATTAAAATACAATGTAAGATTCTAAGAGTTCATTATTGGTGAAAAATATTTTGATGATTATATCTTAAGGACTAGTTCAGTTCTTAGCATTTGTTTTTTTTCATGGAATCAAATAAGTCTAAATACATTTGGTTATAATTCCACACAAACTAGAGACATTTACCCCTCCATTATCATTTCCATAATGATATAATGTGGTTCCCATTATCCAGTGGAAGGATCAATATCAAAAAACCTGATATAGAAAAGGGAATATGATAAAGAGTAATTCACCACAATATTATTGAAATTAAAAAAATCATTAAAATATGAACATGATATATGTTATTTCATTTCCACACAATAGAAAAAAATTTAAATTTTGAAAATAGTGGAGGCCTAATGAGATTGTCCACCCAGATTATCCTGATATTATCCCATAACGGCAGATGATTTTCTATTACATCTGTTATTGAATCATATTAAAATACATTTTTACAATGTTCTTAAATTATGGAATGTAGAGTCGGTAAAACCTTATTTCCATGTATCATATTCCTCTTCCTTCATACCTGAAGATAAATGGGACTGAATTTATGTCCCCGATAAATATTCAAAAAATGTTTGATGGATACATTACAAGAAAATTAGTCAATTGAGCACATTACCCTCATGGAATTTTTGAATAATCCTATTTTTGAATAATATCACTTTTTAATGTTTTAATTCACTATTTAATTCATCCCCAACTAAGGGGTAATAGAAATTTTATTAGAATAAAAACACATGGTTTGAATTTAATTTTCTGATATCCAAGCTGTTTCAGAACATCTTAGATATTATGTCCATGATTACAGAAGGAAACAAAATATCCTACTAAATAGGATCATGGGATCCATTCCATAAGATCATATTTTTATTCTATGAGGAGTATTAGTATTAATCTATCAATATAATTAATTTTAATATCTCATATTTGATGAAGAATATATTAATGAACTTAAAACTCTTATTAAAAAAATAGGTACAATGATGTTGGGGTCACAAGGGATGAGACCAAATAGTTTATAATAGACCATTATACTCTGGAACCTTCATTCATAAATCCATAAAAGCTATAATGATGTGAAATATTTAAAATAGATTGCTCAACAAGATAATCTTTCGGAAATATTACCATTTAAAACTCATTTAGGACTAATAGGATAGGTGGATTGAATATCGATGATGAATTTGGATGTTAATAATGACTAGTGTCCATGTTTATTTAATCTATAAAAATTTATAATTTTAACAATCCAATTACATGAGAGGGAATCACAGATACATTCAGCATCGACCACAGAACCCTATATATGGAGCCCATCAATGATAGGAAGTGTAGTCCTTATTGAAGAAGTATGCAATCATGAAGCAATATTTCATTATAATATCAATGGTCAAAATTATTGATATCCTTTATCTCTTAGTGGAAAATTACGTTGTTGTCATATAATCAATTTCAATCCATTAATAATTCGAGGATAAGTTCTGTGTTTCAAAATAATTTTTAGAGATAACAATTCCCTTGAATTTTACACAGTACCTCACTCATGAAAAAAATAGTAATATCAACTAATTTTGGAAAATTATACCAATTAATTTCCTTATATATCATATTGAAATTGGTTTAAATCAATTCTTAATTTGTAATTTATCTTACGTGAGTAGACCATTTGTAAATATTGAATCTTTTTAGATGAATATCCAATATTAATATTCAAAAAAATAAAAAAAACATTGTATAACTATAATAAGTTCGTATATTTTGAGACATGATACGTAGTCTAGTTATATGACTAATGATCTTCAACATCGTCGAAAAATTACTTCTCTTATTGAACACATCTTTTAAATTTACTACTTAAAGCAATTCATCAAAGCCTAGGGAAATTATAAACATAAGAAATGGTGATCTATTATGCTTGTTAATGTTAATTAAGGGAGATATCAATCGATTATCATATTCAAGAATCATATAATAATAATGGTGGGTTAAAATGACCAAAAAAATTTATTTTCATACACAAATATTCATATATTATAAATCGTATGTCGTAGATAATTCTTTATCAATTCAAAAAATGTAGTATCCCGCAAACATGACTATCTAATCCATATAATATAATGAAAATGTTTAATTATAATACATTCCATGTACCTTTTATTATTTATTAGATTAATTGAATAATGAAAATATATTCACTAACAAAACCGATGTTTTTTATTTTAATTGGAAACATTTCCCCATATATATGAATTAACTCATTCCCTAACAATACATCAATATCTCCCATAAATGTTCCACAAGTGAATCCCAATTATATATTTCATAATTTTCTATATTAAAAAAATAGTGAAATGAAAACATTGTAAAGTGGATTGATTATATTCGTATTATGTTTATTCATATGTGTTAAAAATTAGATATCATTAGAGATTACAAGATGAGAATATGGGTATATTCATGACACAAAATACACGTATTCCAACAGAATCATTGATAATAAATTATGGACTATGTATTGAAATAATATAATAAATTAATCAAAATTCTATTGGAAAATGACTTAATGAACATGATCCACAAATCAATAACATACCAATGGTAATAAGTATAAAATTTTTAAAGATTACAAAATTATTAAAAAAATTACTATATGGGAGCATTACCAATGTGATCCACATAATCAATTCCAATGCTTATAAAAAATTAAAATTCATATATGAATATTAATCTAATTATATACATAATTTTGACCAAAACACTATATGGTGATATTGGAACCATTAATAATTAATCTATACACATTTTTTCGTATAATAATCGTTCACTTATCACATCACAAAAAACATGGAAATTTTATTTTTAAAAATCATCAGATTGGAAATCAATAACCTTTTTATAGAATTAAAAACCCATTTTAGGGAAATATGTTTAGTACATTAAAATAAAAATATCCATTGGAAATAAAATGTGATATATATTATATGAAAATTGATTCACATAAGGAAATCATTCATAATTCCATCAATAATTATATAATGATAAACCCTTGTAAACTAAATATGTATTATATTAAATAAATTTCTTTTCAAGGTAAATATTTTAAAATCAAGATAATAGAAATAATAGTGTGTATAATTTAATGATAAAGGTTATATAGTTTAAAAAAAGTTTAATTAATTCAATAATGAAATATGGTTGTATAACCATATAAGTGAGAATGGGAATATACAGTTAACATAGATGATAGAAAATAAATGATAACTCAAATTCATATATAGTAGATTATTAACAAAGAAAAAGATAGTGGTAGATCCTTATTATAAATAATATAGTAATTAAAAAGGTATCCAAATAAATAATTTTGATGATTTGAACAACCATGGAGGAATGTAATGGAAGATAACCTACTAGACTCTTCAGATTCCACTTCATCCACCGAGACAATGATGACTGGAGGCATGAACTCTTGGCTGGGTGTGTAGTTAAAACCACTCTACTTTATGATTTTGATTTTCATTATCTGTCTTGAATAAATTCATCCTATTGGGTGGAACTAGAAAAAAAAGTATTCTAGTGTTTAGGGAATATCACTTGTACAATAAGAAGCATCAATTCACAATGGCCATAATTCTCTGCAAGATAGAGCATCTCATGTAGAAAGTGAGGGTTCAATAGGCTATAGGAAGATGAAAATACCTTGTTATGGATGTATTGTTGTGATTTGGTGTATTTCTTATAATTATACAACTATCGTATGTATTTTCAACCACTTTGATATATTGGAGGAGGAAGGGTTCTCCCAAGTGTAGCAGATACTCTAGTTTTGGGATTGAAAACACCATTAGTAGAGGCAGGTCCATTTCTACCGAGGTATGTCTGAGAATGATTATTATGATGAGATTTCTCAAAAAATATATATTAGTTGTGTGGAGGATATGAGAGTGAGAGGGAATCATATCCCAATTAAGAAAAAGGGAATGAAGGGGCACTTCCATGTGGGAGGCTGCATTGTGGTTAAAGGGGGTGAAATAAAATGAAGCAAGGATTAATACATGCAGTGTACGACAATGTAAAAAATAATAGCTAGATATGATAAGGGAATATAATTCAACTAAATGACTCAAGACCCGGAATATAAAATACATTTGGGTGTAATTAGTTTAAAATTGAAGACATTGGGTGTATCCATTAAGGTTAATGGGAATGATGGAGTTGAATGAATTAACAATGTGGAGCAAAGTGAGTTCCTCAAGATGTTGCTTCATTATAATGAATAAATTCATGAAAGAAACATTCAAACTCAATGCATTAAAGGTTGACCTGGAAAAAATATTACAAAGAGAAGTATTAATTTATATTGTAAATGACCAAAGGGACTGGATCAATCAATAATATATGATTTTATTATGGGGATTCAATGTGAGAAAGATAAACACAGAGGGGTTCATCAAGACTTGTAAAACATTATCTACACAAATTGAATAAATATTCCAAGATGACTTGAGTATTGTGATTGAATCACTTAAATGGGGACTATTCCATGTAATTCATTTTAAAACCCATATCCTTTTTTAACCATTTTGTGACTTCTAACTGTGTTTCCTAAACATTGTACTTTCTTAGTTCCAACTTTTTCCTCAATGTGGGTTTTAAAAAACATTATACTTGGACATAAATTATTTATGAAAAATGATTATAAATAATTTATTTTCGAAAAAAGAATATTTATGGTGAAATAATCATATAAAATGAAAAAGTTAGATGTCAAAAAATGTTCCAACATAAATTTTATAAAGATAATTTGTTTATAATTTGAAAAACATTACCCATAAGAGAAAAAATTACAATTTCTATAGAACATTTAAAATAGTGGAATGTGATAAAAAATAAACTTAATGATTTTTTTTATCATATATATAGATTCATGAAATAAAATAAATTGTATATTAATATGGAAAAACTAAATTTCCCATCCAAGAAGAATAAACATGGAATATTCACAAACAATTAAAACACTGGGTAAACTATGAGTCAAGGGGATGTTAAATTCATAGGGAGAATGTAAAAACCTATGAGTATAAAAATAAGATTATTAGTGAATTTATATGTAAAGAAATTAAATACATGGAGTGTCATTAAATGAAAATATTTATTTTAAAATAACAATTGCAATGAAACACTTATGGTTCGATTATCTTTTATATGAAAACCCATTTTCAACTATGGAGTTTTTTTATTAAAATACATTTAATTGTGAACATGATTTCATCCATTCGATCCTGATGAATATGGAAAAATTAACTCATTAGTATTTAGGTAATATATTCAAAATTAAATATAGTGTATACTAGAAAATATGTCTTAATGTGGGAGTAATTGAGGTAAGAAACCATGTCAATGTTTCACCACATTATAAAATTCACACTACGATCTTATATAAAAATCATAAATATCATTATTACCAACATCAAAACCTTATTAATATATATAATATTTTATAAATAAAAATCTTCTTGTGCACTTCATGTATATTTTTTAGTTATTATCTATTTTAAATATCAGTTCTTAGTATTCTTGATCTTTTTTATGTAGTTTGAAGAAACTAGTTTTTTTTCTTCATTATTCTCGAAAATTGTACAATTCTATGAGAATTATTATTTTTTAGTTGATTAATTATAGTTATTTAAATAGTTTAAATTTTATTTTATGATGGTTTATTTCTTTATATATGAAGTATATATGGATAATAACCACAATTTACTGATTTTTTATAACCAAAAACAATTATTAGAATAATTATGGAGTTAAAATTTAATTTATCATTTCTAGAAAAAAATAAACTATAATTTGATTATAATTTGATATATTAACATAAATTATATTCCCATAGTCATAAATGATATATATTTATACCATTTATCATGAAAGTATTTAATGAAACTCAAACTAGAACATATGATAATTATTGTGTGATTAGAAAGGGATTAAGTTATAATAACATTAATCCATATGTATAATGATCTTATTTATTATTTACCATTTTGTTTCATTATAATTTTAATGGTTTTGTGGAATAATATATGGATTCAAATAATTATATATTATGAATAAATTATTTTCCATCTTAGTCTTCCAATTAAGATGGTTAATTTTATAATGACATCATATAATAAAAACCCATTAACAAGATATTCAATTTTTATTTTAAGAAAAATATAAATATATAGAAAACAAATTTACCCTTAAACCTATTATTTAATCCATTCATAAAATCTATTAATGGAAAAAAGAATACATTGATCCACAGAAGCGGTAGTCCAGAGTCATTAATGGACAATGATATTAATTTCATAGAACAATATAGTGGATTAATATTAGATAAAATTTAATAATCCTTAATAAGTACAAGATACTAAATTATTAAATTTAATTATATTGTTATCAATTTTTTTTCATGATGGAAATAACATGTCACATCAAAGAGGTGGTAATATAGAAATGCACACCATTTAGGTTTTATTTTTCCATAATCGAAATCCAAAAATGTGGTTAATGCTTTTAGATTACATAAAATAAAAAATTACTATATTTAATAATTTTATAATTTTATGATGTTTTAATTTAATTTTAATAAGAATAATTGATCAAAATATAATATAAAATAAGATAGTGTGGTCAAAAATGTATACAACACAACTTAAATTAACTCCTTCGATAAGGGGTTTAAACCAATAAGGATTATCTATTTTAGAGAAACCAAATAATATTAATGATATTATATGTATTTAAGAAACATTTTCATTCAATATTTGGATGAAAATTGGTAGTTTCGGTTTGAGAGGTAGTATGGGGAGGAAGAGTCCCTTTTCTAAGATAATTGGGTTGACATTAATACAAAAATCATTTTAATAACGAGATGTCGCACTCAATTAATGTAGATTAAAAATTTGAAAATAATGGATTTGAAAATTTATAAGGTATTACTAAGACTAAACTAGGCAGCACGTTGAGATTTTATGATATATATATGTATATATATATAACATTCCAATAAAAATAATTTTTTGTCATACTTGTGATACACATGATCTTATGTCTAAATATTCTAGATTATAATATATCATTATCACCTAACCATTAAATTAAAGTGTATGAGTTGGTATATAAAAATTAAAAATTATATATCTAGTCTATATATACGTAAAATTAATTCATTGGTTATCAGTTAATAATAATTAAATAAAATAAAATTATAGATAAAGGTGATGTTATTTGGAAAAAAACATTTCTTATGCCTATGATGTGTTTTTATCATAATAAATTAAATTAATAAATATATTTTAATGATTTTATTAATGTTTAAAAATTTAATATTCAGTCAATTTTTTATCATCAATATACTTATCTATATATATGATAATAATAAACAATGTTTTATACATAAAATGTAATTTTTATATGATTTTGAATCATGATACGTGCTATTATATTGAAATGAATTTATGAAACATTTATTAAATGGATAATTTAAAATCAATCAATTAATATTTATTAACAGAATATTTTTTTAAATAGGGGCCTTTTAATTATTTTCCTATAAAAATATTAGTCAAAATAGATTTCCCTCACTTAAGTATGGCTAAAAATGGGAAAATATAGAATAAATATCTGTATAAGGATTTATAAATCATCAAAAACATTCCCATGTCAAATTTTATTATTTTATTATAGAAATTAAGATATATTTATTAAATATATGACCACATGGTGTCAAATATTTAACATCATGAGTATTAAAATGAAAAACTCTGTTTAATATCATACATGATAACCCACGTCAACCTTAAACAAATGTGTAATATTATTATCTAAATGTGATAGTTATATCCTAGCTGTTGGAATGGTTTGAAGGAATTAAATTAAATAATTATGAAAACATATTTAAAACATGTGTATAAATTTAATTAATATGAAAACAATTAATTATAAATAAACATAAAAATTATTGAATACAAATGAAGGATTTTTTATTAAAAACTGTATTTATTCGAACAATAGAATTTTATTATAATAGGTTAATCTAATAAAAATTATTGAATGCTATTAGTTAAATTTATATTTTATATATTTAGTAAATAAATTTGAATTCATAAAATATATTTATTTGGTATAATATACTAATGAATAATATTTTTTACACTAAAATCTATATTTTATAAAAATAATTTTTCATTCTTTGGATAGAATACATCTTTAATAACTATGTTTTTACAATTTAAAAAATTTTATTTTCCAAATTAAGCTTCATTTTTTGATGAATAGTGAAAAAGTTTTCATTTTAGTTGATAATTTATTTTTCAAATATATAGATATCAATTATATTTCACTTAATCATTTTTATTTTGTTAGAATTATTTTCATATATAATTTCTATATAAAAACATTTCATTATTTTCAACATTTTCACTTTAAAAACCTCCTTTCTCCACAAGCCTTCTAGATTAATTTTTCATTATTTTTGAAGCTTATGTGAATTTAATTTTGAAAAATGTATTCTAAATTTTTAATTTAAGGGTATAAATATATTAAAAAATAATCATTTTCTAATAATAATAGTGTCATTGGTACCTTTTTTACCATGGTCACCTGTAAATCACATAATAATCAAGTCAGAAAGGTTGCAAATAATATGATAAGGATTATAAAAAAATTACACTTGCCCAAATTTTATTTACTGAATTTATTTTGTACAAAATAATTAAATGTTTGAATATAAGGGCTTTTATAGAAATTTATATTTGATTATGAAATTTATAATATTTTAATTAAAGAAAAGACAATGATATAACAATCATATTCTTAATAAAAATTTATTTTAATAAAGTTTTAACTAGAGTATATATCACATAATAAATTTAAATTTTAAGGATAATAGATTTATCATTATCATGGAAGATTATTTTTAATTTTATCTAAATAAAAAATTACATTAAATTCCTACACAATAGTGATGGAGTAATTAATTTTTAATTCAAAATATCAATAAAATTTAGTAAAAATATGAATGTAATATATAGTTTTTCCAAATTAGTGTTATAAATTAATGTTAAATATTTAATTTACAATATATGGGTCTTATAATTTTTTATTTTTATAATTTATATTGTTTTATTGCTATTTTTAATTGTTAATTTAATTAATTGACTAAAATTTGACATTATTTGTATTTTAAAATCGATAATATTTTTTTTAATGATATAAAATTTATAAAAATTAATAATTTGGAAAAAAATATTAGTATAATTTCTAAAATATCATCCATTAATCATTTGATGTTTTTTTAATTATATAGTGTCCATATTAACCCATAAAATTTAAAAAACCATGTTTTCATGGTAATAAATAAACGAATTAAATAAGTGTTAAAACTAAATAATAATAGTAATAAGATGACATAAATTTGTGTAAAAAAATAATATATGACATGATATCGATCATAATGTTTCTTATATTATAAATAAATCTCTTTTACCAATTTTTATTTGAAAATTAATTTATATTAATTTAATATTTTAAAAGATTCCAATAATGCTCCTCCGCAGTCCAATAAAAGGACTCAAATTCTTCTTTTTATTCAAAAATCATAACCATTTTTAGGATGAATTTGATCTATCCAAATCTAACCATATAATCATTCCTCATATTTTATATTACTTAAGATAGTAAAAAAATCACCTTATAGTTGTTAAGGTGTTAATGATAGGATATTTTCTAAAGAAGCGGTATCATTTTTAACCAATTGAATATGTTTTATTTATTCTTTGGAATCATAAAAATACTCTTAAAACATGATAAAGTAATAAAAATAGTATCATCCATATATTGATATTTTATTATCTTATTATAATCACATATATCTATATTCAGTTTAATCAAATTGGAAAAAATAATCATTTCTATATACGATGGATTATGGCCTCACAAACTTATGAATTTCTTTAACGTCACCATATCTATGGAAGTGATATAATTATAGAATTAATGTGTATATAATATATTAATGAAATATTAATCATTATTAAAATTTAATATATTATTTATTTTCTTTAAATTACATTATGAAATGATAACATCGTCCAAGCGTACGTGTTAACTATGACCTCCATGATGTGATGTGATTCAATTTTCACCACCATATCAATGGAAGATATATATCTGTATATGAATGTAATTATATTTAAATTATTTATATGATATTAATTCAATTATTATCGATATATAAATATAATATTATATAAAACTTGTTTCAATAATGATCATTGAAAAATCAAAATGTTACTCATCCGTACTTATGGACTACTGTCTCCATGATTTCAAGATAGTTTATTTTTCATATCCAATATTCATATTTGGATTTAAAATAATAATGGATGTATAATAATTAGTATTATTTTATAGACTATTTTTTAATGATCTCGTTAATTATAAACATCATACAAAATTCATTTTGGACTCATGAATAAAATATCATCAAAACATAAAACATGGACTAAAATAATTATGTAATTGTTATATATTGATAATATGTGTTATAAATGGAATTAAAAAAGTGAAAAATGTTCTAAAAAATTTAATATTTACCTTATTTTTATTATTCAGGTAGTTAAATAATGTATGTTATGAGTAGGACTCATGTTAAGGGATTCTTTTATTAAAAATTCACGTTTAAAGTTTTATTTATTTATTTTCTAAATCATTCACTTTTATGTAATATTTTTATAAATATTAATATATATATATATACGAATTTTTTTAAAATGATTTTTTAATATTTCAATCATTAGTTTTTTAAAAAGAAATCTTTTTAAGGTCTACTATAACATATTTTCTATTAAAAATCTTGTTTTAATGTTACTCATTAATTACATTTTAAAAACATAAAAAAGAAATGTTTTTAACATATACATAAAGATCCAAATATCACCCTTTCATTATTCATTAATTATTTAATATTTATTTAATATTTTTTTCATATTTCTTTTCAAATAAAAATGTTTTATATTACTATTTGTGATATATTAATTTTAAAAGTTACTTTTTTACAATGTAAGGGTACATTGTTATCCGAATGTGTTTTACACAAGGGTATAAATTAATTTTCAAGGGTTTTATTCATGATTTTTTCATTTCATAATATTTAATTTGGGTGCACACTAATTGTTCTTAGTGATCAAATTATATAATATTTGATTGATTTACACCCATTATATATCATGAGTGACCCCAATATAGCTTATAGGAAGGATTAATCCCAAATATAGGAGATGAAAAACATGTGACCCATATATATATATATATATATATATATATATTATGAAGAGTGATCCCCCATTACATGTCTCAAATGTTTTCGGTACTATGGAGATGTAATTCATCCGTATCATCATTAAATTTATATGGGTGCATGTAAGAGTTATATCGTAATGATTTCCCAAGTCACCTGCATAATTTTTCTATTATTTCTAAGGATTTTTTATGAAATAGTTTTAAAATGAATTTGACATTTTTCAATATACTAATAATTTTATTTCATGACTCCAATTTCTGAGCTTTTTATGCTCATCCAATTTTTCAGGAATACAACTATATAGTATATGGTTGGGTAAGAGAATTAAGGAATAATGTTTTAAGTTGTGATTATTTTTTCATGAAAGAAAATCATGTATCATTTTTAATGGGATTCCTTTTGGGAATAAATGGATACTAAGTATATGTGTCTTCTAGTAATATATGGTTTCCATATGTATGAGATAGTCCCAATTCTCTAAAATACAAATCCTAAATTATATTTTGGAATTTAAAGTGACTCTTGTTTTTTTAAAATAAATAGAATATGATTTTTAAGGAAGTGAATTTATAGTTTTTACCATATCAAGGTTTTCGAAACATTGGAGATTAAGATGTTTTCTTATATTTTATGAATATTATCTTGGGTTTATAATTTTTAGTTTCATTATAAATTGAGTTTCATAGAAACTCTTTTTAAGGCATTTTGTTATGAAATATTATGAGGACTAACAGAATTTTGGATATATTAATCTTTGAGGTAGTTATGGGTTTTCACCTTTTTGGATGAAAAATGAATGATATGTTATAAAATTTGAGGTTAAAATATAATAATGTTGTTTTCCAGAGTGTTTGTAAAAAACCATTAATTTTATTTGGATAATATTAATATTTTTTTATTAAAATGGAACCCTGCAGGTTGGGTAAAAACATGTTGCATATAGATAGGTCATGTGAATTAATACCACAACTGAAAGGAAATAGTGGTGCACCACCTAAATCTATCTAATATGAATTAAATGTTAGTCCAACATTTTATTTTTAGGTAAACCACTTTATGGATGAATATTAATATGATTAATCTAATGTAAGTTTTATCGAGTATATTTTCATTATATTGGAAAATTATTTGGACATTAAGTGATTAATGATATTTTTGAATAAGTTCTGTATTTTGGAAATCCAACATGATTAGTGTAAATTGAATATTATAGAATTTCGTTTTATGAATAAATAATGAATTTTTTATTGGGAAAAATACATTATTCATTGTTTCATTTTGGTGATTTTTGAAAATTATTATTATATCTTTGATATTTCATTATTATTGAAATTACATTTTTTATGATAATTTAAGTGTGATTGATGATATTTGGTAAAAAACCATAAAATTTATCTTCTAATATTTGATTATCAAACGCTAATAAATTTGTGTGTTTAAATCTCAATGTAGATAATTTTTCAGATTTTTTTGTATATTAATTTATTGAATTATTTATGTTTAACATTTGTTAATACTAATTAATTTGGGAGATTATGTTATTTTTACATTATATAAATTATATTTTTTGTTAAATTATCTTATCATACCATAACCTTTTGGGATAATATCTAAATATTGGAGGAAAATATTTTAACTTTTTGTAATTTTTCTATCTTTATAAATTTATTCCAAGGCATTAGGTATAAAAAATTCATCTTGAATACTTATTATTTGAAAATAAATGAGTATCTGGTATAAATTGACAGAAGTATAAAAATATAATTTTATATTATGTACGTACCCTTATATAATTACATTTTTTTACTTTAGGGAAATTATTTCAGAACAAAAATGTTGTCCATTTAATATTATCAATGGCCATTTAACTCAACACATAATTATGGTTTTCTGATGGTTAATTTTTTCATAACCACGTTCTATATCACCCTCAATTAGAACATGTTAATTATTTCACTCAATAATTATTATTTTTTACTACATCGAATCTTAGTATGTTCTATCTCAGGTGACCTTTACACTTCCCATAAATTTTTTAAAAGTATCTATTTTATTAATCCTCTCTTTAATGGGGAATTATTATAAATATATTTCGAAAACTCAAAACATAGTTTCAATGAGAGAATTAAAAATTGAAATGATGGAATTTTCAAAATGGGGGATGCAACATCCTAAATTATTAAAATAATACAATATGTTTAATATCATAGAAGATTGGACACATCAACTATAAACGAATGATTAATATTTTTATTTAAATGTGATATTTATGATATAGACATTAGAATGGTTGGAATTACTAAGAATATGTAAATTATGAGATAATGGTTTAGAGATGTTTATAAAATAAATCCATTGGATACTAATTAATTATAAAATAAAATATTAATTAATTTAATGTTGAAAAATACTATGCTTTAATGCGTAATTAGGGTTTCTTCTAAATAATTTATAATGTTTTAATATATTTTAAATTTGTTTTAATGTGAAATTATATCATTTTTACACATATTAATCCAATTTAGATCATTATACTCATTTTCATATTTAATTAGGCTATAAAAATATTTCGATAATTTAAACATTTTAACTTTTAAAACCCCCTTTCTCATCATGTTTCTCAGATTAATTTTTAATTAATTTAAAAAAAATTGTTAGATAAATTTTTCAAAATTTATACCATATCTTAAATAATATTTTAATACTAATATAAATAATTGTGTATTATTTTTAAACAATATGTATAATAAAATTGGTAATTTTTGATACTATAATGAAGGGTTAATTGAGTTAAAATAGGGTAATAAAGGGTAAATATAATATGATAAGGATTATAAAATGACACAAACACACTCAAAAAATTTATTTTATGAAAAAATTATGTCTATAATATTTCAATGTTCGAATATATGAAATTTGGGTTCCATTTCTATGTGATCATGTCATTTATTATATTTTATTTATCAGAAAGGTAATGAAGTCACAATAATATTTTTAATAACTAACATATTTTCATTCAGGTGTTATCCATATGATAGGTTCGATTTTAAATATTAATTTAAAATCTTAAATATTTATCTTTATAATCGTAATTCTTTTTTACATTTTAGTGAGGAAATAATTATATATGATGACATGGAAACTATACAGTACTGATTTTTTTAATGGAAATATCATATAAATGTTATTATAGATATTAAAATAAATATAATTTCATATGATCTATGTGATAAAGTAATTTTATTGATTAATATTACAGGTTAGTGGTGTATTAAAATATATTTTTCAATATTACCCTATTTGATTTGATTTTTTAAAGTCAATGAAATTAATCCCCTAAAAAGTGACAATAATGATATTTTAAAATAAATATTATTTTATTAAATGATAAAAAAATTTGTAAAAAAATAAAATTTGGCCATATTTTTTTAATAATATTTAAAATTACATCCATGATTCATTTTTGGCACTTTTGAAATTTTATAGTAACTGTATTAACCATTAAAGAGTGAAAATTCATGTTGTCACAATACAAATTAACAGAGTTAAATAATGGTTTAAACTATATCATAATGATTATCATGTGACCTAATCATATTTGAAAATTATAAGATGAGAGTATTTTTGCCCGTCCATATCATATATTATAAATATCTCACTTTTTAGTATTTTTAAATTAATATTATTATATACTAATTGAATATATTCAGAAATCTAATGTGTGGTCCTCCCCTTTACTATAAAATGACACCAATTCATTTTTTCCATAACACATAAAATCCATTTTGTATTAGACATGATTTTACAAAATCACTTCCAAAAATCCCACACTCCACATTCTAGATTCCTTAGATTATGTAGAACACTAGCCTACGAGTTTTTATTTTGTTAATCAACGGATGTTATCTAAACAAGTGGTAGTTTTTTATAATTTTTTTCCTTTTATTTCTTCTTAATGTTATTTCAAATATTCTTCAAACATACCCCCATAATAAATACATCATCCCTTATATATATATATTTGTTATTATCATATTATCATGAACTATATTCATACAAACATCCATCAAATGGGAAAATAATTAATTATTCGTCTATACGGAGGACTACTACCTCAGGAATAGATGAAAATCATTTTCCATCACAATTAATCAATAATCATTATAATGCTGTCATTTAATTTTACATATTTTTTTAATGAAATATTTATAATTATGAAAAGATAATAAACCATTCCCTATATAGAAAAATGATGACATCATTCTTACATATAAGTGAATTATCACCACCCCAAATCAATATGATCATCACTGAAAAACAAGGATGACATATAGGAGTATATTTTAATGATATATATTATATAATTGGTATTATTATCATTATTTAATGATTAAATTATATATTTCTTCTTTTATAATGATCATTGAAAAATAGAAATATTACACATGCATGCATACGTTCTACGATCAAAATGATTCTAACGTTGTTATTTTTTTATAACCATAATTAATTGATTGATTTAAAAATAAAATTGATGTATAATACAAAATATTATCCATTATATTATTTAAATATAACCACATTAAATATGTTAATCATAAAAAATACATTTTTCTTATGTACCAAATATCATCAAAACATGTTATATAAACTTAAATATTTAAATAATTGCAATAAAATCATAATAAGTAATATAAAATGAATAGTTAAATTAATAAAGTTCCTTAATAAATTAAAAAATTAACCTAAATTTATAATTCTAGATGATAATGACTATTTTTTATGAAATGGAGTTAATGTAAAGGATTTTTTAAATAAAAACGACAATGTAAATTTTTTTATAGATTTATTTTCAATTCATTCTCTTTAATTTTTATGTTTTTGAAAATATTTTTAAGAATGAATTTATATGGATACAAATGTTTTAAATTTTATAATTTTCAACTCTCTAATTAATTTTTTAAAAAATGATTTTTCTTATTCTTTTATGTAATATAAATTATTTTTAAAATACAATTTTTGAGTTCCTCTTTAATCTGATTTTAAAAAGGTGAAATGAAATTTTTATTTACATATATGGAATGAATAGAATTTCTAGTATTTATAATAATTTTTATTACTTAATTTTAACTTTGTTATATTTTACATTTATTTTCAAATAAAATGGTTTCATAAATTTTTCATGGTTGTTTGATTTTTTTATTTATAATATTATACAAAAATGTTTTTTTTTATCCGAAAGTGTTTCACACATGGGTTCAAAAGTGTTTTCATCAGTTTTATTCATTGTTTTCTACTTGGAAATTATTCATGATGAGTGAAGCTAGATATAATAATCTGACAATGTAATAGATTATAAAAAGCATCAAGCCCCATTATAGCTCATGGGTGACCGTGAAATAGAATATAATAGGGGTTGAGAACCATTATATCTCAGAAAAAATGGCTTGTCCCAATATAGCATGCATGAAGAGTGATAATTGTTATTTCTCCCAAATTCATTGGGTATTTTGAAGATTGAATTCGACCATATGGTTATTACAATTTTAAGGGTGGATGTATGACAGATATAGTATTGATGTCCCAAGGAACCTATATTAATTTTCTATGGAAGATAATGTGTTTTAATTAAAAGGTAATTAATTTTTTTCATGTTTTTCACTGGAAAAGATATTGTATTTCATTATGTATTGTATTGTGATTTTTTTTCATCCCATGTTTTTTTAAAAAAATAGTAGCCTATATTGATTGGTTTGAGAATTGTGGATGTCACATTGACTGTTTTGAATATTTTTCATCAAATGAAAACAGGTTTTATTTCATGTAGGGTTACATTAGCAAAAAAGGATATTGAGTATAATTGTCCACATGTAATATATACATTTAATATGCTTGAGTTATTCTAATTCATTAAAATTATGAAACCAAAATATCTATTGAAAAAAAACATTATTCATGTTTTTTAGATAACTAGATTAATTATTGTTTAAGAAAGGGTCCTTATAATAAATCATTAAATATGAAATATATTTTTACTTAAAAACAAATACCAAATGACACCCACTTGACTGTAATATCTATATTGTTTCAAAAATAACATTTAAAGAGGGTAATTTTATTAATAAAAAATTATTTGAACAATTGATTATATATATATTTTTCAGTGAAATGTAATTATAATTTTTTGATATTTAATAATTTCCTTAAACACTTATCCAATGTTGAAAGATTATTTATCCAATTAATATATAAAATAAATAAATTTTTTAATAAATTTTAAATGTGATAAAATTAATATAAATTATTGTATTCTATGAATTTTTTATATAAATATGAAATATTAGGTATTTATAAAAATAATATATTCAAATAAAATACTTATATTGGGGTCATTAAACTCAAATTAAATGAATAGTTCCATACATAAAATTACTGTTACTTTAAAAAAATATTATTTTATTAACTAATTTAAAACTAATGAAAACAAATCATGGGAAATGTTCATGGAATATTTATTAATTTATTTTTTTGGTCAATTTATGAGCCACTGGTACAATTCTAGTGATATTCATAACTCAATAATATTAAAATAATTGTCCCATGGTTATAGTGAAAATTAGTTAATTAGGGTGATAATAAATAATGTATGTCTTTAAATGACCCCAAAACATTATGAATTTAATTTCATGAAGTTATTTCATCCCAAACATCATTTTCATATTATTAATTTCCATTTGGAACCATCTATATTTAAAATTAATTTTTTTATATTCTATTTATTTAATAAATCATTGTGTTTCTTATCCAACCCTTATAAAAAGACACCCATCATTTCTCTACATAACACCACATTAAGCCTTATAGATTTCTAAAACCCTACCAAATAACCCTATAAACAACCTTATAGAAATATTATTTGTTTTTCTCCCAAAAACATTGATCCTTGTGTCCATAAGATGAAATATGATTGTTTTCATTCAAAAAAATGAGCTTATCAAATTAACTAATAAATTTCCTTTTCACTTCATCATATATTTCATGAAAATCAATTGTATTTATCATAATAATTTACCTCAAAATCATCAATTTACTAATTCTTTTAACAATTACAAAAAATTTATTATCTACCCCCATCCAATCAAATGATAACTGAATGTATCACTCATTTATACCTATGACTTACCATCTTCACACTGAGACACAATTAAAATTCCATTAGACTTTATTAAAGATTTAAAATATGTTGGGTTTAATTTTTATATATTACATTTATCACAAAATTATTCTTCGATTATGGTTATATAAAATAAACCATATTATCTACTAATCCATATGTGAACAACATCATCTCTCATTCGTAAGTGATAACTACCACCTGCATGAAGTGATATGAATCTTTTCTTATTTAGAAATAAAAAGGATTGATATAAATATGTTTTTAGTGAATATATTTGATTTATATAATTTAATAATGAATTTGGAAATTTGAAATATTATTAATTTTTTCGTTCCAACCATTAAAGTATTGAAAGGGAATTCATGTGTGAGGAAGAAATATAGTGTCCACGAACTGTGTAATTAATGATTCAATATCTATCATGTTGTGGTTGAAAATTAATATGAATATAATGAATATATATGACATTAATGTCTTTTTAAATATTCCATAGCTTGTGGAATGATTATCGTAGTACATTTTTCAAATATATAGAACTGAAAAATATATGAAAAAATGCTGTAGTTATCCCCAATGAGAGTAATTTAAATAAATAATAATTAAACAAATAGTGGTAAAATCGAATTAAAATATAATATATGATATATTCTATATATATATAATAATTATTATACTTGAATAGATTTGCAATTAATATAAATTTATAATTCATGAATACTTGACAAATGAAAAAGAATTTAAAAATGAGGCAAGGGTTCTATGTTACCATCTCATTATTTAATGGGATTATTTATGTTTAATAATAAAAGGATGAATTTCAAGAACAACCTCCCTATAATATCATGTATTTTATTATCCTATTTATATTTATAAGGAAAAAAATTTTCCCTTTATTTATTCACTCATTATGAATGTAAAAAATAAAAAAAATGTTTTTAAGAGAAATTCAACATTATTTCCCACATCATATAGAAAATCCACTCTATTACATTCCAATTATTCCAAAAAATAATTTCAATGAAATTATTTATATTATACTATTATTGTGTAAATTTATTTTTATATATGTTTGAATATTTAAAAAAAGAATAAAATGAATCACATTTCCATTTTCTCAACGAGTATCTTTTTACTTTATTCCAAAAATATGAATGGAACCCTTATTTTAAAAAACACTACATGAACCAAATTTCCTTTTATCATTACTAGTCAATTATTTGAAATACTCATTACATATGTAAGTGGTAATTCTTAAATAAAACTATTTACATATTATGTTAAATTATTCAGTTTTTAAATTACTAATTTCAGCATTGAAAGGTAATCCCCCTCATGAAATTAGCAATTTTCACTTAAAAAATCATCTGTAATGTAATAAATTGATATTATATTAGTTTTATTATACATATAATAAAATTATACCATCATTATTATTTATCTAGATGATTTACAATTATAATGAAAATATCACTATGAAACCCATTCCTTTTTAATGTGATATTCCATTATGGAATTTTATTGAACATTTTTTCTTTTCATGGTATATGAAATTTTGATTGTTTTATCAACATATTGAATATATTTTTATTACTTTGATTATGTGATGGGTAGTGATAGAATTTAATATCCCACAAATTCAGTGGGAATTTATGATATCTCATGTGATAAATGGGCCTAGAATGGGGAGAGAACATTGTTCAGTAAGGGACACATTCTAGAATGATAGTTTTTGGGGTGAACCATGGCTATTACAATGTATTTAGTCTTGAAATCTATACAACATGATATTCTTGTAAATTATTCTTGACTATTTGGAAAATATCATTAAATTTATATATGTATGTAATAGTTATATTTATAATTCCAATTTTATTCTCTCAAGGATACTGTTATTTGATTCTTTTATGATTCATGTGCTACCAACTACCAAGATTAATTCTATGACTCAAGATCAATATATATTATATGGATGGTATGGTTTAAAATAGATAACATTATGTTCTCATACCTTCATTAAAATGATATATTTATGTATCCATGATTATCAATTGTGTTTGCCGTTAGTAGGAATTTGAGCTCATCAATTCTTATGTTTCCTTTCCCCATCATTTGAAAAAATGTTTTAGGTGTATCATTACTAATAATAGTTATAGTTATTTTGAGCTAAGGGAATGATGAAGTATATAATTCCACAAAATTTTTCTTCTATGTGAATGTTTCAAAATATACAAGTCCAATATGATGATTTTATTGATTGTAATGTTATATTCATATAATAAAAAATAAATTTAAGAAAACTATGGGTCAAAAAAATCTATTAGAGTATTTTTTTTATATGTGTTTAATAACTAGGATGAGAAAAATTAACCATGAACTCAATGGATAATCCAATGTATAGAATAATTTATTATGGTTTTAATGTTTAATGATTATTGTATTCCCTATAAAAATATCATTACTGAGATTCTATAATTTGATATTTTTTTAAAACGTATGCATATAGGGGTAATAAAAATTTAATTAGATAGTCAGATATATCTCATCTGTCATTCCAGTTCATGGAGATAATTAAATTATTGTACAGCTGGTATGACACTCCTAGTGGAAATACTTTGGTTAATTAAAATTTTCATTATAAACCATTATTAAGAATTTTAACAAAGGATGAAACAGAATTTACAATTCTAAAAGTAAGATATCATTTTTTTTAAATGTATCTTTATATATATATATATATTTATTTATTTTTATGATTTTGTATTTTCCCACTATGAATATGTTGTATCATGTAATTATTTTTGGTTTTACTGAATAGTAAGAACCTAAAGGAACAATGTTTATTTGAATGTTATAGATAATGTAATTTGTTTCCTCTTGGTGAAAAAATGTAATGGTAGATTCAATAAAAAATATAATTTATATTCCTACAAAAAATTACTCATGTTATGAAACGTGATGATCTTCAAAATGGGAAATGGATAGAACCACATTTTGTGGAGTCTAATATGAGGATATTTCCACCTGTTCTTATAGGGATTGATGATCATCCAGTTTATTATTAATGTATCAATACCATTGAAAATATAATTTATATTTTCATGTGTTTATAACATGAAAATTATAGTTTGTATTTTTAACATAATGATAGGTATGAAGATCAATGGTGGAATATTATCTATAATATGAGTGAATATAAAAAAAATTATCTCAATGGATTCAGATTAATATAAAGGATTATTTTACAATATTAACATTCCATGTGTTATTCATTTTAAAATGTATATGGAATTAATTTATAAAGATAAGAATGAAGATGTATAAATAGGTAACTATGAGGAAAAATATTACAGAAAGGTCAGGTATGATTCTGGCATTATTATCCAACTAGAAATTAATGTATATCAATTCAACAATGACAAAAAACCAGATAAATTAAGGGTGTTTTCCATATGGGAAATCTTATACAATGAATAAAATTTTAATGATATTTCATGGTAGAGATCAAGACTATTGTTACCTTTTATTCTCCAATTTTTTAACAGAAAATAGATCTTTAAATCATAATAAAAACAAAAATTCATTATTATGAGAAGTTGATTCTTAAATCATGATATATGTGTGGATCTAAATGCGTAAAAATCTATAAAAATTGTATTGGTAGACTATTTTCTTGTGTAATGTATTTTTATTACACATTTGAATTCTAATATGATGATAATAGACTATTTAGTGAAATGAAAAACGAATAATATCAATATAATACATAACCATCACTCTATTGTTTGAGATGATAGTTGTATGAGAATTATTTTAAATAAATTTCAAATATTATGGTTAATGATGATGACCGATTTCATCCATCTCTTAATGCGAGAAACAAATTTAATTATCATACCATCACTATTACTGATGTGGAGAATTAATTGGTGAATGGTATAGTTATCATCCACTCCAAAACTATTAATAACATTTTTTTTTGTTATTCTCACCCATTTATTTATAAATAATATTATATGGTTATCAATATACCACATAAAAAATTAGAGGCTGAATTAGATGTGAAAACCCATAATGGTTTTTCGATTGCATCGCAATATAATGATTCTACATTGATTAATGTATTTCAGAATTTTCACCCAAAAACTATTTATTATTTTTATTGGTGAATATGATGTTATCATAATAACCGATTCTATTTAATTACATAAACCGCACATCAATTTATGAATACTTGATGTTAAAATTAATATTTCCCACAAAATAATGATCTTATTTGAGTATGTTGTTAAATATGAACATAAAATTGAAATTTCCTCCATTATATGTTCCCTTATTCATATTATAAATTGGTTCGTAACACATACAGTTTGGTAAAAACTCAAAAATAATGATATTCCTATTGTGTTGGTTAATATTTATGTCTTTAGAAAGGTGTTTCCTTGTTTTCTAACAAATCGCGATGTTGAGTACTCCATAGAACATGTACCACAAGATATACTTATATAAAAGACTCCATATATAATGTACCTAAATAATTTGTAATAATTTATGAAGTAACTATAGAAGAATATTTTAAAAAGTATTTATTCCGAAAAGTGTGTCACATTAGGGTTCTCATATAACATTTGTTAAGATGAATGATTGATCAATGGAACTATGCACTGATTATCTAGAACAAACCCATATCAATGTGAAGATTAAGTATAATCTACCTCTAATGGACTACTATTTTGATCAATTGTGTGGAGTTCAGTAATTTTGAATAATTGATGTACATTTTTTAAATCATCAATTAATGGTTATGAATGAGTATATAAAAAATATACCATTTCTTACATGGTATGGCCAGAAGTAAAATATAGTGATTTCTTTTAGACAGGCCAATTTCCCCTTTAACTTCTTGGTTTTGTTATATATTGAGATTAGATGTAATATTGATCGGTATGTTGTCCACATTATAGATGATGTTACTATATATTGAAATAGCGATGAAGATCATAAAGATCACTCCAGGATATTACTAAAGACCCTATGTAAGGATAACATGTATGAAAAATTATAAAATATAGGTATTTTGATACAAATAGATTCATTTTTGGGTGATATATTTTCAAATAGGTGTATATATTATCTATCTGATGTGATGCTAAAATATGAATCACTTCGCATCGTGGAGGTGATAGTTTTCATGTATGCACGAACGAGGTTATCATTTTCATTTTCATGTAAATTGAGAACATAATTCATATATTATTATGATAAATTGATAAATACGTCAGTAATATCTTATATAAAATTTAGTTTCAAAATCTTATTTCATTTTGAGAAATGGTAATGGAAAATGAATTATAGTTGTTCATGGGGGCGATAGTTCACACGTGCGTGAAAACTATTAATTATTTTCACATTTGATGAATGTGGTTATAGATTTAGGTAATTATATAAACAGACTAACATTTTATTATATAGATGATAATTTATTTAATAATTCATCATGATTGAATATGTTTGTAAGGATGTGGATGAAGAAATAACACAGAAATACTTGATTAAAAATCCATCACTTTCATTTGGATGATCACCTAAGATTAAAACATTAAAACATATAAGGAGGTTATTAAGAAAAAACTTAGGGATCTATAATTTTTTATGGGATTATATGAAGGATTATGGGTAGATATTTTTTTTAACCAAACATGTTTTGATGTTAACATAATAGAGAAGAATATGTTCCCTTTTATCGGAACGGGGCAAGAAATTCTTAAAATTCATAAATATATTAAATTACTATAAATTTATTTTTGAATTAGAATTGGTAAAAAGAGATTTATTTATAATATATGATTATTGTGGGTCTAAATCCAATCATACAATTAATGTTAGTAATGTATTGATTATTATTTAATATTTATCATGTTGTTTTAACCCTTATGAACTCTTACTATTTTATGAATTAATTTACAATCTCAAGTTTAATGTAATTAAGATAACATTATAAAACACACATAAAAAATTCATTTGTGACATTATATTAATTATAAAATCTTTTTTTTTCGAAATAATGGTTTATTAGAAATTTTATATCATTTACTAAAATATTTTATATTTTAAAATAACGTTACTGTCCATTTTAACAGTATTTTAATTATTGAATTTTAAAAAACTCCATAACTTTATTCCATATAAAAAAACATCCATACCATGTAATCTTCATATATAAATTTTTTAATGGTATAAATTAATCTAAATAATATTTTTTGGTTAATAATATCATTTATTTTATTCATTCATTATTTAAGAAATTAATGCATCATCATTATGTCACCATTTAATATAATTACATAGTTTATAAATGTAATATTTTTATTACCATGATTTAGTTAATATTTCTTTCTAACGAATATTTATATTCTAATATATCTGATGTATAACCTCATATTAAAAATACTTTACATGATAAAAATAAGGGTTTGACAAAATTTTCTATTTCTCATAATATAATCTTATAAATGTCATTATAACACCCAAGTCACATAAAAAATGGATAACATCAACCCAAGTATTATATTAGAAAAAAACCCATCCAATTTAATTAGGAAAAATTTTGGTATATTTAATATTCATTATAATATTATTTTTACACTTATTTCCATGATTTATCCATAACCATTGTAAATTATATACTATCATTTCTATAAACCAAAATCTAAGTTTATACTATTAGACCAAAAATTTCTAAATGATTAAAACTATGTATAAATATTTTTACTAATTCAATTCAATTAATTGAAAAAATTAAGTTTAATTCTAATCCTGTAGACGTGGTGAAAAGCGAGATGAAGTAAAAATGTTCAAATGATTAATAAGATTTTTATATATTATATCAATGTAAAATGGATACTAATGACCTAAATTATATAAAATGATGAAATCTTGATCAAATTATAATTTTAAAAAACCATTATATAATTGAACATTATAAATAAATTATATGAAAATGTAGTTTTAAACTAATATTCATTACTTTCACTATTTATGAAAAAATGAATCTTAAGAAGAAAATAAGAAAAACAACAAAAGTAAATTTTGAATCCCCACCTCAAAATAAGAAGTTGATTTTTTTTCAAATATAATTTATAAATGTTAAAAAAAACTAGATTTATAATTGGTTCATTATCTAAAGGGGGAAAACACCAATTTTTTTTGAAATACTTCCTTATTGTGTAAAATAAGATTTATTCTTATATAATGTATATAAAAACATTAAATGAAATTTAATAATTATAATAAACATATTATATAAATTTATATTTCATTTTAATCCATGTTATTTTATTGGTTTATTTTTTGTATAAAACACACTTGTACACATTTAAATAGTTTCCCATAAAAATAATTTCTTTTACTTTAATAATGGGATTACCTTCATTTATAATTAATTATTCACCATATAATAAATTATATACACATGTGTAAACTATATATAGTTAATATTGTTCATTATAGACATTCTAACAGCTTGGTAATATTGGTATCATTTGAATCTTAGTTAGTTATTCTCTTCTTCCTAACATGGCGTATCTTGTAGGTTATCAAACACAGTATTTTATTTAAATATGTGATATATTACCTAAAATATATTGAATATTAGTAAAACAATATGACAAAATGAAAATATTAATTTAAGTATATATTCCTATGTTAAATTATTATATATATAGTTATCATAATTTATGTATTTAGTATTTTAGGATCATTTATAGAATGCTGTCAAACAAAGGAATGATTTTCATCTCAAAATTTCCATCATTTGGACGCTAATTATTTATGAACCTCAATCTATTAAAATGGTGTGAATATAACATATTTGATTAAAAATATAATCAATTATATTTTACATAGTATTTTACTTTAATTTCACACTTAATATCCCTTTCTAGGGGAATTTAATTAGATTGTATTTTATTTAGTAAGGGATATTCTACCTTATTTCTTATTCATTGAGATGTGTTTTAATGTTTTGAACCAATTTTATATTTGATGGTATATATTCAGATTGACAATTAATTTTTGCAGAATACATGGATTAACCTCTGTTATTTCTATAGAAATACGAGTAACATTCTTCTAATAACTATTGATTCAAAAAATAACTATATCCATAATGGGATTAATCTAAATATAAATTCATTAATATATAGTACTTATTGAAGAACTAATTAATATTTAAATGGTTTCTATACTTCTTATTTAATATAAAATATCGTGAGTTATTTTTTATCAATGTTATTTATTGTTTAATACAATTTTTTTCAAATTGAGGGGGGACTTTTAATATTTATAGTGGTCCTAAGGGTTTTTTATCCCACATATAGATCCCATTGGATTTTTTTGTCACACACCATTTCTCATTATAAATTTTAGAAATACTACCTTATTTTCCTATTTTATCCTTATACTCTTATATTTAAAGATATTTAATGTTTTATTTAAAGATGTACCTCTTCTGAGTTATTTATTCAATAGATACAACGATGTATGGGGTTTTCATGGCACAAATGTTTTCCTTGGGATATGTCCAGTAGTCATTACTGTTATCATTAAATATTTATCTACTATAACTTATAATTTAATTATGTTGTTTTTTGAAATTATTTTAACGAGAATTTAATTTTTCAAACAAAATTATTCTTCATTAATGAATTTTCTATTCTATGAAAATAAATTTTGGTTTAGATTAATTCCCATATCTATAAATATATTTTAATTTCATATCAATATTTTAAATTACAAAAAATATTTTCATTATTTAATGTAAATTAAATTTTTTATCTCCAATTAATTTTTTAAGCTCAATTATTATTTTAAATAAATTATATCATTATCTTTTTCAATAGTTGGGTTTTTAATGGAATTTATAATTATAAAAAAGGTATTATATCCTTTTATAATAAAATATTTTATCTCAAACTCCAATTTTTTTATATTTAATATATTTTTCACAGTTCCCAGGTTATGTATTATTCTCGTATGAAATAGGACTCAATTTAATATTAAATGTTTATTAAAAAACATCCTTTTCTTGTGTCCATTTTTTTGGATATTTTAATATTAAATTTTTTTAATTTATTTTGAATTCTACTTTTTTTGAAATTATTATGAGTTTTTAATCTTTAATTATTAAATATTAAAAAAAATTAAAATGTATACGATGTATTTTTTGGACTTTTTTTTCAAAAATTACATAGTTTCATAGATCTATAGATTGAAATATAATTTTCAAAATTATTCTCTTTCCCTTCCACAAATTTTTTTAAAGTAATTTATATTTCCAAATTTTATATGGTTTTTGAATTCCATTATATTTTTAAAAATATTTTCACTATATAGTTAATATTTAATGAAGTTATTTTTTTATAACAGTTTTTGAATTATTAAAATGTAATTTATTTTTGAAAATAATTATTTTTATATTCACTAATTTCTAGAGTTCATGTGGTGTAATGTTTTTGAATGTTTTAACACCTCATTATTTTTTCATGGGTTCCTTATAAGATATTGGATGTTTTCCCAATTTTCACATGAATTAATGGAATAATGGATATATGGGAACTATATATCCATATAATTTATTTTGGAAAATGATTTTAACTAATGAGATAGAAATTTAATTATAATTTCTTAGCAATTATTATAGACCATAAGAGGTCTGTGATGGAATTCAAATGTACTCAATATTTCATATTTGAATAGGATAGAAAATATTATGATCTTAATGCCTTAATGTTATGACATTTATATCTACTAAATATTTTATGATTGAATTCGTTGGTAGGTAGTCAGGTTCACATATATAAGAATTCATGTGTTTATGATTATGACACATTCATTCCAAGGTTTCATGGAACATGATTTATTATAAATGATTTTTTACACATATTTACAAACACTTTTTATAATTTTCCTATGATATTCTAATTCATTCTCAAATATCTATAATAAATAAAAAATTTAGAATGATTTTTATAATGTATCATGATTATACTCAAATCATAATGTTATAATCATTAAGGATATTTGATTGTTATAACTTATGTATAACCTTACTAACCATTTTATCACACGCCTTTATTAAGTATTAATTACCCTCATTATAATGAAAATTCATTCGTAATACTAGTTTATAAGGGTAAAATGTGTAATGAATTATTGGGTGGAATCAAATATATATTATTTGATAAAAGGGTTTTAATGGGAAATTATCCACTTAATGAAAAAAGTATATGAGTATTTCTAATTAATGCATTCCCTAATTGTATAATAATTAATCCTTAAAGGGACTGAGAGTGTTTTATAGTGAAATATATCATTTATGTTAGGTAGTTTTTATATTGTTACCTTTGGGTCATAATAAATTGTATCTGAGTGAGGTTTGGATAATTTTGGAGATTATTATATCATCACTTGGGGGAACTTTGGTAGTCTAAAATTTCAATAAATTATGTTATGTTATGTTTTACCATAAATTAAATGGTTTAAATAACCATTTGTGATATTTGAGATAATGTTAAATATTTTGTGTATTATGATATGATACTGTTTTTGACATCCATTTTGATTAGATAATGTATAATATAAAATCACTAATTATTGGTAATGTTTATATTTTTTCATTCAATAGAATGTATAATCCTTTTTTAGATAATTTAAGTGTATGTATGCTTTATAATTGTTGTTCCCATGGGTAATAACCCACCAACAAGGGATTTTAATTATTAAATAAAATTTTACTTTGTGTGTATAAAATTAGAATAACATCCCACCTAGATTGACACTCTTTGGGGTTTTGAATTAGTTGATATCATACTCTTTAAAATACGTTTTTATTGATTTACCACAATATTATATTAAGGGAATTGATTAATATGGACGAGATGACACATCCAATTTATTATAATTAAAACCATTAGATATATTATATTGTCCATGTAAGACATAGTCTAAATAAATGTATCATATGATCAAAACAAATATTGATTTGGGATGACATATTTGGGTTGTAATTTCATATTAATATATATTGATTCTTACAGATACTATTATAGCCATTTAGTTTTGTTGAAACATGATCAAGACTATGGTGTTGAGAAGGTAATGTATCCACAAACCAATAGTCCATATAAAAAAATAAAGGAGTATACATAAATATATGAATCTTATTAAATTATTTTAATTCTAAAAAATATATTTTTCTACTCATAACTAAGGACATGAGGCTAATATCCTATTAAAAATTAAATGCAAATTCACTTCGCAATTTTAATTAGTGATTTGAATTTCACCATTGCTATTTTAGCTTATTATAGAAGTTTGTGTGGATAATTTCCATCATCAACGAATCAATAATTATTTATTAAAAATAAACTTTTCCAATCATATATTTAATTGTAACAATAATTTATCGAAATGATTTTTTTGGGAAATTTATATTTTTTTGTTATAACTATTACAGGACACATTATTAGTTAATGCATAAGTTTTAGGTTTACAACATTTTTTATATATAAAAAATAATGGTCAATGTTATTTTGTAAATGAATGTTATGTAGTATTGGTATCCTTGTGCCTGATCATAAAAAATGATATTTTTAGTGATGTCTATAAAATCTTTTGGGATTATGGAATATATATTCAACTTTTTGATTTATAGAACTAGTGGCTAATAACATTTGAATATTAAATGTAGATTTAATTTTTAGAGGAATATCAAATTTAATTTTTTTTATGAGATGGGGATATAGGTAGTTTTGTGGAAGAAATACTTTGAAGATTATATGAATATGGTAGAATAATTCAGTATTGTTTGAGTAGAGATAAGCATGTTCATCTTGTATAATATAGAAAGGCATTTTTCATATTGGATTTTATATCTATAAAAATTAATATATTATGAACACCTTCCCCTACATTAATAAGTGGGTAATATTAATAGTTGTGAGGATTCAATTTATATATGGTGTATAAATAACCATCCTAATATTTTTGATCATTTATATTAATACTATCATCAGAATATAGTGTCATAATGAAAACTGAACTTACATAACACATGACTAAAATGAACAAAAAATGAGTAAAATTACATGAATAATATAATCATATATAAATAGAAGTATATTAAATTAATAAAATAGATGCACATTTAATTTTCAATTGATTAATATTTTAGAATAAATGGTTAATTTTTAGATATAAAAAATTTAGAATTTATTATAGATAAATGGATATGATAATAGGTATTATTGATATTTCTAAACTATTGTATCAATATTAAATTATTTTTGGTCTATGTATGAAATTTGATTAATAAAACAAGGAAATTAAAAAGTTTTTTTAAATCAATGTAGTTTTTTATAAGACATTATATTTTCCATTAAAAGATAATTAATAAATGATTATTCTTGAATATTCAAAAAAAAATCACTTGTTGTTTAAAATGTCTATATAATCCAAAGATAATTTTTTTTATATATTTTTATAATAATTGTATTTATGTGATTATTGACTAATATTTCTTTTTAAAATACACTAGAATTTATATTATCAATTAGATAAAATTAAACTGTAAAATATATATAATCCTTTTTACTGACCAATAAATATATTTAAGTGTGATTATATAATTTTAAAGAATAATATTTAATTTAAAACCTATATTGGAAATGGTTGAACATTAATAAGAATGTTCCATAGAAAATTTTAAAATAGAATATATTGGTATTTTCAAATTAGTTTTTATCAAATGATCCAAATCATATATATTTAAATTATATAATTTTATTCAAAATTATCTTCTAGGGGGAACATTATTTTTAGTAGTAATGATTAATATTCCTTGGGTAATTATTAGTTACAATGTTAAAATAGTTATTTTTCAAATAGTAATACCTTTATATATAACATCTATTATTAAAAATTAATAATTATATTTATAACATAGAATCTTATTCATCATTATAATATCAATATCTATTAACAATCAATTAAAATGTAATAATTGTTCAATCAGATTATGAAACCTAAATTAGTAAAAAAATCAAACAAATACTATTTTAAATCAAATTGTAAATTTTAATTTTAAACATATTTTTATTATAATTATAAAATTAATTATGTTAATTAACCCCAAAATAATATTCTTAATATTGATATTTGGAAATAAGTTTGTACTTTTATTTATCAAAATAAATTCATTAAAATTATTTATATTTTATTAGGAGTAATACAAATTTAAATGAATAATCATTGGTGGCTCCAATTTTCCTAACATTAAATCATTCTTAATTGTACTGATCACATAACATTGTTTTGCATGGAAATTTCCCTCCCCTTCAATTATAAAATCGGGACGCCTTTTATCCTTTAAATACTATACATATATTTTTAAATTTATTTTATACCTTACCACTTGTTTCTCAACTCAATACCCATTATGCTCTCAAATGTCTATGGTCAACAAATATAATACAATTTTCCTTTAATTTAAGGCCTTTATCGAGAATTTAATGGTTGAAACATAGGTAAAATAACGTTATGAACATTTATTTTTAATTATTGCAATTCAAAACCACATTTAATAGTGTCATAATAATATTCTTAGGATAATTAGTGTGCTAATGTGTCATTATAATATTGATAATCCATTATTTATTCTGTTTCAACTACAAAGAGAATGAATAATTATAATTAGTGTCTGTTTGTTTGGATTCCCACTTCCACGAAGGGATACATTCAGTTTTTCTGAACCACATTTAAATCATTTTCAAAAAAATTATTCGAAAATATAATAAAAAATTTATAATATATAAATTATCAAAAAAAATAAAAATATATTTTATTTTTTTACTTTCATTATTTTTGAAGAAATTTGGAGCACTATGTGTGTGAAAATGTGGAGTACATTCAAATTTTTTTTATATTTCCATTTAAATTTCAACATCAAATAAAATTAATTGACATAAATATTTATTTATTCAATAAAATGTTTTAATTTTTAATCCTTTATCATTAGGAATTGATAATATTATAAATTATATTTGTAATATTTTCAGTGAATTGAATTTGTAAATATAATAATTAAAAACATCTTATTAATTTAACTTCTAAATTGATTCAACTCATTGAAAAAAATATTGTACTATATAAATTATGATTAAAATGTAACATTAATCAACATAATATTATTCAATTCTTGATATTATGAATCTGTTTTACAAAAACATGTACTATGGTCTAAATTAAAAAATTATTATAATGAAATTAACTTTAAAACCAATAGTGTCCAATGTAAGGTTAACCTATGTTGAAAACCAGAATGAAAAGATAATATAATGAACTTATAATTTGAAAAATAGATGAAAATATTTCTTGATGATATCTCTAAAAATATAATTTAATTTTTATGGAAGATAAGTTAACGTAAAGAACTCTTTTTGACATAAGTGTGAGTTTTTTCTAAAATTTTCCGTCTTTGATAAACAAAATAAATATGAACAAAAATACAATTAAATGGTGTATATAAATCCTATTGTTTATAAAATTCCAATAATATCCATTATCATGGTTTTTTTAATTATATTTAAATCTATCTCAATCTCATTCAAATTAGTTTTTATTAGAATGTTTCCTCTTTTTGGAAATTTTTTTTGTCTCAATTTATCTTCAGTATGATATGTTTTAATGTTATTCCCCAACTTCTTATTTATATTGTGTATATATTTATATGTGATATAATATGAATTTTTATATAATATAATACATCTTACATATAGAGCCATTTTATATTGATACAATGAATTTGAATTGAAAAATAATTACTAAATCATTAAGCGATTTCATCTCATTTAACATTCATTAGGAGATTATTATTATTTAATAAATTTTAATCATTTAATTGGCATCTATACATAATATATAATATAAAATATCATTATTTAACAATTATTCATGGTATATTATGTTGAACGATATTATCTCCATTTTATTTGGTTTTTTATTTTAATCTGAACTAGTTTCAAATGTTTTCATAGTCTTAAGATTGAATACCGTGATACATGTTTATGTTGTACACCATATTATCTTTTAAATTTTATAAATACTACCATATTTTTAATTTCTATCAATTTCCTTTGATATTTGGGGAAAATTTCTGTTATTTTTATTTTTTACATCTCAACAGATGTTGATTCAAAACTGACAATGGTTGTAGGGCTTACAATTATTCAAATATCTTCCTTGGGTAATACTCACTACTCATTTCAATTATATTTTAATTTTGATCTATTATATCATATGTAAATTATATTTCAATGTATCATTTATTTTGGAAAATCATGTTTCATGCTAAATCCCTCTTCCATTATGATTACACCCGTCTGAAAAAACTCCTCTGTGTTACAAATAATTCTCATATCATTTAATATCTTATTATCTCAGGTTTGTGGTTACACATCTCACCAATATACTCATCCCCCAAAAGGAAACTGAAATGTTTTATCAATTATAATACATCTACTCATCTTTATTCATTTTTAAATAGTGGTTTATTTATCTTTTTAATAATTAAGGTTTTCCAAAAAAAAAATTAAATGGTTTTCCATCCATTAAAAATTAAAGTTTTTATTTTCCACTATATTATTTTGATATCATTTAAATATTTTATGAGATCATGAAATTAAAAATTATTTCTTTAAGACACATAAATTTCTTTCAACTTATTATTTTTCAAAACATTACATCTTTTGAACTATCAATAATTATGGGATATTTCTAAATTAAAATAAAAAATAATGTCTTCGCATATCCTCTTTTTGAAATGGTTATTTATTTTTCTTCTAATTGTACATAAAGATTATTTTATTTTTTATTTTTTTCAAATTATTTTATACAAATAATTCTGAAACCATTATTCATATTCATTAATTTTATTTTTATAATTAATCATTAAAATTATTCCCCTTCCATTCATAAAAAACATTTAAAAGTAATTCATCATTACATATTTAAAATGGGTTTTGTAACATTTTTAATATCAATTCTATTTAACCTGCATGGTTTATCATTAATAATGTAATGTTTTTATAAACACATTTATTTTTTCATATTATGATTTTAATTTTAAAATGGGGATTTTTTTCTAAATGATTTCTTATGTTCATGTTATACGATGTTTCAAACTACTTAAAAAAAATTCATTCTCAACGGGTTATTTATTATATTCTAAATGGATGGGGTCCATGTAAAAGATAAATGTGTGGATTATGAGATAGAATAGACCTATATCACTATCCAATTCGTTGTTAAAATGATTATATCACATTATAATGAAATGATAAGGGAACGTGTTACAAAGTATCTAGTTTCCAATATGGTTTGTGTGATGATGTTTAACTCTACCCATAATTTAATGAGTGAATATGTAAGAATTAAACTTCATTCATAATGGGGGAGTGTGATAAAGTTTATCTCTACTCAAAATTTTATTAGTGTATGGGTTGTTGATTGTCTTGGTACAAAAATATAAGAAAAATATTTTATTTATGATGATGACACATTTTTTATAATATTTCCCAGATAATGATTAATTATTTTGGGTCGTTTACTAATGTAATAGAACTATTTTTCTTTGTGTCCTATGTTATTCCATGTCATGTGCCATGACCTTTTATTCAAGATATGTTGTTTATGGATTGTTTAATATATCATTATTACACATACATTCTCATATTAGTTTCACTTTTGTAATTCATTTTTTATCTCTTATTCTTACACATACCAAGGATCATGGTTCAGAAAATTATTTTATTTCCATCTCTACCTCGTTTTTGAGGAAAAATAATAAATCAAATTTTTATAGAAGAGTAACATATGAGAATAATTTTTGGTATATTTAAAATAAATGTTATGGATTATGTAGTTTTTTTAAGGAAAATAGTCCATTAGATGAAAAAATTAGTTTTGTTAAATAATATTTAATCTTAATTCTCCAAATAAGTGATATTAAAATGTATTAGGAATTGGTTTTAGGGAAATAGTTTCATAAATTGTTTTAAAAATTAGACAATTAGGTTTTCATATTCAAAATATAATCTCATAATTGACATTTTCATGTCAATATCAAATATCCACATTGATCATCCCACATAACAGTAAATCTAAAATATTAAAATTTATCATTAGGATGACAATAGTGTAAAATAATAATAATTATATCTCATGATTAGTCACTATATAAAAATAATTCATGGATTAATGTATTGCATGCATGGAAACATAAAAATTAATTCAGAAGATATATTCTCTAATTTAATATAAATACAGGAATTTTATATGTGGTTATTACCATTACATAAACATATAAATGTTTCATAAACACAAAAATAGATCTACATAATTATAAAAACACAGAATGATGAGAAAAAATTTATGTATTTCATAAATTATAAAAATGGTGTTCTTATAGGATTTCATACCAATTCAAGATCTTATATTTTTATTTGATTGTTCCAGAACAAGGTGAATAAATTTTTTTCATTATAAAAAAATATAGAAACACAAATTTAGTATTATTTAATGATCAAATTGAAACATCAAGACTAGAATTTAAATCGGTAATACCCCATGAAATTTATATGCAGACATTTATATATCCTATTGAATCATAATGATTCCCAATAGCTACATGTTGAAAATATATATTTCTTAAAATATATATATATTACCAAAAATAAATGTGAATATAATTTAATTTATTTCTACTATTCATTATAAAATTTATGTTCCATAAATATGATTGTGAGAGCACCATTTATTAAAATAATGTCAATGGATTGGGAATGATGAGGTTCTTAGGGAGGATGTTTTGAGTTGTCTCGGGTATTCATTAATATTTCTTTCTTCCCATACCAAATTATACGCCAAATAACTACTTATCTTGAATTGAACCACTGGAGAGATTCACCAACATTACCTCATAACCTCACCATGTCCTCACACCCAAATCATCATATTCTCATTTAAATAGGACCTCTTATGTCCTCAATTTACAAACATGGATAAAAAATTAAATTCTTATATATCCCCTCACCATATTATGAGAACACAATTTGGGTTTCCTTTTGTTCTTAAGACATAACCAAATTAATCAACCAATATGGTAATTTTTTCCCCTATGGGTTTAAAACAGTAAGATCCATTTAAGAAACTAATGTATTACCCAGTTCATAATACACTAGGTCTAATGATACTTTTTGGGAAACAAATTATATTTAAATTAACCTAATATAATCAACAACTACTAGGATCCACTAATATTAGGACTCACAAAATTTCTATTCAAGGGGTAACTTTTTATAGAGAAGAAAACATGAAATATATATGTTATCTATTAAAGAAAAGTAAATATATATTTATTATGTACAATATTAAGAATAACCATAGTCAATTATTTATAATCCTGAAATACATAGATTTATATTCCATTCAATGAAATCCATGTATGGTGAAACCAACTAAATTATTCATATTACCAATATAGGTACACAGAATGGGAATTTTCTTAGCCATCCTCTCAAGGGATGATTACCCAACCTTTCTATCCATCAAATAGTGTAATTCCCATTCCATTTTTATATAATTATGTTATTATGAACACATTTGAGTCAATAAAGGTTATAATTATCTTCCATTAGGCTTCTCAATTACCATGCCCTTTTATGAAACCATTAGGACAATGTGATTTGGTCTTGAACACTAATACACATTCCTTAGATCCTGTTTCCGGTAGATAAAAGGTTGGTCTCTCTTTTCCACCCAAACTAATATATACCTCTTTTTATTTTTTATCACCTGAGACCATGATAATGGGGGTCCCCATTTTGTTTAAATCAGTAATGAAATTCAGGACTCATGAAGTACAACATGGTTGGGATATTTGTGAGCCCAATCATCTTGGGATCAGTGGATATACTATTCTTATCAATGATCCATAATATTTTGGGATTCCAAATGAGGTCTTTGTCCCAAATATTTTTATATTTCAGATTTCATCTCATTATGTTGTTAATGTTCCAAGAACATCCATCAAAGGGTTACACATTAATAAGCACAAATAAATTCTTCATAGGGATATATATCTCATGAATAGAGTCTTCCCTAATATCCTAATCATTAATTAATGAGGAAAAAACATCTAAAAGGTATCTACTTTGATATAATACCCAAACAATCATTCAATTATTAATGAACACATTATAATGTTTCATTATGTACAATCATTTTCCAAGACCATCTGTATTCTGATAATTATATATATTAGGGACAATCCTTTATGAAATAAACATCAAATAGATATATTCCCAAGAAGAATTAATTCCTTAATTGGTTATATTATTAGAGTTTTTAATATCTGAGAATCCAAATGCATAATAAACATTAAATATTTTTTTACATCAATTGTACTTCATAGACATATTGGTCATACAATATAAACAATAAAAATGTTTCTAATATAAGATTTTAAACATCATAGTACGGTTGTACAATATTAAAATAATATATATAATTAATATAATAAGGGAATTGATTCATATTGACCCAGATGTGTTTGATGCCTTTTCAATGATTAAGCACAACATCATTAATCATATACATCCCACCTCATGAGGAAATATTTACCTTGAATCAAATTTCATACTACCTAACCATTCCATAATTATCTAGTATCAAACATAATTATTCTCAACATAACATTCCCATTTGAACCCCTATCATAATGACATATATTTACTTAGTCCATGTCCTTTTTTATATTATATATCCCCATTACACACACCAAGACTGTGTCATAGAGGTCCATATTCCACCTCAAACAAATCTATTTCGATTAGTCCAAATAAACTTGTAGTTCTACAAGAATGGACTTATTCTGTGTATGTGATAAACTAACCACTAACACGTAGGTTTTTCAAGGAATTCGACACCACATAAAATCCAAATTATTGTAATTTTTCCGTGTAATACATTTATAATATTTATTATGTGAATATAAAGTGGAACTATGAAATATGTGTTGTAATTAATTTTACAAGGACACAATGGAATCCATTTTAAGGTACCAATAGCATAACCAAAACCACCCTCCGTGTTTATAAATGTTGATAAAAGAAAGAGTATAAAATGTTGTATATTTAAATCATAGTACTCTAATCAAATTCTTAAATAATTTTTATGGAATAGACAATGATATATAGATACATACCAATGGATCAACTGATGGAGAAACTATAATATATATATATATCACGCTCTGTGTGTGTGATAACATCGATGGATGACATCTAAAATGTAAAATGTGTTAAGATGTATATGTTATTTTTATCTATCACAAGAATAGGGGTTAACAATACCAAATTTTAATTTAGAATGGGATCATTATTGACTTATTCAAATAGTATGAAAGACCTAAAGTTGGAAACAATCCCCAAATAAAAGGTCCGAATGTGGTCAACCACCCATCCTTGTAACCAACGCACAATCGATGGAATCATTGAAAAACACTTTTTGGTCACCAAGAATAATAATGATGATCTACAATGACAAGAAATTATATATAAGAATCACATTGGGGGTATCAATTAGAATAAATATCAATAAACATGATATGAACATTTATATGATAATTGATGAACTACGTAACCATAGACATCGGAAATGTTTTTTCCCAATAGAAATAAATTTCACTGGAAATGAATATTGTAAAGATGTTTTTGATCCTTCAACCATGAAAGAGACATGATAATGATTCTCATATTCATGTTTTTTAATTACATGAATTTATTGGTTTTTTTATTGACCCTATATGACATTATAAGAAAGATCCCCCACAAATCAAAAAAATGATGGCCTCAACTAGTTGATAGTAATATGCCACAAAATCCACCAAATCATATCCCTAAAGATCAAGAGTAAATTGTTTCCTATATAGTTTCATAAACAATTTGTTACAAATACACATATAATTGATTAATACCACAATTGTACAATAAGGAATTTAGAGGTGATGTGTTATTGTCTTTATGAGATTAATCCATATAAATATCCTTGTTGGAAATGGTTCACTATGGTAAATAATCTGGTTCATCTAGATTCATGCCGACACACATGGCTAGCCTAATATAAAATATCAGGATTATCCTATAGAGGGGATGGATGATGTTTCTAATTATGTAACCATCATCATGTAAGAATAAAAATATTTAATTACATGGGATTTCACTACCTTCAATGTTACATAGCCTATAATCTTCATGAGTAGACTAAAAATTTTGTCACAGACACCCCCTCACCAAATACTCATGCTCAGCCTGCTGGACAGCGGTCTCGCTGGGGGTAGTTAACCCCCCCATAATTTAAAACATGAACATATCTATGTTCCAAATGTGGAATATCATCAATTCATATTTACTTGGATAATAAATAACGATCATATTTATTCTCTCGCATCTACATCATATTGGAAAATTATAAGGGATAACAAATTTCTATAGTTGAATCTTATTCCCATCGACACCAAGGAGTGTGATGATATACCAATTTTCACTACAAAATACATCTATCATATTTTTGAGGTGATAATAAGTCAGAACCATATACCATCCCATTACCTAATATTTTTCCATCATATAAGGAAAGATGCTTCTAATTACCATTTTAAGTATATCATAAAATACAATAGAAAAAATTCTAATATGTTTACCCTTCATGTATTATAGATCATTATTTTACAAATGAAGCTACCCAAGAGTTTTCTCATATTCATCTTCTAATTCCAGAGGATCAATAACATATTATATTAAATAATGAAAAATAAAAAAGGATTATTTTTCTAAAGAAATTTAATTCCATTGACATATTTTAATATCCCATTTTTGAGTGCTTATTTCCCAACAAAAATCTTATTAGTTCATTGGTATATTTTTTAATTGTTTTGCTGAAGGCTTGTATCCTATTTCCCACTAATGTGGACAGAAAATACCTTATAGTAATAGTACAATGGAATCCCATATTCCATACAATGAACAAAGAGGAAATTGAAATATCCCAATGGTTCCTTTCAATAGAAGGTATCATATTCCCTCACCCTTCATGGCGGTATCTTGGAATATACTGAATGTAACTAATGGTACAAAATGGTATCATTTTCATTTTCATTCTAACACTACGGATGTGTGAGAATATATAAAATTATGTAAAAAAAAATTATCAGTATATTTTGATGATATTTTAGACGTCTAATATGATAGTTTAGACATATGATGGTGTTCCATACATTACCTGAAATAGCTCATGGGTGTGGTACCAGCCCTAGAATCCTGATATTAAATATTAGGATAAATTTTTAAAAGTAAACCCAAAAACAAAAAACTACTTCATACACATCTCTCAATTAGTGAAAATTTTCTTAGGTTATATTAATATTTTTTTTACCTAATTCTAGGAACTGGGCAGTTCATCCGTATGGAGAAAAATAGTGTCTGTGGTCGGATACATACAATTACACCACTATCAATTACTCTATAGTTCCAACCTATTGTATTGTCATGACCCGTCCTTGGGACCCGTGTTGTGACTATCCCAAGCCCGCCTTCCATAGACCAGGGGTTGGCGACTATCACCAAAGGCGTAAATCACAGAAAAGGGATGGAATTGCGTTTATATAAATAAAATAACACAACAGAGTATGAAAGATGAAGTAAGAACTATGTAAACTGAGTACAAAAGTATCTGCTAGATAGTAAATGGTCCAGAAAACAAACCCAACTGAAAGTACAGTATAATTGAGAAAATAAAGTACAATAGCTGAAGAGTAATATAGTAACCACCGAGTCATCCTATGGCTATCCCACCTGAAGGGTGTGTACAAATGGTCTCCTCAGCTCCTCGGGTCCGTCCATCCACTCCATGCATGACACGCCTAATAGTCCACCACCGGATACCATCCCGCTCCACAAGCCTCAACCACGGTCAGCGTTGTCTGTCGTCTGCCACAAACATAACGTAGTGCGGGCATAGCCCGTGCAGGGGTGAGTATACGATACTCAGTAGGGACCCTCAGACTACGGAAGGTCTCCCAGAATCTACAAATGGTAAAACACAAATGAAAGAAACAAACACAAAGTATCAACCAACTCTACTTAGTTATAGTCCCATAAATATAAATATGTCATCAATTCCAGTTCAGCTCCACCTCCCGAGCCCAAGTACAACCCATCCCACACAGGAAAGTACAACTCAGTCCACATAGGAAAACAAGACAATCTTATAGAAGATAATGATTGAAAGTCAAGACTCAGCTCACTTAGGTATACTACTCATGAATATGGGTGGAGATGATAGATCTAACTCTTGAATCATCTCCCCTACTAAACCCACTTAGGATCCATTTACAGAAGTTGTCGTTGCAGAACCCACGTCGGATCCTAGTACAGTGACCATCGCTGCTGAACCCACGAAGGATCCAAGTATAGATGTCACCACTGCCGAACCCACGAAGGATCCAAGTACAGTCATCATCACTACCGAACCCACAGAGGATCAAAGTACAGTCGTCATCGTCGTCGCATCCGTAGCCATCTCTAGGATTCCTGCACACAGCATACTTGATTCTGAGAGGGTCCGCTCCTCGAGTAAAAGGGGTGGATACATCAACCATCATGAAGAAAAGTGATGATGTATCCCAACATTCCCTCCCATGTCATACGAGAAAAACCAAGAAAAACATGTCCAAGATACAGAGAATAAGATGACCAAGTCATTTCCCTAAAAGTACATGGAGTATAGGTAAATGGTACACGATGTGTTATCAGACACATGGTATTACCCATGTAAACGGCCCATGTCATGGGGATAGACGTGTAAATAAGTAATTAAATGACATGTGGTATGGTTACATGTCGTGTCCAAACCTCTAGGGTCACATCCATGTGCACTGTAAATGCTTGGCCGTTTGGTGGAGTAAATGCTCGTGTACTGCACCCCTTTTCCATGTATTCACTGAATACACGCCGAGTCATCACGAAGCCGCTTCTGCCATGGTTAAGGAAAGTACACATCGTGAATCTTGGCCATGTGGTTCTACCAATGTCTATGTATCTCCCAGATTACATGCTGAGTCATCATTATGTTGCATCTGCCTTGTTGAAGGAATTACACGCCGTGCATCTTGGCCTTGTGGTTCTGTCCATGTTTGTGTATCTCTGGGATTACATGTCGAGCCTCACAAAGCCACTTATGCATTTATATGAAGTGAATACATGACGTGTTACTTGGCCATGTTTTTTTGTCTGTGTCCGTGTATTTTCCTTGAATACACGCCATGTCTATTGAAGCCACCTCTGAAAAATAGTGTGGAAAGTACACGCCATGTGCAAAGAGTCACACACTGTGTGTTACTTTTCAAATGTCGGGAATAGAAACCACAGCACGCTTTTACTACACGGAGTGTGCTTCTGGAGTACACGCCGTGTATTCTGGAATTTTCCAGACACAACGCCTCTATCCAGCAAGCCTCTCGGGGCGTCTTTTCTTCGTTTTGATGCTCCGATTTCTAAGAAACATACGCTTATAAGTCGCCATGATGCCCTGAGACCATTTATGATGTTTTCATGCCTCTGATCGGCTCCGAACACATAACACGATTCACCGGTCAGGAATAGTTGAAGGAATCCACTTACTCATAAGAACGGCGGTGGAATCAGACTATGTTAGTTTGGTCCGGTCCCTTCTGCATTAGTCTGATAACAAGTGGTTTAAGAGGAACCACAACATGGAAGGAAAAACCAATATATCTCAAACCAAAACACACCCCTACCTCGATTAATTATGTCGTTTTCCAGCATCGTAGAAGATGGCATCGCGGGGTGAGGTTTTGAAGACGGCGTTGGTGTGAGTCCGAGTAGGGGATGGTGTCTCACACTTGATACAGAGAGAAGAATGAAAGGCACGTCCTCTCTCCTTTTGGGGATGACATTCTTCGTTGAAGAGGTGACCTTATTCATGGGAGGATGAAGTTCTTCATGGAATGATGATGTTATTCAAATAAATATAGAGTTCTCCCAAAAGAAACTAGAGCTCTTTCTCCTCCAATTATCAACACAACCAGCCAACGGAAAACAAAATAAGGCTTATCCTTATTTTATTTTACTTTTCCATGCATTCAAAATTACAAATTCAAATACTTAGTTCAATTAATTAGTGAGGTTCAATTAATTAAACTAATGTGTGTTGGAATGAATTAAATTCTAAGAGTGGGAGGGGAGAAGATATCCAATTAAATACAAGGGTTTAATGGGGGGGTTTATGGAATGTGAAGGGTTGGGGCTTGTGCGGGCCCCACATCACATTTATCCTCAAATGGGTAGTTAGGATGCTAGTGGGTCTGTCCCTAACTCCCCCATGTAGGATAAAACCACCATAGTCAAAGAATAAAAATTGTTCCACATTTTTGTTCTCTTCTTATTTAAACCACAATTTTTAACTCCTTCTCTCGTGCCAACTCATCTACATTAAAATTACTCTTAAGAAATTACTGTTTATGTGGTTTCTTCGATGCCCTCATTTTTCATTTCCGAGCACTAGTTCAAATGATAGAAAAACCCGCTCATTTGTTCACTGAATGTACCCAAGATAAACTAATGAAATTGATTCCGAGCACACCGGGCCTCAGAATCAATTGCAGTCAGAAATGGTGTACTCGTACAATCCCAAATAATTTAAGAAAAAATTTACCTTGAAATTTACAGGTCATTACATTACTCCCACCGTAGGGATTTATGTCCCCGTAAAGCTAAATCATAAACTAGGGAATCAAATGAGGGTATTATGCAAGCATTTGAGCCTCTCACTCCCATGTGCTCTCCTAGAGGTTCTGGTGCAGCCACCAGATGTGCACTTGAGGAATCGACCGTACACATAGGACCCGCTACTATTGATCCTCGATCTCCACCGAGACCTTCCACAAATGATTCCTCATCATCGATGTCCATCTCTGCGTGTTCGATGACATGTGTCGGATCAGGAACGTTACTCTTCAGTTGAGATACGTGAAAGATGTCATGCACCGGTGCAACTGAGGTGGAAGATCCAGGCAAAAAGCCACCTCACATATCCTGCTGAGAACCTGGAATGGTCCGATGAAGCATGGTGATAACTTGCCGCCCCAACCAAATATCCATAATCCATGTCGAGGTGAGACCCGTAAGAAAATGTGGTCTCTATCCTTGAACCCTAGTAGTCTCTGCCTCCTATCAGCATTGGACTTCTATTGGATCTGAGCAGTCATCATCCACTCCTGGATGATCCGCACCTTCTCTGTCGTAGCCTGAACCATCTCTAGTCCTACGAGTGCTGACTCCCCAGGGTCAGTCTTGTACAGTGGTGATTTGCAAGGTCTGCTGTAAAATGCCTCGTATGGTTCCATACAGATGGTGGAGTGGTAGTAGTTGTTGTACGCAAACTCTACCAAGGGTTGGTGATCCTCCCAACTGTGACCAAAGTCAAGGAAACATGCACCGAGTATGTCCTCGAGTGTCTGAATAAATCTCTCCATCTGGCCATCCATTTTACGGTGAAAGGCGATGATCATACATAGTTATGTCCTAAATGACTTCTGCAACCAATTAAAAATCTGGGATGTAAAGCGAACATCTCGATCAGAGACGATAGATGATGTTACACCATGAAGTCATACGATCTCCTTAACGTATAGGCATCCCACGCTCTCCACTGAGCCCTGCTCTCTGATAGGTATGAAGTGTGCTGACTTGGTGAGTCGGTCCACAATCACCCAGATGGAGTTGTGTCCTCTGGATGTACGTGGAAGCCCTTTCACAAAATTCATGGATATCCCATCCCATATCCACTCTAGGACCTCTAAGGGTTGTACCAAACCTGATGTTACATGGTGCTCCACCTTCACCTGCTGGTAGGTGAGGCCTCATGAAATGAAATATGCCACATTCTTCTTCATACCCGACCACCAGTATTGTCGTCTAAGATCCTAGTACATCTTTGCTACTCTTGGATGTACCACCAATGGGGAAGTGTTAAACTCTTTCAGCACCTCCTCCTGTAATGCAAATGGTACCATGGTACGTCCTCTAAAAAGGATGAAGTGCTCTCCTCCTATGGAAAATCCATCAGGTTCCTATCATGTGGATATCTGTGCATGTCGCGTCTCAAAGTCAACATCCCACGCTGTGCCTCCATGACCTGCTAATGTAGTGTATGAGTGACTATGAGTGAATGTAGGAACCCTGCTCCATCTCTATCCATGAAGGATATCTGTCATGCGGCTAACTGCTCTGTCGTCTCTCCATGTAGCTAAATTCCTGACCTCCTGCTGAGAGCATCAACTACAACGATCCCCATCCAAGAAGTATAGACTATCTCAAAGTCATAGTTCTGGAGGAACTTGAGCCAACGCCAATGTCTTAGGTTCAGGTTCTTCTGCAAAAAGATGAACCTGAGACTCGGGTGGTCAGAGTAGATTGTAAAGTGCTCACCCATTAGATAGTGTCACCACATATTCAAGGAGAAGACCTATACTGATAACTCTAGGTCATGGGTAGCATAGTTCTACTCATGCTGCCTCAACTGTTGTGAACCATAGGTGATCACTTCCCACTCCTGCATCAGGACACACCTGATTCCAGTCCCTGATGCATCGTAGTAAAATACGTTCCCTATGACCTCCTCCTGTAGCCTCAAGATGGGTGCACTGGTCAATCTCTGTCTCATCTCCAGGAAGCTTTGCTAACATCTATCTGACCACACGAACAGTTTCCCCTTCTTCGTCAAAGCAGAAATCAGTGCTGCATCTCTGGATAAATCTTGAACAAATCTCTGATTGTATCTAGCCAGACCTATGAATCTTCGCACCTCAGTCACGCTCCTAGGTGGTTCCCAAGCTAGTACCACCTCGATCTTCATCGGATACACCGCAACTCCTGCCTCAGAGATGATGGTACCCACGAAGTGGACCTATCGAATCCAGAACTGACACATTGAGATATTACTATAAAGCCAATGCTCTCTGAGTGTGTCTAGTACAACCCGAAAGTGGTAAGCATGCTCCTCCTCAGTGGTCGAGTAAATCAGTATGTCGTCGATGAAGACTATGACAAATCTATTGGGGTAAGGCTGGAAGATCCTGTTCATGAGACTCATGAACATAGCTGGAGTGTTGGTCTTACCGAAAGACATAACCATGAACTCATAGTGGCCATACCGACACCTGAAGGTTGTCTTCTTCACATCCTCATCTCGAACTCTGAGCTGATGATAGCCTGACCTGAGGTCTATCATAGAGAACCCTCGTTCTCCCTTGAGCAAATCTAAGAGGTCGTCAATCCTCGGAAGTGTACACTTGTTCTTCACAGTCAACTGGTTCAAGCGACGATAGTCGAAACATAGTCGCAAGCTCACGTCTGCCTTCTTGGCGAACAAAATCATGGAAGCCCAGGGTGAAACACTGGGTCAAATGAATCCCTTGCCCTACAAGTCCTCCAGCTGTAACTGTAGCTCACGAAGCTCAGCGGGGGCCATCCAATATGTTGGAGTAGATATCAGGGTTGTACCAGGGTACAGTTCAATGCAGAAGCCTCCCTCTCTGCGAGGAGGAAGTCCTGGAACGTCTTCAGGAAAAAATTCGGCATAATGATCCCCCACAATAGGAAATCTCGGACTCCAGACATAAACTGCTCCTAGGATGAGAGTAGCTAACTGATGTGTGATTGGCTTCCCTCTCCTCTGTGTCTGTCTATCCTGCACTGAAAAAGCCCCCTTATCGCCGGTGAAGGTGAACCTGCTCCCATATGTGCATAAACACCACACCTTGTGCCTAATACATTCAATCTGAGCATGGACTGTAGATAACCAATCCTTGCCCAAGATAATGACATAAGGCCTCGACACCGCTACAAGAAGATCCCAGCCGAAACACTCGCCTCCTAGAGTAAGATCACACTTCCAGCACCAGTGCATAATCATCGAGTCTCCTCCCATAGGATTCTCTAGCCATAAGGATCGACCCAATGGCTCTGTCGGAATCTTCGTGCTCTGATCGAGGTCAGCGACAATGATAGAATGACTCACTCTTGTGTCTATAAGAACTGCAGAAAAGGTGGAGTAGACACAGATAGTACCTCAAATCATATCAGGTGCGCCGTGGTCATAAGCCTCCACTACCAGAAGCAGATCCCACCTCTGTCTTCCAGCTCCCTGTGGTCAGGGTGGACCTCCTAGTGGTGGTGGTGGTATATCCTCAAAGAGTCTCCCACCACTCGTTGCTCAGCCAGCTCCTCTGCCTCATCCTCCTACTCCCTGCGGACTTCCACGGTCGAACCTCTGCCTCTTCCTAGGTGGTCCCTTAACCACCTTCTTCTCCTATCAATGTCGGGTCAAGTAGTCACGATCTAGGTGGCCATGCCACCGCCTGCATAGCATTGCATGCCTCTCGAATGACTATCCCTACTGCGTGTGCCTCACACCTCTGAAATAGTATCCTGAGGTCGCCCAACTAATGCTCTGGTCTGCTTAGGCCTCTGCGACATTTTTCTACTGCCGGATGCAGAAGACACTGCTACGTGTTGCCCTGCGGTAGGCCTCGCTGCGGGTGTAGGCTCAGTAAGAAATCTATCCACAATAAGGGATCACTCCAGTACTCATGCCTGCATCAGAATGCTGAGGGAGATCATTGAAGACCTGATCTCATGCCTCAGTCCCTCCTTGAATGTCTGGGCCCAGATGAATGGGTCTCGTACCATTTCAGTGGAGTAGCGCAAGAGATCAGTAAATCTTACCGAGTACTGGGCTAATGGCATGCCGCCCTGCCATAGCTATAGTAACTCCTGGATGCGCACCACACGGAGGGTGGATGGAATGAAATCTGAGCGAAAGAGGCTATCGAAGTCAATCCAAAGTAGAGATGCCTTGTTATTCACTTGGAGCATCCGGCTACACTATCTACCTGCTGTTGCGTATAGGAGACTTTCCGTAAGGATCACCCTGAGGAAAGATTGTGTCCCTACTAATCTGAACACTCGGACGATAGCCTCCATCCAATCCTCGGCTGCCTGAGGGTCTGTCTCTCCGTGGAACCTGGGTGGCCTCTGTCGCTGAAACTCGTGGAGCGCACTCAGGAAGTGTGCACTCTCCGTTGCTAGGGCTGGTGGTATCGGTGGCTCAGTGAGTAGGGGTACTGCTGGTGCCTCTACTTTAATGGGGCCCTGAACCGAGGCCTCGTCGCTCGGTGGCATGCCATCTCTCACAATTCTCAGTACCCTAGCTGGCTACCATCTTGGGGCCATCCTGAAACGAAACAGGTGCACCACGGTTAATACAGTATACCTGGTGAGATGACACAATGTAATCACAATGAAAACTTTTGAAACACACACGCAATCAATGTTTTCGGGCACTGAGTCGTAAATCAGAAGCCAGGGTCATGGTGTACGGATACGTCAGTCACCGCACCATCACTAGACTCCCTCAACTGATTGCCATACTCAATACTCTAAACATTATTGCTCCATGGAGAAGAAATTATCAGAGTCCTATGTTCTGCGGTAGAACCTACTCCTCTGATACCAATTTGTCACGACGCATCCTCGGGGCATTTGTCGTGACTACCGTAAGCACACCTTCCATAGATCAGGGGCTAGCGACTAGCACCAAAGGCGTAAATCCCAAAAAAAGGGAAGGCATTGCCTTTATATAAGTAAACTACATAACAGAGTACGCAAGATGAAGTAAACACTAAGTAAACTGAGTACAAAAGTATGTGTTGGAATGTAAATGGGTCAGAATACAAACCCAACTGAAAGTATACTACAACTGAGAAAATAAAGTACAACAGCTGAAAAGTAAAGCATCAACCCTCAAGTCGTCCTCCAACTATCCCTCCAGAAGGGTGGGTACATATGGTCTCCTCAGCTCCTCGGGTCCGTCCGTCCACTCTGTGCATAGCCCACCTGATAGTCCACCACCGGATACTGTCTCACTCCACAAGCCTCAACCACGGTCAGCGTTGTCCATCATCTGCAACCAACACAATGTAGTGCTGGCATAGCCCATGTAGGGGTGAGTATAAGATACTCAGTAGGGACTATGAGACCCATTATGGTCTCCCATAATCTACAAAGGGTAAACCACAAATGAAAGATACAAACATGAAGTATAAACCAACTCTACTTAGGTATATGCCCATACAAATACCTAAGTCATCAAATCCAGTTCGGCTCCAACTCCCAAGGCCAAGTACAACCTTGTCCAGACAGGAAAGTACAACTCATTCCACATAGGAAAACAAGACAATTTTATCGAAGATAATGATTGAATATCAAGACTCAGCTCACTCAGGTATACTACTCAAGATGAGGGATGGAGATTATATATGTAACCTCTGAATCATCTCCCCTACCGAACCCACATAGGATCCAAGTACATAATGCATCGCTACCGAACCCACATAGGATCCTAGTACAGTAACCATCACTGCCGAACCCACGAAGGATCCATGTATAGTAGTCATCACTTCCGAAACCATGGAGGATCCAAGTACAGTCCTCATCACTACCGAACCAACAGATTATCCAAGTACAATCTTCATCGTTGTTGCAGCCGCAACCATCTCTAGAGTTCCCGCACACAGTATACTCAATTCCAGGAGGGTCTGCTCCTCGAGTCAAAGGGCTGGATAAATCAACCATCACGAAGACCAGAGATGATGTATCCCAATGTTTCATCCCATGTCATAGGGTAAAACCATGCAGAACGTGTCCAAGATACCGAGAATAAGAAGACCATGTCATTTCCCTAAAAGTACATGGTGTGTAGGTAAAACGTACACCCCGTGTTATCAGACACCAGATACTGCCCGTGTAAATAGCCAATGTCCTGGGGCTGGTCATGTAAATAAGTAAGTACATGGCGTGTGGTGTGGTTATAGGCTGTGTCCAAAGTTCTAGGGTCAGGTCCATGTGTGCTGGCCGTGCCTGGCCATGTGGTGGAGTACATGCTCGTGTACTCCACCCTGTGTCCGTGTATTCCCGGAATACACGCCGAGTCATCACGAAGCCGCTTCTTCCATGGTGAAGTAATTTACATGCCATGCCTCTTGGTTGTGTGGTTCTACCCATGTCCGTGTATCTCCTGGATTACACGCCGAGTCATCACGAAGCCGCTTCTACCATGGTGAACGAAGTACATGTCGTGCCTCTTGGCCGTGTGGTTCTGCCCATGTCTGTGTATCTCCTGGATTACACGCCGATCCTCACGAAGCCACTTCTTCTTTTCTATGAAGTGAATACATGCAGTGTTACATGGCCATGTATTGCAGTCTGTGTCCATGGATTTTCCTCGAATACACGCCATGTCCATCAAAGCCTCCTCTGACAAACAGTGTGGAAAGTACACGCAGTGTGTAGAGAGTCACACGCCATGTGTTACTTTTCTAACGTCCTAAATGGAAGCAACATAACACTTTTACTACATGGCATGTGATTCTGGAGTACACGCCGTGTATTCTAGAATTTTCCAGAAACGACGCCTATGGCCAGCAAACCTCCCAGGGCGTCTGTTCTTTGTTCTGGTGATCCGAATTCTACAAAACATCCTCTTCTAAGCCACCCCGATGCTCTAAGGCATTTTAAGAAGTTTTTGGGCATCCGATCAGCTCCAAAAACATAACTTGATTCCCCACACAAGAACAGTTGATGGACACCACTTATTCACAAGAATGGCGAAGGAATCGCATCGTGTTAGTTTGGTCCAGTCCCTTATACATTAGTCCAATAACAAGTTGTTTAAGAGGAACGACAACATGGAAGGAAAAATCAATATTTCTCAAACTAAAACACACCCCTACCTAAATAAACGATGTCGTTTTCTGGCATCGTGGAAGATGGCATCACGGGGTGAGGTTTTAAAGATGGTGTTGGCATGCGTCCAAGGTGGGGGTGGCACCTCACACTTTCTACAGAGAGAAGAAGGAATGGAATATCGTCTCTCCTTGTGGTGACGACGTTCTTCATCAAAGAGGTGAAGTTCTTTGTAGGAGGATGATGTTCATCAAAAAAGGATGAAGTTCTTCAAATAAATCTAGAGTTCTCCCAAAAGAAACTAGAGCTCTTTCTCCTCCAATTCTCAACACAACCAGCCAACCAAAAATAAAATAAGGCATCTCCTTATTTTTTTTAACTTTTCCATGCATTCAAAATTACAAATTCAAATACATAATTCAATTAATTGATGAGGTTCAATTAATTAATCTGATGTGTTTTGGCATGAATTAAATTGGAAGAGTGGGGAGGGTAGGAGTTACCCAATTAAATAAAATGGTTTAATAGGGGTTCTAAAAAATGTGAAGGGTTGGGTCTCGTGCAAACCCCACCTCACATTTATCCTCACATGGGTAGTTAGGATGCTAGTGGGTCCCACCCTAACTCCCCCATGTAGGATAAAACTTCCATAGTCAAAAAAATAAAAATTGTTCCACATTTTTATTCTCTTCTTATTTAAACCACAATTTTCAACTCCTTCTCCTGTGAAAATGCATCTATTGTAAAAGTCCTCTTAAGAAATTACTCGTGGTGCAATTTCATCGGTGCCCTCAGATTTCAATTCTAACCTCCTGTTCAAAAGATTTAAAAACCCGCTCATCCGTTCACAGAACGTACCCGATCTAAACTACGGAAATTGATTCCTGGCACAACAGGCCTCAGAATCAAGTGCCGTCAAAAACCGCGTACTCATAAAATCCCAAAGAATTTAAGAAAAAAAATTCCTTGAAATTTAAGGGACTTTACAAGTATCTGTAGTATATTTCCTCCCAAATCAATCATGATGACTAATCATAGGAACATATATCATGATGAGAGTTACAAAAATTATCCTGGTTGCTAAATGGTATATATATAACATCATTTCATTCCAGATAACCTTCCTAAAATACATGATAGTTGTAGGAAAATAGGGATATATTTTTGTCACAACATCCACATATGTATAATAGTTGAAATATCCTCACATCCAAGGGAGTATTTAATGCAATTTTCATACTCTATGGACCTTCCATATCATCCATCTTTTAATGTAGTGGATGATATTCTAACGAATCCAAATCATCTCAATAAGAGATCCATGAATCAAAATCTCTAGTCGAATCAAGTGTTAGATTCCATTTTATATGATAAAGATAATTTCCATGGTTTTTGAGTATAGAACTAGAGGAATACAATATAATGCATATGTTTTGGTCTACATAAATATCTGAATATAACATTTTAAAATCAATGAATGTTAAATACATAATTTATTTTAATATGACCTTATTATACCTCCCTCTTATCATATGAAAAATCATTTTCCTTATGGGGAGTATACCAATCATATCAAGATAATATCTGATAACTTCAAATTGAATCCCTTGCTTCCTATTTCACCTATATTAAATAATATCTCAATAAATAATTACATATGTATCTAGTATTTGTACCTTATCAGCCTAAATACTCTATTCCACTTAATCATTGGTACCACATCAATCATAAATTTATGTGGTTATGGTGAATATATAGTGAATCCTTTTAATACACACCATTATTAAGGACATCATATAAAGGTGTCACATAATTTTGTTTCTTCTTGCTATATATGGTAACTATTAAAATGTTTGACTAAAAATAACACTCTATATCCAGGGAATAGAAGATGAATTCAAAATTCATGCAGACAATCAATTTGTTTCTACCTAGGAATCGAAATTAGATGGATCAGGAAACAAATTAGAGGGAAATGAAGCAATTGATTGAAAAAAATTGAGTTCAGTTATTGATAAAGATATAATTATTTTAATATATCATGTTTAGAACAGAGGAATCAGATAAGTTTCATTTGTAGTAGAAAATGCATCAGTAATGTGATAGCCCCCCATACTATAGGTATTGGGATTTCTATTATTCCAACTACCACCACCACTTATGAAAACGTAAAAACCTTGTTGGTTCTATGATCATATTCTTGTAGATTCATTTAAAACATATCTAGTAGGGCCATGGAAATTTATATTTCTTCATCAACTTTCCATAATGAAATATTTCTTCTCCATACTTGAGGAAGCATTGAAATTTAGGACTTATCAATGACCCACATTGAGAGATCCAACCACCTCAATTGTAATGATATATATGATAAATACATGGTACTACCACAATACCACCATTTGTAGGAAACTTCTTATAAATATCAAGAAGAAATATTTACTCTTCATAGGCATCATACACTAGTGTGGTACATCAGTTAAGATAATTATTGTGAAGACGTCACTTTTCACTTTACTAAATTCCTAAAGGAAAAATACTCTACTAAAACATTTTTGAAGACATAATCCTAATAGAAATTATTAATTATAGAATTTCCTCAACATCTCTCCGATAAATAATCATGAGTGGAATGATGAAATAGAAAAGCATTATAGAGATATATTTTTTCATGATGTTGTCATCACTAAAACAATTAATTAAGGAGTACATAGTAGAAATCATAGATAAGGTAAATATTTTGTGGTCTACCATATATTTAGTTACCACCAGTTCGGTGAAAATCAACTAACAAATGGGAGATGTGAAAAGACATTCACCACCACCCACCAATGGATATTGAACCTCCAAATCATGAAAAATTATTCAAACAATATAAAATACTAGTAAAAATGATAAAAAAATGTTATAATATAAACAATGTAAGTATCCCCACATTGAATATATTCTACATTAAGACACATGAATCATCTCAAGTAAATATTCCATAAGAAGAAGTGAACACTCTATTCAGAGGTGTAAAATATATACATTCAACAAATTATGGAACTAGAAAAATAGTGTAACTATATTTAGTGGTGATGGTATATTTGTGGATCCCTTAATTATTTTGGGATCTACATCCATGCCATTAATGTTATCCCAGACTATTTTTTCCTAAATAAACACAGGAATCATGTGTAGGGTGATCATTTCAGGCTCTAGTAGTTTACTCCACTAGAGTGTCATTGTAGTTAATCATCCTAATATAAAATATTAACTCTATTGAATATAAAACTACTTATTTTAATAAAATTAAGAGCATTGAACATTTTTCATCTAGAAAGGAAAAAATAAATCCTTAATGGGTTGATGAAACTACTCCTCTAACAATCATTCAAAATCCTACATAACCATTTTTAATCGGCATGGGTGACCTATATTTTATTTTAACAAACTTCGTATCTTTATGTTTCCATCAAATATACCAATAGTTTTTCACATTATTTAGTAAAAAATATGGTGTTTGTGTTGTATAATGAAATTATACTAGTGTTCATTGGTTAAAGTGATTTGTTTAGTGGTGTTTTGGTGGAATAAAATGGTGTTTTATGGGATATAGGTAAATCTTTGTGGTAGATCACCAATGTTAGATATCTATTAGTATATAACATAAAATTATTCAATATATTTGTAGATCACCAGTTATAGGTCATTCTGGAGGTAGATGACTAAACTGGTGGTAGATAACCAAAGGTAGATATCTATTAGTAGATCACCACTAATAGATCATTCAAGTAGGAGATCATCAATGGTTGATCATTTTGGAGGTATATCACTAATCTGATTGTAGATAACCAATGGTAGATCAATCATGTAATAGATTACTGAACTGGCTATTGATCACCAAGGGTAGATCATTTTGGAGTTAGATAACTAGAATGGCTATAGATCCCCAATGGTATATATCTGGAGGTAGATTATTAATTGAATAAATATTATGAATTAGATCACTAAAATTGTTGTAGGTCACCAATGGTAGATCTATAATGGTAAATCAATAATGTTAGATCATTATATAGGTAGATGACTAAAGGTATATCATTCCAATGGTAGATCACTGAACTAGCATCATATCAAAAAATTATAATTAGATCATTGAACATGAGGCGTATCACTTATAGTAGATCAACATTGAGGAAGATCAGCAGTGAATCCAATTTTTTCAACAACATCTAGTTTAAACCTTTTGACGTATTTTTTGATTAAAAACTGTATTATTGATTTAATTAATTAAATTTAAATCCATTTAATGGTTAATAATTATATATGCTATTTTTTAAATTTCAGGATACATTTTAAATGGCAATGTATCATAAAAAGTTCAGATCTGCCTTTATTGGTCAACTAGACTATATCAAATCATCCGAGTTTTAGATCTTTTCATTATAAATAAACAAGAATTCCTTCTTTCTTTCATGATTTATTTCTCTTGTTACAGTAGGTTATCAATCAGTTTTCCTTTTGTGTCCTATAATTGTATCACAATAGTTGGATTAGGTTCCCCATAGGTGGTTCCCTCACGTGCATGCATCCCTATTTCAGGTGTACAAAATTGTGTAAATCTATGTTCATTATGGTTGAAATTAAATTATTTCTCATTCCTTGAATCATATAGGAAGGGGATATTAAATTTATGAATAAGGAAATTGATGAATCCAAATTTGGAAATAAAAATAAATTGGATAAATAAATTTAATAATTTGAAGGAGAATGAAATAATGTTGTTAATGATTTAATAGTGTGTTTTTATTAAAATTAAATGTGCTAAATATATTTTTATAATTATGGTCATTGGATGTCACCACCTATGTAGTTGTAGACGCCGGAAAAGTCCGTTGCTCCCAAACGAAGCTCCGGATGCGGAAAGCGAGGTCATATTTGGAGTCGGAAGGATGTTTCGGAGGGCCCGGAGGCCGTGCGCGGAATTTCAGAGGCCCGCGCGCAAAGGTGATGTCCCGCGCGGAAAACCCCCGGGATGCGCGCAATGCGCCGGCTCGGCGCGCAATTCTGCGCCCCGCGGGTCCGCGCGACTCCCTTACGCGCCGCGCCCGATTCCGCGCCCGCGAGAAGAATTTCGCGCTCGCATCCTGGATTCCGCGCCCGGGGTTGCCTATAAATACAAGGCGACCCCCAACGTTTCAAAGGTTGCTGGAAGTCGAAACGTCTCCCGTGCGCGCAATTCAACCCCTTCCGCGCGCAATGACGAACTTCAGGTAACCTCCTTTCTTTCGCGCAAGAAAGCCTCGGGGTCCGCCTTCGCGCGCAATCCCCGCTGGCTCCTTTCATTTGAATAAAAACTCACCCTAAGGCCTTTGCGCGCAAAAGAACCCGCTTGCGCGCAATTGCCCCCGGGGTGCGCGCAATCCGGCCTGATTGCGCGCACCCCCCCTTCTTTCAAGTGGCCATTCGTTAAAGAATGAGCCGTTGCCCCCGCGCGCTATCCGAAGCCCGGTGTGAGAAATCTCAAGCATCCGCGCGCAAGGCGCTGGCCCAATTGCGCGCCAGCCGCCCCGATTGCGCGCCGGCCCGCAGTATTGCGCGCAAAGCTTCCTTTTTGCGCGCAATCTGCCAGGGTCGTCCCCGTTGACCTCCTAAGGTTACCCGCCTGTGTGGCACCCGATGATTCTCATCCCGGGTGCCCGCACCGTGCGTTGTCTTCCCGTGCGGCCCTCCAGGCTTGCGCGAAGTGACACGCACCTATGTCCAGCATGACGTTAAACTGCATATATGTCCAGCATGACGTTAAACTGCATATATGTCCAGCATGACGTTAAACTGCATACTCGTCCAGCATGACGTTAAACTGCATATACGTCCTGCACGACGTTAAACTGTACATCGTCCGCACTGCAAGACGTTAAACTGCCAAGTGCTTCGTCCGGCAACCTATGCCCAGCATGACGTTAAACTGCACACCCGTCCAAGCTGCACGACATTAAACTGCCTAGCCCCCATCGTCCGTGCTGCAAGACGTTAAACTGCCAAGTGCCTCGTCCTCAACACATGACGTTAAACTGTACTTCGTCTGGCAAGACGCTAAACCGTCCGCAACCTGATCCCGTGCTCCGCACGCAGGGTCTCCCCCGGTTTGGACGTGGCCCCCACCCGCTCGTCTCTGCAGGGATGTCGGGATTGTCCCCCTTTTGGGACGATTTAATGGGAGTGGCTTTTCCCTACGGGGGCAGGGTATTACAAACCCCTAGTTTCTCGTGGGAGGCTGCACATGTGTATCTCCATTGCACCTCCCCACTGCCGAAGCCAGTAGAGGGTCTGACTGGGATCGAGGTGTCTTTTGCTTTCGGTCCAAGTCCCTTCCAACTGAGTTTTGCAGTATCCGGGCTGCCCCAAGTGCGTAAGTCCTGACAGATTGAACTACGTGGACTTTGATCCCTGTCTTCTATACAGGGTACGTAGGAAGCCTCCCTGAGGTCCAAGCCCACCACCTGGTCGTCCCGGTCGTATTTACGTCGGTTCGTCCATCAGTGGACCCCTCCAGGGTTCACGCTTGCGTTGATTCACCTATGAATCCGCCCCTGTGGGAGACCGCCCGTGTGTATCTCCACGGTGCCTCCCCACAGCCCCCCTTTTCCATTTCCCCTTTTATCGTCCAGCATGACGTGAAACTGTGATCCACCCGGCCGTTCCATCCCCCTCCGTGCGAGGTGGTTCGGTTCAATCCTCCGCCCGGCGGCCTCGACCTCTTCGTGAGTCGGCTTGCCGACGTCCAGCATGACGTTAAACTGTATGCCCGAACTACGTTGACTTTGATCCGTGTTAACGCGCGGTACGTAGGAAGCCCCTCTGGGGTCCAAGCTCTTTACTCCATCATCCACCCTGATCCTTACCCGGGCCGCCACATCCCGGTGGGGTCATGCCACTTCACTTCACTCCACGTTACTTGGGAAGCCGCCCATGTGCTGGCCCCAGCGTCGGAGGTTCCCCGCAAGGGGTTCTGTCATCTGATCCACTTTTCGTGTTGATCGGTCCGATGCCGTCCCCGCTGGACGTTAAACTCGCGGCATACCCCGTGTTAAACACGGGAAGCTGAGGAAAACCTCAGGTGACACAGTTCCCCGCACCTAGTACGGGATGCCTCAGGCCATCGTGCCTTCGAGAAGCCCTATTAGGGACGGAAGACAGACGTGCAGAGCCGCAGTGTTACGACACGCCCCCAGCACCCAGAGCCACCCGGCCTTCTCACCGCAGGTTGCTGCCCCGCCCAGACTCCTTGGAACGTCCGGGCGGAAGCAGCGTAATTAACCGGTGTCCATGAAGATATGGCGCCGGGAACGAGATTCACGAACATTCTTAAGTCTATGAGGGAGACCCGGATTAGGCGACAAGTTCCGAGGAGACGTCCAAGGAAGGAGAAGCCGACATCCCATCATCCCGGTTTCGATCAAGGAGCAGACGCCCCTGAATAAGGGACGGATGCCGCCCGCCCTTGGAAAGCGGGACTGCGGGACCACAAGCCGCGCGCCCATCCCCTCGGGTTGACGGGTGCACGCGCGAACGCGTCCTGGCGGAACAGCGTAACCCGACGCACATCCGCACCGAAACAGAAAAATGGTGAACCCGACGTGAATCTCTTCTCCTCGATACGAAGACCGATGGCTTTCAGAGGTGTTGGAAGACCGGCGTGTTGCCCGGCCAAGCATTCAGTCTTACCCGCCAGGGGCTGGGGAAGGGACATCGGGCACTCCGTCTCGCAACGTCGAGGGCCTGGGTTCCCCCCACGGAAGGCGTCGTGGCGCTAATGGTTGGTTGTCGATTCCTTTTTCCTGTCAGTATTAATGGGTCATTCTCCCTGCTTTCAGAAATCAGGTCGCCCGATCTAGTGCCCGAACGCCACCCGCCCACTGGCGCAGGGACAGGGGAAACACCGACGCGGCTACTCCGCGCGGTCCCGCCCGTTCCACAGCCGTCCCAGCAGCCGCAATTGCGGGACGACCATGCCCTCTCTCCCCCTCGGAGGTCATCCAGAGAAGGGTGATCAACACCCTGGTGCGGAGATACGAGGAAGAGGGAGTCATCCCCACTAGGGAAATGGCTCGCCTAGACCTTGAGGAGGCTGCGCCTCGCCACCACCGCCGCCCCCGAGGGCCGCGCAGGGAGGCACCGCCGCCTACCTCAACGTCCAACCGCTTCGGGAGCTTATCCCCGGAGCGCTCTGACAGTTCCCTTCCCTATGCGGATGAAGTGGAAGATGCCCAGGATCACCCTATCCGAGGTCCGCTCCAGGGATCCACGATAAGGGCTCCCGCCAGGCCACGGCGACATCGCCGCCAGGCCCCTCAAGTCGAGGAACAGGCTCTCCACCTGCCCGCGCCGCTCATCCCGGCTCGTCTGTCTCGACGCCAACGTCGGGCACGAGCGGAAGAGGATGCCCACCTTGGGGATCTAGCAACAGCGGCCGCATTGGCCCAAGCCACTGCTGGCTCCAGTCGCCAGGCCTCTGTGCATCCTGAGCGGGGGAACTCCTATGCCCGACCCGGATCGAGGCCTCGACCGCCCCAAAGGCAGGTTGGGTTGACTCTCCCGGTTGCTGGCACTGGCAGTAGCCACCGCGGACCACCTCGCGGTAGCGCTATTCACCGGCAGGATCTACTCTGTGTGGCCGATCCAGGAGGCATGGGTCATCCCACCTCCCGATCCCGGCCCGGAGTCCTGCCCGGGATCATCTCTCCCCGCGTCCCCTTTGATATCTGTCCCGGTGCCCCTCGCACCTTGGTTCCCAGTCCTCTCGGCCCCAGCACCAGTGCGGCCGGAGGACGCCAGGACAGAGATCAGCCCTGCCCCGAAGAACCACCCAGGGGCAGGAAGGCAAGGCGTCGACGCCGAGGGAAGAATGTTGCGGAGTTCCGGACAGAGATCCGACCGGTTTGCTTCTCTGACTCAGAGGCAGAGTACGATTCGGCGACAGAGCCCCTTCCCCAATCCCGCCAGTCAAGGGCAGGGGTAGGAATGCGGCACGTCAGCCTCGTGCTCCCCGAGAGCGAGATCGATGTGATCCCCGCGTCTCTCCGAAGGTATATCCGGAGTAACGAGGGCCTGGTAGACCCCCAAGGATCAAACTTGCGGTTGGTACCGGCCCCTCCGGAAGTGCCTTCCGTCTCGATCAGAGAAGCCGGAGACTTTTTCTGGGGACCGACGGTCGAACCACGATCTGGTGCGCCCTCGGCGAGCACCGATGCTACGGCAGGATGTTCGCTCGCCGGCCCGTCCTATCGTGATGTGGTAGCTGGGGCACCGCCACCCTCAGGGGGAGGCCCGGGATATGGAGGCCAATCGGCCTGCTCGCCGTATTCACCGCCGGCCAGCCCGTCGGCCCGACGGCCCGCCTCGGCACCACTACCAGTTCCCCGTCCGTTCCCAGCCATGGAAGAGGACCGAGGAGATCTGGGTCCCGAGTTTGAGTCGTGGAGCTTCTGGACCGTCCTTGCAGAGGGCCACTTCCCTGAGAAGTTTTGGCCAGTCGCAGGACCGGGCTTTGATGCACCCGAATCGCTCACCCCGGATGAGTTCGAGTGCTTCCGCCGAACTCTCCGGGAGACTCACTCCCGTCTTCACTGCCTACAAATGCCATACCCCGGGAGTCAACTACACCTGGAGGATATTGGTGAGCAGTGCCGTCAAATTGACCTGGCCATGCTCCCCGCGGTTCGGCACCCCGGGTCATTTGGGCACCACGAGGCCCTCCAACAACGATGCGTTGAGTGCTTTCAAGTACTCCGCAAAGTTATCGAGGAAGCCACTCCCCACGTGTATATCCGTGGATGGGGGCAGTACGCTGCCCTACGCTTCAGTGTGATTCGCCGACAGCCCGATTCGTTGGGTGGCCCTGAGGGTATATCCCCAGGGACAGGAACAGTCAATATGGCTGACCTGTCGGGAGAGGGGAACGACTTGGAACTTCTCGACGGGGGCTTCCCCCCCGAAGACAAGCCGTCGTCAGACCCATCAGTGAGAGTTACTCGTCATCAGAGGAACCTCCTGGGGCTCCCCGCACCCACTGAAGCACTGACGTTGAGCCGAAACGTCAGCAAAGGAAAAGAGCACAGCGAGGCTATAAGGCCCGCCGACCCATCTGCCTCCATGCGGAAGGCAGAGGAGGATCCCGAGAAGGCTACGCTACGTCAGCAGCTCGCCGAACAGAAGAGGCTGGTTGACCAGCTCCTCGCCGAGCGCGCTGCAGAACGGCGGCCTGACTACGGTGATCCCAGGCCAGGGCAGCAGGGACCGGAACAACCACCCCTCGATGAGACTCTCCCGGGCAACCGTGATTACGCCGTGTTCGCCGACAGGAGAGAGGCCATTGCCTACGGCAAGAGGGCGCGGTATGTTTCGCCACACCCTCCCGAGCAGCGCGACTACCCGAGAGATCCCGCTCGGATTCCTCCCGCTGCCCCAAGGGCCGCTCCGCCAGCCATCCCACGAGCTGCCGAGTTCGACGATCCGGTCGACGACCCGATTGAAGGGCCATGCAATGCGCTCGTGGTTAGAGATCCTCGCCAGGACTGGAACCCATGTCCGGACGATCCGATGGCGGCACTCATTGCCCGCTTGGAAGCCTTGGAGACTCGGCAGGTGGCGATCCCACCGGACGGCAAGCCATACCCAGCATGGGTGGATGACATGCTGGCGCCTCCGGGATTCGGGAATCCCACTTTCGCCCCCTTCAACGGGACCGGAGATCCGCCACAACATTTGGCCCATTTCAACTCGAGGTGCGGGCCTATGTTGGGGACTCCGGCGCAGCAAGAGGCCGCTAAGCTTCGCTGCTTTGTCCAGACACTGGAAGGGCCAGCATTTGTCTGGTACAGCCAGCTCCCCGTCGGGTCGGTAACCAGCTGGGAGGACCTCCGTAGACAGTTCCTCTACCAGTTCAGTTCCACGACCCGGAAGACGAGTATCGCAGACCTCTTCAAGTGCAAGCAGAGGCCTGATGAGCGAGTCGCGGACTTCGTCGCCCGATGGAAGGGTCTCACGTATTCCCTTGACATGCCATTGACTCAGGAGCAGTTGCTGACAATGTGCGTCGGGAACGTCAAGACCGAGCTGGTCCCTTCCCTGATTACTCAGAATTACCCCGGAGGGTTCAGGGACTTCTCAGACAAAGCTCAACGTCTTGAGGAAGCCCTGCAACAGGCCAGCCAGGCACACCCGCTGCCTCCTATGATTCCTGCAAGGAGAGCCAGCAGGGCTGAGCCCGCTGCTGTGGCCCAGATAGAGGCTCCCAGGCCGTTGGAGCTGCTGCCGGTGAGGCCAGCTCCGCAGCCTCACAGGAATCCGCCTCCACGGGCTCAGTTCCCGGCCCAGCAACGGCAGCCTCAGAACCGGCCGGCCCCTCCGCGTAATGTACCGCCGCAACCCCGGCGAGATAATCAGGGTCCACCTCCTCGGCAGGCCCCTCCGGCCCCTCGTCAAGACCGCGCTCCCAGGGGCCCGCGACACCTGACGTACTCATTCCATGAGGATCAGGTCCCCGGTTATTTCCGGAGCGCCCTGGAGCAGAGGATTGTGCGATTGCCTGAGTGCTGGAGGCCAGAGGAGGCACATCTCACGGATAACCCCCGCTACTGCCCCTACCATCGGGCCCTGGGGCACACCATCCAGCGGTGCTATGTGTTTAAGGACTGGCTCCAAGACCAGATTAACAATAATGTAATCAGGTTGGGCCCAGCTCCAGCACATGTAGCGGGCGTGTTCGTGGGATCAGATGACGATAGTGGCAACGAGGACGAATGGCAACTGGTCTCCGACCGCGGGTCCCAGAAGTATAATAACTGGATGGCCCGCAAGACGACCATTCGCGCCCAGGGAATCATCCGTGCGCGCTTGAATCGGCCTGAGCCCCCAGAACCTGCGGGTGCTGCTTCGGCATCGTCGTCCCAGTCTGCCTCCTCCAAGAGGAGCAAACGGCGGCAGCGCAAGAAGGAAGAGCGCGCCCCGCCAGTTCCGCCACTATCCCGTACTCTCGGCGATTTCATGCCCCCGGGGATGGGGGTCCCTCCTCAGATCCGCCCGGTGATGGATGATTCGTCCGATGACGGTATTGGGTACGCTTCGGTTAACACCGTCGAGCTGGTAAATCCCTTTTCGGTTCCCGACGTTGAAGAACACCAGGTGGACCTCCCTAGCGTCCCCGGTCGTCGCCACCGTCGGAAGAACCGCAGCAGCAGGAGTCGCCGGGGCACAGCCGTCGGTACCTCCGGCCAGGCCGTGCACGCCACTGAGACTAGGCGGCAGGCTCAAGATCGAGCTCAACGTGCGCAGGCTCCCCATCCGGGGATGACGGATTCGCCTCCGCCACTGTTTGTGGTATGGGACCGGGCAGAACCGCCTCAGCCGCGTCGCGACCAGCTCCGCCCTGCCACAAGTCCATCCCGGCCTCCTGACTCCAGTACGGTGACCATTTCCCGGACTGCGACCAGTGAACAGCGAGATGCGCCAAGTACCAGTCGGCCGCCGATCCAACCGGTAAGGCCCGTCATGCCACCAACCGCAGAGCAATCTCCTGCAACCAGGAGCTCGCGCTTGGCCAAAAAGTATGATGTCCTGAAGCACTTGGCCGACATCCCAGCAAGGCTCTCCATCCTTGAGGCTCTGCGCATGTCATCTGAGATGCGCGAGGCACTCGCTGAAGCCCTGAAAAACCCCCTCCAGTTTGAGACAGAGGTTGCGGCTGCAGAGGCCTTTCACGCCGAAACGATCGAGGACGCCGAATGTCAGGCAGTTATCTCGTTCTCTGGTAAGGATGAAGACCCTCCTATACAGGGACACATTCGTCCGCTGTATGTCACCGGCCAGTTCAACGGCCTTGAAGTCCGGCGCTGTCTTGTCGACACGGGGTCCGGGATTAATCTGATTCCAACTCGGACGCTCCGGAGATTGGGGTTGTCTGAGGATGACTTGATTCCCTCCGACCTCAGGATCCAGGGGTACGACCGCACCGAGCAAACCCCGGTCGGCAAGATACGTTTGAAGACCCAGTTCGGTGACTTGGTTGCCAACACCGAATTCATGGTAGTCTCTCAGGACACTGCGTATAACGCATTGATGGGCAGGCCATGGCTTCACCTTCATGCGGCGGTTCCCTCGTCATACCACCAATGCCTCAAATACTCCCTTAATGGTCGAGTAGGCGTGCTTCAAGGAGATGCCTCTCCTTTTGCCTCATGTGAAGCCCGCTATCTGGACGCGGACTATTACAAGAGCAAGGATAAGCAGATCCTGGCAGGTGAGGTTGAGCCTGTCACTGTTGCAAGCGATCCCTGGGCAAGTCTGGATGACGCTTACGTCCTCCCGATTCACCGGTTGGACGTCGCCATGGTCTTGACGGTCCGCGAGTCTCCTGATGAGACGGCCGCGACCGCCCGCGCCAGCACCAGTGGCCCAGCAGGATCTGGTAGCCCCAATGCAGTTTCCAACGCAGTCTCTCCCGTGGATGATCCCTCCCCGAGTGGAGAGGACGTGGAAGATGCACCCCCAGCCTTTGAGGAGGGCGTCCCCGCCACGGTCGATGAGTTAATACAGGTGAACCTTGGAACCGAGGCAGATCCAAGACCCACATTGGTCAGTGCCGCCATGCCCTCTGAGGAGCGGCAGCAGTACGTGGACTTTCTCAGGCAGCACCGTGATGTGTTCGCTTGGGGCTATGACGAGATGCCGGGGCTAGATCCTCAGGTAGCCGTCCACCGCCTAGGTCTCCCGGCGAACCATCGCGGGTTCAAGCAGCCTCCCAGGAAGATGCACCCATCCCACGGTGCCATGGTTGAGGCCGAAGTTGACAAGCTTATCAAAGCCAACTTCGTGAGGGAAGTTCAGTACCCCAAATGGCTGGCCAACATTGTGCCGGTCAGGAAGAAGAACGGGCAGATTAGAGTCTGCATCGACTTCCGCGATCTCAACCGCCACTGTCCGAAGGATGATTTTCCCCTTCCAGTGACAGAGCTGTTGATTGATGCCACAGCAGGGTTCCAAGCCCTCTCCTTCATGGATGGATACTCCGGATACAACCAAATTCGGATGGCCCCTGAGGATGAGGAGTTCACTGCCTTCAGGGCCCCCCAAGGTACCTTTTGCTACCGGGTCATGCCCTTCGGCCTGAAGAATGCATGTGCCACCTACCAACGGGCGATGCACCGCATATTCAAGCCAATCCTCGGCACACTGGTGGAATGCTACGTCGACGACTTGGTTGTCAAATCGCGCCAGCGTCAGGACCATCTCAAAGATCTTGAGAAAGTGTTCAGCTTCCTCCGGTCTCGCTGCCTGAAGATGAACCCGTTGAAGTGTGCCTTTGGGGTCACCTCCGGAAAGTTCCTTGGATTTGTGGTAAGATACCGGGGTATTGAGATCGACCCAGAGAAAATCAGGGCGATTAGCCAGATGCCTCCCCCGGGTACCGTCCGGGAACTGCAAGGGTTCCAAGGCCACTTAGCCTATATACGCCGATTCATCGCGAATCTGGCCGGCAAGTGTAAGCCCTTTTCTCGGCTTATGAAGAAGGGTGTCACCTATGTATGGGATAAAGAGTGTCAGACCGCTTTCGAGGAAATCAAGCAGTACCTGCTTCAACCTCCGGTCCTGATGCCGCCCGTATCCGGAAAGCCGCTGGTCCTTTATGTGACCGCCCTGGAACGGTCCCTGGGTGCCCTTCTCGCCCAGAAGAACAACGAGGGAACAGAGAATAGCCTCTATTACCTCAGTCGCATGCTCCTCGATGCGGAGGTTAGGTATTCCCCCATCGAGAAGAGCTGCCTGGCGCTCGTATTTGCCGTACAGAAATTACGGCACTACTTGCAGCACCATGAGGTACAGTTGGTTTCTCGGGTAGACCCGTTGAAATATATCCTGAGCCGACCTATGTTGACTGGCCGTCTAGCGCGGTGGGCTGTGATTCTCCAGCAGTTCGACATCAGGTATGTGTCTCAGAAGGCCATCAAAGGGCAAGCGTTGGCAGACTTTCTGGCCGCTCACCCGACCTCCGCGGATCAGCCGCTGGATCTAGGCTTTCCTGATGAGACCATTCTCTCGGTTGATCGAGCCGATCCATGCTGGCAGATGCACTTTGACGGTGCCTCCCGGAGCCCCACCGGTAGAAGACTCGATAATCCTAAGCTCAACAGAGTGGGCCTGGGTATCGTCTTCATTACCCCGGAGCGAGCCGTGCTGCCATACTCTTTCCTGTTGTCAGAGGGCTGTACCAACAATGAGGCGGAATACCATGCCCTCATCACCGGCCTCGAGTTAGCTCTCGAGATCGACGTGCCCCATCTGTGTGTGAAAGGGGACTCCGAGCTGGTCATTAAGCAGATCAATGGCGACTATGTTGTCAGGAAGCCGGAACTTGTGCCATTGTTGGAGTGCACCCTCCTTCTGATGGCCCGGTTCCCTTCTCGGCCAGAAATTGTCCATATTCCCCGGTCGCAGAACGATCGAGCAGATGCTTTGGCCAGCCTGGCTGCGTCACTTGCGGAACCTGAACAGGACAACCTGATCGTCCGCGTGACGCGCCGCAGGCTCATCGCTCCCGTTATCCCGGAAGAAGATCGCGGCCCGTTGGTAAGTAATCTCACCACGGTTGCCCCTATGCCCGGAGCCCCGAGTACCCCAGATATAGCAGTCGGATCAGCCCCTGATTGGAGGACGCCTTTGGTTGAGTACCTCCAACATGGCATTCTTCCGTCAGATCGGGCCGAGCGCGAGCGAGTTCGACGCCGCGCATCGCAGTTCGTCCTCCAGAGCAGTCCCGGCCTGGAGCAGATCCTCTACAAACGCGGATTTGATGGTGTTCTCCTCCGTTGCCTTCAGGGAGTTGAGATCCCACGAGTCATGCAAGAGGTTCATGCTGGTTCATGCGGTGCCCACCAAACTGGGCCGAAGCTGTCCCACCAGATTCGGAGGTTGGGATACTTCTGGCCCTCTATGATCCATGACTGCATCGAGTACGCCAGGAGGTGCCATGCGTGCCAGGTTCACGCGAACTTTGTGCATCGGCCGCCGGAGCCTCTCCATACCACAAGGTATTCCTGGCCCTTTGCAGTCTGGGGACTGGACGTTGTGGGACCTTACCCGCCGGCGACAGCTCGCCAGTGCCGGTTCATTCTGACCGCCACGGACTTCTTCTCCAAGTGGGCAGAAGCGATTCCGCTCAGAGAGGTCAAATCCTGTTCGATCGCTGACTTCGTGACCTCCAACATCATCTATCGATTTGGAGTGCCTCACGCTATCCTCACGGATAACGGAACCAATTTCCGAGCAGCCGAGTTGAAGAAGTTGTACGCCAAGTATAACATCCGCTCGAACCATACATCTCGCTATCATGCGCAGGCGAATGGACAGATCGAGGCGTTTAACAAAACCCTCTCTAACATTCTGCAAAAGATGGTTGGTCAGAACAAGAAGAGTTGGCCGGACAAGCTCCCCAACGCCCTCTGGGCTTATCGGACGACGACTCGCAATTCCACCCAGATGACCCCTTATTCCCTGGTGTATGGAGCTGAGGCCGTCCTGCCCATCGAGATCCAGTTACCGTCCTTGCGCACTGCGGTCTACGACCAGCAAGCGCCGGACAGAGTTGCTGAAGCCCGTCTAGTCGAGTTGGAAGCACTGGATGAGAATAGACTTCGTGCTTTGCACAACTTGGAGAGGCATCAAAGCAGGATGGCTCGAGCTTTCAATAAGAAGGTTCGCCTCCGCTCCTTCCTATAGGGTGATCTAGTGCTAGCCCTAAGAGCACCGATGATCCCCGGCAGGAAGCCGCCCAAGTTGGAGCCCAAGTGGGAGGGACCTTTTGTTGTCCACAAGGTCTATCCCAATGGCGCGTACTCCCTAGCGACTATGGATGGTGAGCGTGTCACTCCTCCCACCAACGCTAGGTTCCTCAAGCAATACTTTGCCTGAGTGTCACCACGTCCTGCACGACGTTAAACTGCATTCGTCCAGGCTACAAGACGTTAAACTGTTTAGCATTCGTCCGCGCTGCAAGACGTTAAACTGCCAAGTGCTTCGTCCCGCATGACGCTAAACTGCACTACGTCCGAGCTACAAGACGTTAAACTGTTCAGCATTCGTCCTGCATGACGTTAAACTGCCTTTCAAGAACTACGTATGGCTTGATTCCCATCCTTATGGGATACGTAGGACCGCCTGAACCCTCGTGTTTCAGGCCCAGCCCCATCCTTCGGGAATTTCCATCCCATCTCGGGCCCTTGGCCCAGTTGCCCCGGGGTGTGCGGCGTATGGTGTGAGTGCGGGGCTATGCCCTCATTCACGTCGGTTTGTTCGTCACGCTGTACGCCCCCCTCCACGTTTGGGGATGCCTTCTGCTCCCCCCTTCTTTTTTCCTCATCGTCCTGCATGACGTTAAACTGCCTTTCAAGAACTACTTATGGCTTGATTCCCATCCTTATGGGATACGTAGGACCGCCTGGACATCATGTTTCAGGCCCAGCCCCATTTCCCGGGAATCCCTATCCCGCGTTGGGCCTCTGGCCCCAGTTCCCCTCCTTTTTGTGCGAGGCGTATCGCGTGAGCGGGGGATTATGTCCTCATTCGCGTCGGTCTACTGGCCGCGCCGTACGCCTCCCCCGTGTGTGGGACTACCTCACACCCCTCATCGTCCTGCATGACGTTAAACTGCCTTTCCAGAACTACGTATGGCTTGATTCCCATCCTTATGGGATACGTAGGACCGCCTGGACGCTTGTGTCTCAGGTCCAGCCCCGTCTCTTGGTTGATCACGGGGACCTGCCCCCCTTCGGTTGCTCTCAGGGTGAGTCCTCCGACCCTTTCCGGAGATCTGTTAACATGTTTTGGGGTGCTTCGGTCTATGACTCGTAGTGTCAGATTCAATCCCGACAAGTCCTGTGTTGCTTGTCAGGCCTCGCGCTTCCTCTTGTTCGAGCCTTCACTCAAAGGGATCCTCGTTAGCGGTTTGGGTACGATGCCTCAGTGCTCTCCCACCGCTCCGGGTCGATTTACCGGCGGGTCTTGGGCCGCAAATCGATATGAATCCTGCGATTGAGCGGTTGATGCTCGTTTGCTTGCCCCGTCTTAGGCTGACGCGATCGGATGTTGTGTTGCGAATGCGTCAGCAACGTCCTTGATCGCCATGTCAGCTCTCTCGGGCTCTGAACATTGGTTGCGCAGTCCTCATCACACTCCGCCTTTGTGCGTTGTAGTGGGATCTTGACACTCTCTTCATACCGACCTCCGGTACGCCTCTACACGTTAGGCAGACCAACCAGGGTAATGATGTCGTTCGAGGCTCCCATGATCTGAGCACCAAGGATATATGCAGATATCCTCCCTAAGGGCCATGCGTAGCTGGACCCTCGTCCCCATAAGGAGGAGGGAGTCGCCCGAACAATTGCGTTCTGGGCCCAGTGTATCTGGAGGCTAGCATCTCTGCCCCTCGGGTGATGGACATACGCAGACCCCCATCCCAAGACTCTTCTCCTGGAATCGTGCGTGACCGCAGGGCTGGGTATGCTCCCACCTCCGCCGTGTCCGCCGTACCGCGGAAAGCGGATTCCTCCATGGTCCGAACCACACGACCTTAAACTGTGTTGTCTGGTCCTACCACACGACCGTAAACTGTGATCGTCTTGGCCGCCCGACGAGAAACGGCACTGCATCGTGATGTCCTCCTCAGGGGACACTCATGTTGGGCGCTGGTTAATGACCACGCCATTCATCAATGCCTTCCATGGCTTGATTATTGTGGCGACGCCAGAGATTTCTCAATCACGGGCATGTCGCCGCACAAAGAAAAACCATTCATCTTTAAGGACAAACAAGAAATATCAAATGCCGCTCCTTTTGTGTGCGAGGGTCAGACCCGCACTCTTCCCCGCGCTGGTGCCCGATTGTGTTGCACCGCGCTTCAAGAACTACGTGCGGCTTGATTCCCATCCTTATGGGATACGTAGGAACGCCCGGATGTTTGAAACTTCGGGTCCAGCCCCCCACCTCTTAGAGATTCCCCCTTCTCTGGGGAATCCGCCGCCTTCAGGTCACCCTCAAGGCGTGTTCCCCGACCCCTTGCCGTGGTCCACCGGTGTCAAGAGTACTCTGGTTTATTGCCAGGAGGGTCAGGATCCGCTTGGTCAGGTTTCCTCCACTTTTCAGGCTTCGTGCTCCCTTTCATTCGGACCCATCGTCTACGCCCTGGGTGGAGCCCCCGTGAACGGTTCGGACACAATGCCTCAGTGCTCTCCCACCGACTCGGGCCGGTACCCCCAATGGCCTCGGGCAGCAAATCGATATAAATCCTGCGATTGAGCGGTCGATGCTCGTTTGCTGCCTCATTCCACCAACGGTTGGTGCGATGTTGATGCTGCTTTTCCGCCACGGTCGGCAGTATTCTCATATCGTCACGCCGGTGCTCCCGGTCCTCGAGTGAATGGCCGCATGATTCACATTTTCCACCTCCCATTCTGACCAGGCGAAACCTCGACACTCTTGACACTATCCCTCAGTGCATCTTCGCATATCCAGGGGATATGACCACGATGTGGCGTGCTTTGAGCCCTTATGGTCCGAGCTCTAAGACCTTAAACTAAGATCTCTCCTTATGGTCCGAGCTCTAAGACCTTAAACTAAGATCTCCCCTTATGGTCCGAGCTCTAAGACCTTAAACTAAGATCCCCCCTTTATGGTCCGAGCTCTAAGACCTTAAACTAAGATCCCCCCTTTATGGTCCGAGCTCTAAGACCTTAAACTAAGATCTCCCCTTATGGTCCGAGCTCTAAGACCTTAAACTAAGATCCCCCCTTTATGGTCCGAGCTCTAAGACCTTAAACTAAGATCTCTCCTTATGGTCCGAGCTCTAAGACCTTAAACTAAGATCTCTCCTTATGGTCCGAGCTCTAAGACCTTAAACTAAGATCTCTCCTTATGGTCCGAGCTCTAAGACCTTAAACTAAGATCTCTCCTTATGGTCCGAGCTCTAAGACCTTAAACTAAGATCCCCCCTTTATGGTCCGAGCTCTAAGACCTTAAACTAAGATCTCTCCTTATGGTCCGAGCTCTAAGACCTTAAACTAAGATCTCTCCTTATGGTCCGAGCTCTAAGACCTTAAACTAAGATCCCCCCTTTATGGTCCGAGCTCTAAGACCTTAAACTAAGATCTCCCCTTATGGTCCGAGCTCTAAGACCTTAAACTAAGATCCCCCCTTTATGGTCCGAGCTCTAAGACCTTAAACTAAGATCTCCCCTTCTGGTCCGAGCTCTAAGACCTTAAACTAAGATCTAGCCCTTCTGGTCCGAGCTCTAAGACCTTAAACTAAGATCCTCTAGCCCTTATGGTCCGAGCTCTAAGACCTTAAACTAAGATCCTCTAGCCCTTATGGTCCGAGCTCTAAGACCTTAAACTAAGATCCTCCACCTTTATGGTCCGAGCTCTAAGACCTTAAACTAAGATCCAGCCCTTATGGTCCGAGCTCTAAGACCCTAAACTAAGATCTACCCCAAATGGGGTCCTACGTCCTGCATGACGTTAAACTGCACTCACAGAACTACGTGTGGCTTGATCTCCAGCCTGATGGAGTACGTAGGAACGCCCGGACATTTCGACTCGGGTCCAGCCTCAGGGATCGATAAGTCCCGCCCCTCCTCGTCGCCGGCCGTCTGGCCTGACTTCGGGTAGAGTGGTGCAGTTGTGATATTCTCCCCGATTCAGCTCGGGATGCCCCATCGCAATGATGGGAAGCGACAGTTTCCTCGTCAGAGAGGTGCTGTCTGAGAATTGAGGTGACTCACGGCCAGATTAGTGCATCCGCCCAATACGCTTTCCCCACGGTGGCGCAATTTTGAGAGCGTTGGATTCTGTCCGAACAAATCGTCACTTCACCCCACGCTTCGCATGCCCTGTTGATCTGGATTTTCCACCCTTGTGTCTGAAGGAACCCCAAAGCGGTATTCATGATGACATGTGGTCCGCCTCCTGCAATATGAATGATGGCCTTTTTCGGTCCGTCTATTGCAGTTGTTATGGTCGATCCACTGTCCGCCTACCGTCTTGGGCATTTCCTGGAAGGCCGATCGTTGTGGATGTCTGGATTCGGGACACGCGATTCACCCTTTCTCATTTCCCTATGTTCGGATAAAATCTCAACGCCCCTAGCGTTGTCCCGCTCGTGTGTTGGAACAAGTTGGGGGACGATACATTGGTTAGGTCTGAGGTCTCCTTTCCCAGGAATGACCTCCCTCTTTTCTCCAGAAACCCAGGCCCAATTATGGATGCCTGATGCTTGGTTAACGCTCCCACGAGACAATTTGTGGTTGAGCATGTTAAACCAAAAGACGCAGATAAATATGGCGATTCGTACAAGTGGATCAAATATTAAGTAGCGGAAGCAAATGTTCTGGGAATGGCAAAAAACAGCCCTTAGGGATTAGCGTGCTGAATGAGTCTTTCTAATGCCGCTACCCTTTGGCTGGCGGCCTCCAGGGCTGCTTCTCGTTCTCTGCGTGCCCTCTCCTCGTCGGCGGTCGCAGCACGCAGTTCGTCAATCCTGGCCTGTGCACGCTCCCGCTCGACTTGGAGTGTGACCATCTGTTGGCCCGCCTCCGTCAGCTGTACCTGAGCGTCGATCAGTTGTGCCGATAGTTGCTCCACAAGCTCGGTACATGCTGCGACGAAGGCCTCCTTCTCTGCCGCCTGCCCTTCGAGGCGCCAGACTTCCTGCTCTGCCGCGATGAGCGCCTGCGTGCTCTCCGACATGTCCCGACTTTGTGCGACGTCGGCACGCCGGCGGCTCTCGCGCATCTTCTCGGCCATGAAATCACGGACCGTCAGATGGAGGCGTTGAGCATCAGCTCCCCCGGCACACAGGAAGCGCAGCCAGGTCTGAAGTGATCCCATGCGCCCCAGCCATTCCGATGGGTCTCGCTTGAGGAAGCGCTGGATGCACTTCCACCCCCTGCGTCGCGTTACCCGGCTATCCTCGACCGCCTCCGCGTCCGAGTCATCCATCTCCTCTGGGTCGGCAGGCCGGTAGGCAGGGAAGGCAGCCAGCAGGTCTGCTGCAGGGTCCGCCCCTGGGAGGTCCTCACGAGGGAAAGGTTCCCCAACATCCGGGCAACCTTCTTCTCTCTCCCCAGCGGCGCTGACACCCTCGTCAGCCCCCAGCCTCTCTCCGGTGGCAGCACCGCCGACGTCCGCAGCCCCTTGATCAGCAGTTGGTGGGGCCGGCTCGGTTTGGGAAGCCTGTTCCGGAGCAGGCGGCATGTCCACCACTGGTCCACTCGTAGATGGCCCGGGTTCGGCAACCCGACGAGCCTCCGATGTTGAGATCACTGCGCAGGGCATGCCATGGTTAGTCACGGATCGTCAATGGCAAGCACCAGCAGTAAAGTAGGGAGACTTACGGGAGTTCGGAGCATCATCTTCCGCTACCCCGGTCGCCGCAGGAACAGTTGCAGCAGGGGACCCCTTAGCGCTTGTCAATTCGATAATGGGTGCCTGGCCCCCGCCTTGTCCTGCTGGCGCCTCTCCTACTCCTGTTGAGGACGCCTGACCGACGTCCGTGTGCTCCTGAGAAGGATGGAGAAACGGGTTAGAAGCTGCATAAGAGAATGGATGAAGCAAGTTGAGTAGGGATAGAAGCGGACCTCGAGGAGCTCAGTGACATCAACGTTGTCAGAGCCGGCCACCTCGCCGCTCTCCCGTGGGCTCCCCCGATGGGACCTTCCCTCGGAGCCTTCATCCTCCCCCGTCTCCTCCTCCTCCTCGGAGTCGTTACTGTCATCTTCTTCCGGCGGCATCTGTTCCGGAGCGGGCTCGAGACCGAGCATCACCTTCACCAGAAGGGATGGCTCCGCACGCTGACCACGTTGGCACGCGTACTCGTCCATGGCCGTCAGATATGCATATTGCCGGTTGAAGTCCACCCTGTCGGTGATCTGGAGGCGCCCGACCTCTGGCAGATAGATTCCTTCTCTGAGTATCTTTCGCCAGATGACGTCGGTCCCCAGTGACTGCCGCAGGGTCATCCAGGCCGACCACAGCGCCGGGAAGACTGCATCGTGGGAGGGTTCGAGCAGACGTCTCACCTGCTTCCCGGGCCGCTCCTCGACCGCCGCATGTGCCCCCTCTCTGGGCGCCGAGGTCGTGGCGGCAGCCTGCGATGCGCCCGCCGCCGAAGTCCCTGCCCGCGCCGGCTCCGCTGCTTGGCGCGCCTCCGTTCTCCCCCGTGTGGCGGCGCCTCGCCTCCTTCCTTGACGCCCGGTCTCCGCACGGGTAGCCTCGAGCCGCCGAACTAGCTTCCGCAAGAGCCCCTCAGGGTACGCGATGGCCCAGTGTTCGGCGTACTCGGTTGCCAAGCCTGCGTTAACTCCGGTAGGAGGGAGGGTGATGACGTCGCCAGAGCCGAAGGCGACGAACATCAGCCACATCTGGCGAAGGACGCCGGGGTTCGTCTCCTCCCGGACAGCAGTGAATACCCTCTTCGGCATCCGCTGAAGGCACCCGAACTGCCTGGCGAACCGGGTCGGCACGTAAGGCTCGCAGATCACCTTCCCGTCGATCCGAGCCACGAGCACCCCGCCCCGCATGTTCAGGAAGTATTCATGCTGCTCCAGCGGGCCCTGTCCGTTGTCGATCATCTGGCCGACGGGAGTGGGGAACGGGCTGAAGTTGAAATTGGCATGATTGCCAATCCGAACCCTCACGCCCTCCTCACTGAGGGTCATCGGAGCGACCCCCGCAATGTTCAGCAGGGAGGGTCGCAGGCCGTTGCCCGGAGGACTGATGGCATTTGGGAACGTATACCCACCAAGGTGAGCAGCCACCCAGCCGTGGAAGAACTGAAAGGGCCCACAGATCCTTCGTGGCGACCCCCCTCGTGAGATGCGTCCCAGAATGGCATACAGCCTCGCCAGTACTGGGACCCCGAGGTTGTACCTCTTATTGGCAGCCATGGCGCCCGCCATCGCCAGCGTCGCCGGACGGACGCCCATCCTCGCATCCCGCACTGGCAGGAGCCACCCGCTCAGAAAGGCGGCCAGGAACGCCGCGTACCGGACGTTCGGGTCCCGGGCCTCGATGACGCGGTACCCCCATGAGCGGTAATCGCCCGTCTCCAGGACCCGCCAGTACGACCCGTTCCGGCTCCTCTGAGCTGCGGTCGGGCACCGCTTCCCCCTGCCTGGCATCTTGACCGCCGGGTCATGCTCCAGGAACTGGCCGAACCAATCCTTGTAGGCTATGTCCTTCTGGAAGTCTTGGATCCCGAGCCGCTGCGTAGCCAGGTCAAGAAGATGCCAGGTCAGAATGGGAGTCCGTGACCTGTCCTCCCAGATGTTCTTCGGTGGCAGGAACTCATCGTACTGGTAGCCCTCCAGCGGGATACCTCCGATGCAGTGGATGTCCCAGAGACCGACGCCGACCTCCCCATGGTGAAGATGGAAGGTGTTGGTATCCGGGGACCAGCGAGTGAACAGCTCCGGCCCGAGCTCAGACTGCTGGTAGAAGTGGAACTGCGACGTCCACACCGCCTCGAACAGGCCGATGTACCGCAGCTCCTCTGCGAAGTGATCGCAAGTGTGGCGTACCCAGAACGCCCAGGCCCATTCACTGGTAAAGTTGCCCCCGGATCGCAAGTCCCAGTCCTTCAGCCAGCCCTTGGTGTCGTCAGTGACACTCTGACGGTATGTGCTCGAGTAGAGGGCTGGAGAATTCTCCGCTGTAGGCTCACCCCCATCAATGGTTCGCGTCCTCGGGTTCAGGACGTAGACATCCAAGTGCCTGGTTTCCCTGGCAGGATGCCCATTGTTGGTGATGTTATAGCGGTGAAGCTCGTCCTCCCGGGTCACCCAGGTCCGCGGCGCATCAATCTCGAACCCTGGCACCGGAACCTCATCGAGGATGCCGAAGTTCCAGAGCGGCAGGTTGTCCGACAGTGGATATGTCTTCTGGGCCGGCGTTAGTAAGTCGAACAAGGATTGATTGTTGGAAACAATCTCCTTGGCTCCGTAAACCTCCTCGTTCGTCGCCATCTCAGCTCTGCGAGTGGCGGCATCCCCCTCATTTCCTCTGTGCGCGGCCATCTCAGAAGTTTCGGGAGTCGTGCGGGTTAAGGGATGAAGAGTGCGGGATCGGACGAGGCTGGTGGAAAAGTTTGAAGGTTGGCGCGCAATCCAAGTGGACGGCGCGCAATTGGGAAGACTGTCGCGCAAAGTTCCGGGTTTTCGCGCAAAAGCAGGCGAAATCCGGACGGTTTTGCGCGCCGATCGGGCGAATTTCGCGACCGGAAGAGGCAATTTCGCGCACGAGAGCTTGGGAGCTTATCGCGCGGAAGGCCAGAGTACGGAACGCGGGACCCAGCGCCCCTATTTATAGGCGAGGCCGGGCCCGCGCTGCGCGGAAAGCGCTTTGCGCGACCGCAGCGGCGAATTTCGCGACCGGTGCCCCTTTTTGCGCGCCTAAGTCCCGCGCCGCCCAGGACTTCGGCATTCCGGCGTCTCCCTCGGAACCCGATCGTTGCGACCTCTCGCCGATCAGATTCCGAGGGGGGGCTTTTGTAGAAGCCGGAAAAGTCCGTTGCTCCCAAACGAAGCTCCGGATGCGGAAAGCGAGGTCATATTTGGAGTCGGAAGGATGTTTCGGAGGGCCCGGAGGCCGTGCGCGGAATTTCAGAGGCCCGCGCGCAAAGGTGATGTCCCGCGCGGAAAACCCCCGGGATGCGCGCAATGCGCCGGCTCGGCGCGCAATTCTGCGCCCCGCGGGTCCGCGCGACTCCCTTACGCGCCGCGCCCGATTCCGCGCCCGCGAGAAGAATTTCGCGCTCGCATCCTGGATTCCGCGCCCGGGGTTGCCTATAAATACAAGGCGACCCCCAACGTTTCAAAGGTTGCTGGAAGTCGAAACGTCTCCCGTGCGCGCAATTCAACCCCTTCCGCGCGCAATGACGAACTTCAGGTAACCTCCTTTCTTTCGCGCAAGAAAGCCTCGGGGTCCGCCTTCGCGCGCAATCCCCGCTGGCTCCTTTCATTTGAATAAAAACTCACCCTAAGGCCTTTGCGCGCAAAAGAACCCGCTTGCGCGCAATTGCCCCCGGGGTGCGCGCAATCCGGCCTGATTGCGCGCACCCCCCCTTCTTTCAAGTGGCCATTCGTTAAAGAATGAGCCGTTGCCCCCGCGCGCTATCCGAAGCCCGGTGTGAGCAATCTCAAGCATCCGCGCGCAAGGCGCTGGCCCAATTGCGCGCCAGCCGCCCCGATTGCGCGCCGGCCCGCAGTATTGCGCGCAAAGCTTCCTTTTTGCGCGCAATCTGCCAGGGTCGTCCCCGTTGACCTCCTAAGGTTACCCGCCTGTGTGGCACCCGATGATTCTCATCCCGGGTGCCCGCACCGTGCGTTGTCTTCCCGTGCGGCCCTCCAGGCTTGCGCGAAGTGACACGCACCTATGTCCAGCATGACGTTAAACTGCATATATGTCCAGCATGACGTTAAACTGCATATATGTCCAGCATGACGTTAAACTGCATACTCGTCCAGCATGACGTTAAACTGCATATACGTCCTGCACGACGTTAAACTGTACATCGTCCGCGCTGCAAGACGTTAAACTGCCAAGTGCTTCGTCCGGCAACCTATGCCCAGCATGACGTTAAACTGCACACCCGTCCAAGCTGCACGACGTTAAACTGCCTAGCCCCCATCGTCCGTGCTGCAAGACGTTAAACTGCCAAGTGCCTCGTCCTCAACACATGACGTTAAACTGTACTTCGTCTGGCAAGACGCTAAACCGTCCGCAACCTGATCCCGTGCTCCGCACGCAGGGTCTCCCCCGGTTTGGACGTGGCCCCCACCCGCTCGTCTCTGCAGGGATGTCGGGATTGTCCCCCTTTTGGGACGATTTAATGGGAGTGGCTTTTCCCTATGGGGGCAGGGTATTACAAACCCCTAGTTTCTCGTGGGAGGCTGCACATGTGTATCTCCATTGCACCTCCCCACTGCCGAAGCCAGTAGAGGGTCTGACTGGGATCGAGGTGTCTTTTGCTTTCGGTCCAAGTCCCTTCCAACTGAGTTTTGCAGTATCCGGGCTGCCCCAAGTGCGTAAGTCCTGACAGATTGAACTACGTGGACTTTGATCCCTGTCTTCTATACAGGGTACGTAGGAAGCCTCCCTGAGGTCCAAGCCCACCACCTGGTCGTCCCGGTCGTATTTACGTCGGTTCGTCCATCAGTGGACCCCTCCAGGGTTCACGCTTGCGTTGATTCACCTATGAATCCGCCCCTGTGGGAGACCGCCCGTGTGTATCTCCACGGTGCCTCCCCACAGCCCCCCTTTTCCATTTCCCCTTTTATCGTCCAGCATGACGTGAAACTGTGATCCACCCGGCCGTTCCATCCCCCTCCGTGCGAGGTGGTTCGGTTCAATCCTCCGCCCGGCGGCCTCGACCTCTTCGTGAGTCGGCTTGCCGACGTCCAGCATGACGTTAAACTGTATGCCCGAACTACGTTGACTTTGATCCGTGTTAACGCGCGGTACGTAGGAAGCCCCTCTGGGGTCCAAGCTCTTTACTCCATCATCCACCCTGATCCTTACCCGGGCCGCCACATCCCGGTGGGGTCATGCCACTTCACTTCACTCCACGTTACTTGGGAAGCCGCCCATGTGCTGGCCCCAGCGTCGGAGGTTCCCCGCAAGGGGTTCTGTCATCTGATCCACTTTTCGTGTTGATCGGTCCGATGCCGTCCCCGCTGGACGTTAAACTCGCGGCATACCCCGTGTTAAACACGGGAAGCTGAGGAAAACCTCAGGTGACACAGTTCCCCGCACCTAGTACGGGATGCCTCAGGCCATCGTGCCTTCGAGAAGCCCTATTAGGGACGGAAGACAGACGTGCAGAGCCGCAGTGTTACGACACGCCCCCAGCACCCAGAGCCACCCGGCCTTCTCACCGCAGGTTGCTGCCCCGCCCAGACTCCTTGGAACGTCCGGGCGGAAGCAGCGTAATTAACCGGTGTCCATGAAGATATGGCGCCGGGAACGAGATTCACGAACATTCTTAAGTCTATGAGGGAGACCCGGATTAGGCGACAAGTTCCGAGGAGACGTCCAAGGAAGGAGAAGCCGACATCCCATCATCCCGGTTTCGATCAAGGAGCAGACGCCCCTGAATAAGGGACGGATGCCGCCCGCCCTTGGAAAGCGGGACTGCGGGACCACAAGCCGCGCGCCCATCCCCTCGGGTTGACGGGTGCACGCGCGAACGCGTCCTGGCGGAACAGCGTAACCCGACGCACATCCGCACCGAAACAGTAGTGATAGAATGAATTGTGGAATTCATGTTGTATGGCTATTAAAACACATAATTTTAATTAGATAATAATGTATACCCATTTAATAAATTGCATACTCATGGTTCTTATCAATTGTATTGTAATACCATTAAATAATGAAGTGGTGTTGAATTAAATACCATATTCCATATATTGAAAATGAGATGTCTGTGTTTTAATATGCTTAAGAATGTGTTTGTGTGTAACATATTGGTTGTGATGGTGTGAAGCATCAATAATTTTTATGTTTTTATTATATAGGTGATGTGGATGTGATGTGGTTATGTAGTGGGGCTGGGACAGTGGTTCTGGAAAGGTTGTACAACGAGGCTGTAAATGTAAATTAAATGTGATGGAAGGGGGATGTGTATGTGGATGTTGGGATGTTGATTTGTACTATTTTTTGTGTAATTTGTTTTGTAAAATTATCAAGAGTAGTATTGGAATTAGCATGGATTGGATAACATAAGATTAAACAATATCACGATTTCTGGTTTAAATAGTAATTTGCGAATAAGAGATTAATGGTGTCAAAATTGTTTAATGAATTGTGAGTTTAAATTGAAATGAGTTGATGAAAAATAATCTATAAATTATATTCAATTGAATATATTATTGGGTTATGACTTTCTGGGTGGTTTTTTTAATTTAATGGATGTAGCAAAGTGAGTTAAAGTTGTTATTTCTTTGGGAACTTTATTGTGTATCCCTATGATGGGCTTGTGTGTATCTATTATATATTCATTGTATATCCCTTATGGTTTCAATAAATTCCCCATTGAAATAGTACACCATGTGATCAAACACACCCACGCACGCACTCTCTCACACACACACATAAATATATATGGTGGAGTATTCACCAACATCACATTGGGAAGATAGATAGATGGAAACCCTCTCTTCCTTGCTCTATCTTTTAGGAATCGACGACATTCGTAGAATTTGATGTCCAAAAATAAGAAGTTTCATTGCATATATGTGATATGATAACATGTGATTGTTGAGGTGACTTTTTGTGTGATGAAATGGGATGAAATATTGTGGGGTTCATGAATGGTATGTGAAGGGAATGAGGATGATATCATTTGGGTTCATGATACCTTACAAAAATGGTTATGTGATGTGATGTGCTGTGATGGGATATGAGTATTTGGTTGATATGTGTTGAGATGTTTTATGATGGGACATGAGTCTTCGGTTGAGATGAGATGTGATGGCCCTGGTTCTGGTAGGTGGGATGTGATGTAATTTTTTATGATGTTATATAGAATGGTGGGATCACAATGACATTTGTTAATGGGGCAAGTGGAAAATATGGTGGAAATAGGTTTGTGATACCCTTTATTTATTTGATTAAAATTATGTTTTTATACTTGGATGCATCAATTTTTGGTGATCAATGGTTTGTATGGGTATGGATTGTATACAAGTATTGGTTATGTTTTGTTCTACTATTTTCCCTTGGGTGAATTAGTATGCTTCATTCACATGTGCATGAGAGTGATTGGTTGTCCAAATGAGTATAAATGTATTTTCACCATATGTATATAAAACTATTTTCAAGCTTCTAGGAGAACTAAATATACCAGGTGGATATTAATATTTAATACATTTCGATTATTTTTGTGTCACTAATTTATCATTACCTTTGGATATTTACATAGGATAATTTTATATTTATTATATTTATTTAGACATTCATTATAAGATGTTTTTAGGATTTAATATATATTTTTTCATGGAGTTTCATATAGAGTATTCAAGTTAATTCTTCATACTATTTATATTATAGAGGGTATTGACTCCAATATAAGAGATTTTATCACCCAATGTGCTAGATTACAACCAAGTGCCTACTATAGGTAAGAAAATGGGTGAATAACACTCACCCATTATTCCAATATTTATGGAGGGATGGTTCATGATATATGGTTAACAAAGATCAGTGGTTGACATTAAAAATTGCGTTTAGAGTTAGGATGAGTGAGGATTGCATGGGTTGGTATTGAAATTTTGACAGTTTACCTTTGTGCATGAAAGAGGATAGAGAGACTGGCTAGGACATGATATTTAAGTCACCCTCATGATATATTTCATGGAATATAAACTTATTTGATGACAATGTGTGGTGTTAAATCTTGAATGGTTGAGTCCTAGGATATGTACATGAATCAGAATGGATTTTGATACTATTTGTGTTGGTTTTTTTAGAATTCTGGAATAAAATATTTAAATTAATATGATTCTAAATAATATTCCATACTACCAGGTATAAAAAATAAATTATCCCTTTCTGAATATGTCTTACAGTCATCATCCAATTGTGGATCTGGTAGCAGAGGTTCATTAGAATAACCTAGTTGATCATTGTTGGTTTGATCCAGTTGAAAATGACTATAATTGGTAGAGGGTTTTGTATGATTTCTAGTGATGGGATCTGAGGAATAACTAAGCCATAATCTCAAATATAGAGTTAATGAGATTTAAAGAACAGTTAGATATCTAATTCGGTTTGATCTCATCATGGATGGTGTATTGGGTCACCATTTTACTTAATTAGATGAATGTATTTTTGTGTCAATATTGAAAATTTTACCATGGTGTGTAGAAGGAGGAAAATATTTCTTGGGTTGACCTCCAAAAAGTGTTCTAGGGAGAGTTCTTTTCTTGGACAATGAAGGTTGTGAAAATGAATGATCTACTCTCCCATTCTAACGAGAGTATGCCTATGTGATATATTGTGATTATAATCAATAACCTTCTACGTTTTTCACAGAGTTGTTTCTAGATGACAAGTCTCTTGTAATACAACTTGAGGAGGCACTCTTTCCTTATATGTAGTATATAAATACTATTTCTAATTTTAAAAAGCAACTTTTGGGTTAGTAAATGTTTGAGGAGATCAATTTTATGAACTCATGAGTAGGTTTTCCATTATAGGGTAACCAGCATGGTTCCCCCGAGGAGTAGAGTTCTCAATGTTTAGTCTTTGGTGATAGTGCCTTCGATTTTTTTACCAATAGGGATTCAACCTCATTGAAATCTCCTCTTATCATCTAGGATTGTTGGGTTTTTTTCTCTTTCTTGTGGCATAAGACCAGTATGTTTCATCTATAAGACCCATTGATATAATTAAGATTGGGGCCATGTGATTTCTCAATCCAATTTTCGTTGGGGTGGACAGGTTCAGTGTCATCCTTAATAGTAGTTTCCATGTTAACAATTTTAGTAGTAGGGAATAATGTTAATACACAATATAGAGTTTATGGGGCATGTATAGGCTGACCACATGATGTTACCTGAATTTAATGACATCTAAATAAGTAGGATGGTGGCGTACATCAGTAGATATTTTTGGGGTTTTCTAAGGTTAAGATGCATGTACTAGAGATAGTAACACTACAGTGTCCATATATCACAAGTGGTATGATCAATTTATCATCTATAATTTTTTTCTTTGATTTATTTGGTATATTCAAAATCCATCGTTAATAAACATTATTCTATTCTCTAGGGAATGATGTTGGGAGTATTTTAGTTCCCCTACTCTTGGCTATACCAGTATGAGTCCATACCGGCTTTATAAGATCTTGGTTTTCACTCTGGTATGAATCCTTTAATCCATAATATAAATCATTACAATGGACCTAATATGGATTCCCAAAGAGTAAGAAAATGTTTTAGAAATTTTTCAGGAATTTTAGGAGCCTGGAAAATGTCTTTTTGGGAAAATGGCCATGTCACATGGTTAGCACATGGTTAGAGCATGGTTTGGATAACCATGCATATTGAAATTTATGGATAAAACCACTTCACATAGTTTGTGCATGGTTGTGCTGCCTAACATTGATTGTTCAAGATCACCCTAGGTAATCGTGTGGAAAAAATGGGCACACGCCATTTTATGGGTCATTTTATAAAATTTCCCTTAATGATCATTTATGCCACCTCTTCTTACCTAATCCATGATCCAGTAGGATTAATAATAATTCCTTCTCATTTTAGATCTATTTTAAGAACTAAGGTTGGGATTAGTAGATCTCATTCTTCATAGATCTAATTGAGCTTACATTCATCTTGTTGTTTTGACAATGTTATGTACTTGAATCCATTTAAGATTTTCCAATTATCTCTTTCTCTCGACCTAGATATCATGGTGAAGAAATTTTTCACCTCTTCATAGATCTACTCTGATCTAAACCATATCAAGTGTCAATTACAGATGTTGATAATCATAAATTATTTATTTGGGCGGTCTATAACTGATCCATAAGGTTCATTGATTTTGGAATTTTCATTTGCGGCCCACTGATTTCATTGGGAGTTGTTTATTGAAATCATATTCTATGCATATACACAAAAGAACTATATTGTATTTCTATTTCCAAATATCTTTTTATTTCATGGTGGTTAGGACTACAACTCCAAACACCCCATGTTGGTTGTTATTCCAAAATTTTGTTTTTAGTGTTTTGACACGTTTGATCAACATATCTTTTGTTCCTTGGCATGATCGTCCAAAGTGAAAGTTTCTCTATAATTAATGAAAATTTTTAGATATGAATTGAATAATGGGAAGTACCATGTATGCATACCACTTGATCCACCAATGGTATGTTCTTTTAATTGAAAATTAATTGTGAAATGTGATTTGGAAATTATACTAGAATCTTAATTACAATTATTAAATTTAATTGAATAAATTTTACATGTCTCCAGACCCCATTCAATGTTGATGGAATTTAGCGGAGTGAACCCCAATTATTTAATACATCATAAATTAATTTAAAAAGTTTTCATGATACATGGAATTTTAACACTAATTATAGGAATTGCATGAACCTCTTGAATTATATTATGGAATCACTATCAAATATGAATTCATTGACATGAGATTTCATTGGATTCTAATTGGAGAATACTATGAGCACTTAGGAAACACATTAAGATTCAAGGACAAATATTTCATAGGATGAAACCCACCTAAACATGATCCATGTCTAATATTTGGAATCCTTGTATGAATCTATATGATCCATCATGTAGTACTACCTTATGCCTTGGTACACTCCTTGGATCCAACATTGAAAAGTTGGTTCCATGTTTAAAGAACATCGGGCCCAGAATCTTCTAGCCCCATTCTAACTAGGATGAATTCCTTGGTCTTGGTTGGAATCTCATTATGGAATTCTTTGGACTATTATCATTTTATTACACTCTTTCCCAATTCCAAGCTGCATTAATTGGTGAACTAGAGACCCTTGACATCTACATCGCTTGGATATTACCATGTGAATTCATTATTAAATAAATTTATAGGATGCATTATTACATCATGTAAACTTCTCTGCCACTTATTATAAATTGGTAAAAATAAATCGATTAATTGGATACTTGTTCCGACCACTAATGAGGGCTGAAAGAGTATCTTGGGTATCTAGTCACATTGTACTTCTTTACATTATATATAGATTCATGCACATTGTTGTATTCCAATTCACGGTCAGGATGTTATAGTAACTATTAGTGGTGGCACACTAATATTTATCTCACACTCTCTCTTGGTGTCATATGGTATGCTGTATAGATTACATGACTATATGTGTTGATAATGGGAATCACACATCTTCAAAATCTTGATTGATTTATATTTTGGTTTGTGCTTGATTGCAATGGGCCATGTTGGATCTCAGAATTCATGGGATATTCTATTTATTTATTTTATACTTTTGTGGAACATGTTATTCATGATGTATTGTATCCATGTTTTCCAAAATTCTAGTGACAAGAAATATAACTATTTGTTGAATGTTATTCAACTTGTTTCAGTTATTTTACCCATTTCTGTCTATTTTTATCATCTACTTTAACTATTTACATATCATTCATATGATATTTAACCATTGTTTATATTCCCCCTCTATGATAAACTTTTTTAACGAGGGCACAGTCTCCCCCCAACAAGCATTGGTCCCTAAATTCTAGTTAGTAGCCTCTAAAATTCGGTGATATGTACTTGAGGCCCTATGTCCCACCAGGCTCGGGGCACCCATTAAGTGGTGTCGGTGTCTAGGATCCGACAACGTTTTATCATAGTGGTTCTTTTCCTTTAATGATTTCCTATTTAGAGACAAAAGAATTTAGATTAGGAATGATTGGGACATGGTCATATGTTGTGTTGGGCTATCGCGAACAAATGTTAGGGTAAAGACCAAGTCTCCTAAATTTTAATTATTTCTAATATTTTTACTATTACATTTTTTATTATTTCACCATTGGGTGACACAAATGATTTGGGGTGTTATTGATTGTTATTCTATAGAGTAATATCAATAATTCTTGGCATGATGATATTTGGGAAAGGATTATTGTTACATGAATGAAGATATGGACCTATAATTTTCATTTCATGCATACTTCCAAGCCATATAGGTTAATTTCCTGATTTCCATTGTTTCATATGTCTGTTATTATTGAGTGATGTTGTGTTAGATATCTTATGCTTATATTATTATTTGTTGTGGTTATATTATTTCATATCTCAATCCATTTGGTGTATGGGACCTCATAAGCTAGGATGAGTAATTTATTGAGTAAATAATTTATTTTATAATTAAGGGAGTGCCGTTTCTAGTGATATGTGAATGAGAATGTATTTTCCAAAAATGGATATCCATTATAAAGTGAAAAATTATTTGTAAAATGAAATTGTTGCATATGATTTTCCTACATAGTTGTGTTTCTAAATGTATGAGTTGTGAACCTGGAAATTAAATGTAAAATGTATGAAATATATAATATAAAACATGCTGACACCAGGACTTCTAAGTGGGTAGCATTGGAAGTAGGATTTGGGTAGTGAGTTTTCATGTTTTTATCTTCTGCAAATGATTCTATATTTCTAAGAATGTTTGTTCTGGGGGGTGTTCTCGGTAATTGCAGACAAAAGTCACCACGACATCCTCGTATCATATGATAGAAAGGAGTTGAAGACCATGATCTATAAGAGGTGGGCCTTGAGTTTTTAGTTTTGACTCATGGAGTACCACTTAAGGAACTATCTATTGTAACTTATATGAGCATTGATGCCCATGTTTTTGATAGCTTCTTATGTCTGATGTAGTCCATTCTTGATGATAAATGGATTGCACCTACGATGGATGATCTGACTCATGAGTTATAGTAGTAACATCCTCTTACATTATCAGGGGAAGGAAGTCTATATGCTATTGAGTTATAGATAGAAGCTGAACTATCTATTTGTGCAGTTATAGAAATTCCCCCATAGTAGATATTCATGATCGCTACATATATTCTTAGGGACTCATCCAAGCGTTCGTGGGATGTGTTTACCCAATCTGATGAACATTATGACATGTTATGGGATAAATTAAAAACTATTTTTATTAGTTATTTCCTCATATGATGAATTCTAAATGATCAATTGAGTTCTCGCATCTCTAGTAGGGTTCTATACAAGTTATAGAATATTCAACTTATTTCATGGAGTTTCCGCACATCCCAATACTTCTAGATGGTGATGAGCTTTCACATTCCATACATTTAGTGTATGGGAGTTATTACACCATTTGTACATAGGTGAATTTAATTTTATTTAATTATATTTTTGATATAGTCAATCAATCACTTATCACTAAGCATAACATAAGGGATGATAATAGTATCAGGTTTAAATTATTAGTTCCACAATTGGGCAGTAGTTGCTCTGGTTGTAGGAAACATTCTCTCAATGTTTTGGGATAGGGAAATGAGAACAAAATTTTCCATTTTGATAGATCTAAAGTGTGTCATTAGTGGGGTATGTGGGGAAATTCAATGCCAAAGTGTGATAGAGACCCATTGGTGTGTCAGGCTTATGGGTAAATGAGGAATCATAAGAATATAATCATGAAATATCCACTAGCATCGAGTGAAAAAGTATCTTCACCCACTACACCTTCAGGTGAATGTTCTATTATGTCGTGTCAAGTAAGGATTTGGAATAGAATTAGTTTTCCTAGCCATGGTGGTGGTCATAGCCCTTATAGTCAGTCCCTTGATTACTAGAATTGCTAGCTGAGCAGTTATGATTGTGGTAGTCCACTCATTACATAGGGTCATGGATCAGGCCAGTTCCATGCACTATAGAAAATAACTAAGGATCGGGTTGTGAGACCAATTACATTATATGGTGTTATTGTAGTAGCCTCAACCATAGTATCATCTTTATTTGATATAGGTGCTTCAAACAGATTTATATGTATATCTATCATGGAATTTCCCAGACAAGATATAATTTTTTACAATGGAGTAATGACCGTAGATACACCATTAGGGTTATGAACAGAGGTAATTCACTATTGTAGGGACTGTCCCCTTAAGGATGGATGTTACCCTTTCTTATTGAACCTATTTGTTCTTGAGATGACGAGCTTCACTATCAATCTCAGAATGTATTGGTTGGTTCATTATAATGACTTTTTGACGGCTACCACCACATGTTATCATTTACATCACCATAAAGATTCAGTTATCTACATAAGGGTATGTGGGATGTCCAGTCTGGTAGAGTGGGACCATATCATCTTGGGATACAATGAGTAGCCTCCATGATTTAAAATCTTGTCATTGTTGATCATCATCATAAGTAGTGGATAATTTTTGGGATGTCTTTCCCAATGATTTTTATGTCTTACCTCTAGAGAGATAGGTAGGTTTTGTGAACATTATTTTTCAAGGAGATGCTCTAGTTTCCATTCCTATGTACTAGATGTCACCAACAGAGCTTCAAGAGAAAATGAAACTGTTAGAGTATTTAGATTCAAATGTTGTATACATCCAAGTAAATATTTTGGGGTTTTTCCCGTGCTTTTCTACAAGTTCACATATAGAACCTTACGTCTATGTGTGGATTACAGATGGTTGAACCAGCTTATGGTCAAGAAACAGTATCAAATACCTCAAATAGATGATCTATTTTTTCCATATCTAAGGAGAAATGTTTTTCTCAAAGATTTATGAGATATTTGGATATCATTAGGAGAATGTCAGGCCATAAAAGATACCTCATATAGAAATTCGTAGTAGGTATGGTCTGTATGAGTACTTTATTATATCATTCAATTATTTGAACTCTCTCACGGTTTTCATGGATATGATGAATATGGTGTTCCACCCCAATTTGCATTCTTTCTTCATAGTCTTTCTGGAGGAAATATTGGTGTATTTTCATAGTCTTAGTGACCATGACAAACATCTTGATATCATTTAAAATACACTTAGTGAGCATAATATTTATTCCAAGCTAGATATGTGTGGAATTTGGGTCGAAATAGATCACTTAATGGGTCCTATTATCTCATAATCATGTGTATCTGTTGATCCAGAAAAGGTTAGTGTTATAGTTTTAGGTGAGTATCCCGAAAATGTGATTGAAAAATAGTGTTTCATAGATATGGATGGATATTATAGTCATTTCAAACATTACTTTTCTCACCATGATTCACCTTTTTCTGGTTTTACAAATAAGGATGTCTAGTTCATATAGTATGATGCATGTTATAAATCCTTTATAGAGCTAAATGGAAGGCTTCGATTGGAACCAATTATGTGTCTTTTAGAGCCATATGTAGGTTATACTATCTTATTTGATGCGTCTGCATCGACTAACTACATTGTTGATACAGGAAGACAGAGTTGTTGTGTATAGATCTCTAATGTTAAGGACTCATAAGAAAATTACCGAATGTGTGCCCTTTATCTAGAATCTGTTGTCCATGCCTTATGTTGCGGGAGACACTATATGTCGTGTGAGAACTTTATGGAATAAAAAAACCAAATGGGCCTCAAGTATATCCTTTTACTACATCAAAAGAATCTTAGAAAGTGAATATGGGTCAAATACATTCAATCCATTGATTTTGAGCTTTCATATATTCATGGGAAGGGCAATGTAGTGGCATATAATTTGTGTAGAAAAACTCAAAAACATGCCATAAGAGAAGAATGTTATGAATTGAAGTTAATGGCCCTATATTTGAGCGGCATATAGAGTTAAATTATTGTAAATAGTAGTCATATCTATCACACCTGATAGTTACCTCTTCCCTCATTGAGAATGGGAATGGTAGATAATTTTTAGATCCTAAGGGCATCGTTCTATTGAATGTATATTAGGAGATAACCCACCTTCGAACATGTCTTTGAACAAATATAAAATTATACATATACGTGGACATAGATGGGTTCATTCAAATAAGATATATGTGTTCATTAATGATTCCCACACCTATTAGTGTGTATTTCATCTATGCATCACAAATATGTATTGCGATATGCAACACTATTATTAGGGGCTAGGGATGAAATTTCAAATTTAAATATTTATCACAAAGTGTTCAACTTGTTAGTAGATGAAGATAGAGATCCAAAGACTTTCATGATTCTTATAGATTATAATAGTCTTGCAATGGAAATGGGAAAATTTTCTATGGATTTCATAGTTGGCTTACCTAGGTCACGAAAGAGTAGCGATGCTATCTAGGTAGTAATTGAATGACTAACAAAATCATCCCAATTCATTCCTCTACTGTAAAATATCACAGTTGATGAGTTGGGAAGACTGTATATCTCTAATATTATACAACTACACAAGGTTCCCCATACTATCATGTCATATCGGGATTCCCGTTTCACATTATGGTTCTAACATGTATTGTAGAAGGCTATAGGGACTCTAGTGCTTTTATTCACATCTTTTCACCCTCATAACGATGGGAAATCGGAGCAGATAGTACATGTTCTAGAGGATATCCACCAAGCATATTTCCTTGATTTTATCATTTCATGGGTGAATCATATTCCTCTCATTGATTTCTCATATAATAAAAACTTCTAGGTAAATATTCATATTGATCATTTTGATCCCTTGTATGTTACGCCATATACATCACCCTAGTGCTGGCTAGAGGTAGGGGAGGCATCCATAATTAGTACTCATCTCATTCGGTAGACATTAGAGTAGTTTAATATTTTAAGAACTATATTACTACTACTCAGTCTAGAAAAACCCTTATGTCAATCGTCATCAATAACCTAATGAGTTTGAAGTTGTGGATTATGTTTTTCTTCAAGTATCACCCCATCTAGGGAATATATGGTTACAAAAGTAGGTAATGTTATTTCCTCATTATGTATGGTTTTTTAACCTTTTGGAGAGAGTTGGGAGGGAAACCTATCAGTTACTACTTCCTCAGAAGTACCATGATATACAAAATTTATTCTACATTTCACTACATCACCAATATTTTGTTGATGTGTCTCATACATTTGATAATGGTGATTTTATGTTAGATACTGATGCTTCCTTTGAGGAGTATCAAGTATGGATTGTATACTGGAGCCCGAAGGCTCTCCATAGCCAGTCATACTATCTTGTACTGGTGAATTGGTATCATGGCTGAGTACTAGATGAGACTTGTAAGATGGAAGCATATGTACATTCCCAATGTCCAGAATTGTTCTTAGATATTGTATCTCCACCCTTGGATTGTAAACTCGAGGATGAGTTCTTTTAAGGGGGAAAACTGTTAGAACACGGTTTGTCACTTCAGTATGGATCATTTAAACATCTGAATAAATCATTACCTTGGACTTAATATGGATTCACTATTAATTATCAAAGGTTTCAAGGGTGTCTGTGGTATTTTCAGAGCCCATATCCCATCATTTTGGAGAAAATGTCAGTGTCACACGGTTAGTGCACTGTTGGCACAAGGTTTTGGATAACCATGCAAATTAAAATTTCCGAACAATACCAGTTACCATTTTTTGTGCATGGTTGTGCAATGTAACCATGAATGTGACATATCTTCCATGGTAATCATGCATAGTTTGTGCATGGTTTGTCAAAATTTGTGGACCAACTGTGCACATGCCATTTTTCTGTGTAATTTTATAAAAACCCCCTTAATGAACTATTACGCCACTTCTTATTACATAATAAAAGAACCATAAAATAGCCTAAATATCACAAATTTTGGAATTCTTCCATTCCCTAATGAAGGAATAAATATATCTCATTTGTCCAAGATATTATCATGCTTTTGTTCGTCACGTTGGATGTGCAATGGTAACTAATCATGTCTTTTTAAGCCTTTCCACTTCACTCTTTCTCTGGATGAAAATATTATGGTGTGATAAATTTCCCCTTTTCCTAGATGTGGTCTAATACAAGACATTTCAAGGTAATATACCATATTATGAGAGTCGTACAAGCCTAAGTTTTGTGGTCTTTAACACATCCCTAAAGTTCATTTATTTTTGAATTGCCATGTGTAGCCTACAGATTTCATCGGGTGTTGTCTATTGAATTCATATTCCATGATTATACTCATAATAATTGTATGGTTATTCTATTTTTGAATATGTCATTATTTATTGGTGATTACACCCACGACTCCCAACACCTCAAGTAGGGCATTATACAAAAATTGGGTTTTTAGTGTTCTGACATGTTTGACCCACTATTCTTGTGTGACATGGCATGGAATACCTAATGGTAACTGTTTCTATATTAAATGGAATGAAATGATGTGAAATTTATAAGGTCATGTACAATGTATTCATACCGCTTTTCCTACTTATGGTAAGTGATTCAATTTTAAAATTAGATGTGAAATTTTATTTAGAAGGTGTACTAGTATATGACTTGTCCTTATAATAAGTAATTGAATAAAGGTTACATGTTTGTACCACCACTTTCCATGTGTATGGAAGTTATTAAATTGAACATGAATTATTTAATATTCTTTAAATATATTTTAAAAAGTTTTCATGCTATATGGAATTGTCACATAATGACTGTAATAGATTGAAACAACTAAATTATTATATGAATTCATTATCAAATTGACTAACTCGATCTCACCATAGAATCTGATTGGAGAATACCATGATTACAAGGGAACCCCATTCAGTTTCAATGACATGACTTGCTTAGGTTGATACCCACCTAGAACCATATCCTTGTGTAATCTTGGGATGCCTGGTATGACACCATAGGACACTTCATGTAGTGCAACATGATATCTTTGTTAAACTCCATGGATCTAGCATTGATATATAGGTTCCAAGGTCAGTTCCTGTTGGGGCCAATATATAAATATCCCCATTTTACCATGGAGGATATCCTTGTACTTGGTAGCCATGTCACTGTGGAATTACAGGTACTATTATCCTTAGATTACACTCATACCTTTTGATTGGCTATAGTTATCACTGATTTGTTGAGATTATAAGTCTATGTAACCTTGGATATTACCTTGGGACTTCAATATTAAATATCAATATAGGTTTGTTTGTTACATCCTAGAACCTTTTTAGTGACATATTATAAAATGGTAATAATCAAATGAGGAATTTAATACATGTTCAAACACCAGTCGAGGGATAATGCAAGAAAATGGGTATTTAGTTACATTGTACTTATTTAATCTATAAATGCATGATTTAACATAGTTATATTACATTACACATGCCAAATGTTATAGACATCATTGGTGGTGGCCCATTGTGATTTATCTCATACCCTCTTCAGGCGTCTTTTGGTACCTGTAGTAGATTACCTGACAGTAGGTGTGGATAAAGAGAAGCACATAGCTTCAAAAAACTATTTCTTGATATTTTGTTAGGCTCATGGTAGTAGAGGATATATTTGGATCTTAGTATGAGTGGGATAGTCTTTTTTATTTTATTTATATATTTATTGAACATGTTATGACTTCTAACTTGTGTCCATGTATTTTTATTTTCTAGTGACATGACTTATCATCAGTTTTTGAATAATATTATATTTGGTTCAGTTGTTATTATCCCTGTTTATAAAATTTTTGTGTCTTCTACCATAGTTTACATATAATAATTTCACTATTTAACCTATTTATATATTCACCCGTTGAACTATAGTTCAGTAATTTTGGCATAGTCTCACTATAGGAACTCCCAATTCACTCACTGGTAGTTTAAAACATCTAGAATTTTGGGTGGTGTGCTTAAGGACATGTTACCGGATGGGCTCAGGGATCCCATTAAGTGGAATTCGGGGTTGGGATGTCACAAGGTAGTTTGATATGTAACGGTTTATATATACTAATGTTGTGCCACATCAGTCTCAAGGATATCATTTCAAACTATTGATCACCCATATGATTTCATCCTAGGTATTAATTTGGTGTATTCAATGGAAGATATTATCAAATTATTCCCTATGATATTTTTTTACATATGTGGATGGCTAATATGTTGTTTTTGTTAGTGTGTAGAGATATCATGATGGAATTTGGGTTGAGGATCCCCATTATAATATGTATTATTATTTTTCATTATAATTAGTGGAAACTATGGTAGTGGACATCCCCTGTGTTTTTGGGGAGTTTCTTTATTTTTTCCCTATGGATTTTTTCAAACAACAACCTTGATGAATTGTTTATTACATGATGAACATAAATCCAAGTGATTTTTTTATTTTCATTGATTCTTATAGTATACAACAATTGGAGTTGTGGAAGATTAGGATTCAAATCAATCATATATTGTATAAGGGTTTTACCTGGCCTATTTTTTCACCATTGGGTTCCCCGTTATTTATTCTAAGAAGGAATATGGTAGTATGCGGTTTTTTTATAAAACCGATGGTTTACTTGGTGATAATAACTATTTTTATCATATTCCATGGATCAGTGATCTTTTGGAATTTTTTATGGGAGCTATTTGATTCTCTAGGATAAATATATGGTCTACATATCACTAGTTTATGGTTATGGATAAGAATGTCTAGAAGACTACCATAAAATAAAGGAATGTGAACTTGCATTTTTTGGTCATTCCTGAATTAATTCAACAACTATGATCATGGGACTCATAAAGTCTTTGTTCTCAAAATTCAGGCACCATTTCATAGTTGTGTCAAACAACATAAAATTGATCTATTTAATATCCAAGTAGCAGAATATTTAGAATCATAGTAAATTATAAATATTCATAAATTACACTAATTATATATATTTTTCTCAATATGTTGGTTTTGGACATCAGAGTATCATTTTCAAAAAGATTATTATTAGAGGGTTGTTCTAGATTTCCCTCATTTTCATCCCCATTCATAGTGCTAAAATTAATGGGATAGTATTTTTTGTGTATGGATCGGTGTCATGTTGTTTTTGTTTACCTAAAGGGGATGTTGGTTAGTTCTCCAAAACAACACTTTCAATTGGAGAGCGTGATGCTTTATGTGCAATAATGGGATTGATGATTGGTCATTGGAAGTTTTTATGGAGTATAGTTTTGGGATATCTCATGGGTCTAACATGTTACACTCTCACTAGTGTTACTATTCCACCCATTTTCATGATCTAGCAGTAATGGTGGGTTTTTTGTTGTAATGGATGAATTTACACAATGGGGAGTGCCTTGTGGCCTTAACAGTTTGATGTTATTGATGCATAAATTTTCTCAACATGATGTAAATATTTTACAGCATATGTGGATGTATTTTTAATACGATAATGAATTTGAGATCCCCTAAACCTCAAAAATTGTATTTTTTGGCTCTTTCTTTGAGAAGAAATTCAAAAAAGGATGTTTTCCAATTATTCATAGATTTTTGGAAGGTGATGGATGTGTTCGAATCACTACACATTTATGAAATTATATTTTATGATGGAGGATTCTTATATTAGATTATAGTGTATTCTTCAATGATGAAGTAGTTGGAGGAGTCTCTTTTGGGAGTCACAAAGGCATAGCCAATGCACAATATTTTTGTATGTGGAGATGCTCTAGAGTGATGGGAAGGGAAAGGTTATTACAAGATCATGTATCATGGATAGTTTTTCATTTTGGTAGTGATGCATGACATATTTCTTTAGGATTTTCATAGTTCACCTTTAGCATCTCACCTAGTTGTTTCCAAAATGTATTGTGTCAGGTTGGAACAATTTTAGTAGCTCATGATGAAATGAACTGGTGAAGAATTTCTAGAATAGTGTCTGGATTTTTGGTAGGTAAAGGAAATGCAGCATGTTCATCATGGGATTTTCCATCTTTTTTATTATAGTTATAGAAATGGGATGACATCTCAATGGACTTGGTCATAATTTTACCCATAGCTCAAGGATGTTGTAATTCCATACATTAAAGCATGTATCATTTTATAAAATAATATAACATCCTAGAGATTATAGAGTCTAGCACAACAGTTCTTTTTGAAATTAGGTATGTGGATAAGGTGGTGTGGCATCATGGAGTCTCAATGTACATTTTCATTGATTAAGATGAATTTTTTACCTCTTGAGTCTAGATGGGTTGTATAATTTTTTTAGAGATATGTTACCACTTATCACTACTTTACACCATCAGATGGAAGGGAAAATAGTGTGGACTATCAAGATACTAGACGACATACTATGGGAATGTGTTTTGGAAATCTAAATATGATGAACATGAAAACATCACATTCATCAGTTTTCTTAAAAAAACATGTATCAATCATCTATTATCAGGACCCCGTTTGGGAATTTTTTTGAGAATCCATTTTTTAATTTTTTTTCTAGGTTTATGTTGAAATCTGGGAAGTTTGTTATCATAGTGAGGTAATGTGTATTATGGATAAGGTGTTGAAGGTTTGAGATATGATTAATGTGTTTTAGAACATGAAAAACTCATATGTTTATCATTTTAGGAGGCCCTGAGATTTCATGGTTGGAGACCATGTTTTCTTAATGTTTTTTAATCGATAATGAATGTGATGGCTTAGCGTGGAGATTAATCTATCAACCTAGTTTGGTGGTCAATTTGATGTGTTGGGGCGTCTTGGCAATGTGGTTTAGAGGATGGTACTCCGCCCTCGACAGGACCTTAACCATGATGTCTTCTAAGTCCCTCAACTCAATTTGTATATTCATAATAACTCCAATTTCATTGAATTGATGGAGTTAGATATCATGGAAGACAAGAAATTCATGTAATATTCAGTGTAGATCCATGATCATTGAGCTTACATTCTATGAGGTTGGATAATTACATTAGTTTATGTGCATTGGGGGCATGGTGCCTTAGAAGAGAGTACTTGGGAGCCTAATATAGAGATGTGTTCCAAGTTACTCAAGTTATTTGAAGTCATTTCAATCTATGTAAAGCCTTATTATGCTTATATGTGAATCTTGGATGTTTTTTTTATATAAAATATTCTTATTTCATGATGTATGTTGTTTGAAAATTCATCTGTTATATGAAAATTGGAGGAACTGATTTCTATTTGAGATGAATTTTACTACAATGTTATTCAACCCATTCAGATGAGTTAATTGCACCCCGAGTTGATAGATTCTTGACATTGGGTATAAAATTTACTTATTCATTTTATTGGGTAAGTATAATAACTTTCGATTGTTTTAGGATATTTTGTTTGAATGTTCAGATGCTCCATATGTTTGGGATGTTTTCCTATCATTGAGTGATTTCTCTAGGTATTGTTTTTAGATCATTTCCCACATACATTCTAGATAAGTTTTGAATTATTGATGTAGAGAATAGATTTTTTAGGTTTATGATATAATGGTATAAAATATATGTCCTTTTATGTTTTTTGAATCTGGCAGTAAGGTGTCTAGTTAATGTCTATAGGTGTTTGGGGAAGTAAGGTATGAGTTTTCAAGTGTTTTAGAAAAATTTTCTATTTTATAAGATGATGTTATACCTTAGTTCTAGATAACTTATGGTATATCTTTGGTGGAATATCACCAATAGTATATCATTATGGTGGTAGAACACCAACGGTAGATCATTCTTGAAATAGATTACTGAACATGATGTAAAACACCAATTGTAGATCTATAGAGGTAGATCACAAATACTAGATCATTTTGGATGTATGTTACTAACAGTAAATCATTCTTGAGATAGACTTTGGATTGGTGGTAGATCAAAATGGTAGATCATTCAGTCAATAGATCATAAATGGTTGATCATTGTGGAATTATATAATTTAATTATAGGTAGATCACTAATGTTAGACCTCTAGATATAGATCAACAATAGTAGATCTTTCTAGTGGTAAATCAGTGAACCCGCATTAGATCACTAGCGATAGATCTTGAGTAATATGTCACCAACATATGATCTATTTAGTGGTAGATCACCCATGGTAGATCATTCTAGAGGTCAATCATAAAGCTAACTATTGATAAGTTAACTGATTATAGATCACAGATCTAGTGATAGTTCTCCAGTAGTAGATCATAATGTCGGTGGATCTATAGAGATTCTAGGTTTTTTCAAAATTTTCATTTTTCACTTTTTAAGGAATTTTTTTATGAAAAATTGTTTTAATGACTGAATAAGTTTAATTTAATAATTTATTAGGGTGTATAATTATATATCATATTTATAAAAATCAACGATTAGATTTAAATTGTAATACCACATCAAATTGATGTGATATGCCTTCAATGGACAACGTAACAATATAAAACCCCATTAGTTTCAGATCTTGTCATTATAAAGTAAATATTATTCCTTCGTCCTCTACAAATTTCAATCCCTTGAGATGAGTGTTTCCCAATCCATAATCCCTTGGTGTTGTGGATCTTGATCACTAAAATAAAACCGAGTCCCCCATAGGTAGTTTCCCCAACTGCATGAGCCCTATGTTTCTCGGGAATCAAATTGGGTAAAGATGTGTTCTTCTAGGTACGAATTTCTATATATATTATTTTATGGGTCAAGCGAGGAGGGGTGACTATATTTTTCTATGATGAAATGGTTTCATCCAAATTGGTTAATATAAATGAATTGGTAAATGAATTTAACAATTAATCTGGGAATTAAATCATGATGTCAGAATTTTGATATGGGTTGTTTTTAAAATTTTATGGGATAAATATATATTGAAAATTGTGGTCATTGGTAGTCCTTTATTTTTCTATTATTATGTGAAATGTGGAATTTATGTTGATTTATTTTGGGAAACTATGTAATATTAATTATATAATCACATATATAAGGGGAATTAATTGGATACACCATGATCTTATTTCTATGTGTCATCACCCTTAATTATTTAAGAGGAATTTAATAAAACCCCAAATTACTAATATATAAAATAATTTTTGTGTGTTTTAATGTATATGGGTATGTTGTTGGGTTTTTTCACGTGGTTGTTATGATGTTATGCATGGGTGATGGAAATGTTGTGATGATTTTGGTGTCAATTGATGTGATATGGTTGTGTAATGGGGTTGTGATGGTGGTTTTGGTATGGTTTTATATAAGGGTTTTGAAAGTGTTTTTGATGTCATGAAATTTGGAAGACGATTTGGTTGTTGGGATATTGAGTTGTAATAACCATTATGCGTTGTGTTCCAATATTTCCCTCAGTTTCATTTGAATTATCATGTATTGGATTACATAATTTTAAAATATAATAGGTTTTTTTGGCATAAATGGTTTTGTATTAAATATAAATTCTGTGGATGTAAAATATTTAATTAATTATATTTTTTTTATTAAAATGGGTTAATAATTGACAATATAGTAAATGGATTTAATTTAATATTGTCTTTTTATTATGGATTGTTGGGTGGCCTTATGTATTTATTGGTAGCATTATTGTGAGGGTTAGTAGTGAGTCAGTGGGTACATTTTTTTGGAACCGCTATGATAGGACTCTGTATAGCTATTATATATACATTGTATATTAACTATGATATCTATATGTGCCCTACCCAATCTATGACCATGTTCTTATACCCATATATATATATATATATAATTGGGGGTGTTCCACTAACATCTTGTTGGGAGGGTGGATGTATGTCCACCTACTCATCCCCTCACCCTCTTCCGGGCATCGATGACTTGCATGTGCTATGTTGTACAGAAGTCAAAAGTACCACTGTTTAGATTTTATGTGAGGATACATTATTTCCCATGTGTTTTTGGTAGATATGTGATGAGATTTCTTATTGGGGGTCATGCTTGGTTGGAGGAGGTAATAATACTGATGTTCTTCATGTTCATGATACCCTAAAACACGGGTTATGAGCTATGATGTGACGTAATGACCTACGTGTCTCTGGGTGAGATTTGATGTGATGGACTATGAAACTATTGGAGGGATGTGATATAATGTGTTGTGTTATTATAAAAAAAGGAGGGACACCAAATACAATATCATTCAGGTGTGATGGAGGTAAACAAGTGGGAATGATTTTTGAGGTATTGTTTTTCAAAATACTTCATATAAGGATATTATACGTGGATGCGTTGTTTTGTGAGTGAACCCTGGGGATGATGAGTTTGGTTAGAATACTTGTATTGGTTCAATTGTGTTATTTTATTTGCACATGGTTATAGTATTATGATCTATTCATATGTGCCTGGGAGACATTGGGTTTCATACTAATTATTCCTTTACCTCACCCATTATATATAAAATAGTATACCTATTTCGATGAGTACTACATGGACTATGATAGACAACAAAAGCTCAGATATGTTTATTTTTTTCCTTGTCCCTAAATTTGGTTAACTCTTGGGTATCTTGTTGGGATAAATTTACATATTTCAATTTTATTTATACATGCATTTCCGGATGGTTTTTTGTTTTCAATTATATTATTTATTTGAGTTTCATTTTCTTATTTATATAATCAATATCTCTTATTTATATTATAGATGGAATTTCTTCCCATAAATGATATTTTTATACCCTCATTGAATGTCACCAACTCAGGGCCCCCAATATATGTGAATTAATGGAAATTATCTTTATCTCATCATTTAAGTTTCAATGGATGCAGGGTTTCATAGAAATCCTAATGATTGTTAAACTCAAAGTAATAAGAAAAACCCAAGAATATATGATATATACATACCCTTGATGGTTTAAAATTCTTCTCGTATAAAAAAAATCTTTCTGGTTCTATCACTAGTAGGGATGATTTGTGATACTACATTCATTGTAAATTTTATTCTATGATCATTAAGTGAACAACCCCCAATATCTCAAATTAATTATAATGTGAGAATTATAGGATTTCAAACATTATTACCAAATAGAAATACTTGATTTTTTCCTTTAATATAATATTAATTAATCATTAGATGTTTGATATAAGAATTGAAAATAAATGTGCTAATTTTTAAATGGAACTTATTAAATTACAATACAATGTACGATTCAAAGAGTTCATTGTTGATTCCCAAGAATTTAAAGATTATATCATAAGGAATAATTCAGTTCCAAGCATATGTTGTTTTCGCATGGAATCAAACTAGTCTTCTTATATTTGGTTATAATTCAGCACAAACTAGAGACATTTACCACTCCATTCCCATGTCTATAAATGTTATAATGTGGTTCCCATTAACAAGTGTAAGGATCAATATCAAAAAAAATCACACTGAAAGGGGAATATATAGAAGAGGAATTCCCCACATCACCATACAAATAAAAAAATAATTCAAAGATGAATAAGATCTAGGTTATTTCTTTTCCACATTATAGAAAAAAATTTCAAAATTTGAAAAATGCAGAGGCCTATTGAGATTATCCTCTCAGATCATCCTGACTTTTTCTACTAACTATAGATGATTTTCAATAACATATAGTATTTATTCAAATTCAAATATTCTTTTTAAAATGTTTTTAAAATAGAGAAAGTTGAGTTGGAAAAACATTATTTTCATGTATAATATTCCTCTACCTTTATACATGAAGATAAAGTGGATTTAATTTTTTTCCCATATAAATATTCAAAAAATGTTTGATGACTTCATTAAAAAAAATCAGTTAATTGATCACATTATTCCCTCAAAGAATAATTAAATTAGCATATTGTAGACCAAGATCATTTTTTATTATTTAAATTAACTTCTTATTACTCATCCTCTACTAAGGGTTAATGGAAATTTTATTAAAATAAAATTAAGTTAGGTTTATTTCATTTACTAACATCCAAACTGGTTCGGACCTTCTTAGATATTATGTCCATGATTACAGAAGGATAAGAAATATCCTACTAAATAATATCATCAGATCCAACACATAAAATAATATTTTTATCATATGAAGAGTAGTAGTATGATTCAATCAATAAAATTAATCTTAATATCTTATCTTTGATTAAGAATATGTATATGAACCCTGAACTCTTATTAAAAAAAATAGGTACAATGATATTGGGGTCAGAGAGGATGATCCCTAATAGTCTATAATAGAACATTATACTCAGGAACAATCAGGTGTAAAGACATTAAAGCTATAGAGATATGAAATATTAAAAATAAAAGGCTCAACAAGAGTTTCATTCAGAAATATTATCCTTTAGAACTCATTTATGTCTAATCATATTAGTGGATTGTATTTAGATGATGAATTATGATGTTCAGAATGCTTAGAGTCCATGTTTATATAATATATAAATAATTAGAATTTTCACTAATAAATTCCATGAGAGTGAATCACTAATACATTCAACATCTACCACAAAACCATAGGTTGGGAGCCCCCTCAATGATAGGAAGTGTATGCCCTGTCGAAGAAGTATGAAATCCTGAAGTATTATTTCATTTTCATATCTAAAGTTGCAATTACGGAAATCCTTTATCTCTTAGTTCAAAACTATGTGGTTCTCATCAAATAAATTTCAATCCATTAAAAATTTTAGGATAAAGTCATTGTGTCAAAATCATATTTTATAGAGGCTAGTTCCACTGAATTTTACATAGTAATCTCACTCAAAAAAAATAAAGGAATATCAACTAATTCTAAAAAATTAGATCAAAAAAATTCCATATAAATCATATTTAATTTGGTATAAATCATTACTTTATTTATAATTGATGTTACTTGAGAATAACATTCAAAAATATTGAATTATTTTAGATTAATATTCAGTGTTAATATTCTATAGAATTCAAAAAAGCACTATAACTATAATGGTTTAGTGTATTTTGAGACATGATATGTAGATCAGTTATATCACCAATTATATCCAACATCATTGAAAAGTTCCTTCTCACATTGAACCCTTATTTTAAATTTACTACTTCAAGCAATTCCCCAAAGCCTAGTGAAATTGGAAACGTAACAAAATGGTGATCTCTTATGGTAATTAAGGGTAATGAAGGGAGATATCAATTGATAATCATATTAAATAATCATATAATAATAAGGTTAGGATAAAATGACCACAAAATTTTATGTTCATACACAATCATTAATATATAAAAAATATTATTTCATCGATAAATCATTATCAATTAAAAAATGTAGTATCCCAGAAACATGTCTGTCTCATCCATATAATACAAAGAAAATTTTTCATTATAAGACTATTCATGTACCTTTTATATTTTATTAGTTTAATGGAATAAAGAAAATATATTCACTAACCAAAACTATTTTCTTTATCTCAATTAGAAATATTTCACCATATATATGAATTTACTCAATCCCTGACAACAATTCAATATCTCCCATAAATGTTCCACATGAGAAACCAGATTATATATTTTATAATTTTAAATATTATAAAAATAGGGAAATAAAAACATAATAAAGTGGATTGCTTAGATCCATATTAAGTTAAATCATATGTGTTAAAAATCAGATATCATGAGTGATTATAAGATGATAATATGGGTATATTTTGGATACAAAAGACATTTATTAGAAAACAAAGATTGATAGTAAATTATGGACTAATTATTGTAATAAAATAATACATAAATCAAAATTGTGTTGTAACATGACATAATGAACATGATCCACAAAATAATAAATAGCAATGATAATAATCATAACAAATTTGTAGATATGAAAAATGATAAAATAAATTAGTATATGGGAGCAATACATATATGATCCATAAAATTGGTTCTAGTGATTATGAGAAATAAAAATTAACATATGAATATTAAAGTCATTATATATCAAATTTTGACCAAAACATTATATAGTGATATTAGAACCATTAATCATTAATCTATACACATTTTACACATAAAAATCAATCAATTATCACATAATAAAAAACATAGAATTTTTTTTATAAAACATTAGATAGGAAATCAATAACGTTTTTGTAGAATTAAAATCCTATATAAGGGAAATGGGTTTAGTACATTAAAATAAAAATGTCACATTGAAATAAAATTGGATTTATATCATATGTAAATGGATTCACATAAGGAAATCATTCATAATTCCATCAATAATCATATAATGTAAAACCATTGTAAAATAAATTGTTATTAAATGATATTAATTACCATTCAAGGTAAATAATGTAAAATCATGGTAATAAAATTTATCATGTCTATAATTTATTGACAAAGGTTATATAGTTTTAAAAAAATATAATCAATTAAATAATGAAATATGGGTGAACATAATTATATCTTAGGTTGGGAATGTTTAGTTCTCATGGATGATAGACATTAAATGATAACTCATATTTATATATAGTTGATTATTGAAAAATAAAAAGATAGTAGTAGATCCTTAATATATATAATAGAGTCATTTAAAACAGAATAAAAATAAATAAATTTTATTATTTCAAAAACCATGTAGTAATGTAATTGTAGTAAACCTACTAGACACTTTAGATTCATTTTCATCCACTGAGACAATGAAGTCTGGTGGAAAAAACTCCTGGAAGTGTGTGAAATTAAAACTAATGTCCAATATGATTTTGATAATCATTTAGTGTCTTGAATACCTTCATCCTATTGGGTGGAACTATAACAAATGTATACTAGTGTTTAAGAAATATCATGTGGAAAACAAGAAGCATCATTTAACTGTGGTCAAAAATCTGTGCAAGATAATGCATGTCACATACAATGTGAGGGTTCAATAGGCTAAATGAAGATTCAACTATCCTGGTATGGAAGGAATGATTTTATTAGGTTAATTACTTGTAAAGATACAACTATAAAATGTATTTACAATCACTTTGATATATTGGTGGAGGAAGGGTTCTCCCAAGAGTATGGGATACACTAGTTTTCGGATTTCAGACACCATTAGTTGAGGCATGTATATTTTTAGGAGTGTCAGTCTAAGAATGATTATGAGGATTTGATTTATAGAAAAATATTTTTTATTAGTGTGGAGGATATGAGAGTGAGAGAACGTAATATCCAAATGAATAATATGGGATTAAAATGGCACCGCCATGCAGGAGGCTGTGTTGTGGTTAATGGGGATTGAACAAAATGAAGGGATTATTAATCCTAATAGTGCAAGACGATGTAAAAAATAACAGCTAGAAAAGACAAGGGAATAAAGTTCAACTCAATGACACAATAACAAGAATATATATTAATTTTTTCATAATTCGTGTAAAATTAAAGGCAATTGGGGGATATGTTATGGTTAATGGGAATGATGGAGAGGTATGAATGAATTATGTGGAATGAAAGGAGTTATTCGAGATAATTCTTCTTTCCTATGATGAAATTCATCAAAAAACATTCAAATAAATTCATTAAAGAAGGACCTGAAAAAAATATTTTAAAGAGAGGTTTGAATTGATATTTTAATGGACCAAATGGATTGGATCAATCAATAATATTTTATTTTTTCAAGGGGTTTGAATGAGAGGAAGATAAACACAAAGGAATGATTCAAGACTCGTGACATACTAGAAAAGCTCAGCCAGGGGATAACCCCCTGACAATTTATTCAAGACTCGTGACATATTTTCCACACACATTCAATAAATATTCCAAGATGACTAGAGTATTATGACTGAATCTCTTAAATTGGGATTATTCCATGTAATTATATTTATAAAAAACAACCATTTTAAAACATTTTCTGACTTCTATCTGTGTTTCCAGAACACTGTATTGGCTCAGATCCCACTTTTTCCTCAATGTGGTTTTTAAAATAAAAATTTATCATTTGACATAAATAAATTATGAAAATTGATCATAAATAATTTATTTTAGAAAACAAGACAATATAGGGTGAAATAATAATAAAAAATGAAAGAGGAACATGAGGAAAATGTTCGCATATAAATGTTATAATGTTATGTTGTTTATAATTTGGAAAGCATTACCCATAAGAAAAAAAATTAGAATTTATATAAAACTTTTAAAATAGGGGAATATAATAAAAAATGAACTTACTAAATTTTTTAATAATATATATAGATTAATGAAATATAATAAATTGAATATTAATTTGAAAAAATGAAATTTCCCATCCAATAAGAATAAATGACGTCATATTCACTTATAATAAAAATATTGGGTAAATTAAGAGTCAAGGGGAAATTAAATTTATAGGAAGTATGTAAAACCCTATGAGTATAAATATAATATTATTAGATCATTTATTAATAAATAAAATTCAAAAACATGGAGTATCATTCAAATAAAATATATATTTTAAAATAACATTTTCAATGAAACACCAATGGTTTGAGTATCTTTTATTTGAAACCCCCATTTCAACTATGGAAGTTTTTAACAAAATACACTAAATGTGAAGAGGATTTCATTCTTTCGACCTAATGAATATGTTAAAATAAATTCATTTGTATTTACGTAATCTATTTAAAAATAAATATATTATATATAAGAAAATAAGCCTTAATGTGTGAAAAATGGAGACAACAAACCTTGGCCATATTTCCCCACAAAATAAAATTCAATATACGATCCTATATAAAAATCATAAATATCATAATTATTTACTTCATAACATTATTCATATATATAATATTTTATAAAAGAAATTTCTTCTAATTCACTACTTGTAATTTTTTTTGTTATTGTCTATTTTCAATATCATTTGTTTGTATTCTTGATCTTTTTTATGTAGTTTCACGAAATTAGTTTTGTTTATTCATTATTCTCCCAAATTTCTTAGTTATATGAAAATAATTATTTTTCAATTGATTAATTATATTTATTTATATTTTTTATATTTCCTTTCATGAGGGTTTCTTTCTTTATAAATGAAGAGAATATGGATAATAACCACAATTTATTGATTTTTTAACCAAAGATAGTATTAGCATAATTATTGAGTTAAATTTTAAAGTATCTTTACTAGTAAAAAACTATACTATTATTTGATTATAATTTGATAAATTAACATAAATTATATTCCCATAGTCATAAATGATATAAATTTATAACATTTTTCATGTAAGTATTTAACAAAACCCAAACTAGAACATATGATAATTATTTCATAATTGTGTAGGGATTAAGTTATAATGTAATTAAACCATAAGTATAATGATATTATTTATAATTTACCATTTTGTTCATCAAAATTTTAATTTTTTAGTTGAATAATATATGGATTTGAATAATTACATAGTTTGAATAAATTATTTTCCATATTAGTTTTCTTGTTTATTTTGGATAATTTTATAATGTGGTTATAATGTGGTTATAAAATGATATTCAATTTTTATTTCGAGAACAATATAAATATATAAAATATATATATATACGTAACCCTATAATTTAATCCACTCGTAAAATCCATTAATCGATAGTAGAATACATTGATCTATATAAGTGGTAGTCTATAGGAAGTAATGGAAAATGATTTTAATTTTATTGAAAAAGATAGTGAATTAATTTTGTAGAAAATTTAGTAATAATTAATAAGTCAATGATACAATATTATAAGATTAAATTATATTATTATCAATAAATTTTTAGTCATGATGGAAAAAACATGTCACAGCGATGATGTGGTAGTACATAAATTCAAGACTTTTAGGTTTTATTTTGGCATAATCGAAATGGTAAAATGTGGTTAATTAATTTAAACTACTCAAAATAAAATATAATTTTATTATACTTCATAATTTAATAATTTTATTATATTTTAATTTAATTTTACTGAGAATTAGTGAACCAAATTTAATAAGAAATAAGACAGTGTGGTTATAAATTTATACATCACTACTTAGATTATCTTTTTTAAGGGGTTTAAACCAATAAGGGTTATCCTTTTTAGATAAAATAATAATATTAATGTTATCAGTAGTATTTAGAAAAATATTTTTGTTTAATATTTGGATGAAAATTGGTACTTAGAGTGAGAGTGGAAGTCTGGGGAGGAATAATAACTTTGATATGAGAATTAGGATGACATTAATACAAAAATCATTTAAATAATGATAATTTGCACACAAATAATGTAGTATAAAAATAGGGAAAGAATGGATATGAAAATATATAATATATGTATAAGACTAAACTAGGCAACACATTGAGATTTTATGATATACATATATATATATATATATATATATATATATATAACCTTCCAAATAAATATAATTTTTTCGATACCTTGTAATACCCATGATCTTATGTAAAAATTTTCCAAATTATAATATATAATTATCACCAAACCGTAAAGTAAAATAGTATAATTTTTTATATTAACAATAAAAATTATATATCTAGTTTATATATAAGTAAAATTAATTCATTCGTCATCAGTAAATATTAAATGAATTAAAAAATTTGAGATAAAGGTGATGTTATTTAGAAAAAACTATTCTTATTCTTATTATGTGTTTTTTTAATAATAAATTAAATTCATAAATATATTTTATTTATTTTATTAATGTTTATAAATTTAATATTCAGTCAATGTTTTTATCATCAATATATTTATCCAGATATAGGATAATAATAAACAATTTTTTATGATTAAAATGTAAATTTTATATGATTTTTATTCATGTTATGTGCTATAATATTAAAATGAGTTTATGAAAAAAAAATTAAATTGATATTTAAAAATGGATTCCATATTATTAATTATAAGTATAATTATTTATAAACAGGTGCCTTTTATTTTTTTCCAATATTAATAGTAATCAAAATAGATTTTACTCACCTCATTATTGCTAAAACTGGTAAATTATGGTCAAATTATTGAGATAATGCACTAGAATTCATCAAAACTTTTTTTGTATCCAATTTTATTAGTTTATTTTAGAAATTTTCAATAATTTAGTGAATATATGACCACATGGTGTCAAATATTTAACAGCATTAGTTTAAAAATGAAACACATTTTTCAATATCTTACATGAAACCCCACATTAGCCTTAAACAAATGAGTATTATTATTATATAAATGTGATTGTTATCCCATATCTGATGGTAGGTGGGAATTAATTAAATTAATTAATTAGGAAAACAAATTTTACGCATGTGTATAAATTTAATTAGTATTATGACAATTAATTATATATGAAAATATAAAATTATTGAATATAAAGGATAGGCTCTTTATTAAAAATGTTTTTATTCCAACGATATCATTTTATCTTAACAACTTAAACTAATAAAAATTATTTAATGATATTAATTAAATTTATATTTTATATATTTTGTTAAAAAATTACATTCATAAAATATATTTATTAGGAATAATATATGAATTAATAATATTTTACACATAAAAAAATATATATTTTAAAATTCATTTTTCCGGATTTTGATAGCACGCATATTTTAGAACTATATTTTGACAATTTAAAATTTTTTATTTTCCATATTAAGGTTCATTTTTTCATGAATAGTGAAATTTTTTCATTTTAATAGATAATTATCTCTTTACTACATATAGATACTAATGATAATTATATTATTAATTTAATTTCAATTAAAAATAGATCAATTATATTTTTATAAATCTATTTTAATTTGTTAGAATGATTTTCATATATAATTTCCATATCAAAAAGTTTCATTATTCTCAACATTTTCACTTTGAAAACATTTTCTCTCCACAAGTCTTCTTGAATAATTTTTAACTATTTTTGAAACTTATATGAATTTAATTTTGAAAATATATTCTACATTTGGAATAAAAATGTAAAAATATAGTAAAAAATTACATTTTCCCAATAATAAAATTATATTTTGTAATCCTTTTTACCACGAAAACCTGTAAATAATGTAATAATCAAGTATTAAAGGTTTCAAATAATATAATAAGGATTACAAAAATATTTCAGTTGCCCCAATTTTATTTAATGAATTTATTTAGTCCATAATATTTAAATGTTAGAATATGTGGGATTTTATAAAAATTTATATTAGATTATGATATTTATAATATTTTAATCAAACAAAATAAAATGATATAATAAAAATATTCTTAAGACAAATTTATTTTTAATAATGTTTTATCTAGAGTCTATATCACTTGATATTTATATATTTTAATGATAATAGATTAATATTTATTCGGGAAGTTTATTTTAAATTTTATCTAAATAAAAATTTATATTAAATGCATACATAATTGTGATGCATTAATTATTATATAAATTGAAAGATCAAAAAACAATTAATAAAAATATGTAAAATACTATATTGTTTTATCTAATTAATGTAATAAATTTTTTGTTATAAATTTAATTTAAAATTGATGGGTGTTATAAATTATTATTTTATTGAAGTTATATTGTTTTATTGATATTTTTAAATGTAAAATTAATTAATAGCTTAAAATATGATATTAACTTAATTTTAAAATCAATAATATTTTATCAAATGATATAAAATTTATGATGATAAATAATTTGGACAAAATATTGAAATAATGTCTAAAATATCCTACATTACTCATTTGTGCTTCTTTTTTATTTTATAGTATCCATATTTACCCTTAAAAATTAATAAACCATGTTGTCATGGTAATAAATGAATAACATTAATTTGCCTTAAAAATAAAGAATAATAATAATAATGTAACATAAATTTATCTAAAAAATAATGTATGACATGATATCAATCAAAAATAATCTTATATTTGAAATAAATCACTTTTACCTATTATTATTTGAATATGATTTAATATTAATTTAATATTTTTTCAAAATTCCAAGAGTGCCCCTCCCATCTCCAATAAAAGGACTCAACATATTTTTCTTATTCACACATAAATTTTTTTTTGGGCTGACCAAGATCTATCCAAATCCAATCATATAATCCTTCCTCAGATTATAGATTACTTGAGTTAGTTGAAAAACTCACCTTATAGTTGTTAAGGTGTTAATTAATGGTTATTGTCTTAAAAAGAGGTATCATTTTTAATCAATTGTATAATTTTTATTTCTTCTTTGTAATCATTAAAATATTCTTAAAACATGATAAAGTGATAAACATAGTATCATCCATATATTAAATATGTTATTTACATTGAATAATGACATATATCCATCTTTAGTTCAATCAAATGGGAAAAATAATACTTTATATATGCTATGTACTATGGCCTCATGAACTAAGGAAATTTTATTAACATCACCATCTGTATAGACTTTATAAAATTATGGAAGTAACGTGTATTTGGGATATTAATGATGTTACGAACCGAATCTAGTCAGCACCAAAACCATCCCCAAACCCGACTCGTGAGAATGCAAGAAGGGTGTTCCCTATCCCTGTGGGCAGGTACAAGTGCTCGGGTATCATTAATTTATGTTTGGGAATGATTTACCTGAGTATGAAATCATAAAACATTAAAAACAATCCATAATATAATTCTGAAATTTTTGAGCCAAACAAGTCATAAGAAATAACCAGAACTGAATACATTGTTTTAAAGAAAATAAAAGTTTTGCAAATACAAATAAATAAAATCGCAAGACAGTCCCATGGAATTTACACAATAAGGGGTCATCACCCACAAGTCGTCTCCACAACTCTACATCAAGGATGGGAACTAACACACTGAACCGATATCACCCATAACCTTCCTTTTATCTGAGTCTAGCATAAACAAAATATACCTACACCAAAGGGGTGTAAGTACTTTGTGAGCCTATGACTGATAGGATACCACCCAATGATTCCAAAGATCATGCAGTACAATATGAAAAATCAAGGAGTTATAATACGCAAAGAAAAATTGTGATAAATTCCATGAAATGAAACATTCAATTGAAAAACATTTTCAAGATAAAATTTTTACAATGTTCACACATTTAAATAGACACATTATATATAGTAAATTACATCCAAAAACACCCCATGATAAGCTAAAGTACCACAAGTACAATGAGAAACAACATTGGTAACATCTCTAGGAAATATATAGTATCGGGCCCGATGTACCTCAAACCTAGGTGTAATACAACCATGGAAAAATTCATTCTTGTGCATGATCCACTAGTAGGGATATACCCATAACCTAGTGGTCCCCAATAATCATCCACATTGTTTAGGTAGAGTTGTCAACATCCAAATACTAGGTGGAATAGGGACAAAACCGATCTGTTCCACTAGTTATACTAGTGCACATCTGCCCCACCTAGGTACCCGAGCTTCCCCATTTGTGAACAAACAATTTTAGAAATCTACATAATTATATTTTCATATCAAACAACCCTAATGGTCACATACATTAGTACACTAGCTACACACATTTTATACCACTTAAAACACACATAAAAAAACTTTGTTTTTCAATAAAACATCTTCTCAAAACCCCATTTTATTTTGCTCCCAAAACATTTTAAAAGCACACTTTTCAAAATATGTGCACACATTTAAATTACCTAAACAGATAAGGCTGCCAAATATATTTCAATGAAAACAAAAAATTAATTTTTGGGTAGCCCTAATATAACAAAGAAATGATAACTTTTAAAAAGAATCATTTTCACACAATCATGGAATATAAAAATCACATGTTTCACAAACATCATTAATACCAATTTTCGCAGAAACAACCAAACAAGATAATCATTGAAAACATTATTCTCATCCCCGTTATAGTTCAATAAAATCTATAAAGTATTTATAGGTTATCCCCAATTGATCCCTTAAAATATTTCTAGGAATTACTCCAAATTTCAAATAAAAATGGCGATTCAAATTAATTTTCAATACAAAATCCACTAATACTAATTTTGGAAACCATAGTAAAATTAAATAAACATGGAAACATCAAAAAAACTACAAGATAATTCATATAAATTTCATAAAAAAGAAATTGAAAACCAATTTACTGAAAACACATGACTCTATGTGCGAAAATCAAATTGCACCACAACTACCCCGAGAGAAACCTAGATCAAATCTAAAACCACAATAGTTGACCATGAAAACACAATGTTAAACCCTAGGTTAGAATCCCAACCCCCTAGTCATTTTGAACTTGAATGGAATTGAAATAAACTTCATGGAAAGAGGAGAAACTAAGGAGGAGAGACACTTACTTGAGATTCATTGAAGTTTTCCACCAAATCACCCTTCAAATGGTGTCCAAATTTGTTTTGATCAACATTAAGGGATTCCATGGAATTTATGTTCTTAAAGTGAGAGTAAGGGTCAAATTAGGAATTGGAATGATGGAAATAGAGTAATAATAGAGGGAGTTATGATAGAATGAAATTACCTCCTCAAATCTGGCCTATTTTAGAATCACTAAGATATTATGCACTCTATCACGATGTCTATGAGCTCCAATGTGGGTGGGAAGATATTGGGGGTGCGGTGGGGATCAATGGTCATGGGTGAGGCTTATAATCACTGAAAAATACTTAAAATTTAATAACATATAATAGAAACAAATTTTCTTTTTAAAACTAGAAATGGGCCTTCGGGGTGGCACAATTTCTAAAATTAAAACACCTAATACATCATTATTATGGATTAATAAAGGTTTTAAATTGAAATGGATGTGTTACTAGGTTAGGGGATGATTTTTAGGAATTTTTGATGGGTTCAAAATATAAAAAAATGAACATGTTATAAAAGAAACAAAATTTGATTCTAAATCTAGAAATGGGCTCACTGTTTTCCCCAAATCATTAAAAATCACACATTCCTCAAAAAATGCATGGTAAACACCAAAAAAACAAGAACGAAAATTAAATGAAAAATAATTTTAAAATTAGTCAGGTATATGAAAATTCTCCCCCCCAAGAAAGACTTCCAACACAATAAAGTCAACCTGAACGTTGATCGAAAAATAAGAATGGGTACTCTTCCTCAACCCATGAATTACATCCCCATGTCTCATGTGTATTACTTCCACACTGCCAATGATCTTGGACCAGCATAATAAATCTCCCTAAAAGAACCTTTTCTTTGGAATCCACTATTTGCACTAGACACTCAAAAACTAACATGTATGGCTCTATCTCTTATTTTTCCCAACTCTGTACATGGGGGGATCCTAGTTGTATTTCTTAAATTGGCAGACATTGAAGACATCATCGATGGAAGTCAACATTGAAGGTAAGGCCAAACTATAATCCATCGTTAAAATATGCTTATTGATCTAAAAAGGGCCACCATATCGTGGTGTAGTCTTCCCATTCTTTCCCATTCGACGATGGCCCAGACGAGTGGCCAGTTTCAAGAATCCCTTGTCACCCACAAAAAAATCTCGGTCTCAACGCCTCCGGTCAGCATAGGATTAATGATGACTCTGAGCTATTAATAAACGTTTCTAATTAATTTGACCCCATCAAAAGACTCCTATACGAGACTCAGCCCCAGGAGTGAGGTATCACCTACCACATCCCAATATAGTGGGGACTGAAAAGGCCGACCATAGAGCACCACAATAGTAGCCATTTGAATCGAGGATTGGTAACTATTATTATAAGAAAACTCAACCAATGCCAAATCGGTATCGTATAACCTCTAATGTTCAGGACACATGCACAGATCATTTCCTCCAAAATCAGATTTTCTTGCTCTGTCTGACCATCTGTCTAAGGATGGTATGACATGCTCATCTTAATTTTGTACCCCAAGGCCTTCTAAAGGCCTTTCTAGAACCAAGAAGTGAAACAAGGGTCTCTATCTGAGAAAAAAGTCTAATCGCACGCCAGGGAGTCTCAACATCTCTTGAAGATACAAATGGCCCAACTCATCCTCGTTAGTTGTATCTCTAATCAGAATGAAGTTAGATGATTTGTTCAGATGATCAATCACCACCCAAATGGCATTTTTACCCAAAGGTGTATTTGGTAACCCACCAATGAATTCCATGGGGACCTCATCCCACTTCAAGGTAGAATGGGTAATGGATGGAGAAAACAAGAGGACCTTTAATACTATACATTCTCCAGATGGCATGCATTGCATCTCGACCCAAATTCTACTATGTGTCATCTCATACAATGCCACCAGAACTGCCAATGGACATAAAAATACATCATGGTAGAACCCTGATAGACATCCCACTAAGACTGGTGGTTTTCCTCCATCACCACCATCCGTAGAGATAATAACACTGCTTAACGGCCCTTGAAGCACAAGATGCCCTCAGGGGAAGACGGCCAATCAGAGGATGTCTCCCCACTATGAATAAACAACCTTGACCACTAACAAAGATCATTAATGTGTTTTCCTGGCTGAATCAACTCCAATAGAGAAGGAGTCAACTGGACATTCCCCATGAATTCTCCTCCACTGTGTTTCCTAGTATCCACATGCTTCTAAGAAAATATCCACATCAATTTCCATTCATCACTGGACTTCCTCAAAGCCAGCACTGGAACTCTTATGCACAATGCATCAACCACCACATTCCCTTACCTGGGGTATAGACAATGTCAATGTCGAACCAATGAAAGTAATAGATCCAATGACACTGCCTGAAGTTGAGGTCATTGTGCGATAAGATATAGGAAAATATTTTGTTATCATATTTGACAACAAAATTCTCCACAAATAGGTAGTGACGTGAATTCTTCAAAGTATGCATCAACACTGCCAACTCCATGTCACGGGATGGTTAGTTATTTTCATGTGGTCGTAGTGGGTGAGAGGAATACACCACCACGTGATCATCCAGCATAAGAACATACCCAGGTCCCATACCTCATGCATCAGAATATACCACATATCTTTTTCGATCCTCTGGTAAAATCAACATGGTGGTGGTTTTCTATCACCTCTTCAGCTCCTCGAATGATTTATGACATTCTGGGCCCCATAAAAACTACACCCCTTTCTAGGTGAGCACGGTCATCAGTGAAACATGTAGAGATAAATCTCGAATGAATCACCTATAATAACCAGCCAGGCCAAGGAAACTCTTGATCTTGAACACATTCATCAGCTGCTCCAATGACAGAACATCACAAATCTTCTCGTGGTCCACTTAAAACCCTTGGTCCGAGATCACATGCCATAGAAATCTAACCTCCTTGATCTATAAAGTGTACTTTCACAACATTTCATAGAGGCAGTGATCCCGCAATGTGCCCAAGACAATCCACAAGTGATGTTCGTCTTCCTCCTCAGAGCCAGGGTATACTATAATGTCATCCACAAACACCAAATTGAAGGAATCAAGATACAGATGGAACACCCTATTCCTGAGGTCCATAAATACCACTGGAGCATTTGTCAATCCGAAAGGCATGACCAAATACTCAATGTGGTCTTACCTGCTTCGGAAGGCGGTCTTTCGGATATCTAACTCCTTCACCTTGAGTTGATGTTACCATGAATGCATGTATATCTTTGGGAACCAATTTTCCCCCCTCAACTAGTCGAAGAAATAATAAATTCTTGGAAAAGGGTTTTTTTAATTTTTACCTTATTTAGCTTCCGGTAGTCAATGCAAAACCAGAGAGATCCATCAACCTTTTTCGTGAACAACATAGTTAAGGCCCACGAGAGATTCTCGAGAAAATGAATACTTGGGATTCTAAGTCATGTAGTTATATCTATAATTCTATCAGATCGTTAGGGTCCATGTGACATGAGGGAAGGGATATCAGTTTTTTTCCCAGTTCATGATCAATCGAAAACTTCAAATCCCGCTCTCAGGGAAAACCAGAAAAATAATCCTGAAATACTTCTGGGAAATCATTCACTACATGAGGTAGTGAACCTTTAGGGGAAATTATATATTCTTATAGCGTGAGTAATGATAACATTAAGATAAGACATCCCAACTTTTTGAGTGGAGGTCTAGTATGTCCCGAATGAGGATTCCATTCTCCCCGAAAACCCAAATGACTCACATCAGATGCCATCAAAATCACTCGCCGCATTTAGAAATCAATGTGTGACGAGAAGTTTACTAGCCCATCCATGCCAATTATTATGTGAAATAGTTCCATATCTAGAACTACGAGGTCCCACTCCATCTCAAACCCTGACATGGAAAAAGCACACATGAGGGACCCCTAAGGCCCCTCTCCTTATTCATTCCCAGCGGTGTCACCAACTCCATAACGAAAGACATCAACTCAGATGTCAAATTCCAGATGTCAACAAAATAGGACGATATAAATGAAACTGAGGCGCTAGTATCAAAAATAGCAATAGCTATAGATGTTGTGATTAGAATGGAACCTCAAACTATCGATGGTCCTACCTCTAATCCTGCAGGTGCTTGATCCACTACATGGATATGTCCTATCTCTGCTTGAGGACGTCTGATAGTTTGTGGCTATCCCCTGAAATGGATCTTCCAAGAAGATGACCCAGCCCAACCACCACAGCTGTCAAATCGAGATCCCCCAATCCGTGCTGGCTCAGACTATTCTAGCATTTATCTTGAAGCCACTAACCCTACCCCACTTTGGAGCGGATGTGCCACACCATAGAAGCACTGAAATGTTTCCATACCTCCACCCAGGTAACATGGATTTGGAGAAATTGGAAATTGTGGTCAGATGTTCCTGGGCTTCCCACACTTGTGGAACAAGACCAATCTCACATCTGAAGACTTAGATGAAAACTAACTTGATGAGTGGCCTCAACTTCCACCTCTATTATTCATATAATCCTACCGCTTCCTTTTCGTCACTGAGGAGCTGTCACTGCCCACTCGTGATACTGAAATAGAAAAACCAGCCCTACCATTTCTACTAATCTCTACCACGCACTCCCGATCAATAACCTCAACGTATGTCCTCTGCATAAACAAAAACACATGAGAGTATATATCTGGTCGCAAGCCTTTCTCAAAACTCTTGGCCTTCGTCTACTCATTAGAGACAATTTGTAGAGAATACAGATCTAAATCAATGAAACCATTGGAATAATCCACCACAGAATGATTCCCCGGAACCAGGTCCATGAACTCTCGGGACCTAGCATAATCCAACACCTCTGGGCAGTACTGTTCATTGAAGAAATACTTGAACTCAAACATATTCTTGATCTTCACGATCCATTCCTCTACATCCTAGGGTTCTGAGCATCCTCGAAATGTATGAGGCCTGTTTTTCAAAATTCAATATACTTTATATTTTGTAGGACCCATCTCTTCTAAACAAAAATGAATAAGAGTATGGTTGTATCCTTGTCCCAATGCTTGGAATGTTCTGGCCACAGCCTCACCTAGCCTCTGATCAATTGGTGTGGGTGAAAACTCTATGGCTTCCTCTCGTGGCTGTGTGGGAGCTTTATGGGGAGGCATGTTTCTACATAACACAATAGTCACAAAACAATAATCAATACCATAATTAGGAAAATTTTAATCAAATACATCAAATATAAATTAACTAAACACATTTCCATAATAAAAGAAACAACTACTCCACCCCTTCCTAGTGTACACATGTGGTCTGTAACCCACACATCTCACCTGGAAGTGAAGTCAACTAGACAATTCCGACATCCCTTGGTGACACAAGGACCGCCTTGGTAGATGTAGGCCAAGAACCCTAATCATGACTAAAATCCCAACCCCTAGATTTCCTAGCTCATTTCTATCACAACTCATCCAAAATTATTAATATATCCCCAAATCATTTAGTTCTTCTGATACAATTTTGTCACGAACTTAATCTGGTAGCCACCATAATTAGCACCAAATTGGGCCCATGACATGACCCGAAGGGCATTCGCTATCGCCACGGGATAACACAAGATCTCAGGTATAATTAATTTATGTTTGGGAATGATTTACCTGAGTATGAAAGCATAAAAAAGAAAAAAAATCTTTAATATAAATCTGAAATTTCAAGCCCATCAAGTCTTAAGAAAAAACCTCAACTGAATTCATTGGTTTAAATACAGTGAATGTTGTCCAAATAGAAATTATGAAAACATCAAGACAGCCCCATGTAATCCACATGACAAGAGGTCATCACCCCAAATTCATCTTCATAACTCCGCACCAAGGATGGGAACAAACACCCTAAACTGTCATCACCCAGAGCCTTCCTTTTACCTGAATCCAGAATTAAAATGTACAATTACACTCAAGGGGTGTTAGTAGGGTGTGATCCTAAGACCAATAGGATTCCACCCAATGATTCCATAGATCATTCAATACATTTTGAAAATGCAGGGAGTTTTAAAACGCACTGAAAATAAGGGATAAATTCAATGAAATGAAACATTCAATTAAACACAATTTTCAAGATAAAATTTTCAGAATGTTCACACATTTAAATAGACATGTTAGATATAGTAAATTACATCCAAAAAACCCCCCATGTCAAGGTAAAATACCACAAATACAATGATAATCAAAATCGGGAACACCTCTAGGCACTAGATAGTCTCGGGCCCTATGTATCTCATACATCGGTGTAATGTAACCATAGTAAAATCAGTTCTCATGCACGAGCCACTAGTAGGGAACCTACCCATAACCTAGTGGTTCCCAATAATAATCTAAAAAATTTATTTATAGTTGTTTTCATCCTAATTCTATGTGTAACACAGACAAAACTCATCCATTCCACTAGTCGTACAAGTAAACATCCGTCCCACCTAGTTACCCGCGCTTCCCCCTTTGTGAAAAAAATATTTCAGAATGATACATAAATCCATTCTCATATCAAACAACCCTAATGGTCACAGAAAATCTGTATATTAGCTACAAACCTTTTATACCACTTAAAACACACAACAAAATACTTTTATTTTCAATAAAACTTATTCTCAAAACACAACATTGTTTTTCATCCATTAATCTTTAAAAACCACACTTTTCACAATATTTACACACTTTTAAATTACCCAAATAGAAAATTCCACCCAATATATTTCAATGAAACCAAAAAATTGATTTTTGGGCATCCCCAAGTGAGCGAAGAAATGATAACTTTGTAAAATATACATTTTCACACAAACATGGCATTTAAAAACCACAAGTTCCACAAACAACATTAAAACCCACTTTCAGAGAAACAAACAAAGGGGATAAACAATCAAAACATTCTTCTCATCCATATTACAGTTCAATAAATTCAAAAAAGTATTTATAGGTCATCTGCAATTGTACCCATAAAATATTTCCAAGAATAACACCGAATTTCACCAAAAAATTACAAATAAAATTCTTTTTCAATACAAACACCACTAAAAAAAATTTACCGACATAATAAAATTAAATAAACATGGAAACATCACAAACACAACAAGATATTTAACATAAATTTAATAAACATGGAATCATCTACCAATTTAATGAAAACCCATGAATCTCTGTGCGACATTCAAATCGCACCACTGTCGCACCAAGAGATACCTAGATTAAACCAACAACCACACGAATTGACCAAGAAAACCCTATGTTAAACCCTTGGTTCGAAATTCATCCACCTAGAAATTTTTAACATGAATGAAATTGAACAAAACATCATGTAAAGGGGAGGAACTAGGGAGGAGAGACACTTACATAAGATTCATTTTGGTTCCTCCACTAAATCCCCCTTCGAATGGGGTTACAAAGTGGTTATAAAAGACATTAAGGGATTCAATGGAATTTAGGATTGAATAGGGAGAGGAAGGGTATAATTAATAATTATAATGGTGAAAAAATAGTAATAATTTTGTGATTTATTATGGAAAGAACATACCTCCTAAAATCTGGAGGATTTTTGAAACCCAAAGACGTTCTGCACTCAATAGCGATGAATATGATCTCAAAAGTAGTTTAGAGGATACTGGGCCCGTTTCTGGGTTCAGTGGTATTGCTTATGGGGTGAAATCACCTATAAATCCTTAATATTAAATAACTTATTAATTAATCAAATTTTTTTCTTAAAACTGGAAATGGGCCTTAAGGATGGCCTAATTTCTTAAATAAAAACACCAAATACACCATTATTAAGACTACTAAAGGTTCCAAATATCAATTGTGGTGTTAATAGGTCATGGGAGGAAATTTTGGAATTAGAATGGATGAAAAATATAAAAAAAATAAAAATGTTAAAAAATAACCCAAATTGGTTTTTAAATCTGGAAATGGGATCACGGTTTGCCCCAAATCATAAAAACTCACCCATTTCTCCAAATATTCATGGTAAAACCCAAAAAAACCAGAATAGAAATTAAATAAAAAATTACATTAAAATTAGCCATGTATGTGAAAAATTAAATATTCATCATTATTAAAATTTAATATATAATTTATTTTCATTACATTCCTTGGAAAAATGATAACATCATCCACGCGTACATGTAAGTTATGATCTCCATAATGTGATGTGATTCAGTTTTCACCACCACATCACATGGATGATATATATATTTATATTAATATAAATATATTTAAATTCTTTATATGAGATTAATTCCATTATTATCAAAATATAATGACAATATTATACTTAGATTTTTCCATAATGAACATTGAAAAAATCAAAAAGGTACTCCTGCTTACGTCTAGACTATTGCCTCCATGATTGGATGATAGTTTATTTTTCATATCCACAATTAATATATGTATTTAAATGATTAATGGATGTATTCTAATTAATTTTATTATATAAAATATTTTATAATGATATCATTAATTATAGAAATCATACCAAACTCATTTTGGACTCAAGTAAAAATTATCATCAAAACATAAAACATGGATTTAAATAATTAAGTAATTGTTATAACTTGATAATATGTGTTATAAATGGATTATAAAAAGTGAAAAATGATCTAAAAAATTAACATTTAACCAATTTTAATTATCCATGTAGTTAAATAATGTACATTATGAGTAGAACTCATATTAAGGGACTCTATTAATAAACAAATCATGTTATATGTTTTATTGATTTATTTTCTAAATCATTCACTTTAATGTAATATTTTTAAACAGATTAATATTAATGTATTTATACGGTTAACAATGGTTTTAAAAGGTATTTTTAATATTTCTATCAATTTTGTTTCTCAAAATGGAATCTTTTCCAAGTTTAATATAACTTAAATTCTTTCAAAAATTATCTTTTAATGTTCCTCTTTCATAACTTTTTACAAACATAAAAAAGAAATTTTTTTTAACATATAGAGAATGAAAAAAAAAATTCTACCTTTCATTATGAATTAATTATTTAATGATTTTTTTATATTTTTTCATATTTCTTTTCATATAAAATTATTTTTTAATTATATTTTTGATATTTTATTTTTAAATGTTATATTTTTACAAGGAAATAGTATTTTGTTATCCGAATTTGTTTTAGAAATGGTTATAAAGTAATTTTCAAGGAATTTATTATTGATTTGGTAATTTCATAATATTTAATATGGGTGTACCTTGATTGTTCATTGTTATCAAATTATAGATTATATGATGGATTGTCACCCATTATATCTCATGGGTGAACCAAATATAGCTTATAGGAAGGGTTCAGCCCTAATATAGCACATGAAAAACATGTCCCCCATATATATATATATATATATTCTGAAGGTTGACCCCCATGAAATGTCTCAAATGATTTGGGTGCTATGGAGATGTAATTTGCCTGTATCACCATTCTATTTGTATGGGTGTATTTAAGAGTTATATGTTAATGATGTACCAAGTGAGATACAAAATGTTTCTATTATTTTAATGATTTATTAAGAAAAGGTTTAAAAAAGGGTCTGATGATTTTTAATATATAAATGATTTTTCTTCTAGATGAAACTTTCTGAGCTTTTAATGCCCATCCAATTTTTCTAGAAAACAATCATATGGTATATGGTTGTGTGAGATAATTGAGGAATAATGTTGAAAGTTGTGATTATTTTTCATGAAGCTAAAACAAGTATTATTTTAAATGGGTTTCCATTAGTGAAAAAATGGATAATAAGTATAGGTGTCATCCTGTAATATATGGTTTTCATATGTATGAGTTAGTATAAATTCTCTAAAACTCAAAACATAAATGATCATTGGGAATATAAAGTGACTTTGATTTATTAAAATTACTAGAATATGAATTTTTTAAGGAAGAGTCTTTATAGATTGTACCAGATCAATGTTTAGGATACATTGGAGATTAATATGTTTTCCTATATATAAGGAATATTTTCTTGGGATTATAATTTTTATTATGATCATAAGTATAGTGTATTAGAAACTCCTTTTAAGGAATTTTCTTATGAAATATTATGGTATCTAACAGTATTTTTGGATACATTCATCTTTGAGGTAGTTATGGTAGTCACCTTTTTTTATGAAAATTTAGCGGTATGGTATAACATTTGATGTTAAAACATATTAAGGTTATTTTTTAAAAATGTTCAAAAAAATAATTATTTTTAGTATGATTGTATTAATATATTTTTATTAAAATGGAATCATATATGATGGCTGATGACCTGTTACATCCAACAATGTCGTGGGAATTAATCCCAAAACTGAAGGGCCACAAGGGTGTATCACCTACCACTTTCCAATGTGAATTCCTTGTTAGTCTGACTTTTTAATTTTAATTACACAATTTTATGGATAAATATTAATAATATTAATGTAATATTAGTTTTATTAGCTATATTTTCAGGATATTAGAAAATTATTTAGTGATTAATTGGTCAATGATATTTTTGAATATGTTGTCTATTTTGGAAATCCAACAAGATTAGTGTAAATTGAATAGAATGTGAATTTTTTTAATGAATAAATATTGAATTTTGTTTTGTAAAAATACATGATTTCATTGTATCTTTTTGGTGATTTATACAAATTATTATTATATCTTGAAGATTATATTATAATTAAAATTACATTTTTTATTGTACTTTAACCGTGAATGATGTTATTTGGAAAAAAAATTAAATATTTTATCTTCTAATATTTTATAATCAAAACCCTTTAAATTTATGGGTTTCAATAACAATCTAGAAAATTTTTGGAATCTTAAAGATAATATTTTATTTAATTATTTATGTTGACCATTGAGTATTACTAATAAATTAGGGAGATTATGTAAGTTTTACTTTATTTAAAATTATAATTTTTTACAAATTATCTTATCATACCATAACCATTTTGGATAAAATCTAAAAATTACAAGCTTATATGTTTATCATTTTGTGATGTTTCTATCTATATAAATTTATTCAAAGGCATTATATAAGAAAAATTCATCTTGAATATTAATTATTTAGAGAATAAATGAGTGTCTGGAAGAAATTTACTAAAGGATAAATCTCTAATTTTATATAAAGTATGTTTCCTTATATAAATAAATTTTTTACTTTTGCAAATTGAATTTAGAAATAATAATGGTCCATTTAATATAATTAATGGCTTTTTAAATCAATAAATAATTATGGTTTTCTGATGGTTAATTTCATCATGACCATGTTCTCTATCACCCTCAATTAAAACATGTTAGTTTTTTCACTAAATAATTTCTATTTTTTTCTACATAGAATCCTAGTATGTGCTATCTCTGGTGACCTTTTCACTTCCCTTATATTTTTAAAAATAATATTTTTTTTACTCCTCTCTTTGATGGGGGATTATAATAAATATATTTTGAAAACTCAAAGCATATTTTAAATGATATAATTAAAAATTGTATTGGTATAATTTTCAAAATTGGGGATGTAACATCCTAAATTTTTAAAATAATACACAATGTTTAATACCATAGAAGATATGACACATCGACTATAAATGAATGATTAATATTTTTATTTAAATGTGATATTTCTTCAGTAGTCGTTTGAATGGTGGGAATTAAGGAGAATAACTAAATTATGAGATAATAGTTTAAGCATTTAAATAAAATGAATTAATTTGTTACTAGTTTATTATAAATTAAAATAGTAACTAATTGAATAATGAAAAATACTTTTCTACAATAGAAAATTGGGTTCTCCACTAAATAATTTATAATATTTTAATTTATTATAAATTTTATTTAATGTAAAATTATATCAATTCTACACATATTAATCCGTGTTAGTTAATTATAATCATTTTCATATTTAAATATTTTATAAAAAAATTTCAATATTTTTAACATTTTCACTTTTAAAACCCTCTTTCTCAAAAAGTCTTGGATAAAATTATGTTAATTTCCAAAAATTATGTTAGATGAATTTTAAAAAATGGATACCATATCTGAAATTATAAGTTAATACTAATTTAAATAAGTCTATTTCACATTTAATCAATATGAATAATAAAATTGGTAATTTTAGATACTATATTAAAGGGTAAATTAATTTAAAATAGAGTAATTAAGTGTAAAATTAATATGATAAGGATTATAAAACTACCCATACACACTCCCAAATTTTATTTTATGAACTGATTTTGACTAAAATATTTCATTGTTAGAATATATTGAATTTAGTTTCCATTTCTATGTGATCATGTCATTTAATATATTTTATTTAATGAAAAGACAAAGAAGTCACAATCCTATTCTAAATAACTATCATATTTTCAATATGGTGTTATCCAAAAGATATGTTTCAATTTAAATATTAATTTAAAATATTAATTATTTTCATTTATAATGGTAATTCATTTTAACTTTCTATTGTGGAAATAATTATATATACATACATGAAATCTATAAATTATTTATTTTTTTAGTGGAAATACCACATAAATTTTATAATAGATCTTCAAATAAAAATAATTTCATATGATATATGTTATAAACTAAATTTCAAATTAATTTTACGTGTTAGGGTTTTATTAAAATATTTGGTTCGATGTTACCAGATTTGTTTTGTTTTTTAAATGACAATGTAATTAATCTACTCAAAATTGACAATAACATTATATTAAAATAAATAATATCTTATTAAATGATAAAAAACTATAAAAAATTAATATTTGTCCATATTTTTTGAGAAGATTTAAAATTACATCCATGATTCTTTTTTGGAAATTTTGAAATATTATAGTAACTATATTAACCCTTAAAGAGTCAAAATTCGTTTTGTCACAATACAAATTAAAGGAGTTAAATAATGGTTTAAAATAAATTATAATGGTTATCATGTGACCTAATAATATTTGAAAATTATAAGAAGTGAGGATTTTGGCTCATCTTAATTGTATATTGGAAATAAATCACTTATTCGTATTTTTTAATGAATATTAATATATACTAATTAAATATTTTCATAAATTTGATGTGTGGCCCTCCCCTTTAATATAAAGAGACACCCATTCATTTTTTATTTAACACATAAAATCCCTTTTAGATCAGACATGATATTAAAAAATCAATTCCTTTAATCCATCACCCCACATTCTAGATTCCTTAGATTAATAGAAAACTCACTATAGTGTTTTTTAGTTGTTAATAAAATGAAGTTATCCAAACAAATGGAATAGTTTTTTATAAATTTTTTTCCTTTTATTTATTTTTCCTATTATTTAAAATATTCAGCATACATACCAAAATAATAAATCCAGTATACCTTATATATTTTTTATTATCTTATTATCATGAAATATATCCATATATACTTCCATCAAATTGGAAAATAATTAATCATTTTTATATACAGAGGACTAAAACCTAATGAATAAATGAAAACCATTTTCCATCACCATCTATGAAAAATCATTATATTGATTTCATTAAAGTTTATATATGATACTCATGAAATATATATAATTATGAAAAGATAATATACCATTTTTTTCTATAACATTACCTGTAAAAACATTATGACATCATTCATACATATAGGTAAATTATCTCCTCCCCAAATCGATATGATCATCACCTAAAAACATGGACGATATATATGAGTATATTTATATTATATATATTATATTAATTATATTGTTATTATTCATTAAATATTAAATTATACTTTTTGTCTTCTATAATGATCATTGAAAACTAGAAATATTACTCACACGTACATACATCCAACCGTCGACATGGTTTTAATGAAGTTATTTGTTCATTAGCATAATTAATTGATTGATTTAAAATAAAAATTGAGGTAGAATACTGAATAATATTCTTTATATTATTTAAAATTTACCACTTTCACTATATACATCATAGAAAATACATTATTTCAAATATACCATATATCTTCATAACATTTAATATTAACTAAACTAATTAGAAAATTGCTAGAACATCCTAATAAGTAATATAAAAGGAATATGAAAATTAATAAAGGTCCCAAATAACTTAAATAAATTATCCTAAATATATAATTCTAATTGATAATTAATGTATATGATGACTTCAAGTAAAAGCAAAGGACTCTGTAAGTAACAATCTCATTGTAAATTTTTTAATAATTTATTTTTATATAATTATCTTTCATATTTATGTTTTTGAGAATATTTTTACGAATGTATTTATATAGATACAATCGTTTTAAAATTTGTAATTTTCTACTTTCTAATAATATTTTTCAAATATGATTTTTCTTATTATTTTTTGTAATGAAAATTATTTTAAAAATACACATTTTGAGTTCCTCTTTGATTTGTTTTTAAAAAGGTCATAAGAAATTTTTTTAACATATTTGGAATAAATTGAATATCTCGTATTCATAACACTTTTTATAACTATATTTTCCATTTATTATTTTTTACATTTATTTTCAAATAAAATGGTTTCATTATTTTGTGAATGGTCTTCAGATTTTTGAATTTATAATATTATACAAAAATGAAATTTTGTTATCCAAAAGTGTTTCAAACAAGGGTACATAAGTGTTTCCAGCAGTTTTATTCATTATTTGGTACATGGAAGTCATTTGGGATGAGTGCACTTAGATATAATAATCTGATCTTGGAATAGATTATGAGAGGTTTCGAGCCCCATTATGGCTCACAGGTGACCCTGAAATAGATTATAATATGGTTTGAGAACCATTATAGCTCATAAAAAAGTGTTATCCCGATATAGCATACATGAACGGTGAGAATAATTATAGCTCTCCAAATCATTCGGTATTTCTAAGATAGAAGTCGACCGTATGGTTATTCCATTTGTTAAGGAAAATATAAGACTGATATAATAATGAAGTCTCAAAAAACATTTATTATTTGTCTATGTAAGATAATTTGTTTTAATGAAAAGGTATTTAATTTTTTCATGTTTTTACTAGACAATATATTTTATTTCATTATGTACCCTATTGTGATTTTCATGCACATGACATGTTTTTAAAAAAAATTGTAGGGTATATGGATTAGTAAGAGAATATAGGATGTCACATTCAATGTTGTGAATATTTTTCATCAAATGAAAATAGTTTTTATTTTAAATAGGATTACTTTAGTAAAAAAATGGATATTGACTATAAGTGTCCACATGTACTATATGCATTTAATATGTATGATTTATTATAATTATTTAATACTGTGAAACCAAAATATATATTGCAAAAAAAATTAACTCATGTTTCAAAGATAACTAGAATAATATATGTTTAAGGATGGGTCCTTATAATATATCATTAAATATGAAATATATATTTACTTAAAAACAAATAGAAAATGACACCCAATAGACTATAATATATATTGCTTATAAATTAGGATTTAAAGAGGGTAATTGTAGTTATAAAAATGTATTTGAATGATTAATTATATATATTTCATTGAAATGTAATTATAACTTTTAGCAATTTAATAATGACCTTAAACACTTATCAAATAGTGACACACTATTCATCCAATTAATATATAAAATAAATAAATTAATTAATAAAATATAAATGTAAAAAAATTTAAGCTAATTACTGTGTTCTGTGAATTTTTTAGATAAATATGATATATTAGACATTTTTTAAACGATTATATTGAAATAAAATATTTATATCAGGGACATTAAATTCAAATTAATTGAATAGCTCCACAAATAACATTACTGATATTTTATAAAAAATTATTTAGTTAAATAATTTAGAATTAATAGAAAAAATATCATTGGAAAACTGATTGGAATATTTATTAAATTATTTGTTTGGTAAATTTATGATCCACTATTAAATTTATTGTGATATTCATAACTCTTTAATATTAAAATAATTGTCACCATTATTATGGTGAAAATTTGGTAATTAAGGTGTCAATAAAAAAGATAGTTCTTTGAATGACCCCTTAAACGTTCTAAATTTAATTTCATAATGTTATTTAATTGAAAACATCATTTTCATCTAATTAATTTCCATTTTAAACCATTTATATTTAAAATTACATTATTATATTCTATTCATCTAATAAATCAATGTGTTTTCATTCCATCCCTTATAAAAAGACCCCTCTCTTCTCTGAATCACACCACATTGAGCCTCATAGCTTTCCCAATCCCTACCAAATAAACCTATAAACATCTTTATAGAAACATTATACGTTTTTCTCTCCAACACACTAACCCTTATGTCCATATGATGAAATATGATGGTTTTTTTTTCAAAAAACGAGCTACGCTCATGAATTGATAACTTTCCTTTTCACTTTTTCATATATTTCCCCTAAATCAATTGTATTTATCATAGAATTTACCTCTGAATCATCAATGTACTAATTGTTTTTCAATTATAACATAAATAATAATCCACCTACATCTCATAAAATGATAACTGAATGTATCACTCATGCGTACACATAACTTACCATCTTCACATGGGGATACAATAAATAATTATTTTGAATTTACTATTGATTAGAATTATGTTGGTTTAATTTTTATTATTACATTTATGACATAATTATACTTCTATTATGGTTATATCAAATCTTTCATATTATCTACTAATCAATATGTGAACTACATCATCTCTCATTCATAAGTGGTAAAAACCACCTACAGGAAGAGATATGATTTATTTTTCATATGGAAATTAAATGGATGGATATAAGGATATTTTTAATGAATATATATTATTTATATAATTTAATCATTAATTTGGAAATTTGAAATATTATTTACATTTCTTTGGTTCCATCAATTAAATAATGGAAAGGGCATTCATGTGTAAGGAAGACCTAAAGTGTCCATGAACTGTGTAATTAATTTTTCAATATCTTACATTTTGTGGTTGAAAATGAAAATGAATATAATTAATATATATGATATTAATATCGTTTTAAATATTCCGTAGATATTGTAACAATTATCATAGTTCATATTCCAAATACGATGAACTGAAACATACATGAAATATGTTGTAGTTATCCCTTGTATGTATAATTTAAATAAATAAATATTAATAAAAGTGTGGTAAAATAGAATAAAAATACATTATATGATATCATCTATATATATATATAATAATTTTACTACAATAGATTTATAATTAATATAAAATTATCATTCATGAATATTTATCAAATGAGACGGAATTCAGAAATGAGGTAAGGGTTTTTTGTTACAGTCTCATTGTGTAACGGGAATGTTTATAGATAATATTACTAGGACGAATTTCAAGAACAACCTCCCTATAATATCATGAATTTTATTATCCTGTATATTTTTTTAGAGAATAATATTTTCCTTTAATTATCCACTCATTAGGAATGCATGAAATATAAAGAATGTTTTTTAAAAGAAATTCAACATTATTTCCCACTTCATATGGAAAATCAACTCTATTACCTTCCCATGTTTCCTAAAAATAATTTCAAAATTATTATTTATATTATACTATTATTTAGTAATTTAATTTTTACATATGATTGAATATTTTTTAAAAAATCATAAATTGAATCACATTTCCATTTTCTCAAAGAGTAAATTTTTACTTTTTTACGAAAATATGAATGGAATACTTATTTCAACAAACTCTATATGAACAAAATTTTCCATTATCCTGACGAGTAAATTATTTGGATCAAACATAACATATCTCAATGATAATTTTTAAGTAAAACACATTACATATTATATGAAAAAATTTTATTTTTAAATAACTGATTTCAATATAGAAAGGTAATCCCCCTCATGAAATTATCCAGTGACCCATTAAAAGAAATATTTATCTACAATGAATTCCTTTGATGTTACATTAGTTTTATTAGAAATATGATACGATGATACCACCATTATTATTTATCTAGATATTTTACTATTATGAGGAAAATATCTCTATGAAAACCATTCTTTTTTAATGGGATAATCCATGATGGAATTTCATTGAACTTTATTTATTTTCATGGTATATGAAATTATGGTTATTTAAAGATAATATTGAATATATTTTTATTATATTGATAATGTGATGGGTGGTGATATAATATAATATCATTCCAATCCATTTGGAAAATACGGAGATCTCATGACATAAATGGGACTGGAATGGGGAGAGAACCTTGTTCAGTAAGGGGCTCTTTCAAGAATGATAGTTTTGGTAGTGAACCATGATTATTATAATAGTTTGAGTAATGATCACTATACACCATGATAGTCATGTAAAAAATTCAAAACTATTTGGAAAATAATTTTAAATTCATATATGTATGTAACATTTATATTTTTAATTCCTATGTAATTCTCTCAAGGGGAATGTTATTTGATACATTTATGATTCATGTCATATGAACTACCATTATTTATTCAATGACTCAATATAGTGATATCTTATATTAATTTTATGGTTTAAAATTGAAAACATTATGTTCTCATAACATTATTCAAATGAAATATTTGGGAAGCAGTGTATATCAACTATATTTTCTGTTAGTGAGCATTGGAGCTCATCAATTATTATATTTCCTTTCCCCATGTTCTAAAATATTTTTGTTGTTGTGACATTACTAATAATGGTTATAGTTATTATAAACTAAGTGGAAGATGATGTATATTATTCATCAACAAGTTTATTATGTTTGAATGTTTATAAATATACTAGACCGGTACAGTTATCTTATAGATCATTATATTATATTCATCTAAAAAGAAATAAATTTATGAAAACTATTGGTCAAAATATTTAATATTAGATTATTTTTTAAATTTTTTTAGTAACTAGTATGAGAAAAATTTACTGAGCACTCTAAGTATAATAAGATGTATAGAAAAATATCGTATAGTATTAAAATTAAATTATTATTTTATTCCCTAGAAAAATTTCATTCTTGAGATACTATAAGTGGATGTTGTTTTAGAACGTATGCATCTAGGGGTAATAAACAAGAAATTAAATAGATATATATCTCATATATCATTCTAATGAATGATGATAATTAAATTCTTTTACACCTGGTATGGCACTCTTAGTGGATATACATTGGTTAATTAAAATATTCATTATAATCCATTATTAAAGATTTTTACAGAGGATAAACAATAATTTACAATACTAAAACTAGGATATCATTATTTTAAAAAATCTATCTTTATATACATAGATAATAAATTATTTTTTCTTGGTTTGGTTTTTTCCAACTATGAATATTGTATATCGTGCAATTATTTTTGGTTTTACAGAATAGTAAGAACCTAAATGCATAATGTTAATTTAAATGTGATAGATAATGTAATGATGTTCCTCATGAAAAAATTGTTATGGATGATTTAATAAAAAATATATTTTCTATTCTTACATATATTACTCATGTTATGAAACATGTTGATCTTACAAATGAGAAATTGAAGGAACCACATTTTGTAGAGTCCTATATGATGTTATTTACACCTCTTCTTTCTGTGATTGATGATCCTAAAATTTCATATAAATGTATCAATACTATTGAAAATATAATTTATATTTTCCCTTTTTAATCACCAAAAAGTTTTATTCTGGATTTTAAACATAATGAAGGTTAATAAGATCAATGGTGGAATCTTATTTAGAATGTGAGGGAATATGAATAAAATTGACTCAATTGTTTTGGATTAATATAAAGGATTATTTTCATATAAGTACATTCCATGTGTTTTTCATATGAAAATGGATATTGAATTACTTTATCAAGATAATAAGGATGATGTATAGATTGGTTACTGTGAGGAAATTTTTTAAAGAAATGTAAGGTAAGATTCTTGCATTATTATCTAACTAGAATTTAATTTATATCATTTCAACATTGACATAAAGCCAAAGTAATGAAGGGTGTTATCTATTAGGGACTTCTTCAACATTGAATAAAATTTTTATGATATTTCATTGTTGAAATAAAGACTATAGTTACCTATAACTATCATGTATTTTAAAAGAAAATAGAGATTTAAATCCTAAGAAACCCAAAAATTCATTATTAGAACAATTTGATAATTAAATTATGATATATATGCGGATCAAAATGAGGAGGAATTTGTAAAAATATTATTAGTAAATGATTTTCTTGTTTAAGGTTGTTTATTGCACAGTTTAATTCTAATGTGATTTGAATAGACTATTTAATGAAATGAACAATGAAAAATATCAATATAATGTATAACCATCACTCTAGTGTTTGAGATGATTGTTGAATGATAATTATTTTATATAATATTCGAATATTAAGGTTGGTGATGATGATCAATTTCATCAACCTTTTAATCCTAGAAATAATTTTCATTCTCATACCATCACTGTTACTGATGTGGATAATGAATTGGAGAATGGAATAGTTACCATCCAATATAAAACTATTTATAACTTATATAATTTTTTTTCTCACTCATTTATATATGGTGAAGTGAAAATGGGTATCATCATAGCACATAAGTAATTTTATGTTTATTTAGATGCGAAAATACATAATTGTGTACTGATTGCATCTCAATATAATGATTCTTATTTGATTAATGTTTTTCCGAATTTGATTCCTAAAAATATCATTATAAATCCTATGGGTGAATATGATGTTATCATAAGAATAGATTTGATTTCATTACCTAAACTGCACATCTATTTTAAAATACATGAAGTTACAATTGATATTTCCAAAAAATAATGATTTTCTTTTAGTATGATGTTAAATATGAACATCTAAAAAAATTTATCCATTATATATTCTATTATACCTATTAAAAATTGGTGCTTTACATAGGTAGTTTGTTAAAAACTAATAATTAATTATATTTCTATTGTGATGGTGTTTATTTATGTCTTTACAAAGGTGTTTCTTTGTTTTCTACCAAGTCATGAAGTTGAGTTCTCAATAGAACATGTTCCTCCAGCTATATCTATATCAAAGACACCATATAGAATGTACCTAAATGATTGGTAATAATTGATAATGTAACTATAAAAGAATATATTAAAAAGTATTCATTCAGAAAAGTGTGTCACATTAGGGTTATTATATAACATTTGTTAAGAATAATGATGGATCAATGGAAATATGCACTAGTTATCATAAACAAACGTATATCACAGTAAAGATTCTGTATACACTAACTCTAATTGGTTACTAGAGTGATCAATTGTGTGGAGTTCAATAATTTTCAACCATTGATCTCTATTTTTTATATCATTAATAAGGTTTTATTAATGAGGATATAACAAAAGAACCATTTCTTACATGGTTTGGACATAAGTAAAATATAGCGATTTCATTTAGAAATAAAAATTCCTCATCCAACTTCTGGGATTTGATATATATTTATATTATATGTTATAATGATCAGTATGCATTCTAGATTATTGATGATATTATTAAATGATAAAAAACCAATAAAGATCACGAATATCACTGGAGTATTTTACAAAGGAACCTTTGCAAGGATAACATGTATGAAAAAATATAAAATATTGTATTTTGGATACAAATATTTTAATTTTGGGTTATATATTCCCAAAAAGGTGAATATATTTGGATCCTTCAATAAAAGAATTATTTGAACATTTTTTCATCCCTAACATGGTGACAGAAATTCATAGTTTTCATTGTTTGGTTGGATATTATCAGAGAATTGTGGAGAATTTCTCATGACTGTCAGATCTACTGAACATGTAAAATCATATGGGAGATAATTTCCATTGGAATATGGAATATGAAAATGTTATCATGCAAATAAAGAGATGGTTATTCATTTCACATATACTAACATTACCCTATAGCGGGTAAGGGTTTCTAATTTATAGTGATCCACTAGGGAAGGTATTGGGATGCATTCTCATATAGAATGACATGTTAATACATTATGGCTCAAAAATGAATGTTTTTGTGTAATGTTCTCCAACCCGGGATTTAGACATATCTATGGTAACATATGAATTAAATACGTAGAGGAATTAATTTTTTAGTAAAAGTTGTGATATAATTACAAACCATAATTGATTAAAGTGTATATTTACTCAGAAAGAGGTGAATATGCGGTAGTTAATATGGTTTGACTTGATTAATGATTATTAATGCACAGCACATTACCAACCGAGGAATGTAAAAATGTTGGCATATGTTTGGAGTCAAAAGGATCAACCTATCATATCTACGATGAGGAACAAGAAATATTCAGTATTTATTGATTTACAGAGGATGGATCCTAAAATTTTTAATGAATGGGAAAATCATATATATCTCAATTAATTGTACCATAATATATCAATGTGGTGAATAATGTGGCATGTAATAACATTTACAGCTGCAGTATGAGGTCATTAAAGATATGGAATTAATCCCTGATTATGATTGTATGATAATTTCTATGAGTTATGTATGCATTCCATCCATACAATATTAAAGATATTGATTTATCTGAGGCTCTATGGTAAAAAAATCGTTATTAGTACTGAAAATTATAAGACTAATAAATAATTGAAATAATTTTTTATAGGGAATAATTATGAGATATCACATAGTTTTTATCTTGGTGTTTAGTGTATAAGGAAGTAATGGAAGAGAGGCGAATGTCTAATGGGATATTACCAACAATTAGCCATACATGAATGGAAATTTAAAAACATTACAATGGATTTTATCATTAATCTAATTAAAAATTCTATGGTCCATATTTCTATTTGGGTTATAGTTGATCTACATAAAAATTTATGACACATAATTTGTATCAGATACTATTTCTCTCTTGGTAATAATTCTAGAGTTTCTATTAAGTGAGTTGTTCACTTTCAAGGAGTAACACACTATATTTTATTTGATCGTGATCCAATGTTCACCATAATGAGCCTAAATAGTCTATTAAAGTATAGAAATATAAAGTTGTGTTTTAGTTTTTGTCCTTATAAATACAGTAAGTATAAGAAACCCATTAAATAACTCTATAATATTATGGGATCGTATTCTATGGATTTAAATGGTTTTTTTAAACCCCTTACTCTCATTGATTTTTTCTATAACAACAGCTTCCACTTGAGTATTAATATTGCTCATTATGAACAAATTTATGGAATGTATTGTAGAACATTAGGTTTCTTTGATAATGTAGGAGTATTAAATCTATCTAGACCTAATATTGTTGGTTAAGTGGAAATTTATGTTACAAATATTCAATAAAACGTTATGGTAACATAGAGTTGAAAAAAAAAATTCATAATCAAAATAATATGTATTTTAATATTTTTGATAATTATTTTCTTCGAAATTATCAATTTTATAACTATTCCACATTCAGATTTGATGAAAATAAAGACCCTTGGTATACTAGCACCATCATTATTTTTTAAGTAGTATGTATAGTATCTTATCTCCTAGAACTTTGACCAATGATCTCTCATGTTCATAATGTGTTCAATATATCTTTTCTGACAATGTACATACTTGATTCTTCATATGTGATGAACCCGTAGGTCATAACAATAGGGAATGATGTTTTATATAACTAAAAACGAACATTAATATTTTATAATTGAGATAATTGGCTACAAATCATGTCTACCTTTCTTATTAATGATATATATAAGAATTATAAATTCAATGAAGCAACCTGGGAACTTGAGGATGTAATTAAACATAGATTTCCTCCTAAATTTTTCATATCAGTGTTATGGTATTTTAGGTAAATAATAATTTAATGGGTAGAATATTAATAACCTGATATTTTATATATATTTCATTCCAAATTAATTTCATTTTCCACTAGCTTGTAATACATGCCACATTGAGTCTATATTAATTACAATATTGTATATTATTATAACAATGCTAAAAAGTTACCCATTATGAATTAAAATAATTTTTGTTAAAAAATATTATTTCTTACATATGTATAAAATGAATTCATTAGTTTCCAAAAATTTACAAATGATGAAATCATTTTGAGTTAATGAAACTATTTTTCGGGAGAAAATGGTTTTATGCATAAGATGTTTTTTTTCTTAATAAATTAAAATTCTCAATATTAATGAATGATATTAGTGGAATTTATAAATAATAAAATTAGTAAATTTTCATTACATTATTTTTTTTTACAGAATTGAATAATAATGAAACATGTTTTAGGTTTAATAACATATTTTATAAAAATATGTTATGCGTCTCATTTGAGGAAAATATTTTAAAATGAATTTTTCACACTAATTGGAACTGAATAGGGAAAATTTTATTCGATATTTTGGATTTGAGGGATAAAATTTATTAAATAGATCCCATATATTTTTATTCAACATTAATAGTATACATTGAAAATATTTTGGACCTCCACAAGGGAAATTTTTTAAAATATTTGAAATATTGTGAAAACATTTTCTTATATCTTTATTAATAAAAAAACACATTATATTATCCTATTAGATTAGTTTATTTTATTCATATCCATAAATTTCATAGATATATGGCCACTATGTACCATATTACATTGAATATGGTCTTTATATTAATTTAATTTATGAATAATTTAAAAATAACACTCTATTAAAATTAATATCACAAAAAAATTAACATATGGATAAAATGAGGAAATGTTAGATTATGAATGATTATATATATAAAAAATATATTTATTTTTATCTTAAAATTATATTTAACTTTAAATTATTGGATAATTAGGCTAAACACTTATGAAACGCTGACATATAATTTCATCAATATAAAAAATAATATATAAAAAATAAAATAAATACAATATAATTGAATATTTGTGGCCAATGAATTTTTTTGTACATTTGAAATATTAGTTATGTTTTGACATACTATATTTTAATTGGATCTTGGTCATATAGTTCATAATTTCAAATTTAATTAACAGTTTAGAATATGATATTATTAATAATTTAAAAAAAATAAAAAATTGATTTTAAATTCATGAAAAAGTTATCATCTACCAATTGAACCAGTTATTGAATAAAATAAAAGTATTTTTCCATATATGAGTCTCTTTTTTATTTCTTGTAATATTCAAAAAAATATATAGAATAGTTGTCACTATTGTTAAGGATGAAAATGGTTAAAAAGGGGGACAATTATAAATATAATGATTAAAATGAAACAAAATGATGTCCTAATTTCGTTATATAAATTTAAGATGAACCATTTATATTCTCTTTGTAATTTATTTCAATTAAATTTTTTTTGATAGGAAATTATTTTTTATATTTTATCCTTTTCTGATAATCCAGCAATGTTTTCCCCATCCATTATAAATGTAAACCCCTTCATTTCTATTACTTTCACAACATTTATCCATTTATGTTGACAAATACATTAAAATTTAACATTTAAAATTCTATAAAAAAATTATGTGTTGGTATTCCTAGCATACGAACACTAGGGCACTTATGAGGATACCTAAATGTGTTCTTGCAACCAAGTTGCAATTACCTTAACTAGTAAGATTTTTTCTTCTTAATATATAATATCTAAATTTGTGGTATTTATCATATATTAATATATTAGGTAATGAATATACCCAAAAAATTTATTATGTGTATTCTACTACAATTGTCAATACAATTTCGAATTAATTGAGAAGTGAAAGTGTCACTCAGGCGTATGTATGACTTGATGTCTCCATATAGAGACTAAAATAAGTTTCATCTGCAAATATTATCAATAGGTATTATGAGGTGTTAAATATTAATATATTATATTTATGATAAAATAATTATTCTCAAAGGATAATATCATATCTATATTCTGAGCTTCCAAAACATTAAAAATTATAACATCACTTGTTCATACATGTGGGCTACCACCTCCATGATGTGACACAATTTGATTTCATTTCCGATATTCATGGATGGTATTAAATATGGATTTTTTGAATACTTATTATTTTTATGATATTTCAATGATTTTAAAAAGGTGACATATTATTTACCTTTAATTCATTCCATCCAATGATAAATGACAAGAATGTTTGTGTAATGTATGACCTACTATCTTTATGAACCATATAATTAGTTTTCTTATTTAAAACAATTTTTTATGTCACCAAATATGTATATAAGAAATATATACTTAATATATCCTTCATAAATATCTTTATAAAATATTACAAAGAACATATTACAAGGACCAATACTACAAAACCAAAATATACATCAACAAAGAATCTTTTACCGCCCAGAACAATGATATTAATAATGGATTATCAATAAATTGGTAATAAAAAGATATATGTAAATTAAATATGGTAATATATTAATGAGTATTATTATGAAATAAAAATATAATAAATCAAAATTAATTATATAGGAGGATTGAATTAGGATCAAGTGTGTAAAATTGTTGTAAGGGTTTTGTAAAAATATAATTATTTGTAAAAAATATTTATGATAACGTTTCCAATAATTAATTTCATGATATATCACTAATGGACCAGATCAATTTTACTCTAATATAGTTATTTCTATAGAATAAATTTTTTTTTTCATTTTCATTTCATTAATAACAGAATATATCAAAGAAATGATTTTTTTTAAAAATCTCCCTATTTCACTCTTCGGTAAAGAATATATTCTTAAAAATGTGCATGTTATTTAAAGATAATTTGATGAATGATTTTAAAATTGTATTATTATTTTAAAAATTAATTTTTAACCATGACTTAGTATTTACAAAATGTTATCATGTGAATAATATTTTTATTTACAAAATAGTTATCTTTTGACATTTTAATGGAAATATGACTATGGGAATTTTTTCACATACATTGAATCGATGGAATTTCACACCATAATAACCACTCAATGATTTCAATATAATATTAAAATTCTACAATTTTCTACTTAGATGGCATTTTTTTCATGAAAAAGTCATATATTTTTTACAATTTTATTAATTTATATCAAAGTGGAAAGGATATTTTCCTCAATAAATATTACAATGTCCTGTTAAAATCATTTGTCATTTTTAATGATGTAATTTAATTTTATATATTTTTATCCCGAGATATTATTAAATGATACCATCCAAATTATATCATTGGATTTATTATTATGATGTTGAAAAATTACTCAGGAAACTAATTCATTTTGGATGGGTTAATCCCGGATAAACCATTTATGAATCCTATATATTTTTCAAGATATATGATATGAGGAATATTTAAAAATATTTTAGAAATAATTAGTATTATTTTATTATATCACTGCACAAAGAAGAATTATATATCCTTATAACCCATTGGATAAACCTAGATATTTCATGATATAAACTAGACTATAATGGGTTTCAAATGGAGTCTAGTAAGGGGCTCAGTCAACACTGATAGTCTTGGGAGTTAAACTTAACTACAATGATAGACAATGGAGAGATCCCAATCTAAAATTATATTCATAGAATTATTCCTTGACAATTATGGAATGGATTTTCAATTCATATTTTTATTTCATAAATCAACGTCTTATGAAAATTTTATGTTCTCATAGATCATGTTTATTGATTCCATTATGATTCATGTCTTATGAACGTCGATCTATTATGAAATGAATAAAGAATATAATAATTGATATTAATGGTATGATTTTCAAATGTTATTATAATGTCCTGTTACCCTTATGCTAAAAAAATATTTATGAGTTCAATGACGCCTCTGTCATTTAGCCTTAGAGAGAATCAAAACATAAGAATTCTTTTGTTTCCTTTCCTGAGGTGGTGAATAAGGTTCTTAGGTATGATATGTCAAGGAATGGTTCTAGATATGTAGAAATATAAATAATATGATTTAGATATATTTGTAATAAGGTTATTATCTACGCATTGTTACATAGATACTAGAATGTTATCATTCTTTTATGGATCATATTGTTATGTTCATCAAACAAATAGTAAATAAATTTATGAAAAATATTGGTTTTTATAAACGATTCATTTTCAAACACATTTCAATAATGATTCAGGAGTTCTACTCTTAGATCCTTTATAGTTAAAATTTTATACTTTACAGTGGTATGCAGTTTTTTCCATGGTACCCTATACTTTATTATTATAATTAAAATGACCATTATTAAATAAATTGGGCCTATTGGTTCAAATATTCTAATGGCCCAGACCTCTCCGGTACATTACTTTTTGAATATGTGTTGTTTGATGTGTTTTAGGAGGTCAAGATGACTTATCCCCAATACTTTGAAAATTTTACCTTTTGGTGAAAAGTAACATCGGTGACCCTCGGTGAACAGTTCCAACAGTAGACAGTTGTGAACAGTGGCGACGTTGAGGTCTAACAGTAACCACTCTTTCCTTTTCCAAATTTTCCAATTCTGTGAACAATGTTCTAATGGAGAGGTTCATGAATAGTGTTCTATCATTGAGGTTCATGAATAGTGTTCAGTCGGTGAGGTTCTAACGGTGAAGTTCACGTATAGTGTTTTTTCCTTTGCTAAATTTCGAGTTAGTGAACAGTGTTATAAGCTTCGTAATGTTTCACCCCATTAGTGTTTTCATTTGACATAAAATTCATTTAAAGCCTCAGTTGAAGTACTCTATAGCTAATTCAAAGGCCATAATTCCTATATTAATTATTCTTATGACTCAAGATGTTTTTACTTGGTCAAACTATGTGGTTAAATGTGATCTGCTTTTAATGGGAAATTAAGCATATCTTAAACTGTCACCCTGTCAAGTATTTTAAAGGGAAGGGACATCTTTCTCCCTATTTCATTCTCCTTGTTCTCAGGAGTGAGATGCTCAAACATCCCATTCCTTATCATAGTAGTTTCACATTTGAACTTTCCTCCTCGAATTGGTTTCGCTCTGTTTTGATGCAACCAAGCAGTATCGATCAATCTTCGATATAAGGTATGTGTTATCGTCTTTCTTTTGGGGTTCATCTTATCTTTTTTATCCTTTTCATATTATTTCTTTAAATCTCAATAATTATTATAAAGTTTGACTAGGTTTTGGTTGGTGCGGTCATACCGTGTCATCCTCGGGTGGATGCTGTTTTCACGAGAGGAGGATTATGACCCATTGTGTGGACAATGAACGTCAAGAACTGTTCGAGGTAGGGGATACATTGAATCTCTTTTCTTTTATGTGTAACTCTATTGTCATCATTTTTTATCGCAATGTATGACAATTGAATTAACATAATAAATATTTTAACTACATAAATAAATCGATATTGATCGTACATTATTGCCTCCTGTTTTTCTAGACAGTGTGATATCTATGCTTGCATTATATAGTTTTTCTTTCTTGACAGAAATTAGTAAAGAATGTAAACTAGAATTATTTGATAATTTTTTTGCTAAAGATAAAGAGGCATGTAAATTAATATGGTTCTTCTTGCTGTAATTTTTATGTTAATCAAAATGGTGTAGTAAGCATGTTTAATTTATTTTTGATAGATTAATACATAGGTTTCTCAAATTTGGAACCTACGTAAAATAAATCAGTTAATTCAAAAGAGATTATTTGTTTGAAAATTCCTTCATGGTTTCTGAGTTATCCTCATGTTTGTAAAAGGGATAACATACCAATTGTTAAGATGTTTGTTTTCCTGCTGCTTGTTATGTGATGTGATCCCGGATGGGTGTTGTGATATGTGGGGGCATGGAGGCCTTTTGGTTGTGGCATCTATTTATGCTTAGAGTGGAAAGATGCATCGTTTTATGCTTGTTGGTGTCGGGGAGGACACTAGGGATGATAGAATGGGATGGATGTGATTTTTGGATTCTTGATGATTGTGATTGGTTATTTATCTACTTTACTTTTCCCCACTACTCAAGGCATCTGGTCTAACTTACTCTTCTTCTGAAAGAGGTGAAGACATGAGGGGTATTCCATGTGCTTTTCGTGTTTCTCCTTACAAGGGAGGGTGGCTATATTCTCTTTCTATAAGCGGAAAAGAATTGATAGGTAGTACATCTACTCACTATGTTGAGCCCCCTTGTGATTAGTAGCATAGAATGTTTTTCAAGAATTCCTAGGAATGTAGGATTGTAATTCTATAATGAATAATTGAATAAATGATGTTAACCAATGGGGTTGGAGTTCGCTAGAACATAATGAGGAGGTTGTAATATTGATGGGATAGTGGACTTTGGGTGTGATGCTAATTAAATTAAATGTGGAATTGTTCATGGTTAATTGATATAATAATTAATTAATGTAATGTGGAACTGATAAAAAGTAAATAAAGTAATCTAATATTTGTCTTTAAAGGGTTGTTTTATAATAGGATACATAGTCTTAGAAGTAGCTGCCTGGAGTCTCAGAGATTTCATATGCAATTGTGTCTATGGCTAGGTTGTACCCATAGTGTGGTTGTGAGATATAGTATATCATGTACTTTTTGTGTTTCTATATGCTACTCCACCCTATCAGTAATAGAAACTGACACCATGGGGATTCTGAGCCCTAGGGGGTGTTTTCCCAAACATTTATGAGGGAGGATGGATGGCTGACTACCCCTATTGGCCCCTCTCTCTTGTCTTAGTATTTACTTGTGAGGGTAGGCACATTGGTTAGTTTTCCCCATATATGTGTGTAGAGAGATGTAGTGGCTTGTGGTTATTCACACACATATAATCTTTATATAGTTAATCATGGAGTACTATAGGTGTAACATGTAAAGGTTGTGATATCTTGAAGATCCTTACTTGGTGTATGGGCTGTAATGGCTTGAGGTATAATTCTCGACGTATAATACACTTTATGTGAGTTGTGGTTGCTCCTAGAAACTACCTGGTTAAATTGGTATGTGGATGTGGTGGCTTTTTTGCACGAGGTGCATATTGTGGTGCTTCTCCTAGGTGTTTGGGGGAAATCCTTTTTAGAGAGAGATGCTTATGAGGTACAGTGTTGGGGAAAAGTTGAAAACCAGTGGGGAAGTAGTAGCGGGATACCCCTAATATTATTTATTATAAGATATATTCTTGTATGTGTTACTTGATAAGAGTGTCCATGGTGAGGCTGGGATCTTATTATAATTATTTATGTGACGAGTTTGATTCACTTGTTTTTCACTGGGCTTTAACATGCTATCTTTACTTTTTCTCAAGAGATTCGGGGAGTATCTTACTGAGTATACAGTTATACTCACCCTATGTATATATAAACTATTTTTTTCGGGTCACTTGGAGCAAGATTGAGATCAGGCTAATTACTTCTAGCTTGTGGTTGAAGGAGCTGTTGAGGCTTGTGGTTATAGTTGTTTTAATTTCTTTTGGGTACTTATAGTTTTCCACATCCAGTTGTCATTGTTTTGCATGAAATTACATAAGTTAACATGGGTTTTATTTTATATTTTAGTTTTGAGTTAGAGTTAGTTGATGTCTATCTTATCTCCCTCTTCTGTATGTGTTTTCTTAGAGGGTAATGCCTCCCATTTGTGTTTTTACTATATCCTCAGTGCTAGTCGCTAACCTAGTGCCAACTGGAGGTGGGACTTGGGGGACATTATATCCCTTATCACATTGTCGGCCCCAGAGGGGTACACTTTGTGGGGAGGGGGTCGTGAAAATAATTCAAACTCATTTAATTTGCTATTTTTTATAAATATTATATAAATTAATTCAAAAAAATGAATATTTTGAATTCAAGAAAAAATTCTTGGGAACAATCAATTTTCCATCAACGGATGATGTTTTGGGAAGACAAAAAGCTCAATGACATTTTTAAGGTTGTTATGATGGGTTGTTGGTGGACCTTGTATCACCATGATGGATCCAATGGGGTGATGTACTAAGGGGGATATGATATCCTTATACAAGTGAAGTGGGTCGAAAACATATAAATATATAAAACATTGAAATACAATAAAGTCATATTCAAGTGAATGTGGATCCAAATTGAAAAGGGTTTGTATCTATTATATTTTAATTTTGAAATCTCCTCAACCAAAAATATTGATACATGATAAGTACTATTTTAATCCATATCATTTAGTTCAACTCCCCATTAAACCACTTTAATATTAAATGATGAGTTTTTTGACCATAGATACTATATATTATAAACAAATAATAAATTTATATTAAAAAAATCAACATTATTATTTAAAAATGATAAAAATATATCAATTTAAAATCTAATATCTAAAAAATCATGTTAACAGAAGAACCCAAAATGTAGGGATTGTTGTTTTCTAAAAAACATGATAATTAAAACAGTAAAACCATTCACACTATATTTTTTAATAAATGAATTATCAAGATACATTCATTATATTAATTCTCAAATATTGTTTCATTTCCCTCATTATTGGGAATTATTTCTCGGTTTATGTGGTCAGAGTGCAGTTTCATGGGAGAATGAAATAAATTTCTAGGATGTATGTTTGTTTGAATTAATTTTGTCAGGTTATAAATTTGAATAATTCATAAGAAAATTTCTGTTGGGTTATATGATGAAAAAATATATTTCTCTATGGGTTTCTATATAATATTCTTATAGAATATTTTCATGTCATGAAAGAGGTACACGATATTTATCTATGGTAGAGATGGTGCAATGAAATAGTTTGGAGAATGAAATGTTTACACATCAGGATTCTAGTTCACATCTTACAAATTTTGTTATTCTTTTTTATTATCTGAGTTCAATAATTCATTGGTGTGTGTGGATTTTATTAATATAACATCGTGATCATGGGATTCACATTGTAAAATGTTTGTTTCTTTATGTTTTTAATTTATTTTTACATATAATTTCATTTTAATTCAACAGTATCCTCTTCTCTTGAATGATAGGATTCCCCCTAGTGAATTTGTGGATTGATTCCCCTATTGGATTGTTTCATCCACCAATTGAACTATTTTTTTGGTTATCCTATGTCTCCCAAGGTAACTCTTCTTTTTTCATTGTTCAATGTCATCGTTCTCTAAAACACTATTATAATATGATTCTTGATATAATTTCCTTTTAGATTTTATTTTCATGATACTTTTAAGATCCATTTTTTATCTCTTCCTAGATATAATTCATTGTTTTTGTGTTGTGGTGTAGTGTATTTTAGTCAAGAGAAATATGTTATGTTATCCTCTCCATAAGAAATTTTTCTTATTGAATTGATTATGAGTTGTAAGAATAGATTATATAGACACCATTAATATAATTTCATTCATTTATGTTGGTGGATCTTATTGTGGTCATGGGGTACTTGATATTATGGTTTTTGTTTATTCTATAGCCTATGTTGGATGAATTATATCACTCTGGTTTTATAAAAAGTATAATGAATGAATTTTGATGATCTAACTGAATTTTTCAAAATGGATTTTTTGAGGAAATATGGTTTTAATCCTGTTATATTAAATAAAAATGTATTTTAAAATAATTTTAAAATTGATTCATTTAAATATTTTTGAATGCATTTTATTGATTAGTTGGTTTTAAAAATATTGCACATGGGAAGGTTGGGGTACATTGGAGGATGGTTTAGTAATATGTCTTATCCTTTGATATTTTTATGGGGTTCACACATAGTCTACTCAAATGCACTATATAACCTTTACTCTAGGGGCTTATTATGCATATTGGGATGTTCACATGAATGGGTTTTTCTTTTATCATTAAACTCAATACCTGTATACTGGGACATGATGTCTACAATTATTTTTGATAAGTTACTAGTGTTCTAGAAATAATAACCTGTAGTGATCGTTGGAATGATATTTTTTGTGATATAGTTTGTACTATAATGGATTTGATAAGATATTTGATATAAAAAAATTACTTCGTTGATGTGTGTAAAATTATTTGAATGAGATTTTAATTGATTATTAAGAAATGATGTAAAAGGGGAAATTTTCTACCATTTTTTATAATTTAATCAATTTATGTGATAATTATATCTTTTTTCTATAATGATGAACACATTTGGATTTTTGTATGGAAACCTGATATATTACACCTAGGTTGGATCATACAAATCCAATTATTTTCACTCATAGTGCACCCCTTCGACGGTTCCTATACCTTATTATGTTTTTTATAAAGGGAAAAGAAATATCTTTTAGTGAGGAGGAATGTTTTTACCAACTCTTTAAAAGAAACCAGTGGTGATATAGGGGGGGGGGGTTCATGCTATCACATAGAGTAGTTGTTTCAATATTAGTTATATTTGATTGTTGTACTTTTAACTTTGTGATTGATTGGATACATTTGAGTTGTGTCATAATGGATGATATATTTTTTATAAGACAAATATTTCTTATTTTACTCTTCTTTTATTTCATTATAGGGTGTATATAAATATATATATATATATATATATTATTTTCTCCTTCAAGATGGGTGAAATCATTCACTATAATTATGGTTGATTCATGTGTACTAATTTATAGCCCATTGGGATTGGGAATGATAATTGGATGGGTAAATGTTCATATCAAGTACCATTTTGAGATGGTATGAAGTCTAGGTTCATAATAGTTTGGTATTGTAGTTTAATGTTTTATTTTAGATCATGAATGTTGTTAGACTGGAGATATGATTTTAAGCATATGAGATTTTGATTACTGTGAGGGAATGGCCAGATCATTTCATGAATGGCGTAATTTAAAAATGGTATGTTGGGATGCTTGTCACCTATTTTGAGTTATTGATATTAATATTAGATTTTTCATAGGGTTTTGTGGTTTGAAATTATATTATCTTATTGTCTGGTCATTTATTCTATTTCAGTGTGTATTGGTATTTCTCTGATATTTCTTACATATGTCCTATGCAGGTTATAAAAGATTATCCTAATGTAAATACACCCCTAGATATAAATATTTTTGAGGATATGATGAGGGTAGTTAATATTCATGACCAAAATTAACACCAATAGTATAAAATTTATATTGTTAACATGGTGTTTCAAGAGAAAGGGATTGACTATAACAACACTACTCATTATTACAAATTAATACAAGATTAATTACATAAGATTATGTGTAATACAAACTGAATGATTGATATATACATTTTAGTTTGTAATTATTTATACCACATTATATTATAAATCATTGGATAAGACAACATTATTGAAAATGTTCCTTACAATCTCATTTTATTCTATCATACATGAAAATACATGAGATAACCTGGGTATATACATATAAAATGGGCGAGTTATAATGCCCAGTAGGAGAATAAACATGGAATAAAATTAAGAAAGTAATACATGTTAAGAAATCTGCATATTAGCGGTTCATAAAAGCTGTGAGAGTTATAAACATGAACATTGAGGTAGGAATACTATGATAATCATAAAGGCGGCACTAGAAATGAGTAAACACCATAAATTACAACTTCATAAACATTTGTTATGCATAAAATCCAGAAATAATGATGAAAATAGTCTAGGGATAGATTATATTTACTCCTTAACCCCTATCTGGATGTCCCTTGTGGCCATATTGGGACCCAATGAATTGGAGTGATATATAATTCTGAGTAAACCTTTCAATTTCATATCGTTTTATGGATTATGTGTTCTATATAGATCATAAAACATTAAATCATTTATCATAAAATTTTATTAAATTATAAATCATTTTGGATTACATAAATGTGTGTACCTAATTTATAGTATATAATTTCTCGAAGGAATACACCCTCAAGAGGAAATTGGTATGGGTATTCACTACCAAATACTTTCTTATAAGAAGATCTCTAGGTAATTTCGACAGTATAATGTGGTTGTATAAATGTTTATTGAAGAAATTAATGATAGTTAAAGGGGTCTCTCACCTTTTAAAAATTTTATTGTAAGTGAGGGGATATAGGGGAAAAATCACAACATTATGAAATAGAGATATCAGGAAAATGATAATGATGATACTTGAATAAATATGAGATCGAGAGGGTCACATATGAAATTTCAGTAAGGTAGCATGTGTACATAAAGGATCACGTGAGGGAATAATAGGGATAAAAGAGGTGTCTCAAAAAGTAAACATAAAATTTTCAATAAAGACTATATAGATGAATATATCCCAATATTAGTAATTAGATATAAAAGGCATAAGTTAACAAAGGTATATAAAATATTAGAAGAACGAAAGGATCCCTTAGCTTGAGAGGGTTATTCCAAATACATAGGAGGAGCTTCATGAGAGCATGGGAACACATTAAGATAATTATAAGGAGGGGATAGAAGTTTAAGGTCATGATAAATGTGATTTGCGTGATGTGAAATGAGATATTGGGTGGGTTTATATATGAAAGGAGTGGAGGGATCCTTCATTATCAAGCATAGTTTTTTGGATTTATAAAATAGAGAAATAAAAACCACAAACGTTCTTATGTTTTTTCCCAAGGTTTCATAGTGAGGGGATTGGTTTTTGTTGGTTTATATGTTCATTGAATGGACATATTATATTATTATCCATTCTGATGGATAATTTAGTCATTCCTTTAAAAAAACAATTTTAAAATATTAAAATAATTATTGGTTTAGGAATAGTCGTAAAAGCATTTAAAAATTATTAAAATAAACATTAAATGTCATTATTTTAAATTTTAAATAAATATTTGTTCATGGAAAAAATTTATATTATATTTTACGACAAATTTTTGGTATTATGATTCCACCATACACATCATATATTTATATCGTATATAATTTTATCCAAAAATTTGACATTCATAGAAAATTATATAAAATTAAACATTAAATAATTTAGAAAAAATGATTCCAAGAATAATATTAATTTTACCTATATATTTTTTTAAATATTGGAATTTTCACTTTTAAAATAATAATCTACATTTATTGAGAAATGTTACGTATTTTTTAAAATAAAAATTTTCTAACCACAATAAAAATAAAATTTGACTTTATAAATTTTTTTTGATAATTTATATTAAATAAAAATTATTTAATAATTATATTTCAAAAAAAATTGGTCATTTATAAAATCCAATTATTCACCACAATAAGTTCCTTAATTAAATTTGAATATTACCGAAAAATATTCAATTATTTTTGTCGTATCAAAATATAATTTTTAACAAACTAAATCCTTGATCATTTATAAAGTAAAAAAATAAATATTTTTAATATTTAATTAAATTAAATTTTATTTTAAATAATCAATCAATTAGTGTTACTTTTTTGTAGTATTATTTAACTAAATTACCCGTAATTAACTAATTTTCCATTTACTATTGTAAAAACCTATTTACTAAAATTTCTATTAATATTGATAATAAAATTGTTTTGGGATTTATAACTAATATCAATCAATATAATTTCAAAATTGGAATCAATTTTAATATGATCAATTCATTCAGGTGAAATAATTTAATTTTAAATTTCACCCGCAAGCATGATGAAAATAGTTTTCTGAAGAAAAATATTTGTATTGAAAATATGATTTTCCATTAACTCTACAACTATTAATCTTCATTATATGAATTTTATTTAATAAAGATATATATATATATAATAAATAATTCCATTTATATCATTTCTCATTAGTGGTTACTTTATTAAATTTTAACGGAGTAACAATATTCATTATAAAATAGTTTTTATAAAAACAAGATTTTAACCCTAAATATAAACTTTTATTAAAAAAGGTATAATGATGATTCAAATGTAATTAATTGAAGTAAATAAATATAAAAAACACTTATAATACATATAAATTAAATTATAATTATAATTGGACTTTTAAATTTAGTAATTAATCAATAAAAATCACACTTTTACATAATAAAATAGTATTTTACTTTTTTCACAAAAAAACTATAATTTCCTAAAAATCCAAAAAATTAAATGTAATATAATTTTTAAATTATGATATAAAAAATGGAGTTCATTTTATCAAATAAATTTTATATGGTTTCTAGAAAATAATTATAAAATTTATTCATAGGAAAATTTTAAATATAATTTTTTAAGAAAACATATTTTGATGGAAAAAAAGACATTAGAAAAATATGAATGATTATTTACGAAAAATTTATCAATAAATTTATGAGACATATTTATATTTTCATAAAGAATTTAATCATACTGAAATACTCAAATTTATAGGAACAATTTAATTGGTCAACATTAAATAATCATTGTTTTTTTAGATCAGTGTTGGGTATCACATATTCTATCAAACATAGGTTTAACCTTTAAAAAATTGAAATTACATTGTTCCCATATTAAATTTCATCCTCACTAATTATACTTGAACTAGAAATGAAGTTTTTTGACCCTTAAAAAACATTATTGAAAACCCACGTCATAAAAATGGTTAATGAAACATCCACTCGAAAAGAGAGAAAGGGATGTATGAAGGTCATCACCTAACTAGGCTTCCCAATAAGGAAACATTAGTTTGATGTTGAAATGTATACATTTAAGAGAAAACAAATACAAAAAACAAATATTGTGTCATAGAGAACATGGTTGGGAGAAAGTCAATTTCTTGAAAACTATATATTAGTTATATATAAAATTACAATCAATTCATCTGAAATGATCATAATATGACAATATATTTTCAAGAAATTTTTTCATGAGAAATGAATTAATTTACAATATAGAAAAAAGAAATGATGAATTATTCTTTCCTGAAATTTATTCATTCATTGTTTATTCAATTACAACTATATGATTGCCTTTTCCCCAAATTATGAGTTTTAAAGATGACATTTTTTTATTTCCTAAAGCAATATAGTAATCCTATAACATATCACATTATATTAAAAATACAAAAATGTTATTCCACATATTTCTATCCATAGATTATAATAAATCGAAAAATAATTGATTTTTACATTTAAAATATTAATCACATAATCTGGATTCCGATGTCATTAAATTGATAACTTATAAATGACATTTATTTGCATATTGTATGAATTTAAAGGCTTTGATATATGTTATCCATGATCTATATCATATAATATAATATTATGGGAATTTTTTTTTCCATTAATAATTGTTTATAATTATCTTGTGTATTTACCAAATCATATCCAATGTGATTTTCAAACAAAGAGTGTAGTAAGGCATGTTCTTGTGTACTAGTTTCTGGTTGTTTCTAGCTCAATGCAGTGTTTCAGGTTTTACCTCTATATATATCACTGTGAGAGCCAAATCCACTAACAGTATCTAGGTGGGGAATTATTTTCTTAATAAACTATATAATATATACATTACAATATTTTAAGGAAGTTTTATTATCAAATGTGTTTTCCATGAGGAATTCCCAATAGTTTTTTAATATTAATCACCAAAAAAATAACATAAAATATTCTTTTATACCTATTATAAAAAAATATCCCCTATTACACATTAATTTATGATATATTATATAATATTACAAATAATACAACCACAAAGAAATAGAATTATATTTTCAATTGGAATTATTTACATTACGTAATAACGTAAAATATATGAAACAATAACATTATTTTGAAAATCCATGACATGATCATATTATTAAATCATAATTAAAACAATAAAGAATTTACTAGGGTTATACATAATAATTGGGTGAGTTATACATCTGAATAAGGGAATAAAAAATGATAACATGTATAAATTAAAAATTGTTATAAAATAAGAATATCAATGGGAGATAAAAGGAGTGAGAATCATAAACATGAAAAATGAGTAATGATATTGCATTATGATCATAAAGGAAACATGAGAAATGATAAAAAAACATAAAACACTACATCATAAACATAGTTCATGGTTAATTTCCAAGACATCATAAAGGAATAAGTCTCATGATTTATTAGGATCACTTCATAAACCCATGCATGATTTCCTATGGGACTAAAACATTACACAATGCATTAGAGTGCTATATAATATTGGGTGAACCTATCACATTCATTTCATTCTAAGGGTTATGTGTTCCACATGGATAATAAAATGTGAAATAATTTATCATAACATATTTTTGTATGATCTTTGATAGTGTAATAGATACATGTTATTCAAAAATAAAATAATTATTATTACATGATGGGGAACACCCAAAATAAGAAATTTGTACGAGTATTCACTGCATAATTTGTAAGCAACATAAAATCATAGTGAAATTTTAAATGCTTAACAAGGGTTAATAATTTTTCATTGAATGGATAAATGGGAGAGAAAAGGGTATCTCATAATTTATAAATAATATTGCCAGTAATGGGTATATGGGATAACATATCGAAATATTACTAAATAGAGATATAATTCATAAGGTAATTATGATACTTGAATAAATATGAGAAGGATAGGATCCATTACTAAATTTATGCATTATAACATGCATACATAAAGGTTCATGTGGGGGATTAATTAGAGTGAAAGGAGTATCTGACCATTAATAAATAAAAAAGATAGTATGTAGGATATAAATGAATATATCCCAATATAATTAATTAGAGTTAAAATGCATAAGATAATCAAGGTACTTGAATAAAGATGATATAGAAATAATCCCTTACAAAGACAGGGTAACGTTAAATGATTGGGAGGATCTTTTTAGAATCGTGGGGTGACAATTGGAGGACTATAGAGAGGTTAGAGAAGAGTGAGGACATGCTACTATTTTTTTAAGTGATGATAAATGGAGTTTGGGTGGGATTATATAGGAAATTGTTGGTGAATTATTTATTATTTCTCAAACATAGTTTTTGGACTGTATATATTAATGTTATCAAAAACACTGACCTTTCGACGGTTTATTGATCGTACCACGATTCACTGTTTTATTCCACCCTTACACTGCTGTCTTAATCTATTTTTGTAATGAATATTCCAAATATAATAATAAATTGAGCTTTATGTTTCAATCAATTAATTAATGTTAATAAGTATTAGAATGGGCAATGTTACATGTTTATATTATTTCAATGTAGGTGGAGGTGATTTGGAAGGCCCTTGATGAAGTTGTAGAAAAATTGGCCAAAATTGAATGGATATATGGACATCTATCCACTATTTTGAATAGTATGCGAAATATGTGCTTTCAAATGGGCTGAAATATTTTGGACCGGTCCAAAATTTAATAGGCTACATTTCATATTGAGGAACCCAATCCTGATTTGGCATATATGATGCCCATCCGAACTGATCTGTCCAAACCACTGAATATTCACAAAGTCAAAAGTGATGTTCTATATTTTATCAATATCATGGGCTGTATTTGTTCAAATGGTACCAAACCATTAGTGTTTATAGATAAAACATGAGGCTACATTTTCCAGTTTTGTCAAAAGGGATATTCGACTGTCTAGTAGCCGAAAACCTTTCTCTAGGTAGTTTATCAAAATCTGGGTTCCCAAAACCACTTCCCATTTTGGCTATAAAAAGACAACTTGGGAACCCCATTTGCAAGTTTGGCCAGGAGGTAAGGTGCTGCCATTTTGGAGTCCCCAAAGTGTCTTCTCAACCTCCCTAGAAGTTCTGGAGGTGATGGAAATTTCTACTTCAACATCTTTTTCTTCTTCCTCTCCCATGGGTTTCTAAACCCCTTGTGATCACCCGGGGAGGAACGTGATGTAAATCCCAAGCTTCATGTTTGAAATATTTTAATGATCTTTTGATTTCCAGGTTATTGTGTTTTCTCTCATCATCCTCTATTCTTATTTTATTGAGTTATTTACTGTTATCTCATTCTCAACTCATATGATCGTGTTTTGGGGTACCCATTCATGTGATGTTTCACACACCATTCACCACTTTATTTTCCCCTTTAAATTGCGGTGTTTGTGTGGTTCATATTGGTCAATTGAACTCAAATAAGCACTGTCAAGGCCATGCTCATTAATTTCCTAGAATCACAAAGAAATAACATACAAACATGGATAGCGCATCGAGTTCTTCATATGTTGCCTTGGTGAGTTTCAGTTATGAAGTTAAAAGCATTTCACCCAATAATCGACGGTGTTCGGTGAATCATTGTGCGTATTCGACTAAACCCTAGGAGGTATCCAAGTATAAACTCAGTAACATTCTGGATCATACCACGATTCACTGTTTTATTCCACCGTTACACCACTGTTTTAATCTAGTTTTGTAATAAATATTCCAAATATAATAATAAATTGCACTTTATGTTTGAATGAATTACTTAATGTTAATAAATAGTAGAATGGTAAATTTTACTTGTTTATATTATTTCAAGGTAGGTGGAGGTGATTTAGAGGGCCCTTGAAGAAGTGGAAGAAAAATTCTTCAAAATTCCATGGATCTATGGACATCTGTTTACTATTTTGAATAGTATGTGACATCTGTGCATCCATATTGGCTGAAATTGGTTTTGGCCGGTCCAAAATTTAATATGCTACATTTCATATGATGGAACACAATCCTGATTTGGCATATAAGAGGCCCATCTGAACTCATCTGTCCAATCCATCGAATATGCACAACGTTCAAAGTGGCATTCTGTATTTTATCAATATCTCGAGCTATATTTTTCCAAATAGTTCCAAACCTTCGGTGGTGCCAGATAAGACATGGGGCTACAACTTTCCAGTTTTTTCAAAAGGTATATTCGACTATCTAGTAGCTTAAAACCTTTCTCTAATTAGTTTATCAAAATCAGGGTGCCCAAAACCACTTCCTATTTTGGCTATAAAAAGACACCTTTGGCACCCCATTTGAATGTTTGGCTAGGAGGCAAGGTGCTGCCATTATGGAGTCCCCAAAGTGTCTTCTCAACATACCTAGATGTTCTGGAGGCTTTGGGAAGTTCTACTTCAACATCTACTTCTTCTTCCTCTCCCATGGGTTTTTAAACCCCTTTTGATCACCCGGGGAGGAACGTGATGTAAATCCCAAGCTTCATGTTTGTAATATTTGAATGATCTTTTGAATTCCATGTTTTTGTGTTGTTTCTCATCATCCTCTTCTTATTTTATTGAGTTATGTACTTGTATGTCATGCTCAACTCATATGATCAGGTTTGGGGTTACCCATTCATGTGATGTTTCACACACCGTTAACCACTTTCTTTTCCTCATTTCAATTGTTGTGTTTCTGTGGTTCATATTGATCAAGTGAACTCAAATAATCACTGTCAAGGCCATGTACATTAATTTCATGGTATCACAAAGAAATAACATACAAACCTGGACATCGCATTGATTTATTCGTATGTTACCTTGGTGTGTTTCAGTTATGAAGTCAAACACATTTCACCCAATCATCGGTAGTGTCCGGTGAATGATTGTGTATTTTCAACTGAACCCTAGGATGTATCCTGGTATAAACTTCGTAACATTCTGCATTGTACCATGATTCACTTCTTTATTCCAACCATACACCGTTTTTTTTAATTTAGTTTTGTAATAAATATTCCAAATATAATAATAAATTGAACTTTATGTTTGAATGAATTAATTAATATAAATAAATATTAGAATGGTAATTGTAACTTTTTCTATTATTTCAAGGTAGGTGGAGATAATTTGGAGGGCCCTTGAAGAATTTGAAGAAAAATGGGCCAAAATTACATGGATCTATCGACATCTATCCACTTTTTTGAATAATACACAACATTCGTGCATCCAAATGGGCTGAAAGATATTAGACCAGTCCAAAATTTAATAGGCTACATTTAATATGAAGGAACCCAATCATTATTCGGCATATAAGGGGCCCATCCGAACTGATCTGTCCAAGCCACCGAATATGGACAAAGTCAAAAGTGGTGTTCTGTATTTTATCAATATCTTGAGCTGTAGATGTCCAAATGGTGCCAAACCTTCGGTGGTGCTAGATAAGACACGGGGCTACAACATTCTAGTTTTGTAAAAAGGGATTTTCGACTGTCTAATACACTAAAAAATTTCTTTAAATAGTTGATCAAAATCTGGGTTCCCAAAACCACTTCCCATTTAGGCTATAAAACGACACCTTGGGATCCCCATTTGCAATTTTGGACAAAAGGCAAGGTGCTGCCATTTTGGAGACCCGAAGGAGTCTTCTCAACATATGTAGATGTTCTGGAGGCTATGGGAAGTTATACTTCAACATATTCTTCTTCTTCCTCTCCTATGGGTTTCTAAAACCCTTGTGATCACTCAGGGAGGAACGTGATGTAAATCCCAAGCTTAATGTTTGTAATATTTAAATGATCTTTTGAATTCTAGGTTATTGTGTTGTTTTTCATCATCCTAAATTCTTATTTTATTGAGTTATGTATAGTATACCATGCTCAACTCATATGATCATGTTTGGGGTACCCATTCATGTGATGTTTACACAACGTTAACCACTTTCTTTTCCCCATTTCAATTGCGGTGTTTGTGTGGTTCATATTGGTCCAATGAACTCACATAAGCACTATTAAGGCCATGTACATTTATGTCATGTTATCACAAAGAAATAACATACAAACCTGGATATCACATTAAGTTCTTCGTATGTTGCCTTAGTAAGTTTCGGTTATGAAGTGAAACACAATTCACAAATTCATCGGCAGTGTCTGGTGAATCATTGTGTGTTTTCGACTGAACCCTAGGAGGTATCCTAGTATAAACTCAGTAACATTCTGGTTCTAGGTGTTACAAACTAGGTATTAAAAAATCATACCCCTATATGATGATGTGATGAAGGATAAACATCATGAGAATACCTCGGTTTGATCACACTTAATTAAACCCAATTTCCCTTTTTTACCTTCATAATTAAAACCAAATTTTTTAATTAATTATCAATGGCTCTGTCGAGAGATGACCAAAGGTTGCTTCTATACTAAAGAAATTCTAGTCAAAATCAAGAAACTAATTTGATGCACTTGACAATGTGATCATTTATCACCACAAATTCAACGAAAGTAGTGTTTATTCATTATTTTATTTGTAACACCCTAACCTCACAAGCCTAGAGTTGGTGCATTATCATATTAAATTGACATGATTACAAGGAATAAAATCCAAAAGGATCAAGTATTTTTTATATTTCTTTTATGTCTAAATTAAATTCTTGATACCAATAATACATTGGGGAAACATATAATATAAGTCATGATACATAATAAAATAAAATAAAACTTATCCTTTAAACCTTATTCAATGTTTTCTTCATCATAACCTAGGGAATGGAAACGTTAGAATGGGGTTATCTCGGATGATTAATCTTGGTAAATAAAATAGTAGAAGTTATTAGAGACATTAAAATTTGGAATGGTGAATAATATAAAAACATACCTTCAAAAAAATTGTTGATCACAATATGGTAGGAATTAAAGCGACATAAATAACTTCATACTAATACATAACCATGGGTCTTATAATATTGTAATAATCAAATGGAATAACAATTTTTAGTTTCATAATGAGGGAATTTATATTGTATGACATCATAAACATACTCTCAAGGCCACATTACAAGACATTACATAGATAGGTAAAAACCCAAACTAGTTTTTCACATGTAACCAATCGATTCACCAAGGGGCTATATTAGGGGTTTACCCAACACATTCTAATTACATGGAATTCATAAAGTCAAAGGGGTTAGACATAATATATATACATTTACATTGAAACTAACATATGAAATGTAAATAACATTCCCCAATCAATCAATATAAATATTAGTCATTCAGAGTAAAATGATGAACGGTATCATGACAACACATTAAATGTAAAAATAATAATAACCCATTCAATAAAACATTTAATATGATATCATAAATTATCAATACAAAGTTAATATAATAATCATCAATTGGATTGAATTAAAAGAAAATATTTGTAGGAAATCATTGTGTTATTCTTGAAAAAAATAATAATCTACTTTGAAAAGAAGAGTTATTTTAGGAATTTTTTTAAAAAATTAAGACATGAACTAAGATAGTTTTTTATAATAAAATGATTAATTATATAAAAATAATTTCCACTTAAAACTGATTATAGGGTTCCCTAAAAAATATGTAAGAACTCATGAATTTTCCTTGAATCGGACTTCTTTATCTGGATGAATATGAACTATATCCATTTTAAAACATGTAAATCCCAAAAAAAAATAAGGATAGTTATTGGTACTAATATATAAATATTTAATATATAATTTTAGACGACTACATAACAAAAATTATGAATTTCATTGGTGTAAGGATATAGAAAGTGTAACCTGAATGAAAATGGAGGTTCAGGTAAAAAACCCTTACGAGCATCTAATCAATTGAATAATATTCTCCAAAATTAAAAATCATAAAATGATATACTTAATATCATGAAAATAATTATATTGATTAAATTATTCATCAATGGACTATATAAATTGACCATACACATGTTATAGTGGTGAATAATGTAAATCTCGAGAAAATTGAAGTGAGATGAGAAACCTCTTACATAATGCTCGAATAAGTTCTTCACATAATCTTAATTACCTTGGTAATAAATCTAAATTATTAAATTATTTAATTCATAACATTATATACATGTAATTTATATATTATAATTTTACTATGTTCATTTAAGACACTTTTTATGAGTTGTAAGATACACATTTATCGCTCAGGATCATTCGTTCCCTTGGTTACACGATCAGTATAATTATGTATGAGTATGGACGTTCTTGTGGATTGGGTATAATTATATATAATTGATTTAATATAATATAAAATAACATACTGTAGATATAGTTATATAATTCAATTGGTTATATGGGGTGAATAAGTCATTATATGAAACAATAGGGTTGACAATTTTGATAATTTTGGTAGTTTTTCGATCAAAGCAAACTAGTTTCATTATATGAATTAATATTATGAATATATACTCGTTCAAAATAATTAAATAGGATATAGTACATATATTTTATACTTTTTAAGCCTTAAAAATAGTATCATGGATAGTATTAAATCTGATATTAAATAATTAATGCCTGTCATCCATGAAAGTCATTAAACAGAATGTCTTGGACAATCATTTCATTTTAAAAATAAAAGAGAGGGAGAGTAAAGATATTGATAATGGATATTACATTGAAATTATATAATCCCAATATATAAATGATATTTTATTAATGAAGAACATTTGGATAGATGAGGTGAGCATAAGATCACAAATGGAAGAACATGGAAAGTAATTAACCAGAAAAGGAAGATGATTTTACGTATTCATTACTCCTACATGGCAACCTCTTTAAGGGGATTGGTTTTGGACTTTGGGAAAGCACACAATCTCTTGGACATGGGTGAGAGACTAGGGAATATATTTTGGACCGAACATTGGGATGTTTCAACCAATAGGAATTTGGGAAGAATAGTGGTTAAGGGTAATTTTTATAGTGGAGGAGTGGGGTGATTTCTTATTATTTAATTAAATATTTAAATATTTTTCCGAAGATAAATAATTTTTTTTATTATTGTTACTAAATATAGTAAAAACGAAATTTAATTTTGAACCAATGTTTCTTCATCATCTATATGTTATCTATGACCTCTTAATTCGTGTTTTTATCATTTACCAAAAAGTATCGTATTCAAAAAAATTTAGGTATTTTAGAAAAATAAAAAAAATTACGATGAAAATTTTATAATGTCTAGAAGTAAAAAATTATCTCTATTTTATAAAATTAATTTTCATTAAATGAGAATTTTTTTATTTCAGAATTTTTATGAAAAATATAGTTTTCTAAATTTTAAATGCTTTTATAATACCCTGAAAAAATTGGCTAATGACTCAATAAATTTTCCTAAAATAATAGGGAAAAAAAATATATTTGTGAATAAATTTTTTAAAACATAATTATATATTATAAATTAAATATTAATGGAATATTAATTACCCATAAAAATACCAACACCAAATAATTAATTTATAAAAATACTAGATTACAAACACTATGATGTAATTATTTCATACATTCATTTATAAGATGCCAAAATTTTATTTGTTCATTCATTAGAAATGTTACTACTTATTTTTAAAATTTACTATTCATAAGGGTGTTATTACTAATCATAAGGGTATATAACTACTCCAAAAGGTAAAGTTATTATTCACCATAAACACAAGTTGATTATATTAGAATCTAAATATCTTATTGATCCCAATGATGTATTTCCATTTTTCAAAATTCAAAACATAAAATTGGAAAAATTACGTTTATTCATTTTCTCACAAGAGTGGTAATAAGGAATGTAAAAAGTATGTTCAAAAGATTAATTGAATATTTATAACGTATTTTAGTACAAAAAAATTATTCAAATGATATACATCAGATTAATATATATATATATAGTTGATATATTATGACATTAAGAATAAATAATTATTATAATAATTATTTAAACTAAAAATGTGGTTTTCAACATTAATGTAGGACTTTTAACTATTCATAAAGAAACTTATCTTCTCAGAAAAACACAGAAAAATCATCCTAAATAAATTTTTACAATAAAAACTCCAAAATGATAATTATATCAACAAAAATTATATATTTCAATATAAATATGATTCATTTTTGTAAAACAATTATAACTAACATATAATAGTAGTAATTACTATTAATATTTCAATGTTTAATGATTAGGTTATTACTATATTGCTTATAGAATTATAATAACAATGTTTTGTTTTGAAAATAATCTGTGTTTCATGCATTAAATTCTAAATGACATTTAATTTAAAATACATGTGTATTACATCCCCCCATCCTTCAATACATTAAATCCTCATAATTTAAAATTCCAATTCTAATGTTGAAGGTTGATACTTGAAAATTCACTTGTGCAAAACCCACATAGAAAATAATTTTATCAAAATACCTTCTAATTAAGATTGAAATGGAAAATTGAGGGTCACCAAAAAACTATTAATTTGAATAAGATAACATTACTGTGAAGTTAAAATATGGAAATTGGAGAATAATATATCCATCAGGTTCAAATATATAGTGGTAAATAACATGGTTATTATATTGTTAACCATCAGAAAACTCTAAATATAGTGATTGGTTAAAAGACCAAAGGTTTATCACAAATAAAAATACATAAAAGTTGTTTTTTTACAAAATTTATTAACTATAATTGATGGATTATTTTAATATTTAGATAATTACATGAGAAATTAAACATACATGATTAGTTTCCATGTCATGTGAATAATATAATCCTTTTTTATTATTTGATATATTTTACTTATAATAAATATGCCTTGAAATTAACTTTCAAGATAAAATTCTTCCACACCTGATGGTTTCAAATCAACATTTATAGATAAGAGATCTAACAAAATAATATTTTCTATTAACCAAATCTAAAATGGTTATGATAAGACATGATAATTCTCCAAAGATAATTATCCTTATAAGATGAAAATCAACTGTAATCTCCAAAATTCAATTGTAAGAAACACATTTCAACATAAATCATTTGTTAAATTAATATCATTATTCAAAATTATGCTACACTATGACCCAAAAAATAAATGGGTTTTTTCATAGAGTCTTCCAAATGTCATTGAAAACTCTTAATGTATTACAACAAATATTTAATTGTCCATATCAAATTATCTCCATGATATTTGACCCATTTTCATAAATAACGAAGATCACTAGAAGTACATGATAAAATAATAATTTAATACAATTGATTATTTATTCTTAGAAATATTTTATTTTCTAAAATATAATAAGGCGCCCAAAATTCTAAACGTATTCTAAAATACCCATAATCTCTTAATCACAAACCATTCTCCAATAGCAATGTTTTAATTTTGATTAAAAAATTTCCCTAAAATTTAAATATCATTTATCCAGTAGGTGTTTAATCAAAAAAAGACATGATAATTTGGACTTTATGTGGGCTAGTGGTATGTGATTCACTCTTATTGCCCTTCGGTTGTAGGTTCAGACCCCATGACCATGTCGAATGCGACAAGTTGTCAACCAGTATACTAGTTATCCTCTTCTAAAACCATATAAATTAAAATATAAATATGATGAACATATTCAAAAAAATCAATCAATAAACATTATTTTAAATAAAACTTTCAATACAACCTCAATACACAAGTATATCATAAATTTATTCCAACATGAGTCCTTCCATGGTCTCTAGGATATCCAATAGATTTAGAAATTGGATTATGAATTTATCAAGTCCTATAAATTTAATGAATTTAACAAAAAATAGATTCCTAGGATCGATTTTATTTCCGTCCATTACAGACTTTATTTTTTCATGACAATTATTTGATTTATGTCCTCATATCCCATATATATAAAAAATTCCTTTCATTGAACAAATTTATTAGGTGTCTCCTTCCACATTTCCTACATAATGGAAATAGAGCTTTATTTTATTTATGTTCTCGACAATTAGAGCTCTTATAATTCAAAATTCATGTCTTCATTGTTGGCTTCTAGATTTGGTTAAGGTATTTTTTGTTAATGATATTTCAAGATAACTGGGTGTATATTTACTAGATAAATTTGACTCTTATCGACATCCCATTTTGTTTCTCACCATAAACATCATGACCATCATGTTCAATATTAACATGACCCTTTTAGCTTCATTCCATTTACTAAAACTAGATTTCATAGTGCGAGTAACAATAATCATATTGGAAAAAATGTATAATCATTTATTGAATGTCATGAGAGCTTATTTTCAAACTAAAACACAATAGTCAAAAACAATATTATTCATGTACAATATATATTTAAATCAATAATAATTTTTGGTAAAGATAATGTGAATTATCCTAATCATATCCACTCTGAGTGTCAATCCAGGTGTGCAATAAGGCATGTTTTCATGTACTAGGATACCCCGCGTCAAGCACAAAACACCTTTTCAGAGTTGTTACTCCTAGGTAAATATATACATGAACCATGTCAACTTGTAGTATTCATATAGGTATATATTTCTTGGAATATACACATAATCTTTTACATACCAAAATTCTAGGATGTTCTTGTATTATTATCTTCAAGGTCTATTTTAGGGTCTTTTTAACCAATCTACAGTTTCTATATCTAGTTTCCAAAGTTTATGTTAAAAATCCTCTGATACTCATTGTAATTCACTGATCCGAGAAGCCTAAATCTAGGGAATTATGTTACTACATTGGCAGAATTACAAGGAATCAAATGTAGAGGGATTAAGTGTAAAATTAGTCTTAGAAGTCTATATTACTTTCTTGACACCCCTAAAAACTGGGAAAATATATAATAAAAGACATTATACATTATAAAATAAATGAAAATGAATCCATGAATGGTTATTCAATGTATTATTATTTATATTCTCTGGAAAAGAAATATAATAAAGGGGTGATATCTGAGGATCAGTATGGAAATGTAATAAAACAAATGTTATCATAAACATATATATTTGGAAAGGTAGAAATTTGAAACACCTTCCATTTAAAATTTACTTGAGAATAATATGGTAGAAATTAAAGATGAATAAATAATGTTATAATAAACCATAATAATGGATGTTCTATTAGTCAAATAATCCCATGGACTTTCAAATACTAGTTTTATAATGTGGGAATGAAAAATTCAGGGCAACACAACCATACTCTTAAGGCCTTTGACAAGAAAATACATAAATGGGTAAAAACCCAAACATGTTTTTCTCATGATACCAACTGATACTCCGATTGGATATAGCGGGCCCCACATAAAAACTAAATAAGTCCAATTAATTCATAAATTTAATGCTGTAAATCATAATCAATATATATATTCACATTGAATATAATATATAAAATGTAAATAACATTCCCATTCTGTAAACATAAATACTAACAATTCTGAGTAATATGGTGAAGTGTATCAAGATTGAAAATCTAAATTAAATCAAATAATACTCCATTCAATAAATATTTTAATATGATTAACTAATAATTAATCCCAACTAAACATTTTAATCATAAAGATGGTTGAAATTGATGAAAACTCTCATATAAAATCATCATGTAATTTTTGAAGGAAGTACACATTTACTTTTAAAATTAGTGTTATTTTTTAAAAAAACAATGCAATTAAATAATATATGAACTAAGATTGTATTTTCATAATAAAATGTGTGATTTTAGAAATATAATTGTTTCTTAAAACAGATTATAGAGTTCCCATTAAAATATATGTTTGAATTTGATAAGTTCCCTTGAAATAGGGTGGTTTATCAGGATGAATTTGAGAAATAACATTTTAAAAATGTATCTCCCAAAAAATAATGAGGGATTATGATTTATAAAAATATGAAAAAAATTAATATATAATTCTATATTTGTACATAACTACAATTAATAAATTGAATATTTTAAAGAGAGAAAATGTGTATACTGAATGAAAAAGGAGGTTCGGGTTGAAAACCTTTACCAGTTTCTGATTAATTGAATCATATTCCCCAAAATTAATAATCATAAAATGATGAATTTAATACCTTTGAAATAATTATATTTATGAAATTATACATCAATGCGTAGTATAAAAATTCCATAAACATAATATAGTGACGAATCGTGGAAATATGAGGAATATATAAATGAGATGAGAAAAATATGACCCTATGTATGAATGTGATCTAAACAAGATTTAAATATAAAGGATTATGAAATCAAATACATTAGTTATTTCATTAATTACCATATCTACATTTATTTCATTTATAAAAAAATTATTTTGTCAGTTTATGATGTTTTTGATGTGTTATAAGATACAAATTTATCATATAGGAGTGTTTGTTTCATGGGTTTTCATGATCTATAAACTTGTATAAGACTATGGAAGTTCATGTGGAATGGGTATAATTCAATAGAATTTAATTTTTTGGATAAAATTCAACAGACATAACCTTAAATGGTTATTTAATTAATTTGGTTATATGGTTTGAGGTTGAATCATTTGGTGAAACATTAGTGGTGATTATTTAGATTAGTTTTGTGATTTTCGATGATAATGAACTAGTTTCATTGTATGAATTAATATAATATATATATATATAATTTTTAGAACATTAAATATGTTATAATATATATATATATATATATATTAGTCTTTTTTAACAATAAAAATTATATAATGATCCATTCTAAAATTTAAATTGAAGAAAAAATGTACATCATCCACATTGGTCATAAATCAGAACCTCTTGGATGATGATTTTGTTTTTAAAATATGAGAGAGGGAGAGAGTTGTGAGATTAATAATAGATCATTCATTAACATGATATTATTCTAGTATATAAATTATACTATATTTACTATGAACATTTTAATTGAGGATTTTACGAGAGTATAACAATAGAAATAACATGAAAATAAATTAAAAGTAAAAGTAAGAGGATTGTACCTCTTGAATACTCCTCTATGAGAACCCACATAAGAGTATTTGTTTTTTAATTTTGTAATGAACTTTATATCTTGTACATGGGGGGAGAGATGAGGGAAGTATATTTGGGATGAACGTTGACATGATTAGAGGCATAGAGGTGTTACGAGGAGATGGGGCGAGGTGTTGTTTTTTATAGGATAGAGGTGATTTCTCAAAAAAAATTAAATATTTTATTTTTTTCTATATACATGAAATAATGATTATTATTATGACTAAATAAAGTAATAATGAAATATTATTTGAAGCAATAGTGATCTAATCAGCAACAAATCATCTATGACTCCATAATTATTGTATTTAGCATTAGTAGTAAGTTATTGTATTTTACTATTCACAATAAAATCAAGTACTTTAGAAAAATCCCAGAAATTTACCCCAATAATTTTTCAACATGTAGAATTAAAATAATTAAATAAATTTTACAAATATTGTTTTATAAATATTTGAAATATAATTTGTAATTAATATCATCATATACTCCAAAAAAAAATTTTAAAATTATAACTGATTTTATAATACCCTGAATAATTGAATAATACCTCGTTAAATTATCCTAAAATCATAGATAAAAACTATTATTTTTTAATAAATTTTATTAATAATATTTATTCATTGATTATAATATTGTAAATAAATATATATTATCCAAAAAATCCTACACATTATTATTAACATTTTATAATATTCACTTACTTGTACTAAAATATATGGATATCATAACTTCATTAATAAGATGCCTAAATTTTATTTTTAAATTCACGTGTGATGATGTGATTCATTTGGCAAATTTACTATTCTTAAGGGTGATATTATTATTCATAAAGATACATCTCTATTTGAGAATATCAGGTTATTATTCAACAAAAAAATTAGTTGATCCTATCTGACTTTATATATCATAACTATCACAACTATGTATGTACACTTTTCAAAATTCAAAATAGAGATGTGGAAATTTACATTTATTTTTAATCTTGAAAGTGTGGCAAGAAGGTGGGTAAAAAGACTCTTTAAAAGTAGAAGAAGTTTCTTATATATAATTTTATTATAAAAAAATAGATCCTAATGATCTAAATTAGATTAATATATTTAAAATATTTTAATTATTACATTAGGAATAAATTTAAATTATAATAATTATTTAAAGAAAAATTTAAATTTTAATGTCATAGTAGTATTTATCACTATTCATTAAAAAATAAATCCTCACAGAAAACTACTAAAAATTTATCATAAATTAATTTTAACCTTATAAATTAAAAAAAATATTTTCATATTATAAAAAGTTAAATATTTAATTAACAATATGCTTCATTAATGAGAAAAAATTATAAATAAAATTTAAAAGTTGTTATTAAATTTGATATTATTATGTTTAATAACTATGTTATAACTATCTCATTTATATATTTATAATAAAAAAGGGTTTCTCATAAAGACACAGTGATTCATTCATTAAATTCTACATAAAATTTAATTTAAATACTTTGGGTAAATCATTATAACGTTAATTTCATAACTTATTAAAATATTACCCTTTCATATGTGTATATAAATCATCTCCTTGAATAATGTATTTTTAACCCATAAAATATAAAATTTCTTTTGGGGGATTCATAATGGCATTATAAAATTAATAAAATAATCATAAAATAAAATTATTTTGATGATTAAAATTATTTTTGGTCATGGATTCCATATACTGTATTTATTAAATATCATTGCCTATATAATTATGTCATAATACACTCTATATTTATATCATATTGATATTTTACCTTTAAAAGGAAAATGTCTCATAATGTTATATAAAATTATCTATGGGATAATTTCAACATTCTTATTCAAAAAATAAAATTATTTTTATCTAAATAATTATCTATAAATGTGAACTTTCACATTTAGAATAATAACAAACATTTATAGGGAAATGGTTGGTTTTTTGACAATAATAGGTCTTGTACCCTTAAAATAATTACATTTGTTATCATAAAATCTATACGATCATTTATATTTAATATAAATTATTAAATAAAAATATATTGATTAATATTATTAATTTCAAATATATATTAATTCTAAAAAATATATTCTTTAAATGAATTTGAATATTACCCTAAAATACAATTTTTTTATCGTATCAAAATATATGTTTTATCAAACTAAATTTTCAATGATTTATAACATAAAAACAATAAGAAATAAATATATTCATTATTTGAAATAAAATTAAATTTAAATATTATTACTTTTAGGGTAAAAGTTTCTAGTATTTCATAAATTATATTTACTCATAATAAACTTATATTCCATTCTCAGTGGTAATAAATATTTATAGAAATTATAATTCATTTTATGAGGAAATAAGTTTACATTATTACCTAATAGTAATTAATATTATTTCAAACTTGGAAACCATTTTATTATATTCAATATATATAGTTTGGATAATTTAATATAAAATAAAACATAGAAGAATTAAGTAACTATGTTTTTTGAGAAATAATTTTTTCAAGAGAATATAATTTTACATTAACACTATAACTAGTAATATTAATTGTATAAATTTAAAATCATAAATACATAAATATAATATAAGTATTTAATATATATCATTTATCATTAGGGGATATTTTAATTAATTATACTATAAATACAATATGCAACTTGAAAAACTTTTAGAACAAACTCAATATTAATCCTAAAAATAAACATGTAATAAAATATATTATAAATATTATTTAAAATTAATTAATTGAATTAAATGTCAATAAAAATTAATTATTATTCCTTTGAATAATATTATAATAATAATTTAAATTTTAAATAAATTTATATCTCAAATAAAATGGAAATTTTACATAAAAATTGTACATTTCACTTTTCTCTACTAAATTTACTTTTCCTAACAATCCAAAACTTTCAACCCCAATATTATTTGATTTTTTGGATATCTAAATAAAGTTATTTTTACCTTATAAATTTCCAATTTTTTCCAGAATAAAGTTGTAATATTTTTTTATAAAAATAAATAATTTTCTTGAAAACATATTTTGGAAAACAAAAAGACTATACCATAATTTAATTGATTTTTTATAAGAATTTTTATTTATATTTAGTATATATATATTAATTTTATTAATCCTACATGTATACATATATTAAATAGAAATTTTAAAACATTCATATTTAAATAACAATTGCTTGTAGGGTTTCCGAGTTTTATATCACATATTATATCAAAAAAACTTTTCTCTTTTAAAAAATCAGAATTTTTATCAATCATTAGAGTTATTAGATGAGAATAAATTATCCATTACATGAAAAAATGATTCCTAAGGGAAGGGTACTAGCTGGAATTAGTCTATCGGATATTATACTTCCTGGATACACCTAAAAATATCATAGTGAAGTGTAAAGTGATCTGAATCGATAGTCCCATCAAGCACTGGTGGAATTCCCTGATATAGGTAGATAGCAACATAGTCTTGGGAAACAAGGTTTCAATACCCACATCATTCAGTAGTTTTTTCCATGTCATTGATAATGGAGAAGTATCTATAATTCCTCTCCATGAAGAATGGAAATAATCTTGTGTCAGTAAACACAATTGTGTTCACAAATAATGATCATATTTCTATAGAGGTAGTAAAAAATGACTAACAACATTATGAAAAGTACCTACACAGATGGTGCATTATCATATTAAATTGACATGATTACAAGGAATAAAATCCAAAAGGATCAAGTATTTTTTATATTTCTTTTATGTCTAAATTAAATTCTTGATACCAATAATACATTGGGGAAACATATAATATAAGTCATGATACATAATAAAATAAAATAAAACTTATCCTTTAAACCTTATTCAATGTTTTCTTCATCATAACCTAGGGAATGGAAACGTTAGAATGGGGTTATCTCGGATGATTAATCTTGGTAAATAAAATAGTAGAAGTTATTAGAGACATTAAAATTTGGAATGGTGAATAATATAAAAACATACCTTCAAAAAAATTGTTGATCACAATATGGTAGGAATTAAAGCGACATAAATAATTTCATACTAATACAAAACCATGGGACTTATAATATTGTAATAATCATATGGAATAACAATTTTTAGTTTCATAATGAGGTAATTTATATTGTATGACATCATAAACATACTCTCAAGGCCTCATTACAAGACATTACATAGATAGGTAAAAACCCAAACTAGTTTTTCACATGTAACCAATCGATTCACCAAGGGGCTATATTAGGGGTTTACCCAACACATTCTAATTACATGGAATTCATAAAGTCAAAGGGGTTTGACATAATATATATACATTTACATTGAAACTAACATATGAAATGTAAATAACATTCCCCAATCAATCAATATAAATACTAGTCATTCAGAGTAAAATGATGAATGGTATCATGACAACACATTAAATGTAAAAATAATAATAACCCATTCAATAAAACATTTAATATGATATCATAAATTATTAATACAAAGTTAATATAATAATCATCAATTGGATTGAATTAAAATAAAATAGTTGTAGGAAATCATTGTGTTATTCTTGAAAAAAATAATAATCTACTTTGAAAAGAAGAGTTATTTTAGGAATTTTTTAAAAAAATTAAGACATGACCTAAGATAGTTTTTTATAATAAAATGATTAATTATATAAAAATAATGTCCACTTAAAACTGATTATAGGGTTCCCGAAAAAATATGTAAGAACTCATGAATTTTCCTTGAATCGGACTTCTTTATCTGGATGAATATGAACTATATCCATTTAAAAACATGTAAATCCCAAAAAAATAAGGATAGTTATTGGTACTAATATATAAATATTTAATATATAATTTTAGAGGACTACATAACAAAAATTATGAATTTCATTTGTGTAAGGATATAGAAAGTGTAACCTGAATGAAAATGGAGGTTCAGGTAAAAAACCCTTACGAGCATCTAATCAATTGAATAATATTCTCCAAAATTAAAAATCATAAAATGATATACTTAATATCATGAAAATAATTATATTAATTAAATTATTCATCAATGGACTATATAAATTGACCATACACATGTTATAGTGGCGAATAATGTAAATCTCAGGAAAATTGAAGTGAGATGAGAAACCTCTTACATAATGCTCGAATAAGTTCTTCACATAATCTTAATTACCTTGGTAATAAATCTAAATTATTAAATTATTTAATTCATAACATTATCTACATGTAATTTATATATTATAATTTTACTATGTTCATTTAAGAAACTTTTTATGAGTTGTAAGATACACATTTATCGCTCGGGATCATTCGTTCCCTTGGTTACACGATAAGTATACTTATGTATGAGTATGGATGTTCTTGTGGATTGGGTATAATTATCTATAATTGATTTAATATAATATAAAATAACATACTGTAGATATAGTTATATAATTCAATTGGTTATATGGGGTGAATAAGTCATTATATGAAACAATAGGGTTTATAATTTTGATAATTTTGGTAGTTTTTCGATCAAAGCAAACTAGTTTCATTATATGAATTAATATTATGAATATATACTCGTTCAAAATAATTAAATAGGATATAGTACATATATTTTATACTTTTTAAGCCTTAAAAATAGTATCATGCATAGTATTAAATCTGATATTAAATAATTAATGCCTGCCATCCATGAAAGTCATTAAACAGAATGTCTTGGACAATCATTTCATTTTAAAAATAAAAGAGAGGGAGAGTAAAGATATTGATAATGGATATTACATTGAAATGATATAATCCCAATATATAAATGATATTTTATTAATGAAGAACATTTGGATATATGAGGTGAGCATAAGATCGCAAATCGAAGAACATGGAAAGTAATTAACCAGAAAAGGAAGATGATTTTACGTATTCATTACTCCTACATGGTAACCTCTTTAAGGGGATTGGTTTTGGACTTTGGGAAAGAACACAATCTCTTGGACATGGGTGAGAGACTAGGGAATATATTTTGGACCGAACATTGGGATGTTTCAACCAATAGGAATTTGGGAAGAATAGTGGTTAAGGGTAATTTTTATAGTGGAGGAGTGGAGTGATTTCTTATTATTTAATTAAATATTTAAATATTTTTCCGAAGATAAATAATTTTTTTTTATTATTGTTACTAAATATAGTAAAAACGGAATTTAATTTTGAACCAATGTTTCTTCATCATCTATATGTCATCTATGACCTCTTAATTCGTGTTTTTATCATTTACCAAAAAGTATCGTATTGAAAAAAATTTAGGTATTTTAGAAAAATAAAAAAAATTACGATGAAAATTTTACAATATCTAGAAGTAAAAAATGATCTCTATTTTATAAAATTAGTTTTCATTAAATGAGAATTTTTTTTATTTCATAATTTTTATGAAAAATATAGTTTTCTAAATTTTAAATGCTTTTATAATGCCCTGAAAAAATTGGCTAACGACTCAATAAATTTTCCTAAAATAATAGGGAAAAAAATATATTTGTGAATAAATTTTTTAAAACATAATTATATATTATAAATTAAATATTAATGGAATATTAATTACCCATAAAAATACCAACACCAAATAATTAATTTATAAAAATATTAGATTACAAACACTATGATGTAATTATTTCATACATTCATTTATAAGATGCCAAAATTTTATTTGTTCATTCATTAGAAATGTTACTACTTATTTATAAAATTTACTATTCATAAGGGTGGTATTACTAATCATAAGGGTATATAACTACTCCAAAAGGTAAAGTTATTATTCACCATAAACACAAGTTGATTATATTAGAATCAAAATATCTTATTGATCCCAATGATGTATTTCCATTTTTCAAAATTCAAAACATAAAATTGGAAAAATTACGTTTATTCATTTTCTCACAAGAGTGGTAATAAGGAATGTAAAAAGTATGTTCAAAAGATTAATTGAATATTTATAACGTATTTTAGTACAAAGAAATTATTCAAATGATATACATCAGATTAATATATATATATATATAGTTGATATATTATGACATTAAGAATAAATAATTATTGTAATAATTATTCAAACTAAAAATGTGGTTTTCAACATTAATGTAGGACTTTTAACTATTCATAAAGAAACTTATCTTCTCAGAAAAACACAGAAAAATCATCCTAAATAAATTTTTACAATAAAAACTCCAAAATGATAATTATATTAACAAAAATTATATATTTCAATATAAATATGATTCATTTTTGTAAAACAATTATAACTAACATATAATAGTAGTAAGTACTATTAATATTTCAATGTTTAATGATTAGGTTATTACTATATTGCTTATAGAATTATAATAACAATGTTTTGTTTTGCAAATAATCTGTGTTTCATGCATTAAATTCTAAATGACATTTAATTGAAAATACATGTGTATTACATCCCCCCATCCTTCAATACATTAAATCCTCATAATTTAAAATTCCAATTCTAATGTTGAAGGTTGATACTTGAAAATTCACTTGTGCAAAACCCACATAGAAAATAATTTTATCAAAATACCTTCTAATTAAGATTGAAATGGAAAATTGAGGGTCACCAAAAAACTATTAATTTGAATAAGATAACATTACTGTGAAGTTAAAATATGGAAATTGGAGAATAATATATCCATCAAGTTCAAATATATAGTGGTAAATAACATGGTTATTATAATGTTAACCATCGGAAAACTCTAAATATAGTGATTGGTTAAAAGACCAAAGGTTTATCACAAATAAAAATACATAGAAGTTGTTTTTTTACAAAATTTATTAACTATAATTGATGGATTATTTTAATATTTAGATAATCACATGAGAAATTAAACATACATGATTAGTTTCCATGTCATGTGAATAATATAATCCTTTTTTATTATTTGTTATATTTTACCTATAATAAATATGACTTGAAATTAACTTTCAAGATAAAATTCTTCCACACCTGATGGTTTCAAATCAACATTTATAGATAAGAGATCTAACAAAATTATATTTTCTATTAACCAAATCTAAAATGTTTATGATAAGACATGATAATTCTCCAAAGATAATTATCCTTATAAGATGAAAATCAACTGTAATCTCCAAAATTCAATTGTAAGAAACAAATTTCAACATAAATCATTTTTTAAATTAATATCATTATTCAAAATTATGCTACACTATGACCCAAAAAATAAATGGGTTTTTTCATAGAGTCTTCCAAATGTCATTGAAAACTATTAATGTATTACAACAAATATTTAATTGTCCATATCAAATTATTTCCATGATATTTGACCCATTTTCATAAATAACGAAGATCACTAGAAGTACATGATAAAATAATAATTTAATACAATTGATTATTTATTCTTAGAAATATTTTATTTTCTAAAATATAATAAGGCGCCCAAAATTCTAAACGTATTCTAAAATACCCATAATCTCTTAATCACAAACCATTCTCCAATAGCAATGTTTTAATTTTGATTAAAAAATTTCCCTAAAATTCAAATATCATTTATCCAGTAGGTGTTTAATCAAAAAAAGACATGATAATTTGGACTTTATGTGGGCTAGTGGTATGTGATTCACTCTTATTGCCCTTCAGTTGTAGGTTCAGACCCCATGACCATGTCGAATGCGACAAGTTGTCAACCAGTATACTAGTTATCCTCTTCTAAAACCATATAAATTAAAATATAAATATGATGAACATATTCAAAAAAATCAATCAATAAACATTATTTTAAATAAAACTTTCAATACATCCTCAATACAAAAGTATATCATAAATTTATTCCAACATGAGTCCTTCCATGGTCTCTAGGATATCCAATAGATTTAGAAATTGGATTATGAATTTATCAAGTCCTATAAATTTAATGAATTTAACAAAAAATAGATTCCTAGGATCGATTTTATTTCCGTCCATTACAGACTTTATTTTTTCATGACAATTATTTGATTTATGTCCTTATATCCCATATATATTAAAAATTCCTTTCATTGAACAAATTTATTAGGTGTCTCCTTCCACATTTCCTACATAATGGAAATAGAGCTTTATTTTTTTTATGTTCTCGACAATTAGAGCTCTTATAATTCAAAATTCATGTCTTCATTGTTGGCTTCTAGATTTGGTTAAGGTATTTTTTGTTAATGATATTTCAAGATAACTGGGTGTATATTTACTAGATAAATTTGACTCTTATCGACATCCCATTTTGTTTCTCACCATAAACATCATGACCATCATGTTCAATATTAACATGACCCTTCTAGCTTCATTCCATTTACTAAAACTAGATTTCATAGTGCGAGTAACAATAATCATATTGGAAAAAATGTATAATCATTTATTGAATGTCATTAGAGCTTATTTTCAAACTAAAACACAATAGTCAAAAACAATATTATTCATGTACAATATATATTTAAATCAATAATAATTTTTGGTAAAGATAATGTGAATTATCCTAATCATATCCACTCTGAGTGTCAATCCAGGTGTGCAATAAGGCATGTTTTCATGTACTAGGATACCCCGCGTCAAGCACAAAACACCTTTTCAGAGTTGTTACTCCTAGGTAAATATATACATGAACCATGTCAACTTGTAGTATTCATATAGGTATATATTTCTTGGAATATCCACATAATCTTTTACATACCAAAATTCTAGGATGTTCTTGTATTATTATCTTCAAGGTCTATTTTAGGGTCTTTTTAACCAATCTATAGTTTCTATATCTAGTTTCCAAAGTTTATGTTAAAAATCCTCTGATACTCATTGTAATTCACTGATCCGAGAAGCCTAAATCTAGGGAATTATGTTACTACATTGGCAGAATTACAAGGAATCAAATATAGAGGGATTAAGTGTAAAATTAGTCTTAGAAGTCTATATTACTTTCTTGACACCCCTAAGAAACTGGGAAAATATATAATAAAAGACATTATACATTATAAAATAAAATAAAATGAATCCATGAATGGTTATTCAATGTATTATTATTTATATTCTCTGGAAAAGAAATATAATAAAGGGGTGATATCTGAGGATCAGTATGGAAATGTAATAAAACAAATGTTATCATAAACATATATATTTGGAAAGGTAGAAATTTGAAACACCTGCCATTTAAAATTTACTTGAGAATAATATGGTAGAAATTAAAGATGAATAAATAATGTTATAATAAACCATAATAATGGATGTTCTATTAGTCAAATAATCCCATGGACTTTCAAATACTAGTTTTATAATGTGGGAATGAAAAATTCAGGGCAACACAACCATACTCTTAAGGCCTTTGACAAGAAAATACATAAATGGGTAAAAACCCAAACATGTTTTTCTCATGATACCAACTGATACTCTGATTGGATATAGCGGGCCCCACATAAAAACTAAATAAGTCCAATTAATTCATAAATTTAATGCTGTAAATCATAATCACTATATATATTCACATTGAATATAATATATAAAATGTAAATAACATTCCCATTCTGTAAACATAAATACTAACAATTCTGAGTAATATGGTGAAGTGTATCAAGATTGAAAATCTAAATTAAATCAAATAATACTCCATTCAATAAATATTTTAATATGATTAACTAATAATTAATCCCAACTAAACATATTAATCATAAAGATGGTTGGAATTGATGAAAACACTCATATAAAATCATCATGTAATTTTTGAAGGAAGTACACATTTACTTTTAAAATAAGTGTTATTTTTTTAAAAAAAACAATGCAATTAAATAATATATGAACTAAGATTGTATTTTCATAATAAAATGTGTGATTTTAGAAATATAATTGTTTCTTAAAACAGATTATAGAGTTCCCATTAAAATATATGTTTGAATTTGATAAGTTCTCTTGAAATAGGGTGGTTTATCAGGATGAATTTGAGAAATAACATTTTAAAAATGTATCTCCCAAAAAATAATGAAGGATTATGATTTATAAAAATATGAAAAAAATTAATATATAATTCTATATTTGTACATAACTATAATTAATAAATTGAATATTTTAAAGAGAGAAAATGTGTATACTGAATGAAAAAGGAGGTTCGGGTTGAAAACCCTTACCAGTTTCGGATTAATTGAATCATATTCCCCAAAATTAATAATCATAAAATGATGAATTTAATACCTTTGAAATAATTATATTTATGAAATTATATATCAATGCGTAGTATAAAAATTCCATAAACATAATATAGTGATGAATCGTGGAAATATGAGGAATATATAAATGAGATGAGAAAAATATGACCTTATGTATGAATGTGATCTAAACAAGATTTAAATATAAAGGATTATGAAATAAAATACATTAGTTATTTCATTAATTACCATATCTACATTTATTTCATTTATAAAAAAATTATTTTGTCAGTTTATGATGTTTTTGATGTGTTATAAGATACAAATTTATCACATAGGAGTGTTTGTTTCATGGGTTTTCATGATCTATAAACTTGTATAAGACTATGGAAGTTCATGTGGAATGGGTATAATTCAATAGAATTTAATTTTTTGGATAAAATTCAACAGACATAACCTTAAATGGTTATTTAATTAATTTGGTTATATGGTTTGAGGTTGAATCATTTGGTGAAACATTAGTGGTGATTATTTAGATTAGTTTTGTGATTTTCGATGATAATGAACTAGTTTCATTGTATGAATTAATATAATATATATATATATATAATTTTTAGAACATTAAATATGTTATAATATATATATATATATATATTAGTCTTTTTTAACAATAAAAATTATATAATGATCCACTCTAAAATTTAAATTGAAGAAAAAATGTACATCATCCACATTGGTCATAAATCAAAACCTCTTGGATGATGATTTTGTTTTTAAAATATGAGAGAGGGAGAGAGTTGTGAGATTAATAATAGATCATTCATTAACATGATATTATTCTAGTATATAAATTATACTATATTTACCATGAACATTTTAATTGAGGATTTTACGAGAGTATAACAATAGAAATAACATGAAAATAAATTAAAAGTAAAAGTAAGAGGATTGTACCTCTTGAATACTCCTCTATGAGAACCCACATAAGAGTATTTGTTTTTTACTTTTTTAATGAACTTTATATCTTGTACATGGGGGGAGAGATGAGGGAATTATATTTGGGATGAACGTTGACATGATTAGAGGCATAGAGGTGTTACGAGGAGATGGGGTGAGGTGTTGTTTTTTATAGGATAGAGGTGATTTCTCAAAAAAAATTAAATATTTTATTTTTTTCTATATACATGAAATAATGATTATTATTATGACTAAATAAAGTAATAATGAAATATTATTTGAAGAAATAGTGATCTAATCAGCAACAAATCATCTATGACTCCATAATTAATGTATTTAGCATTAGTAGTAAGTTATTGTATTTTACTATTCACAATAAAATCAAGTACTTTAGAAAAATCCCAAAAATTTACCCCAATAATTTTTCAACATGTAGAATTAAAATAATTAAATAAATTTTACAAATATTGTTTTATAAATATTTGAAATATAATTTGTAATTAATATCATCATATACTCCAAAAATAATTTTTTTAAAATTATAACTGATTTTATAATACCCTGAATAATTGAATAATACCTCGTTAAATTATCCTAAAATCATAGATAAAAACTTTTATTTTTTAATAAATTTTATTAATAATATTTATTCATTGATTATAATATTGTAAATAAATATATATTATCCAAAAAAATCCTACACATTATTATTAACATTTTATAATATTCACTTACTTGTACTAAAATATATGGATATCATAACTTCATTAATAAGATGCCTAAATTTTATTTTTAAATTCACGTGTGATGATGTGATTCATTTGGCCAATTTACTATTCTTAAGGGTGATATTATTATTCATAAGGATACATCTCTATTTGAGAATATCAGGTTATTATTCAACAAAAAAATTAGTTGATCCTATCTGACTTTATATATCATAACTATCACAACTATGTATGTACACTTTTCAAAATTCAAAATAGGGATGTGGAAATTTACATTTATTTTTAATCTTGAAAGTGTGGCAAGAAGGTGGGTAAAAAGACTCTTTAAAAGTAGAAGAAGTTTCTTATATATAATTTTATTATAAAAAAATAGATCCTAATGATCTAAATTAGATTAATATATTTAAAATATTTTAATTATTACATTAGGAATAAATTTAAATTATAATAATTATTTAAAGAAAAATTTAAATTTTAATGTCATAGTAGTATTTATCACTATTCATTAAAAAATAAATCCTCACAGAAAACTACTAAAAATTTATCATAAATTAATTTTAACCTTATAAATTAAAAAAAATATTTTCATATTATAAAAAGTTAAATATTTAATTAACAATATGCTTCATTAATGAGAAAAAATTATAAATAAAATTTAAAAGTTGTTATTAAATTTGATATTATTCTGTTTAATAACTATGTTATAACTATCTCATTTATATATTTATAATAAAAAAGGGTTTCTCATAAAGACACAGTGATTCATTCATTAAATTCTACATAAAATTTAATTTAAATACTTTGGGTAAATCATTATAACGTTAATTTCATAACTTATTAAAATATTACCCTTTCATATGTGTATATAAATCATCTCCTTAGATAATGTATTTTTAACCCATAAAATATAAAATTTCTTTTGGGGGATTCATAATGGCATTATCAAATTAATAAAATAATCATAAAATAAAATTATTTTGATGATTAAAATTATTTTTGGTCATGGATTCCATATACTGTATTTATTAAATATCATTACCTATATAATTATGTCATAATACACTCTATATTTATATCATATTGATATTTTACCTTTAAAAGGAAAATGTCTCATAATGTTATATAAAATTTTTTATGGGATAATTTCAACATTCTTATTCAAAAAATAAAATTATTTTTATCTAAATAATTATCTATAAATGTGAACTTTCACATTTAGAATAATAACAAACATTTATAGGGAAATGGTTGGTTTTTTGAAAAAAATAGGTCTTGTACCCTTAAAATAATTACATTTGTTATCATAAAATCTATACGATCATTTATATTTAATATAAATTATTAAATAAAAATATATTGATTAATATTATTAATTTCAAATATATATTAATTCTAAAAAATATATTCTTTAAATGAATTTGAATATTACCCTAAAATACAATTTTTTTATCGTATCAAAATATATTTTTTATCAAACTAAATTTTCAATGATTTATAACATAAAAACAATAAGAAATAAATATATTCATTATTTCAATTAAAATTAAATTTAAATATTATTACTTTTAGGGTAAAAGTTTCTAGTATTTCATAAATTATATTTACTCATAATAAACTTATATTCCATTCTCAGTGGTAATAAATATTTATAGAAATTATAATTCATATTTATGAGGAAATAAGTTTACATTATTACCTAATAGTAATTAATATTATTTCAAACTTGGAAACCATTTTATTATATTCAATATATATAGTTTGGATAATTTAATATAAAATAAAACATAGAAGAATTGAGTAACTATGTTTTTTGAGAAATAATTTTTTCAAGAGAATATAATTTTACATTAACACTATAACTAGTAATATTAATTGTATAAATTTAAAATCATAAATACATAAATATAATATAAGCATTTAATATATATCATTTATCATTAGGGGATATTTTAATTAATTATACTATAAATACAATATGCAACTTGAAAAACTTTTAGAACAAACTCAATATTAATCCTAAAAATAAACATGTAATAAAATATATTATAAATATTATTTAAAATTAATTAATTGAATTAAATTTCAATAAAAATTAATTATTATTCCTTTGAATAATATTATAATAATAATTTAAATTTTAAATAAATTTATATCTCAAATAAAATGGAAATTTTACATAAAAATTGTACATTTCACTTTTCTCTAATAAATTTACTTTTCCTAACAATCCAAAACATTCAACCCCAATATTATTTGATTTTTTGATATCTAAATAAAGTTAATTTTACCTTATAAATTTCCAATTTTTTCCAGAATAAAGTTGTAATATTTTTTTATAAAAATAAATAATTTTCTTGAAAACATATTTTGGAAAACAAAAAGACTATACCATAATTTAATTGATTTTTTATAAGAATTTATCTTTATATTTAGTATATATATATTAATTTTATTAATCCTACATGTATACATATATTAAATAGAAATTTTAAAACATTCATATTTAAATAACAATTGCTTGTAGGGTTTCCGTGTTTTATATCACATATTATATCAAAAAAACTTTTCTCTTTTAAAAAATCCGGATTTTTATCAATCATTGGAGTTATGAGATGAGAATAAATTATCTATTACATGAAAAAATGATTCCTAAGGGAAGGGTACTAGCTGGAATTGGTCTATCGGATATTATACTTCCTGGATACACCTAAAAATATCATAGTGAAGTGTAAAGTGATCTGAATCGATAGTCCCATCAAGCACTGGTGGAATTCCCTGATATAGGTAGATAGCAACATAGTCTTGGGAAACAAGGTTTCAATACCCACATCATTCAGTAGTTTTTTCCATGTCATTGATAATGGAGAAGTATCTATAATTCCTCTCCATGAAGAATGGAAATAATCTTGTGTCAGTAAACACAATTGTGTTCACAAACAATGATCACATTTCTATAGAGGTAGTAAAAAATGACTAACAACATTATGAAAAGTACCTACACAGTTTGAAACCAAATATCATATCAAATGAATTTATTATTAATCATTATACCAATGTAGACATAGAACAAATTTAAATTATGATCGATATGTATTTATAAAGAAATTTTGGTAAGTATTCCCCCATTATTTATCCCAATGGGGGCTTTAGTAGTGAATGGGTGATGAAGAGGAAGTGGTGGTGTCATCGAAGGGGTGGTTGGGGCGGTTCATAGAGTTGGGCCTTATATGCACCTTTTATGTATCCCTTAGTGTACCCCGCACATTCTATCCTTGCCAAAAGTAGGGCAACACCTGGATCTCTTCTTCAAAACATGTTAAAATGTTTAACAGCAGTGGTTAGTATATTCATATGAATTGTTCCTATAATGCTACATATTTTAATCATTCTCTTTAAATACCCTCTTCTCAAACTACTTCTATGGTGCAGTTAGATATTTCAAAGACTACAGGTCTCCATCCACTAACCTCATGAGTTATGAACCTCCATGCTGTGTATGAATTTCTAGTGGAGGTATATACATGCATGGTGAGAGTGAGTGGATACATAATTATGACATTTCTAGATGTGTATACATTGTTTGGTTGAAGTTCCTCCCACAAATTTAAATACTTATGTGTTTATGATATTCTTAAGCATCAAATGGATCTAATTTCCTATTTTATGGGCATAGTATCACCTCTTGGGAAGAAGATAAAGAATCGATTTTTGAGTCATTTTTCACTATCAATAGCTTATGCATTGTTAGTAAAGTTTTTTCCTTTTCTTGTTCAATATATGTTTTAATTCATCATTATTATAGATTTGATTATTTATAGTCATGATTATTATTATTATCATCATCATTTTTTATTCTTTGAGGGTGATGGGATCCATCAGGTGTTCCAAGGAGAGTGGGATCTGAGTTCATCTCCTGTCGGAAATTCCCACCAAGTGCTAAAGAGTTTTTTTCTAATGTATATGTTGAGAATAATATCATTTCTTCCATTACCGATCATCCTAATGTTATTCAAAATTTCCTTATATTGTTCATGATTATTTCTTTATTCTTAATAAAAATGTGGTGGTACAATTTAGGGAATCTTTGGCTCAAGGTACATATATGATCTTAGTACCATTTTATCATACTGAACCCAGAGATCTAAGTGATATCATGATTCAATTGGATAATCTAATAGAAAAAGGGTTTTATCTCCTTAGTGGTTATCTTTGGGTATCCCATGTTTTATTTTCTAAGTATGAAGATGGTTCACTTTGACTCTGTGTAGAGTATATAAAGATAAACTAGTTAATAGTTATGAATAAGTATCTTTTTCCACATGTTTGTGATATTTAGGACTTGTTAAATAGGGAAAATCAGTTTTCAAGGACCATCATCGGTCATGTTATCATCATCTTAAAGTTCAAGAGTCTGATATAACAAAGAAAATATTATTGTGTAGGTATAACCATTATAAATATCTTCTGATTCCATTTCACCTAAATAATTATCATATAATTTTCATATCCTTGATTAATTTTATATTCCATGATAATAACAAAATTATTTTGGATAGCTTCAAATAATGTTTTCAGGGTTTATTCGATATCTGGGAATGAGCGTGGGAACCATTTGACTTGGATTCTAGAGATACTAAGGACTCATAGTTTATATTTATTGATTTCAGTATGCAATTTTTGGATCCATTATTTGAATTTTAGGGGTAATGGGAATCATGATCATGTATTATCATTTTATATAGATAATTTAATTCTTTTATTATCAAAGTAATATTCATAAAACATACATATAAATTATATATTCATTTTTATTGTTCGAAACTGCCATCAGTCAATCGAGATTTTCTCATTTTTATGTCACTATAGACTTATCATAAAAGGGAAGGGGTGATGTTAAAATGGGATTAAAGGTCCTAGTCCTCCTTCAATGAACTCAAATGAATTTATACATCACCTCATATTCGAATCATATATATGCCCAGTAAGGGATATCAGGTTTTATATGATAATTTTGCTTTCAGTCTTGGTGAATGATTATGAATGACGGTCATATGGTTTCATTTAACTCTCTCTCTCATTGAACACGTGAGAATAATTCCCCAACTCATGATTGAGATATTTTATGGTTATTCATGTACATAAATGTGGGAGACAAGATTCTTTTGTTGATAGGTTCAAAGTCTTTTCGGACAAAAATAGTCATAGAAATTTATTTTATCAAGAACAGTTGAATCTAAGTTAGTGACCGTGGAAGTGGGGGAATACCTTTATAAATTTTTCTCTCATATCACTTAAACCCTGAGAAAATGGGAATTTTATCATAGGTTATTTTAGTTGGAAATCACAAACATAAGAAATTAAGGATTCAAAGGAGGAGTGTAACCTGATGGGGTTCTCCACTCAATTTCACTTGGATGCTCAACAGTTTTTTTAGGTATGGTTTTAAATAGTTTTTAATTATTATCACCTTTCGCTGATTCTATTCTACATGATCAATAATGGGTTTATGTGTTTAGGTGACTATGACAAACCCTATATGCAACAGTGATTATTTTTGGATCGTCTCTCCCTTAAAATAGTATTATTCTTCTTGGGCATCATTTTATAATCCATGAATCTGTGGGGAGCTTTATTTTCTTACTATAATATTTCATTTCTGAGAAATCCATCTTGGAACAATAAAGATGTATTATTACATTATATTTCAATTTATGTATGTAGGTATGAAGCATGACATTGAAGCATATGTGACCTACTATTACATCTACCGTAATATAAAAGCAAATCTTCTAAAACATTTTGGGTTGATCCATCCACTTCATGTTTTAGTAATGAAATAGTACATGCTGTGTGTGGACATTGTTTTTGGATTACCGTAGACTCCTAAGGGATGAATGCTATCTTGACGGTAATTGTTAACTTAATAAATTCGATTCACTTCATTCTGATCAGGGAGACCATTATAGTTAATGAAATGGTTATTTTTTATCTATGGGACCTTGTGAGGTTTCATGGGGTTCCGCCGTCTATTATATTGGACAGGGATCCGAGGTATTCCTCCAGATTCTAGAATAGTCTCTAGTAATAGATGGGGAATCAGTTTAGGTTGAGTAAAAAATTCTATTTGTGAGACGGATTATATTATCCAAATTTGGGAGGAAATACTATGTGCCTACGTCTTGGATTCTATTTGATCATGGAATATCCATATAAAAATTATTGTGTCATCTTATAACAACATTTTACAATCATTAATTAATATTGGCCCCTTCAAGGATTTTTTTGGTTTCAAATTAAGGTCACCACATTATTTTGAATAGGTGGGTTATGACTCTATTATATACAATTTCTCAATCAAAAGATTACGGTGTGGATTCAAGATATACATTGCCACCAAGTTTCATCTCATAATCAACAAGAATAATATTAGAATTTTTGATGTCATCTTTATGAGTTTTACATTGGTTACTAGGTTTTATGGAATGTTATTCTAAATTTGGTTCATCATTGTAAAAGAATATAGGGAGAGAGGGATCCTATATATGTTGGATGAGTTGGGAACACATATCGACTTGATATGTTTTCATATTGGTTTAAATGCTGGTTTAGTAGGAGGGTATTTAGGATGTCTTCCATATATTCCAACTGAATAATTATTATCATGATCAATCCCACATTATGACTTGGGAATATATCATGTTTCAGAATAAACTTATATCATAAAGTGTACAATATATATTGTTGACTCTTAGGTAAAATTCATATATATGAGGTTGATTCAAATTTTCTGGTTATTATGGAGAAACATATCATATTCTCATGTGACTTGGTGGCACAAGTCGCTGATGAGCGAGTAGTGGCCTTAACAAATTTAGGATACCATTCATCAACATCAATTAACAAGTATTTAAATTCTTATGTTCATGAGTTTTTAATATCTTATTAACTTCATTCAAGAATTTCTCATCGCTAATTATGTCTCCATGTTTCTTTGGGTGCGTTTAGAGGATTCCATGGATAATGAGAATATTCTAAGGAAAATTTCCTAATGGTCAGGGTTTTCTATTTTTTTTATCAATGGAGTCCTTGTCTAAATATCAAAAATTATTAAAAGGATGTTCACTAGGGATTGGGTTGACCCATAGGGATTTTCAATCTATTTCTATTTAATCTTCTTGCTTAACGATTTTAGGTCATGAAAGTTAATCATGACGTCCTTTTTGATTCCATGATAATAACAGTAATTGTTTTAGATTGAGAAATTTTTATACATCATGATATTGGCTCACATAATGAAAATTGTGAACAATGTTTTTATAGCTATGGAAATGTGTTTTTAGATATATAGATTTCAAGAATTTCATATTTTGAACCTAGGATTCACATTGTATACTATTCGCAACATATATGTTTTTTATGTGTTATATACATAATTTGTTTTTCATTCAAATAAAGACTCATATAAATAATCCTTTGAGTTATCTTACTTTATTTTTGCGATCTCCAATCCTTATGGATAATTTCCTTTTATGATTGATCTTTATCATGGGTGTGTTGTATCTCTCATGGTATTTAATCTTTTTTCATCTGTTTTTTTCATATAATAACCTTTGTGGTATGTTTTTAGATCTTTTTGGTCTTAAGGTGTGGAATATATTGATACTATTTAGATTTAGTATGGGAACATCCTCTGGTGACTAAGCTTAGTTGTAGTTGTGTTTTGGCATATAATTATATTTAGAGAAGTGTTGTTTTATAATCTTTTCCAACCATTTTTCATAAAATATTCTTTTTGGGATGTACAGATTGATTATAAAGAAAACTATGCTTATATTTTCCTTTTTCTTTGTTTGTGGATCTTGTTTCAGGCATGTTTTTCTTTAAAAGTGGTATGTTGTTCCATTTTTAGAATATTTTTTTAGATTTATTTCATTGGATTAAAAATTTGTTTTATAAATGATTTGGAATGATTGAATTTCAAATTAATAGTGAATTTTTTTTGAAAGATCATTTTAACTTTTTTTAGTAAAAGAAAAGGTATTTTTGAGGAATTATGAAATGGAATTATGATATTTTTATCAAAAAATTTGTTTTATTAATTTTTTTGGAAACGTTTTCATATGGTAATCACTTTTTACATAGGTGGAAGGTATAGAAATAGACCTCATATTTTAATATTGTCATGGGTTTCACTCATGGGGTGTTCCTATACACTCATGTCCTATTGAAATAGGGAGTTGTTAGATCTATTGGGAGGTTCACATGGTTGGGTATTTCTCTCCTCTATAGATCAATTATTATATCTAGTTAAATGATATTAATGACTCAATTTGACTACTACAAGTGTTCTATAAATCAGATCATGTATTGATATGTGCTGTGATATTACATGTGCATTCATTTTTACTATTTTGGATTTATATGATTTGTGATACATGATTTTCCTTGATTTCATTAATGTATATGAAATATTTTTTGACAATTTTACCAATATTATATAAAAATGACGGAATATTGGAAATGTTTTACCAGTAATGGATATAAAAAACAATTTAATTTATTATCATTTTTTCATTTAGGAATAGAATTTTCAGATTCTTATATAGAATATTGATAAAGAATTGCTAGGGGAACCTATTGAGAATGTTTTTATCATAAAATGCACACCCCTTTGTTAGTGTGTTGACATTTTTATGTCATTAATTATGGGGAATGAAAAGTTCCCATAATGAGTCTATGAGGTTTCTATGAACTATGTTAGGGCTGTTGGTGGAGAGATGGTTGGAGATTGTCCCACTATATCATATTTTATCATTTAGTGGTTTTTTCTGGACCTTATTATTGGACTTGTACCATCAATATTCTATATATACATTTTTGTTTGGTAACATTTATTGATTTTTTTAGATGACAAATATTACTTGTGTTATTGTTCCATTTTCCCTTCCCATCATGTATGTTTATTTCATTTTATCCACATAAGTTTGGGGAAATCATTCCCTCGGGATTTTTGATGCCTAAGAGCTAGTACTCATCCTGAGGGGATTAGGAAGTCCCTTTCGGTATGTGATGGTTTGGTCTAGTTACAATTTTTAAATGGTATCCAGGTTAGGATCATCAAAGAAATGTATTAATATAATTTCAACATATAAAACATAATATATTATGTTCAATTTGTTTATATCACTCATTAATATTGATTAATTTAATTTATGAAAACAAAAACACATTATAAAAAAATTTAATAACATAATATTTTTTGGTCAAAAACATTAATTCACTTAAATAAACAAGTGATGACAAATAAATTAATTACATGCCTTTATTAAATATATTTTTCATTTTTAATACCCTTATGTAGTTTTTAACCAAAATATGATTGTAAAAAACAATTACCAAAGAAAAAACACTCAAAATAGTACTTTTGTATCAAAAATAATTCATAAAAATATTATTCATTGTTTTCAATATATAAATATCATTTAAATTCCATAAATGTGATTTATTTTGCAATAAATATAAATTATATACATAATTCTAGTTTTCCATGCATTATATGCTATCAAAATCATTTATTTCTAAAAGTGAAATATATTCCAAAATACATTGGTGTTATATTCTAATCCCCTTATAAGATTTGTAACCTAAAAATTCTATCACTCAAAAAATTACTAATAATACCTCTACCTCATCATATCTCAAATTCTCACATATCATCCTCAAATTTTGGATTCCATTATTAAATATTAATTATCTAATTAATATTTTATGTCCCACTTTTCTATTTGATCCATGATTTGTAATTATTGTTATTATTAATAATGATCATACAACAAATAGTGTGGAATCTATGACCCATATATGTGAATGATATAGTAGTTATAGTCATAAATGTGGTATATTTAAGACATCATGATCATGGAATCACTTTAGAGGAACTGAAATGTAATATTCTACTATCCTGATGTGTTCAACAATATGTGTTTGTATGACATACTGAGTGGTTGGAATACATTTCTTTCCAAATATCATTACATTTATACATGGAAATACTAAAATGAATAACATATCATATATATATTTATCAATATATATCATTGAAAAATTTTGATAAAAAAATTACTAACTTTGAGCTACCTTGATCTGTACAAAATAGCATAAACCATCATTTCCATTTCCTCAACTACCATAGGTCCAAATAGCATTAATTCTCCAAGGAAAACCTATAAAGTTAGAGTTTTGAACTTATTTCAACAGATTGAATCACATGGATCTATATAAATGATCATGTGAAAGATATTTTTTATGAAAAAACAACCAGAATATGGTTTTAATTGCAACCTCTATTGAAATCATCAGACCAAGCTATCAAAATATCTTCTACTGGTTCAATGGTCCCCTTATAATAACCATCTATCAGACATTGTTGTATAGTGATAAATAAAAAATACATATTCAAATATTTTTAATGGCTTCTCTATATCGTTAAGATAAAATTTGGATCTAAATAAAATTTGATTGAGATTAATACTCTAATAAACCTTGTCACTTGCTTAGAATATTACATCGTTATATAGTCATTAAATATAAATTGACTAATATAAAAATATATATTATGATATTTTAAGGTATATTAAAAATTACACAATAGCATTATTCAAATTATATTTCATGTGGAGTCTTATAGTGAAAAGCATGATGATTGTTTTCCATTTCCATTCATGTAATGATAATGACTATAGTGTCCCCTCAGGAATATGTCTCTTAGAAGTAATTTTATGCCATACCATGAACTATGATAAATAAATGGGTATACATCTATTCATGATTCCCAAAAAATTGATCTTTTAGATCCATATACATCTTCAAACATATAATATGGATAAAGAATGATGAACATTGAACTTCATCAAGGAATTACATTTTTAATTATAGTATTGATGGGAAAAATACTATATTCATGAACCTGGTCATTCCAATATTGTTTTGGAAGAACATAGATAAATGTCATGACCCGTCCGAGTAGGGCCCAAGGCACGATTCTCCATGCCCGCCTCAAATAGGCCAGGGGCTCATGACTGGCACCGAGTAAGGAATTTACTAACATCGGAGGCATCGCCTAAGTACCCATACACTCGAACACATCTCGAACCCCACAATGCTGATTTGTAAAAAAAAGTATGGATCAAAATGCATGCTTACATCCAAACCCAACCAACAGAGTACGACAGAATGTAATGTACTGAATATAAACTAGAACAGAATATAAGATAACCAAATACATGAGTCTGAAAATACAAAATCAACCCTGTAAAGACAAACAGGTGTTGGGACTACACCTCAAAGACGTAGGATCACCTCAGCCTGTAGGGAAATTATAAAGGTCGGTCATGTCCGGGTCCATACTAGACTCTTTCAAAAGGCTTAAAATCTACAAAAGACATGAAACATGTTGGAAAAGATCGTACAGGGGTGAGTATTATAATACTCAGTAGAGGACCCCGAAAACCACAATGAAATACACTAAGGTACAGTCAGTTCTTCAAAATATATATCTACAGAACATATAATTGTATAACACAATAAATATCCAGAAATAATCAAAACCCATACCCTAGTCTAGGGATAAGTCACACAACCTCATAACCCTCCCAATGATTTAGTTCGAAGATTACACGATGCACTCATTTGGGAGAACTCACTCCATGACTCTAATAGCTATGGTGGTGTCTGTTTGAGATGTAAAGTCTATCTGGAAAGGTCACAAGAGATAGATACACACATTTTGGGAGAACACACACCTGAGTGGGAAAGATCACGATACACAGATGATGATCACTTCCAAGGCCTTGGAAGATACTGTGACTCATCTAGACTCACCTACTAGGTAGATGATCGATGCCCTGTGGAGATGGTCACATCGATGCCTAACTCTAGCAAGAGTAAAAAATGGATATAGTATCACGCTCTGGGCCTCCCAGTGGGATACCAATCTCAATCCTTGTAATTATTACTAAATGGATCATACTCCTGCAGTAGTAAATGATACATGACCTTAGGGGAATGAGAAAAATGGCCATTAAACCCAATGAATCATGTTCGTGATACGGTGGAAAAGAAGATCAATCCATGTACTGAAAAGTACACGTTGTGTAGAAGTAATACACGCAGTGTATTCTGATCCCTGGTATGGCCTATGTATAACTTCTCGTGTCGCAAGGTTGGTTGTGTAATACAAAACTACATGGCATGTAAAAATGATTGCATGCCAAGTCAAGGTATCTGGGGTCCACCCCATGTACAATGGCCATGTGCTCTTACATGTCTCAAACCCATATACAAAAACTTGTTTAATTGATACATGGGGTGACCTATGTTACTAGCCATTCCTAGCTATGTGGTGGAGTACATGGCCATGTACTCCACCCCGTGTCTGTGTATTACCTTCATACACACAGAGTCCCACGTAGCCCTCTCTACCATGCCTTGTAGGGTATACACGCCGTGTATTCGATGCCTTGTAGTTCTTCTCATGTCTATGTACTTTTCCAGAATACAGACCGAGCATCGGGGAAGGTCCAACACACCATGTGTTTCCTATCTGACACCCGAAAACCTAGCCACCACTGAGTCGGTCCACACGGCGTGTTCATCGGGATACACGCTGTGTATTGCAAAAATTTACAAATATGATGATTCTCACTGACGCACCTCCCATGGTGTTTTGTTCTTAGATTCTTCCATCAGAACACCCCAAAACTATTCATTATAGTTCACCCCAATGCTGCAATGTCATTTATGTAATTTTTAGACCACCGATCAGCTCCGAAAATTCGTGTTAATACAATCGTGTGAAGAACGCTCGAAGAAATTTACCTCCCAATCTAATCCAATTCGACATCTACCATCATCATCACACTTCCTGTAGTTCATTGCAATGTTTGATCTTCATGTTGGGATCTTTGTGTCATATAATTGATGTTCATTAATCCATTTTTTGTCACCACGTGATGAACACGAATAAAATTAGAAGAAATCCAATAAACCAAAATGAGGAACAAACCTCCCCCATCGTTCGTCATGATGTGGATCCACTCTATTTAGAAGGATTAAACAAGAATATTAAAAATTATAACTCATAAATTATCACAATTAAAATTCCCGAATAAAACCCTTAATTAAATAGAAAATAGAACCCTCCCACAAGAATGCACGATCTGCAGTTCAACATGTTCACGGTTGATCTGCGTTCAACGTTAAATCCAAAAACGTGGTAAGAAGAATCAAAATCATGACCCCTACCTCGATCTGGTTGAAGAACAACTTCCGCGTCGAGTTTTTCAATGAGGCTCGTTGGATCTGGGATGTGTCGTGGTCATCCGTTTACTGGTTCTCCTCCAATGCTCCAAGAGTCTCCCTCCCAATTTCACAGGGTTATGAGCCTAACCATACGAACATGGAATAAGAAGGAATTTAAAACGGGGGGAATTATGTCACGGCACAAAAAAAGGAAACTTTTAAACAAAATAAAATAAATTAATATTTTATTTTATTTCCATTAAATGTACAAAAACTAACTCTCGCAGTTGACCTACACCGACCGAAGTTAGGCCTCACCTAAGGTAAAGTTGCTTCATTTAACACAACGATGCCCTTATATTTTTTATCTGGGCCATCGTTTAAATTCTAATCTACTTTTTCAGGAAAACTGCCCACACACCCTATTTAAAGGTTCAAATTATTTCAAACATTTATTTTGGGCACTCAGGGCCCCAGAATCACACATTGTTGAAAGGTCTTGTCTCATAATAATTCCATAAAAATTTTAAAAATAATACATAGAAAGTATGATACATTACATTCTCCCCACCATGGTTCTTTGCATCCCCGAAAATCCAAAACAAAGGATACTCAAAAATATGTGGGTACTGGGAATGGATATGAGCATTCCTCTCCCTTGTGCTCTCTTGAAGATTCTCGTGCTGCCACCAGATGCACACCAAGGGAATTGATCTCCCATGAAGGATCCTCTCCTTCTGATCCTCAATATCCACTATGTAATAAAAAAATGTCACTCAATCATCGATGTCTAGATCTCCCCAGTTGATGATGTGTGATGGGTAATGCACATACCTCCTCCTTTGTGACAGGTGGAAGATATCAAGTACCTGATGCAACTATGGCGATAGAGCTAGGTAGTACTCCACCATGCCAACTCGGTGCATTATCTGGAAAGGTATGATGAACCTTGGAGATAGTTGGCTACCCCAGCCAAATCTCTGCAACAGTCATCGAGGTGAGACAAAAAGAATGACGTGTTTTCCCTCCTCATACTCTTGAGGTTCCCATATTCTATCATCATAAGACTTCTATCAGTTCTGTGAAGTCCTCATCTGCTGTCAGATGATCTGTATCTTCATAGATGTAGGTCATACCAACTCTGGACCCATTAGTGATAACTCTCTGGGGTTGGTCTAGGAAAGTGGTGACCGGTAGGGTCTCCCATATAAATCATCAAATTGTGCCATACCATTGGTGGATTGGTAGATATTGTTGTATGAAAACTCCACCAGTGGTAGGTGGTCCTCTCAACTGGAACCAAAGTCCAAGATACAGGCCTGCAACATATCCTCCAGAACCTGGATGGTCCTCTCTTTCTGACCATCATTCTGGGGATGAAATGTTGTGCTCAAGGGTAGTTGAATCCCAAAATCCTCCTACAATCCCTTCCACAACCTAGATGTGAAATGGGAATCTCGATATGAGACTATTGTCAAAAGGATTCCATGAAGCCGATTTACCTCCTACATGTAGAGGCGTCCCATTCTCTCTACAGAACTCCACTCGCTGAAAGATTTGAAGTGGGCTGACTCAGTGTGTTGGTCAACAATCACCTAGATGGAATCATGCCACTTGGACGTTTTTGGTATGCCTGTCACAAAGTCCATCGATATTCCAACCCACATACACATTAGAACTTACAGGGGTGAGCTAATCATGCTGGAACCTAGTGATCAAGCATCACTTGCTGGTATGTATGGAATCTAGAAACGAACTCTACTACTTCCATCTTCGTTCCTGACCACCAGAACTTCTATCAAAGATCTTGGAACATTTTCTCCACTCTCGGATGTACCTCCGAAGAGGACATATGAACCTCCCTTAGGATCTCCTCCCACAATAGCACTGGTACAACAGTCTGTCCTTTGAAAAATTAAGTATGTGCTCCTGACCATGCAAATATCCATCAGGAGCATGTCATGTGGATAACTGAGCAGGTAAAACCTCAAAGTCAACATCCCCAACCTGCTCCTCCCTAACTCACTATAAGAGTGGAGGGGTTACAACCATCGAATAAAGGTAAGATTCATCCTCTCAATCCACGAAGTATAATTTCAACATTTCTAACTACTCTATCACCCCACTCAACAGTTGGGAGCTTGATCTTCTTCTAAGAGCATCTGCAACCCTGTTCCCCTTCCTAGGAGTATTGATGATCATGAAATCATAGTCCTGGAGAGCTCTAGCCAGTGCCTCTATCTCATATTCAGATCCTTCTCCGAGAAGATGTACATGATGCTCTTATGGTCAGAGTAGATGATAAACTGCTCACCCATAAGGTAGTGTCTCAACATATTCAACGTGAAGACTACCTCTACCAACCCGAGATCATTGGTCACATAGTTCTGCTCATGTGGCCCAAGCTGGTGCAAACCATAACCAATAACCGCCTTTCTCGGCATTAGGACACTACCATGCCCAGTTCCGGATGTGTTGCATAAAACTATGAACCCGACACCATCCTATGAGAATCTCAAGATTGGGGTCCCCTTCAAACTCTGCCTCGACTGCTCAAAATCATGCTGGCACTTCTTCATCCAATTGAATGGCTGTCCCTTCCTTTTCAAGGCTGTCATCGGTGCTGATATTTGGTAGAAATCAGTAATGAGTCTCTGATAATATCATACCAACCCAAGGAAGCTCTAAACCTCCATCACACTATGAGGTGGCTCCCATGATAACAATGCCTCCACCTTGGATGGGTCCATAACTACACCATCTTCTGAGATGACATGTCACGAAAAGAGGACCTCTAGAATCCAGAACTGGAACTTTTACAGATTACCATAAAGTCAGTGCTCTCGTAGTACGTCTATAACCATCTACAAGAGTCTCATGTGCTCCCTCTCTAACGCCGAGTACACAAGGATTTCGTTGATGAAAACCACTCTGAAGCAGTCTAAGTATGTCTGGAAGATCTAGTTCATGAGTCCCATGAACACTACATGGTCATTTGACATACTGAAAAGCATCACCAAATACTCATAGTGACCTTAGCAGCATCTCAATATCATCTTCAGTATAACCTAGTCTCGTACTCATAACTGGTCATAACATAATCGATAGTCAACCATGGATAACCACTGTGCCCCCTCTTAGCTGGTCAAATTGGTCATCGATCATCAGTAGTGGATACTTCTTCTTCACTATTACCTGATTCTGATGCTTGTAATCCTATCACAACCTAAAACTCCCAAATTCCTTTTTGGAAAACAAGATTCGGGTTTCCCATCATGAAACACTGGGTCTTACAAAACCCTTTCTCTGCAAATCATACAAATGCACCCTCAGTTCGTGAAGCTCTATAGGAGACATCTTATATGAGAATAGAAAATCAATGCCATAGTGGGGTGTAAGTCGATGCAGAAATCAATTTCCTAGCGGGGAGGTAGTCCTGCAACATCTTCAGGAAAGACATCCTCGTACTCCACCACTACTACTAGGAACTGGGAGCTCACAAAATCTATTGCAATGAGGGTAAGGATAGCTAACTCATTAGTGATCGGATGCCCCCTCCTATGCACGAGCTTGTTCTGTGCTACCTAGGTCTCCTTTTCTCTGATAAAAGAAAAGATCCTTCCATCATGGTGGACACACCACACTCTTTGCCTAAAATAGTCAATCTGGACATGGACCGAAGTTAACAAATCCATACCTTGAATGTCGTCGTAAGGCCTCGACGCTACCACCAAGAGCTTCCAACCCAAACTCTCACCTTTAAGGGTAAGATCAGACTATCTACAAAGGTGTGTGATCATCAAGTATCCTCATGTTGGTGTCTCCAAGGGTAAGGATCGAGTCAAAAGCTCTACCGGAATCTCATGGTTTTGCACAAGACATGTGTTGATGAAGGAATGACTAGAACCCATGTTTAATAGTATGGAATCTAATTTATAGAAGACAAAGATCATACCTCCGATCATTCGTGGAGTCCCTGGGTCGTATGCCTCGACTGCACGCAGTTGTCCCCACACCTGTCACCCAGCTCCCAAAGCCTTGACCAGACCTCCCGAGGTGGTGGTGGTAGTAAATTTAAGCATCTTCCACCACCTGCAACTCTCCCTACTCCTATTTTTTTTCCACTCCCTGGCGGGTTTTCCTTCTCCACTCTCAGCCTCTTCCTCGGTGGTCCATCAACCGCCTCCCTGTTAGCAACATGATGGGTCGGACAATCTTTAATGAGATGTCCCCTTCCGTAACACGTGTAACATAGCTTCTCCCTAGGTAGATTGGGCACAACCTGTGATCCATGGACTATTGATCCCCTATCCTATGTCCTCCTATTACGTTTCCCACATTTTTATTTTTAAGCCTGAAATCAGCTCCTTGATACTGATGTCTTCTGACCTATCTTCCGGCTACTAAATGTCATCGGTTGTCTCTGCTCTACTAATAATCTCTTGATCCCCAAGGCTCTCTTGAACACTCCAACATAATTCGAAAATCATAGAGGCAAGACACTAGCTTGGATGTCACGTCGTAGGCCTCGCTCGATGTTCTGATCTCTGAATTACTGATCCCTGACCATATCCATCATGTACCTGGCGAGGATGGTGAACCACGATAAATAGTCAACTTCTGTCAAACTGCCCTACTAGAGCTGAATATGCTCCTGGATGGGTACTTCTCTCAGCATAACCAGAAAGAAATCCACCCTAAAGAGTTGCTCAAACTCTGTCCATGAAAGAGTATCATCATTGTGAGTCTGTGTGGTCAGACACCATCATTGTCCTACCAAACCCTGATGAAGGCTCCCTCCTAGAATCACTATCTTGTTTTCTGGTTTCCTCACAAGACGGAAGACTCTGGTCACCACATGTAGCCAGTCCTCGGCCTCCTGAGGTTCGGACTCACCTTGGATCTTGATGGGTCTCTCTCTAGAACTGATGGAGCACGCTAAACCTACACTCCACGTCGCTCGGTACTACAGGTAACATGGGCTGCTCTGCAGTTGGTGTTATAGCAGCAGCACCACATAGTGGCGATGCCTGGGAAACTGGTCCCTATATAGAATCCTCATCACTCAGGGGTTCATCCTCATGATTGTGCTGCTGAATCCCAGGGATTATGCGTCACGGAGGCATCCTGTATGGAAAAAAAATGTACCATGGTCAAATAGTATAACTTGATAGCTGACACAGAGGACATGGAAAACACAACCCATTCATATAAGATGCATATAACATTCTTTTTTATTTCCCATAAACTAGTGTTTTCATGTACCGAGTCAAAAAATTGGTTATCAGAGTCTGGGTGTATGGACAAGTCGGCCACCCACACCAACACTAGAGTCTCAAGCCTGAAAGCTGAGATTGAAAAACATAAAACTGTTTCCCCAATCCATTCTCATAGAGTCTTGGTTCTGTGGTACAACTGGTCGTCTCTGATACCACTCTGTCATGACCCATCCTAGTGGGCCCTGCACCGCTACTCCCCATTCCAGCCTCCAATAGGTTAGGGGCCAGTGACTAGCACTAAGTAGGAAAATTACAAACATGATAGGCATTACCTATGTACCCGTACACACACAAACATCTCCAACCCCATAGTTCTGAAATGTAAAAAACCACTAGTTAACTAAATGTGTAACAGCCCAAGATTTTATAAAAAAAATATTCTTTTTAATTTTATTAAAGTCTTGTGTTGTACGCTACACCAAAAGGAGCTTGCACAACACGTATCCTTGACTTGCCTTTCATTACACGCAATCACGACCTTCCTCGATAGCGTGTGTAATACGCAATACCGAGTTTCACTAAACAACGATATGCTATTAAAATATTATTAAAACTAGCCGTTATGAATAGTAATAACCACTTTTTAAATTTTAGAAATTTTAACTCTCAAAATGGACTTCATTTTTGGATTCGGAGTATCGAATTTAGCCTAAGGTGAAATTTTGGTACTTTTCGGATAACTTTCATATTCTGATGAATAGTGAAAATTATTAATTATAATTAAAAAACAACTTTTTTAATCGAAATAATTAATAGTGATAAATTATTAATTTGAGTGGTTTTAAAGTATATTTAGAATATATTTTTACAATTTAATACAATGCTGGTCATTGGATGTAATTTCACATTTAAACTAGACATAAATAAGTGTCAAACTTTTGATAGATATTGTTTCTTAAAAACACGCTATTTGTTTTAACAGCGGGATTTAATTATAAAATTAATTAATTCAACTTTTATATTATGAATTTGGTAAAATAGACTTCATTTTTGAATTCGGAATATGAAATATAGCTTGGGATGAAATTTTGGCATTGTTCTGAAAAACATCAATTTTTGATGAATAGTGAAACCACTAAGTGGTAGGTTAAAAACTGAATTTTGCATAAAACTTAATTTTACCGCTTCTGTGAATGGAATTTCGAAAATCCGAGAGACACGGTTAATATCAAGGACTAAAATGTGGTTCAATGAGATGAAAATAATTTTTGGTGAATAGTAACTTTTTACTTTTTTTTACCACGGTTAATGGTAAATAGGGTAATTAAGGGTAAAAATGATATTAATATTACCCTAAAACATGTCCTAATCCTATTGGACAAGTGTAATTCGACCTAAAACAAACTTAGGAATAAAATATGACCATTTAGGCCCACTTGGATTAGATTAGGACATTTATTATTAATTTATTTAAAGAAGGGTTAAAATAGTTAAAATCAAAGTTTAATAAGTAAATCATTTTTAATATGGGGTTATACATAAGATAAATTCGATTGTAAATATTCATTAGAAAGCTAAAAAGATTTCCTACATAATGGTATTTTATTTGTAATTTTTAGACATCAAATAATTTAATTAATTTATGACACAAAGATGATGAAGTAATTATCTTATTTATGAAATATTGACATAATTGATGTTATAAACACCAAAATAAATGTAATTTGAGAATTTTTATGAATTCCACTAATTTTATAGGTTACTATGATATATTAATGTTGATTTAATCAACTTGTTTCGAACATTTAATTCTTTTATGACTTTCACAAAAATCATATATCAAATAGTGTCAAAATTGACACAAAATAGTTTTTAAATCAAATATTATATTATTAATTGTTATTTTATTCCTAAAAATCTAAGGTTCGGCCAAATGACTTAGATAAGGATATATATATTAATAATAAACAATTTGGGGTCCTTTTGGCATGTTATAGTAAGTGTATTAACCATATAGTGAAAGAAAACAAAAAGACATGGTAAAAGTTAAATTATTTAACTTAGAGTTAAATCTAATTGATAAGGTTTAAAATAAGATCCAAACATGTCTAAATTTAATTGGTTGATGAGATTACAACCCTATCTCATCTAAGCTTCTAATATGAGTCATTTTTGGAGGTTTTTAAGTGGGGTTAGATTTATTATAAATTAATATTTTAAAGAATTCCTAAGGTGCCCCTCTCCTCCCCTATAAAAGGACACCTCCTCCCCCTCCTCCTCACACCAATTTTAGCTCTCAAGCTCGGCCAACCCCTGCCAAAATCTCTTCTCCACTTCCCTAGAAACATCCTAGAGGTTCTGGTCTTCCTCAAAGATCAATTTTAGTACCCTAAGAGGAGGTCTCAAAGAGGCGCTTCAAAGAAGAGGTAATTACCATTACCAATTCTTTCATCTTTATTTCTTCTTCCACTTCTTCTTATTAGGTTGTTTAATTATGAAGTAATAACATCAGTATCACTCATATACTGATATGTTATTATAAGTATGAAACATCCTTATTTCACCATCTATCCATCCTACGGAAAAAGAAATCACCGCGCGTGCGTACGTACGGAATACCGTCTCCACGCCGTGGTGTAATCTATTTTCCACCACCACCTTACATGGATGTGTATAATGGTGTAAAGAATAACTATACATAGTTATTACAACATCATATTGATTCTTATATATTGTATAATCCACTCCAATTCAATTCAATATTTAGAGAAATGATATCATCGCTCGTGCGTACGTACGGACTACCGTCTCCACGACGCGATGAGATTCATTCTCCATGTTAACCATTTAAGAATGATTATAAAATATATATAAGAAATAATAATGAAATATATGAAATTATAAAGCTACTGGATTTATGTATATATATATATATATGTATGTCATCTACTTACTTCCATTCAAGACAATAAGGAAAGGAAAATAGCGTTCATGCGTACGTACGGACTACCGTCGCCATGAACGGTGTTTTTCATTTCATTTATCTATCTATTATATATATATATATACTGAATATATATGATATATAAATCATATTTTATATTCTGGAAGTAAGTAAATCATGATATAAGTAATAATAATGTCAAGAACAACAAATCAAAACACCTACGATAAATGAAACGATTTTACCCAAAACGCTTCTTTAACATGGAATTTACAAAAGAACGGGTAATATAATGTCATAAGTGAACCATATATGATATCATAACAATGAATATGATTCTGTAATAAGTCAATAACATGATTTAAATCATTATACAGGAGGTTCAGACACTTACAAAGCAAGTCGGACCTAAGGTAAGGGAAATATCACAATCTCATTTTTATCCGAGATTGTTTATTCGTAAGTATTTACTGGGGTGTATTTTATCATCCACATCCATGTTTCATCAAAATGTAATATTATTTCCATCCACCTACAATTGTTTAAAACCATTTTTACCCTTCGGTGAGTTTTTAGTAATATGTATGAAAAGAATCTTTTGTCGTACGAGGTACTTTTTGACTTTTCCGACAAAAGTACGAAGAATGTTTTTTTTAACTTATACGGCACGAACGGATTTATACTGTTTTATAAAGCCTTATTTTCATGAAGATTCCTCTAAAAGATTTCATGACTATTTTCAATAAAATCTCTTTCTTTTAAAATTGCATGATGTTTTGTGAAAAGAAATTGATTTTGAAGAAGAAAGGATATTTTCCTCAAGAATCCATTTCAAGTGTTTTATCAAAATTATTTTCCATCTAAGATAATAAAGGGTTCTGTTTCTATCCATATTTTTACATTGATTTGACTATGTTATGATGGAATTATGTTTATGAATTCCTTTATCTTATAAGAATGGTTTTATGATGTCATGTTGTTTAAGAATCCCATTTTTATTATGGGTTATGAAATGATGTATGATTTATGATTTTGTGGCACACATAAGAAAGGATTCATTATAAGATGGGTGGGACCTATATCTCCCTCCAATGCATTGGGTAAAGATTTTATATCTCATGAGATAGACATGGCTGGAATGGTAGGTTATACCGGTTCAGTGAAACAGGACTGAAACGAGGGTTACTCGATTCAGAAAGGGACTTTGTCCACTAAGATAGTCTTGGCAATGAGTCATGACTAACAAGAAATGATTTTCCATGATTATGTGTGCATGCAACAAAGTTTCAAGTTTCATGTTATGATTATGGTGATCTCATTTTCACTTCTATGATTTGTTCCATGTTAAGATATTATGGTCTCTTTTTCAGGTTATGATTTTCAAAAAGATATGATATGATTTTTATTTCTTTTGTATACCCTTACTGAGCATTTGAGCTCACCCTTTTATGTTTTCTTTTCCCCAGGATATAAAGAAAGGTTTTAGGTAAAAAAAAGGGGAAGATCTTTATGGGAGATATTGAAGATCTTTCACCACAATTAGAAGATTATGTTCCGAGTTTCCAAAGACACTAAACTATTACGATCCTTGTGTGTGTGTGTTTTTGTTATGTACTAAGTATTCCGCAAAAGAAATGTAATGTATATGTACGTCAGGCTTAGGGTCTCTACAGTTGGTATCAGAGGAAAGGTTTAGTCAACCTTTGGAAACTAGGATGCGAAAACGTTAGTGAGATCCCTAGAGATATTTCAAAGGTATGTCTAGGGATGTCCCTAAGGTTAAGTATACGTATAGGTTATAGTACTAGAACTACGCTAACGATCATTGAATTAAACCTAAGATGTTAGATGTTCAAGGTACTCCCCCTTTATTATGTTGTTTTCCCTAGCATGATTTTTGCTTCTCACGCTATTCTTTTTGGGTTTTAGAAAATGGATGGAAACAAGATGATTCACAATAATGGAGGATATGATGGACAATGGAATGGTATTCTTCATGAGCAACCAAATGAAATGGGATTTGGATGTCCAAACATCATTATTATGCCGAATCAGCAATCTCACAACATGATCAATAAAGTAAAATTTGGTAAGTTTCCTGACTCGACTAATAAGAGAAAGATGGAGTTCCATGATGATCATAGAGGAAAGAAAGTTCAATTTCCCCTATGTAAATCATGTGGGAAGAGGCATCAAGGAGAATGTTTCAAGGGAACTGGAAGATGCTTTGGGTGTGGAAAAGAAGGACACAAAGCAAGTAAGTGCAAAGGAAAAGGGTCGGTTAACACCATGGATGAGGATAATGGTGTTGCTATGACATCAAAAATGGTTAAGTGTTTTAAATGTGGAATGTATGGGCATTATGCAAACAAATGCCCTAAGGGAAAGACTCATGAAGAGAATCAATATGGTCATATGGGTAGTATTTATGTGGATGATGATGAAGAGACTACAAATGATATGTGAGATGAAAGAATTGTTGAAGCTCGGTCAATGGTTTAAGAATGTTGTGGAATGATTACATGTTTATCATGTGTAATGTTGTATAAGAAATCTCATGGTACTATGGAATAAAGAGACATCTGAGGATTGTTACACTGTTGTCTTTCCTTGAGTTATGAAAGTGTATGATTAATGGTACCACTATCCATGAAAGGTTATTCAGATATTTTTGGAATGTAGATGATATGCGCATAATGAAGGGATAAGGGGAAAATGAAATGTTTGACAGTATTCATGAGCTCATGATTGATATAAGGACTAAGTGATATCATGGTTTGAGTATATAGAATTTTGAGGATTTCGGTATGTGAAAAGTGTTAACTTTTAACTGCATTTAAGTTTTCACTAAGGTTCAATGGGTATTCAAGAGAGTACAAGATTAAGGCCTTTGAATTTTTGGAATGTGACCAACAAGATATATCTTATGATATATGGGGATCAACGACAGTATTAAATCTCTGGTAATTGTTGTCACTATATTATGAGAGTGGACTGCAGTATTATAAGCCTAAAGATTAGACTGGATTATGTTGGACATAAGTTAGTATTGTTTAAGAATAGAAGATTTTCGATATTATTGATGGGATGTTATAGTAATATAGTTTTATAAAAAGGACAACCTGCAGGACGGGCGACAGCCCATCGCTTCGGACAAGGCTGTAGGAATCGAACCCACAACCGAAGTGCGACTGGCCTTTATCGCCTACCACTGGCCTACAGGAAGTCCCTGTTTAGTAGAAACTAGTTTTATTATATTAAGTTGTATGACATATAAAGTATAAGTTCATTTTAGGAACCATATGTGATTAATCTCACTATAGATCGACTTATATAATTTTTGCTAACTTTTTGTTTGAGACAGATGGAATGACCCGTCATTCTATCACATGATCTGCTAACACTTCACGAATAACAAATTAAACTTTATTTATATAAGAGATGAAGTGGAAATTGTTCAAGGCACGAACAATAGTGAGATTGTACCAAAATAAAGTAAGTATTTATTCTAATTCAAATTCTTCAACTTTAGGGAAATGATCTTGAAAACCAAAAATGTTGTCCTAGTGATCTTATACCTGATGAATCAGATGGTACCTTATATCATCACAAATCTATGGATTTGTGATTACTGGCTTTTCTATAGCCATGTTCACTACCACTCTCCATCAGAACATGATGGTTAGATTTCTCTTCCATATCCATATTTTCACCTATGTGGAAACCCAGTGATTAGTTTATTTGGGTAATCGTTACATTTCATACTTTAGTTTTTAAAAGCCAAGTTTTGGTATTCCCTTTTACGATGTGGGTTTCTATTAAAGAAACTTTCAAATAGTAAACCATTTATAACCCCGACGAATTTCGAGGGCGAAATTCATTTTAAGGGGGGTAGAATGTAACAGCCCAAGATTTTATAAAAAAAATATTCTTTTTAATTTTATTAAAGTCTTGTGTTGTACGCTACACCAAAAGGAGCTTGCACAACACGCATCCTTGACTTTCCTTGCATTACACGCAATCACGACCTTCCTCGATAGCGTGTGTAATACGCAATACCGAGTTTCACTAAACAACGATATGCTATTAAAATATTATTAAAACTAGCCGTTATGAATAGTAATAACCACTTTTTAAATTTTAGAAATTTTAACTCTCAAAATGGACTTCATTTTTGGATTCGGAGTATCGAATTTAGCCTAAGGTGAAATTTTGGTACTTTTCGGATAACTTTCATATTCTGATGAATAGTGAAAATTATTAATTATAATTAAAAAACAACTTTTTTAATCGAAATAATTAATAGTGATAAATTATTAATTTGAGTGGTTTTAAAGTATATTTAGAATATATTTTTACAATTTAATACAATGCTGGTCATTGGATGTAATTTCACATTTAAACTAGACATAAACAAGTGTCAAACTTTTGATGGATATTGTTTCTTAAAAACACGCTATTTGTTTTAACAGCGGGATTTAATTATAAAATTAATTAATTCAACTTTTATGTTATGAATTTGGTAAAATAGACTTCATTTTTGAATTCGGAATATGAAATATAGCTTGGGATGGAATTTTGGCATTGTTCTGAAAAACATCAATTTTTGATGAATAGTGAAACCACTAAGTGGTAGGTTAAAAACTGAATTTTGCATAAAACTTAATTTTACCTCTTCTGTGAATGGAATTTCGAAAATCCGAGAGACACGGTTAATATCAAGGACTAAAATGTGGTTCAATGAGATGAAAATAATTTTTGGTGAATAGTAACTTTTTACTTTTTTTTACCACGGTTAAAGGTAAATAGGGTAATTAAGGGTAAAAATGATATTAATATTACCCTAACACATGTCCTAATCCTATTGGACAAGTGTAATTCGACCTAAAACAAACTTAGGAATAAAATATGACCATTTAGGCCCACTTGGATTAGATTAGGACATTTATTATTAATTTATTTAAAGAAGGGTTAAAATAGTTAAAATCAAAGTTTAATAAGTAAATCATTTTTAATATGGGGTTATACATAAGATAAATTCGATTGTAAATATTCATTAGAAAGCTAAAAAGATTTCCTACATAATGGTATTTTATTTGTAATTTTTAGACATCAAATAATTTAATTAATTTATGACACAAAGATGATGCAGTAATTATCTTATTTATGAAATATTGACATAATTGATGTTATAAACACCAAAATAAATGTAATTTGAGAATTTTTATGAATTCCAATAATTTTCTAGGTTACTATGATATATTAATGTTGATTTAATCAACTTGTTTCGAACATTTAATTCCTTTATGACTTTCACAAAAATCATATATCAAATAGTGTCAAAATTGACACAAAATAGTTTTTAAATCAAATATTATATTATTAATTGTTATTTTATTCCTAAAAATCTAAGGTTCGGCCAAATGACTTAGATAAGGATATATATATTAATAATAAACAATTTGGGGTTCTTTTGGCATGTTATCGTAAGTGTATTAACCATATAGTGAAAGAAAACAAAAAGACATGGTAAAAGTTAAATTATTTAACTTAGAGTTAAATCTAATTGATAAGGTTTAAAATAAGATCCAAACATGTATAAATTTGATTGGTTGATGAGATTACAACCCTATCTCATCTAAGCTTCGAATATGAGTCATTTTTGGAGGTTTTTAAGTGGGGTTAGATTTATTATAAATTAATATTTTTAAGAATTTCTAAGGTGCCCCTCTCCTCCCCTATAAAAGGACACCTCCTCCCCCTCCTCCTCACACCAATTTTAGCTCTCAAGCTCGGCCAACCCCTGCCAAAATCTCTTCTCCACTTCCCTAGAAACATCCTAGAGGTTCTGGTCTTCCTCAAAGACCAATTTTAGTACCCTAAGAGGAGGTCTCAAAGAGGCGCTTCAAAGAAGAGGTAATTACCGTTACCAATTCTTTCATCTTTATTTCTTCTTCCACTTCTTCTTATTAGGTTGTTTCATTATGAAGTAATAACATCAGTATCACTCATATACTGATATGTTATTATAAGTATGAAACATCCTTATTTCACCATCTATCCATCCTACGGAAAAAGAAATCACCGCGCGTGCGTACGTACGGAATACCGTCTCCACGCCGTGGTGTAATCTATTTTCCACCACCACCTTACATGGATGGGTATAATGGTGTAAAGAATAACTATACATAGTTATTACAAAATCATATTTATTCTTATATATTGTATAATCCACTCCAATTCAATTCAATATTTAGAGAAATGATATCATCGCTCGTGCGTACGTACGGACTACCGTCTCCACGACGCGATGAGATTCATTCTCCATGTTAACCATTTAAGAATGATTATAAAATATATATAAGAAATAATAATGAAATATATGAAATTATAAAGCTACTGGATTTATGTATATATATATATATATGTATGTCATCTACTTACTTCCATTCAAGACAATAAGGAAAGGAAAATAGCGTCCATGCGTACGTACGGACTACCGTCTCCATGAACGGTGTTTTTCATTTCATTTATCTATCTATTATATATATATATACTGAATATATATGATATATAAATAATATTTTATATTCTGGAAGTATGTAAATCATGATATAAGTAATAATAATGTCAAGAACAACAAATCAAAACACCTACGATAAATGAAACGATTTTACCCAAAACGCTTCTTTAACATGGAATTTACAAAAGAACGGGTAATATAATGTCATAAGTGAACCATATATGATATCATAACAATGAATATGATTCTGTAATAAGTCAATAACATGATTTAGATCATTATACAGGAGGTTCAGACACTTACAAAGCAAGTCGGACCTAAGGTAAGGGAAATATCACAATCTCATTTTTATCCGAGATTGTTTATTCGTAAGTATTTACTGGGGTGTATTTTATCATCCACATCCATGTTTCATCAAAATGTAATATTATTTCCATCCACCTACAATTGTTTAAAACCATTTTTACCCATCGGTGAGTTTTTAGTAATATGTATGAAAAGAATCTTTTGTCGTACGAGGTACTTTTTGACTTTTCCGACAAAAGTATGAAGAATGTTTTTTTTAACTTATACGGCACGAACGGATTTATACTGTTTTATAAAGCCTTATTTTCATGAAGATTCCTCTAAAAGATTTCATGACTATTTTCAATAAAATCTCTTTCTTTTAAAATTGCATGATGTTTTGTGAAAAGAAATTGATTTTGAAGAAGAAAGGATATTTTCCTCAAGAATTCATTTCAAGTGTTTTATCAAAATTATTTTCCATCTAAGATAATAAAGGGTTCTGTTTCTATCCATATTTTTACATTGATTTGACTATGTTGTGATGGAATTATGTTTATGAATTCCTTTATCTTATAAGAATGGTTTTATGATGTCATGTTGTTTAAGAATCCCATTTTTATTATGGGTTATGAAATGATGTATGATTTATGATTTTGTGGCACACATAAGAAAGGATTCATTATAAGATGGGTGGGACCTATATCTCCCTCCAATGCATTGGGTAAAGATTTTATATCTCATGAGATAGACATGGCTGGAATGGTAGGTTATACCGGTTCAGTGAAACAGGACTGAAACGAGGGTTACTCGATTCAGAAAGGGACTTTGTCCACTAAGATTGTCTTGGAAATGAGTCATGACTAACAAGAAATGATTTTCCATGATTATGTGTGCATGCCACAAAGTTTCAAGTTTCATGTTATGATTATGGTGATCTCATTTTCACTTCTATGATTTGTTCCATGTTAAGATATTATGGTCTCTTTTGCAGGTTATGATTTTCAAAAAGATATGATATGATTTTTATTTCTTTTGTATACCCTTACTGAGCATTTGAGCTCACCCTTTTATGTTTTCTTTTCCCCAGGATATAAAGAAAGGTTTTAGGTAAAAAAAAGGGGAAGATCTTTATGGGATATATTGAAGATCTTTCACCACAATTAGAAGATTACGTTCCGAGTTTCCAAAGACACTAAACTATTACGATCCTTGTGTGTGTGTGTTTTTGTTATGTACTAAGTATTCCGCAAAAGAAATGTAATGTATATGTACGTCAGGCTTCGGGTCTCTACAAAATGCATGCATACAACTAATCCAAACCAACAGTATACAACAGAAACTAAAGTACTGTGAGTAAAATGGGCCAGAATGCATGCCCACCAAAAAAAGAGTTTGAAAACTAAAAATTTCAACCTTTAAAATCAAAGTGGTGCTGGGACTACTGCTCGTAGCCATAGGATTACCTCTTCCTGTAGGGAATTCAGAAACCTTGGTCCTTTCCTTGTCTTCCCTGGAATCTGTCAAAAGGATGCTCATCTACACAAGACACGACATGTATGGTCGATACCCATGCAGGGGTGAGTATAACAATAATTAGTAGAGGACCTAGAAAACCACAAATCAATCCACAAATTAAAGGTACAGTCAGCGCTACACAATATATTTATACTGAACATATAATAGGAGAACACAATAAATATCCAGATATACTCAAAACCAATACCCACAGTATAGGGAGAAGTTGCACAACCACGTACCCCCACCATGGATTTAGTTTGATGATTTCATGAAGCAATAGTTTAGTAGAACTCACTCCATGAGTCTGATAGCTTTTACGACGTCCGTCTGAGAAGTAAATTCTATTGGGAAAGTCCATGAGAGATAGATACACTAATTCCATGAGAACAAGATCCTTAGTGGGAAAGATCATGATACACTGATGAGGATCACTGCCAGAGCCTTTCCGGATACCGTGATTCATTCAGATTCACCTGCTATGTAGAGGATTAACTCCCTGTGTAGTTGGTAACGTTGATGCCTAACTCTACCTAGGGTCATGAATGGACAGAGGATATCACTCTGAGCCTCTCGGAGAGATACCTGACTCTATCCCAGAATGTCCTGTTGAAGGGATCACGAACCGGTAGTATAAAATCATACCTAACCTTCATGGGAATGAGAAAAAGGGGCACTAACCCAAATGAAACATGTCCATGATATGGTGGACATGATGATCAAGCCATGTACTGAAAAGTACACGGTGTGTAGAAGTGTTACAGGCCTTGTCTTCTAACCCTGGGTACTTCCCCTAAAAAAAGGCCCATGTCGCAATGGTAGACATGTAAAATAAAACTACACGGCATGTGAAAATGATCGCACGCCATTTCCAGGTATCTGGGGTCTTCCCCGTGTACGTTGGCCATTTTCCAGTACATGGTCTCATGCCATGTATGAAAACCTATGTAATCGATACATGGGGTGACCCGTTTTATTGGCCTCACCTAGCCGTGTGGTGGAGTACACAGCTTTGTACTCGACCTCATGTCCATGTATCCCCTGGATACATGTTGAGTCCCACATACACACCTCTTCCATGTAGTGTAGCGTCTACACGTTGTGTCTTTCAAGTCTTGTAGTTCATCCTTTGACTGTGTACTTTCTAGAATACATGTCGTTCTTCAGGGAAGATCCAACACGACTTGTGACTAGGATCACATGTCATGTGTTACTTGTCTGATTCCCAAAACCATATCCACCACTCAGCTCTTCTATATAGTGTGTTCATCATGATACAAGTCGTGTATTGCGGAAATTTTCCAAAATGATGCTTCTCGCCGTCGCGCCCCCCGTGGTGTTCTGTTCTTTGATCCGTTCATCTGATCACTCCGAAACACTAGATTCTAGGTCACGCCAACGACACAAATCCATTTACATTGTTTTCACACCTCTGATCGGCTCTGAAAAAGCGTGTTAATCCACTCATATGAAGAATGCTTGAAGAATGGTATCTCACAATCCAATATGATTCGTCTTCCGCCATCATCATCGCACCTCCTCTATGTCATTGCGATGTCGGATCTTCATGTTGGGATCATTTCGTCTCAAAACGGATGAGCATAGATCTGGTGTTCGTCACCCCACGAAGAATGCGTAGAAGATGAAGAAAAAGGATGAAATTAAATAATCCAAAATGAGAAATGAACCTCCGCCACTGTTCGTCACAACATTGATCCACTCCCATTAGAAGGATTAATCAATTTGAATCAAAATTATAATCCAACAATTATCACAATTAATATTCCCAAATAAAAACCTAAAAGAAAGGGAAAATAGCACCCTCCTGCAAGAACACATGATCTGCATATCAAGATGTTCGTGGTTTATCTGCATTCATCGTTAAATCTAAAAACTGGGAATGAAGAACTGAAATAATAACCCATACCACGATTGGGATGACAAACAATTGCTGCATTGAGTTCGTCGGTGAGGCTCATCGCATCTGAGATGCATCGTTGTCGTGTACCAATGGGTTCCCCTCCAAACCTCCAAGAGTCTCTCTCCCAATTTCAAAGGTTTATGAGGCTAACCTTGTAAACATACTATAAGAAGGTATTTAAAAAGTGAAGAATTCTATTGCTTCACAAGAAAGGAAACTTTTAAATAAAATATATTATTATTTTATTTTATTTCTATTAAACGTCCAAAAAATAACTCTCGCAGCTAACCCGCGCTAATCGAAGTTAAACCCCGTATAAGGTAAAGTCGATGTGTTGAACGCAATGGTTCCCTTATATTTCTGATTCAGGCTCCTGTTTCAATGATATTCCATTTTTTCAGGACAACTGCTCGTGTGCGCAATCTAATAGTTCTATTTATTTCAAACATTTATTTCAGGCACTCTAGGCCTCGGAATTGCACGTCGTCGAAAGGTCCGGTCTCGTAATAATTCAATATAATATTTAAAAATAATACATAGAAAATCTGAGACATTACATCAATATCATTACATTCATTTGAAACTCCACATCTTTCATCTATTCATTTGTTATATATTCAACTATAGTTGTTTGAATACTCATTTCTGAAATATAGGATCTTTGTCCATTATTTATGATGTCAAGGGATGTACTCAATAAATAAATTAGTATTTAATTAATTTAAATTCCTATAATATAAAACTATAGTGTTTCCTCTATCCTGGAGCACCAACTATAACATTCCAAGTGATTACTATTTGTCTCATCTTAAGCAAATCAAATTTCATCGATCTCTTATTTTTCACAAAACACCTAGCCTAACCCCATAATAAAATATTATTATAAAATTGAAATTAAATTTTAGAAAATCGACAGTATAAGAAAAATTATGGAATTTATATATTAAATATTTAATTCAATTCTTGACATTCAACCAAATGATTTTATATGAATAAGAAACAAATGAGTCCAATTTTACAATTTAAAATGGTATAATTTTTAAAAAGTTTTTTACCACCTTTTAATTGATCACTTGTTTTATACAATATTTTTTAAGTTGTTATAAATTCAATTCCATTAAAATAAAATTATTATTTTAAATTTTTATATAAAACTTTAAATTTTTACATTTTTTTAAAAGATATTGTTTTGAAGAATAATGCTAAAATATTTCATTTTAATTGAAAATTTCTTCGTTTAAATATTTTATTGTGTAAAATTATATTTTTATTCGTCATTCATATATATATAGATCAATATTTTCTTATTTCATCAAAATTATTTCATTTTAATCAATTTCACATTGAATTTGGATATTAAAGCCTCTCAATATTTTGGACATTTTTACATTAAAAACTCATTTTCTCATTCTAACAGTGAGATTAAATTTATATTAATTTTAGCTAATTATGTGTCCTATTATTGGAACAAATTATTCCATAATATGAATCATAAATTAAAATTTTATTAAATATTAAAATTTTATTTTTGGACAATATTAATTGTATCTTTTTGACTTTATTACAAAATTTAATGGTAATTTAGGCAATTAAGGGTAAAAATAATATGATTAATATTTTAGCATAACTTAATAATTGAAATAATTTACATTCATCATTATTTTATCATTCCAAATAATAAAATGAATTTTTATGTGACCATTAATAGACAATTGTAAAAGAATATTACTTTTGTAATATTTTATTCTAATGAATGTTCAATATGTCAAATTCATGTTTCTAATAAGTACTACATTATTTAAATATTGTCATTAAAAATATATCCATTAATATAAATATAAATTTGATATACTAAATTTTTATCATCTTCATGATAATTTAGTTTTATTTTTTAGGGAATAAATTATTAAATTAATGTCTTCTACAATGATGATGAAATAATTGTTTAAAAAAGGAAAAATGAATTCAATATTATAAATAATATTAAAACATTATAATTTCATATTATTAATTTCAAAAAAATTAAGTATATCCTAGACATATTATATGTGTATTTTGGGTTTTTTTAGGTTACCCTATGTGTTGATATTTTTAAAAAATCCAGGAATTGAATAGTGTCAAAATTAACAATAATGATATTTAATATGAGTAATATTTTTTGAATTAATATGAACATCCAAAAAAATTTACACTCAGCAAAAAATATTTTGATAAGGTTTAAAATTTCATCCATGATGAATTCATATTTCATTATAATCCCATAATAACAATATTAACCATTAAATAGTAAAAATCCATGATGTCACGAAAAAATTTAAATGGATCAAATAAGCATTAATTCCAAACAATAATGGTATGAATATTACCTAAACATGTATTAATTTTATTATTTGATATAATTTTGACCCATAATCATCTAATATTATATATAACAGGATTTGGATCAACTTCTAGTTGAAAATTAAGTTATATTAATTTAATATTTTTGCAGTTTCCAAAAGTTCGCATCGCCTCAATTATAATAAGGAACCTCCAAACACACTTCCTCACAAAATAAATATCCATATAGAATCAAAAAACCTTATGATTTATCCTAAAAACATTATTATCCAGGTTTATGAGGTCATGTTCTTCTATAAGAACAAATATAGATCCATTAAGAAGATATCTAAAGGAAGTACATCGAATAAGTTGTACTTGTTTTACCAACTCATGATAGTTCATTTATTCTTATAGATCCTCTTCTTTTGCCATTTCCTTTACAATTTAATACATGTAGTATAAAATCTATGATAAAACAATATTATTATTATTATACTACCATTCCACCTTTTATCCATCATACTAAAAACAAAAGCATCGATCATGTGTATGTATGGCTTACAATCTCCATGTCATGGTATAATCTATTTTTCATCACCACATTACACGGATGGGTGTAATGATGTAAATAATGGATATATATATATATATATGAAATTATATTGACAATAAAACAATAAATAAACTACACACTTTCTTTCCATTTCTCTAATTAATGAGATTAATACTATTACTTGTGCGTACGTACGTCCTACAGTATCCATGACATGATGTGACTCATATTCAATATAAAACATTCATTATTGATTATTAAATTGTATTTAATGATTTATTATTATATTTATAACATTAATAAATTTTTTTATTTTTTTATTTATATCCTATGCAAAATAACAGGACCATCATGACAAAATATGCATAGGAAAATGAAGTAGTTAACAATAAAAATAGGGGTAATAATGAAATATTATAAACAAATGGGTGATAAAATTTTATAAAAATATCATATATGATATATTAAATATGAATACTATTTTATAAACGTTAATAAAATTATTAAAACCATTATATATAGTTTAAAGCATGCACAAACAAAATGAAGTGTCTGGTATAGGATTCCTTGCCTCACATTTTCTTCTATGAGATATATGACTTGATCCCCAATTATTTCTGGTGTTCGGAGTATTTATATTTACATTTGAAATATAATTTCACCAATATCATGATATTTGTGGTATTAAATGTTTAATTTGTTAATTATTAACTTATGGGGCATACGATTAGACTAATTACAAGTTGTATGGGATTTATTAACTCAATTTTTATTCATTGGGAAAAACTTCCATTTAATTAATTATTTCATGTTAAGGTTATATATGTAATTAATTTCTTTTTTATATAGCATTATATATATTTAGATTTATGTTTATCTATAGAAAATACACGTAATATATTCATTTTCCCAATACTGAATATTAAATATAGTGTCAACATATAAAGATATTTCATTTATAGGGTAAATAATGTAAAATATCTGTCTTAAAAAATACTTGTTGAGAAATAATCATAGATAAATAATTCAATAAGTCGTAATGATAAATAATGGTGGATTTGGAAACCAAAAGAACTTGGTGGGAATATATATATATATAATCCCATCTATGAATCAGTAGTCTCATGAGATGAATAATGCAGCTAAAATAATTGGGTTATTACACATAAAACATTAATTATCTTGTGAAAGGTATTGATGGTAGGGGTTTATGTACCTGATAAAAGACTTCCAATAATTCAAAATTTCATTAAAAAATTAGTTATTATTATTTTAATGATTTTCACTATGATGAAATGTATGGATTCTTTTCACTAACATCTTTCTGAAAATATTTCTTGTTTGGTTAGTTATCTACCTTTCCTTGTTTATTATTCTCATTAATTCATCATATCTTCCATTTTATGTATCTCATACATGGAATTTTATATCGCCCTTTTATATGGTATTTTCTCACCAGTTGACGAGGATTAAATGTTTGAATGAGATCATGGATAATAATTTCTATAATTTAATTTGTTTTATTTTTAATAATCATCATTATAAGTATACCATATATGTATTTATTTATTCAATACTAATGAAATATTTGTCCCTTTAGAAAATTAATCTCGTATCTATGAAAATGTAAAAAATAAAGGAACCATCTATGAGATACTAGGGTCAGGTTCATTATAGTTTGTAGCAAAGCAAGTTTAATAGAAACATTTGGAACTAGATTTAACAAACAATACAACTATGAACACTGTAATAATTCCTTAAACAATTTAACAATATTTATCACTATAGTACCATTAATTTTTGTGATCAATGGTCATGAATATTATTGGAAAACTCAGAGTGTGTAATTATTAAGTGATGGATCCAAATGGAAGGAAGGGGATCGATACCTATGTACAATGTAGGGATTTCCTCATAGAGAAATACAACACAATAGGTGATGGAGGAGAGAAGATCCTGACAACATTAAGAAATCAAACTAGGGATATTACAAATAACATTGTTTCACATATGTTGGATCACTTCCTGCAGAATAATAACCAATATTTTAGTGGGACTACTAAGACAATTGTAGAAAAGTAGTGGATTAAGTCCCTTGAAAATATATTTCTAGAAATTTGATTTAATGAAATTACAATGGTTATACCATAATTATATTTTATCATGGCTGAAATTTATTAGCTCTGGTGTTTGATCGAATATATTAATGAGGAAGATGAAATTTAATTCATGGAATAAATAGATTTTAAAGAAACATTTGTCAATAAATATTTTCCATAGGAACGAAAAGCTGAGATAAAGATAAAATTCCATAGCTTAAAAAAAAGATAGTAGAAATTGTTGTGGAACAAATGGATAATTTTAAATGACTATATAGGTATACTAATAATTATATATGCAATCTAGAGTGTGAGTTTTATTTTTTCCACGAAGTTCATATTCCATAACATTGATAATAATTTTCTTATCAATCATTTTTTATAAATGACGAAATAATGTTATGTTCCATAGAAATAGAGAAGGAATTCCCTAGATCCAACATATTAATAGTAATTCAATAAAAAAGAGGTCATATTAGTACCATGATAACTGTAAATTACCAAATAAAAATTTTTGTAAATAAATTTCAATACTATGAAAATATTAGAAAGAAAAAACTATTAAAATTATTTTAGATAATAGGATTGTGTTACAATTGCATATAAATGTGGCATTTGTCTTATGAATGAAAGGTGAAGAAACAAACCAATGATATTATGTGCATGAATTACAATGAAATAGGTTAATATTCAATGAAAATTATCAAGTTTTAGGGGGATTTACCACACAAAATGGAATGGGGATGTCTCAAGCATTTGGAATCACTATAGCTGAGGTGGAAGTATCGCATAATGTGGTTGAAGGTAAATTAATTCTATCTTCAAATCTGGAAAATGATTTATTTGATTCGAGATCATCAAAATATTTTATATCTACTCATTTTTTAATGAAAATTACACATTTTACTATTTATTTAATAATGAAATTGTGTGTCAAAACTCTCACAAGAAATCTCATTTCATCAAAATGTGTCATTCTATCTCCATTATGATATATAAATCTTATTTATTTGATAAAATGTTCATCATAAATAAGGTTTGAATTTATATAACACTATCAATCAATTTGTGTTAAATATATTTTGTAAAAACTTACTATGAGATGAGAGAATTTAAGACATGTGAGGAAGATGTATAATTCCTTATCTTTAGAATATAATTTTATTATATGATTATTATCTAGATTCACAACTTGTAGCTCTAATATAAGAAATTATCATGTTTGATGATAATAAATCACCTAGAGAATAATAAGGTAATCCTTAAATTGGGGATATACCTATTATGCATGAATATATTTATATATTCGCTAAGTAATTACCTGGAGACACCCAAAGTGTAATGCTGAGTTTACTATTGGTTTAATCCCTTATAGAAGGCCATTATCAATGACTTCTTGGAGAACATACTCTATGAAGTTTGTGTAACATAAGAAAAAACAAGAGTATTTGAGTAATCAAGGATTTTTTTCCTTTTCATTCCACATACAGAGCCCATGTTCCCATTGTTAGGAATAATGATGGATCAATGAGGCTCTACATTGATTATATAGAAATAAATGATATTAAAATAATGAAATTTACCCTCTTCCTTTTATTAATCAGTTATTTTTTCATCATTATAGGGACCAACATTTGTGGATTGTTAATATACATTATCAGTATCATTAATTATGAGTAAATAAATGGGTATTCAAAAGATAGATTTTTGAACAAGTTGTAGAAATTATTAGTTTACAATAATTCCATTTGGAAGCAATAATTCACCATCCGTTTTAATTGATCTAACGAATAGAGTATTCAAGGTATATAATGATAATATTATTGTGGTATTTATTAATGATATTTTATGTATCATAAAATCTATGAAGACCATGAAAATTAGTTTAAAATCATTCTTGAGGCTCCTCGAATAAAATATTTATGTGGTAAATTTGGAAGGTGTGATTTCTATCTTTAGGAAATTATTTTTCATAGACATATTTTCCAAAATTATAGAATCTTAGTCGATCATGTCAATACAATAGTAGACATTGAAATATTTTCACCAATGATCATAAGTGATGTACTTATTTTTATTGTTTTGGGAGGTTATTATCCGAGATTCATTTATAATTTTCTCAATTGGATTACACATTAACCAAGATCACATGTAAATGGGTTACGTTGGTGTAGAAAAATGAATGTGAATAATTTTTTTAATAATTCATGGGAATATTGATCAATTATCCCATATTTTAACTTCAGAAAGAAAAAATGTATTTTTGAAATCTTGTGATGAATTAATGAAAGGATTGGGTTGTGTCTGTATGAAAAATAATATTCTTCCTGCATAAGAATCAAGATAGTTGAATACTCATGAAAAAATTATCCAAAACATTATCTTTAGTACATAACAATAATATTTATTCAGAATAAATAAATACATTTTATCTATGGATAATGATGTGAAATATATATGGATCACAAGTGTTTCAAATAAAAATTCTTATAGAAATCACTCAACATGAGGAAAATTCAACGGCTAGAGTTACTCAAGGATTATGATTTCCTGATACATAAAAACCCATGATATTAAAATAATGTATCAGTCACCTGATGTATGAAATATCAAGAAGTTATAATCCAAATATGGGTTTAAGAGATCTTATATTCCTGGATTTAATAAAGTTAGATATCACAGTTACTAAGGAAGGGAAGACACCAATCCTTTTTCACATTATTTCAAAGACCATTTTTATTAGAATACAATAAAAAGTACTAAATATAATGGTTAGTATTTCCAGGATAATATTAATGATATGGATGATAGAAAATTGGTGTCGTTGTTTGTGGTGATGATATTATGAAATTTTGACATATGTAATGTGTTCCATAAATACCATGGATTATGAGGGAATTGTAGGATTATTATCATAGCTCAAAATTCACGATACATCCTTGTAATATCATGATGTATAGGGATTTGAAGGAAAATTTTTTGTGAGATATTATGAAGTGATAAATTTCTATATATGTGTCATGATTTCGGGTTTTTCAATAAGTTAAGGCTGTGAGAAACTATCTTATAGGATTTATGAACTCTTTTTCTATACCTATGTGGAAATGGGATGACATTATGATTATATTTTTTACATTATTACCATGTAATACTATAAGGAATGATATAATATAAATTATATTTTATCATCAAAAAAATTCATCAAAATTTCTTATTAAAATAATAGATTTACCCGCCGAATGCCTAGAAAGAATCTATATTAATTACATTGTAGTTTCCACAATGATCCTCTGTCAATTTTGTTAAATCAAGATCCCTATTTTACAATATAATTTCAGATGAGTCATTTGAAGGCTCTAGAAACTGATCTCAGTTTATACACTTTATACCATCCTCAAACGAATGGATAGTTTGAAAGGAATATTCAATAATTAGAAGATATGTTGAGGTCATGCTCACATGACATTAAGGGTATGTGGGATCATTATTTACCTTTGGATGAGATTTCCTTCAATAATAGTTTCCATCGATGTATTAAAAGGGTACCATATGAAGAATTGTATGGAAAAAGAAGTTATACTACAACATGTTGGGAATAATTTTTTGAATGGAAACATATACACACAAAAAATTATAAGAGAAAATGTAAAAGGTAAATACTATTTAATATCAAAATAAAACATCTAAAAATTTGAAAAAGAGTTATGCTAACAATAAAGGAATGGATTAGGTATTTCATGTGGGAGATCAGGCCTTTTGAAAGGTATCTCTATAGAAGGGTGTTATAAGGATTGGTAAGAAATGGAAACTACACCTCATGTATATCACATAGAGAAATAATTTGAGTTATAGCTTACTAATTAGCAATGCCACAAAGAATCTCCATATTACACTATCTCTTCCATATATCATTGTTCAAGAGTGCATTCCAGAACCAACACATGTAGCCACTTGTGAAAAATAGGACTCCAACCTAATATTTCTTACAACTAAGAACCAATTGAATTTTTTGTGCTTTTCAGATAATAAACATGTTTTGATGAATAGGGAAAAAATGTTTCCTTTTAATAAAAAAATTTCAAAATAAATGATATTGTAAAATTATATTTTATTTATTTTTATATTATAAATACATCACAATTTTATAGATATATTAAATTATGTTAATTATAATAAATTTCACCTTGAATATTAATAAATATTTATCTAGATTATTTGACCATTTAATAATTAAAAACATATTTTCTCATTCTGTAAATATGATTAATCTTAAATTAATTTTACCAAATTTTGTTTTTTTAATTTTAAAAAGTGGATTTCATATTTTGGAATAGAAATTCCAATTTTATTTAGTATGTCACTTTTATTTTTGGACAATATGAATAGTAACTTTCTTGATTTTTAATACAATGGTTAAGTGTAACATAGGTAATTAAGTGTAAAAATAATATTATAAATATTATAAAATGACACTAACAGTTGACTTAATTTTATTGGATTATTATTTTTCATTAATAAAAATTAGATTAATGGTTATGTGTCCAATTAGGGCTATTTTAATGAGAATATAAATTTAAAAATATTTTATTTAAAATAAAGTCCAATGTATCATACTCATGTTTTAAGAAATATTAAATTTTTATATATTTTTATTCAAAAAATATATTTGACTATAAATTTTCATTTTAAATCTAAAATATTTAACTTTATTATTTTAATTTCTTTTTAATTTTTACAGAATAAATTTTAAATTAATATCTTCCACAGTGACGATGTAGTTACTGTTTAATTAGTCAGCATATGAAATAATTGTTACTAAAATTATTAAAATATATATAATTTTATATTATTTATGACATTAAATATTTTTCTGGATCACCTAGACATAATATAGATGTATTAATGTTTTTCTAAATTTTAAGCTTTGCGTTAATATAATATAAAAAACATTAAATTAATAGTGTCAAAATTGACATTAATCATATCAAAAATAAATAATATTTTATTAAATGATATAAAATTCATGAAATTATAAACATCATCAAAATAATTTTTATATGGTATAAACATTCATCCATTAAATATTTATTCTTCATTTGGCATTTTGTACTAACTATATTAACCATTAATGAGTAAAAGTTCATGTTGTTAGAAAAAAATTTAGAAGGTTCTTCAAAGGTTTATATCCAAGCGATATTGGTAAGAATGTGTCCTAAAATTGAGTAAATAATTTTTTTAGATTATGTAATCGAATACTCATCCAAAATTACTATTAACTAGCATAAAATTTATTTTCATTTGAAAATTAATTTTATTAATTTTTTATTTTGAGGTTTTTCAAAAGTGCCACCCCTATCAATTATAATAGAGAACCTCTTGACTCACTTACACAAACCACTTTGAAACTTCTAGCACAAGAAAACCATACATATGTCACCTCCAAACATAATTATTAAATTTATAGTTGTTATGGTATTCCAAAAATTCATATCTAGATCTTTTATGAAGATATCGATAGGAATTCCACTGAAAAGAAGTAATTGTATCACTAACTCATTAATTTTCATTACATATTCAACTTCATATTCCAATTTTTAACCAAACTAATGTAATTAATAACGTATAATACATATTATTAGATATTTTTGTGATTATGGGATAACCATAGTCCATATTTTATTCAACTTATGAAAAATGAATATCCCTCGCGTCCGTACATATGGATTACCATCTATACATCATGGTGTAATATATTATTCATCACCACTTACATGGTTGGTTATAATGATAGATATAATGTGGATATATATTAAATATGAAATTAAATTGATTCAGGTATAGTTAATATATCGTACACTTCCTTTCCACTTAACTTATTTGGGGAAGGATATCGTCGCTCGTGCATAGGTACGACCACCATCTCCACGATGCAATGGGATTAATTTTAAAAATATATTTTTAAATAATATATATTAAGTTGTATTTCATAATTTAGTATTATTTTTATAACATTAATACAATTATGTTTATTTTTTATTTATATTATTTTCAATATAACTGTGGCATTCATGACAAAAGAGGTATATGAAAATGAAATAGTTAACACCAGAAACAGTGGAATTAATAAAATATTATCAAAAAACGGGTGATTAAATAATATAAAAACATAATATATGATATTATAAATATTAATAAGTATATTATATAAGTTAATAATATGAAAAAACCATTATAAAATAAGTTAAATCTTACACAACTAAAAGAATGTGTCAGGTAAGTGTTTCCATATCTCACATTTTCTTCTATGAGATATATGACTTATTAACCGCTTATTTATTATGAATTGTGTATTTATATTTCCATTTGATATATTATATAATTAATACCATGAAATTAAGAGTACTAAATATTTAGTTTGATAATTATTAATTTTATGGGGCATAGGATTAGATTGATTACATGTGGTAAGATATTTCTAATTCAATTTTCATTTATTGTGTTAAACATATATTTAGTTTATTATTTCCTGATATAGTTATCTGTGAAATTATTTTTGATTGAATACTATTTTATTTCAAATTTTATGATGATTTATAGTGAATACACATAAACTTTTTACATTTCCTAAACTGTAAATTTCCAATAATGTCTTTGTTGAAAGTGATATTAATTGTTGGTTAAATAATGTTAAATAGTAATATTTCATTCAATAAATACAATTTTTGATAAGTATTTTTGGAAAATAAAATAAATCAATCATTTTTATTTATATTTAATGTTTTTCAAATGAATAAACTATTGAGGACACATATTTGAAATCCCCTTGAGAATATGAAGTATAATGGGATGAATAATGTGGCCATATGAAATGGGTTTTTACTCCTGATGATTAATTTTCTTTGTGAATGGTCATGATAGTACCGGTTCATGTGCTAAATACATGATGAATAGCAATAGTCATTTCATTAATAATTTTGTTGTTATTATCTATTGAATTTTCACTATGATGAAATATATGTACTCAATTCATTATCAATTTATTAATTTAATAACATGCATTTTCATTTATCTACCTTAGCATGTTGATTATTCAATTTAATTCAAGATAGATTCCTAGTGAATGTAACTCTTAGTGTTCAACTATGATAACCCTTTTATTTTTTCTCTTTCCCCTGGCGATGAAAATTAAATGTTTGAATGATTCCAATGATGTAAATTACATTCTATTATTATGTTTTATTTTTACATACCAATGTAATAAGTGTACCATAAATGTATCTATGTCTTAATGACTACTAAAATATTCATTACATTTGGAGTTAATCTTAAATCTATTATAATTTAATAAATAATTGCATTGGCACCACGGTATTGGGGTCGGTTTTATTACACCATCAAACATGTTCACCTTCATATGGTGGAAATATATTGAGAAAACAAAATCATTAATCAGTAAAAAGATTCTATTATGGTGTATATTATACTCTTTCTATATGAATATAAACATCAAGCATATATTATGGGTATATATTTTACACCTTCCACCACAACGATATTTTATCTATATTTTTAAGGAAAAATAGTAATATATCCAATTACAAATCATGGGTTCCTGAATTTTTCCTATAAACCATAAAATTTCATTTCACATAATACATTACATTGTCACTAAGATTGATAAAAATCATATTCCATTCATTAAAACATCAATATAGTTCACAACCCAATATACAATATAAGTTAGTTTGAACACATTGTTACTGACCATTCTTCTCTTTAGTTTCTTGAAATTATCCTCCTAATCATGATTCCATAGGCAAATGTATTATTGTTTTGTGTATATTATTTTTTTATTTGATAATACTGTGAAATTTCTCTTAAATGATCTATAGTATGTATAAAACCCATGAAATCTAGGGATTAAACAATCCATGTCCACTATGGTCCAATGTTCGATAATTTTTTTATGTGATCCAATGATATACAGTATATTATAATTATGTTACCTAATAATGACACGTTATATCACAATATTTAAAAATTAAAAAAAATCAAATAAATTCACATTATTTATGAACATTAACACAATACTCAAATTATCATAATTGCATTCCTTATTCTGGAAATTTTTATGAAAATTGTTTATAAAGAGTACCAAAAAATGATAATGGTAATCATTAAATACTATATTTACAATACCCATTTTGATATTTGTTCCGTTGTAAATTCAAAATTCAATATTAATAAATATGCAACAAATATACATAATAGGGAATTATCTATTAGATATGACCCCATTTTTAATTACCATATAATGATATATATGAGATTTTAAAATATTTTAAATGTATAGATATCCTCATCTTTGGTCATATAATCATCAACAACAGGAATAAGGTTCTTCTCCTGGATATTTATCTTGTTATATTCCCAACAATCAATGAATATTTTCATTTAACCATCATTATTTTTAAGAGAAAGAACATCTGTAGCACATTTTGACACACTTAGATAAACGTACCCAATTTCCATATTTTCTTTGAGTTTCTTAATAAAATCATGTAACTCAATAGGGAAAATTATTTGACTATCCTTTGAAAATAGTTGAGCACTAATTATAAATTTTACTGAAAATAGAACATCGTGATTTAGGGTAAGATGAGAATCATTCTAGGAAATAAATCTTTATATTCTTGAATAATTTACATACCTTATAAATCCCACACACCATTAAACTTGTGTATGTGGTTACATTATTACATTATAAAAAATACAATGGTCACATAAAAAAACTTAACATTTTCATATTAAGTGGAGACAAGATACAAACATGATTTAAATATTATATTCGAACATCAAAATATATAATAGAACATTTTGAATCATTCTTATTCATCTAAATTAATCCACAAATTTACTCATAGATAATGACATTGTACCAAGGGGAATGAAATATGATTTTTTTATCATATATGCTCATTAACAAAATAAGTGTAAAATAATATATGTTAACAAGTGTAAAAAGGATGGAAATTCGAATAATTAATAAACATGAAATTTAAAAAATAAATTTAATATGTAAAAAATTTCAATTGATATAATATTAATATAAAAAATAACATCGATAACAATAAATAAATTTTTATTGATGGAATATATAATGTCATACATCTTGATCATTACTATTAAGGCCTCATCCTATACATTATTCTTGTCATAAACATCACACCCAATACATCATTCATTCCTTTAATAATATATCAAATCCATTATTCTGGAAATGGGTAGGCATAATCTAAATACCCAATGCTTTTTGTCTTATAAGACCAACTGATGTATTGAAGGGATATTTAATTTCAATCCCCTCACACTTCTTCATTATATCTAACAATTTTGACAGATATAATATTTTCAAATGAATACAATTCATAATCAACATTCCTTAAGAATAAATAAAAATTCATATTATGATACAATCATATGTAACATCAATACAATCCAGGTCAATAAGATGGATATCGTAGACATAAAACTTATACAAAAAATTAGTTGATGGTTGAACAATACATGATCATATTAAAAAATATAGTATACATAATATAATAGAAAGTAATATTATCAATGAAATAAAGATAAATTAGTGGTGAAGGAAACATTCAATGTATTGGGTTATCAATAAATTGTATTAGTTGAGTCCAATTGATTTAACTCGTAGGAGATGATAGAAATGGTAGGAAAATCATTCATTGTTGATTGTAAAGGGAATCGAAATTTTCCAAGGCATATCAATCAGTTCTTTCAAGGCATGAGTGTAGTATTTGAAAAATTCATCATTGTGAGTATTGAATTGAAAATCAACAATCATTTTGCTATGTGAATAATACATATTCCTTATGATCCATTGTCAAATCAACTTTTTATTTTCCATATAAAGATCTCATCATTCAGAACAAAACACACTCTTTTCATTCACAATTATATGAGTTTTGGTAGTTATTAAGGATTAGGAAATCAATTTAATGGGAATAAATTTCTTTTTCAATATATCTAATGGGTGATAATTCCATATAATTAAAATCATGATTACATTGAAATAATGGTTTATAATTTAATGTGAAATGGATGGAATGAGAACCATTATACTAGTATTACAATAGCATGGGAAAGTTTTATAATGATAGGGGATAATTATACTCTCATTGTCAAAATATTAAATGGGACATAGTAATATGAAACTAAAAACAATGAAATATTTTTAAATGGGTTTATTAGAAAATAATTTCACATAAAAAGAAAAGAGGGAGATTGATAACTCAAACATGAAAAGTATCACTATTATGATGAGGATGTCTCCATAAAAAATTCTAAAAACCTCAAGATTTATATAGGGAGGGGAGAGAAGGAAAATTCATAATGAAATTATTTTTTTGAGAATAATTAGATAATTTTTTAGGGTGATCTCCATTGGTAGTAGAAAAAAATAGTAGCTTTTATGTAGAATTTGAATTCAACCAAGGGTTATGATTGCTATCACAAAGGGGTTAGGTGTATATGGAAAGATAAGAATGTAAGGTTAGATACTTTTAGTGAGATTTTTTTCCAGAATTTTGAACCAAATTATAATATTCTATAACTTCTAGAATTTAAATTTTTTTATTAAAATTAACTCTATAATAGATTACACATTTTAACACATGTTAATATTGATAAAATATGTATCGTGATAAATATTTTATCACATAAAATATAATATTCCCCTTTATACAAAATTTTTATTTTTTGAATATGAATTTATGCTCCATATGTAATATATAAATGTCTAAATATGTGAAAAATAACTTTTAAACTAAAACATATCCTTTTTAGAAAAACTATTTTTGTAGAAACATGATGTTTGAAATATATGGTGTTAATTTATTTATTTACCATTAAAATTGAATAAAAATTGTGTAGTTTCATTCTTATATATGTCTAATCATCATATTAGATTCTAAATTTTAAATTTGATCAATTTAATAATACTCAATATTTAGAAAATATTATTCATTAGAAAACTACTATTTTATCAAGGTAACTAATACTTATATTGGTATCATATTTTTTTCTAAAAATTTATTTTTTACATTACGTAATTATAATATTCTTAATATGTATATGAAAAATAATTTTACGTCATTAAATTCATAAAAATTTCAATGAAACTAATTTTTTATTAATGGAATTAAAAGTTTACGAAAACATTTTTGAAAAAAGTTTATTTTTTACAATATAATTTATATGTAGGATAAAGTTATCAATGATTTCGGTTATCATGAAATAAATTTATTTATCAATTAAAATTAGTTTTTTTGTCTTCAAAATTAATTTGATGTAAATTGTTACCAAAAATTAATTTAAAAGAAAAGAAAAGTGAATAAAATTATTTTTGGAAAATTTTACATATGCACAAAGTTTTTTAATAATATGATTTATTAATTCAATATAGTGTTTTTAAAAATAGTTAGTTTTACGTTATATAAAATTGATTAAGTAAATTTTATTACTAAATTCTAGGCATTGAATATAACAATTTTATGTTTTAATAAAAATTATTTGAATCACTATTCGACTTAAATTTATGATATGTGAAATATCACAAAAATTATGCCAAAGATAATTTTGACATAATTAATCCATGAATGTAATATTGTTTATAAAATATAAATTCAATAAGTTAAGAATTTATTTATTAAATATAATCAAGAATAAAGTCTATTTTGATTACATATTGTTCAGTAGTTTCTGAGATTTATTGTATACCTTCTTTAATAAGGCATTGGGGATAGATTCTTCATCACTTAAATATTTTCAACCCCTATATTGGGATACATTACTCTTACATGAAATTGATGACATTCCTTCCTCATAGATACTTTAGGCCTCTATGTTTCTTTAGTTTATGATTTCTACAATGGAATTCCACCATGTGAGTTGTTGTATTCTAAAACACATTCTCTTCATTATTAATAGTCTATAAAGGATTTTAATTAAAAAAAAATCATTTTCCATATATAATTCTTTATATATGAGAAAATGTATAGAATTTGACATGTACAATATCTATAATAAAACAAGGAAATGGTTGTGGGACTTAGGATTGTTTGGTAACATAGCCACTCACTAAGTTATAACTCAATTTATCTATATAATAAATAGATTCTCAACATATGTATCTCTTAACATCCCATTCTTATATAGTTCATAAAATATATTTCCTAGGGTATCTATTAAGAATACAAGATCTCGCACCTCAAATTCATATTCTTTTCATATATTATCATCATAGATAATTTATATTCAATTAGAATGTCTAATTAGATTATGATAGTCCATACCTTCTGAGTTGTATCCTCCAGAAGATTTGGGAATACTAGATTCTTTCTCCTAGTTCATCAAATAATTTTGTTATATAGTACATCATCACATTTATTTTGTTAAACGATCCCATGTAGATTATAATATATTAAGTATTATTTTATATTGTTTCCACAATATGTAGATATTGATTCCATGAAACAAGGAATTAAATATAATATCATTTTAATATACTGTATAAATTATCAATAGTCCTTTAAAAATCCCATCACATAATGATTATAAGAACTAATTAAATGTATCTTATTGATAAGATCCACTTATATGATGATCTAAAATTTCAATGTGAACTGATTGTTTAGATTGGAGATGATTGAAATTGGTACACCAAGATATAAACTTCATCATTTATATATAGTCAAAAAATATCTCTGAGTGGTCATTATTTCGTTATTTCTACGAAATGTGTTGATTTTTTAGGTGTTCCATAATAAACTATATAACATTATTCCTTTTCATGTGACTTTGTAAATATATAGAACTTTTTCCCACTTTGGAATTAGTATAATGAGAATTTTAATTGCTCATTTAGGATGATTTCATTCAGCCTCTACATCATGTAATTCCATGTTCCAAGACTAAGAGTCCTTGATTTTATTCATCATACTACCTCACAATATATTTTATTTGATATACTTCTATATAATCATACAACCTGGGAGTATAGATCCATTTTAGTAATATGATTCATTATTTAATTTTCTTTTTAGAAAATGTACTGATTGAATATACTGTCTCTTTCAAAAAATTATTTCAATTACATTTTAGATTATGTCGGTTAGTCTCACATCATTTAGGGATTTAACTCTCTCATAAAATATTGTATCATCATAGTTGAATTTATTTATCTTCTATTTCAAGAAGGGTTTATAAATAATTTTTTAAAGGAGTGGTTCTTCCCCTTTTTTAATGACTTTGATATCCAAAAATACCAACTAGTCATTCATAGTAACCTTCTGTATCCTCATCTTAGTCAAAACACAGTTAAATTTCCTTCTTAATGGATCAACAATCCTATATTCCTTCCCATGGAGGTAGTATATCATATAATAATAGTACATTAAATATTTTACATGTATTCATTCACTAATGTTGATTTCCTATGGTGATAATATGTATTTCAAAATATATGGATTTATATATATCCCACATCTCCCATGATAGAGATAGTTCCACCATATCTTCATTGAAATGATTAATAGTGAAATTTCTATATCAAGAGATGGAATTTTCTACACATGGATCTTTATTTTCTCTCATGAATACTAACCCACTCTAATGTTATGTTATCAAATATATGGATTCCTTATGTAGTATATTCACATTTATTTTTGTATGAATCTTATTTCATATATTTATCATGTTTTTTTTGTGAAAAATTTTTTTTTTACAAAATAAAAGGGGTGCATCATTGGAGTAAGATTAGTAGAAACCGTGAACCCACCATGAAGAGATCATACACCCAAGACTGTGGGACTATACAAGCAGCACACCCAACCAAAATTGTGGGTAGCTAAACATGATCACAAACTAGAGGTCATACCTGAGGTTCATGGTCAACTACACTGGTGTTTCACCCACACCAATAGACAATGTGGCCTCCTTTTCCATTTAATGGAGGTTCTGTATGGCCTCTTCATGGTTTAGAAACCAATATTGAAAAACCATGAAGCCTACCCAAAATAATGAAAATGAAATTTTTTGGATTTTCTCTCTTCTATTTTTTAACCCAAATAATCCTAAACCTCTTTTTCAACCCCTCACTCCAAAATAAACACTCCCGCCCCTGTTCCTCACATTTTTTCTTGAAATCATTTGTGGTTTTGTTGTTAAATTGTCATTGAACATCATGACAAATCCTATTTTTGTCTCCTTATTTCTTCTTTTTATTTCAGTTTTCTACCATTCAAGAATCGTTGCTCCCATAACATATTTGTTTACCAAATCAAGGGAGAAAATACATATATGGGTTGGGTAACTAAATTATTCCATTTATTTTAATTTTCTAGGGTCTCGTTGTGGTGTGGATATGGTTTTACATCACATTCCAAAATAATACATGCTAACTATTTGGGATTCAAAGAATTAACATTGTTTTATTACTTTGGTGTGATTTTAATGATTTATAAATTATATTTATAAATTGTGTTGGTTGATCATGTTATGTTTTAAAAAAATGTGTGTATGGGTTGAAATATAAACTTACAAATGAAGATGGTTTATTTCAATTATAATTTTTATTATTGAAGATATGTTTGTGTATGAGGTGATTCCTATTCCAAAGGAAAGTGGATCAAAGAGAAAAGTAAATCATTTGTAATTATGTTTTGAAAACTAGGTATGGAACACAAGGCTATGTGGTAGGGTAAATGACCAATTTCCCTAGTAAATTTAATACTACAACACTAACTAAATACATGGTGATGATCAGAGACCACTATAAATCGGCATGTGTACCCCTCTAGAGAATCATACCTGAGAATACAGTTTGTTATGGATTTTAAATCAAATCAATGAGGAAAAAGGTCATCAATACCCCACTAAACCTAGTTACTTAGAGATTATATGTTGTAATCATGTGATTCTAAACGTATCATTCTTCTTGCTAACATGTTTACATTCTATTTTCAATTTCAAAGCATGTTTCATTAGAAAATGTTTTACATCAATTTTAACAAAACTAGTATATAGATTTTTCTTATAAAGTTATAGAAAGGAATCTCATTGGGTGATATATTAATTCATATTATATAACACCCTATATATACCCTTGTGTGTATTTAGTCTATTTTCTGTTTGACCCAGGTAATGGATGGTTTTTTTGTGGTGATGATGGTGACTCCATTTTATAGGTGTTCCTCTCATTTTCATAATGATGGTTATAGAATGGGGTGTTTACCCATATTATATAAGGATGTTTTGTTATTGTAGATGGTTATTATCCCCTTTTTTAATTTTGTTTTATGGGTTGAAAAGTTATCTATTTGACTTATGATAGTGGGACTTTTTTTGTTATGGTTATTCAATATATGTAAAAATTTTATTATATATGGATGTTTTTGGATGGTTATTTTGGGGGAAACAATTCAAAAATTTGACGATCAATTCCTAGGTAATAGTTTCTTTCCCATGAGGAATCAGAATATCCTTTGTGACATCCCATGTGCTAGGCTGGGTGTTGGGTTGGATGGAATCTCATCCACGCTACTGAGAAATTGGTAGAAAATGGAGAATTTAAACATTATTTATGTCATGATATTTGTGTATAGTTTGGATAGACCGAAGCTAATACAATTAGTGTATGAGGTCCCGGTTATGAGTGTGGTTTCCTATCAACAAACTTCATGAAATACATTGGGTAACAATAGGGTTTTGTGATTTGGTTTTAAATTTCCTATAGGAATGATGTATAACATACAGATTGTACATGGACTCCAATAGAGTGTATAGTTTTATGCTATATGATTGTTCATGTTATGGTTATCAATTTTATTTATAAACTAGTTTTATTCATTTTTTGTTCCAATTTCCTATAAATTGTCTCGATGGATTATTTTATTTTTTAAATGGTGTTGCATCATGCCTCGTCAGTGAATTCTTGTGCAACCATAGGAAATGGTGAGAACGAATTATCCCTCACAATTTAATCATAGAAAAGTGAATGTGGTTGTTTGGTATGTTCGACCATTGGATTGGGGAGTGAGAATTGGTTTTTCTCATCTTAGGGGAGTTCAACAAGGTATGGGAAAGAAAAGGATAGGGAGACTCTCAAGAACAAACCTTATGACTTCCTAGGTAGCATATACCCCTAGGAATATTGGTATTGGATTGTGAATATCGATAGGATGTTCGTGATCCTTGATAATCCTCAGGCATTTTTAATGAAAAGTAATTTGTCTCTACTAGAAGTTCCTTATTGGAGTATGTCAAGTTCATTATAGAATGGGATCAGTTCTCATATTATGTAGAATCTAATGTGTATTTGTAAGCTAAATGATTCAAAATGAGTTTTTTGTCAGATATTTTGTCTCATGTCTTCATGTTTATGATGATGACTTTTATACAGGTGTTTGACAATTCTATGATGGTGGAGAATAATCAGAGTGGAATGTCTTCTGTTTTTCAGGTAGGTTATGTTGTTGTCCAGGGTAGTGGTGGTTTATTTGTAATGATTAAGAGTTTATATGTGTAGTAAGAGAGGGGTGGTGGTTGTTCAGGCCATCCATCCATACTAAATTCGTATTTAGATATATATGTTGGATTAGTCATATTCTTTCTCTATGGATAGAAGTGGGATATGTGGAGGGAATTTGTAGCCCTATATTGACCTTATCATTGATCAAAAAATATGGGGAATCTATGGGGGTTTTCTAAATATGCATGCCCATACCTGGGAATTGCGGGATCCATAGCCTCTAGGGGAACTACTACTACTAATGTTATTTTTTAATTAATCATTTTTCAAGAGGAATTAACCTAGTAATTAGTAGACTAAAAAACTATGAGGGCCTGAAATAATGATGTCCTAGGGAATCACCTTTAGAAACATAAAAACCTTCAAAATAATATTATCTCATGATTGAATAATTTTTACCATATGTCATTGAGGAGCCATGGAATCTATGTATTTCAGGACTTCATTACCTTATCACCATGTGTGTATAATGTCCAATCAATTTCACGTGTGCCTCTTAATAATATTATTATATAAGGTGTCATTTCATGGAATGGTACCTTTTCGAACTAGATAATCATCAATTATTTTTGAATCCTTTCCAACCAAAGAAAAATAGATATTATACTATTTTTAATGTTAAAGACACAAAATCACAGGACAACTTTAAGAATAAAAAATAATCTATATGGACAATGGTTGTAGTATAGGAAAGAATAACATATCCCTTGGTTTCCCAGACGACACCTCCTCCCCTTATCATTGCAATAGAGAAAGATCCATCTCTTTTATGTTTTGTACCATGTCTCTAGGGGCACCAAAGGATCTACATATCTTGAAGGGTGATATCAGGAATAGGGGGTCACTCTAGCTTGAATCAAGGACATGAGTGAGGGAGCCTCTTCCCAATATTATTTTCAGGTTTACATTGATTGCTATCTTTGGAGAGTGAGGTTTATGGAACCCAATGGGAGTAACTATGTTTTTCAAGGATTGTGTTATCCTGAACCAGGATATATTGGTACTCCACTTATAGAGTTGAGAATAAATGATTTTTAGATCTCATCACTCTTCTTGGAGGATGATGGAAAATATTCTGATGGCAGATTACCACTTATTGTGGATTGGTTTTGATAGATGTTCCTATATGAGTTATCATGGTTTCTTTCAGAGTGGGATATGGATTTAAACATCATTTTGGTTCTAAGAACACATATGATATCTCTTCCATTATACTTCATGACCCCCAAGGTGTTGAGGTAATTAACAATATAGATGAATGATTTGAAATCCAAAGGTTTCATTAACCTGAGTGTCTCACAATGTCCATCCCTAGTTATATTTTAGATGAAATATGAGCGATATCTATAGATGCGTAATGATTAATTAAAGATAAATAAAGTAACCATCATTTAAATATACCCATTTTCTCAAATTTATGTCCTCTTTGATCACCTCATGAGTGAATGGTAGTTAATAAAGATTGAATTCCATAATGTTTATCATCAGATCAAAGTTGGAGTGTTGATGTCCCCAAAACGACCATCTAAAATAGCTATGCATTATTTTAGTATTTTTTCATTTCATATTGAATAATACTACAGTGGTCTTAATGGAGCTTATGAACATTTCTTGACATCAGAATATTGTTTTGATTATTTTAATGTTTTTGGATGTCATCTTTGTTTTCCCATGGAATGAGGATGATAATGAGAATCATATGATTGTTATGTTGGGAACTCATTGAGATCATCATATCTATGATAAACTCTACAAGTGTACCATATAGATCAAGGAGGTTAATTTCTAGAAACATATTAGTTTTTAATGTGGGGTATCGGTGGACACTAATTATATTGAGGTTCTGTTGTCAGGGGAGGAACCAATGATTGCCTTCTAGATCAGGAGATTTTTTTACTTGAAGGGTAATATAGGTGTTTTGTTGAATATTGTTTTAGATTTATTTTTCCTCTACTATCATTACCATTAAGAGTTAATTCTTGAATGGATCCTTGAATCTCCGGATTCATTTGATGGGTTAATGTGGTAGTTGACCACAACCCATGTTTTGGTATTTTTGGAATCTAAAAGGTATACATAGTCTACATGGATACTTCAGGTAAGGGATTTAGGTGCATGTTGATACAGGATGAGTATGTGTTAGTATGGTTCTTGAATAATCTATCCACAAAAACATTACAACCAACCCATGACCTATAATAGGGAGTAATGGTTCAGGCCATTAAGACATGGTGTCATTAACACTTTGGGGAGAATTTTGTAGTCTACGTAGATCATTAATTTTTCGACTACATTTTCTCCAAGAAGGATCTGAATTTAAAGCATCACTGGTGGATTTAGTTACTATAGAGACTTGATTTTGATAACTTTTATACCCTGTTAAAAGTCAATTTTGAAGAAGATGCCTTTTCCATGAATGTTATGGTGGATTATTTTAATCCGTCCATTGATGAGGGGAATTTGTTTGTAATTTTTCAAAATCAATTTGGAGTGCAAAAATTGTAGTGTAGTCATGTTCATTTTTTCTGTTTAGATAACCCCTATAATTTATTCAACATGTGTATCCTAGTAATGACTTGTTCCCATGGCCCATGGAGCTTCTTGTTGGTGGGGAGGTTCATATTGAATGAGACTTGCCTCTAGAGGGAGTTCTTTGATTCAAGGATTGTCTTGTAGTGTTTTTATCAATGTGAGTGGTCGTGATTCTGGATATCCATCAATATAAGTGGTTCATTCATACTATATACACCAATATGTTACATGTTATTATTCGCCATTTTTAGTGGCCCCGTATGTGGTGGGATTTAACTAACATAGTATCCACGTGTTATACATTTCCCAAAACAATAGACTTCATCTTTATTTAACTCATATACCAAGGAAAGGAAGACAATATTGGTGATTATTGGTAATTTGACGAATTAAACACATTTCACCCTAACAAAGGATTTATACTATGTTTATGTGTTGGCTAGGTAGTTTTTTTCAAGATATCATGAGGATTTAAGGTGTGTCTTCTGCTAAATTTTATGATATGGACCCCCAGATTACATCTATGATTCGGGATGGAATTTAGAAGAAAATGGGTTCAATAGTCAAGTTGAGCATAACATGGAATATTGGAATGGATGGGAGATGAAATGGGAAAATCAAATAATCTATGACATTCTCTAATTATGTGTGTTTGATTTTTTAGGATCATGGGATTATAAGTTTGTATTAGTATAATTAAACAATAATTATTATTTCTAATACACTATATGAATGGATCTATTTTTGGTTTCATGTGGTCATCTATATCGATCATGTTTGGGTTGGGAATTGGTGGAATATGCCTCATTGTTAAAACTAAGCCTTGTGATGGAGAAATATGAAACATTCAAATTGATTAGAAAATTTTTATGATATAGAATAGCTTCCATAAATTATATTATATCCATAGCACCGAGCCTTAGAATTATCTATTGGTGAGAGGGTATTTTTGAATGTTTCCCTGTGCTTGGGTAATCATCATCACAATAAATATGGGATGATGATTCCATGGTAATTAGAACATTTTGAGGTTACTGAGAGAGTTCATAAGGTGTAATATTTGTCAGATTTTAAGTACCATTTCACATCAATTGATAACACATTCCATATCTTTTAATTAAATAAGTACAATATGGACCCATTTGACATGGTGAATTTGGAAGATTCGGAGTGGGAACGTAATTTTTTTATGTTTGAATAACTAATATGGATTATGGATTCCCATAGAAAAGTGATTCTGGTGATCTCCATATCATTGGTTCAGGTTCTTTTTTAGTATGTTAATAATGAGCATTAGACATGGGAGAATATTTGTTGGGTTGAGTAGAAGTGTGATATTTTATTCTCTCATCAGACATTAGAATGAATTTTTGAGGGTTTATAGATTTCATGATGGGGAGAATTATGACATATTTTTTTGGATGTATTTTATCTATTATTTTGGTCATATATTTATTACATAAAATGTTGTGTATTGTTTTTGAAAATTTTAGTGTTGGACCTAACAACATGTGGTGGCCGATTTGCTCAATGTTAGTAGAAATTGGGTGTTATCCTAGAGGACACCACGCACCCTATAAAGTGGGACTCCGATGCAACATGTCCTAACACATGGGAGAGTGGATAATCATGATCCCAGTCTATTGGGTATATTTTAGGTACATGATAGACCTCATGGGTGTTTCTCCCTCCCATGGATGTTATACGACCTCATTTTCCTTTGAATGGAGGTGTCTCATGGATTTGTTTTCCAAACCATGCATTAAAACCATGTAGCCTGCCTAGGACATTAAAAATGTCGAATTGCCCATTTTCCACCTTTGTTTTTTAATCCCAAATCACCCTATCCATCATCCTTCGACACCCACTCCCTAGTCGCCTCTCCCATTCGGATTAGGCTCTCATATACTTTAAAACATATGTGGTTTTGATGTGGATTATTCAAAAAACATCATATAAGCTCCCCATTTTTCCTTATTCATCAATAATTTTGGAACATCCATAACTATATATTGTTTTTATCTTACTCTGTTATATTGGTGTAGATGAAGTGGGGTGAACCATGGTACCTTAGGTTTTGTCATGATGGTATGATGTGCCTTTTCCATTATTGGAACTGATAATGGAGTGGTTGTGTTTTTCCACTAGTTACTGAATGTTTCCATGCCCAAGTTAAGTGATTTTATGCCATATAAATATTCAGTGAATTTGTAATGATTTAAATGCTTTCTGAAGTATATCTATATATTTTTTGGGTGGTTTTTTATGTCCTAAAATTGTTTAAGTGTGATTCAGGGTTGAAATATGATTATCCAAATGAAACTTATTGATTTACATTGGTTTTTATAATTTCTAATGTGAGTATATTTAAGAGGTGGTTCTTGAAACATTAGAAAGTGGAATTGAAAACAATGGTAATCCAATGTAACAAGGATGGGTAGACTATGTCTTGTACTCTAGGTGGAACAGTAGGGATGAGGCCTATTTCCCGTAGAAAAAATAATGCCACAAAACTATCAAAACAAGTGATGAGGATTGGAGACCACTAATCCAAGGGACATTCTTCCATCAAGTGTCTTATGCAAGAAAAAATTATGTGTTGTGTGTTTTAATCTGTATCGCCAATATATGATGTTAATAGGACCAAACTATCCCTAGTTACATAGGGATTACCCATGTTGTTTATGTTATTCTATTCTCATCATTCAACTTATATTTATGATTACTTTCCAATTTTAATTTCAAATAATGATTCATATAAAAAAATCCAAAATCTTCATAAAACTATAATATTGATATGTCTTATAATGTTTTGGCATTGACTCTCTTTGGGTGTTATCCTACGGGACATTGGGTCGCACACGATATTTTCCCTTGAGTGTATATAGAACTTGTTATATTACACACAGTTAATGGAATGTTGTCCCATGGTTGTGATGGTGGATCCAGTTTCTAGTGGTTCCTCTCTTGATGGTATTAGTTGTGGTGGAATTGGGTTTTGAATCGCATTCTTCATGGAGGTTTTAGTAGTGAAGTTTTCCCCCTCTCCATTTTGGTATTTTTTATTGTTTTTGGATGGTAATGTAAACTTTTTAATTGTGATATTTTAACATCTTTTGGTTATGGTTATTGATTATATAGTGATGTTTTATTATTTTTGGATGTTTTTGGTTGACTTTATGGGAGAAATAATTCCCAAATGAGATTTTGGATTCCTAGAAATTGGTTTCCAGTCCATTGGGATTAGTAATTCCATTAAATACAAGCCACATAACATTATGGGTGTTAGGTTGGATTCTATACTGTCTTGGTTAGTGACATATTCTAAATTATGCATCCCAATAATTTCTTCTATGAATCTATATATAATAAGAGTCTTTCATTTACCAATAGTAGATACAAATTCAATGCATTGACAAATTTTTTTATTTAAATTATAAAAAATAACCTATCATTATTTTGAAAATATAAACATACAATACAACATGTATACATGATTATCTTATTTTATAATTGTGAATTTTGTTGAACAATTCATTAATAGAAACCAACATTTTGAAGGAAACAACCAATATTAGTTTTATTCTTTAGTGTTGGTTATTTCTTGATATCCATTATCTTTGGAAAATCAAAACATTTTCAAAACTTACATATAATATGGAAATAAATGTAAATTCATTTGAACCAAAATTTACACATACATAATGTCTGAAACAAACACATATTTTGAGATGTCCAAATAATTATTCACAAATTTCACTTAGTCACCAAATTGAAATAAATATATGTCAAGATATCATCATTGAGTGCCTATATGGAATCATACAGATAATGCATTAATACTCTATTCATTGGATCTTTAAACATAGGTTTGAATTATTCAAACAAATGGGAATCACTATAAACTAGTATTTTACATACCAAATAAGAAATGAAATCTTTAGTATATCATCCTTCACCACCCTTAGTTGGTGATAACTATTGAAAATATAGATCTTTGATAAATATTAATCTCTCCAAATTGAATCAAATCAGTAATCAAATCATGAAGAGTAAAATTATTTTCTATAGTAATGGAATTTATCTTCCAATAATCATCTCATTACCTCATGGACCCATACATCTTCTTAACTAAATGAGAATGATCCCTTAAAGATGAAACACTAGGGTAGGGAAATATCTAATCACAAAACTCTTTCAGTTGTTTCTTCAGCTACACTAAATCCACTATGTATATTTTGTAGAGATTCATATATAATGGATTCTACAGTGGCTTATTTTTAATGGATAACACTACGTCATACCTATGTTTATTTCATGGTATTTTTTCAAAAAAAACATATCAATGTATTCATTAAAAATGTGTGCATCATCCATACATAATATTCACCTTCAATCTATATGTTTCATCCATATTTATTCCATGAGTAAATCATTAAAATGTAATGATAGAGGAGGATCTAGGTATGATTTAGATAATTTGGCATCCCATCTATATACAATGAACTATTCTCCCTATTAAGGAATTTTAATAAATATTTCCTAAAAGAAAATTTTTACATTAAACATTAACATGCATTCAATTCAAAAAGTAATAAAATATTCATACATATATATGATAATTCAGATTAAAATGTCACGACCCGCCCTCGGGGTCCGTGCCGTGACTACCCCAAGCCCGCCTTCCATAGGCCAGGGGCTGGCGACTAGCACCAAGGCGTAAATCCCAGTAAAAGGGAAGACATTGCCTTTGTAAAGTCAACAAACACCACAGAGTAAGCAAGCGGAAAGTAAACACTAAGAAAAAGTAGAGTACAACTGAAAGTGCGGAAAAGTAAATGGGCCAGTATACAAACCCAAACTGAAAGTAAAGTACAAATCGAAAAGGAAAACAGCAACTGAAAGGTAAAAGCCGCTACACCGAGCTGTCCACTGGAAATCCCACCTGAAGGGTGGGTACAGATAGCTCCTCTGCTCCATGGGTCCCGCCATCCGCTCCGAGCACGTCCCGCCCAGTGGTCCACCTCCGGGTATCGTCCCGCTCTGCAAGCCTCAGCTAAGGTCAACGCTGTCCGTCGTCTGCAACCAACACAACGTAGTGCGGGCAAAGCCCGTGCAGGGGTGAGTATAAGCTACTCAGTAGAGACCCCGAGACCCCTGAAGGTCTCTCAAATCCACAAAGGATAAACCACGAAGAAAGGAACAATCACGAAGTAATAACCGACACTGCTTAGGTATATGCCCATACATATACCTAAGTCATCAATTACAAATACGCTCCAACCTCCGAGCCCAAGTATAACTCAGTCCACACAGGAAAGTAAACGTATTCCACACAGGAAAGCAAAACGTAATCCACACAGGATAGCATAACACAATCCACACAGGAAAGCAGCAGGATTCAGCTCACACAGGTATACTTCTTCGAAAGACGATAAAGATGATCTCTGATCCATCTAAGTCGTCAGACCCACGAAGGATCGATAGGTAACTAACCCCCGCAAAAGACCCACACAGGATCGGGCGCACGTAGGACCTGTAGATAATCACCGCAAAGACCCACACAGGATCGGGCCCACACAGGACCTGTAGGTGCTGGTTCACACAGGACCGCTGAGCGCAAAGACCCACACAGGATCGGACCCACACAGGATCGGGCCCACACAGGACCTGTAGCACTGATCCACATAGGATCGCTGAGTGCTGTAGTCGTCGTCGTCGAATCCACACAGGATCTCTGTACTGTCTTCGTCGCAGTCACAGTAGCAGTAGCAGCAGTAGTAGTCACAGTAACAGTCGCAGCCAGCACTAGGGTTTCCGCACACAGCGAGCTCGTTCGGAGGGTCCGCTCCACAAGCCGAGAGGCTGATACATCAACTGTCACAAAGTCCAGAGTTGATGTATCCAAAAGTTCCGTATCGCCAACAGGAACTCAACGCAACAGACGGCGCGTCGATCGGACGCCCGGTCTGAGAGTTATTGGCATTTTCGTCCCTGGGGCCCGGTTGGTTTTTAAGGCAAAACCAACCCGACCGTACTCCACCTGCGTCCAAACCTCGGGCGGAGTATGCCAAAAGATCCGTCTCACTAAGAGGAACACAACACAGCTGACGGCACGTCAATCGGACGTCCGTAGCTCAAGATATGAGCGTTTCCGCTCCAAAGGCCCGGTTGGTTTCGTGAACGAACCAACCCGGCCGAACTCAAAGTAATCTGAAACCTTGAGTGTGATATACTGAAACGACCATCTCGATCCAAGGATCGTGTTTCCATAGACGGTTCGTCAATCGGAGGTCTGTGGCTCAAGTTATGGCCAAAAGACCGAAACTGATCCGAAACGGGGGGTCCGGGTCCGGGCCGACCCGGCCCGACCCCCCCCCCCCCCTGGGTCGGCCCAAACCGGGTCGGACCGACCCGGTCTGTTGGACCCGGCCCGGCCGGTGGCGGTGCGGCGGCGCGGCCAGCGTGCCGCGCATGTGCCGCATGCGGGGGGTGAACCCCCCCCCCCCCCCCCCTTTTCCGGATCTCGGCCGGCCTTAGGCCGGCCGTTTCTTAACACACGCGGGACCCGCGGGTCCCGCCTCCTGTCCAAACCGGCGGCCTGCGCGGCCGGCCGCCTTCCTCTTCTCTGCCGCGGCCGTAGCCGCGACTCCTCTTCTCCGCCGCGGCCGTAGCCGCGGCTCCTCTTCGATCTCCGGCGGCCGGCGAGGCCGGCCGCCCCTGGCTGTTCCGCCGCGGCCGTAGGAACGCGGCCCACATGATCTCCGGCGCCGGCAAGGCCGGCGCCCCTGGCTACTCCGCCGCGGCCGTAGGGCCGCGGCCCTTCCTGATTCCCGGCGGCCGGCGAGGCCGGCCGCCCCTAGCTCCTCCGCCGCGGCCATAGGGCCACGACTGTTCTGATCTGCGGCGGCCGGCGAGGCCGGCCGCCTCTAGGTGCTCCACCGTGGCCGTCCGGCCGCGGTTCTTCTTTTTCCGCCGGTGGCCGGTTTTCCGGCCGCCCCTTCTTGCTCGGTCCTTGTAAGATTTGTGCAGCGTAACGACGTCGCGCCCCACCGCCGCGGCCCAACTCCGGCCGCGGTCTCATCCGATCTCAAAGGCGCGGCATTATAGCGTCGCGGTTCTTCGTCGTGACCCAAACCGGCCTTAAATAATTCTTTTCGCGCGGTACAATGGTACCGCGTTACCCCACTTCAAACCACAATAAAACTAAACCACGATGGGAGGAGGATCGGTCGTGTTTGTGCGGTCCGGCCTCCTCCCGTTAGTTTGTTATCAATTGGCTTAGAAATACTTGAGGAATGTCAATTAAAATGCGAACAACGAACTCAAGAACCCCTACCTCGATAGTCGCACGTTGACGTAGTCGTGGAATATCAGTGTTCATTCCTTTGACGTCGGAGGAAGAGTCATTGTCGATGGCGTTCTTCGCGGAAAACCGTCGCGGAAGAGATGATGCGGAAGAAGAACGTCACGTCGCGGATATGGCGTCGCGGAAGAACCGTGTTCTTTGGCGAAGAAGTTCTTCGTTGAAGAACGGAGTTCTTCGTGTTCTTCGTCGAGGTTGAAGAAGATGAAGAAACAAGAAGAACCTTCCCAACTCTCTCAAGGAGACAAAACTATAAAATAAGACTCTATCTTATTTTATTAACACAACAACACACTAGAATTTCCAGAGTTTGAAATTCAAAACACACACACAACTCACCTTATTTAAGTCTAAAGTTATAACTTAAGATATCATAACTTATGAGGGAGTTGAGGGATTTTAGAGGATATGAAGAGGTGGGGTTCGTATGGGCCCCACCACCCTCATAACCTCCCAAGGGAGGTTGGGTGGTTACCCAACTTCCAATAAGAGATATCACTTAGAGTAAAATAATAAAAATTGTAGTGTAATTACAAAGTAAACATCCACAATTTTTATTATCAACACTCGCATGAACGCAACTCCAGAACAGGAGTTCCTAAGCGTTTACCGGTGCTATGGTTCCATCGTTGCCCTCGGAATTCGATTCCGGGCACCGGTTCAAAAGTTAGAAAATCCCGCTCGTACGTTCACTGAACGTACCCGAGCCAAACTTCGGAAATTGATTCCGGGCACACCGGGCCTCGGAATCAGGTGCCGTCAGAAACCGCGCTCTCGTAAAATTCCAAAGAAAATTAAGAAAAAATTTCCCTTGAATTTTACGGGTCTTTACATTACTCCCACCTCAGGGCTTTACGTCCCCGTAAAGATACATCAAAAACTAGGGAAACAAATGAGGGTACTGAGCACGCATCTGAGCCTCCCGCTCCCATGTGCTCTCCTAGAGATTCCCGTGCTGCCATCTGATGCGCACAAGAGGAATCGATCGCCCACGCAGGACCCGCTCCTGTCGATCCTCTATCTCCACCGGGACCTCCGTAAAAGTCGCCCCATCGTCAACATCAAGCTCCCCATGGTCAATGATATGTGTCGGGTCGTGCACGTATCTCCTCAGCTGAGACACGTGGAAGACGTCGTGCACCCGGTGCAACTGAGGTGGTAGAGCCAGGCGATAAGCCACCTCACCAATCCTGCTGAGGACCTGGAAGGGTCCGATGAAGCGTGGAGATAACTTTCCGCCTCGGCCAAATCTCTGAATACCACATAGAGGTGAGACCCGCAAGAAGACTTGGTCGCCATCCTCGAACTCTAGTGGCCTCCGCCTCCTGTCAGCATATGACTTCTGCCGGCTCTGAGCTGTCCTCATCCGCTCCTGGATGACCTGGACCTTCTCTGTCGTGGCCTGGACCATCTCCGGTCCCACCAGTGCTGACTCTCCAGGGTCTGTCCAGCAAAAAGTAGAACTACAAGGTCGGCCGTACAACGCCTCGTATGGTGCCATCCCGATGGTGGAGTGGTAGCTGTTGTTGTACGCAAACTCCACCAAGGGTAGGTGGTCCTCCCAGCTACGACCAAAGTCGAGAACACATGCACGGAGCATGTCCTCGAGAGTCTGAATGGTCCTCTCCGTCTGACCATCCGTCTGAGGGTGAAAGGCTGTGCTCAGACGTAGCTGCGTCCCGAACGCCTCCTGTAACCCCTTCCAAAGCCGGGAAGTAAATCGGGCATCTCGATCGGATACGATATATGATGGCACACCGTGGAGACGCACAATCTCCTGAACGTAGAGACGTCCCAAGATCTCCACTGAGCCCTGCTCTCTGATGGGTAAGAAGTGTGCCGACTTGGTGAGTCGGTCAACAATCACCCAAATGGAGTCGTGACCTCTGGAAGTGCGTGGAAGTCCAGTCACGAAGTCCATAGATATGCCGTCCCACTTCCACTCCGGAACTTCCAAGGGCTGTACCAAGACCGCTGGTACCTGATGCTCTGCCTTCACCTGCTGGCAGGTGAGGCATCGAGAAACGAACTCTGCTACTGCCTTCTTCATGCCTGGACACCAGTGCTGTCGTCTGAGGTCCTGGTACATTTTCGCCACTCCAGGATGTACCGCAAAAGGAGAAGTGTGAAAATCTCTCATCACTTCCTCTCGCAAAGCAACTGGTACCATGGTACGTCCTCTGAAAAGGATGTCGTGTTCTGCTCCAAGGGAGAAACCATCAGGTGCCTGTCCCGAGGATATTTGTGCACGCTGTGTCTCACAGTCAGCATCCCCACGCTATGCCTCCCTGACTCGCTGCAGTAGTGGAGGAGTGACTGTGAGAGACTGAAGGAAGGCTGCTCCATCTCTATCCACGAAGGATATCTGCAAGGAGGCTAGCTGCAAAGATTTCTCCTTTGCCGAAAAGTGAAATCCAGTCTCATCCCCTGGATGAACCACGTTCCTTGCCTAATACAGTCAATTCCGTTATGATTAGTTAATTTATGGCACGGATGACGTCGTAAGGCCTCGACGCTGCTACCAAGAGGTCCAACCGTTACTCTCGCCTCTAAGGGTCGAGTCACACTGTCGGCATCAGTGTGAGGTTACTGGGTCCCCTCCAGTTGAAATCTCGAAAGTGAGGGTCAAGTCAACAGTTTAACCGGGACCACTCAGTATCAATCAAACAAAAGGACAGTAAAGCAAACAAAGATAAGTGTCTTTTTATTATTGAAGATCATAGTACAAGGCACGAATACAAAAGCAAAATGGAACTAGAAGTACAAGGGACGTATCCACTAGTTCCTCTCCTGTCCACCTGCTCTCAGAGCTCTACTGCCTTGTCCACTACTCGGCTGTTGCTCAAGCACTCGCCGCTGCTTCTATCTCAGTGGCTCTTCTAACACCCGCTGATCAATCGTACGAGGAGTCGGACAGTCACGTGCCAGGTGACCCTTCCCGCCGCAGGAGTAACATTGTCTGTTTCTGGCACGCCTGGCTCTGACCCCACCTCGGGTGCCCCGCACCACCGGTCCTAAAACCCGAGATCTTCCAACTGCTAGTCTGGTCCTCCTGGACCTCTGCATCATCTGTCTACTGCCCACAGATGACTCGGCTACTGATCGAAAAACACGCGGCAAAGGCAGAAGCTCCTGTACACGCTCGGGGTGTAGAGATAATGGCACAAACTCCACCCTGAAGAAGGTCTCGAAGTCTTCCCATGCGAAGGTCATCCCGTCGCAAAACTGAAACAAGTGGCTCCACCACCTGCCTGCTGCTGCCTGAAGGAGGCTGGCAGCAAAGATCACCATGAAGTCTGCCGGCGTCCCCACTAGCCTGAAGACTCCCACCACAGCCTCCAGCCAATCCTCAGCCGCCTGCGGGTCCGTCTCTCCCAGGAACCTGGGTGGCCTCTGGCGCTGGAACTCGTGCAGCGCACTCAAGTGGCGTGCATCGCCTACTGCTGGGGCTGGTGGCATCGATGGCCCAACGTATGGTAGTATCGCTGGTGCCTCCGTTGGTGCCTCAACTGCAAGAGGGCCCTGTACCGAAGCCTCGTCGCTCGGTGGGCTGTCGTCACACTCGACACTCGGAACCCTAGCTGGATGCCGTCGTGGGGCCATCCTGAAAGGAAACAGGTGCGCCAAGGTCAAACAGTATACTTGGTGAGCTGACACAAAGAAATCACAAAGAAAACTTTGAAACACACACGCAATCAATGTTTTCGTGCATTAGGTCGGAAATCAGAAGTCAGGGTCCTGGTGTACGGATACGTCGGCTGCCGCACCAACACTGGACTCCCTGGACTGATAACCACACTCAATACGCTAAACATTTTTTCTTCACATAAAAAGATCAGAGTTCGCGGTAGAACCGAACTCCTCTGATACCAATTTGTCACGACCCGCCCTCGGGGTCCGTGCCGTGACTACCCCAAGCCCGCCTTCCATAGGCCAGGGGCTGGCAACTAGCACCAAGGCGTAAATCCCGGTAAAAGGGAAGGCATTGCCTTTGTAAAGAAAACAAACACCACAGAGTAAGCAAGCGGAAAGTAAAAACTAAGAAAAAGTAGAGTACAACTGAAAGTGCGGAAAATTAAATGGGCCAGTATACAAACCCAAACTGAAAGTAAAGTACAACTCGAAAAGGAAAACAGCAACTGAAAGGTAAAAGCCGCTACACCGAGCTGTCCACTGGAAATCCCACCTGAAGGGTGGGTACAGATAGCTCCTCTGCTCCACGGGTCCCGCCGTCCGCTCCGAGCACGTCCCGCCCAGTGGTCCACCTCCGGGTACCGTCCCGCTCTGCAAGCCTCAGCTAAGGTCAACGATGTCCGTCGTCTGCAACCAACACAACGTAGTGCGGGCAAAGCCCGTGCAGGGGTGAGTATAAGCTACTCAGTAGAGACCCCGAGACCCCTGAAGGTCTCTCAAATCCACAAAGGATAAACCACGAAGAAAGGAACAATCACGAAGTAATAACCGACACTGCTTAGGTATATGCCCATACATATACCTAAGTCATCAATTACAAATACGCTCCAACCTCCGAGCCCAAGTACAACTCAGTCCACACAGGAAAGTAGACGTATTCCACACAGGAAAGCAAAACGTAATCCACACAGGATAGCATAACACAATCCACACAGGAAAGCAGCAGGATTCAGCTCGCACAGGTATACTTCTTCGAAAGACGATAAAGATGATCTCTGATCCATCTAAGTCGTCGGACCCACGAAGGATCGATAGGTAACTAACCCCCGCAAAAGACCCACACAGGATCGGGCCCACGTAGGACCTGTAGATAATCACCGCAAAGACCCACACAGGATCGGGCCCACACAGGACCTGTAGGCGCTGGTTCACACAGGACCGCTGAGCGCAAAGACCCACACAGGATCGGACCCACACAGGATCGGGCCCACACAGGACCTGTAGCACTGATCCACGTAGGATCGCTGAGTGTTGTAGTCGTCGTCGTCGAATCCACACAGGATCTCTATATTTTCGTCGTGGCAGTCACAGTAGCAGTAGCAGCAGTAGTAGTCACAGTAACAGTCGCAGCCAGCACTAGGGTTTCCGCACACAGCAAGCTCGTTCGGAGGGTCCGCTCCACGAGCCGAGAGGCTGATACATCAACTGTCACAAAGTCCAGAGTTGATGTAACCAAAAGTTCCGTATCGCCAACAGGAACTCAACGCAACAGACGGCGCGTCGATCGGACGCCCGGTCTGAGAGTTATTGGCATTTTCGTCCCCGGGGCCCGGTTGGTTTTTAAGGCAAAACCAACCCTACCGTACTCCACCTGCGTCCAAACCTCGGGCAGAGTATGCCAAAAGATCCGTCTCACTAAGAGGAACACAACACAGCTGACGGCACGTCAATCGGACGTCCGTAGCTCAAGATATGAGCGTTTCCGCTCCGAAGGCCCGGTTGGTTTCGTGAACGAACCAACCCGGCCGAACTCAAAGTAATCCGAAACCTTGAGTGTGATATACTGAAACGACCGTCTCGATCCAAGGATCGTGTTGCCATAGACGGTTCGTCAATCGGAGGTCTGTGGCTCAAGTTATGGCCAAAAGACCGAAACTGATCCGAAACGGGGGGTCCGGGTCCGGGCCGACCCGGCTCGACCCCCCCTGGGTCGGCCCGAACCGGGTCGACCCGAACCGGGTCGGACCGACCCGGTCCACTGGACCCGGCCCGGCCGGTGGCTGCGCGACGGCGCGGCCCGGCCAGCGGCGGCGCGGCCAGCGTGCCGCGCATGTGCCGCACGCGGGGGGTGAAACCCCCCCCCCCTTTTCCGGATCTCGGCCGGCCGTTTCTTTACACACGCGGGACCCGCGGGTCCCGCCTCCTGTCCAAACCGGTGGCCGGTGCGGCCGGCCGCCTTCCTCTTCTCCGTCGCGGCTGTAGCCGCGACTCCTCTTCTCCGCCGCGGCTATAGCCGCGGCTCCTCTTCGATCTCTGCCGGCCGGCGAGGCCGGCCGCCCCTGGCTGTTCCGCCGCGGCCGTAGGGCCGCGGCCCACCTGATCTCCGGCGCCGGCAAGGCCGGCGCCCCTGGCTGCTCCGCCACGGCCGTAGGGCCGTGGCCCTTCCTGATTCCCAGCGGCCGGTGAGGCCGGCCGCCCCTAGCTCCTCCGCCGCGGCCATAGGGCCGCGGCTGTTCTGATCTCCGGCGGCCGGCGAGGCCGGCCGCCTCTACGTGCTCCGCCGTGGCCGTCCGGCCGCGGTTCTTCTTTTTCCGCCGGTGGCCGGTTTTCCGGCCGCCCCTTCTTGCTCGGTCCTTGTAAGATTTGCGCAGCGTAACGACGTCGCGCCCCACCGCCGCGGCCCGACTCCGGCCGCGGTCTCATCCGATCTCAAAGGCGCGGCATTATAGCGTCGCGGTTCTTCGTCGTGACCCAAACCGGCCTTAAATAATTCCTTTCGCGCGGTACAATGGTACCGCGTTACCCCGCTTCAAACCACAATAAAACTAAACCACGATGGGAGGAGGATCGGCCGTGTTTGTGCGGTCCGGCCTCCTCCCGTTAGTTTGTTATCAATTGGAATAGAAATACTTGAGGAATGTCAAATGAAATGCAAACAACGAACTCAAGAACCCCTACCTCGATAGTCGCACGTTGACATAGTCGTGGAATATCGGTGTCGATTCCTTTGACGTCGGAGGAAGAGTCGTTGTCGATGGCGTTCTTCGCGGAAAACCGTCGCGGAAGAGATGATGCGGAAGAAGAACGTCACGTCGCGGATATGGCGTCGCGGAAGAACCGTGTTCTTTGGCGAAGAAGTTCTTCGTTGAAGAACGGCGTTCTTCGTGTTCTTCGTCGAGGTTGAAGAAGATGAAGAATCAAGAAGAACCTTCCCAACTCTCTCAAGGAGACAAAACTATAAAATAAGACTCTATCTTAATTTATTAACACAACAACACACTAGAATTTCAAGAGTTTGAAATTCAAAACACACACACAACTCACCTTATTTAAGTCTAAAGTTATAACTTAAGATATCATAACTTATGAGGGAGTTGAGGGGTTTTAGAGGATATGAAGAGGTGGGGTTCGTATGGGCCCCACCACCCTCATAACCTCTCAAGGGAGGTTGGGTGGTTACCCATCTTCCAATAAGAGATATCACTTAGAGTAAAATAATAAAAATTGTAGTGTAATTACAAAGTAAACATCCACAATTTTTATTATCAACACTCGCATGAACGCAACTCCAGAACAGGAGTTCCTAAGCGTTTACCGGCGCTACGGTTCCATCGGTGCCCTCGGAATTCGATTCCGGGCACCGGTTCAAAAGTTAGAAAATCCCGCTCGTACGTTCACTGAACCTACCCGCGCCAAACTTCTGAAATTGATTCCGGGCACACCGGGCCTCGGAATCAGGTGCCGTCAGAAACCGCGCTCTTGTAAAATTCCAAAGAAATTTAAGAAAAAATTTCCCTTGAATTTTACGGGTCTTTACATAAAATATAGATGTTTCTATGAATCTAAATTGGGATTGACATTAACACCTTTATTCTATTAATATTTCATTAGTTTTCATTATTGTAAAATATTTTATTTGGGTTCTAGGAAATGTTTTCTTATTCTCAAAAAATAAATTTCTTATACAAGAATGGACTAATCCATATTTTAATGAATAAATATATAGAATTGGTTTTTCCATCATTTTACACAAGTATATCAAATTTATAAACTACTAATTCAAAAAATTTCATCATATATGAATAGTTAGGCCCCCTAGGACCCTTCTATGGTGGATTCCATTAAGTTTTGGGTCATTGTATTTTGTAATGACACATATATTTATATTTAAAGCACTAGATATTAGTGGATTCAGTAATACTATTAATTTTATGTTGATTATGGACCTTAAATCCTCGGTATTAGAAAATCTATTTCCCCTACATGAATGTAATTGTGTGTTTGTTTCCACAACTATCACATGTTAGATGTACAAATTTAAAATGTAACCCTCTTGAATATAATATCTTTATAGTTTTTAGATCAAGATTTATAGAGGGTAATTTTAGTTATTAAAAATTATTTGAAAGATTTATTAAATATTTTACTCATTGTAATGTAATATTAATTTTTAGTTTCATAATAATGACTTTACATTTTTTTCCAATGGTGACACATTATTTATCCAACTATTATATAAAATAAATAAATGAGTTTATGAATTATAAATATAATAAAATTTAAGGTAATTATTGTTTTCTTTGAATTTTTTAGATAAATATGAAATATTAGGTATTTTTTAAAATATTATATTCAAATTCAATAATTATATTAGGGTTATTAAATTCTAATTAAATTAATAGATCCACAAATTACATTATTGATATTTTCATAAAAATATTAAATTATTGACTAATATAAAATTAATGAAAAATATATCATTATAAAAGTGAATAGAATATTTATAAAATTATTTTCTTTTGTAAATTTATGAGTCACTTTTACATTTTAGGTGATATTCATAAATCTTTAATATTGAAATACTTTTCCCCATGGTTAATGTTAAAATTTGTTAATTAAAGAGCTAATTAAAAGGAAATGTCTTTAAATGACACCAAAAATATTCTAAATTTCATTTCCTAAAGTTATTTTTTCCAAAACCTTATTTTCACTTAAATAATATCCATTTAGAACCATTCATATTTAAAAATAATTTATTATATTCTTTTCATCTAATAAATTCAATTTTTTTCCTCTCACTCTCTTGTAAAAAGACACCCATCCTTTCACTTAATCACACCAATTTGAGCCTTATGGATTTCCCAAACCCTACCCAATAACACTATAAACATCCTTATAATAATATTATATATTTTTCTCCCAAAAACGCAATCCCTTGTCTCCATAAGATGAAATATGATGTTGTTCTTTAAAAAAAGAGGTAATCTCATTAACCAATCACATTCCATTTCACTTATTCTTATGTCTACCCTATTTCAATTATATTTATCAAAAAAATTTACCTCAATGTCATAATTGTACTAAAGTATTTTTATAATTAGTAAACATCAATTATCTACCCACGTCCCATCAAAAGATAACTGAATGTATCAATCATGGGTACGTATAACTTATCATCTTCACATTGTGATATAATTATTATTTTATTAGAATTTATTATTGATGTGAAATATGTTGGTTTTAATGTTTATATATTACATTATTGTAATAATTATTCTTCTATGATTATTATATAATAACTACCATGTTTCCTTCTAATACATATAAAAACAACATCATCTCTCATTTGTAAGTGATAACAACCACCAACATGAAGCGATGTGATTCGTTTTTCATTTGAAAATTACAAGGATGGATATAAGGATGAAATTAATTAATATATATGATTGATATAATTTAATAATGAATTTTGAAAAGTGAAATATCATTTAAATATCTGTTCTCCGTCCATTAATCACTAGTAAGAGCATTTATGTGTAAGGAAGACCTACCGGGTCCATGAACTGTGTAAATACTTTTTCAATATCAAAGATTGTTGGTTGAAAATGAATATCAATATAATGTATATACCTGATGTTAATATCTTTTTAAATATTCTATAGAATATAAAACCATTATCATTGTCCATGTACCAAATATATATAATAGAAACATAAATTAAAAATAATGAAGTTATCCCATGTAATAGTTATTCAAATAAATATTTGTTAACAAAAGGGGGATAAAATAGAATAATAAACTAATATATATTATGAAATATATGATACTTTTTCAAGAATATATATATAATGAATATAAATTTATCATACAGGAATATTTAACCCATACTAAGGAATTTTGATATGATGTAAGGTTTTTATGTTACAGTATCATTGTTTAATAGGATTTTTTCTGATTTAGAATAAAAGGTTTAATTTCATGACATAAATCCCTATAATATCATGAATTTTATTATCCTATATATATTTATAGAGAATAAATCTTTTCATTTAATTATACACTCATTAGTAATGGAAGATATAAAAATAATATCTTTTAAAATAAATTCAACCTTATTTCTATCTTCAGATTAAAAATACATTCTATTGCAATCCCATGTTTCCTAAAAATAATGTAAATAAAATTATTTATATTAAAATTTAATTTTTTTAATTTTTTTAAAAATATTTTTTATATTTGTATGTTTAAAAGTAATCACTTTTCCATAATAAAAAAAACATTTTACATTTTTTTTTAAATATGAATGGAACCCTTGTTTCAAAATACCCTGTAGGAACCAAATTTCAAATTATCAGCACTAGTAAATACATTGAATCATCCATTACATGTTACTTTGGTTATTATTAAATAATTCGCTTTCCATATTATAAGTATTTTTTTAAATAACTAATTTCAATATTGAAAGGTAATCCCCCACAAGAAATGTTCTTTTGACGAATTAAAAGGACTTTTCATTTATAAGGCAATCCTTTGATGTTATATTATTTATATTAGGCATTTTATCTAATAATACCATCATTATTCATTATCTTGATGTTTTAAAATTATGATGAAAATATCTCTTCAAAACCCATTCCATTTCAATGGGTTATTTCGTACTGGAATTTTATTAATTTTTTTCTTTTCATGGTATGCTAAATTATGATTGTTTTAATATCATATTTAATATATTTTTATTATTTTCATTATGTGATTAGTGGAGATGGAATTTTATATCCCTCCAGTGAATTGAGAAAATATGAATATCTAATGAGATAAATTGGAATATAATGGGGAGATAACCTTGTTCTCTAAGGGACTCTTTCTGGAATGAGTGTCTTGGGAGTGGACCATTACTATTACAATGGTTTGTGGAGTGACCTTATACACAATGATAGTCTTTTAAATTATCGTTGACTATTCAATAAATGATTTCAAATTTTCATATGTATGTAAAGTTATTGTTTATAATTCAAATGTTATTCTCTCAAGGATAATTTTATTTGATTATTTTATGATTCATGTCATATAAACTGCCCTCTATTATTCCATCACTCAAGAGCGTTACATATTATTTTAATGGTATAGTTCTAAATTGATAACACTATGTTCCAATAGATTAATTTCAAAGATTTGATTATGTATCCATGGATATCAACCATATTTTATATTAGTGAGAATTTGGGACCATAAATTCTAATGTTTTTCCCCCTGATGTGAAAAAAGTCTTTAGGTGTTATATTTCTATGAATGGTTATAGTAATGAAGAAATAAGTAATATAAGATGTATATAATTCATCAAAATGTTTCTTATTTCTGAATGTCCCTAATTATACTAGACTAGTATTATTATTTTATAGCTCATTAAGTTATATTCATCTAAAGAGATATCAATTTATAAAAACTATCGGTCAAAATATTTTGTATTAGATTAATTTTTATATTCCATTGGTAACTAAGATGACAAAAATTTATTGAGAACTCAAAGGATAATCCTATGTACAGAATAATTTCTTAAAATAATAAAAATAAATGAGTATTGTATTCCCTTTAAAAACATTATTATCAAGATACTATAAGTGGATGTTGTCTTACAACGTATGCATCTAGGGGTAATAACTGTGAAATAAAATAGTAACATATATCCCATATGTAATTCTAGTGTATGGTGATAATTCCATTATTTTTCACCTTGTATGAAACTCCAAGTGGATATTCATTGGTTGACTAAAATTTCCATTATAAACCATTACTAAGAAGCTTAACATTTGATATGAAATAATTTCCTAGAATAAAACAAATATTTAATTTTTTAAAAGACTGTATATATATATATATACAATTAATGATTATTAATGATTATGTATTTTCCAAACATTATTATTGTGTCTCATGCTATTATTTTTGGTTTTACTAAATAGAAAGAACCTGATGGCACATTGTTAATTTGGATGTGACAAATAATAGAATGATTTTACACTTGAGATAAAACAATATTATGGTGGATGGAATAAAAAATATAGTTTCTATTCTTTCAAAAATTAATCTTGTTATGAAAAATTTTTATAATCCAAATGAAAAATGGAGGGAACCACATTTTATGGAGTACTACATGAGGTGATTCCAACCTTTAAATATTGGGACTGATGATTCATTAGTTTTTGATAAATTTATCAATGAAATTGAAATTATATTTTATATTATCCCGTGTTTATAACATAAAAATGTAATTTTGTATTTTCAGCAATAAGAAGGGTATGAAGAACAAAGTGGATTCTTTTCATGAATATGAGGGAATATGAAAAAAAAATTGACTCTAGGGTTTGGGATTGATATAAAGGATTTTTTTCCAATAAATAATTTCTATGTGTTCATCACATGAAAATTGGGAAGGAATTACTTGATCAAGATAAGAAGTATGATGTATCAATTGGTAACTATGAGTAAAAAATTAAATTAATTGTGAGGTAAGCTTATAGCCTTATAGTTAGATAATAAATTATGGTATATTTATTCATTAATGACATAAAACCAAATAAAAAATGGTGTTATCCATTAGGGACTTCATAAACATTGAATTTTTTTTTGTTGATATTTCATGGTCGAAATCAAGATTGGAGTTACCAATCAATCTCTGTTTTTTTTTTGGAAAATAGATTCTTAATTCATAGGAAACTCAAAAAACATTGATAGAAGAAGTTGATACATCCATTATGATATATGTGTTTATAGAAATGTGGAAGAATTTGTAAAAAGTGTATTGGTAAATGATTATTGTGTGGAAAGGATGTTCATTACATAGTCGACTTCTAATGTGATGTGAACAGACTATTTAATGAAATGAACAATGAAAAACATCAATAAAATACATAAACCTATCTCACGTTGTTGAGATGAGTGGTATATGGGAATTAATCTATATAGTGTTCAAATATGAAGATTATTGATAATGATCAATGTCATCCACCACTTAATCATATATAAAAATTTAATTCTTATAATATCACTTTTACTGGTGTGGATAGTGAATTAGTGAACGTTATAGTTACCATCTACTCCAAAACTATTACTAACTTATATAATTTTGGATATTCTCACACATTTATATATGAATAATTTTATATTCTTATAATCATACCACCTCAATAATTAGATGTTGATTTACAAGTGAAAACTCATAATGGAATATTGATTTCAACACAATTCAATGATTCTTCATTAATTAATGATTGTTTGAATTTGCTTTATGAAAAACTCATTATTATTCTTATGGGTGAATATGTAGTTATCATAATATTGGATTTTATTTCATTACCTAAATCACGCATTGATTTATGAATACTCGAAGTTACAATTGATATCCCCTGCAATATAATGATTTTCTATTGGTATAATGTTAAATTTGAATATGAAATGGAAATTTAATCCAGTATATGTTTCATTATTCCTATTACAATGTGGTTCATAACACATATAGATATGTAGAAACTCAAAATTAATGTTATGCCTATTTTTTGGGGGGTTTATGGCTTTGAAAATGTGTTTCCTTATTTTCTACCAAGCTGCGTTTTTTGAGTTCCCTATAGAACCTGTACCTCAGTCTATACCTATATCAAATAATATATGTAGATTGTAAATAATTGATTTGTAAGAATTGAAGATGTAATTGTAGGATAATATTAGAAAAATTATTTATTCAAAAATCTGTTTCACATTGGGGTGCACCTATAACCTTTCCTATGTAGAATGATTGGCCAATAGGACTATGCACTAGTTATAAAAAACAACCCCATATCACAATGAACATTAAGTATACTCTACCTCTGATTGACTTCTAGTGTGATCAAATCTGTTTAGTTCAATAATTTTCAATGACTTGTCTCTATTTTTTATATCATAAATTTAGGGTCATGAATGAGGATATTATAAAGAAACTATTTATTAAATGATTTGGACATAAGGAGAATATAGTGATTTCATTTAGACATACCACATTCCTATATAACTTAAATGATATATATTGACTTTAGATGTTATCTTGATCAGTTTTTGGTACACTTTATAGAAGATATTATTATATATTCAAATACCAATGAAGATCCTGAGGATCACTAGAGGGTTTTATTAAGGAGCCAGTGTAAGGATAACATGTATGAAAAATTATTAAATTTTGGATATTGGGTACAAATAGATTCATTTTTGGGTTATATAATCTCTAAAAAGTTTATATATTTGGATCCTTTATAGAAATAATAATTTGATCATTTCTTCATCTGAACCATGGTGATAGAAATCAATAATTTTTATGATTTTATTGGATATTATCGGTCCATTGTGCAGAATTTCTCATGACTATCTAATCTAATGACCATTTAAATTCATTTTGGAGATAATATAATTTGCAATCATGAATATGAAAATATTATCATGAAAATAAATATATGGTTAGTCATTATGCATATTTAAACATTACCCCAAAGTGGAAAAGGGTTTGTAATCTATAGTGATCCCCTAAGGAAGGGATTTGGATTTATTTTTATACAAAATGACATGTAGATACATTGGGGCTCATAAAAATTGAATGTTTGTGTGTAATGTCCTCCCACTCATGATTTTGACAAATCTACTGTAACTTATTAATTAACTACATATGGTAATTATTTATATAGATAAAGGTGTGATATAATTACCAATAGTAAATTATTAATGTGTATATTTACATAGAAAGAGCTGAATATGTTCCAGTTAATATGGTTTGATATGATTAATGATTATTACTAGAAAACTCATTACAAACCTAAGAAGGTGAAAAAGATTGAAGATGTTATGATTCCAACGGATCAATATATCATATCATTGATGAGGACCAATTAATATTCAATATTTATGGGTTTAGAGAGGATGGATCCTAATATTTTTAAAGAATCGGAAAATCATATCTTTTTTGATATAGTGTACAACAATCTAACCAAGTGGTGACTAAAGGTCCACATAATGAACATGTACAGTTTTTGGATATGGGTAGAAATGTTCCTAAATTAATCCATGAATGTAATTCTATGAAAATGTATCAGAGTTGTCTTACTAAAAACCGCCAAATCCATCTCAAAACGAATTCCTCATTAAGAGGGTCTAAATGCTAAAAATGTTTCGTCAAGTGGATTTATGGTTTGAACATTACGTGCATTTTAGTGAAAAAGGGTTGGTTTGGTTTGGGATTGGCCTCACCCAGTCACACCATCCAGACCCACCGAGTCTGACCCAACCCATTGGGTCGACCCATCCCACTGCATCAGCTTAACCCAAGGAACTAGCCCGAACGGGTATTTTCCCACTTTCTAAACCCAACTCGTTGTAGCATTTTGGTCTACTCCACCCGATATGTGGTGGGCACGATGTCTCAAAACCACCCCATGGGGCCCTAATGTCATGTTCAAGCTAGACCATGGCTCTCTCATCGCATGATAGAGCTCACTAATGGGTCCACCAAATACCAACACCGACCTCCTACTGGGGGCCCCTGTTCACATCCTTCCGTATTTAAAGTCATCTCCTCTGTCATATAGGCTAGCGTCATCCACCGCATGTTTCCACCAGCATCGGCACACTAGTGGCTTCTTCCGCAGGCCACCAGACACACTCTGGTGGTCTGTTCATTGATCTAGATGTGGTTCAAGAATCCCTAACTCACCATATTTACTACAATGTGCTATGATCCACGCCATAATCATTTCCTAGGTAAATCTATTTCTGTGGTGATATCTCCCACATTGCCTCGATTGGTTCTCCACCATCTTCATTGCTCCTCCAACATGTTGTTTCCATCCCAGATCCACAATGTTAGATCACTTCACCAAGGATGTGTTGAACAATAATCAATTGATTTACAAATGTCGATTCATGGTCCAAATGATGAATTCCCACAGTGAATGAGAACCGAGGGAGGAACAGCATGAATCAACATAGATGAATGGAAATAAATCGATGCTCTTATCGATTTGGGTTAATTTTCATTATAGTGGATAAAAAATATCCCAAAGATAATCTCCTGTTAATATCCCACAAATCTAACCCTCCCACAGGAATGATCGAACTGTGGGTCAACCTTTTCATGGTTTGATTTGTGTTCATCGTTTAAATCCAAGAACTCGGAAATCAAATATTCAAATAAAAAACCATACCTTGATATGGATATCATGTAGTCATATATTAGAGTCGCATCATCACGCCGATCCTTGTTCCACCATCGTTCATCGATTCATCATTTATTTATTGAATCACGACCATCGATATGTCATCACTGGTGAGAAATCCTATACATCCTTATCATAGGGAATGATTGGAGTTCCAGATAAATTCTCAAGCATTATAAATTATAAGGTTTCACCCATCACCTAATAAATAGAGGAAATATGTTAACACGTCAATGCATTTTTGCATTATATTTTCTTATTGAAATAGAATCACCCCACTTCTTCATTTATAAAAGGATAACATGTTTCTCAATAACAACATCACAACGTCACCTTGCTACGAAAATTTAGAAGGAAATAAAATTCACATCATTTGTCTATTTTATTATACTTTAAAATGTACCAAAATTTTCTTTTACCCACTACACACATAGGTCGATGTTATGCTCCACCTAAGGAAATCACATCCTCATGAGCTCAACAATAATATCATATTTCCAATCTGAGTTTCGAAATCTGAGTTATATGAATTTGAATTTAAAAATAATTTTTTAAATTATTTTATGTATGGTTATGTCATTTTTGGATTTTCTCAATACTGATATATGAGGACTACTGTTATGTCACTCCTAGGGTAAGCCCGACTTCCCGAATGCAACAATGGCCTTATATTTTAGATCTAGAAATCTATATGAGATTTATTTCAATATTTTATGAAAACGGATCCCTCGATATATTTAAAAACATAAAACATTTTTATGGATCATTTTCGGAAAACTGGACCTCAGAATCACATATTGTCTCGGTTCTGGGTCTTATAATTTTATTAGGAAGTTTTTAAAAATAGAATATATAATATTAAAATTGTTACATTCTCCCCACATTAATGATTTACGTCTTCAAAAAGAAAAACATGGACAATTCAAACAAAATGTGATAGTACCAAAATAGAATCTATGCATCTCACTCCCATGTTCCACTCTTAGGTTCCCTGTGTTGCCTCAGGAAACACACAAATAGAAATTTTCTTCCACAGTGGATCCTCGATCTTAATTGGGTAGTCACCGAAGAACCTCTAACATAATGCCCACCTCGCCCCAGATCACGACGTCCAAAGGGGTTATACACATATCTCATGAGCTGTGACATGTGGAATACATGTTCACATTACAGGATAGAACCATATATTATGCCAACTCATCAACTCTATGATGAACCTGAATAAGGTACTATTAACATATAAGATATCTTTCCAACCCAGAAAAAAATCTTTGTAACCCTCATTAGGGTGAGACACAAAGGTAAACATAATCTCATTACTTGAACTCCAAATGTCCCCACCATCTTCCATCTATAATCATCTGAAGACCTTATGCATTCTTCATCCACTCCTATGTGACATTCACATTCTCTATGAACTCCTATAGAAATCCCTTCCAAATAGGGATGGAAAGAGAGCACCTCAATCTGAAACAATCATCAAATAATGTCCATAGATTCAAACTATCTCCTACACATAGTGGTATCTCATTCACTCTTCTAAAATATATTCCTGCAACATTAGGAAGTGGGATCACTTAGTTATTTGTTAAACTATCATCCACATGGTGTAATGTATTTATGATCTACATGGTAAACCTATAATAAATTCCATCAGTATCCCATCCCACTTATATCCTGGTACCCTAAGAAAGAGAATTAGTAACCCCTACCAAGAAAAAGTGGATTGAAACAGTTTGTTGAAAACCCATAAATATAATATTAAATTCCTTTAAACGTTTAATATCAATATATAAGACTATCTTCAACCCGTTCCAACATCCCTAGTGTCCACCTTGACACCAACATTCATATACCAGTGTATCTTTCCACTCTATGAGTCCACTTCTACAACTAAAAATCTCATGAAAATAATGATGTGCTTCCCACCTTTTTAATGCCTATTAGGGGTATTATATCTTGAAAATAGAGAATGTAATGCCTCAAAACTGATATCACCAAATTGTTCCTCTCTGAACCATTTCAGAGTGGAAGAGTAACAACCAATGACTAGATTTAAGCAACTACATCTCATTCGAAAAAGGATAACTCCAATGAGGAAAAAAACACTGATACCTCGTTTAGTAACTGCAAACATGATTCAAACTAAGAGAATTTTCTTCTACAGTCCAATTCCCAAGAGTATAGACAAACTCCATGTCATTGTTTTGTTGGAACTCTAGGCATCACCCCTATGTCAGGACCTAGTCTTTATATTAGAAGACATATTTGGTATTCTCAATATTGAAGTGGATGATGTATCTCCCACACATCTTGTAGTATCAAAACATCTTCAACATAAATACCACCACTAAAAACTCATGATTATGGTTTGGGTTGGTCTGGTAGTCAAACTCCATCTCAAACCTCACTAGATTCACTACAACTCCATCATCTAAGGTGATGTTTCATTTAAATAGAAAACCGCTTGAATCCATGACAGATTATTCAATAGATTTATATGTAGAAGGTTATCTCAACGTGGGTCTAGGACAATCCTCATGTGTCTCGAGTGCACATCCTCAGATGTTGAGAACACTACAATTTCATCAATGAAGATCACCAGGGGATACCTAGGGTGAAACATTTTGTATTTATAAGTCCATACTTTGAAAGTCCCTCCATCTGCACCCCTAGCTCATGAAGCTTTTCAGGAACCATCCAATACATTAGAGTAAATTTTGGTTCCACCCCAGGGTGTAGACCAACAAAAAGACTATCTCTGGTAGGAGAGGTAAACCTGGAATGTATTCAAGGATGAATTCCTTATTCTCTTTCACAACTATGAATATTGAGGACTCAAAACACCAACTGCAATGAGGGTCGGACTAGCCAACTAAATAGAAATCAGCCGCACCCACCTATCCATGATTCCATCAAGAACGTCACAGATTTTCCCCATGTCAATAAAGTGAAATCATTTTCCTTCACTGAGGAAGAACCATATCTTTTTCTTGAAATAATAAATTTGATATGGAACTTTTGATTTTTTTTTCATACTGAGTCTAACATCGTAATACCTCGATGCCACTACCAAGATATCCCTACTAAAACTCTCACCTAAATAAGTCAAGTAACTTTTTTGGCACTAGTATGTGGTCATTGTGTCTCCAATGGTAGGATCCTCTAAACGTGATTGTCATGTCAAAGGTTTAACCAGAACCTCTAGGTATTATGCAAGAAAAGTCAAAAGAAATGAAATCACTAGTCCACGTGTCTGTCAATACTTTAGCTAAAGTAGAAAGACACAAATTATATCTTAAATCATCCATGGAGTCATGGGTTTATAATCCTAGACAAGATGTAAATATCTATTCCAATTGTTTCCATAACATAGAGTCTGGTATGGAACCCCTAGAGGTAGTGGTTGTAACATGAAAAAAATGATTGCAACCTCCTCCTACTCCCCCAGCTCTCCTGCCACATCTGTCGCCCGAAGGATCTGTCTACTCTTACTGCAAACTCTTCCTTGGTGGTACATAAACCGCCTCTCTAACTACATCATGAATGGTGGATAATTTTACAAAGATATTCTCCCATTTTCTACAAGGAAATAATATCCTTTTACTATGGGAACTATCATGTCCCCCAAACATCTAACAAAACCACTAATTTTGCAACAATAATTTCATACTTTCTATGAGTAGGTTCAACTGAACCTGTATCTCTGGTGATCACTACCTCAAAATACTATGACACATGATTGAACCCAAGGTTTCAATACCCAGTGCCAAAATATCCATCCATGATTCAGTCTAGAAGCCAAATCCTGATGAACTACTGTAGGTTGGTCTGATAACTGATCATCCATAGAAACTGTCACCTTCTATCCATCCTAATGAAGAACTGCTCAGTGATAGGCTCTCCTCGAGGATGCCTCAAACAATATCTGTCCAAACCACATATCCTTCTGTGGAAACCTCAATGGCTAGCTTCATGAACAAATATTGAGAAAAACAAGATGTATCACATTTAAAATAGTATAACTAGTTATATGACTTAATGAAGACATAGAAAACACAAAACATTCCTATATGATGCATGAACCTATATTTTTTTACTTCAACTAGTGCTTTTAATGAACTAAGTAAGAAAATATGTTCTATGATCCTTGGTTTATGGATATGTTGGCCGCCGCACCGACACTAGAGTGAATTACATGAATGGAGAACTTGAAACACTTAAAATTGATTCCTAAAACCAAGCATTCTGACTCCCAGTCCCAATATGGAACTGAACCACCATTTATACCACTTAGTCACGAACCATCCCCAAGGACTAGTGTTGTAACTACCCAAAGCATGCCTCTGATAGTACAGGGGTTAGAGAGTAGCTCCAAGTAGGCATATACCTCAAATGGGAGGAATTTACCTCAGAACCTATACACATTACCCCAACTCCAAGACATGGGGGATGGAGAAAGAAGAAACTATGTAAATAATGTTCACACATCCCACTAAAACCCAAAAAATAGAATATGAAATAATGTAATGCAGTTATGTACCACTCGGCTAGAATACAAGCCCTCTAAAAAAAGGCAACCGAAAACTTTGACCTCTAGACATGGGTATTGAAGCTACTATAATAATATTCCAAAAACATATCGGCTTGTCTTATCTTATAAGTCACTATCTAGTCCTGCTCCTATGACTACTCATCTTTGGGCTCCATGATAGCATTGGTCAACTCCATAAGACATGACACATGTGGGAATATCCTTAGCAGGAGTTCATAAATCAATACTCAGTAGGGGGCTCAAAAAAAATTTAAAATACCATAATAGAAAAACCTCCAAGAAGTTATAGTTATCTCAACACAGGTATATCTAAGAATATAATTTAACAACAACATTCAGGAATACTTATAAAGGATTATAATATGAAACATCTCATCCATTACTAACCATAAGTTTTTGCTCGTAGCATGTGTGATTCTGGGAGATCATACTCCTTGATCTACCTAAAAGAAAAGAACGTAGAACAAGTCTACTAGATGATTAGAAGATAACATTTTATCTCAGTGCATTAAAAAGTTTCCCTCATACATCTGCACTCACCATGACAAGGAGTCTTGATATCTCATCCAATCCCTGGTCACAAGATTATGCTCATATCATGCTAGTTTCTAGAGGACTCTCTCCATGAGCTATGAAATCATCAGTGACACTCATAGGAGGTCCTACTAAATTAGGCCCCACCCAAACATAACCCATCAGAGAACCACCTAAATCACCATGGTTAGGTACCCAGGGCTCACTAGGGGACATCATAGACCTACTGGAATTATCATCCATTATTGGGGATTGAATTACATGTAAATATTGGTCTCCCCCATTCCAAAAACCCAACCTAAGGTACCATGGAGATAAGTGGAGACCAGAAAGTCTGCAATGTGTAATCCAAAATCGAGCCTGCGGAGTCACAGAGAATGTCGGGCTCAGCCAACTCACATTAGAACACCGGTCATTCTCTATAACAAGATGGAGATCCTACATATATAATTTTTAGAGAAGCATGAGGGTATTATCTCAATCTCTACTATCACTCAATATGATGTGATAGAGATCTTGTATCGATCTCTCATAGGAATGAAAAAGGGAGTGACACCATCCCCCAATAATTATACTAAACCCCCCCCCCCCAAAAAAAACTAATATCAAATGGACTACCTCATCTATAGGGTCTCAATGCCATATAAATATTATCAAACCGACTTATGGTTTTAATGATATAGGTATTTTAGTGAAAAGAGTTTAGCGAGGATCAGTACTGGTTTGACCTCGTCTAACTAACTCGACTCGACTCGACTCGGGGTTTTCTGACCAAACCCACAGGGAATGACCGAACCATTGGGTCGACTCATCCTACTAGGCCCAACCGACTTCATTGGTCCATCCTGAGGAACTAGCCCACTTTCCCAACCCAACCTACTAGGGAGGTCTGGTCAACATCATACATGACAGGGTGGGCACTACATCTCCAAACCACCCAGCGGGTCGCTAAGGGGTCCTCTCATCGTTGTCGAGCTAGACCACAACTCATTGTCCCAGTGATGCGGAACATTGTAGCATCATTAGAAGACCACCATCAGTCACCAAACGACGGCCCATTTTCGCCACTCATAGTGGTTGTCACAGTCGCCTCTTCCAAACTAGAATGTGGTCAGTGCCACTAGTGGCACACTTGTGGATTCATCTGTGGGCCACGAGATGAATCACGGTGGTTATTTCTTCGAACCAAGAGAGGTTTTTGAATACTCAAGTCGCTATATTCTATTTTATGGGTTCAGATCCATTCCACAATCCTTTCTATTAAAACCCTATTTGAGTGGTGACTTCAGTGGCACTGCCTTGATCTGTTCTCCACCATCGTCGTCACACTTCTATCATGTCGATTCCATCCTAGATCTGTAATGTCTTATCATTTCCCCTAGTATCAGTTGTGTATCAGTTGATCGATCACCAAATGTCGAGTTGTGGGCCAAATTTTGATTTCCAATGACAAAAGATAATGGACGGAGGAAATGCATGAATAAAAAAAGATGAACAAACCACAATTTATGTTTTTGTATATTTTGGTTCATTATCGTTAGAAGAGATTACAAATAATCGCCAATTTAATCTCCCATTAAAAGATGACAAATTGAACCCTCCCACAAGAATGATGGAACTGCGAGTCATCTTATTCATTGGTTGATCCACCATCGTCATATAAATCCAAGAATTGGGAAATAAAATATTTAAATAAAACCCGCTACCTCGAGTTGTATCGCTTAAGGACGTTGATTGATGTTGCATCATCATATCAATCCTCATTTTACCTATATTCATTGAATCATTTTGTCTTGATCAAATCCCAACCTCTAATATGTCATCACCAGTGAGAGATCCAATTCCTCATTTCTAAAGGGAAACTCTAAGGTTTAAGAGAAATTATCCACCATTTTGAATTCTAATGTTGGAACATGACTCTGATTAATGGACGTAATGCTTTAACATGTAAATATATTTAATCTTTTTTGTTTCCCTATAAAACAGTGTCTCCACGCAGCTTCATTTATGAAAGGTGAAGAGGTTTCTCTGTGGATGTGTTACTGTGTCTCCGCACTTTGAAATGTTAAAAGGATATAATATAAAAGTTTTTAAGAATATTTTTTTCTCCATTAAAAATTCCTAAAATTATCTTTTACCAATGACCCGCACCAATTGAGGTTATGCTCATCCTAAAGAAAGTACATCATTTCCATATCAAGGGAACTTTTGGATTTCATATCTGAGTTATATTTTATGAGATATAAGGATATGAAAAATAAAATAATTTTATTTAATAATTTTATTTACTAGTAGGTCGTTTTTTGGTTTTCTCAATAGATACCTACACTGACTTATGTTGTTTCACTCCTAGGGTAATCCCACAATCCCGAATGCAACAGTGCCCCCATATTTCTAATCACCACACCTGATTAATTGTTATCTCATACTTTAAGGAATACTATACAAGCACGCTATTTAAAAACTTATCATTTTTTGATGGATTATTCAAGGCACAACATGCCTCAGAATCCCACGTTGTATCATTTCATGGGCTCATATTGTTCACAATAATTTTGTTAAAATATAACTGGGAATATATGATTCATTACATCGACTTTAATAACCAAGGAAACATAGACCTCATTCGTTCTAAACTCAGAAATAATTAAAACCTAACTTGATGTAATATTGAAATATAAGTAGAATATTACAAGGAATTCCATCATAATATGCCTACATAATCCAATGTGATAATCCAAGGTAAAATTTGTCAATGATGTGACATGCACCTATAGTCTTAAATCATGGAACAAACCTATCAATGATGGATCCATGGAGTGTATCTGAGGAATCCTTTAATACTATTCCAGAGATGCTATAGTTTTATACCAGGAATCCAAGAATATAATAGGATCTGAATCTTGGCATGTCTCAACATCATCAGGTACTATCCTTGAATAAAAATGTGGTTCCCAAGTTCCTCGGGCATGCCCCAAAAATAGTCCAAGTCGAGATAAAGTCTTTCCACTCTTGTTTAACGATGTATTCATGTATAATTTCAATTGGATAAGGACTTCCTTTAAATATTTTGACAAGTCCAAGTCGTATGAATCCTTTTAATTAAGTTATAATTAATCAATAAGTCAATTTTGTTTAATCCTTTCCATTCATTTTTGTGATAAGGTCATGTAGCTTGAAGCCATTTAATCAATTAATAATTTATAAATATTTCCATTTAAATCATTTTCATTCATTTAGATTCATTATAATACCTTCCATTATTTTTCTAAGGGGTTCTACAGACATTCCACCTATTAATCATTAACATTTAATCATATCAAGTTATATATGTAGCATATATTTCAATTTCACATTCACATTTTATTATAAATTTAATGAACATAACATAGTTGGTCAAGTGGATGTTAAATGGTACTGTCCATTCACCATTACATGATACATCATGTGTTTAGGATAAAGCTGACTTCCATTAGTGTGTTCATGTTCGAGCATATCCGAATAATATCAAAAAAGTGTTAAAACAATTAAAAAGTTGTGGAATATCATGCTACATGAGATTTTTGGAATTGTGGTATTAACAACAAACAAAAAATCCCATATATGGAAATATTATAATAATATAGTTCTAATGGTTATAATAATGATATATATATATTCAATAAACAACAACTGATGAAATCAGTGTGCACAACACGATAATTTCAAAATCAATGAACTTGTGGGATGAGTTATTTACCACCCACCTTAGCGTTGTTCGATATATCTCTTCTGATATCAACCTATAATTTGGATTAAAACAGATTAAATTGAAGAAAAAAGGAAAAAAATTACACCTTGATATATATGTTGATATAAAGAGAGGAGAAGAACTGCTAAAAAGGAACTGAGTACATACCATTACACATTTAACATAATGAATAGAAGATTGATCAGATCCCAGACAAATGAGATCTTTCAATCCCTACCTCAGACCATCAAAGAACTCAAAAAGGGAAGAAAAATAATTCAATTCCAAAAAAACATGTATCAGGAGGAAGGAGGAGGCTTAACTATCCCATTAAAGAAAAATAGTAAAATTGCTGTAAAATTAACCTCCAATCGATTTGTCTCCACCTTTTGAAAAACTGTGCACAAAACCTACATGGGTACCTATGGAAAATGGGAACTTGTATGGTCTGGTGGCCATGTTAGGGAAACCGTATGCCATCCATGCAGTAAGGATTGGTCCAAAAACATCCCACCTTCTTGATTTTCACTAACAATGTGACATTTCCACACAATTTACTATAAACCGTGCATGAGGCATGTTTCCCCAAAAAACGGTGTTCCAGGCTCCGAACAAGACCCTGACACCCTCAGAACATTCACTAACTGATTCAGAATCCAAAATAGGTACTATATAATGAAATAGACTAAAATTTAAAGGATCCATACCTGAGTGATAAAATAATGTTCTTACAAATATAAGATATTATTAATTTTAAATAATAATAACATATATTTTTAATTTTTTTCCCATTGTACTTTATTTTTAATATTTATTGATTATATAATTACGATATGTTCTCACACAATGATGACATAGATATTGTACATACAATAGAAAAATAATTTTTATGTTATTAGAAACCCTATATGTATTATACATCAGGTGAATTATATTTATCCATTAATTTTATAAAGGAATTAAAAAAATTTAAGATGTTTGAAATGATAATATAGAAAATAGATAACTATTATTCATTTACTAAATTAAAAAATGAATAGTTTCTTATATGACAGTTAGTATGTTTTCTGATAAATAATATTTAATTAATTTTTTTAAAAAAATAAAAAAAATTCAATGGAAACAAAATTATAATATATTATATATATATATTTTTTCATTTGTGGTCTAATTATAGAATAATAAATATTTTAATAACCCTTCAGGAATTTAAAATTTGTTACTATAGTAATGGTTAAAATATGTTATCAAATGTGTTAAACTGAATGATTAGATATTAAACGACATAAAAACATGTATAAATTTCAACAGATAATTATATATTAACTATATAATCATTCTATTTTTATTCGTGGATATAGTTTTGTATTATAGATTCTAGATACATTAATTATATTTAAATTCACTATGTAATTCCATGTTTGTCATTTCTATCTTCTATAAAAGGAAAAAACATATCTCTATTCTTTACACGTACATGAGACATCTAAATTTAGAAAGACAGTCCAACTTACCATATAAAATCTCATATCCATGAATAACTGCCCCTAGTATTCTGAAAATATAATTCCTATCATCTTTATGAATGGATTTAAAGGAGTCCTTCCAAAGAGGAGGTAATTATCTTACCCAACCTCATATAATAATTTCTCCTTATACTTCATCAATTTTAATGGTGTCAATCAGGAAAAAGTATGAACAATTTCCTAAATATAATTAAATGGTATTATTATTATAAAACCTCCAATATCTAGCCTCTATATAGAAAAGGTTAGATGTGAAATTATCATCCATGCGTACATGTAAACTACATCATCTACATAGCGATATAATAAATTTTCCATCACGATCATTCAATAAGGGTTATTATGATAGGATTAATATTTATATATTATAATTATTATAAAATCATTTTTATATAATTATAATATAATACATAGATCCCTACCTTCTCATCCATTATAAAATTATAACATCACTTAAGCGTACATGTGGACTACATTTTCCAGGAAGTGATGAGATGTATTTGTTCTATATTACATGGATATTAATAAATATATATTTGATAAATATATATGATATATATTAAATAATTTTTTTATTGGTGAATTATTATTTATATTTCATTCCTTTCATCCATCAAAAATTGAAAACCATGTTCATAAATATATAAGGCATACCATCTCCATGAACAACATAATTAATTTTCTAATATCTACAATTTATATAAGACCCTAAATATAAATAATGAATATATTTCATATTAATGAAATGATTAAAATTATAAATATGACATAACACAGTTAACTGAATAAGGAATATGAATTATTATTTGAAACATGGTTTAATAACATAGCACCTATTATCCGGAACAATGAGTTAAATAATTATTTATTAATAAAATATAGATAAGATGTTTTAATTAGATAATATATAGTATTATATATATATATGAGTACTGTTTTAAAAAAAATTAATAATAAATATATTTTTTATATAGGTGGTTTGAACATGCAGGGTGGAAAATGACGCCTGGGGTAAGGTATTTAAATCTCAAACAAGTTTTATTGGGGACTATTTAAACTTGAATTTCCATTGAGGTAATTATATGATCCTTATATTATAAATTGATATAATTTTTCTTCAGTTGTGGTTGTTTCTAAGGAATTAATTTTTACAATTCATTTTCCTCAATTTATATACTCATCAAACTAAAGAAATATATTTATGAAAACCGGATTATTATTTAATATTTGATCGAGAATCATTTTCATCCACGTCAATATCATCATCAAAATGATTTGAATAGTGATTTCTATTTTTCTCCAATGATTGATAAAAATAATTTCCACCATTCATATAATTTTTAGGGGAATTTCTCAAATTAATTTATATTTATTTTTATAAATGATATACTTTTTTCACTTTTTTAAAAAAAATTAAGGAATATTTGTTTTAAAATACATGTATTGACTAGAATTTACCACCTCACTATTACATGATATATTTAATCTTCCTTTTTTATGAAATCTTGGTTCTTTTAAAATAAACTTTTTGTCACAATATTTTCGATATTTTTATATTTTAATGTTTTTATTTTAAATTAAATGGGAATTTTTGTAATGACATATTCTAGTGATATTTTGAATAAAAAATCATTTATTGTATCATATTTGTATTTTAATTATTCATCATAAGGGATATGGTCAATTGATATCAATGATAACCTTTAATTGGAAGTTTTCTATAATGATGATGGCATATATATGAAAATCATTTAATTTTAATTTGTTATTCTACTATTAAATAATGAAATGTTTATTAAACCCATCTATTTTTTGGCTTATGTTTTAATGATTACATTAATTTGTTTTAATATAATGGAATATATATATAAAACTATGTGATGGGGTGGCCCAGGAATTATATATCCCTCTAATTTTTGTGTAATGTTTTATACCTCATTAGATAATTATGCGATGTAATTTTATTTTCTTTTTCATCTATCAGAAAGGAAGTTGATATATTTGATACAATAAGGGAAGAAAGTTTAATTTTCTAATCTACTATAATAAATAGATTATAATGCGTGATCTTTTATGATCTAGAAAACAAGATTTTATTCGTGATCTACTATTATTTTATTGACTCTCTAGTTAACCATCACGTATTAAATTTTTTTAATAAATAATATTGTTCCAAGAATTATGAAATGTTTCCATGCTTATGATATGAACATTTGGTACATTATTTATATATGATGATTCATTAATCTTTTGGTTCCTGTATTTTGAAATGATAAAATTTTATACCATTAATCATGTTTAGTTCATTAATTGGTTATGAACATTATATGTTATTATTATGATCATATACCCTTGTTTCTATTTTATTATTTAACAATTTCTTTGATTGATATCAACCATGTTTACCATTTCTTTTCATTCCTTCTCAAGCACATTACTGTTCTCCATCACCATTTAATAAATAATGTTTTTATATATGTTATATGAAAAAGGGTACAAAGTTATTAGGAAATTATTAGAAATGCATACTGGTGTTTCTAAATAATATGTTTTTTTATTTAGACTCCAAATGAACTATATATTTATGCTTCAAGGATGGATCATAATGTTATGTATTGAATATTATTATAAAAATATTTAATATATATGCATGAAATCCAAATGTCACTATACATGGTTTGATAATTTGTTTCATCTCTCTAATGTTTTTTATGATTATATGATTCATCACACTATTTAATTTTAATTGAGACTAACACAAACGTTATTGTATTTAGTTAATGGATGGAACAAGAAGGAATTGTGGGAATAATATGTGTGATGGGAAATGAAATAGACATCTCCATGAGTGACCAAATTGAAAGGGATCTATATTGTATAATCTTATTGTTTTATCTAATGATCCTTTTTAATTGATGATTTAAATCACAAACATTGTAAAAATTCTAAACATGATAAAATTGGATTTTTAGGAATGTTCGGGTGGTAAAAACCATAGTGGAAAGAAGTGTACATTTTCTATGATTTATGAATGTGGGATGAGAACATAAAAAATGTCTCAATGAAAATGGAAGATGTTTTTTTGTATATATATGAAGGGTACAATGTATTATATTGAAAATGAAATATAAGTAGTATAAATGATTCAATAATAAGAAACATAGTTCAACTGTAGGTATAAATATCATTTCAATATTATAAAAGTGGGAAACATGGTCATTATCATTGAAAATTACCCACTCTGGAGGATAAAAAGGATGATTGGAAAAACAAAATCACATGACTAATGAAACATGTTAAATCCTTTGTAATCACAACTACATATGTGGTTTTAGAAAATGGAGTGGATCTAAATGAATTGATTATCCACTCATGATATATGAGTGTTGTGTTTGGATCTTCATAATCCAACACCATTACACATATAATTATTGATCAAAACATACAATCACCCCATTAATTATCATATTTTTATTTATAAATAAAAAAATTATACTATTAATTTGATTTCATCAAAATAATATATCCTCTCAATCATATAATATAGTGAAAATGAAATTTATATAAATCATTTTATTCTCACAATAGTCAAATTAGTTGTGACAATGGGAATGGATTGGATCTCTTTATATATATCCCATGTCAATTATTGAGAAAGGGAATATATAATCTAAATAAATATATGATTATATATATGTGAATAAAAAAAATGCACCTCCAATAAAAATGAATTACATTATAGGGATTTTATTAGTTGTTAATAAGAAGTGATTATCAACAAAAAAGATAGTGGAGAAAACAAACATTTAAAATATAGAGGAATTATGTATATGGTAAAATTTATGCTATATATACTATTCATAAAAAATGTTAGTATATATTTACATAGAAAAAATTGAATAAACCCTAAATAAGATGGTTAGATATGATTAATTATTACGAATTCTCAATACATTTCCACCATGGGATGAAAAACAGGATGAATGAAGCTATGAGATAGATTGAATATTCAATATTATCGATGATGAATATTTAAATATATCTAATACTTATGGATTTATAAAATATTTTTCTTATTTTCCTGATTGAATTAGACAAATCATATCATTCTCAATTTATTTTTCAACCATATTACTATGTAAGGAATAAAATGGTGAAATAGGGTGACTAATAACTATAATAGAATATGATAGATATTAATGAGTTCTATTGTAATTGTAAATTAATTAACATGTTTTGAAGATGAGTATGTGTCCCTTAGGTATAAAATATTTTGGATTTTTTGGATGATGTTCATAATTCATAATTTTTTTAATTAATTTTTAAATATGTATAGTGATATAAAGGATAATTTCTATTAATAAGTCATTAAAGTGGATATTTAATGTATGTTTGTCAATTCCTTGTATTCTATGAAGTTGTTAATGAGTTAAATTATTCTAAGTGGATGTTATAACAATTTCCAATACTAGAGTGGTAATTTTAAAATATGAACATTGATTTATTTTCATTTTCCTCACCAAAACATCCAATGTCTATAAATCTATTTGGATTATAGTCGGTCGCCTAATGATTTCCTAGTATTATATTTCTATGAGATAATATGTCCCACTTGATCAGCATTAAAAAATATACATCATGTTTTATGGCTATATAAATTACCACATTCTATTTTTTCTGATTAATATCAGAGGATTAAATCAATGTTTTAGAGAATTATTCATAAGTCATTGAATATGGAGTTGAACATTAGATTTTTATATCATTCATATATAGATGTTTATTATAAGATGACCATTCATAACCTATCACATATGTTAAAATCTTCTTCTACAGAATTCAATGGTGGGATAGTATAAATACCTTCCACTAGTGGATTAATTTTACTTCAATGAAATTCATTATATAATTTTTAGTTCACCATATGATGATCTCTATGGTGGTATAAAATAAAATATATCATGTTGTAATTAATATGGAGAATAATTATACTAAGACCTAATATGGAAGGGGAAATGTGATATAATTCTATTCATTCTATCCTCTTATAGCCTACACTATGTTAAAAATTTCTAGAAAAGATAAAAATAGGGTTTTGATTTTCTCAAATTCCTCTTGGATATGTATTGATGATTGTTACCCATATCTAAAACTAATATATAATATTATTATCCATTAATCTATTCTCCCCACAATAGATCTAAATCCTATTAAATGTTTCTTCTTTAATGATTATAAAAAAATGATCTCTTTTTTTTATTATCATCAACTAAAATGATAGTTAGTGATCATATAGTTAACTATTATTTCTCACACGGATCATGACATACATGACCGTAGAGGACCTAGTGAATCACTAAAATAATCAAGATTGAGATTTGATATGTTTAATATTAGGGAATATAGTCATACTCAGATGTAGTTAAATTACACAACATAGTATATGTGATACATTCCTTCTCAATCCAATCGCGGAGATTTCATTTTGATACAGTTTACCATACCTATGATCAAAATCCATTTCTGATATTTTGGATCAACAATCTACATTAGGTAATTTTAACCATTCTTGGAACTACTTGTTGCATGATTCGTGCGATTATATGATACATAGTGATGAAAAGATGTTTGATCGATGTTCTAGTTGTGAATTATATCAACAAATTTACCAAACAACTTTGTATGAGTCATATTTATATTAAATAAATTAAAACATAATATCTCATACATGGGTATATAATAATTGTACCCCATATTGAATAAGTATGTGATTCTTGATACCTATTTCATGAGATATACAGTGACACATTGATCAACAATATTATGCCCAATGGATTATCCAATCGGTATTACACCTGGTGACCATGATTTCCCTCCTTCACATTTGGTCATGTTTAATCATTAGATGATTGAGAAGAATCAGTAAACCCTTTTTCTTTTCTAATGATATAGATCTGTACTAAGGAATTATGACAACTATGTATTTTTTAATTCCAATTCTTATAGTGTATATAGTGATATCTATATCCACTATCTAAATCATATAAACAATCAAAATCTGAAACTATACTTTTCCTAGTATTTTCAGTGGTTTTTTCACTCAATATATGATATATTAGTGATTTTCATCAAATTCTTCCATAACAAAGAGAAAAAATGGGTAACAAAAAGTGGGTGTAAACCATAAACCATTGTTGATAAAAAAAATTCCACCTTCCATTATTTTTCGTACTTCCATGAATCAAATGATCCAAAACTGATATGAGTTTATCTTATCTACAAAAGAGTATGATCTGTATGAGGATCCCTATATATACATTCCCACCATATAACATTAATCAATATGGTGTAGGTTCTTTTCACATAAATTTAAAATATATAAAATAATAGTACTTGTCGAATGATGTTATTTTATATGAAATTAAATTCCATTCAAAATGATATTGAACTACATGATATCAAAGACATCATCACATGGTGTTGAACTTCATAGATTTCATTTCCATGTCACATGATGATAATATTTATGGAATATAGACCATACAAAATTATTATATTAATCCTAGAGATTAATAATTTTGTGTGTCTAGATTCATTTTATTTTAATATACATATAGATATTGAAACAGTAAATTATGGACTCAGATACAGACTATATACCAAATTATCCCCATTTTGATGGATCGAAATAACTAACAAATGTTTAACTCAGGTCTAAAACACTTCACCAAACCTATTGTACATCCAATTCCAAAAGGAACTCATTATTTCAAAACTATGTCGGAACCAAAAATAATAGTAATGAAATAATCTATGTTTAATGGAATCTTATATATATATTTTTATACATTCCTCAGATATGGATATACATATACACCATAAATGTATACTGGAAACTAGTATCATGTTTTCATCCTATGAAAAATATTATTACTATTCCTCTATGCCCTAGTGGCGTCATAGTGGAAATGAATATTCAAAATTTTCCCATGAATGTCCCTTTCATACAAATACTAAATCGTCAAACTTGATCAAAATGCAATGGATCTTCATTTAAATTTTCACCATTAATGTTAAAAATGTTACATGGTGTTCCAAGACACTGAAAATCAACAAGTATATTTTCTTTCACTTCATCCTCATACCTATAGAGTATGAACTATGACCATAAACTAGGATTAGTAGCCCATGAGAAAAATTTTGTTAGCATTGGGCTCATTATTCACATTCGTTTTACCTTCCTATTGATAAAAACATTACATCACCCAATCACTAGTCAACACACTATGACCATAAACTATCTTCACCCCTTCAAAATAGTTTATTGTATAATTTAGAATTTTATTTATGAACATTTTTACAATTCCCTTGATATATGAATATGCTTTCACATTATTACCATAAATATGAACATAAACTATGTGAAACTTCCACAAAACTATGTGTATGTAAGTTATGTACATTTTTTCAAATATTTAAAACATTAAATGTTGACCCTCAATATTCCGAATCATTATAAATTAAACTATTGGTGAAAGAGGATTAAAAATCATCAATAAAAAAATCCATAAAGGGTGTCCTAAGTATAAAATATCTCGCATATCACTCATATGTCCACATTCATGTATTATGATAAAAATTGAGAACAAAAACAAATGGTGAATATAAAATGGGGCCCACTATATGGTCCAAGAAAAAGGAGAGTCACACACTCTAGAACCACCAATTGAGGAAAATATTATTCTAGTGACAGATCATACATTTTCACCTGGATAATTTGTTTAAAACATGGTGACATTACCATTAGTGTACCAAAACACTTCATGAATATTTGTTTTAGTAATAAACTAAAATCATTTTTATTGTTGTTGATTCCACGTAAATTTTCCATGGATATAAAAAATTAGTGTATTTTAGTCTCTGAAATAAACCTATTTCCAAATGAACAAACTCCCCTAATATATCCCAACATATGAACCCCTAATGTTTCCTATAACATAAGACCATCTTTTCCTTGTATGAATAATTCCCCCTAATATTTTTATGTTCTTACACAATTATAGTAGAAATCATCATTTGAATATGGTCAAAATTCAACCTAAATTTAAATTTCTTTTTTAATCAACCAAATTTCATACCCTCTGATTTATTATTTACAAAAACAACAGTCCATATAATAAATAGGATTTAATATCCTCATCAATACAACCTCATAAATTGTTATCATAATTAATGTAATGATATAAAATGTCATGATAGATATTCTGATGAATCAAAATCATAGGACCATAAACCATTTGGAATAATAGTTCATTCATCATTCTGATAACTTAAATTCCCATATATTTTATATAGTATATATTAATAATTAAATCACCACAGACATGAAGATTTCCCTATCTCTCTCTAACAATCCTGTAGACCATAGATATTTACTGTAAACTATATGCACTATCCCTCAATAAATTCTTCATGTGTGATGATGGGTTCTCCATTTTGGTTCAATTTTTCATCATCTCTAAACCTACGTGTAAAATTATATATTTTATCCAATTTATAATTCCATTAAAATTATGTACCCTTATTGTCTATTTTTTACCTATAACATTAATTACTATTTTTTGAAGCATCAATATCATAAACAGTATGATCTTATACGTATAATGATCTATAATAATGTATTTTTACTCACATGAATAGTTTTTACCCTTACAAGAAAAATAATATCTTTTTTATTTAAATGTTTTATGACCTTAAAATCTAGTTATGTTACTCAAAAATGACTGAAATTGAACTATTTATTGAAGGAGACACAAAATTAAATAGTTTTAAAACACATAAATTGATTATTAGGAAAATGTAGATTCTATTTTAATTGGACTTGAATCTTCAATTATATTTCAAAAATTGTGATTATTAAAATAAAATAGAGAACATGATTTTTCTTTCGAAAAACCCATAAAGTGTGGGATGAAAAATAGTCATTTCCCAACACAATAGTGCTCCTCCATTTGATAATTAGGATAATTATAGTGTAAGAATTGTGGGGAGAAATTTTATTTAAGTCTAGCATATGGAAATTACAAAATTTGAGTCACACCTGATAGGCCCCTGCTCCTAGGAAGAAATGTGATCAATCCATAGTTCTTAACAAGTTTATTAGGATTTCCACATAAAGAAAATATATATATATGTAAAAAATTTACGTAATCCCATTATAAATTTGAAATCTTTATTCAAAATTCAACATCATAATCCTCAATATACTGAGTGAATTCACCCATGTGTGAATTGTACAAATCTACTGAATGGTGATGGAACCCTTATTTGTATCCATCTATGAGCTATCCCTATGAAGAAATCATCATCTCTAAATGGAAATAATATTTTTTTACATTGATAAAACTTATAAATATATCAATATATTATTCATTACTATGGAGAATCCATTTCCATTTCTAATTGGAATAATTCTAGTGTACACAAATAGAAATCATGTTTATACCTACATGCGATCCTCACCCGAGAAGAAATCAAGAATATCTATATAGAACATCACTTTTATGGGGTAAATAAAATAATTCCAATACACATCCCTAATATATGTCTAATAGGATCCATTTCAATATTTTAATTGACCAAATCCTTCTTTTGGTGATTAAACATATACTTATACACATCATTGAGAGATGCTCAGGAGAAATCATACTGACTAAATTATTTGTGAACCATGATTTACTATATCTAATCCAATTCAACGATAATATGGATTCACGATATCTTATTTACTCTATGTATAATTTTTTATGTTTCCCTTAGAGTGATAATTTAATGTAAAAAATTGATTATTAATATCATTGCTAATTAATAATGGTGATGTATGATTTCATTCATTTCTAATAGGAGGAAGAGGATCATCCATAATTTAGAGCCCCGCTATATGAAATAAATTTATTAAAAATTATATTTATATTGTGGATAAATTTTTTCAAATAGATTTTGTTTCTTCATAACCATCTCTATATAATTATGTTATATTTGGATGTTCAAACTACAATTTGGGAAAAATACTCTCTATTTCAATTGCTACCCTTTCCCTCTTATCTTAGGTTTCATGAAAAAGTTTTTGGTTCCATTCTAGTTCTCTAATGGTGGTATCAAAATCATACTTCTAGTGACTTAAGTGAGTAAACCATTCATCTTCCCAATAATGTATCTTTGAGTCCACCTCTATATAATGGGATTATCAATATAGTTACACCAATTGTATATTCGATGATAATGTTTTTTATTCTACCCCAATAAGGGATCCCATAGACTTGTTATCTTTTTCCCATATATGGAGAATCAAATTTATTGAATTATATATGACTTGAAAATTGAAAAAAAAATACTACAAAGACAATTTGATATTATAGTTAGGGATGTTTCTCACATTGATACACTAATGGATTCTTAAATAATTATTTCTTATATACATTCCAGAATGATGAAGTGTATTTTGGGGATTAATTAGAGACTCTTTATCCAATCCAGTGTCAAACATACAAGATGAAAATTTTTATTAGATAAAGTCACATAGATAAAATTAATGTTCTTCCAATTATCTATATGTTAGTGTTGGAAAAAACTTAGCCTCAATATACTCTAAATGAAAGTGGATGAAATTTGAAACTTCCATTGTCCAATGGCTCATTTATAGTGGTTTTAATAAAAATGATCTCATAAATTCATATTATTTAGTGGGTTCTAGGTTCAATGGTGAGTAAAATAATAACTGAAAAAAAATTATTTGTCTTAATCAAAAATTGGGGTCTCTATAAATAGTTTAATTACATATTAATTTTATGAGATATGTTTTGTTTTATTAATTTCAACCTAAGATTCATTTATCTAGATCTATTTGATTTCAAAATTAAAAAAATAATTCTCATCCCTTATTGTTTCCTTACCACCCTCCTTGATGACCAGCTCCTAGGAATATTTGGTATGATTATTCAAGTGGAATTAATTAATGGGATTACATACATTTCTTTTTTTGGTCATATCTATTTGGTTTTGGACTATTGCTGATGGGGTTAAAACCAATTCTACAACTAGTTAGTGGTTTAGAGGCGGTAATCCATAACAAAAAGATGGTCATATAAGGAAAATCAATGCCTACAATTGGTATTTCCTGTTGTGTTTTTTAGGATCTAACATTGATTTAGGGGTGTTAATGTTTTATAAATGACCTCCCATCATTATCTCATCCTTCAAAAGTGCAATGACCTCTATTACATGAATATATGATAGAATGTTTTCATTAAAAAATTGTTTATTTTGATTCATTTATATATAAATAAACAAATCATTCACATATGGGGATGGGAGGGATAACTTCTACCAATTATATCACTATCCAAAACAATGACACTATCTTAACAGTGATGGTATGAGTCTTTCTTGTGATAACCTTATTGGAATCATTAGTATTTTTTGTAGGTCCTTCATTGGACTGTGATCCTACAATCAATTGGCCGATGATGTATCTTTGGAATGCATATACATATTTTTTGGATGAAATTATGTTTTTTATTATAATGTTATTACTTTCAATAGTTAAAATGTGAATTGAAAACACTTATTCATTACACTAGTGTTTATCCTCAAATTAAAAGTAGTATCCCCTGACCCCATGTGGATCACAATCTAGGGATTGTAATGGAATAACCTCCCCTTAATTCAAACATATTCATCATTTTTTGGTTTGGGAGTAAATCCCCATCCAGATCATTCGTAACCCTTTCAACATGCCACCAATTATGGTACCCCGAAAAACATACACATGAGACATGTTTTTCAACAAAATTGTTCCTATTCTATATAAATAAGAATTAAATATATAATCAATATTTATTTCAAGAGTTTCACAGAATGTTTGTCAAAATAAAAATCTCTAGGGTCAATGAAGTGATCACATTACTCATCTATGAATAGTTAAGTACCCCTTCAGAAAATCCAAGGTCTTTTATATATTATAATTATTGAGTGAGTGGAGTACCCATGCTAATGGATAAGGTCAATATGTATAGCTTCAAAAAATACTAATCAGCCTCTCTTGTATTTTATTTGAAGCCAAAATCGGAATGATGCATCCTATTTAAAATATAATGGATAATAATTACACCATAGGGGATGGTCCATAGTTGGAATATTATGGCACTAGAATGAATACTCGACCAATGCTTTATAGCCATAGAATAGACATCTTATTCTAGGTTATCTTTAAGATCATTCTTCTATCACCATAGATAACAATGGGTATTTGGAATTCAAATTCATCCTATTAATCTAAAATTATTCATGGTAACTTATAAGTAGATGTTGGATCCATCTCTTTTTAATAATACATATCATTTTATCTCCTCTAGAGGGAGTGAATGGTGGCCTCTAGATATGACCAAATAGATGTTTTAGTGGATTCACTGGGAGATCCTCTCTTATAAATCATTATCATGTCCCTTCCCCCATATTCTCAGAGATCTACATTTATAAATAATGAGTACACCGATGTATAAAATCACATTCATAGAATATGATTCTTTATAATGGTCATATTCATGTACCGGTCATATAAATAAAAAATATGTGTGTTTTAGTGTCGATTGAGTATCGTCATGGGCAAAAAACACCAAGAGTTTTCTCCTCTACATCATGTGATTATATTATCTAATGTTTTTCAATAAAATCAATCCAAGATTCAAAATTTTATAATTTCCAAGTAAATATGTATGCTGTGTAATTTTTACTTATTTATACACAATTAATGGGGCCCAAAAAGTAAACATCTGACAATTTTATTTTAAAATAATGTACAGCATTTCCACTCAAAAATCATTTTTTATTTTGTTGTTGTGAGGACCAATAGTGTGATATAATTTGAACTCTACCCTCAATATTTTTAGATTCATAGTCATTAATCCCTTTATATATATAGTATTGATGTAGAAAACGACAATATTTAATGATTGGAATTAAAATATCCGGATTTATATATTTTATATTAGTTTGTAATCATTAAAATTAATATATTTCCCTCACCAAACTAGAAATTAATATCTAGGGACATGAAATGTGGAATTAACATTTTATATATTTGGTATACATCATTTTATCATCACAAATAATAAAAATTATCCCCCCATAGGGTTCCCTCACACAGTTTCAGTCTCTATAGATAATGTATTAGGATAAACCATAACCTTTGAATCATGTAAATGGAATATGCGTAGACACATACAGATATATGGAAACCCAAATTATCATGTTGCAGGTGGGATTAATTATTTCCCTTGTCTCTCAACATCTCATATTGCCCCCTCATTAGTTTTCTCTAATACTTATTGGGATTTACCCTCATCTCCATTGTGGGGAAGCAACATTGGTGTCTACATAAAAAAATTAATTTAAAGGAACCATAATATATTCATGTGGTAGTCAAAGAATACATCAACTCATATATATTCCTCCTTCCTGGTGGATTTCATAAACCCCTACAGTATTGAGAAAACTGATGAGTGTGATTTTTAGTGATCATATAACACATGAATTCAGGTGATGAAGTCCCACACAAATATCCCAATATCAGATCCCCTAAGATCTTAAAAGGTCCACATATAATAATAAATAATTTCACTTGAACCATGAGAATGTAATTGTTATATGGAATCCTTTAGATGGAAAACATAGGAATGAGATCAGAATTTACATAAACATTTTTTTGAGATAATCATTACCTTATATGTCCCCACTATATAATACTCATCACTGAATTCAAAATAATTATGAAAGATAGTGTATGACCACATCTAAAATAGTTGAATTCCAGCTATTTGACTCATGTCTCAATATTTCACTAAAACTTTATTTTACTTGTCATTTATTGATGAATTATAAATCAATAAATAAGTCTTGAGCATTTATATAATGAAATGGTTTTCTTTTTATTCCATATATTTGTGTATTATGAATGAAGGGTGACCTACCTTGCGTCGATGTAAAACCCCATTTAATGATATATTGGAAGCTATGATCTGGTTGTATAAAGTGATTTATGAGCCTAAATGATGCGAATTGGTTATGGGAACCGCTACATCTGTTGGCAACCCGTTACCATTGAGTGGGATTGAATCCGAGGATAATCAATCTTCATGATACATAAACAAGACCTTCTCCATTAAATACCTGAATAGATAACACAAATTTAGGTAATAATCATCTATATGTAACAACCAAGGTAATTATATAATTATTATTTTTCATATATATATTAATTATATTGTAATTAAAATAGACACTTTGTTCAATAGATTATAAGATAAATCTAGTTTTATGGATAAAACTATTAATTTTCTAAAAAGGTAGTTTTTTCACCTATTGATGGCACACTTATTTTGATATAGTTTATGACGCCTTTAAAAATTCTATTTGAAAAAAGGAAATTTTTATTATAATTCTGAATATAAAAATTTACATTGGTTGGATGTTAATTATTTTCATGATATTTTCATGTTTTGATTAGGAGTGAAATAATATTGTATTTAAATTTAAAAAAATTCATCATATTTATTTATTGAGTTTAATTATCTATTTATTTTATTTAAAGTATAATTAGATCATTTATATTATTTTACCTTTTTTTCATTTTAAAAAAAATTAGCAAATAATAATGATATAAAATCTTGGCAATCTATTGAACGTTTTCACATTAAAATCGGATTTTTTCCATAAATGGTGTTAATTATTAATTAATTTATGATATGTATGTGTTTTTAATTTTGGAAAATGGATTTAATATTTGAAATATAAATTTTAAAATTATTTAAATTGGACCCTCTTATTTTTGAACATTATGTAGGGTAACATAATAATTTATTATTGACACTTTTAAAGGATAATCTGGTAATTAAGGGTAAAAAATTTTATAAATAATATAAAAATACCCTAAAACAATATATATTTTTATTATATGGTGTTTTTTCAACCAAAATAATCCTTGGGATACAATTATGCCATTTTGAAGCCACTTGGATGAGAGTATGACCTTTAAAATATTATATTGAGAAGGAGAGTCAATTTTGTCACACTCTTCTTTTTAAAAAGTTGAATATTTTTAATATGAGGTTATATTAAAGATATATTGAACTATAAATAGTTTTTAGAATTATGAAATGTTTATCATTATTAATAAAATTTATTATTAATTTTTATTTAACAGATAATTAAATTAAAAGCTTCTAAAATTATGATGTAGTAATTATTTAGTTCAAGGAAATATCAATGAAATTATTTTAACGTAACAAAAATAAATATAATTTGAGAATTTTAATATCCCAAAATATTTTTTTATTATAAAATGACATGTTAGTTATGATGGATATGTATTTTTTCAAATTTGTCTTATTATTATGATATTTTAAAAAAGTAACGAATCGTTTTAAAAATTGACTTTATTTATATTTTAAAATAAATTATATTTATTTAGAAGATATAAAACATATAAAAATTAAATATCTGGAAAATTATTTGGATATTTCATATGATTTTATTAATTAATTGTTTATTTCTCATTTTTCAAATTATAGTAATTATATTTACCCTCAATGTGTAAATTAAATAATATCAATATAAGAGATAAAAGGGTTTAAAAAAGTCAAGGATTAAAATAACATCCCTAATATTCATTGGAAGATTATATTTCTACCCAAAATAATAAATTTTTTTATCTAAATTAATTTGGACCCATTTGGAAGATAAAATGAAGGTATATTTATTTAATATGTTGAAGAATTCCATGAGTGCTTATACCCTATCCTATAAAAGGGAACCCATTATTCTAATTTATACACACATCCAAACTAATTTTTTTATCCAAGATATACCCAAATACTATACTTTATTCCCTCCCCACATTGTACATACATTAGTTTAGACAGAACACCATACAAAGAAGTGTTAATTTGTCAATCAACAGAGGTTATCCAAAAAAGAGGTATCATTTTTAATTAAGTGTTTCGATTTTATTTCTTCTTCCACCATGAGGAAATAATAAATACAGTTTCCACAATATACTGAGATATTATTTTGTTAATATCATAGCCTAAATCAATCTCTATTCCCATCAAATGTGAATTCAATTAGTCATTCGTAACTATGGAAGACAACTACCTCACATACAGATAAAATTCATTTTCCATCTCTATCTCTCAATATGTGTATATATGAACTATCATCTCCACGAAGCAATGTGATTCGTTTTTCCACATCACATCACATGAATTTTATATATGTGTGTGTATTTATAAATGATTAATAACATATTGATAATATCATGATCATTAAGGTAAAATAAGATAATAATTAATTTTTTCCACAAATGATCATTGAAGAATAGAAACACTACGCATGCACACACACAACCTACCATCACCATGATTATAATGTTTTTCATTTTTCATAACCATAAATAAATGATTTTTTTTTTAAATTATAATTTAACTTAAAATTTGATAATTATGTCACGACTATTATTCAAGAGATGATGGAAAAAAATACACCTTGACTATTCACATCATACCGAAATTGTTTTGGACTAAAGTACTGAATTTCATCAACCAATCTGACATGAACATAAATAAAAATGTAATTGTTATAACATGATAATAAGTAATATAAAAGTGATAATATACAATAAAAAGGATAAAAATTAATTAAATAATCAGCATAATTTTGTTATTCTGGAATGTAATTGACATAAGGTCGGAATTGGCCCTACGTTAGAGGATTTGATATCATTTTTCCTTTCATTGAGCCAATTTTGATGTTATACACCTTTATACTCTTATATGGTAATGTTTTGTACTATTTGACATTATATATCTATAATTTATAAATTATAAATGTATTCTTTGTATAATTATTTTCTTTAATGGTATTTACAATTCATGTGATTCTTAATTTAGAAAGGTAATTTCATTCCAAAAAATACGCTTTTATAGTTTTACATCAAACTCATTTTCTTCCACTTCCATGTTTTTAAATTGATATATGAAATTATTTATTCATTATTTTTTTTGTGGAAATTATAAATGATGGATGTTCCTAGATAGTGTCGAGTGATACCATTATAGATTAAATGACATGTGTTCCTTGATAGCACTCTAATGCATTGGGTAATGATTTTGTTCTCCATATAATTCTATTGGATTTAGTTGTATATATTTTCTAATCTATTGGGTTCTGTAATGGTTCTATTAGGTTTGTATGAGATGATATCCTAAGATACCTAAATTATTTATCTATTCTTGATAATTATTCTTTATGACAATCATTTATTTTAAAATGGTAAAATAAATTATTTTTTTAACGAATGATAATTACATTAAGTGGTAATTTTTTTTTTCAGGAAATGTGGTCTCCATTTGTTTTAATGATTTCTATCACGACCCCCTCCTACCAAAGATTCCCCTCCTGAGCTAGCAATGGTGAAAGGGAGATAATGACCCCCGATTCCCGCCTCCAATAGGCCCCGGGTTGGCGACCAACACCAAGGGTATGAGTTTTCACAAATATGAGAGGCATTACCCTTTTTATTATTTAGGATCGGGAAATAGGATGAGTCAACCACCAAAAAGGAGAAGAGCAAGTGTATAGAAATAAACCCAAACCAGGACCACATGCATGTTTAAACAATTTTATAACAAGGTACAAGTACAAGAAAGATCAAAAGTACAATACCAGAAGAAAACAAGAGAACAACAACTGCAACAACTCCAACTGCCTAACTAGTAAGGTCCCGCACGGCCCTGGTAGTCCTCCTGGAAACCTAAATGTAAACGTAGGGTGAGAATACAAGTATACTCAGTAGGGAAACCTAATGCTCTCGTGCACAAGTGGGAAGACATCCTAATGTCCCATGAGAACAACAGAAGAAACCTAACAAGGAAAACTATCCACCCAATCTCACAAGTCACACTCACCAAATAACAATCACAACAGGTAGTAGTAGTATAAGAACAAGAGCATCGGGTACCCCGCACCATTTCCCATTAGTTAGTTGAACGTCCTGATGCTGGAACACTCTCCCCGCCCACACACACCTGGGCCTCACAACTATAACCACATCCCCGCCCGAAGACACATAGGCCTCATGCCGAAGATTCTTGGGAACAGTAATAGTAACAGAACTCTCACCTGAAGACACCTGGGCCTAAAATCGAAACCTACTTGAAGAGTCTTAGTTGTAAGGTTTCCTCAATCCATTATAGCCTATAAGCCTGCCCGAAGAGTCTTGGGCCTAATCACCCCAATAGAAACCTACCCGAAGATTCTTGAGTGTAAGGTCGCCTCAAGACATCACAACCTAGGGGAGAAGGATCAGGAATGAGCTAGTAACTATGGGAAAACACCCTCTCCCATGAAATGGGAGTTTTCGGCACTATGTGCTCAACATGGGTGCAGTGAGATAAAACACAAAAGATACAGATATATATATATATATATATATATATATATATATATAGCAACCACTCAGCCCAACCTATGGCTTCTAAAAAGAGAAACTGAGCATGTGCATCGGCACTGCTTCCACGAAGCATGCATACAACAAACAACCCCAACCCCATTAAGGTTTTCACATTTTAGCAGAATTAGTTTATTAATTCCTTAACTACTGGGAAACTATCCACAACCAAACATAATGATCGTTCGTAAGCATATCCCTGCCATCCACAAAACATGTTATGGAAACACAAGAAGCACAACAAAACCCTTCTTAACAACCAACCAACCCATTGATTATTATTTCCGTTCATTACCAAGACCCATCATTCATTAACTCTTCCACATTTATTATTTATTAAACACGAACCATAACCCGTTCACATTAAAACCCATCCCTGTAGCCCCACTTCCAATCACCATAACCACAACCGCACTAAAACCACACATCATCATCCCTTTAATACCATTTACTGCAGCCCTACTGCCCATCACCATTAAACATTCACACCAACCCACAGTCAAGTCAATCACAGCCCCGCTGCTCACCCAATCCACAACAACCCACAAAAGAACCCCAAAACATGCCACGTAACCAAGACAACATTCACATGTTCATTATTCCATTTTGTTTAACCGGGGTGATCACACAATGGTTCTAGATTTTCATTAAAATAGTTAACTTTACGTGATTAACCAATTTCCACATTCAACAATGTTCCACTCACAAAAACGGTCTAGAAAGATAGAACAACATTTAATTGCGCATGAAAAGGCCCCCAACGACCGTGATTTTCAGTAGGCATAAGCCTATTCATTTCACAGCATAATATCACATGATATAAAAGGTATAGTAACAGCAATCACAAACTTCCCAACCACGTTATTTAACCAGTTATTATCTTCATTTAAACTGGTTCAAAAGTGTTTCATGTAAAAAAGAGAACACCCACCCCGTATGATGCACAAATTAGAGAGATGAAGGTATGATCCCTACCTCAACAGGTTCTGGTCACAACGCTCCCCTAGATCAACATTAGAAGACGTTCTTCGGAGTCCCGGAAAAACCTCCTCGGGTGGAAGTTGGAGAGGAGAAGCCGAAGTAAAGACAACATATCCAAGCTCGGAAGTTCCGCCTCGTCGTTAAGATCTCGTGGCCACTGACGGATCGTAAATCGGAGCTCGGAAAGAAAAGTTATGGAAGAAAGAGCCTTCGAGTCTCTTAAGAGAGCTCTGCACAGAGGAGAGGGGAGGAGAGGTGTGAGTTGAAATGAGGAGGGGACCCCTCCTTTTATAGGAATGAAAAGAAAAAGTATACGGCGTGTACTTATGGTACATGAGGTGTACTTGGCCGTTTTCACATGGTCTCCACGTGGCCTCCAACGCGGCTCCGCGGCCGTTGACTGGTCAACACACGGTTTGAAGGTAATGCATACGTGGGGAAGGACTACACGGCCTGTAGATTGGACACACGGTGTATAGTTTCAAAATTCTGGAAAGTGTGGGAAAAGTCCATTTTACCCTCCTGAACACTTGTAGCCTTCTTTTGACAAAGGAATGGGTCGGAGAGGTCCGGTCCATTACATCAGATACCTCTTAAAACATTATCATCCCCGAGAATTCAAAGACCAACCCAGAGGAACCCAAAAAGATACCTCTTAGGGTCCTCGTTATAATAGGAACCCAACCAACAATCCTAATTAGGTGTTAGGAATTACTTCTCCTATGTCGAGATATTATCTGCTTTAGGCGGCACTAACTCTCCTGCATGGGTTTAATCGCATCCTCATTAATGTGTCTCGGTTAAGGACTGGGTCTTCCCACTTCCATACATTAGGATTTTCAACTCGAACTGCCCGAACACGTGGTTCTGAAAAAATCCCTCTCCTATGTCGAGATATTATCCGCTTTAGGCGGCACTGACTCGCCCGCACGAGTTCAATCGTATCTGCATTAATTCATCTCGATTAAGGGTCAGGTTTTCCCCCTTCCCACACATCTGGACATGTTACACATTACTAGGGAACAAGGAAACAAAATGGTCTCATAACTGACAAGCCAGGCATTCCATATATCGATGGAACAGAGTACTACATCAACACAAAGCTCAGAAGAACAAGGGAAAACACAAGTCAAAACAACTTCGGGTACTGAGTGTGCATTTGGGTCTCCTGCTCCCAAGTGCTCTCTTAGAGGCCGCCATGCCTCCACAACACACAAACCAAGGGAATGGTTCATTCACGGAGCACCATCTCTTTACGGTCCTCGATTCTGACTGGTCATTCCTTGAAGGTCACATCGTCTCCCATATCCTACTCTCCCCAGTCAATAATGTGAGAGTCATCGTGTAAGTACCAACGAAGCTGGGAGATGTGGAAGATGTCATGGACTTTATCCATCTAAGGTGGCAGGGCCAGCTGATATGCCACCTCGCCAACTCGCCTCAACACCTAAAAAGGACCGATGAACCTAGGTGAGAGCTTTCTCCCCTTCCAAAACCTCTGCTGCCCCTGTTGAGGGGAAACCATCATGAACACATGATCCCCCACCTCGAACTCCAAGGGCCTCCTTCGATGACCAGCATAAAACTTCTGTCGGTCCTGAGCCGCCTTTATTCTCTCACGTACAAGATGGACTTTCTCCGTGGTGCTCTACACTACCACTAGCCCAAGAGCACCAGTATCACCAAGATGGACTTTCTCCGTGGTGCTCTGCACTGTCACTGGATATGTTATTTGATCTATTATTCTAAAAAAATAATATTGAATGGGTTCAATGATGATATATCATGGATGGATTGATATCCCTCTATATTCCTATATATATTTTTTCCTTTATTGGTACATAGGGTTGGAATGATAACATGATAAGAAAACACTGAGAGTTGGTGTAGTAAGTGGTAACACACGAGTTGATCCATAATTAGTTGTGGGCAATGGTAAAAAGAGGCATCTAAGTGTGTGAGATAATTCATTAGACAGTATCAGGATAGATGTTCTAGAGTTCATTGATCTTAGGATTGGTCAAGTCAGTTTAGAAGGAAGTAGTGTTACTATTTCAATATATTTGGATATCTAGAATAGTGTTTTTCCACCATTCATTTAGTTAACAGTGATGTAATCAATGAACCACCCATTGAGAGATAGTGGTTGGAGAAAGAAGATAAAATCAGAAACATATATGGAAATGGAGATAAGAGAGACTGAAGTTGTTTGCATGTTATTTACTCTAATACATGGTGATAGTGAAAAATCTGTATAAATTATCCCTGATCAAAAATATGTTCACCATGTATAAATGTGAGACATTATTCTCAAAGGATTACAACTCATGAGGTCATCAAAATCACCAATTTTGGGATGATGATTTACCAATGATGCGATTCTGATGTCACTTTGGTCACTATGATTACATGGGGAGTTATATATATATATGATGAAAAAATAGAGTTTATTGGCCTCGTTAATGTGATAAACCTTCCCATCATAGATTAGTTCTTTGTTTCCTTTAACGACAATATCTAGGACTGCTTCGTTTTAGAGGAAGATCATGTGAGATACTTCAGGATGGTTTGAGGAATACTTCAAGAAAACCAGCTTCATGGGATGTTTTCAATGTGTCATTTTGGATATAAGACTACCAAATTATAGGAAATTTATTCTCAGAAGCCTGAGTAGCATTTCACCCAGGCATGTTTTTGGAATTCCCATCATGGCAGCCACCCAAGAGAGTTTCATAGTTGTTTAGCATCCTAAGATGGAATTCTATCACATAATATTCACACTCAATTTACCATGGATATCGAAAATTTTAACTATTTTGACATAAAATTGTAATCCTTCTATTTTTACAGATAGGTGTCAACTACATTTTCAGTAGTATAAGGAGAGGATGAAAAGCAACACTAATGAGACTTCATGATTATGGTTTTCAGAATACAGTGTTCCTAGATGGATTTTTAAATATAATTAAATGTGTTTTTATATAAATTAATGTTGTTAATTAATTTGATTCCCAAAATTAGACACCTCATGAGTAGAATTGTGTAACCCATGTTATTTAACTAGTAGTAGTGGTATTATCCCTAATGATGAGGAGACAAAAATTTATGGAAGATTTGATCTTCATCTATTTTTGAAACATGATTCGGATGGGTTCATATTCATATGAGGATGTTAACATTCGATAGAGGCTGTTTCTAGAGGTCCTTAATGGTTAAATATTGTAGATATTGTATACTACCAAAAAGGGTAACATGGTGGATGAATCAATGAATGGGATATATTGTTCATAATTATTGTGTGTGACATTAAAGATTTTGGCAACATTATGTTTTCCTTAGTGGAAAATGATATTGTGGCTCACCTCATGTTGATCATTGAGATGCCTCCACTTCTACAGCGTTCTTGATAATATAATCACAGTGACACAAAATGTGGTACCTTATATATTAAAATATCCATGGTTCATGCTTTATATTAATTTTTTGAAGGTTTGGAGCATGTCATAATTTTCATAGAACAAGTGATGGTACTAGTGATGTTTTTTGTAGAGTATTAAATGGAGTTTCATAGATCCCCATGATAGTAAATTTATGTGTAGTGACGAGAGACCATGATATATCTCATCTATTCTAATATGGGGTGATGAAGAATTTTTTTGATTAATATTTCATGAGATATCATTTGAAAGTGTAATTATAGACACAAAAAAGACGAAATGATTGGTGAATCGGGATATATATCCCAAAAATAAAAGATTGAATAGAAACACATCACCATAAGTCTCAAATTCCATTGTACACATTCAAACCTCCTATATAATAAATATAATTATATTATATAGGTATTATATAGAAATAATTATTCATTTCATACCCCAAAAAATTTAATTATGTCATTTGATTACTGATTTGTTAAAAATTATTTTTTAAAATTATGTTTCTAGTAATATATGTTTAGTTTTTCATGTATGTTTTGATATTTTATTTTCAGTCCTCTTAAATTGATCTTGGTTAAATCATATATAGAAAAATAATTATGCCATTATTATCCTTTTTAATCATCAATTATAAATTTAATACCAATCATGAAAGTTATTTTTGGGAAATAACTTATGATACGATCATGGAGACGATGAATTGAATATATGCTTGAGTAATGTTCCCATATTTCGACAATCATTATAGATATGAGGTAAGAAATATCATTTATTTAAAGAACTATAACAATAAAATAAATAAAATAATATTTATTTAAATATACATATATTAATAATCAATGTGGTTTGGTGGTTAAAAGAGAGTCACATTAGTTCGTGAAGGTGGTATTTCACTATACACACAAACGACATTATTGTATCTCATTCAGAATAGAATGTAAAGAAGGTATTGGTTATATAATTGATAAATAGGTATAAATATTCAATAAATATCACAAAAAGATATATATATATATATATATATACATACTTTTAACCATCCTTATACCCTGTTGTGATAGGTGGTAATGAAGAAAGAAATATCATCGGTTCGTAAAGTGGTTGTCTTGCGTACACACGAATGATGATTACGTAACCATTTTGATGTAAGTGAAATTTTTTGGATTTCATTTTTGAAAAATAATATATATATATATATATATATTATTTTATTATATCATAATTGTTAAATAGTATTTGATTCTGGTGGAGAAATAAATAAAATAAAAATACACATTAAAGAGCATAACATCTTCTTTGATTTACCTCTATAAGATTGAACCAAAATCCTAAATATGATTGATTTATATAGAAATGAATTCTTCTATAATGATAATATAGATGTTGGTAATGAATTGGAAGGTATTGGATAACAAAAAATTGTTCAAATGTGTGACCAATAGAGGATAGGGGTGACCTTTTTTAAGTGAGGGGGGTGGAACACTTGTAATTTTTTTTAAAAAGAAAAGGAAAACCCATGATTTTTTCCAATAAAAAATGATCAAAAATTGTGTATTAGCAAGGCATTGAAATTATGGGGTCAAAATACAACCATATAAAATATTTTAGGGAAGTATTTAGGTCAATTTAATCATTATTTTTTTATATTAAAACACTTGTAATGAAATTTGTACCTTCATACTGGTAATTAATTTTTACTATTATATTATTCATTATGGTGAAAATTTAATTTTACCATATAAAAAAATATAAATTATGTTAAATCCGAATATGGAATCCACTTTTTATAAATCCATTGATATATGTGGGATATTATAAATAAAAATTTATATTATAAAATCTATTACCCCATCTTGTTAATTTTCATGACAAGATCATTCAATTACACATTCACATACAAATAATTTCGATTTTTTACAATATGAATTCCCCAAATATTAGTTCACATTAAAATAGACTTATGCTCAATATATATTTATTTATATAATTCATTGTATAAAATAAGTTCATACTCATAATATATTTGGGATAATTAGTGTATAAAGGTATGCATATAGAAGTATGGTCCCACTTATATCCATTATATGTGAATACTGGTAATGAATACCAAAAAATAAGAAAATATATTAAAAATTATTAAGTAAAATAATTAATAATTAGAATATATCTATATATAGAATATGTGATGATGAAATGTGTTAGGAGAAAGAACATATTTTAGTAATATAACTCATAAATTGACTAAGAGAAATTATAGAGACAGAGTCATAAAAAAATCACATTAGAATTCCAAAACTATATTCTTCGTCTCATTCAAGCTTAAATGTATCAAATTTACAACTTTATAATTTATTTTAATATAATTTTTTTACAAATTTTTCATTTATATTTCATTGATAAATAGATCCCCTGCTACCATAATATTAATGTAAGAGTTTTTTAGAGAGTAAAATATCCAAAAATATATTGATTGAATCATCAGATTTAAATCTTGACATTTTTGCACCATGAAATCATCAGAAATAATAAATATGTCAATAAGAATAACCTTTAAAAACTCATCATAAGAATCAAGGTGACATTGGAACGCCATTTAATATATTTTCATCATTTGTAACAACTCCAACAGCGGCTATCATTATATACTAGGTCTCCAGCTTATTACAAAATTGTTTTTACATACTTGAAAATGAAATCAATAATGAATTAAAGTCACTGATAGGATCAATTAAACATATAGGATACACACGTATTAATTATATTACTCAAAAAAATCTAATGGAATCTCTGGCGAAGGAATCGTGGCATTAAAGCCTTCTATATCAAGGATAGGATTATTCAACACAAATTACTCATCAAAAATTATCATAATGCCCATCTTGGAAAAACCAGTTTATTTTACCTCAGTTTTACATATAGATAATAAAATATGAGGATCCTAGAAATAGAATTAATTGATAGAAACAATATCTATGAATAATAAATCTAAAACTAAATATTCAAATTAGAAATGTACTTGTTTTTCATGGGTCTTATTTTTAATGAAAAACTCTATTATGTCATATGATGTCATTAATTAATTAAACTCATCCCATTTCAAATAAACTAGTCCAGATATTCTATGTTAACGATGTACGTAAAAGAAAAAAATGTGGTGAAATTGAGCCAGATATGTCAACAATAATGAATATAAAGGATATTAAAATATATGTGCCAAAATAAATATGAAAACGGGGTCAATAGTTTTTGATGTTTTGACAGAAAATCTACATTCCTTTTCACATGTGCAATAAATGAACTGATAAGTCACTCTATGATAAATATTGAAAACCACATATCCAAATAAGTAAATTGAAATGAAAATTATAAAAAAAATATTATACAATATATCATTTATAATTATGTTTGAATGCGAAATGTATGAAAATATCATGTTTTGCAATAAGGATTAATTTTTCTAAATAATAATCCTAGGTAGACTTTTATTGTGTGTCATTACCCCCGAAAAGTGATTATAAAAATAACATTAAAATTTAAAACTATATTTCCATAAATAATATATCATATTAAATTAAATCCAAACCAATATAAACTATAATATATCATTCTTTTGTAAATGGAGATTATTTTAATGATTTTATAACAATCCAAAAAATCCACAATGATCCTTGTTGTAGTGTAATATATATACTCCAAATAATGCTTAAATAAACACCATAAGTGAAGGGAAATAAAGTGGCTATGGTTTTCCTATATTTTTGTAATCATAGTTGTAGTGGAAAATCCATTTTATTAAGTGACCATGTGTACATTTTTACATTAAGAGAAAAACATATTACATATGATAGTGATGAATTATTTTTCATAATAACATGATGTGGGTGACATACATACTATTTTAAAGGTGAGTGTTTTCAATGTTTATGACATACAACGGTAGTGACATGACATCATGAATGTATTAAAAAACTTTAGTATACTAGAATTTTCAGATGAGATATTGAAAGACAATATAAAATATGAAACATATATATTGAATCACATATTGAGGATATAATTGATGTATTCTAAAATATTAAATGTTGACATGTTGTTATGAGGGTTGTTGTAACTTTAATATGTTATTGGAAAATATATTTATTTCCTGGGGTGGCTAAAAAAGATTCAATTTTCTAAAAATTAGATATTTTAGTGGAATTATAATATAATAGTTGATATTTGTAGTGAAAAAAAATAGAGAATCATAAACCTTTGATTTTTATATAAAATATTGAGAATGAAGGAAGAAAATATGTCCATAATAATGTTGTTAACATACAAACCACATGAATATGTATCATCCCTCTAAATAGAGTCTAAACATAGATGTGTATATAGTCATGATCTCACAATTATCCTGTAGTGATAATGAAAAATATATCATTTCATATTACATCGGCATCAACAAAAGCCCCTTTTTCCTGACAATTTATTATATAATATAAAATAACAATAAAATAGATACTACCCACTTGATAGAATCAAAAATGCTTGAATGACAGTTGGTATGGCAGAAGATTATTTTTTCACCCCCCAAAGAGCTCTCAATTGAAATGAATATGATTCATCTTATCCATCACTGTAAAGAAACAATTAAGAGTAACATGCATACTGATTTATGTCATGTTAGTAATAATATATAAATACCATAATCCATGTAAGGTAATTAGGTTAATTTATTCTCAGTGGTATGTTTTATATCAAATTGAAAACATCTTATAATAGTTAAAATAAAAAAAATTAATTAGAAAATGAAAAATTGTTCAAAGAGTGTATTTTAGAAGATTGATGTATGAAATAAATATCCTCATAACTAAACATTAAAATAGATAAGCTCAACATGGTTACCAGTGCGGAAAAATTTGACCATAGATACATTAGGGTGGTGGAATTTAACTAAATGTAATCTATTCCCACTTAGTTTCACATGCCTAAATAAAACATAGAACCACCAAGAACAAATTATATTAAAACTCAAGGAATATTATATTTGACATAAGCAATCTAGGAGGGGTAGGATTATGCATACCAAAATAGTGATTTAACAAAATTATTTTTGGAGATATTTAATGAAAGCAATGCAACCATAAATAAAAAAAATTATATTGTGTATACTTGAACATAAACAAAAATTATGCATTTCATAAAGAAGAATGGAGTTTAGGAAAAATAAGTATTGTAATTACACTACAATTACTGAATAAAATATTTATAAATATGAAAAAATATATACATCAAATATATTGAAGAAAATAAAATTATAAATCAGTAATACTATAAAAAAATATTATATATAGAAAATATCATTGATGTATAATTACCTGAAATATTAATGTTATATGAAATTACTTTAAAATTATTATGGTTGCATATATTCCAAGTGTATTTCTAAATAAAACAATTTATTTGATAATGAAATCAATAATATGTAACATTAATGCAAATAATGTATTAAAACATCCATTTTTATCCAAAGAGGGGGTGTTTAAGGGGACAAACAAATAGAAGTAAATTTAATAATGGTACATTGTAGATTCGTGTTTTTTAATAAAAAAATAAAAAATTATGAATATTTCTTTATTTTCAAAAAAACATTTCAGTATTTCATGATGATATTAGATACCAAGAAACATATAATATAATTCTCAGGCCTTAAACATTACATAATCTTAAGTTAAGTTAGTATATTTACTTTATTTCATATTTAGGAACATTAAAACTTTACAAATTTAGATAATTGGGCCATAAATCATATATAAGAAATCAAAATATTAAAATGTAGACACTTCTACTCACTATCCAATTTTTTTCATAAAATGATTTTTTTAAAAAAACAAGGTTTTATTTCTTGTTTAATCATATGATCTTTTTCTTGATCCCATCCATGACTTTTTTCTCCTTTAATTCATGTTAAAATCATTTCAAAATATGGTATGAGCATAAAAAGCACAGTAAGTGATACATAAGGAAGGAAAACAATGAGTCGTTAAAAACATGTAAACCATGAATACATTACCATAATGTAATACTTTTATCTTTTAAGAAGTAATAAATACAATGGAATATTTAAAATCCCATTAATTATATTTTTTCAATCAATATATTACCATAAAACACAAATAAAGCACATATAACATATAAAGGTAACTTGGGAAATAATAATACAAAAATGGAATAACCATATGGTCTACTTTAGTGTATATCACTCTAAAAAATTGAATGACCATACGTCCCACTTCCATAGCCAATTCATTGGATGTAAAAACATAACCACTCACCGTTGCATTTTCATGGAACCATCCATCTTTAGAATATCATGTAACAACCCATCATTGATTTGTCATGTAAACAAACATAAAATATACATGTACAGTTATATAATCATTAAACATAAAAGATTACTATTATCAACATTACACTCATAAAATTTCAATTGAAATCACAAGAACTCATTTCATGATATTGAAATAGTCAATCTAATTTCTAATCCATTTTCAATATCAACACACGCAAAATGGTAATAAGGGATTTATTTTCATTTTTCCATTTAGTGAAGTTATTCATTTACAAATATTTTCTATTGTAATCCTCTGGATGAAATTATATGTAAAATGGGTTTATTATACACCTTCTAATACAAAGGGGTGTATAGCATCAAAATATAAATCAATGAAAGGAGGTTGAGACAATTCCCCATTACTGTGAGTTTTATTAGTCACCAATCATACTTGTTATTTTTTAAAATTTAACATAAGATAATTTATACTTTCTTTAAAACCATTTAATATTTTTTATTCTGTTTATATTAGTAATTCCCACATTATAATAATTAGTTAATTATTTGAGTTAATGTATAAGGTTTTGTAGATATTTGGTACTATAGTTGAAAATGAACATGGTACAATGTCAGTAGTCCATGTTGTTATAATTAAATAATCTCTAGAAGAATATTCATCAAAGTATTTTAATTTTCATACATAAATTATACTTCTCAATCAAACCATTTGAATTGTAATGAAAAATTAATAGTGTTATAATTATTGAGACGGTAGGTCGTACGTACGCATGAGTAAAATTTTCCAATTATAATTTATCATTACAGAATGAATGTAAGAATTATTTCATATTCAAATAATAATAATAATAACATTATTAATATCATATTAATCATATAAGTGTTCTTATAAATATCATTAATGAAATGTAATGAACAAAAATGAGTCACATCACTTCATAGCGGTTAGATATCACATGTATTCACAAACAAAGATATTTTTTTATGTGCATTGAATGTAAGAATGTAATTGATAAATTATTTACATATATTAATTAATATTTCCTTAATATCATTTATGAACAATAATTATTTTATTATTACATGTCATGAAGGACAGATATGGAAAAAAATTTAGAACAATTCATAGATATGATTGCTCACTCGTACGCATGAATTATTAATTCCATTACACGTTAATGGAAGTGGATATATATTTAAAATATCATATTAACATAATTAAAATGTAGTATTCATAGGATATTGTATTTATTATTTCATCATTGAAGAAGAAGAATTGAAGGATGTGGAGAATAAATAAAATAGAAATACTTAAATAAAATCATTGCATTTCCCTCAGATGATCAAATTTGTTAACACCAAAACACATATAATGAGGGTGTTCTGCCTAAAATAATGCTTCAAGAATTTGGGTATGAATATATAAATTTATTTGAAAATATATTGGCTGAACCAAATGGTTTTGGACAACTCAGTAATAGAGAGTAATGAGTGCATTTTATATGAAAGGGGAGGGGCACCATGGAATTATTTTATGTGTTAAATTAATATAAATTCATGCTCAATTCAAAATGGTCCATGTTGATTTTTATCTAATATGGGATGAGTATGGGTCAAAATATAATCATCTAATGGAAATTCGGCATGTTTTTTATATTTTTCCATCCTTATCGTTTTGTATTAACCCCTTTTAACTATTACCATTTTATTATGTATTATAGACATTGAGATTAAAATTATCACCAAATCATGTCAAAAAACCAATTAATTAGTCATTAATGATAGTTTTAGATATATATCAACATTTTTTATAAATATAATTTCTTTAAAAAAACTATGTCATTTAAATAAAAATTTTATATTTTATAATGTGAATAATGTCAATTTTGGATATTGTGATTACATGAAATTTTAAAAATATAAATACAACTTGCTTCCTTAGAAGCTACTACAATAACTCAATCCTAACATGGAATATTCATTGATAAAAATTCTATATGATATATTTTTTTTGTAAATTATATTTATTTTAATATTGTTGATATCATTTATTTGATTCTTCCAAAAATATATTACTACATCATCATTATGCCATAATTTAATTTAATTATTTAATAACTAAAATTTATGAGTAAATTATGAGTATGTATTTAATTTTTTAATCTTTATAATAACTATTTTTTGAAGAATGTTTCACTTATATAACCCCATATGACAATTTTTTTGTAAGAAGAGATATATTTATGACATATTTTCCATTACATTAAATTAATTGTTAGAAATGTCATAATAACACCAATGTGGCTTCCAAAGGTCACAATTCCAGACCATGGATGGTAATGATCGATAATAACACATAAAATAATATTAGGATATGTTTTTGGGTAATTTTAAATTACTAAAATATTATTTTTACCTTTCATTAACTAATTTACTTTTAACTGAGATAAATAAAATACTAAAGTATCAATTAACCAAAAATTATTTTGATCCTATTTGACAATAATTTTTATTCTGATTACTACCACGTATATCCATTATTAAAAATTCAATTCACAAAAGTAGTTAAATTAGGTTTAACACTAATCATGTTGATGGATCATGAAAAGAGGTTTTTGATGTAAAATGTTCAAAGGTTCACATAGTTTTTATGTTAAATTTTAATTTGAAATTATTTAAAAAAACAAAATTGGATAAACTAATAAAACCATAATCATATTCTACCTTTATAACAAGTACAAGTATATTCATACAATATAAATAAATTATAAGAAAAATGTATTTTTGAACTAAAATGTTGAATTTTTCACTACTCATTAAAAAATAAATTTATCAAGAAAATAACAAAAAACCAGCCAAGGTAAATTTTTATGTCTCACCTTTAAAGTTAAGGTTTATTTTATTAAAATAGAACCAATAATAGTCACAAAAACGAGATTTGAAAAAGGTTATCCCTCAAATGTTTGTAAATCAACCTCTAAAAATATTATTCTTTTTTGCTTAAAAATTTATTTATTCACATTATAAGTCTCTAAAATGTTTTCACAGGATGTTAAAATATTTAATAAACATTCGTAGAAAATAATATAATTAGTTATTTTCATTCCATCCAACACAACAGCCTTGTGAAAACTTCCATTTCAAATAATAATATTAATAATATGTTACTTTTTGGTATAAATAAGTATGGTGTGAGATTTAGGGTTTCATATAAAATATTTATTTCTTGTTGGGTACACTATTGGACCTAGAGTCCCTTTAAGTTAAAATTACTATTTAATTTATAAATTTTAATAATTATAAATAATTATTAATCAATGATTACCTTGGATGTCCCATCCAGTGATATTAAGTATCATCTAATTTTTGTTAAAAAATATTAGTGGAGTCAAATACGCAATCACAAGTGATGTTTGTCAGATTCATAAGTTGAGAAGATAATAGTGGGGGTCACCTGAAATTGAAGATCTTGAATATAAAAATATATATACAATTATTATATAGTTTATAAATATATTAATTTTAATGAGAGCTCAATATAAAGAATATGAATAATCTAGTATGTGATCATTAGTTATAGGAAATGTACAAATGCCAATTTTACAGAATAAATGACTTGAATTTGGATGCTTCCACAAATGGAATTCCAATTTTCAACATCAATGTTTCCCCATACAGGCTTGTCTTAACTATTTTAGACTCTGAAATACATTATTTGGGAAATATACTATTGAATGAATAATATTGTTTATATTACTCTATATAAATGGAACATTGATATTTATTATTACATACTACTATGTCCTTTTTGAACAATCCAATTGCATCTCGATAGTGTTTAATGGGGATTTTTCAATCAATATAGAGATAATTTGTTTGGTAAAGAAATTATAGAGTACTTAAATTATTGTTACAACTCCAAAAATATTTTATTAGATTCATTCATAGTAACAAACAAATAGAAAACATGTTCATATAAATAACGGCTACAAAAGAACCTATATGAACATGTTTATAGAATAATTAACCAATATGAATATGTATAAAAAAATTGTCCTCAAAAAAATAAATATAATAATGAACAAAAATAAGCCTATATATTTTAATGACACATATTTGTTTGTTAAATGATATGATGTTTTCGAAAGAAATATGAATAATCGTGAACATGTTTTAAAAAATATCAACCTGTATGATCAAATTAGAATAAATATATAAAATGATGTAAAAAAATATAAACAAATTTTAAAAACATGAAACTATAGATTGAATTAGAATCCATTATAAAAAAATTACAATGAAAAACCTAACAAATAGATACCTATATGAAAACAAATGGGCTCCTATATGGAAAAAAGATTCCCCAATATGAAAATAATACAAAAAAATTGGACCAAAATATGAATCAATATAAATATAATGAACCTATACAGAAATTAGCTCCCCAATAAAACATCCAAAAACCATAAAATCATCCTAAAACCAATCTAAACCTTCTTATAATAAAAATATAATAAAACAATGGACAACGTTAAAACTAGGCTGTTACATCCTCCATCCCTGGTTGATGATATGATTAATATAGACTACTAAAATATAGATTTTACCATTAATTCAGAAATATATTTTTTAATTAATATTATAAAACTCACCGAATGTAAATAGAATCGGAATATATATCATTAAAGAAATAAATTCATATCATAAATATGATATAGACTTTAATTAAACTAGACTAGGAATTGTGTCTGAAAAACATATTTTTATAGTATTAATGTAGAACAATTATAATTAGAGGTGCTTTTGATACCTCATTTAATGATGTTGAAGATTTTGTTTATTATTTAGAATATCACCATGTATAGAGGGAAAATTGAATTTGCTGAATTAAAATTATTTTATATAAATAAGATTTTAATAACATTTATGTAGTAGTTTTAAATATAGATAGTATTCATATGGAGTGAAGTAATATATTATATCAAAAAATGTAGTGAAGGAATAGAATTCATCATTTATAAGTTACAATATTCATATTGAGAGTGAATGGAAGAAAACATGCCTCAGCAGTCCATTCATGTAGTATTGACTTTTTTATGAAATAGAATAACTAAATATGGAATCTATGGAGGGTATGATTGAATAAATGGGATATAAAAAGTATTTATAGGTCATGGAATCAATCGATTAATAGATAAGGACTGGAATGGAATTTAGAGAGATAAACCTTGTAAATTTTAAATTCTTAATTGTTAAGTAAAATATGGGAGCTAAGAAATTGTACCTGTTAGAATGAGGAATACTCTGTGTTGTACAGAAAATATGAAACATTATAAAAAATTCTACAAGTTAATATAAGTTGAGTAAAAAAATTAATAATATTTCATAACATTCCCAAGACATTCCTTAAGAAATGTTATCAATGTCACAACATTCAACTGTGGTGTATAATCTGTACATTATGATTAAAAAATTACGAAATTATTTGTTTTACAATATAAGAAAAAAGGAATATCAAATTTAATATAAAAATATTTAAATCTATATAAATTAATATAAAATTAAATACCATTCAAATAACTTTTATCTATAGTGATTTGTTGATATATAATATTTAAATTATATAACAACGAAAGAAAATACATTCAATGATTGTATATAATGTACTAGACAGCCTGGGAGTGTCAATAATTTTCAAATCAAATTGAAATAAAGTATTTTTTATATTCCCAAAATCAAACAAAAAAAACAATTAAATTTAAAAAATAAAACAAGATATTTATAAAGGACTTCCACACTGAATAATTATCAAATTGGAAACAGAGATAAAAATGGAAAATAAGTTATTGTCTATGTTTTTACACGTACCAAGCTTCATATAATTTTTAATCTTGTACCTATAACCAGATCAGAGTAAATGATCATCCAACTGGAAATATGATTCAACATTATGCAATGATAGAACCAAAACAATTAAAAATATGACATAGTCAGATGGATATGAAATATGAAAATGGTGAAGGTAATTATAAACTAAAAAATAGATAGAATTGGGTTGATAAAAATGGCATTTGAAGAATTTTATGAATTCATTCACAAAAAAAAACATGTGTTCAAAGTTTATTCAAACTGTGAAAATTAAAAAAGATAATGACATGAAGCAATGTTAAAATCCATAAAAGAATTTAGATATATAAATTTAATATAAGTAAAAATCATTGAAAATAACACAATGCATGTTTAAATCATCCATGATATGGGAAATTATGAACCCACTAAATGTATATAGGGATAATTTTACCTAAATTAGAACATGAATGTAAAAATAAAGAGACAAACTAAATGTATCATTGATAAAAAAATATTTTCAAACATCAATACTCTATAGAAACATACACATGAATAAAATTAATAAACTAAAACATAAAATCATGATAACATTATCAATAAAAACTATCAATATATTTAAAAATATTAAATCTATAAGGTTTAGGAATTATTAATTGAATAATCATGGAAAAATATAAAATGATCATAAACAGTTAATTAAAGAGATATTTCTTGAATTTAGTCATTCTATATTAACTAAATAACAATTTTTACCATGATATCCCTATACATTAAATTGAACATAAAACCAGACTAGAGTATATGAGAAACTAATTGGGATTATTATTTAAATTCATGAAAATATAAAACCATAATCATTGAAAATATGAATTAATAATATGAATATAAATCTTTATAATGGTGAAGATAATGGTAAAATTAAAAAATATATTGATAAGTAATATGAATAGATGTAATATAAATAACTATATATACTGATTGAAAATACTATGATATTTTTTCCTTCAAATGCATTAGATAACTTTTTTCTGCCCTATAAATTATGATTTAATTCAATAAAACCTAATAAGATTCAAGAGAAACACATATAAATAAAAATTAAATAATTCATTATTCAAAAAATATGAATCTATATATTTAAATGATATCAATTATTTTGATTAATATATATATACCTGTATGAATAATAAATATGAAAAACATACAGAAAAAATTGTAACCCATATAATTAATTTAAATAATCATATTATTAAAAAAATCATAATGATTATAAAATTCCCCAAAATACACAACATGATAACCAAATATTCTCTATTATTATATTATCATAACCACACCCATATTCATTCTACATAATATAAATGGAAATGATCTACCCTATAAAAAATAATATCTTTATAGGGTAAAAGATGAATACATGAGGAAATTTGTAACATACCATATAAGTAATGAATAATAGATATTTTTATCTGTGTATATTAATTAATTAGATAGTGTTTTAGAGGTTTAAAATGTGAATAAATCCAATATCATGCATGGAATACACTAATATTTTTAAAAGATTATTTTACTGCCTTTTGATGGAAAACCATTTTTAAATAAAACTTTTGACAATTTTATAAGCTCTATTTGTCAAAATAAACTTATTCTTTATGATTGGGACATTGAAATTTACTTTGGGTAAATTTTTTGTATTTTTCCGATAAAGTTCATTTTTTAATGAATAGTAAAAAATGTTGTATTTTAATTCAAAACCTCTTTTTAATATAATTTATTTATATGATTAGATTATATTTTGAATTGGTTTTAAAGTGAAATTAGAATATATTTTTACCATTAAATCCAATAGTGGTCGTTGAAATTAATTTCACTTTGAAATCAGACTTAATCTACTGTCAATCTTTTGATACTTATTGTTTCATAAAAACACGCTATTTGCTCTGACAGTGGGAATTAATTATTAAATTAATTAATTCAACTTATATGTTTGGAATTTTTTAAAATAGACTTCATTTTTTAATTCTGAATATCAAATATAGCTTAGGGTGAAGTTTTGGTATTTTTCTGAAAAACATCAAATTTTGATGAATAGTTAAACCATTAAGTGGTACTTAAAAACTGATTTTTGGTTTAAATGAAATTTTACCACCTCTGTGCTTTGAATTTAAAAAATCCAAAATACATGGTTGTCATTAAGAATTGAAATTTGGTTCAATGGGATTAAGATAAATTTTTGTTGAATAGTAACTTTTAAATTTTTAACCGCGATTAAAGGTAATTAGTGTGGTTTAAGGTAAAAATAATGTTTTAAAAATATGAAATGACCTAGACACTTTTTCTACCCTCCTTTTATATGTCATGGCCGACCAAGAAAATCCATGGGTCAACTTGGAGACCCCATGGAGCCACTTTGGTAGGAAAATGACATTAATACCTTTTTATTTAAAGTTAAAATTAAAATGTCACAAACATGTGTTGTTTTACTAAATCAATTTTTAAATGGGGTTATACAAGTCATATATTTGACTATAAATATTAATTAGAAATCTAAATGGTTTTCCTATATCATGATATTTTTTTATAATTTTCAGACATTAAATAAATTAAATTATTTTTGACACAATGATGATGCAGCGATTACCTCATTATTTAACGATTTTAATAAAATGAAAATATAATGTAAAATATAAGAACTACAATTGTAAAAAACCTATTGTATTGGTATATTTCTAACCCTTATAACCTTATCTTCGAATTATATCAATGTGGGACCTTTAAATCCAAAACTCATTTTAAAATAAAGTAACATTTCTTTACTTTCCAAGAGTGCCCCTCCTCTCCTCTAATAAAAGGCCCCCACCTTTACCTCCTTACCCACACCTCTCAAGACATTGTCTCGGCCAAACCCTTCCAATTTTGTCTCTCCACATCCCTCTCTTACTCCTAGAAGCCTCACTTCGGGCATAAGTCTTCCAAAGGAAGCCTTTGAGCTCAAATCTAAGAGAGTTACTCGATTTTAAGGTAATGTCTTCACTTGTGTTCTTTTGTATTATTTTGCTTCTCCAACCACCTAAACTATTTTTATTAATTTCTATTGTAACAAATTCAGTATCTTCAATATACTAGTATGTTTTTAAAATAAGAATTCGAGCTTCACTTACACACACCTTCATGTAATGGTTAAAGAACATACCGTTTCTGTGGTTGGCGAATTTCTGCCTCACGAAACGATGATTGTTCAATCTTCTTTTAACACCTTTAATGGTGGCCATTAAGATGTCACTCTATTTATATATGATATATATTATGTTTATTTTTTCCTTAGGCTTCTGTATTTTTCATTTGTGTTATACCTTTGTGGCTTCCATTCTGGTTATACGAGATATCTTCATTTTAGGAAGTGCGGACTACCGCCCCCTCAAAGTGATTTGATTCGTTAATGACATATGTGGGATGTATAAAGGATGGATTTAAAGTTATTATATATTATGTAATACTGTAATTATAATATACCTTTATATCATTATTATTTCATTCCATTAAAGTATGAGATAGAAATGAAAGTAGCGTTCATGTGTATGTACGGCTTACCGTCTCCATGAATGGTGCATTTCATTTCTTATCCCCAAATGTAATGTACTATTATATGTACATATATATAATGGATATATATGATTTATGTTACATCTAAATGATTAATACAATTCTGTATTTAAAATATACATATCTCTCATTTAGTTTTAATTCCATTAATATGACATAGAAATGAAAGTAGTGTTCATGCGTACGTACGGCTTACCCTCTCCATGAATGGTGCATTTCATTTCATACCTCTAAATGATAATGTAATATTATAAATACATGTATATTCTGGATATATATGATATATATGATATCCAAATAATGAATATCATTCGGGATATAATGAACCTTTGACCACACGAACAACATGTAATTGTAAGAAGTCCACATCCGACTTAAGAACCAAGTATCGAAAAAACAAACATTATTAACTTAAATGATTACATAATGTTTATAACATGGTAATAAGTGATATAAAAGTAATAATGAACATTAAAAAGGTTCTTAAGCAAGTAGAAATTAACTCAAGTTTATTATTCAGGACGTTAAAGAACGACCGAGTCAAGTCGGACCCGAGGTAAGGGACTTCGTCTCAATCTCCTTTCATTGAGGCATATTTCGTTTTATACACAACATTATTTTATATGGTGTATAAACCCCTTTGGCTTTTACTTTTATAAAAAAGGAATCTTTTTCTATGAATCATTTTACTAAACGACAAAAACGAACGTTTCTTTTAACATAAGCAGTGACAACATCCTTTTCCGCCGCCGCGAGTATTATTTGGTCTTTGGCTACCTCAACAAGCCGTAATGTTTTTACAATGAAATAAATACCATATACTCTTTTATGTTTTTTGGTATTGAAAATGGTTATTATAATGTATTTTTTATTTCAATATATTTATGTGATATATTGTGATCAAAGTGTGGAAATGTTTTCTTTCCATTATATTTGTTTTATGTTTTATGATTTTATAATGGTACTTGGACATTTGATGGGTGGTTACATGATAAACCATATGATGGGTGGTGTCGTGAATACCATGACAGGTGGTTACGTTATAACCTCCAATGCATTGGGTCTGGAAGTCAGTCGTATGGCTATTCCATTAAGTGGTTTGTGTGGAAGTCTACCATATGGTTATTCCATTTAAGTATGTTTATGTCCCAAGATACCTTTATATGTTATGTGTTCTTTATATGAGTTTTATGGTAATCTTTTTTTTTACAAAAGGGTAAGTAATGATCTTTTATTTAGTGAAGAGTTTTTACTACTTCATAAAGGTGAAAGGTATTACTTTGATAAATTATACATGGTTTACTTGTTGTTGGAAAAACAAACACTTTTCATTCTTTGTGTATCCCTTACTCAGCTTTTTATGCTCACCCCATGTTTTTTTGAAATGTTTTTCACAGGACTTAATGTGGAATAGGGTCAAGGATGGTATCAAGGGAAAGTCATGCTATCTAAAACATGGAACTAGACATGTTTCTTTTTAAGAGTTTTTATTTTATGGAATCATAGTAGAAGTGTCTAAATTGTAATCTTTTGAGATGTAACAGTTATGATCTAATTCTCTAAAACTCTAAACCTGAAAAGATCCTCAGTGGTAATTATTCATTTAATTAAATATTATGTAATGCTTAAGGCTGGGCATTATAAAATTATATATTTGTCTTAGAGAAGGAATGGAATTCTTTAAAACAAATTGGGAATCACCAAGTCTGACTGAACCCCTCTCTTTGGAATCAATTGGAGACAAAGGTGTTAATGAAACCCTATACAGTGAGATTGAGAAAGAGTCGAGGGTGAAGATATTGTGAAATCATAGGGGATATGACGATATAGGTGAGGGGGATGGGGATAATGAGTCAGATGCAGCATGAATGATGCACTAGGGCGGTTGTGTAGGAGGAGATGTAGAGGAAAAGTCAGTGAGGCACCATGTGGGAGAGGTGTGTAGCAAATAGAGATGCATGGTGGTGAGGTGGGGATGAGTGGAAGTGATTTGACCATGTAAGGATATGTGGAAAAGAAGGGGACTCATCACAACAAGGGGTGTTTTGAGGTGAGGAGGTGGTCAATGCTGTGATGGAGAGGAGGATATTGGGAGTAGGAGTGGTGGAGGATATAGAAAAGGGAGATGAGTGAGAAACCACCTTTTAGAAAAAAAAGATATATAAAAGGGAGGCATCCAGGATAGGTGGCGGAATATGAGACATAGACCGATCCAAAACATGATTATTGGATGTGAATGAAGTTTTAAGTATCAGGTAAGATAAGAAGGGATGGTTACAATAATTACAATAAGACAAGGGAGAAACTGATTCTGGGGGAAAATGTTCTATATAATTTATATGGAGGTGACACATGAATGAAAATTTACATGTTTTAGTATAAATAATGTATTTGGTTTATTCTTGATTTTTTCGTAATTGGGTATATGAAGAAAAAAATTTATAAATTCACAAATGTAAGATTCTATTAGCTCTGAGTTCCCCAAGAACACCTAATGATTGATGTATTCTTCAGGGGTAAACTATTAATACATATGAGTTAATATCATGACTAGAGTGATAGAAAAAAGTCTAATTCCATTTCTAATGAAGATAAAAATGACATGTTTAATATACCGGAGGAAATGAAATGGAAATAAATGATTATTATATAGGATAAAATTAATGAAAAAAATTGATTATCCATATTTCAAAGATCTATATTATTATATATATATAATAACATTATAATTTTAATTTTTATTAACAATATATTATATTAAATATATTGATATACATAGATTGTAGATTATAATATCTAATGATTTTTTAACCCAAATCAGGTCATATATTAAAATAGATGATAAACATAGCCTTATAAAACCCAAATTGTTGTCCTAACTATGTTAATATGCATAAATATATGTGAATATGAAGCAGAAGAAACCCTATTAGACATTCTAGATGTTCCTCAATGATTTGAACATGGATATCCTAATGTAGGGATGTGGTCTTGGGTTTGATGGAAGTGATGACCTGAAGTAGGGATTCAAGTTTTGGATTTTCTTGAGACATTACTCACTAATATAAATAGGTAAGGCCTAAAATTATAAAATTGTTAGAATGAAATTAATGATATATAAAAGAAATTGATTTGAAAAAAATGATTTGAAACCTATAATTCTTGATGTGATATAAAAACAACCAAATTGATTCATATATAAAATAAATCATAGTTGGGATGAAATGTCACAGAAAGATGAGATGTTAAGAAGAAAGAAACATATATAAAATAACTGCGGAAGAAGGTACTAGAGGATGATGTGATGTTGAAGGTTGGGTCAGAGGCTGAGTCGGAGGGGGAGGCATTTTAGGAGGCATAGTTTAAGGAAGAGGCAGATGCAGATGCCGATGCAGAGATGGAGGCCGATGTAGAGGTAGAGGCCGATGCGAAGGTGGAGGCGGATGCTGAGGAGGATGAGGAAGTGGTAGAGGCTGATGCGATGGAAGAGTTGGATATATATTTGGAGGAATAGTTGGAGGTTGATGCGATAGGTGGAGTAAGATACGACGTTTGAGGCTAAGTCGGAGGTGGAGGCAGATGCCAATGCTGAATAGAGGTTGACATGGAGGAGGATGCGGATTCCAATTTAGGGGAGTAAGAAGAAGTGGACACATATGAGAAGGAGATGTAGTGAGGGGACGATAAAGAATCATGAGTATAGAGAGAGGGTAATATGTTGGGGGGTTAATAGTAGAAACTTTTATGTGGCCAAAATATTATAATTAACGTTGTAGATACAAGTGAAAGAAAATTTATCACACTTTAATGTAGATAATGGATATAAATATATTTTACATTGTGTACACACAGTATCTAAAAGAAAATAGGATAACTCTTAAACGAAATCTCAGATCATAAATATCTTATCAGGGTTGAGTCTGGAACACATTTTTTACCCTAGGAGTGACCTAAACCTGGACGCCATGAGGCATTCACTTATCTCACTCTTTGGATATACATTCATTTGGTTAATTATTTCAATTAATTGATTATTTTTACTTAACTGAAATTCCTTCCAGAATGATTCTAGGGATAATAGCCTTGGGGTAACCACATTATCCTAGGACCATCAAGAGCTTCTCCTTTCCTCCATAAATTGGAGGATAATATCGGACGAAAATGAAACTCTAGATCAGAGGAGATCACGATGTAGTGAATATAATGATTTCCTTCGATCATTAAGGATCATGTTCATCTAAGAGGAATAGTGTAATCTATAGGTAGGACTTGAAAATTTTTTCATTATTCTATTTTTGAATTAATTGTCTGAGTGAGTCAATAACTTCTTTTGATATACTAAATTTTTATCATTCTCACGTGCCTGGTTGTCGATTAAATTGAATTGTATGTGATTTTATAACCTCGAATATCCCCATTCATGATATCTAGGAAGTAATTCTTGGAAAATTTTTATATACGTTTGTTCTTGTGACATTAAAACTCTATTTCTTTGTGTTCCTCAACATTTGGACCCCATGGTCTTTGTTGGACATTATCATGTGGTACCGAGAATGATACAACCCCTAGAATCATGAAGTAATCATTAAAAAGGGACATTCATCTGAATCAAGGATATAATTGGATTTCTCAGGTTAATAGAGATCATTTCAAGGATTGGATTCCTAATCCACAATGGAAGAGGAACCCATGGCATGTAAGATGAGTGATGAACAAACGATGGTATACGAAATCTGATAATCGACCACTAAATGGAAAAAAATAAAAAATTACTATGTAGAACAATCTTGGGCTAAAATGAGGATCAAATCGATGGTGAAGACTAGGTCTAGCTCACAATTTTTTTTTTGATTTCAGAAAAATCCTCATAATGTGCCTTGTAGTTTGATGAAAAAACTATATGTCGGGCCCTGATTACAGTGGCTATTGTTTTGAAAATTCATAAGGATGTATTTCAATTTTGACCCCCTGTAAGATGTGTACCCCCTTTCTTATGTGGATGAGCCATGTGGCGGAGCAAAGGACCTATAACATGCCCAAAGAACAAGTACGCGGGATAGACTAAAGCACATGGGTGGAACAATGTGTAGAGATGCAAGTTGTGAAAAAGTAATAGGATCTAACATAAGTACACGTACACAGCCAAGCACATGGTTGAGACCCCGAGTGGAATTGGAATTTAGTTTATATACCATATGCACCATTATCCCTACACTATTGGTCATTCATGAACCTATAGGCACACGACAGGGTGATGGAGCAGGACAACCCATCATGTGGGCCCCCCACACAGTTATTAACACTCGGTTCATATTTAAGAAATATTTAACATTCATATATCCTCAATTTAGACAGAAATGTTGTCCCATGAGTAGCCTATACTATTACGTTTTCTACATATAATGTTATGGTGACCACTATTGAGGATTTTTGGATATGATTTGAAATGATTTGGGAACAACACATATTAAGGTGATTCTTGAATACTGTAGTGATTGGGTGGGATCACCAAACGCTTAACCTATAGATTGGAACCATACATCATCTTGGGATTGGGTCTTCTATAGACCAACTGGAACCCATTAATAGATAGGCTGTGGGACCTCAATTAAATGGGTAGAACCTCATTGAATTCACCAGGGCACAGATCCTCGATCAATAGATTGGACCCCCAACCCCATCAGATAGGGCGTTGGTCCTCATGGAACTACAGTGAATCCCCCTAATTCATTAGAGAACATGTACTCTAAAATTACTTACTGAGTGAACCTACCCATATTGGAGACAGAGTGGGTCCTTGTAAAACTATATTTCAACCCCTCAAAATCTTAGGTATGGGTCCTCTATGGGTATTTACTAACTGGATCCCCCCTGACGCACAAGGTCGTGAATCCACTACACGGTGTGTGCCCCAATGCTATTTACAATAGTGATGACTCATGTTAATTCACATGGTAACATCTCGATAGAAAATTGAGATTCTAGGCATCAATGATGTACTCAGGGAACTATCATAGACTCTTTTATAAGTGTTGATCTATGAGATGGATATCCCCTTTATCATTTGTGATACTCTAACTTGAATATATATATATACATAGGTATCCATAACATTGGGTTTGACTACTCTCATGCCATGGGTTGTGAAGACGTGAGGGATATGAAACATGCTTTCCATGCTTAAATTGTCAGGGTTGGATGAGTCTACGCTCCTAATATTTATGATAATTAACCAACATGTAGTCCATCTCCCCATCTTGTTGACCCCTGTGTTTGGTCAAGGTTACTATGTCCCTTGATTTGGGATAAGGATCATCCTACATCCTGCATCTTGTGTTATGTTAACTATCTACTATATTTCAATTCCTATTGTATCTATTCCTCGTCCCCCTTCATCATTTTGTTCTTACAACTAGGTACATATATACACACCATTTCAGTGGATTTTTGTACATTGTTTTGTATCATATGTAGATGAAATACATGTCGGAAACTATTTAAGAGATTAGGGATACTAAGTACATTGGACTACATATAGTGGTAACATTTTTTAGATCAGGATATGGTCTCTCTCATCATTTTAATTTCATGTTTTATTAGGTTGTGACATTATTATAGTTGGTCATGTTTTTTATCCCATCACATTTCCTTTTGCAGACCACAGACTTATACTATTTAATGTTTTAAACATATGGGTTTTCTATATTTTATCATATTATTATATTATTCATCCTCACTTATGCATCGATATGGTTATGTCTATGAGTACATGTACATGTGATAAGGACTCCCCATGTTAGGTATTCCTTCTGTGTCATTTTTCATCCCCAAGCCTATTGAGGTGGGCTTCTGGTCATTGTAGCTCAAGCCCCATACTGGGTCAGGTAGTGATAGATTTGTATCACATGCTTCATTGATCCTTGGGATGGTGTTTAGAGTATTCCCCTTATGTAAATTTCATTAATATTAGGGAAAATATTCTGGAGTGTCTCAAGAGTGGCTCTTAGGACAGGGAATCCAATATTGGTATAGGCATTCGAGGGATAAATTCACAGGGCCTCAAATACATACTTTTTGACCCAACATACCAATATATTGGTTATATGGATAAATATTACATGAATTATATAGGATTATATCCTTTTCTATCCTTCATGATTATTATCCACATTGTTGTTATATGTAGATATATATGATCATCTAATCGTGGTTCATCTTCTTTATATTTCAGGATTCCCCTGAATTGATAGCCATCTAGGATAGCAGTTCCAAATCATTTTAATTACTTTATGAGAAATGATGCCTCAGATCATAATCCATATAGTGAGATACTTTCTCCAGCCGGAAAGGTAGTGGCTCCTCCAATTATTGAGTAGCTTATCATCCAAGAAGAGATGGCTAATGGTGACCGTATTATTTATATGCTCCATGATTTTTAGCACTATAGGAATCTAAGGTTCCAAGGTAATCCAGATGCTCCTTGACCAAAGGATTTGAAAATGTGCGTGGTCAGTATATTCTGGAATATCTAGACATGGATAGATCTGGTGGTTTCATATGTATCTATCCTTCTTCTATGGAGTAGAAAAGCACTAGTGTAGTCTTTTTACCTATATTCATGATGATTAGACACTCTCGTGGCCCAAATTCAAGCATCTCTTCTTTGCGGAGAACATCCCCTTTAGTTTTCACTCAGCTCATATTCCGGAGCTTATAGAGCTATTATAGGGAGGGATTATAGTATCTTAGTACACAATGAATTTCAAATACCTTAAAAGGTACTCGCTCAAAAAGATTTGGGATGGAAGCCTCAGATCATAGAATATTGAGTAAGGACTTAGTAGAGAGATCAATGCCAATGTAGTTCCCTGGTGCATCCCACCTATTCTATAATATTAAAGAATGATCTTGTGATAGAGATCTTATTATTAGTGCGATTCCATTTAGCTTGAGATGAAGTGGGTGTAATCGAGATGAGTTATCTACAACAGCTAGAAGGTGCTCGATGATGGGATCATGAAGTAGGATACCTTCCATTCATCAAACTCTTACATGTGGTTAGGGGAAGTGAAGAGGTTCAAGTCATCCTACATAGGGGTGGTTCAACTCATGTGATGGGTGAGGCCACCTTTCATGAGACTACCTAACATGAATTATTAAAGATCATAGGTAGATATCATGAAGACTCCCACGGTAGTGGTAGAGTCAAGATTCAGTATCTCCCAATAAGGGTAGGGTGGTCCCCTAGGAGTAAGCTCTAGATTAGTTGGGGGTTGTTCTGGACACATTAAAATTCTATGAGATCCATCCACCACCAACACCATCTAACTCATGTTAGGCTCAGGGAGCTAAATACTGGGGAAAAGGACAACTACAGACATTGGAGGATTATGACCCCATGATGTATGATATTATTAGATTTATGATATGTATTTATTATACTATTGATTTAATATTAGTGGATATAGAATCCATTCATTCTTTAAACCATATAGTTTAATTGTGGGATCTAGAGCACCCAATTGAGGTTCCTGACCAATAGATTCTACTTGAGGTTCCAACATGAAACACTTTTTTGTATCTTTCTTAATTCAGTAATGCATGTTATTTATTGACTGAGATATCCTAAAATGGGATTTTTTTTGTCATAATGGAACCCTTTGATTCCATAGTTGGTATAGAATGGTTTTCAATGGTATAATCCCAAACTCATTGTCACTATAGGCAAGTCAGAAGTGTATACACAAATAAGAAGAGATTATCCATTATGGGAAACAGTGAACTCATGGAGAGATGAATGTGTTTTGTGAGCAGAATAATAAACCTCATCACCAATCAGTTGGTAATTGTACCACATGGTTAATTAGGATCATCATGGATCTAAAATCATACATTTGGAGAGTATTATATATAAGTCTTCAATGATGATGTTCTGGGATAACCTCTATTGTGAGAAATAGATTTCTTAATCAACATGCATCTTAGGATTGCTCTGATAACATCAGTTTAATATTGGATGGACCCTAATGAGCTCTGAGGGTTGTGGTAGTAGTTGGAGGACATTTCTGAGAAGGGTATCGTTGGGCCCAGTGTTTCCCTTTGGGCATATCAAGTGATTACATGAAAAAGATTGAGGACAATTTGCATATTTGTATAGACAATCATCACCTATTTATAGTCATTCTTATGAAAAAGAACCTCTTTATAAGGATAATGAACTCTTTAATCAGTTATGATGTTCAAGATTGTTCTTGTTGATCGCTCACCTCTATGGCTACCACTAGACATAGTTCACAAGGCTGATAATAAAAAATGGAATTAAAATATTTCCTTGGACACTATGATTTCCTTGTGATACCTTTTGGTTTGAAAAAATCCCTCACCATGTTAATGGCTTTGATGAAAGAGTTTCATTACCTGTACATGGACTTGTTTGTGTTTGTCTTCATCAATGACATACTCATCTACTATGTTTCATAGGATGATCATCTAGAACACTTGCAGATCATTCTATATATTCTTTAGGAGAACCAGCTTAATGTGAACCTTCTAAAGTCCTAGTTCTGGAATAATGAGGTTTACATTCAGGGGAATTCCATTAGTGAGAATGGTACATCCATAAACCCAAAAAATATCGATGAAATTCATTTTTGGGAGCCACGAAAATATGTGTTGGAGGTGAAGGGATTTTTGAGTTTGGAATGTTAATACATGATTTTTAGTTGATTTATATATGATTTAATCCCCATTTTCCAACCCTAATGTTGAAAGTGATTCCTTTTACATTGAATGAGAAGATCAAAAGGGACTTTGAGGTGTTAAGGCTTTGTCAAATGAGTTCTCATGTGTTGTGACTATTGAAAGGCGGTGTGTAGTAAATAGTTTATTAGTATGCCTTACTATTTGGGCTTGAATGTGTGTTGATGTACCGGAATGTAGTAATTTCATATATGTTGAGGTAGTTCAGACCCCATGAGTAGAACTATGAAAATTGAGACCTAGATATGGTAGTATTAGTCTTCACCCTGAGTATGTTGAGGCACTAACTTCGGGGGATGTTCTTTGTGGTTTACTCATACCCTTATATTCTCTTTCATGTGTTCATGTAGATACCATTGAACCTATGACATCTGCACTAGTTGGATTTACTAAAGGGATATTACTTCCATATATTCTATACATTGGGTAGTGGAAATGTTGTGGTAGAACCCCTTATAGTTGAAAGTCCCAGTCTCACCTGGTTTAGGAGACATTAGAGAAGTTTTCATACTTGCAGCAAACCCTATTGGAGCAGAAGGTTACATCTTTTCTACTATCAATTTTGTTGACTCATCCACTTATTGATCATTTTAGAGTGTCCATGTAGGAATCCATTGACTAAGAGTTCTTACATGAAGGAATAACCACATACAATTCACCAGATGGATATTCTGAAATAGATTATCACATCATACATTTCAAGAAATGGATGATGGTCCCAGTCATGATAATGGAATAGGTGATGAAATATTTACACACCACTTTAACAGTGGTAGAACATAGTGTAGGGATAATTTTCATAGTAATTCAGATGTTTTTTGGTGGTCTAACATGATATGTAGTTTTTATGAGTTCATATCTTTGTTCCTCATCTTTTAGTGGGTGATGGATGAAAATCATTTTTCGGTAAGTCTGTTATAGACACATGAGTTCATAGAGTGGATTTTTTATGGAACATCAATATAATTTTTCACAGGGATTATGAACAATGTGATGGTCCATGATGCGATCTGGGAGATATTTTACTAACTAGTGATGTCGGCACACATCCTTGCGACTAGGGAGAAACTTTTGGAGTATATTTTTCTATAGTTGTTCACAATGGTTATTATTCCACTTCATGGGGTTCCCTAAATTATTGTGTATGATTGTAATGTGTGGTTCATTACATGGTTGGGGCCTACAGGAGGAATTCAGGGCCCAGATAATTATATGTATATCCTCTCAACCCCATATTGATGGGAAGACTCAGCCCACTATTGAAGTGTTAGAGAATATTATGACGGATTGTTTCATAGACATTGTGGAATTCTTGGAGGAGGAGATACATTTGTTAGGGTTCGTGTAAAATTATTGAAACCACCCTACTATAGGCATGGATACTTTTCAGGCCTTCTACGGGAGACCTTAAAGGTCACCCCTGTTTTTTATAGTGATCAGAGAGACAACTCTTTTGGGTCCCGTGATGGAGTAGGTGACGATGGATAAGGACAAGATAATCTATGATTGATGAGGACATCTAAGGGGAGGAAAAAATATTACATGGATCGTTATTATAGTCCATTGAGGTTCATTATGGTAGACCACATATTCTAGAAATTCTCCCAGTAATGGAGATTATAGGGGTTAGTCTAGGGAGGAAATATATCTCAATGCTTTATTCGACCATTCAATGTAATTTAGAGGGTTGGTGTGGTTTGTTACTGCCTCACCCAACCACCATGGATGGAGTGTGTTCATGCCGTCTTCCTTGTGTCGCAGAAGAGGAGATACATACATGACCCTACTAGTGTCATCGAATGTGTGAATTTATATATCGAGGTTGGATATACCTTTTTGAAGCACCCATTAAAGATTAAGTATTGACATGGGGGAACCTATATGGACAAAACATACCCTTGGTTCTCCTATTGTGGAAGCACACGACTGTGTAGGATAAGACCTATGAATAGAAGATCTATCTATAAGGTCAATAACCTGAGTTTTTTGTTTAGTTTTTCTTTTTCGGGATGATAGTATTGAATAATTCAATGATGTAGGGACCTATTTTTTCCTTCCAAGACATTATAATATTTCTATATGATTTCTAGAGCCATACGCTAAGATGATGAGTGATTTCAAAGCCCAATGTGCCCAAATTAAATATATAAAAATATTTAATATATATTATATTCCTTTCATTTAGTATCATAAATAAAATGGAATAAATCTAAAATGGAATCTTGGATTAGAAATCTCACACCATAGTTGAGACTGAAATTCATTCTTTACCTTAGTCATGACAAAAAATACGTTGGTGTGGGGTATTCATGTATCTCCCACTTTTTTTGTGTGTTCAGTGGGATAAATAATTAAAATAATTAAATTAAATTATTATATTAAGTTAAATAAATTTTCTCTATGGATACCACTATAGATAATTACACAGCGATAGCTTCCTAATATTGGGATTGTTGATAGCTTCTTCATTCCTCCTTAAATTGGCAGATCATACCGAACAATGAAAAAACTCTGGATCAAATTACATACGTATTCATAGAACAGAAATATTTTTTTTAAATAATTATAATGTTTATTATTAAATGAATAATGACCCAATATCTAGTGTAGAATGATCATGTTTTGGATTATGATTATTTTTCTTAAATTTATTGATCAAATCAATCACTTCGTTTAATTTTATATTATTGTGGACTTCTACTACACCCAATTACCATTTATATTTATTATTATTTGGTTTTAAAACCCCAAATATATTCTCTCATTATCATTTTTGTTGAACTATTAGAAAATATCGATATACATTTTTTCATGTGCATTTACCCCTCAATTGCTTCGCATTCTACATCTGTTTGTACTTACTGTCCCAATTAAACATTTCCAGACTTTATAGATAATGATCAGATACCACATAATCATGAAGTTATTTTTTATGATGGATGTATGAATGAATAATGGTTAGATCTATGTTTTTAAATGTTATGTGTGATCTAATAAATTTTTTTGAGGCTGAATCATCAAATGCGGAGGTACCAATGGTTGGCGAGATAGGTGACGGACATATCCTGCTAGTCAGAAACAATTTTTCATACATCAGATGGACTGAAACGGTCATCGACGACTATATCCACTAATCCTTGGTAGAAATAGTGATGAAATTGAAGTCCAATAGAATACATAGTTCATGGAGAGTAGATCTAAGACATTAAAAAAATACCATCTACACGCCATGAAATTAAAAGAAGAAAAGGCGTGTCAGGCCTTGGCTGAGATGCCTAGAGTTTTGACAATTAATAAGGTAATAATTTTGTTTATATTCCATAATCTCAATGTACAACATTTCCCATGTGTATGGGCTATGGAGTGGTGCTGATGACCAAGTACATGCCATTTTCCAGAGAACATATGCACAATGAGAGGAGAAGGGTGACACCAACTGTGGTGAGGCATGTATTGTAATAAAGTACACAAAAATAGCTTAGGCACACATAAATTTCTATACCAATTGAATATACCTAAATTGGAATGTTCATGCCATGAATATCCCCTACACGGCATGTATCCTTACATTGTTGGTGATCCGTGTACCTACAGGGACACTGATGGGTGGTAAAGTAGGACCACACATTTTGGGGGTCACCTCAGACATCAAATTCCCCCTTGGATTGATTTGGATATTCATATTTAAACCTAATATTTTCATATCAATGAATTTGATTCATTTCAGAGTAATTGTTTTTGATTAGGTAATTAATATATTAAAATCTACAAAAATTTTCTGGGACTTTCTTCTCCATCAATTAAAAAGGTACACTACATTACATTTTATACACACTTAGAGAGTCAATTAAATCATATAATCACTACGAATATCTTTTATAAACATCAATCCACAAAATTTATAGGTCTAGGATTGATGATAATAAAAACTTTATTATGTATTTATAAACAAAATTATAACGAGGTCATCAATAGAATTTTTATAGTTCTTGACCGAGTGTTTTTGTTTTATTTGTTATTTTACCTCCCTAGATCCACTAATTGACACTATCATATGATTGAATCAGAATATAACAAGTATAAAATTTTATTGTATTAACATTTAACCCTTTTCATATACTTATCTATCAAATGGAAAATGAAAACATATTTCATGCGTACATGGAAAAAATGCAACCTGATGAATGTGTATTTTATTCTTCATCACCACCTACTATTGTTTGTCAAAATGATGTATTTAAATAATATAATATTATGTATGTGATATAAATTTCATTTTTTAAAGTGATAAAGAAAATCTAATTCATTCTTCATAATGCTGTGAAAAATAAAAAACATCGCTCCTGCATAAATATGTTCTATTGTCTCCATTTAGCAATGTAATTCAGTTTTCATCACCACTTCACATATATAGTTATAATACTATAGATAAAAAATATATAATATTTTAATGAAAAAAATTAGGATTATGTATACAAAATATTTCATTTTCCCTCTCACCCTTTCATTCATTAAAAAATGATGATGTCTCTTATCGTTTTGTGAGGACTACCTCCCCCATGAAGTGATGGGATTCATTTTTCATATACTTCATTCAATAATAATTCTAAATATGTATATGAGGAATTAATATATAATATTATTATCATGATTAAAAAAAAAATTATTAAACAATTATAATGATCTATGGATTGATACTGACCAAAACATACAAGAAAAAGGATACAGTTAACACTTGTTAAAAATATTTTATTAATAAATTATCAAAAAATAGATTCTATAAATTAATAAGTGGATGATTTAGGATATTATAATTATTTATATGGTATTATTATATAAAAATGAAATGAAATTAATTATTTTTATACATATGGTTAAGAGTACATGCGATGGAATTTAAACCTAGTGTAATTGTTTATCATCTCAATCATTCATCTTTGGGATAAATTTTATGTTATACAACTATCATCATTTACATGGTTTATATAATTCCAAATTTAAAATTTATATCATGAATAATTATTAAATTATAGTATATAATGTTAAAATTCTAGTTTGTTCTTATCATATGTTATGATTCAAATGTCGCCAATGTTTAATGGTTTCCTTCTAAGAATCACATTTTATTTTGGGATAAATTTTTTTAATATTTCTTTTAATTAATATATGATCGTTATAAATTAAAACTATAGAATCCTGCTCATGATTCCATATATTATCTCTATGTTTTAGTCAGCTAAATGATCATACGCACTCCATCCCATCCCCGATGGAAATCGACTAGAAGCAATGGACTATGATGTGTCCATTTGGTGACTATTAACTGTTGATCATAGAATAGAAAATCATTAAATAATATTTTTAAGTTGTTGAAACAAAAATAAAACCCAGGATAAGAATAATATATCATCTAGATAAATAAATATTTGGATTCTATTTTAATATTAATAAATTATCCTTATTCTAAGATACTATACAAAAATGGGAGTACACGGGATATACGGGTACATGCATATAAATTGTACGAAAATGAAAAAAAGGAAAAAGATACCTCCACACACATCACTGGAATATGCTATTTCCTCTTCTCACAAACTCCATACTATCACTAAAAATATGTTATCATAATATTGTGTCATTTAATTGTCTATCCCTACAACCATGACGTATGTTCAGCTACCATAGTCGTCTTGAACATTGTTTGTGATATAACAATTACTATTACACCAATTATCTCTAGAACTAATTAATATATGCATATAAGATAAATAGTGTGTAGGTAAATATAATGGTATAGAAATAAATCAATAATCACAATGGTCTAGGTTCCTAATGAGATATCCGAATGATACTCCTTACTTCTGTGGAATAAAGATATCATGGAAACATGGACAAATTATAAAGATATAGTATTTAATATAATTTGTGTTTATATATATATTGATATTTATATGTAGGTAATTTATATTTCTATAAGAATACATATGTATAAAAATAAAGGGATCTTCAGAAATTCATGTGTAAACATGAGATGAAACAATGAATGTTATATGGCTTGGAAGATAAACCCCTATAGATAAATAATAGTCATTATTATTTTTAAATAAAGAGGCATTCTAATCCCATACAAGGAGTCCCAAAAAGGGGAACCCAATTATTGCTTAACTGGCACAACAAGTATCCATCCCTGTAAGAGTCTATCTTAGGTGATCCTTATATGGAACCCAAGTACCACTCTAAATTTGGACAAATTATTAACTGTCTAAGCCTATCTAATTTATTCTATATAGTGATCCATGTATCACTCATGGAATGGTATAGAAACACTGACCTCCAAACCCATCCATGGTATACCACTTTTGAATATGGAATCTCTTATAGGAATGATATTTAAAGAATATTCCAAGTGATCTAATCCAAGGTATTCTATAAAAGAAATAATGTATCATTCCCGGTCCATTGTGATTCATTTTAAAATAATAATTTGTAATGTTCTATGAGTCCATCTGTTGAATCCTAATGTTGGTACCCATTAATCACTCTCAACATGTGGTAAGGGTATGTGTTTAGCATTCACAAAAACTCAGACCATTTACGATATGTTGTAAATTAATTACAATATTATTTAACAAACCTAAATTTATGGGTAAATCAAATCAATCCATGGGGCTCTTCAGAAGTTTAGGAAGGAACAAATATTGGGGTCTCTTCCATATGTTTTGTTACCCTGTGACATTAAATCGTGAGTTTTTACTACTATTTTGAACATAAATAACATGATATTTAATTTAACATATATTTGGAAGGCTTCACTAGAGGATTCAGATACACAACACAATGGAACTTGTGTAATTCAATGAGAATTTTTGGGAAATTAATTGGACCACCTACATTAGGTTATTAAATTAAAACACATCTAATATTTACCATAGGTTTTCTCCAAATTTGATGAAAATTGATGAATCTACCAATTCCATGAAAATACATCATATCAACTCACATCAAAATATCATTGAAGATAGAGAAGGAAACTAAGAGAAGAGATTATTAGATTAGATATCATTAAAAAAAATCCTCAAACATGATTCATAGTTTCTAAATTGAAGTCTAGATTATGAATAACCATGGTAACTATCTTAGGCATGAAGATAATATTTACATGATAAGAGATGTTTTATAGGAGGATAAATAAGAAGATAAAGGGTTTATACCCAAAAAAAGGTCCCCCAAAATTCATAGTGTAAATATAGTTCACATATGGAATTCCTTATGGCATTTCCCAAGGAAAAAATAATTTCCATTCTGTATGCATTATATCCCAAAAAATTCCCATTGTGAATTGAATTTAAAACATGTATTCAATTAACTATATGTATTATTCAGACCCTATATACACTTGTGGGGTCGAACTACATCAATTGACATAGTTATTTGAGCTCACATCAGGAATTTAATTCATGTAAAAAATTATTTACTCATCCAAACTATAGTCCCCCAAAACCCCCATTCCCAATAAAACCATCTGACCTCAGGGAACAATTTTTGGGTGTATTCCAAAAGACAACTTAATTATGATATAATAACATTTAATGAATATGTACCTTTCAAAAAACCCAAGAAGAAATAAAATATCATCCATAATACAACTCGTCCTTACTTTGTCATTCTAACTAAGGTAAAACACCATTTGAGTTAATTTTCTTCCACTGAGCACAAGTATCATCCTCTATATCCTTGTTAAAATATTGTGCACAACTATGCATCCATAAAACATGAAAAAAATCATGTAACCTGCCTTATAGAACCTTAGTACACTAATAATTGATATGTATATGATTCTAGTCAATGTATGAATCATCCATCAATTGAATGTCATAAGGATCAATTGAATTTGACTAGTATGTGTAAAAATGGAGGACCTTTGAAACATGGAATCCATCATGAATGTCCTCATACCTGTGAGGTAATGAAAAATGACATGCTACTAAGATAACTATCATCATTATCTCAAAAGGGGTGACATAATGAGTTTATATGGTGCCCTGTTTCAAAATCCATCTTTGAACCAATATGAGAAAGATTAATAGAAAGACCCAATTTCCCACCACTAATTATTATGGTTAGAGGAAACGATCAGACAAATTCTTCTATCCATACTGATATATACAAAAATTAATATGAATTAGTTGTATTTACTCTCAAGCCTCTAGGATGAGATAATTTTCTAATAGTTATAACTCACCTACCTCTAACAAGTAGTGTGTTGAAAGGAATGTTGTACCGTAAAGGGCCTCATAGGGAGATATCTAAATGGTTACCTAAAGATGTTATTGTAGGAAAAAAAATTAGAGGAAGTTGTTATCCTATAAAACATATAAATCAAGGAAACATCCCAATATCCTAACCTCTAACAACCATATCATATTCTTATACTAACCATTAGTCTGATGGTGATATTTTGTACTCGAGAGAACATGTGATCCTAGTGATTTCTATAACCCATTTTAGAAGTGTGATGTAAACTGATTGTATCTCTATGATAAGTTAGAATGGGGAACCCATTAAGACACACCATACACCAAATATAAATCCTCAAAATCTCATCAACATATAATTTCACATGGATTGGTTGGAAATGTCTAACCATGATGAAATTGTCGATGATCGCCTATAAAATGTTACTACCCTAAGGGAGTTGCACCCACGTCATCATAAATCCAGGGAGAAATTTTTCCATTTTCACTATGTAATTGATATAGTTCATACAATTATAGTAGTTATCTAGTGATCCACCTTAACATGGTGATATTTGATGAACTATGTGATAAACCTACAATATGACTCTATATACCCTACCATCAATATCGACGACATCTATTTTGGTAAATATGAAAATTCCATTGTTGTACTTAGCAAATGGAGGCATGAGATTTAATGATAAACTCTTCCTAAATGTTTTATGTAACTAGATATGTCCATGAATCTGAATAAATTCATCATCCATGATAACCCAACCTGGTAGTGGGCCCTCACTAGGGACTCTATCCCTAAATCCAATTCCCTTGTTGTCAAAGAGTTATTTCATCCTCTGTAATTTAATATGGGAAAATATTGGTTCCAAGGCACCAAAAATTGTTTTCCCTTGATATTCTTAAACATCCAAGTGCATCATAGAAAATCGGTCCATTAACCTCCACTCGCTCCGAACATCATGGATAACATATGTCTCAGTTTTCTAGTACTGGGAATCAGCCACTTCATTTCTATTTTTGAATGTATAAGTGAGTTCAATGATGAATGATTGATGATACTCTACCCAACTACACTTACAAAGGTTCACATCATGTTATGTGGAAATGTATTTGAGACATTTGTTTTGTGTAAATGATGATCCATTCTCCAAATCGAAAGTGCCTCTAATATCGTAAGGCAGGAACTGCAACCGCTAGATAGTGGTCGTGAGTAGGGTGATACTTTTAATCAGGTCTCAACTAGAGCGACCCATATGCTCCAACTCAATCTCCCTACTTTAGGAATACTATAAGACTGATTATTGATACATTATAAAAACACTATATCTTTTTTTGGGATTTGGCATAGTCCAGATCAAAGCTAAACCCTAAGAAACTTCATATGTCAGTGAAATTCATTGAGGGTTCCCAGGAAATGACATTCCTCGCAATCTCTTGGACAACAGACACTCTTGTCCCAACTATGATGATTTAAAACATGTGATCCATATATATCCAAATGTATAATTTCATAATATTAGCCTACAGGTAATTATATATAATTTTATTCAGTATGATTCAATGATATTTTCATGGTATTTTTGAGTATTTCAATACACTAACATATCATCCATGAAGACTACATAAAATAAATCCATATTCACGTGGAAGATTAATTCATCAAAATATAAAAACTATTGGCGTGTTTGTAATGATAAATGTCATAACTAGATACTCATATAAACTATATATACTCTGTAATTCCCTACAAAATATGTTTTACAGTCTCAGATGCTATTGATGATAGTCTGAACTTATATTTATATTAGATAAAACTATCGATCCTTGAATATTTGCAAAGAGGACATCCATATGAGGTATTTGATATGGGTTATTAACTATAAGATTATTCAACAAATAATTAGGCACACACAGTCTTAGGGTACCATTTTCCTCATTCTTGAAATGGAAATGTGAACCCCGTAGTGATGTATTGTTTTATATAAAACCCATAGAATCTGGATTTTCTAACAACTTTCAGATTTCCTGGAGTTCTATAGGTGTCATACTATAAGGATTAATGGAAACTAGTGATGTTTATGATACAATCAAAATTGAAAACTCTACCTCTACTTTAAGAGGTAGTGCCTAGAAATTATCCTTGTATATACACCTAAAATGATCCACCAAATGAGGGAATTTCATAAAATTTTTCTATGATTAATCATAAAGGAAAAATTCATCTGGGTTTTCAATCGTCTTATCTAAGGATGACCTGGTCTAGATTGAAATTCCTAGAAATCAAATTCTTCCATATGAATATATATACGTACTTCGAGTGATGTAAAAGAAACCCTATAATTATATCTACAAACATGGGTTTGGTATGGAAGAAAATAGTCCATCCCATGAATTACATAAATGCCTATCATCTTAAGGATAAATATATTTCAAAGGAATAGATATCTTCCCAACCTAGGAGGTGAATCCAAACATAGGATTATACTATGATATCTCACTCTTATAGGAGTATATATGGTCACAGTACCCCAAAGGTATACCATCTTCATCCCATGGTTTTCCAAAATCACTTCAAATTAAAATTAGTGTGAATATAATGTGTCAACCAAGGAGTAAATGAAAATAGATTCTACTGGAGTGATACCTTGAATTGTAGGTTCCCATGGACTCTACTTCATCCAAGTAGGATTCACTCCATAGATATAGTGAGGTTTTTTTCTATAATATGTAACCGGACTAATCTTACCATGTCTTTTCAATAGTAATTATACCTATAAAGTCTGGCTACCTCAGCCACAACTACCTCCTCTAATTGATTTGATAATAGTATCCCACCTTCATGCCCAATGTGAACCTACTGATCATGCACCTTAATGTGGAGTCAATGTAGATCACTTCTCAATAAGAATTGGAGTAAAATTTAAGAAAAATTTCAAAGGTAACCCATTATTCAATATTATTTTCAATCAATTATGTCACTTATACATAACGGATTATTATGGAATTCAAATAACACTAGTTAAATTCTATATAATTATCTGTGTGCATCATTTTATTCCTGGTGCCACTATGAGAAGACTTATAGTGATTTTTCCTAGTACATGACTAAATTTATCCATATATCAAAGATTGACATCCCTAATACACAATGTGTTATTCCCTCAAGTTCAAAATGTTTACGAGGGCATTCTTCACTGTCCATAAAAGGTAGTCAACCCAAAGTCATTTACCTTATTTTTTGATAGAGAATACAATCCAATCCTCAAACTATCTCACATTCATAAAAATGTCCTTGAGTGTTTCATCATAAACCTCTAAATCACTATAAAACAATATGAATACTTCTTATAATACATGTCACCATACTACATGTTCATATAATATCTAGTTAGTTATTCTCTCATTGTATTTTTAAAGATTAAGTCTTAGAATATTGCATGTATGTATTCCTAGACCATACCCTGATGATGATCATTCTGAGATATGGCATCCTACTAATGTTTAGCAGTTTCATATTTCATTTAATAATAAATATTTACCATCCAAATTGGTGGTGTCTCAAAATTCTCAAATATGGATAAAATGACCTCTAGGCATGAATCGACATCCGGAGGACCAATATTGTAACAGCCCAAGATTTTATAAAGAAATATTCTTTTTAATTTTATTAATGTTTTGTGTTGTATGCTACACCAAAAGGAGCTTGCACAACACACATCCTTGACTTGACTTGCATTACACACAATCGCGACCTTCCTCGATAGCGTGTGTAGTACGCAATACCGAGTTTCACTAAACAACGATATGCTATAAAAATATTATTAAAACTAGCCGTTATGAATAGTAATAACCACTTTTTGAAATCCAGTAAATCTTATTTTTCAAAATGAACTTTATTTTTGGATTCAGAGTATCGAATTTAGCCTAAGGTGAAATTTTGGTACTTTTCGGATAACTTTCATATTTTGATGAATAGTGAAAATGACTAAATTTTAATTAAAAACAACTTTTTTAATCGAAATAATTAATAATGATAAATTATTAATTTGAGTGATTTTAAAGTATATTTAGAATATATTTTTACAATTTAATACAATTTTGGTCATTGAATGTAATTTCACATTTAAACCAGACATAATCAAGTGTCAATCTTTTGATAGATATTGTTTCTTAAAAACACGCTATTTGTTTTAACAGCGGGATTTAATTATAAAATTAATTAATGCAACTTCTATGTTATGAATTTGGTTAAATAGATTTCATTTTTGAATTCGGAATATGAAATATAGCTTAGGATGAAATTTTGGCATTTTTCTGAAAACCTTCAATTTTTGATGAATAGTGAAACCACTAAGTGGTAGGTTAAAAACTGAATTTTGCATAAAACATAATTTTACCGCTTCTGTGAATGGAATTTAGAAAATCCGACAGACACGGTTAATATCAAGGACTAAAATGTGGTTCAATGAGATGAAAATAATTTTTGGTGAATAGTAACTTTTTACTTTTTTTTACCACGGTTAAAAGTAAATAGGGTAATTAAGGGTAAAGATGATATTATTATTACCCTAACACATGTCCTAATTCTATTGGACAAGTGTATTTCGACCAAAAACAAACTTAGGAATAAAATATGACCATTTAGGCCCACTTGGATTAGATTAGGACATTTATTATTAATTTATTTAAAGAAGGGTTAAAATAGTTAAAATCAAAGTTTAATAAGTAAATAATTTTTAATATGGGGTTATACATAAGATAAATTAGATTGTAAATATTCATTAGAAAGCTAAAAAGATTTCCTACATGATGGTATTTTATTTGTAATTTTTAGACATCAAATAATTTAATTTATTTATGACACAACGATGATGCAGTAATTATCTTTTTAATGAAATATTGACATAATTGATGTTATAAGCACCAAAATAAATGTAATTTGAGATTTTTTATGAATTACACTAATTTTCTAGGTTACTATGATATATTAATGTTGATTTAATCAACTTGGTTCGAACATTTAATTCTGTTATGACTTTCACAAAAATCATATATCAAATAGTGTCAAAATTGACACAAAATAGTTTTTAAATCAAATATTATATTACTAATTGTTATTTTATTCCTAAAAATCTAAGGTTCGGCCAAATGACTTAGATAAGGATATATATATTAATAATAAACAATTTGGGGTTCGTTTGGCATGTTATAGTAAGTTTATTAACCATATAGTGAAAGAAAACAAAAAGACACGGTAAAAGTTAAATTATTTAACTTAGAGTTAAATCTAATTGATAAGGTTTAAAATAATATCCAAACATGTCTAAATTTGATTGGTTGATGAGATTACAACCCTATCTCATCTAATCTTCGAATATGAGTCATTTTTGGAGGTTTTTAAGTGGGGTTAGATTTATTATAAATTAATATTTTTAAGAATTCCTAAGGTGCCCCTCTCCTCCCTTATAAAAGGGCACCTCCTCCCCCTCCTCCTCACACCAATTTTGAGCACTCAAGCTCGGCCAACCCCTGACATTTTCTCCTCTCCACTTTCCTAGAATAATCCTAGAGGTTCTGGTCTTCTCCAAAGACCAATCTTAGTTCCTTAAGTGGAGGATTCAAAGAGGCGTTCCAAAGAAGAGGTAATATCCATTACCGATCTTTTCAATTTCTTTCTTCTTCAACTTCTTCTTCTTTAGTTGTTTCATGATAAAGTAATAACATCAGTATTACTTACATACTGATATGTTATTATAAATATGAAACAACCCTAATTCACCTTCTATCCATCCTACGGAAAAATGAAATCACCGCGCGTGCGTACGTACGGAATACCGTCTCCACGCCGTGGTGTAATCTATTTTCCACCATCACCTTACAAGGATGGGTATAATGGTGTAATGAGTAACTACATATGATTATTATGAAGTAATATTGATACTGAAATAATATATATATACTCCAATACAATTCCACGATCATAGGAACGATATCATCACTCGTGCGTACGTACGGAATACCGTCTCCACGATGTGATGCGACTCGTTCTACATAATCTTCATTTCATAATGATTATATAAATGAATTGAATGAATGAATATGGTATATACTACACTAATACCATTCTGGAAATGAATTATCTATAACCTAAAGATAAGAATAAGAATTTATTCGACAAAACACGCATAAGAACAAAAAGTTATAAAGACCCGAGTAACAAGTAACAATGAAATATTACTAACAAGAAGCTAATAATATGACCATATATGATATCATATCAATATGTATGATTCTGGAATAAGTCAATAACATTATTTAAACCATTATACAGGAGCTTCGGACACGTACAAAGCTAATCGGACCTAAGGTAAGGGAAATATCACAATCTCATTTTTATCTGAGATTGTTTATTCGTAAGTATTTACTGGGGTGTATTTTATCATCCACATCCATGTTTCATCAAAATGTAATATTATTTCCATCCACCTACAATTTTTTTTAAATCCATTTTTACCCTTCGGTGAGTTTTTAGTAATATGTATGAAAGGAATCTTTTGTCGTACGAGGTACTTTTTGACTTTTCCGACAAAAGTACGAAGAATGTTTTTTTTTTAACTTATACGGAACGAACAGATTTATACTGTTTTATAAAGCCTTATTTTCATGAAGCTTCCTATAAATGTTTTCATGACTATTTTCAATAAAATCTCTTTCTTTTAAAATTGCATGATGTTTTGTGAAAAGAAATTGATTTTGAAGAAGAAAGGATATTTTCCTCAAGAATTCAATTCAAGTGTTTTATCAAAATTATTTTCCATCTAAGATAATAAAGGGTTCTGTTTCTATCCATATTTTTACATTGATTTGACTATGTTGTGATGGAATTATGTTTATGAATTCCTTTATCTTATATGAATGGTTTTATGATGTCATGTTGTTTAAGAATCCCATTTTTATTACATGGGTTACGCTATGATGTATGGTTTATGATTATGTGGCACACATAAGAAAGGATTCATTATAAGATGGGTGGGACCTATATCTCCCTCCAATGCATTGGGTAAAGATTTTATATCTCATGAGATAGACATGGCTGGAATGGTAGGTTATACCGGTTCAGTGAAACAGGACTGAAACGGGGATTACTCGATTCAGAAAGGGACTTTGTCCACTAAGATAGTCTTGGCAATGAGTCTTGACTAACAAGAAATGATTCTCTATGATTATGTGTGTATGCCACAATGAGTAATGTTTTAAGTTATGATTTCATTTCACTACTATGATTTATCCCATGTTATGAAATTATGCTCTCTTTTGCAGGTTAAGATTTCCAAAAATGTTATGTTCTTATGAAAATTATGTGATTGATATTTCCTTTGTTTACCCTTACTGAGCATTTGAGCTCACCCTTTTATGTTTTCTTTTCCCCAGGATATAAAGAAAGGTTTTAGGTAGAAAAAAGGGATGTCCTTTATGGGAGATATTGAAGAACTTTCACCACGATTAGAAGATTACGTTCCGAGTTTCCAAATACACTAAACTATTACGATCCTTTGGTGTGTGTTTTTGTTATGTACTAAGTATTCCGCAAATGTAATGTAATGTCCATGTACGTCAAGATACGGGTCTCTACAGTTGGTATCAGAGGAAAGGTTTAGTCAACCTTTGGAAACTAGGATGCGAAAACGTTAGTGAGATCCCTAGAGATATTTCTAAGGTATGTCTAGGGATGCCCCTAAGGATAAGTATACGTATAGGATATAGTTCTAGAACTATGGTAACGATATTAGATTAAACCAAATATGATAGATATTTAAGTTACTCCCCCTTTATTACGATTTTTTCATCTAACACTATTCTGTTTGGGTTTTAGAAAATGGCTGGAAACAAGATGATTCACAATAATGGAGGATATGATGGACAATGGAATGATATTCTTCATGAGCAACCAAATGAAATGGGATTTGGATGTCCAAACATCATTATTATGCCGAATCAGCAATCTCACAACATGATCAATAAAGTAAAATTTGGTAAGTTTCCTGACTCGACTAATAAGAGAAAGATGGAGTTCCATGATGATCATAGAGGAAAGAAAGTTCAATTTCCCCCATGTAAATCATGTGGGAAGAGGCATCAAGGAGAATGTTTCAAGGGAACTGGAAGATGCTTTGGGTGTGGAAAAGAAGGACACAAAGCAAGTAAGTGCAAAGGAAAAGGGTCGGTTAACACCATGGATGAGGATAATGGTATTGCTACGACATCAAAAATGGTTAAGTGTTTTAAATGTGGAATGTATGGGCATTATGCAAACAAATGCCCTAAGGGAAAGACTCATGAAGAGAATCAGTATGGTCATATGGGTAGTATTTATGTGGATGATGATGAAGAGACTACAAATGATATGTGAGATGAAAGAATTGTTGAAGCTCGGTCAATGGTTTAAGAATGTAGTGGAATGATTACATGTTTATCATGTGTAATGTTGTATAAGTAATCTCATGGTACTATGGAATAAAGAGACATGTAAGGATTGTAACATTGTTGTCTGATTAATGTTACCAGTATCCATGAAAGGTTATTCAGATATTTTTGGAATGAAGATGATATGCGCATAATGAAGGGATAAGGGGAAAATGAAATGTTTGACAGTATTCATGAGCTCATGATTGATATAAGGACTAAGTGATATCATGGTTTGAGTATATAGAATTTTGAGGATTTCGGTATGTGAAAAGTGTTAACTTTTAACTGCATTCATGTTTTCACTAAGGTTCAATGGGTATTCAAGAGAGTACAAGATTAAGGCCTTTAAATGTTTTGAATGTGACCAACAAGATATATCTTATGATATATGGGGATCAACGATGGTATTAAATCTCTGGTAATCGTTTTCACTATGTTATGAGAATGGACTGCAGTATTATGAGCCTAATGATTGGAATGAATTATGTTGGACATAAGTTAGTATTGTTTAAGGATAGAAGTTTTTTTTTCGATATTATTGATGGGATGTTATAGTAATATAGTTTTATAAAAAGGACAACCTGCAGGACGGGCGACAGCCCATCGCTTCGGACAAGGCTGTGGGAATCGAACCCACAACCGAAGTGCGACTGGCCTTTATCGCCTACCACTGACCTACAGGAAGTCCCTGTTTAGTAGAAACTAGTTTTATTATATTAAGCAGTATGATATGTGATGTATAAGTTCATTTTAGGAACCATATGTGATTAATCTCACTATAGAATGACTTATGTATATTTAATAACTTTTTCTAACCTTTTGTTTGAGACAGATGGAATGACCTGTCATTCTATCACATGATCTGCTAACACATCACGAATAACAAATTCAACTTCATTTATTTAAGAGATGAAGTAGAAATTGTTCAAGGCACGAACAAAAGTGAGATTTTACCAAAATAAAGTAAGTATTTATTCTAAGCAAATTTTCAACTTTAGGGAAATGATCTTGAAAACCAAAAATTTTGTCCTAGTGATCTTATACCTGAGGAATCAGATGGTACCTTATATCATCACAAATTTATGGATTTGTGATTTTTGGCTTTTCCATAGCCATGTTCTCTACCACTCTCCATCAGAACATGATGGTTAGATTTTTCTTCCATATCCATATTTTTACCTATGTGGAAACCCAACAATTAGTTTATTTGGGTAATCGTTACATTTCATACATTAGTTTTTAAAGCCAAGTTTTGGTATTCCTTTTTACGATGTGGGAAACTTTCGAATAGAAAACCATTTATAACCCCGACGAATTTCGAGGGCGAAATTCATTTTAAGGGGGGTAGAATGTAACAGCCCAAGATTTTATAAAGAAATATTCTTTTTAATTTTATTAATGTTTTGTGTTGTACGCTACACCAAAAGGAGCTTGCACAACACACATCCTTGACTTGACTTGCATTACACACAATCGCGACCTTCCTCGATAGCGTGTGTAGTACGCAATACCGAGTTTCACTAAACAACGATATGCTATAAAAATATTATTAAAACTAGCCGTTATGAATAGTAATAACCACTTTTTGAAATCCAGTAAATCTTATTTTTCAAAATGAACTTTATTTTTGGATTCGGAGTATCGAATTTAGCCTAAGGTGAAATTTTGGTACTTTTCGGATAACTTTCATATTTTGATGAATAGTGAAAATGACTAAATTTTAATTAAAAACAACTTTTTTAATCGAAATAATTAATAATGATAAATTATTAATTTGAGTGATTTTAAAGTATATTTAGAATATATTTTTACAATTTAATACAATTTTGGTCATTGAATGTAATTTCACATTTAAACCAGACATAATCAAGTGTCAATCTTTTGATAGATATTGTTTCTTAAAAACACGCTATTTGTTTTAACAGCGGGATTTAATTATAAAATTAATTAATGCAACTTCTATGTTATGAATTTGGTTAAATAGATTTCATTTTTGAATTCGGAATATGAAATATAGCTTAGGATGAAATTTTGGCATTTTTCTGAAAACCTTCAATTTTTGATGAATAGTGAAACCACTAAGTGGTAGGTTAAAAACTGAATTTTGCATAAAACATAATTTTACCGCTTCTGTGAATGGAATTTAGAAAATCCGACACACACGGTTAATATCAAGGACTAAAATGTGGTTCAATGAGATGAAAATAATTTTTGGTGAATAGTAACTTTTTACTTTTTTTTACCACGGTTAAAAGTAAATAGGGTAATTAAGGGTAAAGATGATATTATTATTACCCTAACACATGTCCTAATTCTATTGGACAAGTGTATTTCGACCAAAAACAAACTTAGGAATAAAATATGACCATTTAGGCCCACTTGGATTAGATTAGGACATTTATTATTAATTTATTTAAAGAAGGGTTAAAATAGTTAAAATCAAAGTTTAATAAGTAAATAATTTTTAATATGGGGTTATACATAAGATAAATTCGATTGTAAATATTCATTAGAAAGCTAAAAAGATTTCCTACATGATGGTATTTTATTTGTAATTTTTAGACATCAAATAATTTAATTTATTTATGACACAACGATGATGCAGTAATTATCTTTTTAATGAAATATTGACATAATTGATGTTATAAGCACCAAAATAAATGTAATTTGAGATTGTTTATAAATTACACTAATTTTCTAGGTTACTATGATATATTAATGTTGATTTAATCAACTTGGTTCGAACATTTAATTCTGTTATGACTTTCACAAAAATCATATATCAAATAGTGTCAAAATTGACACAAAATAGTTTTTAAATCAAATATTATATTACTAATAGTTATTTTATTCCTAAAAATCTAAGGTTCGGCCAAATGACTTAGATAAGGATATATATATTAATAATAAACAATTTGGGGTTCTTTTGGCATGTTATAGTAAGTTTATTAACCATATAGTGAAAGAAAACAAAAAGACACGGTAAAAGTTAAATTATTTAACTTAGAGTTAAATCTAATTGATAAGGTTTAAAATAATATCCAAACATGTCTAAATTTGATTGGTTGATGAGATTACAACCCTATCTCATCTAATCTTCGAATATGAGTCATTTTTTGAGGTTTTTAAGTGGGGTTAGATTTATTATAAATTAATATTTTTAAGAATTCCTAAGGTGCCCCTCTCCTCCCTTATAAAAGGGCACCTCCTCCCCCTCCTCCTCACACCAATTTTGAGCACTCAAGCTCGGCCAACCCCTGACATTTTCTCCTCTCCACTTTCCTAGAATAATCCTAGAGGTTCTGGTCTTCTCCAAAGACCAATCTTAGTTCCTTAAGTGGAGGATTCAAAGAGGCGTTCCAAAGAAGAGGTAATATCCATTACCGATCTTTTCAATTTCTTTCTTCTTCAACTTCTTCTTCTTTAGTTGTTTCATGATAAAGTAATAACATCAGTATTACTTACATACTGATATGTTATTATAAATATGAAACAACCCTAATTCACCTTCTATCCATCCTACGGAAAAATGAAATCACCGCGCGTGCGTACGTACGGAATACCGTCTCCACGCCGTGGTGTAATCTATTTTCCACCATCACCTTACAAGGATGGGTATAATGGTGTAATGAGTAACTACATATTATTATTATGAAGTAATATTGATACTGAAATAATATATATATACTCCAATACAATTCCACGATCATAGGAACGATATCATCACTCGTGCGTACGTACGGAATACCGTCTCCACGATGTGATGCGACTCGTTCTACATAATCTTCATTTCATAATGATTATATAAATGAATTGAATGAATGAATATGGTATATACTACACTAATACCATTCTGGAAATGAATTATCTATAACCTAAAGATAAGAATAAGAATTTATTCGACAAAACACGCATAAGAACAAAAAGTTATAAAGACCCGAGTAACAAGTAACAATGAAATATTACTAACAAGAAGCTAATAATATGACCATATATGATATCATATCAATATGTATGATTCTGGAATAAGTCAATAACATTATTTAAACCATTATACAGGAGCTTTGGACACGTACAAAGCTAATCGGACCTAAGGTAAGGGAAATATCACAATCTCATTTTTATCTGAGATTGTTTATTCGTAAGTATTTACTGGGGTGTATTTTATCATCCACATCCATGTTTCATCAAAATGTAATATTATTTCCATCCACCTACAATTTTTTTTAAATCCATTTTTACCCTTCGGTGAGTTTTTAGTAATATGTATGAAAGGAATCTTTTGTCGTACGAGGTACTTTTTGACTTTTCCGACAAAAGTACGAAGAATGTTTTTTTTTTAACTTATACGGAACGAACAGATTTATACTGTTTTATAAAGCCTTATTTTCATGAAGCTTCCTATAAATGTTTTCATGACTATTTTCAATAAAATCTCTTTCTTTTAAAATTGCATGATGTTTTGTGAAAAGAAATTGATTTTGAAGAAGAAAGGATATTTTCCTCAAGAATTCAATTCAAGTGTTTTATCAAAATTATTTTCCATCTAAGATAATAAAGGGTTCTGTTTCTATCCATATTTTTACATTGATTTGACTATGTTGTGATGGAATTATGTTTATGAATTCCTTTATCTTATATGAATGGTTTTATGATGTCATGTTGTTTAAGAATCCCATTTTTATTACATGGGTTACGCTATGATGTATGGTTTATGATTATGTGGCACACATAAGAAAGGATTCATTATAAGATGGGTGGGACCTATATCTCCCTCCAATGCATTGGGTAAAGATTTTATATCTCATGAGATAGACATGGCTGGAATGGTAGGTTATACCGGTTCAGTGAAACAGGACTGAAACGGGGATTACTCGATTCAGAAAGGGACTTTGTCCACTAAGATAGTCTTGGCAATGAGTCTTGACTAACAAGAAATGATTCTCTATGATTATGTGTGTATGCCACAATGAGTAATGTTTTAAGTTATGATTTCATTTCACTACTATGATTTATCCCATGTTATGAAATTATGCTCTCTTTTGCAGGTTAAGATTTCCAAAAATGTTATGTTCTTATGAAAATTATGTGATTGATATTTCCTTTGTTTACCCTTACTGAGCATTTGAGCTCACCCTTTTATGTTTTCTTTTCCCCAGGATATAAAGAAAGGTTTTAGGTAGAAAAAAAGGGATGACCTTTATGGGAGATATTGAAGAACTTTCACCACGATTAGAATATTACGTTCCGAGTTTCCAAAGACACTAAACTATTACGATCCTTTGGTGTGTGTTTTTGTTATGTACTAAGTATTCCGCAAATGTAATGTAATGTCCATGTACGTCAAGATACGGGTCTCTACAAATATCCCTCCAGACAGTGGGAGGATATTTTTGCAAAAATTATTTTGTCTATTCTACCATAATAGGGGCTAGTCAAATAGAATAAATATAGATAGAATTAAGTGAAATAATCTATCTAAATATTTATCATCATCACCCAGTTTTTGATGACCAAGATGTGTATATGGTGGAACAACATGAGTTAATACTAGTGTCTCAAGACCCACCACCTCCAGAGCATGGTAGTGTGCACAGTCATAGGACATGACATGAAGATATCATAGTGACATAGTTCTAAAATTACAAAACACATTCCTTTAATATATTTGACAATATATAGGATCAACAATAAAAATAATGTACATGTAAAAATACTTCTTATAAATGAGGCACACCACTATGTATGCTCTTAAATCTAGGTCTACTTGATAATAATTATCACAACTGATCACAAGAGACACTTCTTACTTCCAACTATTGTTATCAGGTTAGGTTCAAGGACTCATAATAGCACTAGATTTTAGAAATATGGTGTTTAAATTTCAAAGAATATAATAAAACAATATTTAAATTGCAATTGGAATCCCCGTTTACTGGAAACCATTTAATTAAAATTTTAGTTTCATTTAATTTTTTTGTACTATACATATATATATTTATATTTCAATATATGTTGATGTTTCACCATTTATAATTTCTATGAGGCCATACGCCTTATAAATGCAATTCCCCGACCCAAGTTACCCAGAGTCGGTGCATTATTTTAATACACTAGCATGATTACAAGGAATCAAGTCCCGATGGGCCGATCGGTTTAGTAATCTTGGAAAATATATTACATACATGAATGTTACATTAAACTTCATAACATACAAAAAAAACATAAATAATCCTTCACGAACACCATTATTCCCTTGTCTTAACCCTGCATATCAATCACAATAAACTTCTTGGAATCCGAGGAAAACTAAAACATAGAAAGGGGTGACCTCTGATGCTCAGTAAGGATAGAAATACAACAGAAACTTTCATAGATAATCATAAATATTTAACGAAATGTATAACTAAAACAAAATCCTTTTAAACTTAAACTTCAACATAATATGGAAAACATAAAATGAAATAATGCCATTTACATTTTCACATGGATATTCTACTAGTCGAATAATCACATGAAATATCAATAACCACTTTTATAATGATGGAATACATAATGCCAGACTGTAATAACCGCATAGACAAGGCCTCGTGCCAAGACTACAAATAATATTTTGTCAAGGCCTCATGCCAAGACACAAGTTTGTCTCATGATACCTACGGATGCATCAAGGAGCAATAGTGGGCTCCACCCATCACTTACTAAGTCCAATGAATTCCTCATATGAAAAGGTCTAAACATAACATAAACATACGTATTAAAAATAGCATAAGAAATTTCAATACATTAACCATAAACCATGAATTGTATAAAATTAACACATCCACAGTCAAACATATCACAAAACCTTCAACAAAATATGGAATATTTTTATCATGAAAAATCAATTTTAGAACAAGTTTAAAATCCATTAATGTATTTTGACATTGATGAAAATTATTTGTAAAACACTTTGAGAGAAATACCCCTTTTTCATGAAAACATTTAAAAGTCACAGAATTTGGAAAATAAGTCATTTAAAGAAATTTTTGAATCAAAGTGTCCCATACCACTTTGAAACTTTTGAAAGGAATTAACATTTTAAAAACATTCATGTCCATATAAATAAATCCTTAAAATCCATTTTGAATACATGGACATTAATGAGAAAGATTTATAAGAATAAATATTTAAAACATTTTAAATTTTGTTTTAGTAAAAATTACATTAAAAGAATCCATTTTAAAACTCTTTCATAAAACATGGACATGGATAATAAATATGTCCCAGTAGATACTTACGTAAAAACAACCTCGTATTATAAATAGATTGTGAAATTAACTCTTACCAATTTGGTAACATACGAAACATACACCCCATGAAATAGGAATCAAACAATGAATATGTAAATACACCTAAACTAAAGTTTATTAAATAAAGAATACAATAATGGTCAGTACATACACCACACAAATGGTAACGGTGTCAATATGGCATGAATCTCACAGGAATAAGGAGTGAGATGTAAACCCCTTACCTTGTACTTTTCCTTGGTTGAGGGTAGGTTAACCTCTTGTATAATAGTTAAATAATTGTTATGAGATTATACAAGAAAAAAATATATAAATATGATATCATATATGATCTTTTAATATTTTTTTGTTAATAATATTTTAGTATTATTGTCGTTTCGGGTGTTAACTGATTCCTTTTACTTTATATGCTTTTTTACGTAAGTTGTGTTTGTTATGGATAGGTTGTATCTTATTCATATCCAGAATGATATCAAGTCCTTAAAAATTACTTTGAATCATCAAATGAGAATTAGTCTTTAATGGATATGATGGGGAAATGAATCTCATCGCGTTCGTGGAGACGGTAATCCGTACGTACGCACGAACAGTACTTCCATTTCATTTTTCATTTTAAAAGGAATAAAAACCAAATGATACATAGGTATATTATTATTCCAGTATAATATAATATCTTATATGTTTTACTTAAGTTCATTAACACCATCCTTTTTATGTTCCATGTATGGTATGAACGAGTCACATCACTTTGAGGGGGCGGTAGTCCGCACTTTCTAAAATGAAATTATCATATATGTATACAACATGAAACGTATAATGGTATGATATAAAATGGGATTAAAGAAGATTATATATAAAATAAATACCATTTATATCATATTTAATTACAGTGCCCTTATAATGGCCACCATTAGAAGTGGTAGGAGATAATTGAACAATCATAGTTTCGTGAGGCGTTTGGTTGCCATCCACAGAAACATTATGTTCATCACCCATTAGATGGAGGTGTGTGTAAGTGTAGTTAAAATATATCTCATAAAAATATCATAGTGTATTTTGGATACTGTGTTTTGTAACAAAAGAAAAGAATAAGAATAGTTTAGGGGTCGGATAATTAATATAAAAGAAATGAAGCTAAGAGAAGTCGTTACCTTTAATTTGGGTACCTCCCTTTGGTTTGAACCAAAAAGGACTCTTGAAGTGCCTTCTGCCTAAGCTGAGGCTTCTAGAAGGAGGAGAGGGATGTAGGGAGATTAATTGGGCAGAGGTTGGACGATCCAAAAGGCTTGATAGGTATGGGGAATTGGTTAGAAGTGGTGTCCTTTTATAAGGGGGAGGAGGGGCTCTTTAGGAAAAACTTAAAGTATTATTTTATAATAAAATCATATTAGGTTTATAATGGCTCCAAATTAGATTATTCGAAGTTTATGGTGGGGATGGGTCGACATAATTTCAACCAATAGATTTTATACAGGTTTGGGTTATTATATTAAACATATATTTTAGTTTTAACTCTTATTTATTTAGTTTGACATTTACCATGTCACTTTGTATTTTTATATTATCTAGATATTAAACATACTATATACATCAAAGAGACTCCCAAGTGGTCCATTAAAAAAAACCTATCATTATATAAGTTCTTTTGGGGAAACTTATATTTTTAGCAATTTAATATCAATTAATAATATAATAAGTTTTTTAAAAACTCTTTTATGTCAATTTTGACGCTATTTGGTATTTTATTTTTGTGAAAATAATAACAACATGATTAATTCTAAAAAGTTAATTTAATCAATCCTAACATGTTATATTAACATATAAAATTCGTGTAATTCATTAAATGTCTCAAATTATATTTATTTTGGTATTTATAATATCAATTATTTTAATATTTCACTAATAAGGTAATTATTGCATCATCATTGTGTCATAAATAAATTAATGTATAAAAATTATAAAAAAAACACCATTATGTAGAAAATATTTATACATTTATAATGAATATTTATAGTTGAGAATATATCATATATAACCCTATGTAAAAATTGATTTTCTAAAAGATATAGGCTTATGTCATTTTTTATTTACTTTAACTTAATTAATATAATGTATCATTATCACTTACATGTGCATCCATGGGGTCCCAAAATAGACCCACGGATTCCCATGGTCGGAAACACATCAACCAATAGTGTTAAGACATGTTTTAGGGTAATTTAAAATTATTATAATATTATTTTTTACCCTTTTTTACCGGATTTACCCTTTAACAATAGTAAATAAAATATATGTGGAAGTAATTATTCAAAATGTCTAAAAATAAAAGATACCTATTTACACAATTTGGACATCCTGATTCAAAATATGGTGTCCATTTTTTCAAATTCAAAACACATAAGTGTTAGAAATAAATTTAAAATTAATTCCTGTTGTTAAAACAGAAAGCGTGTTTTTAAGAGATAATAACTATCAAAAGATTGACCCTTGTTTATGTCTGGTTTAAATGTAAAATTATGTCCAATGACAATAATTGTATAAAATGGAAAAACTATATTCTAAATTTACTTTAAAATGACTCAAATTCATAATTTATCACTATTAATTATTTTGATTAAAAATGTTGTTTTTAATAAAAATTTAATAATTTTCACTATTCATTTAAATATAAAAGTTATCCGAAAAGTACCAAAATTTCATCCTAGGATAATTTTGATATTACGAACCAAAAATGAAGTCCATTTTGAAAGATAAAATATATAAAATTTCAAAAATTTGGTATTACTATTCATAACGGTTACTTTGATTGGTCACGGCATGTTAGAACTCGAAGTTGTGTACAACACACAGTAATGTATTATTCAATGAGAAGCGTGCCGAGGAAGATTGGGGTGTTACATTGTAAATTTTTGATGTCCCCATTCTAATGAATTAATTTATTTAGTCAAATTGAATATATAAAAGGTTTAAAATACTGGATTTAAAAAGGGTTCACAATTAAAAGTCGATAAAAGTGAATTTTTTTAAAAATAATTCTTTTTTCTGAAAAAAATGATTTTGTTCTTAAATTATGTCTAAAAACCCCATAATATGGATTATAAAATTATAAGGATTATATAAAGTTAAAAATTCAGATAATACTATTCATAACCTCTTTTGAACGGCTAGTTTGGTAAGTCATGGTGTGCTTGAACTTGCTGTTGCGTGTAGTTCAAGTTATTGAATTATTTTGAAGAAATAACGCACTATGAAATGTTGGGGTGTTACATTCTCCCCTCCTTTAATAAATTGCATCCTCTCAATTTTAAATTGTTCTTCGATAATAAATGGTTGAAAATTGAAAATATATTTGTGTGAAAACCCACATCAAAAATTTGGTTAATAAAATTTAGTCCTAAAAAGAGGAAAAGAGAAATGAAAGGGTCACCGGAAAATTATGATCTCGATTAGGAGAACATTGGTGGAAATTTGAGACATATAATTTGACGAAAAACGTAAATATTTATAGGTAGTGATTGATGTCATCAATCACAAACAATTGTAAAATTTAAGGCCTAGAATTTATCAATCTATGATGAATTAAAATACCATCGGTTCAACAAAAAATATGGTATTAGGATAACACATTTTCTGTTTTAAGATCCCTTCACTAAAGTATAAGAATTTATTTCTTAATTGAATAATAGAAGAAGAAAAATATATACTTGACAAGTAGAGTCTCATCCTATAACAAAGTTCTACCAAAAACTCATCTTTCACTCTAAAAGATAATATAACTTAAAAATAATATTATACTTATTCTATTCGTATAGGGTTAAAAAAATGAATTTATAATTCATCTAGAAGAACCATTAAAAAAACTACATTATTCAATCCAGGACATCATGTGGGTCAGTGGTAGGTGATACACCCTTGTCTCCCTTCGGTTGCGGGTTCAAGTCTCGCGGCCTTTCCGGACCCGACAGGTTTCCCCCCGACCTCCGGGTTGTCTTTTTTACATTAATCAATAAATAATCTCAAACTAGACTTATCCAAAATACTCCTGTCCAAACTCACCGACCAAAATTTATAAGATAGGTAAACACAACAAATATCATTTTTTCCACATAATAGCATGTGAACACCGTCATCGTGTATTCTTTTGAAACACTGCACCATCCTGAAATACCACAAAACCTTATTGATTACGTTCATGATCCCTTATTACTTATCGAATACTAGACTAACTCCTTCTATCCAAAAATGTTGGAAACTCCAACAATGATGAAATATACAAATCATTAATCAATTTCATGGTAGTCAAAAATATCCAATATAATTTATCCAAATTAATCATATATTATTCTAAAATTACTACCTCGGTATCTGAACCATATTATGGTTTATCTTTCTCTCAACCATATATTTTCCAAAAAGTTAATTGGCTATTGAGTCACTTTTCTTTTTTCACCACAATCTCAAGTCCATTATGAAATAGTACTGCAGTACAATCCATATTCATTTCCAGTACATCATTGATACGACACTTCATTGAAATAAATCCAAAATAAAAACATAAGAACACTAGTCATTCCTCTTCATCTGTGGTAGTATCATAACTTGATTATTATCCAGTAGCATCATTTGAGACACAGTCTGATGACCGGGACATTCGTTCGCGTAGTGTCCCAACTCCTTGTAGATGAATCATTGTACATTTGAAACCTTTTTCTTACACTTGCAGTCACGTACAAGGTGTCCTTTTTCTCCACATTCATAACAATCTCTCATTCCCTTCAGGAAAGTTCCAAGGTGTTTCTTCCCACAGTTATCAAATATGGGAAAATTCTTCATTTCCCCCTTCCCTTTATCCATCTTTCTCTCTTCCATCCTTTTCATCTCTTGCTTCCATTCAAATCTATAGGACTCGGAGAATTATAATCTTATCTTATTAACACATGATACTATTTCTTCATATTTTGAGAATAATCGGAGTATATTTACCTTCTAAATGTTAGCTAATACCATGAAAGTTATGATCCTTCTTACTCTTTGGATCATACGTATTTCTGGGGTTCACATTTCTTCTACTAGGCGCCATTTCTCTACAATAGCATAAACTAGGTCAATTTATGAATTGCAATGAATAATTCCAAACATTTAAAATACCTAACGTAAATTATACAGTTTATGGATATAATCCATAATCATAAAAATGTTTTCTTTGAGTAAGTATATACTCATAAAGCCTTTATAATGGTTTCTATAGAAAATGAGAAATATCTTACGCATATCCTCTGGGAGTGTCATAACCGAGACTGCAGCAAGGCCCATTGTCATGTACTAGTTCCCGTTCGAGTCTAGCTCAAAGCGGTGTTTTCAGGTTTTACCCCTCGGTACATCTGTTCCAGAGCCGCCTCTACCAGCTCATATCAAGACAGGGATGTATATCTCGGAAAACTCAAAAAATCTCTACAATACGAAAATTCTAGGATATTCTTATATAATTATCCTTAAAGTTTATCTTAGGTCTATGTGCTCTAATCCGAGTTTATCTAAATCTAGATTCTATGGTTATTGATAAACTTCCTCTGATACCAACTGTTATGGCCGGACCCCAGTTACCCAGAGTCGGTGCGTTATTTTAATACATTGGCATGATTACAAGGAATTAAGTCCCGAAGGACCGATCGGTTTAGCAGTCTTAGAAAATAGATTACATACATTAATGTTGCATTACACTTCATAACATACAAAGAAACATAAATAATCCTTCATGAACTCCATTATTCCATTGACTTAACCTTTCATATCAATCACAATAAACTTCTTGGAATCCTGAGAAAAATAAAACATAGAAAGGGGAGAGCTCAGATGCTCAGTAAGGATAACAATACAACAGAAACAATCATATATAATCATAAACATTTAATTCAATGTATAACTAAAACAAAAGCCTTTAAAACATGATAATTATCATAATATAGAAAAGATAAAATGAAATAATGTTATTTAATTATTCACATGGATATTATACTAGTCAAATAATCACATGCAATATCAATAACCACTTTCATATTGATGGAATGCATAATTCTAGACTTTCATAACCACGTAGCCAAGGCCTCATGCCAAGACAACAAATAAGATTTTTTCAAGGCATCATGCCAAGACAATAGTTTGTCTCATGATACCTACTGATGCATCTAGAAGCTATAGCGGGCTCCACTCGTCACTTACAAAGTCCAATGCATTCTTCATATGAAATGGTATAAACATAACATAAATATTGGTATTAAAACTAGAATATGAAATGTCAATAATTTACCCATAAACCATGAATGGTATAAAAATTACACATCCGCAGTCAATCATATCACAAAACCTTCAACACAATATGGATGATTTGTATCATGATAAATCTATTTCATAACAAGTTTAAAATCCATTAAAGGATTTTGACGTTGATGAAAATGATTTGTAAAGTCTTTGAGAGAAATTCCCCTTTTTCATGAAAACATTTAAAAGTCACACAATTTGGAAAATAAGTCATTTAAAGACATTTTTCAATCAAAGTTTCCAATACCACTTTTAAACTTTTGAATGGAATTAACAATTTAAAAACATTCATGTCCATATAAATAAATCCTTAAAAACCATTTTGAAGACATGGACATTAATGAGAATGATTTAGAAGAATAAATATTTAAAACATTTCAAATTCTGTTTTAATAAAAATTATATTAAAATAATCCCTTTTAAAACTCTTTCATAAAACATTTACCTAGATAATAAACATGTCCCAGTGGATACTTACGTAAAAACAACCTCAGATTATAAATAGATTGTGAAATTAACCCTTACCAATTTGGTAACTTACAAAACAGACACCACATTAAAGAGGTATCATACAATGAATATGTAAATACACATAAATTAAAGTTTATTACATAAATAATACAATTATGGGCAGTACATACACCACACAAAAGGTAATAGTGGTAATATGGAATGAATCTCATGGGAATTAGGAGTGAGATGAAAACCCCTTACCTTGTACTTTTCCTTGGGTGAGGGTAGGTTAACCTCATATATAATGGTTATATAATTGTTATTAAATTATAGAAGAATCATATATATAAATATGATATCATATATAATCTTATAATATTGTTTTGTTAATAATATTTTAGTATTATCGTCGTTTCATGTGTGAACTGATTCGTTTTACTTTATATGCTTTCTTACGTAAGCCGTGTTTGTTATGGATATGTTGTATCAAATATATATCCATAATGATATCAAGTCCTTAAACATTAATTTTAATTATCAAATGAGAATTAGTTTTTAATGGATATGATAGAGAAATGATTCTAATCGCGTTCTTGGAGACGGTAATCCGTACGTACACACGAACGGTACTTCCATTTCATTTTTCATTTTAAAATGAATAAAAAAATGATACAGGGGTATATTATTATTATAGTATAATATAATATCTTATATGTGTTGCTTAAGTTCATTAACACCATCCTTTATACATTTCATGTATGGTATGAACGAGTCATATCACATTGAGGGGACGGTAGTTCGCACTTCCTCAAATGAAATTATCCTATATATATACAACATGAAATGAATAATGGTATGATATAAAATGGAATTAAAGATGATTATATATAAAATAAATATCATTAATATCATATTTAATTACAGTTCCATCATAATTTCCACCATGAGAGGTGGTAGGAGATAATTGAACAATCATCGTTTCGTGAGGCGTTTGGTTTCCATCCACAGAAACATTATGTTCTTCACCCATTAGATGGAGGTGTGAGTAAGTGTAGTTAGAATACATCTCATAAAAATATCCTAGTATATTTTGAATAATGTTTTTGTAACAAAAGAAAAGAATAATAATATTTTAGGGGTTGGAGAAGTAAAATAAAAGAAAAGAAGCTCAGACAAGTCGTTGCCTTTAATTTGGGTAACTCCCTTTGGTGTTGAACCAAAAAGGACTCTTGAAGTGCCTTCTGCATAAGTTAAGGCTTCTAGGATGAGGATAGGGATGTAGGGGGATTAATTGGGCAGAGTTTGGATGAGCCAAAAGGCTTGAGAGGTGTGAGGAATTGGTTTGAAGTGGTGTCCTTATATAAGGGGGAAGAGGGTCTCTTTAAGAAAAACATAAAGTATTATTTTATAATAAAATCATACTAGGTTTATAATGGCCCCAAAGTGGATTATTCAAAGTCAAAGGTGGGTATGGGTAAAAATAATTTCAACCAATATATTGTATATAGGATTGGGTCATTATATTAAACTTATCTTTTAGTTTTAACTCTTTGTTAATTTGTTTGACATTTACCATGTCACGTTGTATTTTTATATGATATAGTTAATAATCTTAATATATACATCCAAGAGACCCCCAAGTGGTCCATTAATGATACAACTATCATGATATAATTTCGTTGTCCGAGCCTTATATTTTTAGGAATTTAATATCAATTAATAATATAATATTTGTTTTAAAAACTCTTTTATGTCAATTTTGACACTATTTGGTATTTGATTTTCGTAAAAATCATAACAGCATGATTACTTTTAAAAAAGTTAATTAAATCAATGATAAAATGTCATATTAACCTATAAAATTCTTTTAATTAATTAAAAGTCTCAAATAATATTTATTTGGGTATTTATAATATCAATTATTTTAATATTTCACTAATAAGGTAATTAATGCATCATTATTTTGTCATAAATAAATTAATGTCTAAAAATTATAAATAAAATACCATTATATAGGAAATTTTATTATATTTCTAATGAATATTTAAAGTTTAAAATATAACATATATAACCCTATGAAAAAAAATTTGCTAAAAGATATAGGCTTCTATCATTTTTGTATTTACTTTAACTTAGTTAATATAATGTTTCATTATCACTTACAAGTGGATCCATGGGGTCCAAAAATCATACCAAAGATTCCCATGGTTGGAAATGTATCAACCAATAGGGTTAAGACATGTTTTAGGGTAATTTATTATTATTATAATATTATTTTTTACCCTTATTTAACGGATTTACCCATTAACCATGGTAAATAAAATATTTACCGAATTAATTATTCAAAATGTCTAAAAATAAAATTTACCTATTTACACAATTTTGAAATCATGATTCCAACTATGGAGCCCATTTTTCCAAATTAAAAGCACAGAAGTTTCAGAAATTAATTTAAAATTAATTCTCGTTGTTAAAACAAAAGGCGTGTTTTTAAGAGATAATAACTATCAAAAGATTGACACTTGTTTATGTCCGATTTAAATGTAAATTTATGTCCAATGACAAAAATTGTATTAAATGGTAAAAATATATTCTAAATATACTTTAAAACCACTCAAATTCATAATTTATCAGTATTAATTATTTTTATTAAAAATGTTTTTTTTAATAAAAATTTAGTAATTTTCACTATTCATCAAATTATAAAAGTTATCCGAAAAGTACAAACATTTAATCCTAGGATAATTTCAGTATTCCAAATCCAAAAATGAATTCCATTTTGAAATATAAAATGTATAAATTTTCAAAAAGTGGGTATTACTATTCATAACGGCTACTTTGATTGGTCACGGCATGTTAGAACTCGAAGTTGTGTACAACACACGCTACTGTATTATTCAAAGTGAAGCGTACCGAGGAATCTTGGGGTGTTACATTGTAAATTTTTGTATTCCCCATTCTATATAATAAATTTATTTAGTCAAATTTAATATATAAAAGTTTTAAAATATTGGATTTAAAAAGGGTTCACCATTAAAAGTCGGTAAAAGTGCATTTTTTGAAAAATACATCTTTTATCTGAAAAAAAATTGAATTTTTTCCTACATAATGTCTACGAAAGTCATAATATGGATTCTAAAATTATAAAAATTATATAAAGTTCATAATTCAGTTAATACTATTCATAACCTCTTTTTAACGGCTTTTTTGGTAAGTCAAGGTGCGCTAGAACTCGGTGTTGCGTGTAGTGCAAGTTATTGAATTATTTTGAAGAAAAAACGCACTATAAAATCTTGGGGTGTTACAATAAATGGAATTTGTTGCATCATTTAACAATGTCTTGTACCTTGTATATTGTATCAGGATGTAACATGTAATAATAAATGTTTTGATTTGTTGAATTTCCATCCATAATTTATATATGTAAATGCTTAAAAAATTACAATTTTTGTTGAATTAATCAAATCAACTTAAATTTAATCCTATAGAACTAGTGAAACATGACTCATTCAAATAATAATTGGTTAATTAAGGTGTCATCATCAAAATATATGGTGAAAAATTTTAGGTTGTCACTAAAACATTAAATAATCTAATTATTTTATCCTAAAATAATAATTATAAATTTCCATATATTTAGTAATTAGGTGTCTCACAATAGTAACCTGAATTATTGTATTTCAAATCAATGAAATATAACTATATTTAATGGAATAATACATGAATTATGAATCCAAATGTTCCTATAATTATGAATGAGATGGCATATCCTTGAAATACAAGTCCATGGAAATGAATTCCATAATAATAATATCAATAATAACAATGTCACAGGACATGTGAGTCACCCTGGAGTGAAATAATTATAGATATAACTAGAATAACCTAAATCAATAATATATTAACCTGGGTAATTTTGGATTCCCCGTTTCGTGGGTCAGATATTCCCAGGAACATGCTCATTTCCAAATTATGAAATTTTCTTCTTATAATATATATTACCCAGATAGAAAACAAATAAAAATAAAAAGAAATTTCTCTAATACTAATTTATAGTGTCCTACCTAAGATTCCACATAGTGGTGCCCAATACTTTTTGGCCCCATGACATCAAGCACACCACCACATATTCTAGAGCATGTTGACTAGCATTGATAGCCTAGGGTGTGTCCATGGGGAGACAAAGAACACATGATAAGATTTTTTATATAGATAAACAGAAATTATAATCAAAGAAAAAAATTATAAATACTGGTATTGAAGTAATAAATATCCCAGACAAATGAACTAGAAAATGCAAAAACAATATTAGTAAAAAATCATAGTAACTCCATGATGTTATTAAAAAGGAACGTACATGGGATACATTTGTACTGGAATATAAAATTAGATAAAATTGGAAAAAAAATACCAACATTTTACTCTAATAGAATCATGATCAAAGGTTAGTCCTCTTATCCCATACTCTGTCCTAGTATAGAATATCAAACATTGGATGTTCGGGGCTTCCCAAGGTTCATCCTACAACCACGATGTCTGTGTGGGTACCATAGGTGGACTAAAAAAGCATTGTGTTAAAATTATAAGGTAACCACTAATGGTTTATAGAAAAATCCATTATATGCATGTAAACTAGGGATTTTAAAGGCATAGTTAATGAAAATGTAATAAATAAATTAACATGTTAGTCCAGGTTCTACATGGTATTCTCTAATGATAGTACCTTCTTCAGATTAAGCTAGATATCTCTAAACCATGGTCAACTTCTACTTAAATAACATATAAGTGAATATATATATAAAAACATATATGTATATATATATATATATGTAGATACATTAGTATTCTATAGAAATATATGAAAAAAAAATTACTAGGCCATTAGAATGTAAAGTGTAAACATAGACTGAACCCAAGTATGTTCCCTATAATGAAATAGTCAACCATAACATTAAAAAGGAATCAATAGTTCTTTTTAAGTAGGAATAATTATCCTATACAATGTGATCCACATGGAGGAACTCGAGTATCTATTCTAGATCACTATACTATTCAATAATTATTAGCGTCAAACCATGGTTAAAATTAGGAGGAACCTAAGTATAAATATTTATATGGTCTATGAGAATAACAGTCTATGCTTGTCCATGGTATTCCACATTGTGAAAAATGTATGTGTTTTGTCATATTATAGAAAAATTTCTTATAAGTCCCAATCTAATATATTTAACTAGTTAAATAGTTATTGATCAGTGTCAAGGTATATACAAAATCTTCCTCATGATCCCATCCAATGTATTTTATAAAACAATCCAATCATTTCTCTCTATTAATAAATATTCATTTAAAAATTCTAATTTATAAATCTTCATATTATTTTATAAGGCTTCCTTATTTTGGGAAACTTATATCACCCTTATCATGATGTTAGGGTATGGGTTTAGCTTTCATTAAAACTCTTATTAGTTAAGAAATTTTATATATTCATTAAAATGGAATTTCACACACCTCAATTGGTGGTTTAACTCTGTTAAAGACATGAGGCATGAAGGACATTAAGAAAGGAACAACCCTATATTAGGTTTGTGTTAGCGTGGTCACCCTAAAAAATTAATTCATGAGTTTACAAGACTACATTTACCATGGAAAATATTGAATTTCATATGTTAATCATTTGGGAGGAATCACTGTTGGAATCTAACATGTAGATCAACAACACATGATAAATACCACCATATTATAATAGAAAACAACTAGGAAACCTTTATTATTTTTGTATATCAACACTCATGAATTGGTTTCTATTAATTTTGAATAAATCAAATGAGAAAAAATATATCAAAAAATTGCCTCAAAATAAGTCATATCATCTTTCACCAAAATAGATCAGAATATGGAGAAATAAACTAAAAATGGGATAAAACAACACAATTCCCTTCCAGATACACATCTAACATGTTGAATTGTGCATCGATCAAAGTCAGTATAATGAAGAAACAATGGAACCTAGCTTAGGTGTTGATAGAATCTTCATGGGAGAAGATATGATGTGTGGGGGAGAAATAAAAAGAGTAAGGGTTTTTTTCTATAATAAAAAAATAATTAGTACGAAATTTGGGACATAAATATAATTCATATTTTGGATCCCACCTAGGAAAAAATAAAATTACATTATGTGTGGGGTATTTCATTACATATAAATTCCTTGAATTTAATTCATATAGTTTATTGAATCACATTGTGTATTGAATTCAGGCCCTATAAAAACATAATAGTGTTTCAAGTGAAATTCACACCCTTAATTATTTTAAAAACCATGATACAGCCCCCTAGTACCTCCATTCCTAAAAACAACCATCTGACCTCAAGTAATTGTTTCCAATATTATGTCAATATATAAATTAACCAGGGTTCAAGAAAATTCTTTAAATCCATACAACTCAGAAGTGTCACGATTTAACAAAATTGCGTATATTTTATTCCCCTTTTTTAGGTTGGGGGTTTCTAGTTTATATTAATTTTTTTCCTCATGGATCAATAATAAAAAGTTAAGTTACAAATAAGGTACATTGAATTAAAAAAATGATGTTTTCTTTAAAACTCTTTTATTCCATGTAAAATTTTCATTAAAATGGTTTCATGAATATCATTAATGTTGAAAAAATATTATTTATTTTTATTTGAAAAAGTATTTTAATTTATAAAAACACGATTAAATGGAATATTCTTTTATTTTTATGAATCTGGTTTTTTTAATAATTGTTTTAATGAAATCATTGTTTTACAAACACAAAATGAACAGTTTCTCCCACCATAATGAATACTTTAAGATATAAATCATCCTCTGATGTTTTTCATTGTTATATAAATACAAAATAATTTTCCAATTATTTTTGGAACCTTTATTCATAAATTTATTAATATAAATTATTATTAAATTATTAACAGAATAAAAATAATTAAGAAAATGGATTTATGACTATTTTTACGCAATGTATTGAGGAAGAACATCTTAATGTATTGATTATCTTTTATAGGAATAATTTTACGTAAACCCCATAATTTATAATGAATTAGTTATATTCTAATATTTATAATGGATTTTATCATTTTTTTTATCATTCACTTTATTGTGATCATGTTTTCTATCACTCAACATAATTCATTGGTCATTAAATTACCCATTATTCTCCATTTTTTGTATTTTCTTTGTTGAATTTAGATTCATTTTTATTATGTTGAATATGTTTGAACCATATAAAACTTCAATAAATATATTCTTTTGGACAAATATAATTAAAAAATTTAATTCATTTTTAGGGTAAAAATTGATGTTTCGTATTTTGGATATAATACAGACACTCAAGGATATGAAATTCTGAGAATGAATTGTTATGGTAATTGAATATATAAGAAATTTTTAGGAGTAAAATGTGATATTTTTGGCATGTTTATATATATCCCATTCTTGTTTAATTAGTCTTACGAGAAAAAATATGTTGGCGTAATGTATTAGCTGAGGCTCTGACATAATGCCAACATACATGGGTAATTAATCAATGTATACCCATGAAATGATAATATATTATTTTAGGGGCCTTGATTTATTTGAAAATTTACTTTTTTATAGGCCTTCATAGTTAGTTTCACAATATCTAAGTTGAGAGGAGTTAATCAATAATTTCCATAATAATGTATTTCTAGGATTAATAATTTAGTTCCATTATCCACATGATTAATGTGTTTATATTATCATTGTATTTAAATTGAAAAAAAATTACTAATTAAATATAATGTTTTTGTACCCTCGTATTTACAAATGATGTCTTCTTCTATATATAATCCTTACTGATAATTTAGCCTCACCATTTACATAATTTCCTTTACACAGTATACAAATTAAGATATTTTTGAATGATTCCATGAATTAAAGTGGGTTTCTAATACATTGTTTTTTAATTTACAATTGAATATGAAATTAATATAGGTATCATGTTTTCAATTACTACTAAACATATCAATCATGGGTTGTGTCATCCTATGAATCATGTACTAATGTAATATATAATCATCAACTCTATGTAACTGGAGTCAAGGTGTTAGATAAATAACTTATTTCGAAAAAAAATATAAAAACCACATTTTAAATACTTTGATTAAAAATTCCTATATGCGTTAAATTTTATATAAATGATAATTATATCATATTAAATACTTTTTTTCAAAAGCAAGAAAATAGTGTTGAAATTTTTGAAAAATATTATCAACCAAATATGTAATAATTCAGAGTTTTCAAAAAACAAATCTCAAATTCTTTAAGTAATAAAATGATTATTAAAATATTAACATTAACATAAACAAAAAGAGAAATATGAGAACAAGAAATATGGGGATTAAATGTTAAATATGATATAATTTCCCTTAATAAAAATTAAACTTAGGGATTCTTGAAAATAAATTAGATTGAAACCAGAAACCATATCTCATGTCATAAAATTACTTATACTCATTATTATGCTATTTTATAATACGTTTTAATTTATTTCACTTTTATAAAACAATAAAATTCAAAATTATCCTATTATATTACATTCCCATAAAATGTTATAATACATATTTATTAACAATTCTTTATTTAATTCGACATTCAGTTGTTAACTATTCTTTTTCTGATTATTTTTTTGTATGATATTTTCTTTTCCATGACCCATAGTCATAGTTTAATCATATACAAAATCATGTTCATGTTATAAGTATATAATTCAATTATATAATTCACTTTTGTGAAAATTCCTATGTGATGGTGTTGAAAAAGGAATTACATAACCTTGTTGAGATGGTAGCCCATACGTAAAAATGTATAATGTTTTCATTTTCCCATGAATGATAAATAATCGTAGTAGGTAATAATATATAATTTTAGAGCCATAATAATATTATAAATATCAAATATATTTTTAAAATCTAAATACTTTTCTAGTTATGAATTCATTATATTAGAAATGGATCATATTAATTCAGGTATGTGGTAGTCCACACTTATGGATTAACAATATTATCAATTATAATTATAATGAATGAAGGTGGAGAATTATTTTAAAAATTACATAATTCCTTTAATTATTATAATGACACTAAATTAATCTTGTAAATATTGTTAGTGAATTTTTCTATGAGTTTATGGGAGAAAGAAATGAAAAAATACTGTTATACATAATCCCCTCTTCATTGCAAAAAAAAATCCATTTCCAAATATTCTATTCCTTAAATGGTTCATATTTTGGGAAAATAAATGATCTAGGTCATGGGGTGGGAATATGGGAATGATATTTTAATTTATTGTACGAATTATATATAATGACCCTCTATGGGGTGTCCCACACATGGACCCCTGAATCACCCCCTATATGCCAGAAGGTCATTCCACCTCCACATGAGATTGAAACTAGTGGTTGGGCATCACAGGATCACACAAGAGAATTGTTTCATGAAATATTCAGTATAAAATAATTATAATTAATATAATTTTTATCCATCATGACCCATTTTTATGTTGAAAGACCATACCCAAACTTAAATAAATAGATAATGAAAAAGGGACACAATTGTAACACCCCGAGATTTTATGAAAAAAATTCTTTTTAATTTCATTAATGTCTTGTGTTGTACGCTACACCAAAAGAAGCTTGCACAACACGCATCATTGACTTTACTTGCATTACACGCAATCACGACCTTCCTCGATAGCGTGTGTAGTACACAATACCATGTTTCACTAAACAACGATATGCTATTAAAATATTATTAAAACTAGCCATTATTAATTGTAATAACCACTTTTTGAAATTTTGTTAATTTTATTTTTCAAAATGGACTTCATTTTTGGATTCGGAATATCAAAATTAGCTTAGGGTGAAATTTTGGTACTTTTCGGATAACTTTCATTTTCTGATAAATAGTGAAAATTAATAAATTTTAATTAAAAACAACCTTTTTAATCAAAATAATTAACAGTGATAAATTATTAATTTGAGTGGTTTAAAATTATATTTCTAACATATTTTTTCAATTTAATACAATTTTGGTCATTGGATGTAATTTCACATTTAAACAAGACATAAACAAGTGTCAATCTTTTGATAGTTATTATCTCTTAAGAACACGCTATATGTTTTGACGACGGGAATTAATTTTTAAATTAATTAATTCAACTGATATGTTTTGAATTTGGTTAAATAGACATAATTTTTGAGTTCATAATATCAAATATAGCTAAGGCCTAATTTTTGGTATTTTTCTGGAAACTTTCATTTTTGATGAATAGTGAAACCACTAAGTGGTAGTTAAAAAAAATGAATTTTTCATAAAACATAATTTTACCACAATTGTGAGTGGAATTTCAAAAATACAAGAGACACAGTTGATGTCAGTAAGTAAAATGTGGTTCAATGAGATTAAAATAATTTTTGGTGAATAGTAACTTTTTACTTTTTTACCACGGTTAAAAGTAAATAGGGTAATTAAGGTTAAAAATGATATTATTATTACCCTAACACATGTACTAATTATATTGTATAAGTGTAATTTGACCAAAAACAACCTTAGGAATAAAATGTGACCATTTAGGCCCACATGGATTAGATTAGGACATTTATTATTAATTTATTTAAAGAAGGGTTAAAATAGTTAAAATCAAAGTTTAATAAGAAAATCATTTTTAATATTGGGTTATAAATAATATAAATTCGACTATAAATATTCATTATAAATAGAAAAATATTTAATACATAATTGTATTTTATTTTTAATTATTAGACATTAAATAATTTAATTTATTTATGACACAAAGATGATGCACTAATTATCTTATTAATAAAATATTGACATAATTGATGTTATAAATACCAAAATAAATGTAATTTGAGACTTTTTATGAATTACAATAATTTTCTAGGTTAATATGACATGTTAGTATTTATTTAGTTAACTTTTTTAGAACTAATCATTCTGTTATGATTTTCATAAAAATCATTTACTAAATAGTGTCAAAATTGACATAAAAAAGTTTTTAAAACAAATATTATATTATTAATTGTTATTTAATTCCTAAAAATCTACGGTTCTTCCAAATGACTTATATAAGGTTATATATATTAATAATAAACAACTTTGGGTTCGTTTGGCTTCTTATAGTAAGTTTATTAACCTTATAGTTAAGAACAGAAAAAGACACGTTAAAAGTAAAATTATAAAACTTAAAGTTAAATATAACTGATAAGGTTAAAATAGGAACCTAAACTTGTCTAAATTATATTGGATGATAATATTTCGACCCATCCCCACCTTAGCTTCGAAATAAATCAATTTTGAGCTATTTAAATCCGAATTTGGCTTTATAATAAAATAATATTTTTAGATGCACCTCTCCTCCCTTATAAAAGGGCACCTCCTCCCTCTCTTCCTCACACCAAATTGAGCATTCAAGCTCGGCCAACCCCTACCAAATTCTCTTCTCCACTTCCCTAGAAACATCCAAGAGGTCCTGGTCTTTTTCAAAGACCAATTTTAGTGCCCTAAAAGGAGGTCTCAAAGAGGCGCTTCAAAGAAGAGGTAATGTCTGTTACCGATTCATTCAATTTTATTTCTTCTTCCACTTCTTCTTCTTAGGTTGTTTCATTATGAAGTAATAACATCAGTATCACTCATATACTGATATGTTATTATAAGTTAGAAACAACTATATTTCACCATCTATCCATCCTATGGAAAACACAATCACCGCGCGTTCGTACGTACGGAATTCCGTCTCCACGCCGTGGTGTAATCTATTTTCCACCACCAACTTACTTGGATGGGTATAATGGTGTAAATAATAACTATATATGATTATTTTAAAGTGATATCAATTCTTAAATAGTATACATACACTCCAATACAATTCCACGATCTTGAGAACGATATCATCGCTCGTGCGTACGTACGGACTACCGTCTCCACGACGTGATGAGATTCATTCTCCACGTTAACCATTCATGATTGATTATAAAGTATATATAATAAGTAATAATTAAATATATGACATAATAATGATACTGGATTTATGTGTATATATATTTATTTCATCTACTTTATTCCATTCAACTCAATAAGGAAACGAAAACAACGTCCATGCGTACGTACGGTCTACCGTCTCCATTAATGGTGTATTTCTTTCCATTTACTGATCTATTATATATATGTATATTATGAATATATATTATATATAAATCATGTTTTATATTATAGAATTAAGTAATCATGATCTAAGTAATCATATTAATAATTACAAGTCAAAACACGGACGACAAATGAATCGATTTTACCCAAAACGCTCTTTAACATGGAATTTACAAACAAACGGGTAAAATTAAGTCATAAGTGAACCATATATGATATAATAACAATGAGTTTGATTCTGGAAGAAGTAAATGACATTATTTAAATCATTATACTGGAGGTTCGGACACTTACGAATCAAATTAGACCTAAGGTAAGGGGAAATATTACAATCTCGTTTTTATCCGAGATTGTTTATACTTTGGTATTTACTGGGGTGTATTTTATCATCCACATCCATATTTCCTCAATATGTAATATTTATATACTTCTAAAATAGTTTATATCCAATTTTACACTTCAGTGAGTTTTTAGTAAAAGATATGAAAGGAATCTTTTGACGTTTTTTGTACGAGGTACTTTTTGACTTTTCCGACAAAAGTATGAGAAGAATGTTTTTTTAACTTATACGGCATGAATGGATTTTTAAAACATTACTTCCAAGAATCTTCCATTACAAGTTTTCAAGTTTATTTTTAATCAACTTCTTTTAGTTTAAAATTGTATTACATTTTAAGAAAGGAAAATGTTTTTGAAGTAGAAATGATATTTTCCTCAAGAATGGAGTTCAAGTGTTTTATCAAAATTATTTTCCATCTAAGATAATATAGGGTTATGTTTCTATCCTTATTGTTACATTGATTTGATTGTGTTGTGATGGAATTATTTTTATGAAATCCATTATCTTATATGAATTTTTCTATGATGTCATATTTTTTAATAATCCCATTTTTATTACATGGGTTATGCTATGATGTATGGTTTATGATTTTGTGGCACACATAAAAATGGTATCATTATGAGATGGGTGGGACTTATATCTCCCTCCAATGCATTGGGTAATGATTTTATATCTCATGAGATAGACATGGCTGGAACGGCAGGTTAAACCGGTTAAGTGAAAGAGGACTGAAATGAGGAGTGAACTCGGTTCAGAAATGGACTTTTTGCACTAAGATAGTCTTGGAAATGAGTCATGACTAATAACAAAATGATTCTCTATGATTATGTGTGTATGCCACAAAGTTTCATGTTTCATGTTATGATTATTGGGATTACATTTCACTACTATGATTTATCCCATGTTAATATGATCTCTTTTGCAGGTTAAGATTTCCAAAATGTTATGTTCTTATGAATATGATGTGATTGATATTTATTTTGTTTACCCTTACTGAGCATTTGAGCTCACCCTTTTATGTTTTCTTTTCCCTAGTAAATAAAGAAACGTTTTAGGTAAAAAAGGAAGATCTTTATAGGAGATGTTGAAGATATTTCACCACGATTAGAAGATTATATTCCGAGTTTCCAAAGACACTAAACTATTACGGTCCTTGTGTGTGTGTTTTTTGTTATGTACTAAGTATTCAGCAAAAATAATGTAATGTCCATGTACATCAAGCTTAGGGTCTCTACAAAAATAGATAATCCCTTGACCACCCTGAACTCCCTTCACTATATAGAAGACTATAATCAAAAAAAATTACCTTATATTACCAATAAATAAATATAACTACCCAATACACATATAATATTTTTATTCCTTAGATTCTAGAATAATCAATCTGAGTGGAATATTTTTATAAATTCCTATAAAATGGTGATAGGATCTACTAAATCATGTATAGGGAACACTAGATGAATGGAATAAAATAAAATCTAAAATCAATAATAAAAACTAAATGGGGGTTAAAAAGATGATCTAGGACCATGAAACTTATATAAAATATAGGAATGAATACAAAAGAACTCAGTAGGTCACCACAACCCATCAGAACTAAGAAAAAAATATATATTACATCATAAGAATTCTAGAAGGAAATATAATATAAAAATAAAATTTTTACATAATTTCATAAAAATAAGAAAAAACACCAAAGAGTTCCATACAATAAACTAACTACCGCTTTATAAATACACATTTTAATATTAAATGTGGATCTAAATTTTACAGATGTATCTCTATAATAAGTATAAAATCCAGCTATTAAAATAAAACTAACCACGGAACCTCAGACGCCATTTTGAGAACTCACACACACTTGTAGTTTTAGACTAAACATTTAAAAATTTTCACACAAGAGATCAAATTTTTAACTCATTTATAGAAATACAATAAAATAAATTTAAATTCATGCTTTTATGTTCCATCATTAATATCCATTAACAATAATATTTCAAAATATTTAAAAGGTAAAGAACGTACTAAAAAAGGCTCACAAAAAGGAAATATTATTCTCATGTCATACAATAAGAATAATCGTATTCATATGTCCCATAGTATTATCACAGAAACATGAGATATAATAAAATCACAAATAATATCCTTGAAAACTATCCAAAATATTCAAATTTCAAGGGATCTACCCAATTACAAATGTCTGGTTATCGAATAATTTTCTTAATGGACCAACATAAATGCTTATATTGCATCCAAAACAACCCACCCAAATAGCCTATGATAGCTTTATTGAAATTAAACACCCCTATAAGCCATATTTTACACTATAGGGGACACAATTACTATGTGGTTACCCTGTGTAGAATAGGTATATACTAAAACAGTGATACATGGATTCCCTTGAACAGTGAAATGGGGTGGAGTTCAATCAATCATCCTTTCACTCGTGTATAAAACATTTTAATGTACCACATTCATCACCTACCATAATCAAAAAAGTATCCACACAATCAATAAACACAAATAACATATACAATATATTTATGTATGTTTCCACACATGGAATCACATGCCAATATGGGCCAGAAATTCCAAATGTCTCCTAGGTGGGTATCATATAATTTATGAAAAATAATTTTTATAAAATGATAAAAAGGACTTCAATTTAAAACATGCTAGGAAGTAAAAGTCTTTTAAACTTTTACAACTATTTCTTAACCAATCCTTAATATGATGTTTGATAAAATATTTTTCTAAAACCAAAAGGATATACAAGCATCCTTTGAAACACAAATGAAATTATTCAAATACACATGGGGATTAATAATAAAATATATTTGGGATTAAAAACCTTTTAAAATAAAAAAAAACCGTTTTAAAAATTTTATATCACCCAAATCACATAGTCTAAAAACTAATTTACACAAGGATGCTTTTTAAAAATAAAATAATTCATTTAAGAATAATTTTTTTTCAAATCGTACACAAGTGATCATACCCCACTCCAATGCATGAAACCACTTTTCAAACAAATTAGCATCTCATAGATAATTTATATAAGAATAATTTTAAATAAAACCCATTCTAAAAATATCATGAAATTAATATAACATAAAATAATTAAATGTACATCAAAATCCTACCACAAAATAATTATCCTTTGATGGATGCAAATGAATTATCCCCTTTTATACTTAAATACATATTCACATTCATATTAATATAAGCACACCTAGCCCAAATGTGTATATTCACTTAAAAATAAGTAAATATGTACTAGGGTGTCCTTATTTATATGCCTAAACATTCATATACACGTAATTGGAATTCAATGATCCACATGAAACCCTAATAAAATAAGGAACACAGAATCACAAAATCCCTAATAAATTTTTTTGTAAAAAATGGGATGAATTAATCCAACATATAATGGTGGTGGTTGATCCAAAATTGTGAAAATTGTATTGCCATTGGTGGTTGATGCTTAAACATGAAATAAGTGGACACCAGAGTACAATATCATTCCATAAAAATTAATTAAATTGTGAAAACTCAGATAAACATGTATCATATGTTTCTGCTGAACATGAAGTGTAGATCTGGGAGATACAAATACTGGAATATGGGAGAAGATTGGAAGATGAGACCATACCTAAGAAGATTGACTGAAAGTCCGCAAGATACCCAAATGAAATTGTGAGGGGAAGGGAGATCAGTAAAGGGGTTGGTGTGCAACCATTAAGGAAGGGTGGGGCATGGAATTTCATGAAATGAGGGGGGAAGATAAATATGGGGGGAAACCAAGATACCAAATAAGGAAAAAGAAGAATAAAATTAATGACACAAAAATAATATAAGTATATAATATAATGGTATGTCTCACGGTTTATGAAAAAAATTTAACAAAATAAGTCCAAAAATGATTTCCCTACTCGATAGAAAGGGGAACCTACATAGTTACCCAAATATAGTGACACAGTTATGGTGACCATGATCATAAAATTTAATTTGTTCAGTCCAAGGATGATCCCTCCACCATGGTCGGTGTATGATTACAATTAACCATGAAAAAACTATGCACATTACCACTTCCCTTAAAAATTATAATCCTTCCACCTAATGTTATCAGAAAATATCATTTTGTTTTAAACACTTCAATTAATTAATTAATTACTAACACCATCACATGAAAGATTTCAAAAACAACCCACCATTAAACATTAAGCCCCCCCAAAAATCTCAGTATAAATATAAAGCTCAAAAATAATATATATCAAGAAAACCTTCCAAGAAAAAATAAAATATATAAAAATACATTGATGAAATGAATCCTCTAATGAGATTATTATTTGGAATCATTCTACTCAACATATTGAATTAATCTAAAATGTTGGAACAACCAACAATCTCTTCAGAGAAAATAAAATAATTTCACCAAGGAAACACATTCCCACATTCTCCATAGTGAATTAAAAATTATTACTGCCGAAGTGATACCAAAAATACCTCAAGGATAACACTACTAATAGAAACATTATAAGGAATCAAAAAAGTGATCCAAAAAACACAATGGGTCCAAAAAACATGAAGTGATAGAATATGATACATTCCTCGTTTACAATTGAGTAACAATTAACCAAAATTCCACATCTGACATACAATAGTGTTTAGATCGAAATATTTAGAATACTATATCATGGGGATCAATATAGAAAATGTATCATGGTGGCATCCATAATAAAACTGGAATAAAAAATACACATATGTTTCTTGGAGGAAACCAATTTTTATTCCAAAATCAAATGAATCCAAAATTAAATAAATGAAAAACCACATAAGGGTGTCTAAAAACCTCAAGATACTACTCAAAAAATCCCCAAATGGAAAAACACTAGTAATTGGAAATCATAAAATTAACTAAGAAAACATATTTCCAAGGATTACCCAAGAAAAAACTAATAAAAACCCTATAACTATAAAACCATAAAATGTGTTGTCTTACGAAAATAGAAATCCTAGAACACAACATAAATAATATTCCAAAATATCCTATGAAACACTTCAAAAACTCCCAAAATAGTCCCCAATAAACACATATTATCTCTCATCATCTCCTAAATCACATGATTACATGTCTAAACCATTGCACCTAATAATCACCACAATGGACTACTATAATAGAAATACAACATATATACCCATAAAACCACCCTCTGAAAATGAAACACGACATGGAAATCCACTTGGAGTTTGGGTAGTGTTAATAAAGGAAGTAAGGAAACTAAATGTTGACACTATAAATTCATAATATACCATTCCATGATGGGGATAAGCTCACATAAAAATCCAATTTGGAAAAAAAAATCCCTATAAAATAGGAAAGCTTTAATATAAGATATCTTAGTCAGTTGATTAGATAAACTAATAACAATAAAAAACATCATCCAAACTTCTAAATGAAATAAATATTTTCAAAATATATTATAAAACCATGATTATTTAACAATAAATTATATATTTGTTGCTTTAAATAAAAAATTATTCCTGTCATGAAATCCTTTTTCCAGCATAAAACATATTTCAAATCACAGGGAAAAAGTATAAAAAAAGGTATGATAAAAGCCTTAACCAGAACATCATCTAATTATTCCAAATTATCTCAAGATCCAATATGTACATTCTCCAATTTACCAAATAAACACTAGGAAATTAAAGGGTTATGTTTTCTAAATGAAAAATTTAATCAGGATTTTGAACATGACTACATGGTTTAAATCTAGATACAATTGTTCATTGGTCCCTTAAACATGTCTATAATCAATAGTATCATTTTTATGTTATTTTAGAAATAATTATCAAACATAACATCTTAAATTCTTTATTAATACCATCCTAGTGTCCAAACATACCCCCATGGGAACTCAACTACATTGATGTAGATACACATACCACTAACAAGGGAATCTTACCAAAATACATTGAAATCTCAATCCCCAAATTAAAACCCACTTCCCATGGATAATAGAGGTTCTAGGTTGGAATGAGATGGTTATAGTCTCAATGAACCTAATTATCATGTTCTATTGAAAAATTCAATATTGATATTACCATTATACCAAAAATTAAACAGTCATGATCCAATATAATAGGATCCTATGGAAAAAAAATATCCCAAACTCTGATACTATTTTATAATGAACCGATATGATCTGTCACTACAATGTATGCATAGCACATACCACAACATGCTCTGTAGAAATTATTGACCCAAAAATGAAGAAAAATAGTGGGTTGGAATTATAGAAACAAAATTTTGAATAGTTTTTTTCCAATAATCATAGTTAAGTCGTCCAAAATAACATTGAAAAAAAATCTGGATTAGCCCATCTATATGTCTGATTTCCATTATAAAAAAATATAGATACATAAATTTAAAATAAAAATTGTACACATTAGAAAAACCCCATTATACCATGGTATCCCTTCACTATAATGAAAAAAATAGACCCCACTAGTTCCCATCTTGCCCACATTGATGAATACAACTACCCTCTTTTCATAGACTTGAAAAAAGAAAATTTTCCCTGGATAAACCAACTTATGGGTAACATCACTAATATTTTAGGAATTTCAAGAAAGTTAAAAATAAATTTTTAAAATTTAGAAAAAAAACGAATTAAATAATATAAAAATAGTCCTCCATAATCAATTTCCAATTAGAAATTCAATGAAAAAATATGAAACTACAACTGAGGTAAAAACATAAGCATGAGCACAAAATCTCTTTTCAGGAAAAAACAACCCACTAAAACTAATAAAACTTTATCATTTTTATTCCTAAAAATAATAGTTTTAATTAAAATTTAAATATATAAATTTTATATAGATAAATAAAATAAATAAACACCACATTATAGTTTCAATATCAAAAAATACTTCATGACTACTAATTTAGAAATAAACACTTGAACACTAAAAGATGTTCCAAACATTCAATATGAATTTCTAAAAATTTGTAAAAACCTAAAATTACAATAAAACTAGGCAAAAATAATAGGATTAAAATTATAAATCTCACATGCACATGGTGTTTTAAACAATCCATTTTCAAATTTTTCCAAAATAGTTAACATCTTTATATCATTTTGAAAAATGGACTGAAAAACAAGAATTAATTTCCATCATTGAATCTCAATTTATGTAACATCCCAGGTAAATAAAGAATATAACATTTTAATATTTATTAAAATTTGTGAATTAAATACATATTTTAATTTAAATGGGTTTCAATGTGTGATGGCATACCTGATAAGGAACAATGGTTTTCTTTGAAATCATTTTTTGCACACAATGTTGAGTCATACTGACAAATAATAATAAATATTATTTTAAATTGAGTGAACTCCTATCCATTGTATTGGCTGTAATGGACAAAACTAACTAAAATCTGAATAAAAATTTTTTTAAACGTTTTTACATTTATCCATTATATATTAGATGCTAAAAATAATAAAGAATCTGATTTTAAGCCTAAATGATCTCATATTTATTAAAGGGTCGATTTACCGTCTTCTGATGACGAACCCTCTTTAAATCTATTTTTGGTAACTCTTATATATTATTTTTGATAGAATAATATTCTTATTTTGAATCGGGACATCAAAATTTACATTCAATAAATTTTTTATATATTTCTGACTAGATGTATTTTTTATAAATAGTGTAAAATACTGTATTTTGATTCATAAATTCCTTTTAATATAATTTATTTATATGGTTAGTTTTTTTAACTTGTTATAAAGTGTAATTAAACTATAATATTACCATTTAATCCAATTTTTGTGATTATAAGTAATTTCACATTGAAATTGGACAAAAATAACTGTCAATATTTGGATAGATATTATTTCTTAAAAACACGGTTTTTGTTTTTACAATGGAATTAATTTTAAAGTAATTTATGCCACTTTTGTGTTTTCAATTTTGAAAAATTGATTCAATATTTGGAATATTTAGGTCTAAATTGTGTAAATAGTTAAATTTTATATTTACTCATTATTAATATTTACTTTTGTAAAAATTTTATTTGCCACAGTTAAAGGGTAAATCTGGTAAATACGGGTTACAAAATTTTATTGTAATAATATTTAATTAACCTAAAATGTGTTTTAATTCTATTGGATGATACATTTCCGACCACGGTCATCCTTGGATTGATTATGGGACCCCATGGAGCCACATGGGAGTGATAATGACACTTTATATAAAATAATTGAAAGTAAATTAAAAAATGAATTATACCTATATCTTTTAGTAAATAAAATTTTACATGGGTTATATAAGTTATCACATTAACTATAAATATTCATTTTAAATCTATAAATATTTTCTACATAATGTTTTTTTATAGTTTTTTGACATTAAATAAATAAAATTATTTATGACTCAATAATGATGCAGTATCTACCTCTTTATAAATGATTTAAATAAAAAAGATTATAATGATTAACACAATATCCAAAACCTGTCCAATTATTTTTGGTTGATTTAATTTCAAACATTATTCATCTTATATTTGACTTTAATTAGTTTTGGACTTTTAGAAATAGAAAATATTTATATAATAAAATAATATTTTAAACCTTTCTTAATGTGCCCCTCCCTCTTGTGAAAATCCATCACTTCTAACCCATTCCTCGCACTTCTCAAGCCCCATGGCTCATTCAACCTCTACGAAATTATTATCCCGAAAACCTATTCCTCATCCTAGAAGCCTTACACTAGGAATAAGCCAATTCAATTAAACCTTTTGGTTCATACCAAAGGGAGATACCATATTTAAAGGTAATGTTTCATCTTAAGTTCTTTTATTTTATTTTTCTTATCTTACCTCATAAACTCTTTTTAATCCTTTATTTTAGGTCAACACCAGTGTAAGAAATATAATATGTATTTTTATGAGAATTATTCAAACAAAACTTACACACACCTCCATCTAATGGTTAAAAGAACTTATTGTTTCTATGGACGGAAAACTAATGCCTCACAAAACGATGATTGTTCAATTATCTCCTACCCCCTCTCATGGTGTCCATTATGACGGAACAATATTTATATATGACATATATTAAATTTATTTTGTTTCTATGATTCTTTATTTATAATTTATAGAATACCTTTATGTTTTCTATAATGGGTAAATACAATAATTTCATTTGAGGAAATGTGGACTACCACCCCCTCAAAGTGATATGACTCATTCATGCCATATGTGGACTGTATAAAGGATAGAGTTAAAGAAATTATATATGATTATATACTCATACTATAGTATAACTATTTATCATTATGTTTTATTCCATTAAATATGCTATACAAATGAATGTTGAGTTCATGCATACGTACGACATACCATCTCCACGAACAGTGCATTTCCTTTCTTATCTCCAAATGTTATGTACTATTATAAACCCAGAAATATACCTGATAAATATGATTCATATGATATCTAAATCTTTAATATCATTATGTATATAATGTAATTTTGCCCACATGGACAATTTATAATTATAACATGTTAAATTTAATCTCATGTTTCGAACATTGACAAAATGTCCAATATAAACTCAAATAATTAACTAACAGTTATAGAAAGGTAAAAAATGATATAAAAGGAATAATAAAAATTAAAATGGTTCTTAGGTAAGTATAAATTAACATAAGAGTTTTATTTTGTTAGAAAAAGGAACAAATGGGTCATGTCGGACACGAGGTAATGGGTTTCTTATCTAACTTTCAATTCTGTGTGATTTCCATTGTTCACCACTTATTTATTACATGTGGTGTATTGTGTATTTCAACTTGATATATATTATCATGATTCTATTTATATTCATGGTATTCTGTGATTTATTTGGTGTTTATAATATTTTTTTTAAACGACTTGATTAATTACAATGTGGTAAGGGGTTTTCATCTCACTTTTTATTCCTGTGAGATTCATGCAATATTTGCCAATATTTCCTTTTATGTGGTGTATGTACTGCCCATTATTGTCTTATTTGTGTAATTTAATTCAATTAATTGGTATTTACATATTAATTTTATGATCCTTCTTTCATGGGTTGTATGTTTCATAAGTTACAGAATCGGTAAGGGAACCTTTCACCCTCCTCTTTTTAAAAGACTACTTTTTACAATGTTTTTCAATTTACATTTTCTTATGTTGGTATATGTTATTATATATTTTTATAGCTAAAAATGTTTTTCCAAGTAATGAGATACCATTTTCCCTCTCATAAAATCTTATTTCTGAATTTTAAAGTGGCGTCGTTAGGTTGCTGAATATCTATAAGGGGATTTTTTACCTAATTTCAATACTTTTGTATAAAATTCTACTTCTTGATTATGTTGTGATATGAAAATTTGATAGTGGATTTTGATTGTTTTAAACTGAATATAAAATTATATTGTGTGTATTTATATTTGTCACACGTAATTATTTAATTTATTTATCCTTAATCAATGGATCCCATCTTTATAAGGGATTTCGTCTCAATTTACACACTATTGAGACTTCATTGTTGTTACGTTCCAATTCACATTTATATGGTGTATATAATGCCATTTGACATATTATATCTTTAATTTCTTTAGTATCGGGATATTATAAATCATTTTATAATTTCATCCTATAATTATTTTTATTCATGTGTTTTCTAATGTGGTAAGGGACTCTATAACTAAAAACATGTTTAAAATGTTTTAAAATATATTTCACATTAATGACCAAGTTTTCAAAATTATTTTAATGATTTATTTATATGGTCATTAATTTTAAAAAATGATAATTCGTTTAAAATATTCAATCTTTTATGGGACACTTTTATTCAAAAATCTCTTTATTAAATGGTTTTGAAAATGGTTTGTTAAGGCATTGATTATGTAAATATATAGAAATGATAAATTGTGGTTGTAATGTGGAAATGATATCTTTACTTTATGATTGTTTTATATGTTATGAATATGATATGGTTATTGGGAATTTTTAACATATATGGGTGGTTCCCTGATAATCCTAGGGTGGTTGAGCTTGATATATCTCGCCAATTATTTGGGTAATGTGATGGATGTAGACGTTAATGTTTCTCATAAGAGATTTAGGGAATATACTGTGATGGATGTTGAAAATGTAACTCCCTAGGTAGTTGTGAAAGATTCAATGTAAGTATGTTATGTATGCCTTATGTTACCTTTATGATTTTTTATTTCTATGTGTTATTCATAAATCTTATGCTTTCATAAGGTATTTTATGATTAAAAAGTATGGTTTCATTGTTTTGTTTTTATTGAGTGGATAATTTTTTTATTCCTTATTTTATAGCCCTTACTGAGCTTTTTTATTCTCACCCCAAGTTTTTAAAAGAATTTCCATTTGAATTAATGATAAATAAGGGTCTATGATGGGATAAATTAAATGTCATGTTGTCTAAAACATGTAACTAGACTTGTTTCTTTTTAAGATTTATTATTTTATAAAAAATGGATACTGAGTAGTAGTGTCTACATGTAATTTTCAAGTTCATATGTAGAATTTATGTCCTAATTCTCGAAAACTCTAAACTGAAAAGTATATTTAATTTGAAATCATCATTTAACTAAATATTAAGTAATTTTTATTGTTGGGTCCTTATAGTTGGTATCAAAAGTTGATTTTGGAAACTTTAGGGATTATGAGTTTTAGTTACAAACATGGTTTGTCTTTATGTCTATTATTTCAGTTAAATTCTTGTTTTATAAATTTTTTTTGATCAAGGAAATTTAGTTACAAATTAAAGGATGAGGATCTCAAATAACATTCTTATCTCATCTGGATTACTAGATTTTAATAATTATTTCAAAGTAAGGTTCACATGATTGTGAAACTTTTTCTAGCATACAAATCACTTGAAATCAGTTGTTTGAGATATCAAACACCTCCACAATACCTTGATATCATCATTTAACATGGGTTTTATTGAATCAAATCCTATTTTCTCAATACTCTCATATTTTTAAGAAATTTAAATATTATCAAATCATTTTAAAAATATTTTACCCTATCACCAGATTTTCAAACATAATATGATTTAGAAAAATGTGTTGAAGAAGGAGACCCTTGCGAAACATATTTATATATGATTTTACAATAAAGTCTCTTAGCACATACTTATGTTATATTAGAAGAATCATTGATTGAATGTTTCAACTCAAAATTTTTCCGATTATTTTATAAAAATGTTGTTTTATCAGATGTTCTGAAATTATATGTCATACATGATTATTTTCCGAAACTATTTTTATGTGAACACACATATGACCCAATTTTTACAATATGTATTTTGATGATGGAATAAAATGATTTTAAAGGATGTTTAAATCCTTTTTTCAGTGCATGAACCTTCTACCTACATGAACAAGATGATGATGAGAACTTATGGACACCATGATCATCGTATGATGTTCATTCTATTGGGAATAGATTTATTTAATCATATAGAAGTGGAAAAAAAGAAAATATATAAGATGTTGAGGTATTAATGTATTAGTATGAAAATGAATGGTAAAATAAAACCTTTGAGGTTAAAATATTTTAGGTATATTTTTGAGTTTTATAAAAAGGAAACCTGTAAGATGGGTGACAACCCATTGCGTCTAGTAAGGCCATAGGAATCGAACCCACAACCGAAGGGGGAAAATGGAACATCACCTACCTCTTTCCTATGTGAAGACCATGGTTATTATGACTTATTATTTTAAGTTAACTGATTTTATAAATCAATAATAATTTAATTTTGGGAACTTGTGTTTTATCAAATGGATAACCTTTATATAAAAAATTTATTTGGTGATTAAGTGATATAGGTTATTTTAGAAGATGTTTTCTCTTTCGGTAACACTTTATGCTAAAGTGAAATAAAACACTATGGGATTTAATTTTTGGAGTAATGGTTGAAATATTATTTTGGAAGAATCTATGTATTTATTGTGGACATCAAGTGATTTGGTTTATTTATGGAAACGATTAATCTATCATAGAGAATATTTTTTTTGGTTTATTACACTCCAGTATGAGACTTTAAGAGTAGTCGATGTTTTTGGAGATAAATGTTAAGATTTACTATGAAATACTATGTTATTAAATCCTTCTGAGTTTTGGTTTTCAATTATATATTGGATTAATTTGATCAATTTTAAGGACAATTGTATATTGAATGGTCTTTCTTGATCTTTGGATTCTTTTTGTTGAATTTTGGATATTAAGAGTACTATTTATTTTTATAAAAGATAATACTTTTGGGGATTATCTGAACATATAATAAATAATTTTGGTTTTGGTTGATTTATAAAGATGTGGTAAATATATAGTTCATATTTTTTGGATTATTTGATACTCTAGATGTTTATTCTAGAACTTCATGTGTGACCAAGTCATCATGAATACTTACTGTTTGGAGAAAAAATTGAGTTTGTGGTAGAATTATATTAAAGAATTACACTCTACATTACAAGTAAGTATATTTATTACGATATTATTCTAGTTATTAATAAAATTATTCAACTCTAAAAAAGTATCTTGAGGAAAAAATGTTATAATATCCCTTTTATCATCAGACTTTTATCAAACCAAAAATTTATTCTATTATGGTGTTTAACATTCCGTGATCGAGTTAGCTATCACTATATATTAATCTATGAGAGTTAATTTCTCTTCAATATCCATGTTTTCAGCAAATCCTGGTATCTACTATCTCAGGTGACCATTGTACTTCTTTTCCATTATTTCAATGTGATATTTTTATAGACTCTTTCTTTGATATGGGACTTTCAATGAAGTGTCCAAGCACAATTTTAGTATTTTGAGAACGTAATTACCAATATTGGTGAAGGATGTAACATCCCAGGTAAATAAAAAATATAAATTTTCATATTTATTAAAATTTGTAAATTAACTATTAATATTACATTGCAGGGGATGCCATGATTGATGGTGTACCTGATATGCAACAACGGGTTTATTTTAAATCTTATGTTGCATGTAGTGTTGAGTCATTCTGAAAAATAATAATATAATATTATTTTAAATGGTTGTTAACACATAGTCATTGTATTGGGGGGAATTGACAGAACAAACTATAATATTAATATAAATTTTTGTTAATTTTTTTTTCATTTATCCAATAACTTTTAGAGGCATAAAAGAAGAAAGAATCAGATTTTAAACATAAATGTTGTAATATTCATTAAAAGATCGATTTACCTCCTTTTGAAGGATAACCCAAATTAAATCTGGATTTGGTCCCCTTTATATGTTCTATTTGACCAAATTATATTCTTCTTTTGAATTGGGACATCAAAATTTACATTGGATAAAATTTTGGCATTTTCCTAATAAAGTTCATTTTTTATGAAGAGTGAAATATAATGTATTTTAATTTATAACATCCTTTTAATATAGTTTATTTTTATGTTATGATAATATTTTTAAATGGTTTTAATGTGTAATTAAATTATATTTTGACAATTTAATCCAACGTTTTTCATTTGATGTAAATTCAGCTTGAAATTGGAAAGAAATAAGTGTCAACATTTTGATAGTTATTATTTATTAAAAATGATTTTTTTAAGTGGGAAATAATTTTAAATTAATTTCAACTATTTATGTGTTTTGAAATTGTAAAAAAAGATTCCGTATTTGGAATCAGTTAGTCCAAATTGTGTAAATTGGTAACTTTTGTTTAGACATTATTAAAATTTACTAATGTAAATAAATAACCATGGTTAAAGTGTAAATCTGGTAAATAAGGTTTACAAAATATTATTATAATAATAATAAATTACCCTAACATATGTAATAATCCTATTTTTTGATAAATTTCTGATGATGGTCATCCTGAGCTTAGTTTGGGGACCCAGGGAGACACTTGGTAGTGATAACAACACTTTATATTAATTAATTTAACGTAATGGACAAAATGACTTAAAAATTTATCTTTTAGTAAATCAATTATTACATGTGGTTATAGAAGTTATATATTTGACAATGAATATTCATTTGAAAGCTAAAGATATTTCCGACATAGTCGTATTTGTATATAATTTTTAGAAATCAAATAATTAAAATTATTTTTGACACAATAATGATGCAGTATTTACCTCATTAATGAATGATTTATATAAATAATATTATAAAGATTAAAACAATATGAAAAACCTGTCCAATTCTTATTGGATGATTTTATTTCTAACATGAGTCATCATATAATTGACGGTAATGAGTTTTGGACCTTTAGAATCTGAAAATCATTTTAGAATGAAATAATATTTTTAAACTTTCCTAAAGAGCCCCTCATCCCCCTTATAAAAAGCCCCCACTTCGAAAACATTCCTCACACTTCTCAAGCCCCATGGCACATCCATCCTCTAACAAATTAATCTAACTACATCTCTCTCCTACTCTTATAATCCTTCCCCAAATAAGAAGGAAATTCAAAAAAACCATTTGGTTCAAACCAAAGGGAGATACCTTATTTAAAGGAAACGTTTTCTCTTAAGTTCTTTTGTTCTATTTTAGTTATACAATCACATAAAATCTTTTTATTACTTTGTTTTTTAACAACACATGTATCCAAAATATACTATGTTGTTGTTATGATTAGGATTATAATGACACTTACACAAACCTACATCAAATTGTAAAAAAACATACTTTTTTTGTGGATGGCGAACTACTGCCTCAAAAAATGATGATTGTTCAATTATATCCTAATGACATTCATGGTGTCCATTATGATGGAAATGTATTTAAATGGGATATATATTTTATTTATTTTTTTCCTATGATTCTATATTTTTCATTTATATAATACCTTTATGGTTTCCATAGTGGGTAAATACGATAATATCATTTGAGGATGTGCGAACTACCCCCCTTCCAATTGATTTATCTCATTAATTCCATATGTGGAACGCTTAAAGGATGGAGTTAGTGAATTTGTATATGATATTATACTGGAATTATAATATAGATATGTCTTATTATGTTTTTATTCCATTAAATGTGATATTTAAGTGAATGTAGAGTTTATGTGTATATGTGGCTTACCGTCTCCATGAACGGTGCATTTCATTTGTTATCTCCAAATGTTATGTAATTTATTACATACATATATATAATGGATATATATATGATATATTTGATATCTAAATCATGAATATAATTCTTGTAGGTAATGGAATTTCTACCACATGAATAATTTATAATTATAACAAGTTCATTATTAACTCAAGTTCCAAACATTGAAAAAATGTCCAATATAAAAAAAAATTAAATAATTGTTATAGCAAGGTAATAAATGATATTAAAGGAGTAATAAATATGAAATTATTTCTGAGTAAGTAAATATTTACTTATGTTTATTATTCAAGAAGAACAAGGAACAAATGTGTAACTCCCCGACCCCAGCTACCCAGAGTCGGTGCATTACTTCGTAACATTGGCATGATCACAAAAGTTCAAGTCTCGAAAGACCGATTAGTTTAGTATCCTTGGAAACACTAGATACATTCATAAGTCTTACATTACATCATAAAGTAAAAAAACTAATAACAAAGTCTTCATAGTCCACACTCATATCCTCTTCTGACTATCCCTGTAGGTCATTCATAAAATACTTCTTCACATCCTGGAAAAAATATTAAAACACTAAAAGGGGTGAGCTCAGATGCTCAGTAAGGTTAACAATATTACAGAAGCTTTTATAAATAAACATAAACATTTAAGGCAATGTGTAACTAAAACAAAAGCCTTATTGAACTTGAACATCAAAATAATATGGAAAAAGTAAAATGAGATAATTCCATTTACTTCTTCACATGGATATTCTACTAGATGAATAATCACATGAAATATCAATAACCACTTTCATAATGAGGGAATGTATAATGCCGGACATTCTGAAACATTTTGTCAAGGCCTCGGCCAAGACATCTAAAATGATTAAGGCCTCGGACAAAACCATAAATCAAATTGGGAAAGGGCCTCGGCTAATTCCACGTCTTGTTGTCTCATGAGACCTACCGATGCATCGAGGAGCTATGGCGAGCTCCACCCGTCACTTATTAAGTCCAATACATTCCTCATATGAGCAGGTTTAAACATCTCATAAACCATAACATAATCGTATCACATAAAACATGCATAAAGGAAACATAACATTTCCACATTTCAATCACAATATATCAATACAACACATTGATATAATAAAAACGCCTTCAAAACCATTTTTAATACCAAAATAAATGAAAAGTATAACATGGTATTTATTCTTCATTAAAAAAAGGGTATGGCTTGTAGAGGAAGCCGAAACTCAAATAGTGGTCACGGCGGTGGAGAAGTCATTGTCGCCGCATACGTACGACAAAAACATTCCCTTTTGTCGTTTAGTAAACTCTTCGTATAAAAAAGATTACTTTTGAATAAATGTAAAAGTCAATGTGGTTTATACACCGTATAAAAGAAATTTGTGTATAAAACCAAATATGCCTCAATGAAAGGAGATTGAGATGAAGTCCTTACAAAGATCATTTTTTAAAATAAAATAGATATATTATGTGTATTCACTATAGGTACACATAAAGAATACAAAATAAGACATAATAATATCATGACATAATTTGAAAGTAGGAGATTAACCCAAAGAATGGAAGTTTGGTTAAGAAGTTCCCTTACCTCGTGTCTAACTTGACTCAACCGTTCTTTAACCACCTGAATAATAAACTAGAGTTAATATATACCTTATTAAGAACCATTTTTAATTTCATTATCCTATTTATATCACTTATTACAATGTTATGAACATTATGTAATTATTTAAGTTAATAACGGTCGTTTTGTCGATCTTTGGTACTTGAGTCAACAATAAACTTCTTATAATTACAAGTTGTTTATGTGGTAGAATATCCATTATCTACAGAATTATATTCATGATTTAGATGTCATATATATCATATATATCCAGTATATACATTCATTTATAATATTACGTAACATTTAGAGGTAAGAAATGAAATGCACCGTTCATGGAGACGGTAAGCCGTACGTACGCATGAACGCTACTTTCATTTATATTTCGTATTTAATGGAATGAAATCATAATGATATAAATGTATAATATAATTCCAGTATAATATAGTGTATAATACCATTTACTCCATCCTTTATACATCCCACATATGGCATTAACGATTCAAAGCACTTTAAGGGGGTGGTAGTCCGCACTTCCTAAAATGAAATTATCGCGTTTTACCCATAATGGAAATCATAAAGTATGACATAAATGAGAAATACAGAATCATAAGTAAAACATAAACATATTATATATCATATATAAATATAGTGACATCTTAATGGCCACCTTTGAAGGTGTTATATGAGTGTTGAACAATCATCGTTTCGTGAGGCAGAAATTCGCCATCCACAGAAACCGTATGTTCTTTAACCATTATATGTAGGTGTGTGTAAGTTTATCTCTAATACTTCTTATAACAACATCCTAGTATATTGAGGATACTGGTGTTGTTACAAAAAAAATGAATAAAAAGATTTAAGGGGTTGGAGAAGAAAAATAAAACAAAACAACATTAGAGAATACATTACCTCAAAATTGGGTAACTCTTTTTGATTTGAGCCAAAGGCTTCTTTTGGAAGATTTATGCCCAAAGTGAGGCTTCTATGAGAAATAGGGGAAAGTTGGGAGAGTATTTGGGCAGTGTTTGGCCGAGCCAAATGGCTTGAAAGTGTAAATGAGGTGGGAGAGGTGGGGGCCTTTTATAAGTGGAGAGGAGGGGATTTTTTGGAATGATTGAAATGTTACATTATTATACAATGCTTTTCGGATTTTAAAGGTCCCACACTTATATAATTCGTGGATAAGGTGATAAGGGTTCTAAATCTCCTCATCCAATAGGCTTTGGACAAGTGTAAGCCTTGGATTTTTCATTATCTTTTCATTTTATTTAAATCGTTAAATAATGAGGTCATCGCTGCATCATAATGATGTCATAAATAATTTAATTTATTTAATGTCTAAAAATTATAAAAAAATACTATGATGTAGGAAATCTTTTTAGATTTCTAATTAATATTTATAGTCAAATTTTGGACTTGTGTAACCCCACTTAAAAACTGTTTTAGTAAAACAACTCATGTTTGTGTCAATTTAACTTTAACATTAAATAAATATATATTAATGTCATTTTCCAACTAAAGTGGCTCCATGGGGTCCCCAAGTTGACTCATGGGTTTTCTGGGTCGGCCATGACTCATCAAATATGAGTAGGACAAGTTTCATGCTCATCTCATATTATTAAAACATTATTTGTACCTTAAACTACACTAATTACCTCTAATCGCGATTAAGAACTTAAAAGTTACTATTCACCAAAAAATTATTTTAATCTCATTGAACCACATTTTACTTCTTAATGACAACCATGTATGTCGGATTTTTGAAAATCAAATCACAGAAGTTGTAATATTTCATTTAAACGAAAAATCAGTTTTTAACAACCACTTAGTGGTTTCACTATTAATCAAAAATTGAAGTTTTTCAGAATAAGGCCAAAATTTCACCCTAAGCTATAATTGATATTCCGAATTCAAAAATGATGTCTATTTTAAAAAATTCCAAACATATAAGTTGCATTAATTAATTTTATAATTAATTCCCGCTGTTACAACAAATAGCGTGTTTTTAAGAAACAATTTATATCAAAAGATTGGCAATTGTTTATGTCCAATTTCAATGTTAAATTAATTCTAATGACCACCATTGGATAAAATGGTAAAAATATATTCCAATTATACTTTAAAACCACTAAATAGTATAATTTATCACTATAAATTATTTTTATTAAAAAAGTTGTTTTTAAGTATTTTTCACTATTCATAAAAAATAGAAGTTCTCAGAAAAATACCAAAAATTCAACATAGGCTAATTTAGATATTCCGAATCCAAAAATGAAGTCCATTTTGATAAATAAAATTTATAAAATTTCAAAAAGTAGGTATTACTATTCACAACTGCTAGTTTAATTCGTTGTGTGTGTGTTAGAGCTCGAAGTTGCGTACAACACACGCTATTGCATTATTCAAATTGAAACATACCATGGAAGCTTGGGGTGTTACATTCTCCCCTCTTTCAATAAATTGCGTCCTCGCAATTTGAAATTTTTCTTTGAAAATAAAATGTTGAAAAGAGAAAATACCTTTTAGGAAAACCCACATCGGAAATAAGGTTAATAAATATATAACATTAAAAGAAAGCAAGATAAGTACAAAGGTCACCCGATATAGCCCATTCTAGGATTCTATGAAAATATGGATATGGAGGAGAAACAAACCATCAAGGTCTGATGGAGAGTTATAGAAAACAGGATTAGGAGAAAGATTAACTACAAGAAAATCACAAACTTGTGATTGGTTAAACGGTCATTGAATCCCCAGTTGGAAAAGTTAACCGACCACATTTTTGTTTTAAGTTACCTTTTATAATGTTGGGGAATTTATTTAGGAGATTTACTAAGAACTTAAGGGAATATACATACTTGTTATGTATACATTCATTCGTTAATAAATTTTTACCACAAATGCATCTTTTACTCCAAATGGTAACGGAACTCAAATATATTCTTTTTATCCTAATTGTATAAGGTTCCAAATATTAACACATACCATTTAGATTAGTAAAACTATTTTGTAATAACCAGGGACTTCCTGTAGGCTAGTGGTAGGAAATAAAGGCTTGTCGCACTATGGTTGTGGGTTCGATTCCTGCAGCTTTGTCCGACGCGACGGGTTATTCCCCACCCTGCAGGTTGTCCTTTTCCTAAAACTATAGTATTATAATATTCCAAAAATAATCTTCAAAAATGCTTTAACCTTAAACAATACTATCCATGGTTCAGCTTAATCCATTCCAACCTTAATAGTTATCCAAAATACCTCCGTCCAGACTTTCTCTAAAAGGTCTCTAAATTCCAAAATCAATTGTAACATCAGATTCCCCAAACAAAGAAAAGTTTCTCCTATTGTCACATACTAAAAATATGATTACCTTAATCATATTAAAACCTTACTGAAATCCAAAAGTACTGCAGTACAATCTTTATATATATCACATTATTCTTATAACCAGAATATAATCCTTGATTCCAAAAGCACCAATACATTAATTATTCCGCTTCAACTGTAGTCACAGCATAAGATTGGCCTTGATCCCTTGGCCTTTTCTGAGGTAAGTTTCCTTGACGCTTAGGACATTCATTTTCATAATTCCCCATTTCCATACAATTGTAGCATTCAACTTTGACAGCCTCATTCTTTCCCTTGCAATCACGAGCCTGGTGACCCTTTTCTCCACATTTATAACAAACTCCCATTCCTTTTAGGAACGTACCAGGGTGATTCTTCCCACAATTATCACATAATGGAAAATCCTTCTTTCCCTTGTTCCCTTTATCTGTCTCTTGTTCCCCCGTTCTCTTCTTCTCTTGCTTTACTTTGTTGTCATAAGACTTAGAGAATTCCTTTTCCATCTTGATAGCACACGAGACAATATCTTCATATGATGAGAAGGATTGTGATACTAAAGCTCGACAGAGAAATGGTTTTAACCCATCAAAGAAACGATCAATATTACTCCTTGGGTTACGTATATAATCTGCAGCATACCTTGCTAACCTTGTAAAATTGGCCTCATACATTGCGACATTCTCATCCTCCTTCTGCCTCAGACTCAGAAATTGCCTTTCCATATCTGCTCGATGGTCACGAGGAAAGTATTTTTCTAAGAAAATCTCTTTGAACTCCCTCCATTCCATATTCGATATGTCATAATCTTCCTTTGTGTTTTGAATTAGTGACCACCATTGATCGGCATCTCTAGTGAGGCGGTAAACTGCCATGACAACTTTCTCCCTTTCACTACTCCCCAAGGCATGGAATATTTTCTCTATGGAATTTATCCATTGCTGAGCTACTATAGGATTTGTACTCCCATTGAAGGTTGGTGGTTGTTGCCTCATGAAACGGTCTAGCATTGATCCTCTACGTTGCGGATCAGGGTGCTCCATACGAGTAAGGTTATTATTCATAACCTGCGTGAGTTGTCCCAGTACGGTGAGAAGCTGATCACCACCAGTTGTATCACTAGCTCCACAATAATTATCTTGAGAATGAGGGCAATCCCTACACGGAGTGCGTGCATTGATACGGTTTCCATTCCTTCCACTAGGCGCCATTTCTAAACAATGGCATAAACTAGATTAGTTTATGAATCAAAATACATAATTCCATACTTGTAAAATACTTAACATAAATTGAACTCTTTATGGATATAATCCATAATCATAAAAAGGTTTTATTTGAGGAAGTATATACTCATAATCGTTCATAGTGGTTTGTAAAGAAAATGAGAATTATCCTAAGCATATCCCCCGGGAGTGTCGTAACCAAGAGTGCAGCAAGGCCCGTTGTCGTGCACCAGTTCCCGTTCGAGTCTAGGTCCAAGCGGTGATTTCGGGTTTTACCCCTAGGTACATCTGTGCCAGAGCCGCCTCTACCTGCTCGTATCCATACATGGATGTATTGCTCAGAAAACTCACAACAACTCTACAATACCAAAATTCTAGGAAGTTCTTCTATACTAATCCTCAAAGTTTATCTTCAGGCTATGTGCTCTAATCAGAGTTTATCTAAATCTAGCTTACAAGGTTAGTACTAAACTGCCTCTAATACCAACTGTAACGCCCCGACCCCAGCTACCCAGAGTCGGTTCATTACTTCGTAACATTGTCATGATCACAAAAGATCAAGTCTCGAAAGACCGATTAGTTTAGTAGCCTTGGAAACACTAGATACATTCATAAGTCTTACATTACATCATAAAGTAAAAAAAACTAATAACAAAGTCTTCATAGTCCACACTCATATCCTCTTCTGACTATCCCTGCAGGTCATTCATAAAATACTTCTTCACATCCTGGAAAAAATATTAAAACACTGAAAGGGGTGAGCTCAGATGCTCAGTAAGGTTAACAATATTACGGAAGCTTTCATAAATAATCATAAACATTTAAGGCAATGTGTAACTAAAACAAATGCCTTATTGAACTTGAACATCAACATAATATGGCAAAAGTAAAATGAGATAATGCCATTTACTTCTTCACATGGATATTCTACTAGATGAATAATCACATGAAATATAAATAACCACTTTCATAATGAGGGAATGTGTAATGCCGGACATTCTGAAACATTTTGTCAAGGCCTCGGCCAAGATGTCTAAAATGATTAAGGCCTCGGCCAAAACCATAAATCAAATTGGGAAAGGGCCTCGGCCAATTACACATCTAGTTGTCTCATGAGACCTACCGATGCATCGAGGAGCTATAGTAGGCTCCATCCGTCACTTATTAAGTCTAATACATTACTCATATGAACAGGTTTAAACATCTCATAAACCATAACATAATCGTATCACATAAAACATGCATAAAGGAAACATAACATTTCCACATTTCAATCACAATATATCAATACAACACATTGATATAATAAAAACGGCTTCAAAACCATTTTCAATACCAAAATAAAAGAAAAGTATAACATGGTATTTATTCTTCATTAAAAAAGGGTATGGCTTGTAGAGGAAGCCGAAACTCAAATAGTGGTCACGGCGGCGGAGAAGACATTGTCGCTGCATACGTACGACAAAAACATTACCTTTTTTCATTTAGTAAACGCTTCGTATAAAAAATACCCCTTTTGAATAAATGTAAAAGTCAATGTGGTTTATACACCGTATAAAAGAAATTTGTGTATAAAACCAAATATGCCTCAATGAGAGGATATTGAGACGAAGTACTTACAAAGATCATTTTTTAAAATAAAATAGATATATTATGTGTATTCACTATAGGTACACATAAAGAATACAAAATAAGACATAATAATATCATGACATAATTTGAAAGTAGGAGATTAACCCAAAGAATGGAAGTTGGGTTAAGAAGTTCCCTTACCTCGTGTCTGACTTGACTCAACCGTTATTTAACCTCCTGAATAATAAAATAGAGTTAATATATACCTTATTAAGAACCATTTTTAATTTCATTATCCTTTTTATATCACTTATTACAATGTTATTAACATTATGTAATTATTTAAGTTAATTACGGTCGTTTTGTCGATCTTTGGTACTTGAGTCAACAATAAACTTCTTATAATTACAAGTTGTTTATGTGGTAGAATATCCATTATCTCCAGAATTATATTCATGATTTAGATGTCATATATATCATATATATCCAGTATATACATTCATTTATAATATTACGTAACATTTAGAGGTAAGAAATGAAATGCACCGTTCATGGAGACGGTAAGCCGTACGTACGCATGAACGCTACTTTCATTTCTATTTCGTATTTAATGGAATGAAATCATAATGATATAAATGTATAATATAATTCCATTATAATATAGTGTATAATACCATTTACTCCATCCTTTATACATCCCACATATGGCATTAACGATTCAAATCACTTTGAGGGGGCGGTAGTCCGCACGTCCTAAAATGAAATTATCGCGTTTTACCCATAATGGAAATCATAAAGTATGCCATAAATGAGAAATACAGAAGCATAAGTAAAACATAAACATATTATATATCATATATAAATATAGTGACATCTTAATGGCCACCTTTGAATGTGTTATATGAGTGTTGAACAATCATCGTTTCGTGAGGCAGAAATTCGCCATCCACAGAAACCGTATGTTCTTTAACCATTAGATGTAGGTGTGTGTAAGTGTAGCTCTAATACTTATTATAACAACATCCTAGTACATTGAGGATACTGGTGTTGTTACAAAAAAATTAATAAAAAGAGTTAAGGGGTTGGAGAAGAAAAATAAAACAAAACAACATTAGAGAAGACATTACCTCAAAATCGGGTAACTCTTTTTGATTTGAGCCAAAGGCTTCCTTGGGAAGACTTCTTCCCAAAGTGAGGCTTCTATGAGTAATAGGGGAAAGTTGGGAGAGTATTTGTGCAGATTTTGGCCGAGCCAAATGGCTTTAATGTGTAAATGGGGTGGGAGAGGTGGGGGCCTTTTATAAGTGGAGAGGAGGGGCTCTTTTGGAAAGATTGAAATGTTACATTATTATACAAGCTTTTCGGATTTTAAAGGACCCAAACTTATATAATTCGTGTATAAGGTGATAAGGGTTAGAAATCTCTTCATCCAATAGGATTTGGACAAGTGTATGCCTTGGATTTTGCATTATCTTTTCATTTTATTTAAATCGTTAAATAATGAGGTCATCAATGCATCATAATGATGTCATAAATAATTTGATTTATTTAATGTCTAAAAATTATAAAAAAAATACTATGATGTAGGAAATCTTTTTATCTTTCTAATGAATATTTATAGTCAAATTTTGGACTTGTGTAACCCCACTTAAAAACTGTTTTAGTAAAGCAACCCATGTTTGTGTCAATTTAATTTTAACATTAAATAAATATATATTAATGTCATTTTCCAACTAAAGTGGCTCCATGGGGTCCCCAAGTTGACCCATGGGTTGTCTTGGTCGGCCATGACTCATCCAATAGTAGTAGTACAAGTTTCATGCTCATCTCATATTATTAAAACATTATTTGTACCTTAAACTACACTAATTACCTCTAATCGCGATTAAGAACTTAAAAGTTACTATTCACCAAAAAATTATTTTAATCTCATTTTACCACATTTAACTTATTAATGACAACCATGTACGTTGGATTTTTAAAAATCAAATCACAGAAGTGGTAATATTTCATTTAAATGAAAAATCAGTTTTTAACAACCACTTAGTGGTTTCACTATTCATCAAAAATTGATGTTTTTCATAATAAGGCCAAAATTTCACCCTAAGATATAATTGATATTCCGAATTCAAAAATGATGTCTATTTTAAAAAATTCCAAACATATAAGTTGCATTAATTAATTTTATAATTAATTCCTTTTGTTACAACAAATAACGTGTTTTTAAGAAACAATTTATATCAAAATATTGGCAATTGTTTATGTCCAATTTCAATGTTAAATTAATTCTAATGACCACCATTGGATAAAATGGTAAAAATATATTCTAATTATACTTTAAAACCACTAAATAGTATAATTTATCACTATAAATTATTTTGATTAAAAAATTTGTTTTTAAGTATTTTTCACTATTCATAAAAAATAGAAGTTCTCAGAAAAATACCAAAAATTCAACATAGGCTAATTTAGATATTCCGAATCCAAAAATGAAGTCCATTTTGATAAATAAAATTTATAAAATTTTAAAAATTAGGTATTACTATTCACAATGGCTAGTTTAATTCGTTGTGGTGTGTGTTAGAGCTCGAGGTTGCGTACAACACACGCTATTGCATTATTCAAAGTGAAACGTACCGTGGAAGCTTGGGGTGTTACAAAATGAGTCATGTCGGACAGGAGGTGAGGAGTTTCTTATCTCACTTTTAATTTCGTAAGATTTCCATTATTCAATGCTAATTTATTGCATGTGGTGTATTGTGTGAAACTATTTGATATATATTATAATGATTCTATTTTTAGTCATGGTATTCGGTGATTAATTTTGTAGTCATTAACTTTTTTTCATTTGAATCGATTAATTACAATGTGGTAAGGTGTTTTCATCTCACTTTGTATTCTCGTGAGATTCATGCTATATATACAACTATTTTTTTGATGGTGTACGTAATGGAATTTATTGAATTCTTTGTGTAATATAAATAAATTTATGGGTAATTAAATATTCATTATTGGATCCTTCTTTCCTGGGGTGTATGTTTTATAAGTTACCAAATCGGTAAGGGAGCCTTTCTCCCTCCTCTTTTTAAAAGACTACTTTTTGTTATGTCTTTTAATTTACATCTCCTTATGTTGGGATATCTTCTTCTATATCATTATTTCTTCAAAATTTAAGTCTATGTTAGGAGATTCCATTTTCTCTCTCATAAAATATTTTTCTGAATTTTAATGTGATGTTGTTAGGCTGTCAAATTTCTGTAAGGGATCTTTTTAACCCAATTTCAATTCTTTGGGTTAAACTTCTACATGTTGATTATAACGTGATATTAATATGTGTGATTGACCTATTATTGTTTTACAATACATATCAAATCATATTGATTATATATATATTTTTTAAACATAATTATATAATTGATTTATCCTTAATCTATGGATACTATCTTTATAAGGGATTTCATCTCAATATACACTCCATTGAGACTTTATTGTTGTTATGTGCTAATTAACATTTATATGGTGTATATAATTCCTATTGACATATTATATCATGAATTTCTTTATTCTCATGATATTATAAAGAATTTTCTAATGTCATGTGATAATTATAATTATCAAGTATTTTCTATAGTGGTAAGGGACTCTTAAACTAAAACATTGTATTAAATGTTTTAAAAATATTTCTCATTAATGACAGTGTTTTCAAAATTATTTTAAAAATTTATTTATATGGTGATTAATTATCAAAAAAACTAATTTGTTTAAAAGAATCAAAGTGGTATGTGTCACTACGATTCATAAATCTATGTATTTAATGATTTTGAAAATGGTTTGATAAAGCATTAATTATGTCAATATCTTAAAATGATATATTGTGATTATAATGTGGAAATGTTATCTTTACTTTATTCTTGTTTTATGTGTTATGAATATGTTATGGTTATTGGGAATTGTTTACATATATGAGTGGCTCCATGATAAACCTAGGGTGAATGAGCCCCAGATTGCTCTCCAATGCATTAGGTAACGTGACAGAGGTAAACATTAATGTTTCTCCTGAGAGATTTAGTAAATATAGTGTGATGGGTACTCCCAACATAACTCCCTATGTTGTTGTGAAATCTACAATGAAAGTATGTTATTTTTTTCATAAGTTACCTTTATGATTTATTATTTCTGTGTGTTCTTCATAAATATTAGGATTTCATATGGTATGTTTTGATTAAAATGTATGGTTTAATTGTTTTGTATTTATTGATGGGATAATGTTTTTATTCTTTATTCTATAACCCATAATGAGTATTTTATAACCACCCCATGTTTTTGAAATATTTTCCACAAGACGTAAAGATGAATAATGGTCAATGATGAGATCAAGTAAAATTCATGTTGTCTAAAACATTGATGTAGACTTGTTTCTTTTTAAGATTTTTTTGTTTTATAAAAAAATAGATAATGAGTTGTAGTGTCAACATGTAATTTTTAAGATGATATGTATTAGTTTTGGCCTAATTATCTAAAAAATTAAACCTGAAATGATCCTCAATGTGAATTCATGATTTAACTCAAGATTACGAATGATTATGGGCGGGTCTATATATTTTTAAAATCTATTCTACCAATAGTTTCAAAATATTTTAAATATATACCACACAAAGAAGGATGAATGCACAAACGAATTCCCAATACGATAAATTCATATTATAAGAAGAAATAGATGACATGTATATATGTTTTATTATATAATCCAAAAAACAATTGATTCAATCCAAGAACAATTGAATTAACCCAAAAATTATCAAAGGTATCCTAGTGTAAGGGGATATACCCTAGGTCCTAACATGATATCGTCCAAGTCATTTATCAAAGTTTTAACCCTATTTCATTAGATGTGTCCATAACAACCCACTTGTGTAGATTCGTGTAGCCACATCCACATGGATCACTCATCCTACCGCAATTTCACCCTAAATGGGGCAGTAGTACTGGGTGGCTACCAAGTGTATCATATGACTTCAATCCATATTAGAAATATGGTTTCCCATGACCAATCAAATGGATGTGAGTAAAATCAGTCATTCTTTTAATAAAGAAAAAATATTTCTAATGAATATCATGCTTCAACTACTACCCCAACAAAATTATACCGACAATAACAAAACACAATAAAAATATTAAATTCATTAAGGTATTTATAGACACATGATATCACAATCCACTATGAGTGACAAGAATCACAAAGGTGAAAACGAGGGTATCATATCATTTATGAGAACTCGTTGTCATTAAATGTCAAATAGGTAATCACATTAAAACACTCTTGGAATAGAAAGTAGTTTCATCTTTGACAAAATAAGACTCAATCTAACCTTGATACATTGTTTGATAATACAATGTTTTAAACAATTCAAAATCCCAAACTTCCATTGAAAGACTATTTATATTCTTCAACACCACACAAGGATTTGAAATAGCATACATGGGTGATTACACACTACTTTATAATCACACCAACCATTTTTATCATTTTGAACACCTGAAGTACTTTTTTTGATAAAAAAAGATATATTTTATAAATAAAAAAATTTATTAAAAAAGAAATAGGGAATTTCCACAAATACATGGAATGGGAACATACCACATGCCAATGTATAAAACCAATTTTTAAAAAAAAAATTATCCTTTCTTGTGTCATACATATACGAAATTATAAAAAATCATTTTCTTAATACAATGAAAATATAGAAATGGATGAGAATAAAATACAAAAGAGGAATAAAAATCATAACACGTCACATTTGATGGAGACCAAAAAAATACACACATTTATGCTTACTCACATATTCAATTTCACATCTATATAGGAACACCTTTCCCTAATGTCCATGCTCAAATTACAATAATTTATTGTGTATAATAGTGTCCTTATATATATATGAAAATTTTTTAATATATATGTGTGTTTTATTTTAATGAGCCACAATACATACATAAAAACAAATAGGGAACTAAAAAACCAAAATTAAAATTAGGAAAAAATAAAATGTAAGAAGAAAACATTTGTCTGTTTGTGTTTTGTGACCCACAATGGTCTGAATAAAATTCCCTTTTCTAAAGGATTCGAAAATTGGTAAGTATAGGTACATAGTGTCACATCTCACACCCTATCAATCGATAACATTTCCAAATATCAACTAAAACTATAAAATATTGTTTGTGATAAATAAGAGATGAGAAGGGAGAAGAAAAACGCCTTAATATGATAGTATAATAGAATTGGTGGCCTTACCATTATAGATCAACCAAAAATATCGAAACAATTCAAGAGAAATAATAAAGGGAAGGGATCTGGGAAGATGGTGTGGAATGAATCTGTGGGGGGAGGGATGGGGTTGGCCATAGCATTAAATAATGGGGGAAGATAAATGAGGTTTAAAAAAGAGATAATCAAAAATATTAAAAAATATATGAGATAGAAAACATATATACATGGAACATGGTTTTTGAATAAGGATTACAAACAGTTCACCATCCAAGTTATCCCAACAATAAAAGCATGGGGCATCAACACAGTTACCCCAAGGTAGTGACACAGTTTACCTAAATATTCTCAAACTATGTAATTATTAAATGTCAAATATAACCCCTTCACAATTTTTTATCAGAAAGTTTCTCCTAACCCTACTAAAACTGATCACAAAACCACTTCCCTTAAAAAAATATAATATTTCAACATAAAATAATGAGGAACTCAAGATGCCTAATAAATAATTTATTTGATAATTTAATTAACGGGAACATGATATATTAGGTTTCACATTATATGTATCGATATTTTTGAATATATAAAAATATGGAGTGAACATTTATAAGTGAGGATGGTAGCATTCATTTAACGACTAAAAACATTAAAATATAACAAAGTCGTATTCATTTGAATGTTTCACAAAATGGAAACATTTATTAAATATAAAATAATATAATGTTGTGATATATGCAACTAATAAATTTTTTAAAATATTATGTGATATATTTGAATATTATCATTTAGATTAACCACTATATTAACCCTTTTCAACTTTCATAGAGGTAACAAAATTATACAATACATAATATTAATTATTACCAAAATTGATTGTGGTTTCATTTATAAATTTCTAAATGATTAATCTAAAAATAGAAATAATTGTTTCAAATTAAATTCATATGAATGGATGAAATTAAATTTAAATAATCACAAAAAAGACCATGAAATCAATTTTAATAAAAATTAAATTTTTAATCAAAACACATAATTTATTTCATTCTTTTCCTAGAATGAAACATAAAATTAATTGAAAAAAAAAATTAATTGAATATATTATCTAAAACATTCATTAAATTAATTATCCTATTTTGATATATTTAATTTATTAACATTAAAATAAATTTTTAGATTAAAGTTAGTTTGTAAAAAAACATATTTTTTACATTAAAATGATTTTATATTGATTTTTATCCAATTTATAACTAATGAATTTGATTTTACAAATGAGATATCCTAATGAAGATGGTCATAGTGTTGTCTTTAAACCTTCATTTTCCATCCTAGGAGTAATCATTGAAGTTGAAATCATTAGGCATTATGAGTTGTTTGGGGCATACTGTTCTTCCCATGCTGTTGCTGAAAATGTTCCGGCTAATTGGACTGAATACTATAGTGATCAAAATTCATTGATCAGAAGGTATAATGTGATTTTAATATACTGAGATAATACTAATATAGAGGTTCTCATTATTACCTTTTATAATGTCCCATGTTATTTTGAACTTTTATTTTTCACCTCATTCGATTATGCGGGTAAGAAGATATCAATCTTCTTGATAAAGAATATAATGTTATTGACCCTTACTTTTATATCCTAAAAAAATTCACACTATGGTTTACATTTTTGTGAAATGTTTCATTATTATTTTGGAAACTACATACATGATTTCTTCAAACTACTTGGGGTACTGTAACCTTGTGGTAGTGAATGGAATGCAGTCAATGACTATCATGGTGCGATAACTATGTGTTTCTACCCATAATGTATACTTTTTTGGAACATACTGGTGATTAGGAAGATAAGTATTGCGATGGCCTTGTTCGAATAGAAACTTTTGGTCTTGATTGATGATGAATATATATGTGGGTGATGAGGTAAAGGATATATGATATCCAATATGGAAACATATATTGGAAGCTTCATCAACAAAAAATGGAGGGGAGATGACTTGAGAGTTGTGGGCTAATGATGAATCTTGGAAGGCGATTTCAATTCATGGGAGTAGGTCGATGATGATTTCACCCTACTTGAAGGTTGGGATGGAAATAAAGATATTTCCCATGATGGAAATCAGGAGTAGTTTGGTGATGACCTTAGGACACATTGAGCATAGCAAAGCTGACTTTATGGATAGAATAGTTATCAAAAAGGTATGTTGAGAGCAAGAAATGACCACAAGACATGGACTAGATATTCATCAAGATTAATTATAAGACATTATCATGTAATGTTCTTCATGTTAGAAATGACTTAAAGTGAACGATGGAAATGACCTCTTGATGTGGGTTGATTTGGGTCGACAACCTCGAGTGCATGCAAAAAAATTGGGAATGGTATATAAAAGATCACCTATAATAATCCAATCTAGACTGGATAGTCCCCATGAGCCAAATGTAGACCATTCATACCGTAAAATTTTATTAATGATGTTTTAGTTAAATTATTCTTTGGAAAAATATCAGTAGGCCTTTATGGGCCTTTTAATTTTATCTTCATATCATGTGGAAGAGAATGATTCCACAACACATCTTTGATCATGGATTTTGTATAGATTTTATGAGACTCTTTTATATGTATTTTTTCAATGTATATCCTTTTACACTTGTACTACTATTTTCTCTACATGATTCTCCTTATATAATTATTATTATAAAAAAAATTGAATTCATATATTTGAGTCTTCAAATTTATGGTCGAGAAATCATTATTACAACTAATGAATTTATTATCTACAGGTATGAAAAAAATTCACATATGTTTGACTCTACGAGTTAATATTTAAATACAAAATTTATGAATAAATTAATTATTACAGACCAATAATATTAAAACAGTTCATTATGATGAATGGTATTTACTAAATGAATCTAAAATTTATTTCAAAAATAACATTTCAGTTATATAACAAATAATTTTTTAAATTTGGTAATGTATAATCAGTACTCATATAATCATATGGTATCATGGTTAACAAGCTATACAACACATTTTTTATCAAATGGATATATATGTTAATGTTAATAAGAATTAAAATACCACAAATCCTCCAAAAAATTGAAATCTCTAATGTGTCCCTAAAAATGACCTAGAGGAACCTACCTTTTTAATGTAGATATATAGTGTCTTGAAATATTATTTATGTTTCATGTTTCGAGTTTGTGTGGGTAAAAAATATAAATTCAAGATGTTAAAACTGTATATAAATAGAATAAATGATTTACCATAGTCATATTCCATTTTTATTCTTGACTTGATATATTCCCTCAGAAAAAAAATCATCTTCACCTCATCGAAATGGGTTTAAATCTATGAAAAACGCATATTGTAGTCTACCAATAGCTTTTGGAAACAATCAACCATATGTGGTTCCATAGTCTACACCAAAACATCCTCTAAAACCATTATGTGAATCCCTATATCTGTACAATCACCCATCACATCCTCTTTAAAAAATACATATCATGGTAAATCTATGACATAAGTAAATGAGTAACAATGACCATAAAACCCTATAAAATTATGAAATAACTCATCTTTTTATAGATTTCAATATTATTTAAAATCTTATATCTCTAATAGATGAGTTCCAAACTATTTCAATTTAATACACAAAATGAATTAAATAATAAAATGGGAAAATTTTCTATAAAAAATTACTGAATAGTTTTCATACTATATTTTTGATGATATTGGTATCATCCGCCCGATGAGTCCTCGTCTACAATAACATCTGATCTATTAGATCGCCTCATTAATGTAAATATATTAATGTTAAACAATAATTTTTATTTATATTCTTATTAATCTATAATATTATAAATATATAACTATGACCTGAAATCTAATCATCCATGAAGTCTCAGTTGCAACACATGCTAAGTGGAATGTCTAGAATTTGTGCCATATAGTTCCTCTTTGTGTTAATGACGAACAGAATTGGAATATATTCATTGAATTAAATTATTATAAATTTGATAATTTAAAATAAGTTATATATTAAAAGTAATAAATTTTACCATCATTACAAAAATCATCTAAAACACACCCAATCTTACCAATAGGTAGGAATACCACTTAGTGGGGCTCATTGTATAACGTATGCCGAAACAAAAAATGGTTCTTAATGAAAACACTTAACACTTAACATATAATTATTTCTTATATTTATAAATAAAATACTTAACACATATAGAAAAACCTTTTTATAGGATTTTAAATTATCACTTTTTTGAAAAAAACAAATTATCAGTGTCTATGATAATAAAAAATAATATAATGAAAAATAATATTGTAATTTTACCTAAACCTCCATCCAAAAATTTTCAATATTATCATTGGGAGATTATTTACAATCATGATTAATATGGGGGAACATATGAGGATATTGTATCATATTCCATGAATGAAATAATCGTGCACTCACACCAACATTAACTGGGTTAAAGGTATCATCAAAAAACAAATCCAACCTAGTAATATAGTTTTAAGAAAGAAACCCCTTCAATAACACATATGTTTGCTTTAGGAGGCATCAAATATGGATAAAAATTATTCTATAGTTTCATTAGAGATAATTAATTTTTTAATTAATGAAATATGTTTATATTTGAACATACATATTGATAATTACGTAAATGTAATATAAAAAATGAAATCATACTTACCAAAAATGATAGATAAAAACCCCAAATCATATTGTTGAAAAAATATTTTAATAAAATGAGTAAAATTTATAAAATTTGTTAAATATAATTCATAAATATATTTACACGTGTGATTATATTTTATTTTTAAATATTAAAAAAATATTAAGTCTTTAAAATATCATGAAAATCAATTTTATCTTCTTTAATAGTCTTCATGATAAATTGTGTATCTTATTCTTGTATAGATATCATTATTTGGTGATGTTTCTATATAGGAAGGTCTATAACATATTTTTTCTCACATATAATTTTAACACCCTCCCATCCTACCTTCTAGGAATTTTCAAAAAAATATTCCATGTCAAATCAATGTCGAATACCCTTCTTTGTCAGTGATACCTTTTTGTTTCTTACTCATTAATCATTATAAAAGATATTGATAACACATTCAGATATAAATTTGAATTGTTCCACTTTTTTCAAATTATAATATCATCCTAATCACACATCGCTAAACTAAATTCACTGACATTGTAGTAAATAACCTAAATAATGTCCCTCAAGATTATATAGTAAAAACCCCCATCAATGGATTGTATACAACACACATTATTTTGTTTCTATATTAACATAAACATTACTAAAGATAAATAAAAATTCATAGTATCCATAAACCTGTAACGATGACCCATAAAAGATGGACCATTGGTTATTTGGTCAATTTATTGAGTAAACAATTTAGAAACTAATTCAAAATTCTTTTAAATCTATAAATTTCACACAAATCAATGTATGGATGGTTGAGAAAATATACTTTAGATATGTACATATGTGATTCTTGAAAATCACTTCAAATCCTCAAAAATTATTAATTAAAACTAATTATTAGTAGAATGGGGACATTTCAATTTCTAATCAGTTATATGAATCCAAAATTATATCGTAACAAAATATAATGAATTAATTTTATATAAATCTCAAGAAATATTAAATCAATTATGAATAATACGTTATCAAAGGAAAAACCAATTGTGTGTTGAATAACACGTATCGATGATCTTTAACCCACTCTATTGTGGTAATATTGAATATATAACATTTAAAAACTTGACATTAGTCTATCAAGGATTGATTATCTAATTATGTTTCATCCTAATCTATATATACATCATATAAATTAGGTCTCTATTCAATACAATAATCATTTTCACTTGATTATTCTAAAGGATCTATTTCATAAATATACAATTTCAATATATTACAGTATTTCTAGAGTGGATTTATCCAACGTAAATTCATCGAACTGTAATTAAGTGACCCATGGGTTTTTGGAATGGTACACATCTAAATTTTGTGTTTTGGATTTTTGGGAACACTTTGGGACTAAAATTGTATTTCTACCCAATTATTTTACCTCCAAAAACTATAATGATGGTTATATTTACATGGGAATGTAGTGTTTAACTCGAAGTAGAGTTTTGGAATTTTTTTTTGAATATTTCCAGTTTAAAGTGATTTATTTTATTTATTCATAAATAAATAGTAATCCCAGATATTCAAATAACATATATATAGACACTAGTTTTTTTTTGATATTAGGAATTTTTTAAGGTGCATTTAAGATGATGTTTTATGCTTTCACAAAATTATAGGATCATCGGGGTCTAAATAAAAATAGTTCATGGATAAATATACTACATTTGGATTAAGTGTAGATTTTGTAATAGAATTATTATATCTATGAATCAAATCATTAGATAGATAATCTGATACAATTATTTCATCAAAAATCATAATTTTTCCCAAGGGGGTTTAATTTTTTTGGCATCTTATAATTTCCTGATGTGCCTAAGCTATGCTCATTGAATTAAGCTTATGTCACCAATAAAACATCAATATAAGATAAGTGGAAATTGACTCAATCACTTTACACTGTTCTCTCCATGGGGTAGGATCTATTATAAGGTTTATCTCCCATATCATTATAATGTGTATAAGTCTCCTTAACTCAAATACCCATGTGCACCACACCTAGATAGAGGGAACACAAGGTTTTGGAATACCCTGAATCCCTAGTATATCAAGGACCTAATGTATCCTTATTCTCCAAAAAAACATGTTAAATCCCAAGGGGGAGATTCTAGTTAGAGTGGATTCAATCAGATTCCATTATTTTATGCCACCCTATCCTTGTCTTGTTTTAATCTCTAAACTCGTAATTGTATTTATTTACATAAATAAATCTAATGATGATAATGATGTGACTTCAGGGGTATACAAAATAAGAAAAATAACTAATTTTTTAAATTATTAAAACATTGGTCCTCTCCCCTATTCAATAATATTTAACCGCACAAACAAGGGTTATCTATAAACCATGATTTGGGGAAGAGATTATGAGTGAGATGAGATTTTGAGGATTTTTAGAAACCTAGTTCATGATTAATGAGGATAAATTATCAATAAAGATCACCACAGGAACATTATTTCTTATAGAAAACTCGTAATCGATATATGAATTCCCATTATCATTTTAAATCCATTCCTCAAGGAAAAAAATTCATATTTATAATTCTTGTACATTCATTAATTGGATCCCTTTTGAAAATAATTTTTGTTGTAAGTCATCACAATTATGCATTTTTCATTGGTATAATAGGTGTTTCGATGTAGAATGGGTATAAAAGTTGTATTACGTCTCTATTATACCAATTCCATCATGTTTTTGTGATGAATGGGTTGACATAATAGGTGTTTAGTGATAGAAAGGGATGAATAATGAAATGGATTCCATTAACAGAATGACATTAAATAAATGTTATTTGTAGTGGAAACACCATATGGGGTTTTCATTGAATTGCATGAGTATTTTGAGAAGGAATCTCCAGTATGGTGGAATGGGATAAAGGAATTCATTAGTTTGTGTAGAGTCAACTAGTGATATAATGATGGTGTTAGAAGTGGTACAATATGGGCATAATGGCCCAATGTGATGGCCTAAATGTCCCAAAGGTGAAGGACCTTATGGAATCATGAAGATCTAGGTTAAAAATAATTCAATAATGAAATTGTAAAATAATAATATTAGATGAAAAACAAACCTCTTGAATTAGATATGGTTTGGGGCTGATTAGGGGTAGGGGAAACAATGTGAATTCTCCTCATCATAAATAATTTTTTAATTAATTTTATGTATCCATGTGAAATTTTTTATTCTCAAATAAAATTCATTAAACATTTTTTGCATCATGAACATAACATTGAGACATAAGTGTCAAGACCAATATTTGATATATAAGTTGGATATATGGTATGATATATGGGTCCCAAAATATAATTCCCATCGTCTATTATATATTGAAATTAAAATTTTCCATTTTCTTTATGTTTTTGATATATAGTATAACTAAATCATTTTTATATAGATAATTATTTCATATTTCATCTGTATATTAGATGTTTTTTATCTGGTGATATAGATAGATTAAGAAATTTTCTTGATAAGGCTGGTTACTAGGTTTACGAATGTCGATCCCACTCTCTTTAAAATTTTAAACAACCCATGGTGGTGTTGTTGTATGTGGGTGAATGTATCTCCCATAATTCATAGATACGATCCGTGATCCCCCTGCCTTGTTGAGGATTTGAGTCCTATATTGATGGATCAGATGGGATCATTATCCACTCCCCCTACATATGGGGTGTATGATCCAATATCTATAGAGTCAGTATCCCCTCTTCTAAGAGAGATATTCTGAAGAATGGTATCCACTACTATATTACGCATCCCCATAACATAACAGGGGAATGATATAATCCTTTATTGTTCATTTATGTTTATAAAGTTTTCAGTGAATTATTAGTTTGGGTTCATGTTTAGTGATAAAATTAACATTGTCTATTTTTAGAAGTACTCCCTCAACTTATAATAATGATTCAGGGATGAGTGTTATCCCCATCTTCAATTTTGGTAGTGGTGTTGTTGTTTTAATTCCACACATCGTAGAAATCTTCTAGAATTTTGATTCATCAATAATATGGGGTGGATTTGAGACATGAATTACAGATAACTATCGACTTTTTCCATTTTTCATTTCCATTTATTTTCTAATCCTTAATTTCTCATATGATATGAACCTTCTTTGATTATAGATAAGATTTATCATATCTTTTGGTCACCATAATACCTCGTGTGGATTAGAATATCAGGATTATTTGATGTCTTCATCCATGATAATCTATCTATCAAAGGGTATTATATTTAAAATTTTCATCCATTTGAAAATTATGGTTTTGGGGAGTCGTATTGAGTATTTTTATATGAGTCCCTGTATGGGTGTACATGTATTGTTTTCACAGATGGAGAGAAAGTTTGATAATGTATTGGTAGATGTGGATCTAGAAAAACTCATTTGTAGTTGATTCCTTATATGGACCTATGTGGATGTATTTTCAACAGAGTATACTAGTATAGAAAATTAATGGTACCAGCTGATGTTCATATTATGTTACAACATACTATAAGCTCTTACTCATCTTAGTTACTTATGTTTTTCGCCCTTTGTGTTTTTGGACATGTATCTGCCCAATTTTTCATTATTTAATCAACAATATTGTCCAAATGATGTTTATAGGTTTTACGCATCATGTGTTTTATATAGTTTCATGTTCATATTTATTGTATAAGTCATTTATGAATTTAATGTGCGTATTTGTTTTAGGTTGATACAGTCCCTAGAATCCTATATTTTGAGTTATTTCCATACTTTTATAGCATCTAGGACATCATATATTGGAGGTGGGATTGTGGTTAAACACGTGGCTTAATTCCTAGCTAAGAAAGGACATGTTGGGTCAGTCCATGTCAGAATCACATAATTGATAGATTTTTCTAGGGATAGTGTTTTCGTTTTTTAGTAATAAGATGTCTTAATTTGGCATTTAAGGCAATGGTTTGAAATGGGTTTGGATTTTGACTATCATACATGGGATACCAGTGTAGGTTTATTTGTTTACATATCCTTTCTCAATACATTTATTCCATAATAGACTATATGGACATTTGATTTATTTTATTAAGTTATAAGTATGTTACTATGTGAATCATATAATAGTCAGATATAATCATTTACTTCTGTTTTGTTTCATCTCTCTAGATAAAATAAATCACTTGTGGGTTCATACTATTGATGGTAGCATGCTACCTAACAATATCCTACAAGTGTTTGGTGGAAAATATGAGAATACTTTAGTGTTAAGGACTCTTAGAACTGATTGGTGGGTGATTGGATATATTTTTCTATGACTCATTAATGAGATACATTATCACTAATATTAGGGGATATTTTTATCCTCATTATAGTTCGATTATATTTTTATCATATAGAGGATTGATTTTATTTCTATGAAATATTATACAACTTATACATTTTTTTTATGCTACATGTGGCTGGTAAATATGGTCTCAATGGTTTATGATTTGAACGTAGTCCTCAAATAGTCAGGATATGGCAAGATATTTACTCTATAGTTAAAATTTTATTTAGAATTCAACTAAAAAGATATTGATTATTTTTTTATCTTATAACTTGAAGAAATAAACTATTAGTACATGCTATTTCCCTCAAATATATGAAACTCATGCAAAACCAAGGTAGGATTTTTATCCATCTTCTAGGATAAATTTCTCCCAAGGATATTGAATCCTTCATTGGGTTGATTTCCCTGGTTTGATTTTGTTTTATGACCCACAAAAATCCTAGGGTGTTCCTTATATATGTTTTTTGGGGGAATATTTCATGATCAATAGTTCATGAAAATCTCTAGATGATGATTTATCAAGATGTTTGTCATGTTTCCATTAAACAGAATAATTACTAGTGTACATCAAGCGAATGTCAATATATGGAGGAGTCTTAGTGTGGATCTACTGATGATTTTAGTGTATGATGGTGTTTTTTATTATGGTATATATAGTATTTCTATATGAAAACATCCATGAGGGAGGTATCATTGAAAATAGATACCTCTATGTCTTATAATGAGTGTCTTAGTAGGTAGAGATTGGTTGGATGAGTGAGTAGGTTAAGAGCAGTTAGTGGTGGATTTTGAAATGATCAACTCTATTGAATATTTCCATAGAATAAATTCTATCAACTATAGTGTACTAATATAAATAGAATGGATTATATCCCTAAAGTGGATGACTATGTTCAATTGTCAGCAGGTGTAGTTTAGTTTATAAATCTAGACATTTATTTATAAAACCTAAAACATGATAATTAAGATTATGTGATTTTTTCCAAATCATATGTATAGGAGGGAAAATTATAATTTTACACCTTCCTAACCTTTTTTAGTTAGAGAATACCCATTGATGGATCCTAAAATTCACTAGCCTCACCTAGTGATGTGCGATTATCCATAGAATTGAATGTGGTCTATCATGAGACCCCATCATGGTAGTGATGATATTTAGTAGTTTTTATCCTAGTATATATTGGGAACCATTGTTACTATTGTGTAGTCATACATAGTCAATAAATTTAGGAAGGTTCACCCACAGCAGTTAGTGGGATTCTCAATCTTTTTGTGTGAAAATCGCACCCACATTTAGTTTTAATCATATACCAATTAAAAATATAATCATGGATTTAGGTTCAATATGCAAAAATGATAAATTCACATACTATGAATATTAATGAATGAACACACTCTTTTAATGGTTTAGTAATGAATTATCATTTTCGTGAGTTTAGTTCGTATATTGGCTTTCATTTTGGAGATGAATTGTGAGTATTTCTATGTGAAATGTTGAACCCTTTGTGGAGATTATAGGGAGAGTGAACTAAATCAATCATTTTATAGAATCAAGTATTATAATTTAAAGAATTCAAGTGAATTATTCTATTTTTTAGAAAATCTAGTAGATGAATGCTAAATCCTATTAATGTTGAATCTAGAATCCGATAGTGATGATGGATTTCAAGATGTTGAGACATGGGAGATTGATGATATCATATGAGGGAAATAGTTTTCTGGTGGTTTAACATTCTATCAAGAGACACTGTGTATGGAAAATTAATATGTATATGTGTATTTATCTTGAGAAAATATTCTTGTTATTTAAATAGTGATACATTTCTCCCCTTTATTCGATAGTCTAAATCCAATAGACTCCCCTTATTAGATATGGTCAAATTGTAAAAATGATGACTTAACCATGAGATATGGTTGTGAAATAAGAATAATCTTATGTGAATGGTTTTTCTATGGTAGTTAGATTATGAATTACTTCCCATAGTGTGTAGTTGATTTCTATTTTTTTTATTGTTAAATATCATATCAAAAACCCAAAGTGGTGAAACCCATAGTGGATTGTGATGCTCATTTTGGGATTTACATTAGAATATTATTATTATACCCATATCATGGGATTCCTTTATATGTAATTGATGTATTTTTATATAGAGTTTATGGATATTGGTTAACCAACAGGGCATTTCCATGTGTCCAAGAGATGAAATAGTAGGTTTTCCTAAATGTTTAATGTGGTCTATAATGGATTTTTGAGGATTGGTCCTCCTAATGAAAAATTGTGTGCAACTTTTCAATTTTTCTGTTCATTATTTTTTTCATGATGTGATTATAGATAAATATCATAGAGTGGGATGATAATTAAATATGATTATTCTTTATATAAAATATGTAGACGTTATAGATTAGTTTACTGATTGTGTATTCTCATATATTTCCAATATGATGAATTAATTCCCACGAAAACTATGTGTCAAGATCATGTGATATAAATTTATGTTCCTTGTTAGTGGGTGATCATTGATAAAATAACATGTAATTAGAGGATAATTATATCTTGAAACTCTTTTGGTGTCATTTATAGTCCATTATAAGGAACTTTTTGTTAGAGTATAGTGTCAATGGGTTGTCCTCGTGCAACAACATTCAAGAATTTTACATTAATATATTGAGTGGGGGATCCCTCTAAATATAAAATTTGAACATATAATTCTGGTTACAGTGCTAGTGGTTCATGGATTAATTTCATTCAATGTGATTGGACAACCATTATAAGATATTTTTTGGGTTTCATGGATTGGAATGACTCACTTCGTATGGTGGAATGTTCCCTCCTAGATCATTGTTCACATTGAGTTTCATGTAAAATATTTGGTGATGAAATATAGTTTTTTGTTCTTAGGTTTGGGTATAGTTATTTTGATAAGATATTATAACATTGAGGTCTAAGGGGGTAATTTAAAAGGTGGTTTTTATATATGTGATTTTTTATGTTCTTTCTTGATTGAAGACATCAGTTTTCTAATGTTTTGGGTTAAATAGATTTTATGGTGTGCTGGATTTAGTGGAATGGGTCTTTCTTGAATAATACATATATCAGTATTGAGTTTTTGAATTATCATACATCCAAGTGGTAAAATACTAATCTTCACTAGAATGAGATGTTATAAAATTTTACTTTTTGTTCCATTGATATCAAAATGTTGTTTTTACTTAAAGGATTAGTTTTCCTAAGTTTATGGGTATGTTTTATTTTATTATTAACTTTTAATATTTTTTAATAAATATATAGAACTACCATTGAATATATAGTGATCTATAGCCCTTGATATTTGGTTACTTGATTTTAGAATATTTATAAGTAGTATTTAAGGGGAAATATTTGGACTTCATATAATTAAGGCAGTGAAGGGGTCTCATTAATAAAATTTTTTTCACAAAAATAATATTTTTCGACTATGTACACATGTTTTTAATTGATTTATTATATCTATTCATTTAATCCCATAAATGAATTAAATATTTTGGTAGTGTTTGATATGGTCACATTACACTAGGGTAGGGATAATTTTTTTGTGTGGGGGAATTGTTGGATGAATCATCTTGGGCTGACCACATGATAAAATTAATAAATAATTTAATTAAAGATTTTATTCCACCCTCTAGCTATTTAAATTAAAATGATTCCTCTAATTATTGTTGGTTTTAAACTCTAAATATATGGGTGAGAGTGAGTGATCTTGGAAGAATCATCTGAGATCAATAAGAAGATATCGTCAATGATGACTGAAACAATTGTGTTTATCATCATTAAATGACCCAAATAAATGGTAGGATATTTAATTTCATTTTATTACTCCCTATAATAAAATTATTTTAAAATTTTATATTTTTTCATTCATTTGGAATTGAATCTTGATTTAATGGATTTTGGAATATAAAATGTTACCCATTAACATGATTTATTTTTTTGGTGTGAATTTCAATCAATACTCGGTCCAAATGTTTTCATACTACCATTATCTCTCCCATAATATCAAGTTAAAATGAATAGGTTACAAGCCATATCAGTGGATGATGGAAAAATGGAGGTAGAAACAATTGGGGTGTTGGGTACAACTGGGCATTTGTCTAAAGGAAGTTATAGAGGTGACTCATAGTTAGTACCATATAGTAGTTACTTGGGTATTCAAGGATGACATCATGGGTTTAGAAATGTGGGACTAAATTGATCATAATTGAAAGTGCTGGTGGTTGGTTCATGATGGTTAGTGTGAGAAAAGGTGTTCGGTTGGGCCAAATTGATAGTTGTGATGGCTATAAGGTCATATAGGAAAATTTCATATGAGTTTTGGGTGATGTTATGTCAATGACGATGGAGAAAAATAATAATAATAAAATATTATAAAATTGATTTGGTTTGAATTTGATGGGAGTGGTAGGTTATTTGAGATTTGGTCATCCAAGTGAATTTTCTCACTTGTTATATAATTATTTAATTCTTATGGGGAACTCATTCAATGTATCTTTTTACAAATATTCTTTATTCAATATCAATTTTTGGTATAATAACCTAAAAATTGTGATTGATGATTCAAGACCAATATTTTATATATAATTCATTCCAATGGTATCATCCCCCAGCCCAATAATATTGGACCCCACATATACACAATTAAAAAATCCCTTATAAAAATGATTTTTCAAAAAACATGTGGCTCTATGGGTGACCTATATCCATGGTTTTCCCCAAAACCATGTCTATAAGTGTTTTTTCAAATTCTATATGCATAGATTGTAGACACAATTGCAATATAGTGTAACGATAAGAATTATTCTAATATACCATTGCTATAGGGCCCTGAAAATATGAGATAAAGAAATTCCCAAGGGATTATGGTGGGAAATTTATTGACACATTTTAGATCATAATACCATGTTTTATTAAGATTTATATAACAAAATTTATATTATAATTCCAATTTAGTGTAGTGGTTTTGTTCCTTTTCTTGGAGGGAGGAGGTATAAATATTGAAAATATCTATCCTCATTTAATTGTAATTATATTGAAATAGCTGATAGTGGATATAGCCATAGTTGGACCCCCTGGAATCAGATCCTATTACCACATTTTACACTATGGTTGTAGATAAACTTCCATGGTGGAAAACATTGTGAAATATTTCTAGGAATTCAAATATCATGGATATAGGAACTTATCTACAGTAGAGAATCATCTAAATATCCAAAAACCCATTTCAATATCTTTTGGATATTACATATCAATTATGAGCCACAGTCCAAAAATCCATGGCTATATGTTATAGCCACATATTTATCACTATAGACATAATTTATTACCAAGGATATAGGTTTTTTATGTGATATGATATAATGAATTGAATTTTTTTTATCTAGTGCATGTTTTTAATATAGAAATGTGACATATTTCATATTTTTCAATGTACAGCACAATAGTTCCTTTCAATGGAAATCTGATTCAATTTTTTTTGGGTTATAGATATGTTTTAAATTTATATCCATAGAGTACATGACTTGATTAAGGCATGATGATCAATTTTTTCTCTATATTGGAAATCATATATATAATAATGGTTGTGTAAAGGTTTGGTTCCACCCCCCACCATCCCCATGTTGTGTTTGTAATCCCCCCACTCTAAATATTTAGGTTGTGGGAACCTCAACCTATTTATTAGATGGGGTTTGTCCCTACCACCTAGCCAAACGTGTATAGTGGGATCCTATATTTATAGTTTCAGTATCCTTGCATCTGAATTGCTCATATGGGGAAAAAATTCTTTAAAGGTGTCTATGTATCCTCTAGATACTAGGGGAACGTGATCATCCAATATTGTTATTAGGTGGTTATGCATCTATCCCTTCATTTGAATATTCGGTTCATGTTCAGTCATATGGTGTTGATGGATCATTGTTTTTTGGTATTCCCTCGACTGACAAGAATATTTCATTGATGAAAAAGATATTGTAAATTGATTCTGCAGGTGGTGTTATATTTGGAAGTCTATGAAGTATAAAATTAATCAGGACATGTAATTCCTTTGCTTCTTTGGGACTATCTTGGATAGAAGACTTAATATGGATGTCAAATAAACGAATTTTGGGGTTTTTAGATCTATAATAATCCTTAGAATATAGTGATTTACTTATATTCATGGATTAGATTTGAGATTTCAAAGAAACCTCTGTATCCCAGAGGTCACTTTTGGATGAGTGTATCTTCATTCTTTTTTTTCTTCATTCTGAATACTCGTATGTTCCATGGGTTTCAAGATGACTTTATTCATTAATTTTTATATGTAGTTTTTGATTATATTAATAATTATGTTTATACACATGAGTATATAAGCCTTGTGCCCACATTTAATATATTAAAATCAGGAAAAAATTGAAAATTATATAACAATAATAGGAAATTTTGGATCTTTTAAATCCCACAATAAAATTACACTTAAGAACATATTATTAGAAATAAAATTAATTATTAGTAATACAATATTCATTATAGAAATGAAAATTATTTAAAATTAAGTGAAAATATTATTCAATGAAGACTTAAAAAATTATGATTTTTTTAATAAAATTAGGGATCTCATTTAACTATTGAAAATTCGATTGTTTTAATATTAATATTCCCATTTGAAATGTAATCTAACCTATAGGAATTGTAACCAAACAATTATAATGGTAACCACACTAATGGAAATTTAATTTTACATTTAGTTTTGTTATAATGTGAAAATAGGATATTTATTTTCAAGGGTACAAAAAAATAAAAATTTTATGAGTTGTAAATTCCATTTTTTATTTTTATAAAATTTAAATATTTCATATGCACATTAATAAAAAATATATTGATTTGAAGGAAAATTTATTTATAAATTAATATTAATATGTATTATTATGAAAATATAATTTTATGATATCGTATTTAATTTTCAAAAATATTTGATTTTTTTGAATAGTAAAATACGTTAAAATGTGGAATTTAAAATTATTCTCTAAATACAAGAATTTTTGAGTCACGGATGATATAATCACCCTCCAGTTTAAAATAAAATTCATTATGTACTTTATATTTCTCTAAGTATGAATAGTAATGGTAGTCATGAACAAATATTATATGAATATTATATTAATATACACCCCTCCCATCCCATTATAAATACCTTACCTCATGACCCATTATTATCACAACATCTAAGTCATTGATCATGCTAATTTTACTACTAATACCATTCATAATCATATCCCTCACAACTTGCTGTTTTATGTCTCATCCATGTACTAATTGAAGGATATTTAATGGATAACCTATGGGGTGGTGACCAAAGAAAGAGATAAAATTCTCAAAAGGCCTCTTAATTTTATTATAATTATGCTACCCCCATAAAATCATCATCTATCTTTTCATAGTGAAATAATTATCTGAAATGTACTAATATATTATTATTATTGTTGAATAGACATCATAATTATACCCTAATTTCATTTTTAATGTGAAATCGTTGTTTACAAAATGGTTGGTTCATCACCTCCATCAGCAATGCACATTGGGATTCTCTTCCACCATCAGGGATGGTTATAAAAATAATCTTATTTTAATAATTTTTTATAATAATTATATTATAAGTTATTTCTATTTATCTTATTTGTAACTATTTATTTAATTAAATAAAATGAATAGAGTTCTTTATGGTAGAGAAAACATCCTAAATGAACACCATATATAACATTAGCATTGTTAATAAAAGAATCGTCCTTATGTCTATACTCATATAGGTATTTTTTACAATAACAAATTTTTTTAGCTAGATTAAATCCTTTGTATTTTACATCCAATATTAGTTTCCAAATTGAAATGAACATCAATAATTATCTGAATGTGATCTGACATTGGAACCATTAAATGAACACTCTTGGAGCTATGAAATTATACATTATATCTCATTAAAATATATATGAAGGAATATAAAAAATTATATTAAATAAAATATTGATCTAAAATGTCAAAAATTGTGTAACTAATGAATGTAATTTGTTTATCTGGGTTGTTAAAAGAAGGATAATAAGGTATCTAGAGATAATGTAACGGGTCCCTTTTAACCACCCTTTTTCATTGGGTTATAAACATTTCCCACTTACTAACGTACTTTCAAAAAAATATTTTAAGAAAAGATTATAAATTTTGTTTACAAGCCTCCTATATATATACCTAGCTTATTATACATTCTTTTAACTAGTCAATTAATTCCATAAGTCCTTTTCACATATTACTTTTTATAAAATATCCTTGATTATAAGATGTGGAATTAGTAAGAACCCATTTCATTCCATGGTTAATTCTTTTTTTTATCCATAATGATTGATTACCTTCATTTGAGACATTAGACTATGTATGTTATTATGGGTTAACCCAGATAGAACTCTGATGAGTTTGGATATGTTTTTGACTCATGATACATTATATATGAGATTAGGGATTAAATGTGATCCCAGATGGGACTCTATCCACCATGTAATATTATCTATAAAGTTAGTCATTACATAGTTTTTTTGTAATGTTATTTAATGTTAAAAAATTACTATTATTATATTATATTATGATACTATGATACTTATTTAATTTTTTTAAGATAATTCAAGAGCCATGTTTCTTTATTATATCATGTTATGACTTTTGATTGATTTTTTATGCTTCTCCATCAAGATTATTCTCTTTTTGGAATTTATAGGTCACCGCTTTATTTAATGAATTCAATTGGTTTTCCTTTGTTTTTTAAGTGGTCAAAAGGATTTAGGAGCTCATTATGATGATTTAAATAAAGATTCTTTATTTGAGTATTATGTTCTTGTTTTGTTTACCCGGTCTTCCAAAGAAACCTGGCCATTCATTTCTTAATTTTTATATAATAGAAATTTTTGTTAAAAATAAAATATTATTATTTAAAAATTCTGTGGGTCACTATAATTTGTATTAGAGGGAGGTATTATTTCTTTTTTGTATGGAAACAACAATAAATTTGTGATAACACCAAGGATAAATATTTGTATCAGATAATATAATAAATTTTTTTGAAGTATATAGTAACTGGTTTCTAATTAATTATTTCCCAATCTAGATAATATAAGTGGTTTTGGATCAATCAAAATTGTAACTAGGGTTAATATCTTCAAAAGTTAATAGTTCTATTTGACTATATCTTCAACAATATTATGATATATAGTCCTTAATTCATTCAATTTTTTACTCTCCCAGATCGTATGCTTTGGACAATTCACAAATACATTACAAACCATTATTGATTATTTGATCAAATTGTTAGGGACTAGGCACTAGCACAAAAAGCGTAAATCCCTAAGCTGTGAAGAAATTTCCATTATAACTGTAAACAAACACATTAGAGTACACAACCAGAAGCAAACACTAAGTAAAAAAATATACAAGAGAAGTGTTGGAAAGTTAAAGGGGACAGAAATTCATGCCCAACATGAAAGTACAAGTACAACAGGAACGCAAGTACAACTAAAGATAAGTAAAGTAGCTATCGGGTCATCCTCCGAGGTTCCGACCTGAATGGTAGGTACATATGGCCTCCTCATCACTCCATGTTCATCCTTCTCCTTTGTGTACCGTCACTCCAAGCTATCCACCTTAGGGTACCGTCCAGTCCTGCTACTCTCTACCCCAGTAAGCATTGTTTGTCGTCTGCAACCAACACAACGAAGTGTGGGAACATCCCATGCTGGGGTGAGTATAACGATAATTAGTAGGGACCCCGAGACCCTCAAGGTCCCATAAAATCCAACAATGATAAACTACAATGTTTTAAATCAATAGATAACCATTATTTAGGTATATTCCCATACATATACCTAATTTATCTAGTAACTCAACTCACTCATGAGGAAAAAACAAAATTCATTGACTTAGTTGAAATAGGGATTTTCATTATCGAAACTACGGTTTCTGGAGAACTCCTCCTCTGTCATGTACAGTGGGCATGCCACGACACTGAGGCGCTTCTCACTAACCTTGGACTGCTAAGGTACTCCTCCTGTCGAATACCGTAGGTGTACTGCCAACTACCAGGCGCTCCTCCATTGTGGGTCTGCCGCCAATTACTAGGTGCTCCCCTTTATAGCCTGTAGAGGAACTCCTCCTGTTGAGTGTCGTGGGTCTACCACCAACTACCAAGCGCTCCTACACCGTGGGTCTGCCGCCAACTCTTAGGCACTCTCCACTGGGCTAGTCGAATCACTCCAAGTTTAATCGGTAAAGAAGTCGTCAGGTCTCAAACAGCTACTAGGTCTCCGCACACTGTCTTCTCATCACCGAAAGGATCCGCTCCACGAGCTAATGGATGGTACTCCATCTGTCTCAAAGTTTCACAAAGAAGTATCTCCAAGGTATGACACGCCATAGGTGTTTCAATGCAACAACCGCTCGTCAATAGGATGCTCGGTATGTTAGTTATTAGCCTTTTAGTGTAAGAGGCCCGGTTGGATTCGTGTATGATCCAACCTGACCGTAACTCTACAATAACCCGAACACCATTTGGGTATTCTCAAAGGGAAGGATTCACTCCATGAATAAATGCACCACTGATGGTTCGTCAAACGGACATCTGGTGTCAAAGATATGGCCTACGAAGGTAATGGGTCAGTAATGGGCCCGGGTCTAGTCTGACCCGGTCGGACAGACTCGGACCAACCCCGTATGGGCCGACCCAGTCTAGGTCTACCCGGTCAGACTCACTGGGTCTGAGCATGCCCGTTGGGAGGGTCATCCCGATTAGTTTTTGGCCTGGTCTGCTAGGCCCGGCCCAGCGGAATGTGTGAGCGGTTCAGCCCAGAGGTCGCCACATAGGTGACAGGGCCCAAAGGATGGGGCTAGTGCGGCCAGCGCCATGAGGGGCGCACCTCGGTGACATGGCCCGTGAGGTCAGGGGCAGGCCACGCGGGTCATGGGCAGGCCATGGGGGCACTGGGTAGGGCGCGGCAGCTTCCGGGCAGGCCATGGGGGCACGCGGGTAGTGCACGGGGCAGCGCGTGGGGGCGCCGGGCAGTGCACGGGATGCCGGATAGGGCTACAGCAGGGTCGACCATGCCTTGGGGGAATGCCTACTGCACGTGGGGGCACCAGAGAGCATGTGGGGCAGCGTGTGGGGCAGCGCGCAAGGGTGCGCACAGCGCGCAGGGGCGCGGGCAGCGCGCGAGACGCTGGGCAGGGCGCCGGCTGGGTTGGGCAGGCCCCGGGGCTGGCAATGGGTTCGGATGGGGCGTGCGGGGCACCGTGTGTGCGGTGTTGTTCACAGAGGCCGTGGGTAGTGCGAACTTCATCATTCCCACCTTCGTCGCCTGGTTGAAGATCACAAAAAACAAGTATGGTGAAAGGGGGGCAGGCCATGTTGGTTTGGCCCACTCCCTCAGCCTTTTGGGTGGTAGCATGTGGTTCATCGAGATTTTAAGAAAGAAGATAATATTTAAATGTTTCTTTTCAATATTCCCAAACTTTCCATTCAACTGAAGGTCTGAATAAAAAATGGATTATTACATAGATGAACTCATTGCCTTAGTTTCGTCGTTTGTTGACATCGCCGAAAATGAACGAAGGAGTTCGTCATTTCTCATGTTCGTCAAGAAATCCCAATCCCAGCTTTGTTGGCTGTAGAAGACACTCTACATCGGTAGGATTCGAGAGAGGATGTCTGATGGAGAAGTCGGAGAAGGTCCTTTGTGTTTTTCGTCGGTATAGCGTTTTCGTTCTTCGTTGGGATATTTTCTCCCAAGTTCCCCTTCTCATGTTCCACCAAAAAGAATATGCCAAAAAAATAATTGATTGAAATATCCTATTAATTTTGATGGCACAATTTTTGAATTAGACTCATTAATTTTTTAGGCTCCTCTTAATTAATGTGGAGAATTGGCACAATTAAATAATGGGGAGTTGGCTCCATAAAGGTGAAGAGGCTCCAAGGGTGGTGGAACTATTAAGTGAGGAGGGTTTGAATAAATTAAATAAGGGGATTTTAAGATTTTCTCCACCTAAAATGGGGGGGGGTTCCAAGGGATTAAAATCCCGGGTGGTCCCCACAAAAATTGTCCTCCCATGGGAGGTTATGTTTGGGTGGGCCCCACCACCATAACCTCTCATGGGAGGTTAACTCTTCGTGACACCCACCTCCAACCTCCTCATGGTGGTTTTAACCTCCACACACCAAAAGGTGGATCAAATAAAATAAAGTTTCACACTTTATTTTATTATTTTTTTTAATAAAAAGCAAAAAACTTACTTTTATTCTTGACCAGCTATCGTCGAGGTGAATGTCTTATTAAGAGAATATTGGCACTGTGAGTTCAATAGAGCCTCCATATTTCAGTTCCGAGCACCGGTTCAAAATTTATAAAATCCCACTTATACGTTTACTGAACGTACCTGAAAAAAACTTCTGAAATTGATTCCGGACACACCAGGCCTTGGAATCAAGCGCCGTAAAAAATTTCAGACTCGTAAAATTACCATGTATTTAAGAAAAAAAATTCCACATAATTTCCGGGTCTTTAAATTCTCCACACCTCAGGGCTTTAGGTCCCCATAAGCTACAACTCGAACTATGGGAACAAATGGGGGTACTGAGAACGCATCTGAGCCTCCTGCTCCCATGTGCTCCCCTAGAGGATCTTGTGTTGCCAGCGAACGTGCACCATAGGTATCGACTGTCCACATAGGACCCGCTCTTTTCGATACTCAATCTCTACTGGAACCTCTGGAAAATTCTCCCCCTCATTGAAGTCCATCTCTCCATGGTCGATGATGTGGTAAGGGTCATGCACGTATCTCCTCAACTGAAATACTTGGAAGACATCGTGCACCCGGTGCAAATGAGGTGCAAGAGCTAAGCATTAATCCACCTCACTAACTCTGTTGTAGACTTAAAAAGGTCTGATGAAACTCCGAGATAACTTGACCCATCATCCAAATCACTAAAGACTTCATCGAGGTGAGATCCATAGAAATATGTGGTTTCCATCCTTGAACATCAGAGGTCTCTATCTCCTGTCGGCATATAACTTCTGCCAACTCTGTGCAGTCGTCATCCACTTCTAGATGATCTACATCTTCTTCGTAGTAGCTCGTACCATCTCTACTCCCACTAGTGCTAACTACCTAGGGTCAGTCTAGCATAAGGGTGATCTGCAAGGTCGCTCATACAATGCCGTAAAAGGGGCCATAATGATGGTGGAGTGATAGCAGCTATTGTATGAAAACTCCACCAAAGGAAAGTGATCTTCCTAGTAGTGATTGAATTCAAGGACACATGCACAGAGCCTGTCCTCAAGGGTCTGAATTGTCCTCTAAGTTTGACCATCTATCTAAAGATGGAAGATGGTGCTCTAGCAAAGCTGTGTCCTGAAAGCTTCCAGTAACCCCTTCCATAGTCGGGATGTAAACCGTGCCTCATGTTCGGAGACAACTGAGGAAGGTACTCCATGTAGTCGCACAGTCTCCTTCACATAGAGGCATCCCATGCTCCCTACTGAACCCTATTCTATGATGGTAGGAAGTGGGCTGACTTGGTTAGTGGGTCAACGATCACCCAAATCGAGTCATGACCCCTGAATGTACGTGGAAGACCCATCACGAAGACCATGGATATATCATCCCACTTCTACTCTGGGAACTTTAAGGAATGAACCAAGCCTACTGGTACCTGGTACTCTGCATTTACTTGCTGGCATGTGAGGCAGCATGAGACAAACTCTACTATCACCTTCTTCATACCTGGCCACCAGTTCTGTCATCGAAGATCCTAGTACATATTCACCACTCCTAGATTTACCGCTAGAGGGGATGTGTGGAACTTCCTCAACACTTAGTCTTGATGTTCCATTGTTACCAAGGTACATCCTCTGAAGAGGATGACATGCTTCCCACCTTTAAAAAATCCATCAAGTGCTTGCCCTGTGGATATCTAAGAACATCATGTCTCATTGTCAGTGTCCCCATGTTGTGCCTCCCTAACTCTCTGATGAAGGGTGGGAGTTACTATAAGAGACTTTTGATATGCTGCTCCACCTCTATCCACAAAGGATATCTGTAAGGCAGCCATCTACTCTCTCACCTCTCCAAGTATCCATATACCAGATCTCCTGCTAAGAGCATCTTCTAAAATGTTCCCCTTTCCAGGAGTATAGACTATCTTGAATTTATAGTCTTGGAGGAAGTCGAGCCATCACCGTTGTCTCATGTTCAGGTCCTCCAGGGAGAAGATATACCTGATACTCTTGTGATCAGAGTACACCGTAAAACGTTCTCCCGTCAAATATTGTCACCACATCTTTAAGGCGAAGGCCACTACAGCAAACTCCAGGTCATGGGTAGTTTAGTTCTGCTCATGTTTTCTCAACTTCCGAGAACCATACGCGATCACTTCTTGCTCCGGCATCCGGACACACCCGAGTCAGGTCCCTGATGCATCACAGTACACTATGTACCCTACGCCTTCCTCTAGAAGTCTCAATATAGGGGAACTAGTCAGCCTCTGCATCAGATCTTGAAACCTCTACTTGCTTCTCTCCGACCACACAAAGGGTTTCCCGCAAATATTCAAGGCTGATAGTGGTTCTTCCACTCTATAGAAGTCTAAAATGAACCTACGATAATATCCAGCCAATCCCAGGAATCTTTGTATCGTCGTCACACTCCTGGTTTCTTCAAAGAAAGTACACCTCGATCTTCACTATATCCATTGATACTCTATCCTTCGAGATGACATGTCCCATGAAGTGAACCTCTCTAATCCAAAACTAGAACTTCAAGATATTACCATAAAGTTGGTGCTCTCAGAGTGCGTCCAGTACTACCCCCAAATGGTAAGCATGCTCCTCCTCAGTAGTTGAGTAGATCAGAATGTCGTTGATGAAGGCAATGACAAAGCGATCGAGGTAAGGCTGTAAGATCATGTTCATGGGTCCCATGAACACTGCTGGAGAATTGTTAATGCTAAAAAGAAATAAATAAGAACTCATAGTGTCCATAACGACACCTGAAGGTTGTCTTCTACACATCCTCATCTCAAACTCTGAGCTGGTGAGTTCCTAATCTGAGGTCTATCTTCAAGAACCATTGTGCTCCCTTATGCTAGTCAAAGAGTTCATCAATCATTGAGAGTGGGAACTTGTTCTTTATTGTCACCTGGTTCATGTGCGGTAGTTGACACAGAGCCTCAAGCTCCCATCCACCTTATTGGAGAATAGAATTGGGGATGCCTTGGGGGAAAAACTAGGCCAGATGAATCCCCTCCTCTTCAAGTCCTCAAGTTGTACCCTCAACTCGCGAAGCTCAGTGGGAGCCATCTGATATGCTAGAGAAGATATCGGTGCCGTCCTGGTGTCCATATCAATGTATAAGTCCACCTCTCTACAAGGAGGTATTCTTGGAACATCGTTAGGGAAAACATCCATGTACTGGTCCACCACTACAGGATTAGTCAGACTCTCCACATCAACTGCTCTGAGGGTAAGGAAAACCAACTGGTGAGTGATCGGCTGCACCCTCCATCGAGTAAGTCCATCCTGTGCTGAAATGGTTCCCTTCTCTCCGGTGAAGTTATAACTGGTTCCATCTATACAGACACAGCACACTTTTTTCCTATTACAGTCGATCTGAGCATGGACTTTAGATAACCAGTCCATACCCAAGATGTCGTCGTAAGGCCTCGACACCGCTACGAGGATATCACAGCCGAAACTCTTTCCTCCTAGAGTAAGCTCACACTACCAGCACCAATGCGTAATCATCGATTCCCCTCTCGTAGGAGTCTCTAGCCATGAGGATCGAGCCAACAGCTCTGTTGGAATCTTCGAGCTCTGAATGATGGTAGTGGAAATGAATGAGTGACTGGCACCTGTGTCTATATGAACTGCCGCTAAGTTGTAGTAGACACATATCGTACCTAGAATCATCTCTGGAGCACCGTGATCATAGGATCAGCTACCTGAGGCTGAGCTCTCCCATATCCACTTCCTCCTTGTGGTCAGGGGGGACCTCATGGTGGTGGTGGTGGTAACACCACATAACGTCATCCACCGCCAGCTGCACGTCAATCTCCTCAGCCACATTCACCTCCTCCCTACGAACCACCTCGATCAAACATCTGCCTCATCCAAGGAGGTCCCCCAACTATCTTCTGATCATTAGTTTGGCGGGTTGGATAGTCACAAGCCCTGTGACCATGCCTGCCACATGAGTAACACTGACCGCTCATAGCATGACTGGCTCGGTCCCCACTCTCGATTCCCCACACAACTGATCCTGATCCATGCGGTCGACAACCTGTAAGTATGATCCTCTTATACCTCTGTGACAGCAATCTACTGCAAGATGCAGAAGACTCTGCTGCGTGTGGGCTGATAGTAGGTCTCGCTGCTGGAAACTGATCATCATGGAAACGCTCCACTAGGAGGGCTCTCTCTAGCACTCCCGCCTGCGTCGGGATGCTGAGTGGGATCATCAGAACTCTGAGACCTCGCCTGAGCCCCTTCTTGAAGGTACAGTCCTTGAAAGGTGTGTCTCGTACCATATCAGTGGAGTAGCACCGTAGTTTGGTGAAACTTGCTGAGTATTGCGACACTGTCATGCTACCATGTTGTAGATGCAGTAGCTCTTGTATCTGCACCGCACGAAGGGTGTCGGGTAAAAACTCCAACCGACACAGGATCTCAATGTCTACCTAGTGTAGGGTCGCCTCATCATGAATGTAGAGAATCAGGCTCCACCATCTTCCTACTACTTCTTGAAGGAGACACGTGACAAGGATCACCATAAATTCTGCTGGTATAGCTACTAGTCAGAAAGCTCTCACCACAACCTCCAGCCAATCCTCAGCCGCATGTGGGTTTGTCTCTCCCCTGATCCTGGGTGGCCTCTAGCACTGGAAAATGTGCAACGTGCTAATGCGGCGTGCATCGTCTTCTTCTAGAGATGGTGGCATCGATGGCATCGGTGGCATCGGTGTCCCAATGGGGAGTAGTACCGTTGGTGCCTCCAGCAGAAAGTGGCCTTGCACCGAGGCCTCATCACTCGATGGACTGTCAGTACGTACGACTCTTGGGGCACTAACTAGTCATCTGCGGGGAGTCATCTTAAAAGAAACAGATGCAACATGGTCAAAAGATTATACCTGGAGAGATGACCTGGTTGACCTGACTTAAAGAAAAACTTTTGAAACACACACACAATTAGTTTTTTCGTGCACTGAGTTCGAAATCAATAGTCAGGGTCCCGGTGTATTGATATTTCGGTCTCTTGCACCAACATTGGACTCCCTAAACTGAACACCACATTTAGTACCCTTAACACTATTTCTTCATAGAATGGAATGATCAGAGTTCTATGTTCTATGGTAGAATTGAAACCTCTGATACCAATTTGTCAGGACCTGTCCCCCGGGGTCTGTATCGTGACAACCCCAATCCCCCCTTCCATAGGCCAGGGGCTGGAAAATGGAACCAATGGCATAAATCCCTAAGATGGGAAGGAATTGCTTTTATAATTATTAAAAAACACATCAAAGTACATAAACAGAAGCAAAAACTAAGTAAAACCGTATAAAAAAGAAGTGATGAAATGAAAAAGTGGTCAGAAATACAAGACCAACAAGAAAGTACAAGTAAAACTAGAATTCATGTAAAAAAAGAGAGGTTAAGCAGCTACTAGGTCCTCCTCCGGGGTTCCTACCTAATGGGTAGGTATAGATGGCCTTCTCAGCACTCCACATCTGTTCATCTCCTTCGTGTAACATCACATTGAGTGGTCCACCTCCGGGTACCATCCAGTCCAGCTACTCTCTACCTCAGTCAGCATTTTCCATCATCTACAACCAACATAATGAGGTGCGGGAATAGCCCATGCGGGGGTGAGTGTAACGATACTCAGTAGGGACCCTGAAACCCTCATGGTCTCAAAAAATCCAACAAGTATAAACCACAAAGTATGAAATAAACAGATAACTATTACTTAGGTATATGCCCATGCATATACATAAGTTATCTAGTAACCCATATCAATCATGAGGAGAACACGAAACTCATTGACTCAGCCCAAAATAGGATTTTCACTATCGAACGCAGGGCTATAGGAGAACTCCACCTCTGTCGAGTACAGTGGGTTTGTCGCGACACCGAGGCGCTTCTCACTACCCTTGGAGTGCTGAGGTACTCCTCCTGTCAAGTACCACAGGTCTAATACCAATTACCAGACGCTCCTCTACCGTGGGTTAGCCACAAACTACGAGGCGCTCCCCCTAATAGCCTATAGAGGTACTCCTCCTATCGATTATTGCTGGTCTTCTTCCAACTACCAGGAGCTCCTCCACCGTGGGTCTGATGCCAACTACCAGCTGCTCCCCACTGGGCTAGTCGAATAACTACGAGTTGAATCGATCAAACAGTTGTCAAGTATCAACCAGCTACTAGGTCTTCGCACTTTGTATGCATGTCACCAAGAGGATATGATCCAAAAGCTATTAGAAGATACTCCAATTTTCGAAAAGTGCCATGAAGAAGTATCTCAAAGGTCCACCATACCATAGGGGTCCTAACATAATAGACGGCATGTCAATCAGACTTCCAGTCTGTTAGTTATTAGCCTTTAGTCACTGAGGCCCGGTTTGATTCGTCTATGATCCATCATCACCTTAACTAAACAATACCTCTAACTCTAGTGGGGGTATTCTCAAAGGGACTGCTTCACTCCAAAGAATACATGTGTTGCTGACTATTAGTCAATTGGATGTCTGGTGCCAAAGATATGGCCCCATAAGGAAATGGGTCAGTAATAGGCCTGGGTCTGGTTAGACTCGGTCAGACCGCATCGGCCCATTCCCGTCCGGGCCGACCCGAACTAGGTTAACCCAGTCAGACACGCTGTTTTTGACCTAGCCCCTTGGGTGGGTTAGCCCATTATGCTTTTGGCCTTGTTATTTGGGCCCGTCCCAGCAGACTGTGAGGCTGGTTCGGCCTAGAGGTCGTCATGTAGGTGACTCGGCCCGAAGTCCGGGGCTGGATCAGCCAGTGCCACGAGGGGTACAGCTTGGGAGAATTGGCCCGGGAGGTCAGCGGCAGGCCGCGGGGATGTCAGGAAGGGCGCGGCCGTGGCTAGGCAACCCATGGGGGCACGCAGGCAGTGCACAGTGCAGCACGCGGGGGTGTCGGGCACTGCCCTGGAAGCCAGGAAGGGCACCGGTGGGGCCTGGTGTAAGAACCCGATTCTTGTTTCAGAATTATGGGCTTCTTATTTTCCTTGTCCTTAAGTGATTTTGAGAAAATATGGAAAATGGGGAAAAAATTTAAATTTTGGAACTACATGTCGTGTACTTTATCCACACGCCGTGTACTTTTGGCCATGTTTGGATGAGTACACGGGGCGTGTGGCCATGCCAGCGACGAAGCTTGTGGGAACCGAAAACACGCCGTGTAGTGGTACCTTACACGCCGTGTTGTCAGTCGGCAGGCATTAACAATAAGGTGGTGGCGTCGCCGCCAGCTGGGCGATAGTACACACTGTCTACTCGAGAGTACATGTCATGTACTCATGTCGACGTATGAACAGTGCGGCAGTGCCGCCATTTGAACAGTTAAATGAAGGGAGTACACGCCGTGTACTTTGATGTACAAGTCTTGTACTTTTTTTCAGATTAAAACAGGAAGTAGCCTCCACATTTGGCAGAGGAGGCACTTGATCCATTTTGGAGCCAAAGGAGGAGGCCAGATCTTTGAAGATCTACCGGGTGTTTTTCTGGAATCCGTTTCGGCTTCGGACGATCTCATTGGAACCGCACGGGTGAGCCCTCTCCCCTCCTGGTACCGTTCATGCCAATTCTTCTCCTAACATAAGTTATTTAAGTTTGAATTAGTTTTGTTCTTCATCAGATCTACGTCGTTCTTGGGCATTTCTGGAGTTGGCGTTTGGGTATAGCGTTCATTGGCATATAAGGTAGGTGGCTTTGTGTTTAGTTTTCCAACTTTTGTTTGTTTTGTGCATTTTTGTGCCACAAACCCATGTTTCGGTGTCGTGTGGATGAGGTCGTTGCAATGTTTAATGCCTAGAATTTCATAGGTGATTAAATTGTGATGTCAAAATGTTGTTTGGGATCGTTTCTTAGATCCGGAACCACCCCCGGGTGTGTTTCTCTGTTTAGCCGTCTGGCCAGGATACCCAAGGGTATGCCTTCAAATTAGTAATTGTAGAATTTCCTTGAGAGGATTTGCTTGTTACTGCTTTTTTACCTGTTGGGCATGGCCCGGTTACCTGTTTAGCTTGAGGGCATTTTTTGTATTTATCCTGAGGGCGTTGTTGTGATTTTCCTGGGGGCACTGCACTATTTAGCCCGAGTGCTGTAGTATTTTGCCTAAGGGAAACCTTTCGTGCCTGATGGCTTGACTTATGTGCCTAAGGGCGACACTTACTACGCCTGAGGGCAATTTCTGTTACACCTGAGGGCTATACCTGCGGGTTGGATTCTGCTTACCTGAGGGTATGGTTTTATTTTTCTGAGGACGTGGACTGTTTACCTAGAAATGCACTGTGGTGGTTTCTAATATTTAAATTTATTAAATGGATAATGAAATGGAAATATAACTGGTAATTAGTTACTTTTGATTACTGCTTACTTTATTGCATTTTATTACTACACACTGTTGTTGCATGCTTACACGCAGTCGGGCATGGGCCTTTGGTGGGTGCCTACTGAGATATATTTCTCACACCCTGTTTGGGTCATGATTTTCAGACCTAACAGATTATGTTGTTGCAGGTGTAGATAAGGGCAAGTGTCCCTATATATGTACTTGACTGTTGCTGAGGAGTAGGAGGGCATGGGACCGAGCCTAGGCTCGCGATGCCGCTGCTAGCTGTTTTTATTGTTTTGCTTTACTCGGCTTTCTGCTGTACTGTATTGATGTATAACATGTGTTGGCTGTTTTATTAGAACTTGAACATGTAGCATCATCACTTATATATTGTTGGTTATATCCACTACTGTAGTTATTTCAGTTGTGTATGTTTACTGCTTCGGCTGTTGTTGTATGTTTATTTTGGTATTCCGCTGTGCTACACTTTGACAAATGAGGGCATAGTTTCCCCACTATCTGACTTGGGCCCTCGCTGCTAGTCATTAGGCTCTTGCGTTTGGAGAAATTATCTTGAGGTCACGTGGCGAACTGGGCTCGGGGCACCCGTTGCGTGGCACTCGGGTCCGGGATGTTAAAAAGTGGTATCAAAGGAGTTTCTTTTCATTGACTTACTATTTGGAGACATAGTCAGGGTTAGGATGAACGATAGTTGGTAATAAGCTGTGCCTGGGCGTAGCTAACACGTGTATAGGAAAAATCCAGTCTACCTCATACTTTTCATTCTTTAATCTTGAAATTTTTATAGTTGATATGTTTTCACCGTTGGGTGACGCACTTGGATTGAGTTGTTTATATTTAATCTGTGGGTTCTATTTAGTTGCAACCCGATGAGATGAGGGTAAGTCGTCTCATGCATCATATAGGAACATGCTAGATATCACATGTCATGAATAGTTTCCATGCCATGTAGGTGCATTAGAATTTCCATGTTGTTGTGATATTTGTTGTGCTAGTTAAGAATGCTATTGTGATAGCTGCTTGATAAATACCTACCTTGTGATATGGTATTATTGTTTGAACTTGTTTATAGAATGGATGTCAATCTTTGGTTTTTGGGGAGTATGGGCCCCCACTGACTGTAATTTGGTGGATCATTGAATGGTTATTGGTTATAACACAAATAAGATGTCAAACTTTGATTCATGGCATGTATGGGCCCCCATGGGTTGGAATTTGACACTTAGGTGTTGTTTTCAGTATTTTCTGGGTTCCGGAGAAGTTTTTGATGAATACTGTCCAGAAAACATAGAATGCACGCCGTGTAGGACCTCATACACGCCGTGTGTGTTCTTATGTTCGGGAAGAAAAATGAACTTTTGAGTACACGCCGTGTAGTCTCTTCCCGTGTCACAAACCGTGTGGGCGGAGACATAGGGTAGGTAATGGCTTGGGTAAAACACACTGTGTAGTGGTAACTTACACGCCGTGTAGTGTTGACCCGGAGTCCGGCCGTGTAACTAACAGCACGGGTCTATGAACTCCTTGACAGAACATGTCATTCTAGTTATAGACACGCTGTGTAGTGTTGACCCGGAGTCCGATCGTGTAACTAAGAGCATGGGTTGGTGAACTTCTTGACAGAACACATCGTGCTAGTTATAGACACGCCGTGTAGTGTGACCAGGGGAATCGGCCATGTAACTAACAACATGGTCCGGTGTCACCTCTCCCTAAGCACGCCGTGTACCATTGGGACACGCCGTGTAGGCTTGTCTGAGGACAGACCGTGTGGAGTTAGTTGTGTGGCTGGGAAACGGGGTGTTGTACACGCCGTGTACTTGTGTAACACACCATGTAGAGTCAAGCCCAGTAGTCGGCCATGTCACAGACTACATGAGCAGTTGGAAAATAACACCATACACGCCGTGCTGATATTATACACACCGTGTAGTTTTGTGGAACAGAAGCCGTGTGGCTTAGATGTGTAGAAGGACTCGGGCAGGGGAAAGGAAGTCAAGTACACGTCGTGTAGTCAGTGTACACACCGTGTAGTCTTGTTTTTCAAATTTTGAAAAACCTTCTTCCTCTTGTTCCTTTGTGGTTCCTTCATTTCAGTCTTAATAATCTTGAATCTAAGGTGTACTTTTGACCTGGTAGAGTCATCCCGCCTAGACGACCGCGAGTTGTTTGCCAGGAGAGCGGCGACGATTATACTCTGGAGATAGTGGGCCATGGGGTACAAGTTGATCCACCGGCAGTGCCAGATGTGGAACCAGCTGTTATACCGGACACAGGCGCGGAGGCGCAGTTCCGTAAAGGCTTATTGCGGTTCATGCAGCCCTTTCAGGGAGCACCGTAGGCTGCCACATCTATGGCTGAGCTGACACGTATCTTTCAGCAGCAGCATCCGCTTACATTTTCAGGGGATGGCGGACCATAGGCTATAGAGTCTTGTCTAGGATCGATTCAGGCTATTTTTGAGCATCTTGAGACGCCTCCAAGGCGGAGGTTCAAGCTCGCGACTTACATGCTGCGTGATTCCTCCAAGAGGTGGTGGGATGTTACCACCGAGTCAGAGCATCACAGGGACATGGCTTGGGAGGATTTTCAGGAAGTCTTCTATTAATTATTCTTTCCCGAGACACTGAGGGCAGATAAAGCTCGAGAGTTCATTAATCTACAGCAGGGTGCTATGTCGGTAATGGACTAATTTGCTTGTTTTACCGAGCTTTAGCATTTTTCACCCGTGTTGGTGGGTGATGCGACGTTGAGAGCCAGAAGTATTGAGGATGGTCTTCGTTATGACATCCAAGTGCTGGTAAATGTTTTTAGGTTTCCTATTGTACACGTGATTGTGAACCGGGCGTTGATTACAGAGAGGAACCTATGGGAATCGAGTGGTGTGGGCCAGGGTGGTTCAACACCAGTTTCTGGTACTCTTTCGGCTGGCAACATGAGGAGATAGATGGACTTCTCTCAGGGTGGAAGTACCTAGCCAGGCAGCTTCTTCAGGTGGACCAGTGAGGTGCTACCAGTGCGGCAGAGAGGGGCACAAGAGGCCGCTGTGTCCACGAGACCTAGTGGAGTGTCGAGCTTGCGGCAAGATGGGTCATATGTAGCGCTTTTGCAGGGCGTTTCTACCAGTGGCTATTGAGAGGGATTCTGTAGATACTCCGCGTGCGGGAGCAAGAAAAGTGGCTTCTTACCAGTCAGGGAACTGGAATACGTCAGGGCGTGCAGGCAGAGATGGTGGTTGTGGACGTGGTAGCCAGACACTAGGATTGTAGAGGCAACAGGGCGGGATAACTCAGGGTATCCAGGCTGTCTCGAAGGGTCGCGGCACTGGGCAGGCATATGTAGTGCAACAGACCCAGCATAAGCAGGATCCTGGACCTTCTATAGTCAGAGGTACTATTCTAGTAGCTTCGGTCTTGTCTTCAGTACTTTTTTTACGGGTGATACACATTGTTTTATATCAGTACCCGCTGTGGAGAGCCATGGGCTCGGTGTTTCTACTTCTTCTGATATATTGACGTGAGACACTCCGTTGGGGACTAGGACAGTTGGTGTGCATTAGTGCAAGGAGTTCCCCCTTGAGGTTGGTGGGTGTCACTTCCTTGGGAACCTCTATGTCCTGGAGATGATGAGCTATGACGTCATTCTTGGGATGGACTGGTTGGTTCCCTTTCGAGCCTTTATATACTGCTATCGTCTCAGGATGTGTTTCATGTCACCAGAGGGTGGGATGTTTCTATACAAGGGAGAGTGGGATGTTCAGGCATGTTGAGTTGGACTAGAGCATCATAGGCAAGGTGGAGTCACAGCCCAGATTGCGAGCTTATATTTGGATGACCAGGGTACTTGTCAAATGGATTTCCCTCCAGTTGTCGATCGTCTCAGGGATGTCTTCCCCGACGAATTTTCAGGTCTACATCTGGTGCGTGAGGTGGATTTATCTATAGATCTTCTTCCAGGAGCAGCACCGGTGTCCATTCCTCCTTATAGGATGGCCACGCCTGAGTTGCAGGAGCTCAAGAGGCAGTTAGGGGAGTTACAGGAAAATGGTTTTATCCAACCCAGTACTTCTCCTTGGGGTTCTCCGGTCCTTTTTGAGAAGAAGGCGGATGGGACCCTCAGCCTTTGTGTGGATTATCGGAATCTGAACCAGTTGACGCTTAAGAACCAATATCCCTTACCGAGGATAGATGATCTGTTTGATTATCTTCGTGGAGCACGAGTGTTCTCGAAGATTGAATTGAGATCCGGATATCATCAGTTGTGCGTTAGACCATCTAATATACCTCTCACAGCTTTTAGGAGTAGGTATGGTCTATATGAGTATACGGTTATGCCATTCAGACTCACGAACACACCATCAATTTTCATGGCTCTGATGAATCGTGTGTTCCATCTATATATCCATTCATTTGTGGTAGTATTCGTGGACGAAATCTTGGTGTACTCTCACACTCGAGACGACCATCCCACCCATCTTGAGGTCGTATTGAGTACACTGAGAGAGAATCGGCTATATGATAAGCTCTCGATGTGCCACTTTTGGATGGACTAGATTCATATCCTGGGTCATATCATCTCAGAGGCAGGAGCTGTAGTGGACCTAGAGAAGGTGAGAGCAGTAGTTTCATGGGAGCAGCCTAAGAATGTGTTTGAGATACGGAGTTTCTTCGGGATGGCTGGTTACTACAGACACTTCATACAGGACTTCTCCTGCTTAGCAGCACCGTTGACAGGTCTGACTAAGAAGGGTGTGAAGTTTGTTTGGTCAGAAGCTTGTGAGACAACTTTTCAGGACCTGAAAGGAAGGCTGACATCAGCACTTATCCTGATACTCCCAGAGCACGGGAAGAGTTATACAGTTTACGGTGATGCATCCGGGATTGTCCTGGGAGCCGATTTGATGCAGGGCAACCGAGTTGTTGCATATGGGTCTCGGCAGTTGAGGCCACATGAGAGGAATTACCCAACGCACAATCGTGATTTGGCTGCAGTTGTTCATGCGTTGTGCTATTGGAGACATTACCTATTGGGAGAGCATTTTGTGGTTTTCACCGACCACAAAAGCCTCAAGTATATCTTTACTCAGCGTGACCTGAATCTGAGGCAGAGAAGGTGGGTCGAGTACCTACAGTCCTTCGATTTTGAGCTTGCCTATACACCTGGTAAAGGTAATGCAGTAGCCGATGCACTGAGCAGGAAGACTTAGATACAGGCAGTGCAGGAGGCCGGTGGTGAGTGGGAGCTTATGGCTTTGTTCTCTGAGATGAATCTGGAGGTGCATGACAGTCAGGGGAAGATTTATCATTCCTCGTTAGTTGTGACTTCTACCCTCCTATACAGAGTGAGGATGAGGCATCTATCAGTTTTAGAAGGCTTAGTTCTATGAGATTCGGTGGCAAGTGAGGACCCTCCTCCCGGTTGGATCATAGGCGATGATGAGGTTTTGCGTTTCCATGGACGTGTATGGGTTCCAGGGGATATACGCGAGGAGATGATGCAGGTGTTTCATGCTTTATCTTGGGCAGTTCATCCTAGGGTTACCAAGATGTACCGTGACTTGAGGCGTCAGTACTGGTGGCCTGGTATGAAGAGAGAGATAGCTAGTTTTGTTACGAGGTGTTCCACCTGTCAGTAGGTGAAGGCAGAGCATCAGAGACCACCTGGGCTGTTACAGCAGTTGCACATTCCAGAGTGGAAATGGGATAATGTCGCGATGGATTTCGTGACGGGATTGCTGAGGTCACCTTGAGGCAATGACGCCATGTGGGTTATTGTGGACAGACTCACGAAGGTAGCTCACTTCTTGCCGATCAAGGAGACCTTTGGTGTGGATGAGCTCGGAAGGCTGTATATCTGAGAGATCGTATGTCTGCATGGGGTCCCTCGTTCTATCGTTTCAGATAGGGATGCCCGCTTTACATATCTTTTTGGCAGAGTTCCTAGATGGCGCTGGGTACACAGGTGCTTCTGAGCACAGCATACCACCCTCAGACAGATGGACAGTTAGAGCGGATGATACAGGTACTGGAGGACATGTTGCGCGCATGCGTCCTAGAATTTGGCAGCTCGTGGGAGAAGCATATACCCTTAGTCGAGTTTGCTTGTAACAATAGTTTTTAGGAAACTATTGAGATGGAACCATACGAGGATTTATATGGAAGGCCATGCCGATCACCTTTGTGTTGGTTAGAGGCAGGTGAGGCAGCTTTACTGGGGCCACAGCTTGTGCAGGAGACATCTGAACAGGTCCAGTTGATTCGGAAGCGGATGGCTACCGTTCAGTCTCGTCAGAAGTCTTATGATGATTGCCGTAGATGACCTTTGGAGTTTGTGGTCAGGGATCATGTTTTCTTTCATGTTTTGTAGAGGCTGGGACACAAACGGATCAGGAGATAGGGTAAGCTTTCACCGAGATATGTGGGACCATTTGAGATTCTGGAGAGAGTCAGGCTGGTTGCCTATCGATTGCAGTTACCGCAGCGGTACTGAGCAATGCACGATGTCTTCCACGTGTCTCAGTTGCGTCACTACCATTCAGACCCTTCTCACACCTTTCATCCAGAGGAGGTTGAGCTTCAGCATGATGCGTCCTTTGAGGAGCATCTGATCCGTATTGTTGATAGGAGCACGAAGGTTCTCTGAGGCCGGTCAGTTCCTCTCGTATGGGTTCTATGGAAGTATGGCCGAGTACAGGACAAGACCTGGGAGAGGGAGGCCGATGTACGTGCTCAGTGGCCAGAGCTGTTCTGAGATTTCTCTTCGCCACCCTTGAAAGGGAAATTCGGGGACGAATTTCTATATGGGGGGAAGTTTGTAATATCCTGGTTCTTGTTTTAGAGGTACGGGCTTCTTCTTTTCCTTTTCCTTAAGAGATTTTGAGAAAATAAGGAAAATGGGGAAAAATCCTAAATTTTGGAACTACACGCCGTGTACTTTATCCATAGGTCGTATACATTTGGCTGTGTTGGGATGAGTACACGGTGTGTGTGGCCATGCCGACGACGAAGGGTGTGGGAACCGACTACACACCGTGTAGTCAGTCGGAAGGATTAAAAAGTAAGGCTGTGGCGTCACTGCCAGCTGGGCGACAGTACACTCCGTGTACTCGAGAGTACATGCCGTGTACTCATGTGGACATATGAATAGTGTGGCGGTGCCGCCATTTGAACAGTTAAATGAAGGGAGTACACATCGTGTACTTTGAAGTACACGCCGTGTAATTTGTTTTTTTGGCTTAAAATAGGCAGTATCCTCCTCATTTGGCAGAGCAGGAACATGAGCCATATTGGAGCCAAAGGAGGATGCTATATCTTTGAAGATCCACCAGGCGTTCGTCTGGAATTTGTTTCGGCTTCGGATGATCTCGTTAGAACCGCACGGGTGAGCCCTCACCCCTCCTGGTACCGTTCTTGCCAATTCTTCTCCTAATGTAAGTTATTTACGTTTGAATGAGTTTTTTTCAACGTCATATCTACGCCATTATTGGGCGTTTCTGGAGTCGGTGTTCGGGTATAGCATTCGTTGGCATATAAGGTAGGTGGCTTTGTGTTTAGTTTTCCAACTGCTTTGTGTTTTGTGTGTTTTTGTGCCACGAACCCATGTTGGGGTGTCGTGTGGCTAAGTTCGTTGCTATGTTTAATTCCTAGAATTGCATAGGTGATTAAATTGTGATGTTAAAATGCTATTTGGGATCATTTCTTGGATCCGGAACCACCCCAGGGTGTGTTTCTCTGTTTAGCCGTTTGGCCAGGATACCCGAGGAAATGCCTTAAAAGTAGTAATTGTAGAATTTCCTTGAGTGGAATTGCTTGTTACTACTTGTTTACCTGTTGGTCATGGCCCGATTACTTGTTTAGCCTGAGGGAAGTTTTGTATTTAGCCTGAGGGCGTTGTTGTGATTAGCCTGAGGGCGTTTTTGTATTTAGCCTGAGGGCGTTGTTATGATTTGCCTGAGGGCACTGTACTATTTAGCCTGAGGGCTGTAGTATTTTTCCTGAGGGAAACCTTTTGTGCCTGAGGGCTTGACTTCTGTGCCTGAGGGAAACACTTCCTATGCCTGAGGGAAATTTCTTTTACGCCTGAGGGCTATACCTGCGGGTTGGATTCTGCCTACCTGAGGGTAAGGTTTTTTTTTTCTCTGAGGACGTGGACTGTTTACCTAGAAATGCACTATGGTGGTTTCTAATATTTAAATGGATTAAATGGATAATGAAATGGAAATATAATTGGTAATTAGTTAATTTTGAGTACTGCTTACTTTATTTCATTTTATTACTGCACACTGTTGTTGCATGCTTACACGCAGTCGGGCACATGCCTTTGGTGGGTGCCTACTGAGATATATTTCTCACACCCTGTTTGGGTCACGCTTTTCGGCCCAAAAAGATTATGTTGTTGTAGGTATAGATAGGGGAAGGATTCCCTATACAGGTACTTGACCATTGCTGAGGAGTAGGAGGGCATGGGACCAAGCCTAGGCTCGCGATGTCGCTGCTAGCTGTTTTGCTTTTTTTGCTGTACTCTGTTTTCTGTTGTACTGTATTGATGTATAACATGTTCTGGCTATTTTATTTGAACTTTGAACATGTAGCATCATCACTTATATATTGATGGTTATATCCACTGCTGTAGTTATTTCAGTTTTGTATGTTTACTGCTTCCGCTGTTGTTGTATGTTTATTTTGGAATTCCGTTGTGCTACACATTGACAAATGAGGGCATAGTTTCCCCACTATCTGACCTGGGCCCTCACTGCTAGTCGGAAGCCTCTGGTGTTTGGGGAAATATGCTTGAGGTCACGTGGAAAACTAGGCTCGGGGCACCCGTTGCGTGGCACCCGGGTCCGGGATGCTACACCTAGCAGGGCGCAGGTGGGGCTGGGTTGGCCGCAGGGACGCGCGGGGGTGCGCAGGAAACACACAGCGGTGACGGGGGGCGCACGGGGGAACAGGCAGTGCACAGGACGTCGGGAGGGCGTCGGCGGGGCCGGGCAGGCCGCGGGGCAGTCTGCCATTTCGGTCGAGGCACACGAGGCACCACTATGGTGGTTCTGTTTACAGAGGTCGCGGGTAGTGCGACCTTCATCGTTGCTGCCTTCATCACCTCCACGAAGATCACCAAAATCAAGTATAGAGAAGGGGTGTCAGGCCATGTTGGTTTGGCCGCTCCATCCGCGTTTAGGGTGGTAGCATGTGGTACATCATGATTTTAAAAAATAAGATATTCATTAAATGTTCCTTTTCAATCTCTACAATGTTTCCATTTAACCAATTGTGAGAATAAGAAATGGATTATTACACAGATGAACTCCCTACCTAAGTTTCATTGTTTGTTGACGACGCAGAAATAGAAAATAGGAGTTATCGATTCGTCACGTTTGTCATGCACTCCCAATCCTGAATTCATTGGCTGTAGAAGATTCTCCACATAGGTTGGATTCGAGGGAGGATGACTACGGAAGAATTTGAAGAATGTCCTTGGTGTTCTTCATCGGTGGAGCGTTCTTCGTTCTTCATTGGGAGATTTTCTCGCAAGTTCCTCTTCTCAAGTTCCACCAAAAAGAAAATTCCAAAAAAATAATAGATTGAAATATCCTATTAATTTTGTTGGAACAATATTATAATTGGAATCTTTAATTTTGTAGTCTCCCCTTAATTATTGTGGAGAATTGGAACAATTAATTAAAGGGGTGTTGGCTCCATAAAGTTAAAGAGGCTCTAAGGGTGGTGGATCCATTAAGTGAAGTGGGTTGGCATAAATTAAATAAGGGGAGTTGAAGAGTTTCTCCACCATAAATGGGGGGTTCCAAGGGATTACAAGCTCGGGTGGTCCCCACCAAAATTATCCTCCCAAGGGAGGTTATGTTCGGGTGGGCCCCACCACTATAACTTCTAATGAGAGGTTAAGGTGTGGTGGAACCCACCTCCAACCTCTTCTTGAAGGTTTTAACCTCCACACACCAAAAGGTGTCTCAAATAAAATAAAACTGTACACATAGTTTTATTATATTTTTTTATAAAAATCCAAAAACTATCTTTTATTATCGGCCAAATTCCATCGAGGTGAAAGTCTTATTAAGAAAATACTGGTGCTGTGAGTTCAACGGTGCCCTCAGATTTCAGTTTCAAACAGCGGTTCAAAATTTATAAAAACTCGCTTTTATGATTACTGAACATACCCAATGAAAACATTAGAAATTGATTCTGGGCTCACTGAGCCTTGGAATCAAGCGTCGTAAAATTTCACGAACTCGTAAAATTCACAAGTATTTAACATAAAAATTTCCATGGAATTTCCAGGTCTTTATAATTATGGAATGGAACATCCATAAAATTTTCACTTACATAATTTATTTTCATTGTATTCTATTTTGGGACTATATTAGTTATCCTTATATAAATTTACCATTAACTATTTGGAGAGGGCGATCCTTATTAATATCTCGAGTCATCCATTGATTATCTACTTGTGCAAGAAGGATGATTAATTTCATTTGGAATATTTTTATCAATATTGGATATTATTTCCTTATTATAAATAATATGTATCCCACATTATTAATAAAATTGAGAAAATCATGATCAATTACATGCCCATTTTCAGGGATTATACTGATGTATTCCATGAAAATTTTCAATGTCTTCTTCCAGACATAGTGGTTGAGTTCCCCATCGAACATATACCTAGATCTCTATCCATATCGATGACTCCCTATAGATTGTACCCTATTGAGTTAGATGAAATGAATAAGAAATTACAAGATGATCTGGAAAATAATTTTATACATTTGATTTCATTACTGTGGGGTGTGATGGTCTACTTCATCAAGAATAAGGTCAGGTCAATTCACCTTGGCATTTATTATCGTGAGCTCAACAAAATCACAATAAAGAAAAAATATACCCAACTGTGGATAAATGATTTTTAGTATTAACTATTCTGGGACTAGTATTTATCAATGGAGGACCTTCCATCAGGATATCATCAATTAATGGTGAATAAGGGAGATATAATCCATATTATCTTTTGAACAATTTTTGGACACTGTTTATTCCTTATTATTCCTTTTAGACTCACTACAGCTCTTGAAATATCTATTGACAAGATGAATATATTCTATTGATATTTCCTCAAAAAATTATTCGAATATTTAATAGATTGTTTTGAAATATACTCTATAAGTATAGAGAAGCATGATGGGAATTTGTATACTATGTTAATGAAATTTCCAAAGGAGAACC